>JAMZTW010000044.1:2587238-3880857 GCA_024706585.1 Penicillium simplicissimum
GAAACATGATGATCTCAAAGTCCAAGTGGCCATCTCAAAGAAAGTCTGGCTCGAGCTCCAAAGACGAGAGCCTGCTCCACAGTGGCCGAGGCTTTCTGTCGTACAGGGCAAAGATGACATTAAGGTATGTTGGTTGTACTCATCCTAAGCTCGACGGAGTAATCGTCCCCGGCCTGGTTTGAACAGACCACCATACATGCCCCCGCTATTTCTCATAAGATTGAAAGTGGGGAATTATGCTGACTCATTAGCGACAGAGCCCGAGGGGCAGGTGGCAGTTTTCAACGCGCACAGTCTGGCTTGAAGGATGAGGCATGAATCTGGGAAGAACAGTTTGGAGAGCCTTGAGATGAGCGACAATTCCTTACTTAGTAGAGAACTCAATGCAAGCCTGGATAAGACCTATGGAACCTATCAAGTACACAGTCCTTATATATTGATGCCCCAGGTGTCAACTCTTAAGGCCCGAAGGCACTACATTTGCCAAGATCGGCTCCCTATTTTGTTTGAAACGGTGACAGCACGCGAGCATAAGAGCATCTCAAGCAACAAATATGACGAGGTTCTCTCGTTAAAATGACCCACCCTTGGACATGTTATCGGTGAGAGTCGGAACATGGGATCTACGGGTCCGTTACACCCGCCTCCTGTATTCACCGAGTGTCCTAACTGTATGTCGTTTCATTAGAAGCCGCCTGCCTGACGTGCCGTCAGAAATCACGTCGATGCGATCGTGCGCGGCCAATGTGTAAACGCTGTATCAGCAAAGGGTGGCAATGTGGTGGATATCCAGACAAATTTCGCTTTTGCGGGATCGCCAGCCGTGGCAAGTGGAAGGACCGAGAGGCCCCCGTTGACGTTGACGCTACGTCTGCTTCCTCGACTCCTTCATCCTCAAATCTCTCAAAAGAGACTGCATTCGAGCGAAATGAGCTTCTATCAAGTCATTTGCCTCATGAAGCGCGAGAATCCCAAAGCTCGAACCCGAATGACCCGTCAGACATCAACACGATTCTCGGCTTGAATGAGACGGACTTACTATTGAAGCACTGTAGGTGTACTATGTAGGTACTGACTCTATGCATTAATTCTGACTCGAAATTGTCACAGACGAACGCATGATCTGCCCACATCAGATCGCCCAGCAGACCGATAGCGAAAACCCCTATCGCCGTTATGTGCTTCCTCTGGCATACGAGCAGATCGGCTTGCTATATGCCGTTTTGGGACTTTCTGCGTGTCACCTGGGGCATTTGAGGTCTGACAAGGACCTGTATGAAACAGCGGCAGTGAAGTATCGGGTCAAGGCCATCGCTGCCCTGGGCTCTGCGATCAAAAAGGTCTGCTCGGGGACCTTTAATGATGACGAACGGGATGGCGTGTTTGCGACAATCCAGATCCTGCTACTTCATGATGTAAGTGAGTGATGCTCTACGTACAAGGACAGATTCCTGAAACAAACCCCTTCTTTATAGATTCGCGAATCTGGAGTCTCAACTCATGGGGCGCATATATCAGGCGCGCTGTCTATCTGTTCCCAGTTGAAACTTGACCAATGTTTGACCGTAAAAGATGAGCGGACGGTCTTTTTCCTGGGCAATCTTCTGTGGTGAGTTGTCATGACCACACTTCGTGAGACATAGCCTGACATTCCTTCCAATGCAGGCTAGACATTATCCGAGCCTTTTCTATGCCGGAAAGGTTGTGCTTTACGCAAGACCTTCGCCGAAAGCTTTTATCCTTATGTGACCTCAGATTCGAGGCAGTGAACGGTTGCCCTCGAGAGCTAGTCTTGATTCTTGGTGAAATCTTTGAGCACGCCAATGCGCATTCACGCGGCCGGCTGAGTAGGGAGGAGTACGAAACGCAAGTCAAAGCCTTTATTGAGAAGATTTACCGGTGGGATAGCTCTCGATGCTTCTTTCCCAGCGAAGATCCTCTATGGCGATGTATCGCAGAGGCATATCGCCATACCTGCATTCTACGTACTTGGCGCCTTCTTGATCCTGCTGAATCTGCAGCGGCCGTGCACATACAGACATCTGTTGCGGGGATCCTAGACTCTCTTGCGCACGTCCCGGGGACGAGTCCGCTGATAGAACTTAGCGTCATGCCTCTGTTCATGGCTGGTGCCGATAGCCTTTCTCCTCATTCGCGACATTATGTTCTTTTGCGACTTGCAGAGTGTCAAGCAAGAGCTGAAATGGGCATTGCAGCACCTCTGTCATTGCTTGAAAAGGTATGGCAGGCTAGAACTTGCCAGACAGCGGATGACCAAAGTAATGTACCGTGGATGAATTTTGTGAGTCAACATGCCTCTTTATGGAATGCTCGCCTTCGCTAATTGCAATTAGACACACAATGCTGAATCAATGCATCAAGACGACTATTTGATCATATAAACCTGTAACCCAGTCTTTGAAATCAACTGGAATCATGACTCTTAAATCAAGTGCTCTTGAGAAATTCAGCCTAACAGGGCCAACCTTGTCGCAAACGGACAAACGTCAGCGATAGTCCTCCTCTGTCGGCTCTAGTCTCGGGAGTCGCGCCTTCCTCTGTCGCATCGCAGTCTCCAACTGAATAGGCAATAACCTCCCCGATAGTGGATTATTCCAGGACTACCTATGAGCAAACGGCTCAAGCTGAACATGTCCAGAATCTTGGATATAGTCTACCTAACTGTAGCACAACATTCTCGCAGGCTCGCTCCTTGCACTTAGGTAGTTCCATGTAGCCAAGTTTGTTCAATTATCACTGGCGTCCCACCCAAGTCAACATAACCATTCTGTAAGTTGTCATGCATCATATCAATCAAGCTACTCATGCCTCTAGAGCATGGCCATCCCGACAAATATCTTTGGTATCCTTCAAAATCTTCCGAACATAGGTCTGCCGCACCAAATCCCCCTCATGTTGGCAAACCTCCCACTCCCCAATCCCATATCTCTCCGGTGCACGCTTCACCCCACGCCCACCACCCCCGACAATCAGATTCCCCGGTCGATAGCTAGGGTCAATCCGCAGCTTATGAATAGCAGAGATATGAATCTGCGCATTATCGGGGATATCACGCACCTCGCCACAAGGAAGAGGCCAACGAATCGGTTTCCAGCTTCCATCTGGCTGGAGGTCCATTCGTCGGAAAGGTAGATACTCCATTAATCGCCATGCCATCGTCGAGAAGAATGAGAGGCCACCGCCATAGGTGAGACAATCGTGGGCAATGCCCTTGTCCATGGTGCTGATGAGGGCTTCGTTGAATTTGTCGGTTCGTCGGTGGGGGTTGTCGTGATTGTGTGCTGCTAGAGTGTTGGGCAGGATGGTCTCTTTGAGCTCTCCGCCCACATTGGGGCCGGGGTATTCCTCGTAGCAGTTGAAGCGTTTTAGCTTCTCGGGGTCAAATTCGAGTCCGGCGGCCTGGGCTTCTTTCACCATCCAAACGAGAGGGATGTGGCTCAGTGGCCAGGGATCTTGGGGGTTGAGTTTCCATCCGCCGCCGACGTCGCCGTGTTGTCCTGGAAACCAGACTTCTGAGATATCCTGCTCAGCCCGTTCTTCTTCCTCGTTGTCAGGGATTTTCAAGCTCGGGACTCGGAGAGATGCCCTGGAGACTGCGCTCTTCACGCAGTGGTGGTCAGACAAGAAGGCATTCGTTGTATGCACCTCGGAACTTCCTTTTCTCATGGGCGATGACGACGGGGCACGATATCGGAACTCATCTGTCCCACTACCAGATCCAGAGCCAGACCTGCGACGCCCATGTCTCCCTTGCTCCCCTTCATCCCCCGGCAAGACAATCTCGGGAACATTACTCTTCTCCCTCTCCTCTCTCGACAGCAAACGCCTTAACCGATGCGAATGCACATGCCCACGCACCACCGCAGGCCTCCTCTCCTCAATCAAATCCTGCCGAAACTTCGCTCTCCGCTCATCAATCGAAACAGCATGCCGAATAACCCTCGCCGTCGTCAACGCTGTATAAGGAAACCGACTCCTCTCCATCCAAGCACTCTCAAACATAGCAACACTATTCACCGTATCAAACAACCCCATAAACCGAATCCGACTAACCGGCCGACTAAACGTCTCCCGGAACGCCTTCATAAACCGAAACAGCTTATGTCGCTCCGCATCGTCCTGCTCCGTTCCGCTCTTGCGCTGCTGCCACTTGGCAAAGGTTTTCCACGCGAAACGTACTAGTTCCTCGTTGCCCGGCTGCAGTAAGCCGATGTAGTCGAGCATTTCGGCCAGAAAGCGCGCCGTGTAGGAGCCGCGGCTGAAGCCGAAGAAGTAGATGGAGTCACCTGGGGCGTAGTAGCGCATGAGGAATTTGTAGCCGCCTAGGACGTGTTCGTCGAACGAGGAGCCCAGGGCGGCGTCTTTGGCTTTTTTGTAGGAGGATTTGATGCGCTCGAGGCGGCTTTTGCTGCTGAGGGAGTGGGCTGTCACGTAGGTGCCTATGCCGGGTTGGTAGTAGTGGTATTGATGGCTTTGGCTGCGGTCCAGCATCTGTTTATGTGAGCGGGTGAGTGTAAGGGTACATACTCGAGGATGGAAAAGTACCCACGCGATAAATCTTCACGAGATTCGTATCCGACTCATCGCCTGCGAATTTATTCCCCGTGCCATCGAAACACAGCACGAATTGTTTTGGCTGTGCGAAGGGCCCAAAGACCTCTCTCTCTCTATGCAGGTGGGTTTCCATCTTGGGTCGTGATCCGATAAGACGAACCTGGAGTGACAGCCTGCGAGACCCATGGTTCGTATTTATCAGGATCAGTAAACAAAGCGTAGCCGGGGTCGTGTGGCGGAGATGCCCTGGGCTGAAGCTGAATCGGAGAGACCTGCAAGATTTAGTATCCAACCAAATTCAAATCCCCAAACACGCTCCGCGATCCGTCGTCACCCTTGGCCTGCAGATCGCCCGGGTTGGGCGCCAGCTTACCGCTAGCACGACTCCGTTGGCGCTCTGGTTGGGCGGACTCGAGGTGGGTCGCTTCTGTAGTCTACTCATCAAGGCTGATTGTGCTGGATCTGAACTTCTAAAGGGGTTCGTGGGGGTGTTAGATGGTCTGCAGGGTGAACATGTTCGCCCGGTAGCTTTTCTTATTTGTTCGGCGGTGATGCACGCGAAAGTCTACTTCCAATGGGGTCGTGCAGGTTTAGGCGATCGAGGCATCAGAGCATTGCGATCGTAACTCAACATGTGTTTTTCATATTCCATCGTGTATGTGCGAAATAGGTACATGACATATGTCACATATGTCCCTGGGGTATCGAATTCCTCATTCCATGATATACTTCCACCTTTTCCACTCAGTCTCTCACATTTTTTGCCCCGTTGATGAGGGCCTGTTCCCTCCAGTATTTAGTCAGTCTTCGGCACGGTAGCAGCGACCGCTGCTGGTGTAAGATGCATGATTTCAGCAACCTCCTCATCGATCAAAGGACCCGAGTATTCCTTCCTGGCACGGACAAAGTACCAAATACCACTCAGTATGAGCACGCCGCCTGTAACCACGATACTGTAATTCATGGTCGTATAATCCACGGGCGTTGCTGGAGGCCAAACACTCCAGAAGATCACGAAAACCATATACACGCAAGCGTACGCATTGTTTATAGTGCCGAGGATGCCGGGAACTTTCCACGGGCCCCAGATCAGAGGTGCCTGGGCAATGTCATACTCGGTGGGTGGGATACTCTTCTTCTCGGGCATGTCGCGTTCGGGGCTCTGGGAGGGGCCTGGGCTGGGGAGGTCCTTGTCAGCCGGGCTGCTGGGGCGCACTAGGGTAGCTGGTTTCTCTGAGGATTTGGCAGCGGTGCTGGTGGCAGCAACTGCGGCATCCGGGAGGCCGTCCATCATGGTTCCGTGGGGTAGAACATTTCCTTTGATGCGATGGTAGAGAAGGAACGCGCTGGGGAGGAGATAGGTGCTGTAGAATCCAGTCACAGTGAGAGAGATGACATCGTTAAAGGCGGTGGTGGAGCCGATGTAGATGAGCGTCAGGGCACATGCGAGACCGCATACTACGGTGACAGATACAATGGGGATTTTGGTGTGTGAGTTCACACTCTTCAGGTAGCGAGAGAAGGGCAAGCCCTGGTCTCGAGCGAAAGACCAGGTCATACGAGATGCGGTGGCCGTGATACCGGTCGAACAGGCCATGGTGAGCACCATGATAAGGGCGGTCATCACGGACGCACCTGCGTACGAGTGCGTGACGTCGTAGAAGATCTGGATGAACGGGAAGCCTGTGGCTGTGTTCAGCACGGACTCGACGTCGCCCAGGCAGAACAAGACTGTGAGCATCATCGAGAATCCGAGGGCGCTGTTGATGGACATGCCCGCGATGATCGCTTGAGGGATCACCACCGCGGCATTGGCGACTTCTTCAGCCATGTGCACACTGGCGTCGGCTCCCACAAAGGTAGCGACATTGCCGATGAAGCCAACGCAGTAGGAGATGCCTTGTGTCGGCCAATTGCCTTCATTCAACGCGGTGTGGAAGACAAAGTCCGCCGATTTTTTGGGCGACATGGCCAAAAGGACAGCTGTGATGGCGATAAATCCTGCCAAATGCAAGACCAACATGAAGATCTCAAACCGAGGGAGGATGTTGGGCACCACCACGTTGATGAAAAAGGTTCCCGCAACGGTCGCCCAAGCCAGCAGAGTGTTCTGCCAGCGTTGCTGGGCAAAGTCCGGGTTATTCAAGGTGATAAGGCCCTCGATCATCGTGCCGAGGAAGATGGTCTCCGTCGCGATCGTGGCGATCCATGCAAGGGAGGTCAACCAGCCAATCAAGTAACTGCAGACTTTCTTCCAGCGCATCGGCGCGAGCATGTAGACCCAGTAGTACTGCCCTCCAGCGATGGGCGCCATGGAGGCCAGCTCAGCGATGACCGTATATGTGGACAGGGTCGACAGACAGGCAATGATATAGCCATAGAAGGCACCCGCGGGACCCCCATTGTCGAATGACTGAGAAAACAACGTGAGAACCGTCTCCCAGGTAATCAGCTCGGCCATGGCGAAACCCACGATCGCCAGAAAGTTGAATCGACGCTTCAGCACCTGCTTTTTGCCCAGTCGGGCCAGAGCGAGATCATCGCTCGGCTCAGGGCCACGTTCGATCTGCATGGTGAATATAGATAGTTTTCAGGAAACCGCCCGTAGGAATGCAACCAGCAAAACACCCGTTTGGAGGACCAAACAGGAAGTGGAGATGGAAACGAGGCGTCGAGCTTAGGTTCCGTACATTATCCGACCAACGGGCCTTCTAGAAATGCGCAACGATCCTTGTCTCAACAGTATATATCCGGTGTCGCACGGGGAATCGGGAGGATCGGGAAACAGGCGAGACGGAGAAGTTTTTAAACGTTCGCGACCGACAACCGAGGCCATCGCAGCTTGCCATGCGATTTTTCGCTAAGCACCCGCCAACGCAGCCAGTTTCCCCACTTGGTCGCTTGGCTGCTTGGCCCCTTTGGGGATAAGCAAGGGACCCCAGTCCCCATCCTCGGATTCCACAATATGACCCTCGCACAATTGCGGAGGTGGGATGATGTTGGAAACAATCAAGGAGGAGTTGATAGGCTTGGTGATAGAACTCGGAAAAATGACCCCGGAGAGAGATTTCCGCCCGTAGAGGGTAATTAGGTCCCGTCTTGCACAAATACACAAAGCTGAGCTGAAGGTCCGCCCGGAAGTGGCACAGAGTCCGTCACCACAAAAGCCGGGAACCGTAATCCCAATGCAGTAAAGAGGTGGGGTCTCCTCGCAAGAGACTGTTGGACACGATATTGCAGAGCCAACTAAAACTCCTCAGTGCACAGTAAAGCCAATTAGAGGCTGGCTGGAGGCTTGTTAGCGTGCACTTTGGATGTTCTACAGCCAACCACAACGGCTTTCTGGTCTGGCAAGAATAATATCCCTGAACCCAAGTCCACAACGGGCTAGAAAGTCCGGTTGCTCCTCGAAATCAGACTATAGACTGACCACCTCTGGAATTTTATAGGGTTATTGATTCGAAACTTCTTATGACTTGTCGGCATGTCGTCTTAGATCGCTCTCGCCTAAAACAAATTGTGCCTGCCAAGCCATTCGAGAGCCCCACAGGATCATTTACCCAGGAAGGGAGATATCTTTAAAGATCCAAAGACTTGTCAATCGACAACAACGCGGGGTAAACGGAGAAAGTTCCGTTTGACTAAGTCGTATCTGGGCATGACATTAGCTTGCAGAGCTTCGCTGACTGGGGTAAAATACACCGAGTTCACCAATGTGCTTTCAATTGCGTAAGGTCACCATTTTAATCTTCGACATCAACAGCATCATCCGTGACTGGACAGTCTGTTTGATCCGACTCGACAGAAGAAGGCAAAATGAGTCGTCTCATCTTTCTCTCCTCAGTAACAGAGGGCTTGTGTCGTAAACAGCCTCGCACGGCAATTTGATATACCACGAGATCGAATTGTGCAGTGGCCTGCTTGAAGGCTTCATCAAGTCCTTCATTTCTCTTCCACACGGGGTAAGCTTCTGATTGTGAGCATGTCCAGAACACTCGCTGAAACGTCTGTTGTTCGTAGCGCAGGGGCCCTCCTGTGACGACGAACTCGAGTAATGTTCCCATGCGGATTCCATCATGGAAAGAAGTCCACTTGAGTTTATTCGGCTGGGCATAGCAAGTCAGTAGCTGTTCTCATCCTTCCACAGGAAGGCGTAAGTCTTGAGAACCTACCCGGATGATATTCTGTGAATACCTCACCACCTGTGACGACACCACGTCGAAAAAGGCGAATTCCAGTACGGGGGGCTGCTGAACGAGCATACACCGCCAACTTGCTTCTTCTCGGCTGTATACGGTTATCTTGTCGGGTCGCTGAATCATATCGAAAGTCGCAAAAGTGAATCGGCCGAGTCCATCCACTGATGTGCCATTCCGGGAGAAGAACGAAGGAAAAGCTTCTGCCAATAGAGAATTCCTGGATTTGGAGACACTCTCATCTGGCATGGGATATAGATATTTCTGCAGTGACGGTGAGTCTCGAATAAGTGTCTTCCAAGATCGACAGGTTCGTTGGGCGGCGGCGAGAAGCGTTCGTAGGTCCACTTGTAGAAGAATGAGCTCCAGGAGCTCCGGCGTCGAGAGGACCTACTCCCCTGAGGACCGACCTGGGGGCAATACTTCCACCGTATCCCTAGAAATTATCTGTGAGGGTGAGAAGAGTTTTCTGAAGCGAAATGAGCTGCAAGGCACCTGCGTCTGCTCAGCCGCATATGGACAGTGCCCTGATCATGTGATGCTCATCATCGCTAGAGACGGGCGATTTGCTGTTGGTTGTCTTTTTGAGCCACGGAGTCCCCCCAACCCCAGTCTGAAACATACTTCAAGAACCTCAAGTTGATGAGTCGCTTTGTATCATGTAGATTGGGCTGAATCCGTAGTCAGATAAACAAGTAGGACTTAAATCATGTATGAGACATTCCCCTTGGCGCGAAGCACCAGTGTGTGTCTAAGAAGGAAAATGCAGAGAGCGATAGATAGAAGTGTATTGAGCAACCTAAGACCATACCTCTTGGAAGGAAGCAAACATGTCAAACTCAACGGATCAATAGTTATCATGTGACTCTCTATCGTAAGATCCTCGGATTTTTGGTGCAACGTACATTCACGATCTACAGGCTTCTTTCTTTCTAACTTTTCGAAGAAAGTTGTGTCAATTCAATGTGGGAAAAGTGGCATTCTGTTCGACTATTACAGTCTGTAAGCTCCTCCGCAGTTAGCTATCCTTTGCACCATTAGCGAAGCTTCCTATGAACACGTTGCTCCTTTCGCTTTGCTTGCTTCCTTCTTGCCGACTCAAATGCGGGGGAATTGATCTTCCACTGACAACAGCAAAGGTTCAACGAACTCCACCTTAATTAGGCTACAGAGGCTCAATCCCATCCCGTCTAACGAAGTATATTACCTAATAATATCATCTTCTCGCTGAGTCTAGAAGGAATTTAAAATTCGACTTAACCGTGGTGAGACTTGTCACTGGCGAGTTATGATTAGAGGGAAATTAGACCTCGGTCTAAGCGAAGCGGCACCGGGCACACCTAAAATCTTTCCACACTTGGCTGAAATTGACTTCAACCGGCTCGTTCAAGTGCTCAGTGAGCAGCGCACCTTGTTCAAACCACCCGTCTTGGCTTTGAAGGATCGCGGTTTCTCCAATTCGATGTGAACTCAATTTGTAATAGGCCATTCAAGACTTGGAGATTTTGTCTTGGCCTTGCAAAATCCCTCACCATTATCAAATGTCAATTTGCGGGGTGAAGATCGTGGGGAAGTGGATGATCGCAAATTAGCTGAAAGCAAATCTACCTAATACCTACCGCGACGATCTGCCGTGACTTGGGTGTGGGCATACGCTAAGGCGCCCATGATTTTTGTCAATGAATTTTGTTATGAGACAAGAATATCTGCCAAAATAGGATCTTTGCATATCAATTACGCAACAAAGCTTTGACGGGATAAATCCTTTCATTCATCGTGGGATAACATGACAGCACACATCTTGCTAGACTAGTAGTAAGACCTGCCACCAGACGTACATACAAAATAGTACGAATCATATCCATAGTGATCACTGATATCGTGATGCTGAAAGGATAGTAGTTGATTCTTCCTGGAATAATGACAGCAGTAGAGAAAGACTAAGGGATTCGACGTTCTTTGTTCTTTGCTCGCCTTGTGGGGGTTCCCTTTGTGTTGCCCTGTGGTCTCTACAATAAATGCTCCATTATATGCTTTTCACTGTCATTGACAAGGATTTCGTTGTGTTCTATTTGAGGCATTCTAGTCAAAGAGCCTCATGGAGTATATAAATCTCATCCATCGTAATGAGGGCATTAATTAAACCAGCACGCAGGAGCTTCTCACTCTCTACTAAACCACATCTCAAATTCGGTCATTCTACACTATTCACTCCAGAAAATGCCTCTTAGAAAATCTTCCATATCCGGGGATGTTAGCTCGGAGAAAGACCGTTCTCGCTTGCAAAAGCGCCAATTCGGTGAGTGCCAGAAACAAGGCGCAGCTTTGCAGAAATGCTTCGGTGTTATCCCGGGAGATTCGGATAGCACCAAAGCTAGAGTGATTGAATTCTCCGCTTATCCTCCGTGGTCGCCGCAGGATTTTGTGAAAACAGGGTGGACCATCGAGCGTTTGGGGTGGAAAGGTGATCCACCGTGTTCCGGCCGACCCCAGGGTTGGAATCCTGCAATGGCCCCGTTGACTACCCTGCCTTGGTCTATCTTGCCAGTTGCGAGGGAATTGGGCATTTCCACCGAGCCGATCTACAAGACTGTGTCGCTCTTCAAGTTGGTCAAAGATGATGCCGAGCGCGATTATAGCGATTATATCATCCAGGTCGGCCCCGGCGTAATTGTCTCCCAGCTGAGCTCGCGCTTCCTGGGTCCACACTGGTCCGATGTCGCACTTGCGGCCTATCAACAATATGAAACTGCCCCGTTAAAGTATGTATTCCGGGTCGATATCACGAACGAGGTCGCTGAACGTCTAATCAGCGAGGAAATCTATTCAGTCAAGACGGGCCTTGCCTGGCCCGACTCGATCCGACGGGAGTGGAAGTTCGGAAGCTGCGAGTATCAGGCGCTGTTGGGGACTCCGTTAGGCCGAGGCGTGGTCGCCTTGGTTCTTAGGGGCTGGGACCGCGGAACGAAGCTTATTTCAAGCATCTCCACATTTTCGGATGAGCACAAGGTTTCCATGCATATGCTCTTCATCATCTCGGACCATCGTAAGTAACCGTCCGATGAGTAATTGCCCGGTTTCAATTGCCCTGCGACCGGCCCGATCTGACTCGAGAACTTTACAGGGCACCGGATACCTCCGGGTAATTGTCGCCACGGGTTTCAACGAATTTCGCGTTTGGGTGTGGCGTGAGTGAGTTTCTGGCAAATATCCAGGAGATAGTTCTGATCTGACTGCTTGCGGGAGTTGTGAATCCATTTCCAGTTTCCCACAGACGTTGAATGTTTTCAGGGTTGGGATGTTCAGAAAGAAGGTTTTTATCAACCAGATCCATGTCCCTCGGTAGGCCAGCCCAACTGGAATTGCCACCCATTGAAATCACATGGAGTAAGCCCCAGCAAACCTTAGTGTAAAGCGACCAAAGTCCAGAAACAAGGCTCCTAAGAAAGCTTAATTAGATTAGCATCCTGATTGGTCCGTCCGCACAGTAGATCTGGTCGGCTTTCATTTCCTTCTAGAACGCCTCAAATCTCAATCAAGTTTAGGCTCCTTGAAGCGAGCAAACTTTCATCCTTGCCATTGGCGGTTGATAAGGTCTTACGCGGCGTAATACGGGGCCAACCCCTGGCTTTGATACGTGCAAATGGCAAATGCGAGCATGTCAACACTCAAGCCTCAGATTGCCCCATTCCCCTGTGGCCCAATTGATGCTGGACTGGTTCTTACATCCCCTGTTGAGGCTTGCCCGTGTGGTATCCTCGGTCGGGCCCCGGCCACTTCGTATGGGTGTGGACTGTGGACTGTGGAGAGGGGAGACAACCCTCTTATCTGCGGGAGCCCCGACGGATGACCCAGGTGATCCCGTAATGGTACAATCAGCGGCGTGATGGAGACATTCTGCGCAGGATGCTTATCTTTTTTGGGGCCCGTTCAGCTTGGCAGATAGCCTAACCCTAACCCCTTTTTTAATGTTGAGATACGGTGATAACAGCGCTGGGGTTGGATGGTTCGATAGTCATTCTAGAAATCATGAAATGCCCTGGAACCTGATCCAAAGGTTCAACAACTTGATACACCATACAGCATTCGTCTAAGTTCATCCCCCCAGCATGGGCATTGCTCCGTGGTCACTGGTCACGGGGTGGCACACCAGCCTGAATCCTCCCGTTGTCCACAACGCCAGGCACGCCACGCTTTTGCCTCAAAACGCGGGGTTTGATCCACAGTCTTGAAGAGACATGTCTCTACTGGCTTAACAAGACAAAGTTAAAAGTGCAAAAATCACTCGTTTTCCACCTGCCTCACACGGTTACAGTCGGGGGGTCCGTTGCACCCTTGCGATAAGCGCGTGTTGGACGATGATATACGAGCCCTAATTGGATCACCATCACTGGGGCGCTCTCATTTATCATATGGCTAATCATGGCTTATCTCCCCATTGAGCATGGTCTGACCGGGCGTCGAATGGCGCAGGCCCTGTAAGCCTGTAAGAAGCTTTTTGGAGGATAGCGTCTGCTACCATAGTCCCTGGAGTTGTACCGTGTCTCGGTCGCCACGCTCTGTTTGGGCAGTCCCCGGACAGCAGGTATATAACGCCATCGGAACCCCGTGCTTGGAGCTGAGACGACCCCTTTCCTCCTCTTGAACTCTTTCAAGAATCATATTATCCCCCGGCTCAAACATGGCTGTCTTAGAGGAGGACGTTGAGAAGAAGGGCGTTACCGCCGTCGAGCCTGCGGGCGAGCACAGGATCCCTCCAGCATACGAAGATGTTGCGGTCGGTAGTGCCCCAGAGATCAGCCCTCTCAAGCGGAGTCTGCAGGGCCGTCATATGCAGATGATTGCTATTGGTATGTCTTTCGTTGATTTGTCCGTTGAGGGTTCACCCTGGCTGATGTATGCCTTGTCTAGGTGGTTCCATTGGTGCTGGTCTGTTCGTCGGTACTGGTAGTGCTTTGAGCACCGGAGGCCCTGGAGCTCTGGTATGTCTTTCCAATCAAGTCAGGATCTGCAGGGTGCTAACAGGACCAAGTTAATCTGTTATTTGATCGTCGGTGCCATGCTTCTGCTCACCATTCAGGCTTTGGGAGAGCTGGCTGTTGTGTACCCTGAAAATGGTGCTTTCTTCACGTATTGCGTTCGGTTCATCAACCCTGCTTGGTTAGTGGTCTCTCGCTCTCGCTTGCTGTCTTGCCCACTTGCGACGTTGTGCTGACCATAACCTTCAATCAATAGGGGTTTCGCTGTCGGCTGGGACTATGCTATCAGTTGGCTCGTCATTCTTCCATTCGAGATCACTGCCGCCAGTATCACCATTCAATATTGGCGAGACGACTTGAATATTGGGATATGGATTGCAGTCTTCTTGGTTGTCCTGTCAGCCATCCAGTTGTTCGGCGTCCGCGGATACGGTGAAGGTATGTATCTTTCTCACATGTTGCCCTCATTGTATGGATACTAAGATACTATCGGAACAGTCGAATTTGCGCTTGGCATGATGAAGGTCATCGCTGTCATCGGTTTCATCATCCTCGGTATCGTGATCGACTGTGGCGGCGCTCCCAAGGGCGGATACCTCGGTGCTCAATACTGGCACAACCCCGGCGCGTTCACCAACTTCCAGGGCTTCTGCTCGGTGTTTGTCACGGCTGCCTTTGCTTTCTCGGGAACTGAGCTTGCTGGTCTTGCTGCGGCTGAGGCCGCTAACCCCGCCAAGTCTCTGCCCAAGGCCACCAAGCAGGTCTTCTGGCGTATCATGATCTTCTATGTCCTGGCAACCTTTATCGTCGGCCTGATCGTGCCCCACGATGCCGACTACCTGCTCAACTCCTCCGGCGCTAACACCAAGGCCTCGCCTTTCGTCGTCTCTATCCAGAACGCTGGTATCAGTGGCCTGCCCTCTGTGATGAACGCTGTTATCACTATCTCCGTCATCAGTGTCGCCAACTCTGCCACTTACGGATCCAGCCGTACCCTCCAGGCTCTGGCTACCCGCGGCATGGCCCCTAAGTTCATGGCCTACGTTGACAAGAAGGGTCGTCCCCTGTACTGTATCCTTCTCCAGATTGCCTTCGGTTTCCTCGCGTTCATCAACGAGGCCAGCAGCACCGGTGGCATCATCTTCAACTGGCTGCTCGCTCTGTCCGGTACCATCTCCTTCTTTGTGTGGGGTAGTATCTGCCTGGCGCACATCCGCTTCCGCGCGGGTTGGAAGTACCACGGCCGCGAGGTCAGCGAGCTGGCC
Organism: Penicillium simplicissimum; assembly: GCA_024706585.1. Classification (NCBI taxonomy): domain Eukaryota; kingdom Fungi; phylum Ascomycota; class Eurotiomycetes; order Eurotiales; family Aspergillaceae; genus Penicillium; species Penicillium simplicissimum. Next base: position 2,602,254 of record JAMZTW010000044.1, read on the forward strand.
TTTGCTGCTCCCTTCGGTGTGATTGGTAGCTGGATCGGCCTTGGTCTCAATGTGATGTGCCTTATCGCCGAGTTCTATGTCTCGGTTTACCCTAAGGATGTTCAGGTCTTCTTCGAGAACTACCTGGCTGGTCCGCTGATCATTCTCCTGTTCATCGTCTGGGTGGTCTACACCAAGTTTAACAAGGATCCCAAGCTTGAACGTGGTGCTTGGTTCGTCAAGGTGCAGGACATGGATGTCTTCAGCAACATGCGTGACACTGCGTTGGACGTCGATCTCCCCCCTAAGGTTGTGTACAACACCTGGGGCGAGTGGATCAAGGCTGCCCCTATGAGAATCGTTCGCTCGATTTTCTAAACGGGCAGCAACGACTGTGACGAGGTATGATGTGGGGACGTTTCTGTAACAGTCTAGGTCTTGAGATTAGTATATAATACAGATTCTCCTAGGATTGAGTCCTAGTATTCCATAACCGATTCTTCCATGGTGTCTTCGATCTGGTTCGTAGTGAGGCACTGGGGGTGATGTTCCGCTTTATGACCAAGCAAGCAGGTGCCACCATTAATTACATTTATAACCGGACCAGTCGAGATCACCCTGTGAGTCATGTATCACAACCTTCCAACGACTCAAAATCAGACGCAACGCAAGTGGAGCACCGAGTCACCAATCCGAGTCACCAATCACCATCGGGATCCGATTTCCACCTCCCCGTCCAACGTGGGGGTGAGTTCCGATGGGAAGAAATAAAGTGTCGCAAGCGTCCTACACTGGTCATAGCTCTTGAGTAGTCTTGACTCTTGAGTCTAACCTTGCGACTCGATCATTCCACACGGACAATCTACTCAACCCTTAAAGTTTGTCTCTCGTTGCATCCATCCACCATGATCACCGGCATCGCCCACGTCAATCTCACCGTAACGCCGGGGACTTTGGAACACGCACAGGAGTTCTACGGCGAGACTCTCGGGCTAAGTTCTGCCGCAGTTCCTGAGCTGCAGGTTGGAACTATTCTATGGTAAGTGTGTAGAATAGTGTTAAGGACTACGTCGTTACGCAGCACTAGCCAGTTATTGACGTGGGGAATACTGTCCAGGTTCGATATTGGCTCGAGCGGGCAACAAGTTCATATTAGCTGCGGTCCGACAGACCCCAAGCATTCTCGACACCCGTGCTTCAAGCTTCCGGGCCGTGATGAGCTCGAAGCTATCAAGAAATCCATCTACGACCATCATATTCGTGGTGGTCCGGCAGCACCCGTGGCTGCCGATAAGCCTGGTGAGGAGGGCTCAGGTATGCGGTCCTATCTTGGAGTTTCTTAGCTCGTCCAAGTTGGGGGGAGATGGTGTAGGAACAATTCAGTCTAATGGTTTATGTTGGCAGGTACGAAAGGGAAGGAGTATCCCCAGCGGTTCTTTGCACGAGACTATGCCGGGAACCGACTGGAATTTACCATGTAGGGTTTCGTGAAGGGAGCGGGGGGGTTATAAACAATAATGCTCGTCGTAACGATAGTTTGAAGAACAATGAAGTCCTTTCCTCACGCTGTGTTTCGAGCGAGATCCCGATATGCCGACCCCATGGGCCCATAACTCGCTCAACAGGTGGGCTTGGCCGCGGCGGTTCCTCTCTGAGGTGTGGAGATGCGGGGTCAATGTGGATGGGGATTCCCCGCGATGCACAACACCGCAGTAGCGCTGAGGACCTTGGCCGGCTGGCTGAGTTAAGTAGATAAGTAGGGAGTAATTATTCAACTCTTGGGCTATTTTAATCTTCTTCTCGTCTCACACCTGTTAACTTCTCTATGTGTGAAGATATGATCCTTCCTGTCGTGCATCATGCAATCGCGGAGGGCGACAGCCGTGGGTGACCCGAGGTATATCTCGACTCCACCTCGCACCCCTCACTCGTGTCCGCTTTGCTCGGGATTGGGCGCTCATCACCGTGTGTACCTTGTTTCACGGATGGAGGGACGAGCAGCCTCCGAGGCATGTAACATGTTGATTTCTTGTAATCGTGCTCATCTCCCGGGCCCCGCGATCGAGATTCTCCACATTGGACACTTCAATTGTTACTCCTCTTTCACTGAATGCCAAGTGGTGATCTTAAGAGGACTCCTTTTGCCCTCGAAGTACTTACCTGTATCCTATATTTTGAACATCTCGACGCCCTATACTGTCTGCTCAGGTTGGGTTCACTCACAATGGCGACTGTCGATATCCCCACGAAGCAAAAGGCCGTGATCTTCGACCAGCCTGGCACTGTCTCAACCAAGGTTGTGGAGATCGATGTGCCGGAGCCTGGTGCTGGCGAGGTTCTCATTAATCTGTATGATGCGAGTTCTGTCTAGTGGTCAATGAACATCTGATCTAACTTATTCGGTCTGCAGGACTCATTCTGGCGTTTGCCACTCTGACTATGGAATCATGACCAACACCGTACGTTGGGCTGTCACAAACCCTTTTGTTTCCGGGTACTGATCCTGCTTAGTGGAGAATGCTCCCCTACCCAACCCCGCCAGGCCAGGTTGGAGGCCATGAAGGAGTCGGCAAAATCGTCAAGCTTGGTGCGGGCACCGAGTCCTCCGGTCTCAAGGTTGGCGATCGTGTCGGTATCAAATGGGTCGCCAGTGCCTGTGGAAACTGCCGTATGTGCCAACATCACCCTCTGCTCTCCGCCATTCCAAGCTAATCACCATTCACCTTAGAACCCTGCGGAGCGGGAGCCGACGGGCTATGCTTCAACCAGAAAGTCTCGGGCTACTACAACCCAGGAACATTCCAACAATACGCACTAGGGCCGGCCAACTACGTGACCCCAATCCCTGATGGTCTCGACTCCGCTGCTGCCGCCCCCATGCTCTGCGCCGGCGTGACAGTCTACTCAGCCCTGAAGCGTAGCAATGCCCGCCCAGGCCAGTGGGTGATCATCTCCGGCGCGGGAGGCGGCCTCGGCCACATCGCAGTCCAACTCGCCAGCCGAGGCATGGGTCTCCGCGTAATTGGCATCGACCACGGCAGCAAGGCCGAGCTCGTCAAGGAGTCCGGCGCAGAGCACTTTATCGACATCACCCAGTTCCCCAAGGACGACAATGGGGTCGCTCTGCAGAAACACGTCCAGTCGTTGACGGAGGGCCTGGGCGCCCATGCTGCGATCGTATGCACGGCTGCAAACGCGGCTTATGCGCAGGCGTTGCCGCTGCTGCGCTTTAACGGCACGCTTGTTTGCGTGGGTATTCCGGAGCATGACCCGCTGCCGATTGCGACTGCGTTCCCGTCTTCTTTCATTAATAAGCAGTACACGGTGACGGGCTCTGCCGTCGGGAATCGGCAGGAGGCTATTGAGACGTTGAAGTTTGCTTCGAGGGGGGTTATTAAGGCTCATTATCGAGTTGAGAAGATGGATGGTCTTACTGAGGTGTTTCAGGAGATGGCCGAAGGGAAGCTGCAAGGTCGTGTTGTGCTGGATCTCTCTGGTTGATTTCAGACAAGTTAGGTTTATTGGAACCTTAGGTAACTGGAGGTTGTACCTACGGTTGTAAATGCACAAGAATTCAAAGTTGCATATTTGTTGCACGATAGGTATATCTAAGAACAATCTCCATCAAGTATGGATACTACTTAGCTCGTAGTTTCCCCGTCTTTGCTCTTACTTGACTCCTACTTTCCTTGTACTTTGCTCTTACTTAGCTCGTAGTTTCCTTAGAGCGTTGCTAGAGGGACCCGGCCTATGCCATCATCCATCGCTGTTTATAAAAACAATGAAAACCCTCCAGTAAAAAAATGACCGACGCAGGGGTCGAACCTGCAATCTCTTGATTCGTAGTCAAGCGCCTTGCCATTGGGCCAGCCGGCCGTCACGTGGACCCACTTTGCTGTTGAGCTACCGGGCCACGACATGGACGAAACAGCAGAATTAGACATCATGAACCTGGACAGTAGTAGTAGATTCTTCTCGTCTGACGATTGGTAGATATGGAAGAAGAAGTGGACCCATGATCTACTGTCTGTGCATGCTGAGGGTGCAGTGTTACCTAACTATCTCAATATGCGTATAATAATAGAAACAAAGAGATGCTTGTTAGGTAGTCAAGCACTTGGTGCCACACAGAAAATGCTTTTTGGCTTGCCCTTCGCCTCTCATACTGCTACAATTTGGAACATGCATAACTAGATTAACGGAGTCCACTGTTAGAGATGGCGACTAGGTAAATCGGTCGGATAGACTGATATGTTGTTTAGACCAGGCACCAAATAAGCACTATTTCTGAATGAATCCTTCTCGCCCGAGAAGCATCGGCAATGGCTAGGCCACTGCTCGTGCCCTAGTTTCCTTCTTCAGATATGGCGCAGTCAAGGGTGCATCGTTAGTAGGTCTCGGTATGTATGGATGGATCCCTAGGTATATGGTACCAAAAATCTCCCCGCAGCTCGCAAGGCCCAGGTCCATTGCCTCCTAAACGTGGTCAATGAAATGCTAGTCCGGACCCGGCCAGCTTAGCATTTTCTTTAGTAATTAATATCCAGCATGAGGCTTTAAGCTACTGGTTGTCTTTAATTATGCGTGGCCGGAGATCCATGAGAACTTTATTTGGCTGGGATCAAGGGAGCCCAAGGCGATGGTGATATCGCCCGAACCACCGGCATCCTCAGATCGTGGGAGTCGATTGGAAGCACAATTGCCGGGCTATGCGGTTGGCGCAACTCACTGGCTGAATTTGAACCAGATGATACTAGGCTTCTCACTCTGGGTTTTTACGATTCCATTCACATGTCTGGCTATTTCCGTGACTGGAATCAATCGGTTACGACTGAGGCGGAGGAGCAATCAGACGTCAGCAGTCTTGTGGCACAGAGGGTGCTCGTTAGCCCCGATGGGAAGGAATAGGGACTCGTTGCAGGGCTGCTAGCTTTATAGTCTCAGAATATGAGACTAATTAAGCTGTGGGATACCGGATTCACACCGAGAAGACGCCCTATCTCATCGCATAACTCGAGGCATGACCGAATAAACGAACACTAATAGAATAATGATCAAAACCCGAACGGGGCAATCAAACCTCTTCTTATGCCTCGTGGAAGAGAGTAACACATCTGACGTAATTACTCGTGAATTTCATGTCTGCGAATTCTACATCTGGCGCTGCACGACAAGTTCCCCTTCTCGCGCACTGCGATACCTAGGTTAAGAGGAGAAAATTTACTCAGTCCAACTTAAGGAGACCAAATTGGAACTAAATTTACTAGATCATGTGAATACACCGCGAACACTGAACTTAGCTCTCGATTTGGACCCTTGGTTTCAAGTCAACGAGGTAAAATGGCTGTCCCGTTTGGGATGAACCACTTCCAAATTGGGAACACACTATGCCATCCTCGGTATATCGTTTCTATCCTACGACCTCATAATTACACTATGATACTGATATAACGGAGTCACCGACTCCTCAGACTCATCTTCTTCACACTTTCACGAGTCTTCAAGAACCATCAAATCCACTTGCAAAACTTCAATCATCGTTCAGAACACCCTCATTCAGAATGCCGGCTTCCAAAGACAGCCCGCCCTACAAACTTATACACAATTTTCCGATCCCTCAACTGCGATCACGGGATGACTGGCCGCTGTGGAAGGAGTACATCGAAAGTGCCGCCAGGCTTTGCGGAGTCTGGGAATATTGCGATCCATCCGCCCCGAAAGACAAAATCCTAGAACTGGAGGCAAACATACCCGAGCCTAGCTGCCAAAGCGTCCGCAAAGATGCACAGAAGATTTCTGACCTTGACGATGCGGAATTCCAGAAGCTGGGGTCATTGTTCAAAGAGTACAAGGAGAAAAAACATGTGCTCCAAGAGAAAAAAAAGCTGCTCGATGCGATCGGAAAGCTGATTGTGGAATCCGTTTCCGGGCCCTATGCTCGTGAGGTTGAGGATTGTCGCACTCCATACGACCAGCTGCAGGGGCTTGCGGAGGCGTGTAGCGGCCCGTCTTATGAAGAAGTTAAGGAATTATCCTCCGAATGGCTTGAGCTTCAACAGTTGGCAGATTCGCCGCAAGTTCGGCAGTATGTCACTCGCTGGAATACGCTCTTTGACAACTGCACCGCCCTTGGGCTAGCGTCTAGTTCTTCGCGTCGAAAAGCTTTGGGAAGCAGTCTGCTGAATTCTCAGAGTCCTGCTACGTCGTGGAAGCCTCTACAGTTCCAGGGATGGTTTAAAATGGCAGACCTGCCTAGCTTGGACAGAATAGATTCCTGCGATTCAACGACGGGGTCCCACTCTGAGGGTGATAACGAAAGCCAGAATGAGGACGGGAGGTCTGTTGACTCGTGGGATACCGAAGCAGGTGCACGGTCATATGATGAGGGTGAAGGCGAAGGTGACGATGATGGGGTCATTGCCTGGTAGAGCATCTCGGGACGTTTGCTTAATCTTGCTCTAAGGGAAGGTGCTTGGAGGGCTTGGGAATTTGCAATTTTAACTGTTCCATCCATTCATCTAAGCCACAGAGCACACCAGATAGCCATTTACAGCTCAAGGGGACGCCATGGCTTCTCTCTGCACATTATTACAGTAACATTGCGGTGTTTGGTGTGCAGACCACTGTTATGCTAGATGCAAAACGTCGAACCTACCTCCAGCTCAGGTACATCAACCAACATGCCAGAAGTTCCCTACGAAAATAGATTTCTTTTGCAGGATTTATACCTCCAGACTTATGAGAAGTTGGCGATTCTTTTGTGCAACTTTGACCATCCGCTTCGCAAGGCCCTGAAAAGTCTTTAGTCAGACTGGAAGGTTCTCCTGGAGGTTGGAGCTTCGACTGAGGTACAGAAATAATTCCCACTCTGATAGGACCTCCACCAACAATGTGTTGACTGGAATGGAGGTTACTGGGTTGATATGGACTCTCTCATCCATATGATCTGTGGTGGATGAGCCCATCCAAACACCAATGAATTCATGAGACACCGCTTCGAATCATTGAATCATGCAATGCTCAAAACAATCACGATAGATCATCGTAATTGCCGCACAACACTTATCCCAGAAGCCGCACCGTCTCGTCGGAGACCCGGAGATGATCACCAAACTCCCAGCCTCCCACTCAAGATCTCCACCATCAAACACAAACTAACGAAGTCAGGCCCATAACCCCACCAGTGTAAATCCACATCAACTACTGTAGCCCTGCTCGGCAGACGGACACTCCACTACATGACAGTGGGCAAAAGACGGTAAGCTCTCAGGACCCAGTAAGGCTTGAGCATCGCCAGACTCCAGTTCGGAGCGGACCTAACGCCTTTGACTCGTTCCTCAACAAGGCTAATGCCCTTGTTAATGGACGTTAGACACGCTAGTTAAGAATAGGTTCTCTGGGTCTTGGCTGAGAGCACACGAACAAGATATCTGGTTCATAGGCGAGTATACGAAACGAGGACTATGTACGGACTAGACTACTTCTCATGCGACCAAAGACTATACCGAGACCAGACCATGAGCAAAGGCATTTGTACTTCAGGATGACTTCGCTTCATAAAAAATCAAGCACCATCACTAACCCACTTTATTTCCAGTCCTGCAATAAGGGGCTTTTAGGTAACAAGTAAGCTGTAGCTAGCTCCGTGGGTTCGAGTTACTAGTGACTACAGTAACTAGTAACACTAACTACTATGTTAAACTTTTTCGTGCAAGCACTCATTCCTCCGTGCAGTGCCGCGCAGCTCCGCCGCGACTCCACATCTCTATCGAACAGCCGAAAAAAAACTACCGAAGCTCTTACTACTTACTACAGCAAATCTATCACCAACAGATCTCATCGTGAGATTGAACCCAAGTCACAAATCCAAGGATACAAGGGTAGTGCTTTCACCCTTTTCCACAGTACACAATGCAAATCCCCTCGGAAATTCACATTCTCCCCTCCAAGTGCCCGCATACGGACCCAGCCATGTGCGAGTGGGTCTGACCACCCAAAGCTCCATGGCGAGCCATGGTTCGCACAGTCGGATCGGGTTACTGCCAGTCTGCCACAGCTTGGCGAGCAAGTGACACGTCCGGCCTGTGCGCGAATCCGTGGACGCGGGGTCCCAAGCCCGGAGGGTTGGGTTGGTATGACGCCATCCTACAGATGATTAGAGATACCACAAAGAGGGATATAGATCCGAGGAAGAATTTGGAACGTGAATGAATTGGAACCCAGCGATGAACTGGAACTCAGCTAAGTGAGACGCGGTGTGTGAAGTGATATGCGAGCCACCCAAATATGTTCAATGAGCCACAGACCCGGAATGGAAAAAAATTCACATCAAATAGAAAGGTTAATGAATGACAGAATAAATGACAAGGTGAGTTTTTGGACTCGCTGATGACAACAATGCAGGGGGTATTGGAACGAATGAACACGATGGCCGCCCAAACATGACAAAAACAAAAGGATAAGAAAACAACAGTGTAGCCAAGCTTCATTCAAAGAAGCAGAAGCACGAGACAGGAGTCGAAGGCTAGCGACTCCGCTTCGAAGAACCTCCCGAGCTCCCAGCGGCCGGGCGCTTCTGTCCAGAGCCGATCTGACCTGCAGCCGTTGCTGCAGCTGCACTAGCCGACTCAACTTGTCGAATCAAAGCCCCTAGCCGGATGAGGAATTGCTTCGGGGCACGATTAACTTCAATCTTGCTCCGAATATCCAGCAGCTTGGGGATGTACTGTGCAAGATCAGTGAGAGGAATGGCACACAGCGCATCGATGACGAAAAGCTCCGCGTCAGGATCCACGTCCATGTCCTCAGACCCGATGAGCAAATGGTATAGATTGCGCTGATCCTCGTCTTCACCGTGGAACGAGACCCGACCCCAGGTATTCCCCTCCAGAGCATCCTTGTTGCGCGTGGAAATCGCTTCGAGAATGGAGACAAGAGCCTTGGCGGCACCTTCGGAGCCGTACGGCGCGCGCAGGGCAATGTTCGCATGGATACGAGAGACGGATTGGCGTAGCTGTTGGACAACTGCATCCACCTCCAACGGTCCTCCACCAGGACTGGTTGCGTCTACAGGTCGCTCCCCCGTTAAACAGTAGCGGTCGAAATCGGCCAGCAGCCGGCGCAACTGCTCCTGCACCTTGTCAAAGTAGATCGCTGCACACGCGCCGGAGGGCATGGCCTTGCACATGCTCGTGAAAACGCTGTCGTCGTGTACAGCGAGCCGGAAGATGGTCGCCTCAAAGTCACCCTGAACCACGCATTGTTCCGGAGTCATCGTCTGCGCTGTCGCCTCGACCAAGTCCTGGCGGAAATCCTCGGGCAGGATTTTCGGACTGAACGCAGAAAGAACGTCTCGTACCTTTTCGGCGCGCGTCATACCTGTAGTCCTCCCGTCACCCTCGACCCGAAGGTATGGCCAGTTGAGCCGGTCTGCTACCGCTTCTAGCTGGCCGTTGAGAAGGTCCTCGATGCGCGGACGCACACGGGGCCGGCCATCGTGGGACAGAGCAAACTCTGTCGAGGCAGGATCAGTGAGGAAGCAGCCATGGAGCTGATCGAGGAGCCACTGCAAGAAGGAATTCATCAGTTACCGAGCACTGGGCGTAGTCGTCGGTTTCTACACCGTGAACCTGTAGCCATTGGGTACTTACGAAGATGTGATGACAGGCCACCCCCGGACGAGTTTGAAAGGTCCTGCAGGTACAGGTAGGCGGACCAGGACCAATGTGCACTCGCGGTCGATCCAGGAGCTGGAAATCATAGCCCGAGGATGAGACACCGCAATTGACGACTTCGAACTGGCCTGTCAGGCCCAGGAAGGCTTTCGCCTCGGACTCGGTGTCTAGGTGCCTCAAATCATAAGTAATCCCAGAACGCGTGCGGACGGTCGACGAGCGAGTAGACTCTTCCTCGCTGCTATCATCTTCCTCCTCATTCTCGCCCTCATCCTCATCCTCATCCTCCTCCTCCTCCTCCTCTTCCTCACTCGAGCTCTCTACAGGAGAGTCGTTGCCCCCTTGGTTCCCAGGATCACAGTTGTCGTCCCTATCAGTCGGAAGTGACCGCCCCGCCACGCGAGCGGTCCGTGAAGACTGGGCCCGAGTCTCAGGCATGTCCTGACCGATTGAAAGCCTGTGGAATTGTCTCGTCGGGGGTGCCATGACCGGTCAAGGGCCAACAAGGGGGGAAGGGGAGAGCGAGAGAGAGACGAAGACGAACGCCAGCAGCAAATTTGGGCATCGATGATCGAGGGGCAAGAGAAGAAAGTTGCGAAGATGTGTGCTAATTCCCGACGTGGTCCCTCCCGGTGGATTCAACCACAAGCTCAAAATTGACCGAATTTCCTCACGTTAACTTGACAAGCTGGACTGCTGGACTGCTGGACTGCTGGCTGCTGGCTGCTGGAGAGTTCTTCCGACCCATGGACGGAAGCGGGTACCCCGAACCATGGAACGGCCCTCTCCCGCCTTAAATACGTTCGGGAGTCGAGACTGGCGTTTGACTGGGCCCTGACTTCCTTGGGCGAATCGACTAAACAACTAAATGAGAAGAGGGGCCAACAGTACCCACGACGATTTTCGTCATCGCGAGGACCGCATCTGCACGTTCCTGTGCTCGCTGTGCTCCCGCACTGGCGCATGACGGCGACCTCGAACCAGACTTCTCGAACAAACACTGCGACGGGATCTCCGAGAGAAACAGAAAGAAAAGGAGGGGGGAGGAAAGCAAAAAAGTTAAGCCAGGGGAGAGAGAAAAAAAAAATCAACGAACACCGGAAAATAAACACCACAGGTTGATCTCGATTGTCGTTAGCTCGACGCAGAGAAACCGCAGAATTTTCCAACGGCGCTTAAGGTAGGGTCGAGGCACAGGGGGAAAGAGTCACGGCCTCAAAAGGCCGAAGGGATGTTGTCTTAACAAGGCCATACCGTTTTGGCTGCAGCCTCGTACAGTCACGGATCAACATCCTTGCGCAGAGCACAGACGCCCGCTAGTGGGATCGTGTGGAATGGACAGATCTGGGGCCTCGGTGGCCTGGGCTCCGAGAACAGCGGATGGGGGAACAAGAGGGTGAGAACTTAGAAGTGATGCTTCAAGCTTTCAAATCCGCTGCTGGGGCCTTTCCAAGCAATAAGACGTCATCAAGTAAAACCGATAGTCCGAATCAATCATTTTCTGATGAAAGATTGAAGCCTCGTTGACATGGAATAGCTCAAATTCTACATTTCCTCGCGATTGGGCAGCATGCCGAAAGGCTCAAGCGGCGCGACTGGACTGATTTGGCGGGCCGATCATGCCCTTGACCTAAGCACATCGAGGGTCAGAGAATATGAAAATGCAGACACCAGATAGGTGGAAAAGACGGTCGATTTTGGGAAGCCATCGTCAGTGGCATGAGCATATGCCATAGGCACACGAGGCAGTCTTGGCTTAAACGACGATCTCGCTGCTTCCGCCGCCTAGGCGCAGGCCCAATTCGCTAGCCCGCGATCGCCCTCGTCTGGGACCGGCCGTCTCCAACCTTTTTCCCCTTTCCGAGCACCAGCATGTCGTCACGTATGACCCGCCCTTCGCCTCATGTTGGTCTCTCTGTTGTCGACAATTGCCAGGGGATGTAATGGACGAAATTGAACTCCCTTCGAGTGTGATCCATGATCCGCATGGCAAGCTTGACATCAATGCCTCGACTGTGGCGGTAGGGCCGCGCGACAAAGTTCTGGTCAACTGCCGCAAGGGGACCCTAGAGTCGATCGATCTTCGGAGCCAGTGTGATCGAGGCTCCTTCCAAGTCGAGGCAAGACGTGCAGCATGGAGCAGCCTGCTCAACATGACGGGGAAAAGTGGAGTACCCTAGGACGCCCACAGCAGATTGCTAGACGCCGCAGGATCATTTCTCCAGCGTGATCGTGAACAAAGAGTTGGTGATTCATACGAGCACCTTGCATATCGCATCGAATCCATTGGCAGGGGTTCACCCAATCTCAAGCAATGTGGCACCGGGCACTGGGCAGAGCAGGCGGGGATCCGAGAGGTGGGGTGGGCGAAGCTCCTGCCAGCATAAACGGACTGTGCACAATCGAACTATCTGCTTCGGCCGATGTGCCGTGGCCCGTTAGCCTTGATTTCTGATCAATATGGCTCTCTAGTACAGGGGACACAGCGAATCCGAACACCGATTGGGAAATGCTGCACAGCGCACCAGAACCCACTGGCGTGGGTATTGGGTCTGAACTAATTTTTGGCCCGGAGAGTGTCTCTCAACTCTCGCTCACAATGGGACCACAAGCCCTGCTTGTCTTTTGAGAAAGATGGCGACGGAGCACATACACGAGTCCATGACAGCTGTTGACCGGTGGTCAAAGCAGGCTTCGTGGGCAGCAGGGCTGATCGACAGGCATCTGGCGTCTAATCGCCCGAGTTGGCCCCATGGCCGCCAATCACTGAGGGCGGGCGCCTAAAAATTGTGCCTTGTCTGCATAGTCGTGGATTCATGTCACACGTCGATACGTCGAGATGTTTAATTCCCGGGGTCATTCCGGCTTGTTTGAAGTTTGTGTTCCATGGGGTCGTCCGTGCGTTTGATTCTTTGCAGGATCAAACCAAATCACTTGACTGACGGAACCAACCCCTGCTGACCTACTCGTGTTGCTGCGACAGTTGGTGGCGCGATTTGCAGGTGGATCTGGTGGAGGATCAAAAGAGTTGGTGCTTCGCCTGCTGCGAGATTTTGTCATCGCATCGAGGCCCGGTTGTTGGATTTTGCTGTGCTCTTCGAAGGGCGGCACACCACAACCCTAAGAAACGGTCGAAATGAAATGCTTTGTGTAACGTGGGGAAAAGGACTCCGGGAAGGTACTTCTGCTGTCATGAACGTGCTTGTTGGCCTGTGCATCACCCACTCGCCCAGGTGGTGGATCGAGGACCCCCAACACGAACGGGAGGCGCTACGGTTGTAACGGTGATGCACTACTCATAAATCAGAAATGGACGATATGGATCATGGCCAATGGAATTAAGAATAATCAGAAAAAAATAAAAGAAGAATGCTATATCCAGAAATCGCTTGTCTACACGAGTAAATGATAACGAGGGGTATCCAGAGTTTGAGGGTGAAATCGCCACGAGGACTGCCTTCATAGGGGCTGTCATATGCACTGCAGAGGAACACGATTGTTCGGAAACAAAATATATGCCGAAAGGTTCGTCGCGTCATTAGTGGCACCCGTGGCCAGTATCTATGCCAACCATGGGCACGAAACAGCAAAGACTCAGTTATTAGCCCTGGCTGCATTGCGTTTTTTGGCATCCTCCAGCGCTTTGCGCAGCCTCTCTTTGTGTTCCGCCTCGGGGTCCACCACGGGTCGATTAGCTGGAGGCGGAGTAGGTGTCTGACTGGGCACGACAGTCGCCGGGCGCAGTTCCAAGGGTAGCATGCTCAGGTCAATTGAGCTTCTCGCTGAGATTATCTTAGGCTCGGATGGTACAGGAGGGCTTGGCGAGCTTCTTGGAAATGGCGCTGGAGCTGGAGCTGGAGCTGGTGTCGGGGTCGCAGGCTTGGGGTTCTTCTTCAAATCCTCGAGCAAGCGTCGAACGGTGGCCTCAATCTCTCGCGGGGCCTTTTGAATGCTCTGCAGCTTGGTCTGTAAGTCGACTTGAAGGATGGCATCCTCTTTCTTCTTCTCCATCTCGAGCCGGTGGAAAATTTCCGGTTCCGAGTTGGTATATCGCGCTTCGGCGACGGAGACGTTGTAGTCGGCGTTGTTGAGGACTACTTCCGCGACAGAGGAGCTTCGAAGAATCGCCTCCGAGTCTTTGCAAAGAGACGTTGCGAATGTCGCCGCGGATTTGAGGATCTGTTCGACTTCAGAATCCGGCAGGTTGGAAGCCCGGAGGATCGTGGGGTCTAGCCGGGCTGCTTTGGTCGCAAGCTCGTCCAGGAGGCTCTGATTCATACCTAGCCCGTGCAGGATCGCATCATCGAACGAATCCATCAGCCGATTGGCTCGGTCGTCGCGATCCTTGGCCGCCTCGAGAACGTTCCGTTTCTCCATGCGGTCAAAGTCCCCATCTAGCTTGCGGAGACCCGCCATGTCCCCCATAAACACAAGAGGACGGCGCTCGGCCTTCTTGCGACGACGCTCACAGTCCAAGGCAATGTCGAGTCTCTTCTGGAAACGAATCTCGAGCTTATTATGTATATCATTGACAAGCTTCATGGTCACCGATGGGCTGCATTGCTCCACTGGCGAGCTCTTTCCCTTCTGATCTCGATCCAGTTGATTGAGCGCGGAATCATAGGACTTGCGGAGAGCCGCAATTTCGTTCTTCAGTCGCGCATCCAGAGGGTTGAATACTTTCTCAATGAAATCATCAACCTCTGCTCGCTCCTCATCCAGCTGAATACGCGCTTCACTTTGACGGAATTCCTCCTCCAGCGTATTGATATCAGCATAGCCAATCTCCTTGCCATTGAAGAGATCATCGATCTGAGCCCCTGACTCTTCCTGCCGAGCGTTACGTTCGTGGTCTATTTTGAGCCGGCGTTCTTGCGCGGATTTCTCCCAATTATTCACGGTTTTCTCGATGTACGCGAAGTCATCCGAGAGACTATCCAGCTCTTTCCGAGTCGTGATATGCCAGGAACTTTCGGATTGTTTGTCAAGAGGAGTCCAAACCATGGCACGAAGATCTTCAACCGGATCGGATCGTCGCCCTTGCCGGAGAGGCGCCGGAAGCAATGGAGCTGTTATGGTTGCCCGGCGGTCTTTGATTTGATATGCACTGCTCTTGTCGCGGATAAGGCCAAGGAACGTCTCGCTGTGTTCGTCATGAGCCGGGGAGGTTGGTAGCGTGTCGGACCTTGATCGATGTATAGGTGGAGGAACGTTTGACATGATTCGCCCGCTCACGGCGGAAGCTTGCCGGAGCTCAGAGTAGGCCTGATACGCCGGGCGGTCAAAGGTGAGATTATCAGAGCCTCGCTGAGGGCCCTCGGTGTACTGGAAGGGCGTATAGATCGGTCGCGGGGGATTTGTAGTGAGCGGCTCCATTGTCTGCCTTGGAACAACATCGTCCACAGAGAACTGCCTTGAAGGAGACTTGCTAGGAAGGTTGGTAGTACCCCTGCCCGATGAAAGTGTTGAAAGCTTAGGCGTCCACTGAGATGCTTGTTGAGCTCGTTTGGCGAGGATCGGTCGGCCTCCTGCACTATATTCGCTAGCTGCATCGTCAAGATCGTTTCCTTCATCCGTGGCAGTTGGTGACCGGATTTCATCTGCTTCCACGGGTATCAACCCCGATTCGAATGCTGGCTGGTCGCTTTCCGACATGGAAGGCGGCTTTTTCTGTGTTGTCTCCAAGACACGGGGAACTGGCTGAGCATCTTGCGGATCGAGTTCAATGTTATAGAGAATCTCACGGAGCTTTGTCTCCTTGGCCGTGAAAGCAGTAAAGATTTTGAAACGCTCTTCATCGGAGTCAGCGACCGCTTCTTTGCGGAGCATTGCAACATATCGTGTCAAAGAAGACTTGAACCAAGGGTCAAGATCCTCGTATGGATCAGGCTCTTTAGGAGCGACAGTTCCTGGTCGGGCATCCTCGCTTTGTGCCAGCACTGGAGCGGGACTTGAGAGCACCCTCGGATCCTGAACAGGAGGCGGGCTACTTTGTATTGGAGGCGGCCCGCTCTGTATTGGAGGTGGGCTTCTCTGTATTGGAGGCGGGCTTCTCTGTACTGGAGGTGGGCTGCTCTGTATCGGAGGAGCAGCCGGGACCGGTGTTGCTCGATGACTCGGAGGTGGGATATCTGATTGGACTGGCCTTGGCGGAGGCGACAATGGCTTTACCCAGGCATCGATGACATTGTCTATGCTGTCGGCACGACCTCCGAAAGAAGAAACACCCGAGCTCACGCTGTCCACCCGATGCGGGAGATTAGCCTGCGAGCCTCCTTGTATACTTGCCGGGCTGATCGGTGACAACGAATCATGCCGCTGCGGATGATCGCCATAATATGCTTCTCTTGGAGGTGGCTGAGCCGTATCTACCAGCTGCGAATGATCGCCGTAATACACCTCTCGTGGCGGTAGCTGTGCTGTCTCAACCATTGGTGGAAAGGAGGCGTTCGCTGGGACGGTAGCCGCAGGATGGGGCATTCCAGTTGAGTATCCCGGGGGAGTTAGAATCGCTTCCGGTGACTGAGGTAAAGTATGACTCGGCATCTCAGGCTGGGGCTGGGGAGGTGGAGGATAGTTTAGACTCTCGGGCTGAGGATTAGGTGGAGGCCTGGGAGGAAACCAAGGAGCATCGTCAAATTCGCCCGGCGTGGGCCCTAAATGCTCCCAATCGGAAGGTGTGCCTGGGCCCAGCGCCGACGGCCCTGTTGGGGCTACATTTGTGTTTAAAGGAGTAGTTGTCGGAAATCCATATGAGCCCTGTGTTGCCGCTGGCCCTGCACCTTGCGCTAGCAGCGGAGGGCGTTCCGGTAGGAGTTGAACGTGCGGCGGGGTTGGCTGGTATCCTTGCGGCTTTTTGGGAGGCGGGGGTGGGACGGAGGATAGAGCTGGAGCCGGAGGGGGAGCTGCATGCTCCGTATAGGGTGGTGGTATGGTGAACGAAGACGACGGGGGCTGGGCATCTGAAAAAGATTCGACCTGGAAATGCGGCGGAGGAGGGGAGGTAGTGTTGTTGATAGGAGGCGGGGGTTGCGCAAAACCGTAAGGTTGTTCGCTGAAGTTGGTGCTCGGGGGACGAGGCTGTTCAGAAAGGGGGGTGGTCAATTGTGGAATGCTCAACGGCTTCAAGAACTCTTTGTGAACCGACCGGCAATGGTGGAGGAGCATATATGGGATGTTGTTGCTGGTTGTACCGCACCCCCCAGGTTCTTGGGTCCGCACCAGGCCCCGTCACTGGCGAGGTGCCTGCATTCGCTGGTGGTCCAGAGATGGGACCATATGTTGCTGGGCTATATCCGATCGTGGTCTGCGGACGGGGTGGAGGAACAGGTGTTTCTGTGTTTCCCACTACAGGCCGCGCCGGCACTCGCCATTCAGGCTGCGATGGGGGATCTGGGGGAGGTCTTCCGTACATGGTGGCCTGGCATCGCAGTGGTTGTAAAAGATGCAAGACAGGAGAAAGGAGAGTCAAGCGATGCTCGGCCCTAATTACCCTTCTGCCGAACGGGTGTATCAAGATGGTCCTTCAGCCAAGGCGTTCTAGCGATTGCTGTGTTTGGGTTGGAGCGGGACGAAGTGCAACCCGCCAGCCTCACCCTCGGGACTTCCTGCCCCACCGACGTCTCCAGCGATACACTGCGAATCTACTTCGTGCTATTATTACCACCTCTCGACGAGCAAGACTCCTGCGGGAAAGTCTCCAGTTTACTGCAAGTCCCCGGATGCCAATAATAGAAACTCCCCTCTGACGGTTTATTTTCCTAGTATTGGAGACATCAACACCCCTAGACCAAGTTCTCTGCCCGAAGTATAGACTCCACATTAACTATGCATTGGCCTCGTTTCTTTGTCTGCTCATATCTGACCCAGAACAGTTGATGACCAGCGCAGTCTAGCTGTGAGGCATCCCATTTTGCACAGGGAAAGTCACAATGGACAAAGCTAACGAGAGTCCTCCTTCGCCCAGATACCCAATGGCTGCTTGGCCCCCAGCAGAACCCTCGGGCCTTCGAGAAAAAAGCAAGAACTCAGCCACCTCCTTGACCTTCGTGTTTCCAAAATGACTCCCAAGGACTTCGATCGTGGGAACCGAGCAGATCTGAAGAGCTGATAGCACTTTCTTTCTGTCCTTACATTCATAGCTGCGTCGAACCTTGGCACCAGACAGGGTACTCTGACAGAATGGCTCAAGCCATTTTCTTTGTTGACTCGGATGGTCCATCCGCATGTACAAGGTTTCGCGCTCAGTGCTGCGAGCGACTTTGGTTCTGAATGTGTATCTACCAAGCAACACCACTGGATTCCTTTGTTTGCGAGGGTTTCTTTGACATGGCCACGATCGCAGGGCTTCTTGTCCACCCCAGATTTGTTTCGACTATAATTAATTCATCTTGATCCGAGGAGCACCCAGACAACCTTTGAACTTTTACATCTCAATTTGGTCAGCTGTCAAGTTTATTCTGAGCTCCTCGAGGGCCATCTTATACTTCAAGCATCATTCTCATCTACCACTCAATATCCTAACACCATGCCACCCGACAACGCCAAGAAACAAGGGACTGCCCAGAGATCGTCTTTCACTGCCCTGAGATCGCCTTTCATTCATCGTAAGACTCCCCCATTCCGCGTCGAGTTCCTCAACAGACCAGCGGAAGGCGTGATCGCTCCCCCGGATTGGCCCCCTCGACCAGACATCTTCGACCAGGTGCTCCTGCGAAAGCCCATCACCCCAGAACGAGCCCACGATGCGTACATGGCATGGCATCTCCCCGATGAAGACCTAGGCCGGGTGTGGAGAGAATGGGATGAGAATGAGCAACGTCCATATCGTCGACCCCCGTCCAATGACCTAGATATTCATGTGCTGGCGCACAATGTGTATGAGCATCTGATGAGCGATCCCCTCCTACCAACGGCATATGAGGATGGAGAACGGAACTTCGCAGCGCAAGGCCTCGACAAACAGTATGATCTGTCTCAGAACATGAAGCAAACGAAACAGGCGGCCATCAACTCCGGCAGTCTCGGGTACCTAGACTTCTGCGACTTGAGCCAACTTCAAGCACAATGCGAAAAACGAGGGCTGGATACATCTGGAGATGCAGCCGCTCTCAAAGCCCGCATCACGGCCGAAACCATGGCCAAGTGGTCGGGAATGTTGGTGAAGAGCGACCTTTCTCACTGGGGCGTTGAACGCGCAGACAAATTTACCCTCGAGCCCTGGAAGAGACCCAAGGCGACTGCGCTTGAGATGTACACCGCTGCAATTCAGATCAGCCCGTACAACCCGACTTACTGGGTCAGCCGCGCCTACTGTCACTATCTGCTGGGGTTCTTCGATCTGGCCATTGGCGATGCCTACCGTGCACAGATTCTGTGTGATGTGCTTGAGCTAGCTTTCGATCGCAACAAACGGCCTGGCTTCTACATGCGGATCTGGGAGGCAATCGAGGCACACTTGATGGCAGCTCCGCGTGATCCGTGGGGCAACCTTAAGCCTGAGATTGAGCGCATGCGGAAGCCAAACGGCATCAATGTTTTCGTGCCTACTCTCCAGAAATCGCTCCACAGTATCATCAGTCTAAGCCTTGCTGGACTCAACGCGTGGCATGACTACAATGACCACAAGAAGATCCTGGACTCTAGACTGGGAATGCCTGACCGCGATGTACGAGTACCGCAACTTCGCCATACCATGAGCGAAAAGGCCGCCCAAATCTACCACGACGAGACTCAGAAGAATAAAAAACTCTTTTTCCATGAACACAGCGCAGGTGCAGTCCCAGCAAATCGGCCCTATCCATTTGAGAATCAGGATCTCGATCGTACTTCCTCCACGTTCCTTGACAAAATCAATCAGAATGTGTTCGACGGCTCCAGTGCAAAGAGCAAAACCCCGACACCAGTGTGCTACGCCAACAAGGTTGGCGAAGCGCAGGAGGTTGGAGTCTTCGCCAAGGACTCGATTGAGGAAGGTGCCGTTATTCACGTCGAGGAGCCCACAATCCGCGGGCATCTTCCACCGCGCCGTTTGACCGAAGACTTGGTTGGCAAAGCTACGGATAAAAACCGATGCGAGAACTGCCTCAAAGAGATTACCCCTGCAATGTTGAGACAGCAGCAAAAGGCAAACTGCGTTAATCAATGCCCCTGCGCTGATAGGTGGCTACGCCATCCCGACGGGCCGGGCGTCATGTTCTGCAGACCTCCATACACGAGAGCAAAGAATTCGAAGATCAAGAGCTGTCTGGAGATTGCGAAGGAGGTCCATCACTTCAGTAGCTGTGGCAAGGATTGGCAGTGGTTGTATGATTCCATGCGACCGGTTGTCGGTCTCTGGGATGAGCAAGAGTACATTTCCCACACCAATGAGAGCCACGGAACTACGCTCATGCTTCTCCTGCGCAATGTGTTTGAGATCACACTCCATCGCCGGCGGAAGGAACCGAATAACAACAAGCGGCTGAATCCGCATGAGATCGACGAGCTCCTCGTGCTAGATGGGAACAGCAAATCGTGGAGAGACAGCTGGTTCCCCTTCAACATGGCAGCAAACATTAAAGTTCCATTTGACATTCTTGAATCCCTGGGCGTGGACATCTTCCAGCGGTCAGAATTCGATACGTGGGTCATTCAGATTATCCTCCGCAAGCTGCTGGTCAATGCCGTGCCTTGGGATCAACGGCGCCAGGGCGACGTATCCGACAGGTTAGCGTCTGATCGAGACAAGATGCTTTATACCCCCACAGGCCAGTTCACGCGCATGAAGAATAAGGAGTCACTCACTGATCTTGATCCGTCTTTCCAACATTTATACCTCTTCCAGGGGCTCAGCCTGTTCAATCATTCCTGTGCGGGCTCTCACAACGCAGACTGGGGCTACGACACTGCGGTTCCTAATCGTGTCATCGTCTGGGCTACCAAGGACATCGCCGAGGGAGAGGAAATTCGCATTCGCTATCGAAACCACGCGATCAAATCTGAGCGACGCGGAATCCGACTCTTTGGCACCCCATGCCAATGTCCTCGATGCCTCAGTGATCCACCAAGACCACAAACCCCCGACTCGGAGAATTTCAGTGACCGAACCTATGCGTCGGGAGAAGACGAGGGCGAAATCCACGGATGTCAGGACAAAGCCAGAAATCCTGGCGATGATTCCGACGATGAGATCACCTGGTACAAGCTTGCACGTGCTGCAAAGACCCTAGAGGAACCGCCTGCGGCCGGTGCGGGGGCTCCCCAAGAAGGCAGCGGCCCCAGCAAGAAATACACCCAGGCTGATATTGACGCAATGCTGCACAAACTGGTTACTCAAAGGAACCGTGCTGTTGTCGAGGATGGGAAAGTGGTGGTCTATCGCGACCTTACGTCCCCAAGCGACGGGCTTCCTGGAGGGGAGCGGAAGAGGAAGATTGAACCGGAGGAGAAGGACCCGTATCCTGAGAGGACGATCATCGATATAGTTGGTAACGAGATTGAAGTCCCCTCGACTCCAAAGAGGCGGGCTGTATGGGCTCGGAAGGAAAGAGAGAAGTTGGCGAAGTATTTCGAGAAGAGGGAGGACAAGGAGGACAAGGAGGACAAGGAGGACAAGGAGGACAAGGAGGACAAGGAGGACAAGGAGGACAAGGAGGACAAGGAGGACAAGGAGGACAAGGAGGACAAGGAGGACAAGGAGGACAAGGAGGACAAGGAGGACAAGGAGGACAAGGAGGGAGAAGGGTGGTGGTAAACTTAAGTATGTAGATAGTGATACAGTTTGGAGTTTCTTCTGGTGTACGGTTCAATTGAATCGATTCATTTCTATTTACTAGCAGTTCATCCCTTCCAACCCTGGATGGTTCTAGGTCGAGCTCCAGCGGGTGTAAAGTCTTGAGATAACACATGATTCTCGAACGTGCCCGTAGCTAAGTTTACAAGACAATCATTCCACCACTTATACATTCAGGGTGCATTAGATCGGAGAAAGTCCGATTGAATGACTCCATCCAATACGAAGCGTGGGGCATCACATTCTCGGGAACCCTGCATCACCAACTTTGGTACGGAGATAAAGTAGCCAAGCTTCGTAAAAACGAGCGGGGACCTGGTCAGCATGAGCTAGACTGAACAGCGACTGGCTCGATCGTAGCTCTCCCAGACCGGACTCCGGAGTTATGATGGATTCCAGGGGCATCGTCACTGGAGGATTAATAATGGATCTTGACGTCGGCTCGTCGATCCAGAACCGGTTTACATCATTTCCCCATCCTCCGTGAAGTATAAAAGGCCACGCTGAGGACACCGCAAGTCTCATAATTGAAAGTATCAGCCAAGAGACTCAGAAACAATCCTGATATTTCAACTTTCATCTATTGATACAGGTACCTATATTCCAATATCATCGAACAGACTGTGTGCCTTCGAGATCCATCACGATGTCTTTCCCCGCTGCGCCTCCCCCAAAGTCTCGCCTCGGTCGATACCGCATGCTTGCCCCCACCGCGGGTGTCAAGGTGAGCCCACTGTGCCTGGGTGCAATGAACTTTGGTGAAGGATGGTAAGTCCCGCAAATAGTCCATGGACTTGATTCATCATAATTCTTGCGCAATGGAGCGTGAAGCTAACGCTGCCCCTTCCAGGAAGGAGAGACTGGGTGAATGCGACAAGGAAACCTCCTTCAAGATCTTGGACACGTTCTACGAGAATGGTGGCAATTTCATTGATACGTAAGGCCTCCATCTTCAGTACCGCAGAAGGCCTGCTGCTAACACAATCAGTGCAAACAATTACCAAAATGAAGACTCTGAGGCCTGGCTGGGCGAGTGGATGGAGAAGCGCGGTGTTCGGGACCAGATCGTCCTCGCGACCAAGTACACCTCGGGCTACCGAACCTACAACAAGTCCGAGATCCAAGCCAACTTTGTTGGAAACAACACGAAGAGCATGAGACTATCGGTCAACGCTAGTCTGAAGAAGCTCCGCACCGACTACATCGACCTGGTAAGATAGCAACTCTTTGGCTACTACTCCGCATCACAACACCAAAAAGCTAACGCAAGTATAGTTGTACGTCCACTGGTGGGATTTCGCCACTTCCATCGAGGAAGTGATGACCTCGCTCAACCAGCTCGTCACATCAGGCAAAGTCCTGTACCTGGGCGTCTCAGACACGCCGGCGTGGGTCGTAAGCCGTGCAAACCAATGTACGATACTCCCTCCGACCATCTCTCTCCTCGAAAATCTTACTAACAAACAACCCCCACAGTCGCCCGCGATCACGGCATGCGCCCGTTCTCCGTCTACCAAGGCCAATGGAACGCCGCCAAGCGCGACTTCGAGCGCGAAATCATCCCCATGTGCGCCGCCGAAGGCATGGGCCTGTGTCCCTGGGGATCCCTCGGCGGCGGTGCATTCAAGACGACCGCGCAGCGCGAGGAGCTCGCGAAGAGCGGCAACCCAGGGCGACAGATCGAGCCGCGGGAGGTCGATGTTGCTGTGTCCAAGGTGCTAGAGAAGGTCGCGGATCGTCATAAGACGGCGATTACGAGCGTGGCACTGGCCTATGTTATGAGTAAAGCACCCCATGTTTTCCCGATCGTGGGTGGTCGAAAGGTCGAGCATTTGCAAGGTAATATTGAGGCGCTGGGGCTGGAGTTGAGCGATGAAGATATCAAGGAGATTGAGGGTGCTTATGAGTTTGATCCTGGTTTCCCGACGACGTTCTTGTTCCGGGGTGAGAATAGGGAGGCTCATCCGGGTAATGTTACGTTTAAGAATGCTGCGGCTAGGTTTGACTATGTTGATTTGGTGCGGCCTATCAAGCCGAAGAGTCTGGATGCGTGAGGGGTTGTTTAGTTAGTCTGTTGACCATGCAGGCTCTTGAGGCGATGTTTAATCAGGGAAGAGTGTGTGGAGACACTGAATGGAAGAGGACCGAGAAACATGCCTCACTTGAAATGATTAACTTAGTAGTCACGGAGAGTATCAGAAAGTCGATGAGTCAATATCATGCCAGAAATGCATTCAAGAAACGTATTTTATTGTCGAGAATGGCTATGTTTCAAGTCAAGTTTGACTTTGGACGCGAATCATTGTGCTTATCTCACAAGGGAAAGGTTCATGACGAACAAATGAAACTCATAAAAATGACGCTAACTAGGGTGAATGCAGGGTTGACTCCAGAAATGCGAACAGCAGTGGTGAACATGCTAAAAATGCACCTAGCAAGGACTCCAATTATGCAGAATGAGGGAACGGACCACTGAATCGACTTCAGAGACCTTCACCACGAAGAAGGCGGCTTAGAATTCCTTCACCAGGGCCCGCAATCTGGCCTTCGATCTCTGACTGGGAGACGAAGCAAAGCAGACCCTGCTCGTCCATGCTTTTATGGGGAGTTGAGAGGACACTACCGGACTTCGACGGTGTGCGACGAATGTCAGAGCCCCCGGCAACAGTTCCGCCACGACCACGGCCTTGGTATTCGCCCACAAGGCCCATAGTCTCGAGGTTGCTCAAAACATCCTTGAACTCCGTAGAGGTCAAGGGGTGAAGGATGTTGTCATTGCGACACAGGGTACAGTATGTGTCGAATGCTTGCTTGGCTGTAGGAGCAGAGCATCGAGATTTTGAAGGTGTGTTCAGAACGTCAAGCTCCCGACGTTTGCGCTCGAGCGCAATCAATGCACAGATGGCGGCTTTCTGCTGCAAATTAAGACCCTTCAATCTTTGAACGGTGCCTTGTCCAAAGGCCGAGGTCGTGATACGAGCAATGTGCGCGATGCTAGCGCGAGGTGCCGTGAGAGCCGTGTAGCTCGACATGGTGGTTGGCCGAGCAGCGGGGGCTCCCTTGACGGGCGAGGAAAGATTCGCGTTTTCGGCGAGAATCGTGCTGCTTTCCACCTCTGCAGCTTGTTTCTCAAGTTTCTGTTGGGTCTCTTGCTCAATGGTATCAATTGCGCGCTTGATGAGCTCGAAAGCTTTCCGAAGATCGCCCGTCTGTGAGGCGACCTTTTTTGCACAAAGCTGAATAGCGGCAGGCTGCAGGAAGGGAACAAACTTCGGGTCGTTATCCATGCCCACAGGGATCAAGGAGCGGAGGCGGTTGGTGATAACATTGGCAATTGACGATGCATTGTAAGGCAAGAACGGCAAGAGAATGGGTCGCAAGTTCTTAGCTTTCAACTGCGGTAAGGAGCGGTCGGTCAAGTCCAGAGCATTGGCAATGCCGATCAGGATGAGAGTTGACTTGTTGGATAACGACCACTCAAAGAGTGATTGGAGAACACCCGAGTCACCATTCAGCAGGTGATCCATTTCGTCCAGCGAAACTAGGAATAGGCCATTGGGATTGGATGGAACAAACATGGCCTTCAGTCGGTCTGCTTCGCTCTTCTTAAAAACATCCGAGTCCCCCTCGAAATCTTGAAGGAGCTTGCTATAAACATCGCGAGCATTCCGCATGCTCACGCAATTGACGTGAGAGACCTTGACGCCTGACAAATCCATGTCTTGGCACACTTCGTTGACCATCGCACTCTTGCCAGTTCCTGGCGGACCGCTGATATAGAGACAACCGCCTCTTCGTGACTGCACACAATCTTCAATGAAGGATGATAATTTTTCGCGTTCCGTATCTCTGCCGACCAGGCGTCCGGAGTTGGCTCCACGGGCAAAGAGTTGTCGCGCTTGTGAATATACTGATTGAGCAGTGGTCGGTGTGGCACTTTGGCGAGGAGTAGGTGGGAGATCAGCATGTCGAGGGGTCCGAGGAGTGACAGCCTTCGCCCCGACCTGAACACGATGCCGAGGCGTCGATGGTGAATTTTGCAACGCATCTCGGAAGCGCGCTTTCTGCGGGGTCTTGAACTCAACCGGAGCGGGAATGTCCTCTGTGTCAACTTTTGTGTTAGCCTAAGTTTACTGACTTTGCACAACCTTTTCCGGTTCTCTCAGCTTACCATCCACTAGCTTTGAGGTGCGGAAGTGCGAATTGATCTTGGACGGTGACCCACCCTGCTCCTCACGAATTGTGTGCTTTGAAAGTGCCTTGTCCGAGGGTTTGGTGATATCGCCATTCTCCTGGTCGGGCACAGGCTCTGCGATCTTCGCACGGGATCGTGTTCGAGGAATTGACTTGGGAACCGCAACATCTTCACGCCGGGTCCGAGGTGCCACGGTTCGGCGCTTACTGGCTGTGCGTACTGGTAGGGCTGTGACGAGGCTTGTCAGTATTGATTGAAAGGCAGGAGAGACACAGGAGTTCGTACCGTCTGGCTCTGCTGCACTACGAGTGCGCTTGCCTAGGACCGTAGCTGCCATTGTGCACGTTGATTTCACAAGACAAGGTCGCAGGAGTTGATGGGAAAGTACCTCCCTCGCAGTAAGGCTGGGCGGTCCACATTTCGCGCGGGACCCTTCTGGGCGCGTAGCGCGACGCGTCGCATTCCCCAAGCAGTAAGATCAGCTACGGTGGACCATTGAGATCAACAGTGCAAATCTGCGTCGGGTGGTTTTGTTGGTCACCGCACCATTTGCGTCACTGATCACACTGGTCTTTGGTTCTGATGCCGGATGATCCATCTCTTCTACATGACCAACGGCTAGGGAAGCTTCGCGATTATTCTGAATCTTTCTTTATCTCTCGTCACCTTCATGTTAACTCTTTCTGGCGACGGCTGCGCGGGGTAATTCTTCGTTGATCGTCAGTTTGCAGCTGTTTGCACCTCATATTGCTCCCCACACTTCTACTTCAAACTGCAGGCGGGATTGCAATCTAGAACCTTGCAAGATTACCCCCTAATCTCTTCCTCATCCCTGCTCATCCAGACTCTAGCTCGAGCTTCCAAGCTACTCAACTTTCAGTTGTTCTCTGCCCATCATGGGTGATCTGGTGGCTCAGTTCACCGAAATCACCGGTGCGACACCCGAGCTGGCAACCCAGTACCTGCAGCTCGCGGATTTCGACATCGAGCAGTCTATGCAGCTGTACTTTGAGAATGGAGGTGCTCCACTCACGGAAGAGCCTGCACAACCACCACGTCGTACTCGCTTTGAGGATGAAGCTGGGGTAGTCCACATCGACTCCGACACCGATGACGACAACGCACCCGCCCGAGCCCAGGCTTCCGCACGAGCTCCATCAACATTCGAAGATGATGCGGCAATGGCCCGTCGCCTACAAGAGGAAATGTACGGGGTTGGTGCTGGTGCTGGTGGTATCGGAGAACCTGATGAGCCCGTACGGGCGCCTATGGCACGAACGACCGAGACACTCGTGGGGCCGGATCTCGATTTTGACGATGAGGAGGACATGCACACCAATATTCTGAGCCAGCTACGTGCTCGCCAACGAGGTGGCCCTGGTGAGTCAAACCGCTAAAAATCCGATCTAAGCCCAACATCACTGACCTTCTCTATCCTAGGCCGTGTGGGCATTTTCAACCAAAGATCAGCGCCATCAATATGGGCCGGCGATTCCGCAGAGACACACCAAGAACGGCTATCAATGGCCACCGGAGGGGCATCGGAGACATCTTCCAAATCAAATATGCTTGCCGAAATGTATCGACCTCCATTCGAAATCATGTCTCGGGTGCCTTGGGATGTGGCTCGTGAGGAGGGGCGCGAGAATGAGAAGTGGCTCCTGGTCAACGTACAAGACACTTCAATTTTTGACTGCCAGGTTTTGAACCGGGATCTTTGGAAGGACAGGACCGTTCAAGAGACCATTCGGGAGCATTTCATCTTCTTACAGTTCTCCAAGGATGACCCCAAGGCCGCGCCATACCTTCAATATTACTTCCAAGCAAGCGACGTGTCTGACAACTATCCCCACATCGCCATTGTGGATCCCCGGACCGGCGAGCAAATGAAGGTGTGGTCCGGCCCGCCAGTCGTCAAGCCGGCTGATTTCCTGATGCAACTTCACGAGTTCTTGGACCGGTACAGTCTAAATCATCACGTGCGCAACCCTGTCGCGAAACGCAAGTCTGAGAAGAAAGAGAAGACCGTGGACGCTATGACAGAGGAGGAGATGATGGAGATGGCGATCAACAACAGTCTTGGGGGAGGGATGTCTGCTGGACCAAAGCTGGAAGATCCTGACGATCTGACCAGAAGTACCGAAGATGTCAAGGGCAAGGGACGGGCGACTGGTGTCCATGATCACATGGATGATAGCTACCCTGAGCCAGCCGAAGAAGTTGAAGAGTCTCCCTTCGCGTCCATTCCCAGCAATCGACCTCACGCCGAACCTGAAGCCGACCCAGCAACTACCACCCGCATTCAGTTCCGCCACCCTTCGGGCCGTGTTATTCGCCGTTTCGCGCTGTCGGACCCAGTCCAGCGTATCTACGAGTGGCTCAAGGCTGCCCCTCCTTTGGAAGACAAGGCTGGTGTGGAGTTTGAGCTGAATGCCATGGGACAGAACCTAATAGACAGCCTTACAACGAGCATTCAGGATGCGGGCCTCAAAAACGGAACGGTCATGATCGGATATCTGGAGGATTAAGTGAGCTTTCGAGAATGCCTCAGTGGTGTTACAGCTCAAAGGTGACTCCTTGGTTCGATCACACCCACCGGCCGGACCTCCTCGACTGGGCAGCAGCCAACGAGAGAAACCTTCCCGGCTCCATACAAGGGCCCACTGAAGCCTGCAATGTCCTGTTTGCATTGATCATCGGCCATCTGGAACGATTTACTAGATCTCTTTTTGCCCCCGAGCAGATTATGATTTCCCGTCTTAGAACTCACCAATGCTATTGAAGAATATCCACCATTTCCTGCAAAGCCCTAAGTCCTTGATTGAATGAACTTTAACTTCTCCAGTATAAACCCAGGAGAACACCTCCCATTGTTGATCACATCCACACTCTACCAATCATCCTGCCAACATAGGAACAGCATCTAACTATCCGCATGCCATCAATGGCCCTTCTTTGTCCGATTTCCAACCTTATCGGATATACTCTACATCGCCTTCCATATAGTTCACCCTCCCCCTTATACATTCTCTAATCTACACCGCCTGTCGCGACCGCCTCTCCCGACCGCCTTCATAGTTTCGTAGAATATCCCCCCACGATAACACGCGATAACTGATAAGAACAGACCGCCGTGGGCAGAATTGGCCCCGCGCTGATAAACACAGGCAAGGGTGTTGATCTTCTTCTCTCCATCTCTTCGCGTCCACTCTGACAGATCTTGGTTTCCAGCAAAAAACACTGCGCCAACTCGTGATGCTTCAAGACTGACGTGCTGCTGCTGTGAGTATCGAGGCCTCTACCTGGTAGTGGCTCTCCTGACGACTCTTCTTTTTCTGTTGACCAACCTGCTAATCTTGGCTGTGTAATCCTAGCTAGCAACACATCTCGCCGTGCAAAGCAGACCGAGTCGTGCAAATCTGAACGCGAGCCACTACCGCACAGAGATACCAACTGCTTTCAACCTCTCCCATCCCTGTCCTTTGCCTTCATCCTGTTCCTGTTCCTAACCATCGTCATTCCGTTCCTTGTCATCGCTCTCATCCCGTGCTCCTAACCTCCCCGTCCCTATCCATCATCATACTCGTCCCGTTCCTCTTCCTAACTCTCCTTGTTCCGTGCTCATCATCTCTCCCGTCCCTATCTATCATACTCATCTCGTTCTCCTTCCTAACCATACTCATTCCGTTCCTTGTCATCGTTCTCATCCCGTGCTCCTAACCTCCCCGTCCCTATCCATCATCATACTCGTCCCGTTCCTCTTCCTAACCCTCCTTGTTCCGTGCTCATATTCTCTCCTGTCCCTATCATCACACTCATCTCGTTCTTCTTCCTAACCATACTCATTCCGTTCTTTGTCTTCGCGCATTCTTGATCAGCCTCCTGCCGGATCAACATACCCCCAAAGTAAGTACTCTCCTGTCCCGGCTAACAGGCCTGAACTCCTACCCCCTGTCAACCTAATTACAACACAATTCATTTAACGGCATCCATGGGCCACATGAATGCTTTTGCTGACTGACTGACAGGTTCTCTGAGGTGCTGTGGCCGTTGGCTTACGTACACAGCCACAGTAAGCTGTCAAGATGTCGGGTTCCATCGACCCAGAGACAATCTATGCCAAGCAACACTGCATCGGTAAGATTTGGCCTATCTGCTTTGCTCACCAGAATAATTGGAGGAATTTGCTGACAAGAATGTCCCTTCAGGCGGTGGAAGCTTTGGTAAGGTCTACAAAGGGTATGTTGTAGAAGGAAGCCCTAGCTCGATGCACAGACCGCCTTACTAACCTATTATTTTCGTTTGACATTAGGTACGACAAACGGACCGGAGAAACGGTCGCCATTAAGATCATCGACGTTGAAAGCGCCGACGATGAAGTCGACGATATCATTCAGGAGATTGCCATTCTCTCCGAGCTGAACTCACCATATGTCACCAAGTACTACGGATCATATTTGAAGGGCTCTGACCTGTGGATCGTCATGGAGTACTGTTCCGGTGGCAGTTGCCTTGACCTGTTGCGACCCGGTGCGATCCATGAAGAGTACATTGCCATCATTCTGCGGGAGCTTCTCAAAGGCCTGGACTACCTGCATGGTGACCAGAAACTACACCGGGACATCAAAGGTATAGTCCAACCATTGCCCTCATCCTTGAAACGAAAAAAATACTAATCAGGTCGCAGCTGCCAACATCCTCCTCAGCGGAAATGGCCAGGTCAAACTGGCTGACTTTGGTGTTTCGGGGCAATTGTCTCTTACAGTTTCCAAGAAGAATACCTTTGTCGGTACTCCTTTCTGGATGGCTCCAGAAGTGATCAAGCAATCTGGCTACGATTACAAGGCCGATATTTGGTCTCTGGGTATCTCGGCCATCGAATTGGCCACTGGTGACCCTCCATACTCAGACCTTCACCCGATGAAGGTTCTGTTTTTGATCCCCAAAAACCCTCCCCCGACCCTCAATGGGAACTTCTCAAAGCAATTCAAGCACTTTGTGGAGCTGTGCCTGCGTCGGGATCCGAAGGAGCGTCCATCCGCGAAGGAACTGCTTGAACACCCTTTCATCAAGCGTGCTAAGAGAGCCACGTACCTCACGGAGCTCATCGAACGAGCAGAGCGCTGGCAAGCTACCCACCGTCGCAATCCAGAAGAGGACTACCTCGATTATGGTGAAGATTGCGATGAACCAGCTCAAGAGCAAACCGATGAGAATGAGGATCTGTGGGACTTTGGCACCGTTCGCCCTGCTGGGAGAGCTGGCGGCTCGCCATTGCAACCGCTGAATGCCTCGGGTGCCAACTTGCGTACCCCGAGTGCTGATGAGTGGGATTTGAGCGATGGGCCTACCGAGCAAAACTGTGCGCATCACTCCGTCTTGCAGCCCCCTAAGTCTCCTAAGCTTCAGGCTGATCCCTATCCCTCAAGAAATCTTCCGTCTTGCCCCCGAACACCTCCTTTGCAGAAGAATGCCACGTCATCCTTTGATCCGAACAACGCATACAGGGCACCGCTTAGGTCGGTACCTCCGCCTGCAGAACCTTCTCTGCTCTTTTTGCCAGAGTCAATCTCTGCTGAAGAACAATCTGCCCGCGACGCTGCCAGCATTGCCGACGCTAACCGCAGGGCAGACTACTTCAGGCGCGTTAGCGAGCTTCGCGATGCCAAGGAAGAGATCGACCGCGAGATGCGCCGTGTCCAACAGCACCTTCCTCCAGAACCTTCTCTGCCCCTTTCAGAAGATGAAGTCTTAGCTATACAACTTGAACACCTTTCCGGCGGCGTCGCCCGCACGGAATTGTGCTTCAGGCGCCTTCAGGAGCTTCGCTTTGCCAAGGAAAAGATCGACCGCGAGTTGCGCCTTGCCCGAAAACAGTTTCACACAGAACCTGTTCGGCGTGCTCCCCCCAACCCATTCTCAGCTGAAGCAGGTTCCTTCACAGGAACCTACGACGAGGGTTTCATCACTGGTGGGCTCCATCGCTATGAGGACCGCACTGCCGAGTCGGAGCGCATCGGCGAGACACAGACACGCGCTCCCATGGAGCCGACTTCCTACCACGAGCGACTCACCGATGCACCACTCCACGGCACTGACCTAAACGATCCCGCACCGCAGGTGCCCAACGCC
The DNA here is from genome assembly GCA_024706585.1 of Penicillium simplicissimum. Taxonomy (NCBI): domain Eukaryota; kingdom Fungi; phylum Ascomycota; class Eurotiomycetes; order Eurotiales; family Aspergillaceae; genus Penicillium; species Penicillium simplicissimum. The sequence goes on from JAMZTW010000044.1 coordinate 2,634,007, forward strand.
CCGCAGGCCGCCAATACTGCCTGTAGCTCTGTGATCGCTCCCGCTCTCCATGCCGCGATGGACCGCCGCCGCCGCCAGCTGGCCCTCCTCGATGCCGACAACAGAATGCGCACCGCCCAGCAGGAGGAGGCCTGGCAGTCCCTCGTCCAGGTCCATCGTGGCGTGGAGCGGTTGGTGGATGATCTCACCCAGTCATTCGCCAACTTAGAGAGCTGGGATAGCCAGGGCGCAGTGCCTATGGGTAGCGGCCTGAATGCCTTCCTCGAGGCCTTCCTGGAGGAAATCCTGGTGCGACTGCAGCCACCTTCCTCCTGAGCTTTTCGCTCACCCCGAGACGACGTCATGTCTCGGGCTCATGACCTGATGTCTGTGTTTATGTTAGATTAGAGGCGCACTAGTTTTGAGATTAGCATTCTTAACTCTTAATGATATGTCTGAGTTTTTGTTTGATTAGAGGCGCACTTTTCTCATCTTTAGCGTTTCCAACTCTCAACGTTGTGTCTGTGGTCTTGTTTGATTAGAGGCGCACGACTTTCATCTTTCAACATTCTTAACTCGTAATCATTTTATCTTTGATTCTTTCTCATCATCCCCTCTTGGGACAACTTTCTGTGGACTGTAAGCTGCAGATTATCGTTTCTAGCCTTCTTCTGCTTCTTCTGCTTTGTTTGTGTAGATTGCCAACGCGATCAAAGATCTTACTCTGGGCAGTTCGGTGCTTTCTACCTGATCCATGGAGGTAACCCCTGCGCCTCACAGGGATGGACGTGACCCATATGTCCCCCAACCTCCGGTATTTCGAGTGCGACGACCTCGAGGGTAATTGGCCGTTTACCGGAAGACAGGCGTTTCATTTGACCCATGCGCAGTCACTGGGCGGGGTGCTTGTCGACTACGGCGGGTTCCTTTAGAAGTAGGGGAGAACGGCTTGCGGTTCTTTACCGACAATGCGGAGGATGAAAGCTAAGCAGAAGGCGCTGATGCACTCCGCTGGCTTTGTGCAAGTAGATGAACAGTGATTCAAAGGTGAGGTTGAAAGAGAAAAATATTCAAAGACCGGAGAAGCTGGTTTTTGAGCATTTGCTACCACCTAGGCACCATATAGCGAGTAGAATGACGACCCAAATCTACGACGAATTAGAGACTACTAGGTATGTGTATCAAATGAGCCTCGCGATGGAAGGATACACGCTGCGTTTGTTCACTCAGACACTGGGCTCGTCAAAGGAAGCAACTGATGCATTGATCACTCGGGTGAAAGAGGAACTACAGCAAAAGGATCCGCAGCAATATTCATATTTCCGTTCGTATCATACGGCAGAAGCCAGCACAATCTGCGAGGTCGAAGGTAATTGGGGAGAAAACTTTGGTTAACAACGAAGAAATGAAACCGGTGTAATGTTGTGAGGCAAGATTAAGAATAAATAGCCACTATCCTAGGTACTGGTGTATATAGAATACTGGACCACTTAGGTTATGGTTAGTAGTGAAATCATGAACACATGGAGCGACAGAAACAGACATACCCCGACTCCAGGCAAGCGAGTAAAAACGAATAAATCGAGCCCCATCAATTCGAAAAAAGCATATATCACGCGAGGAAAGAGCCCGAAGACAGTGTAAAGTCAAGATCAAGCTACTGGTTAGATGATAGCCATGGCAGTGATCAACCTTGCCCGTTACAATCATCCTCGGAAGTAGTGCAGCATCGACCCACTAGGCACTGAATGATTGATAACAACTATAGATAAACGTAGACTTCTCCAAGCTTAGAAAGTCTATGCGCTAAACCAAGACGATCTGGTTCGCTCGCCCTGCATGCCAAACAAGGTAAGCTCGAAGTACGGGAAATAGCCGATCTCGACATGTGATTTTGACTCGTATTGCGGAGAATGCTGCAGGCTACAATATGACGCATTCTGAACTTTGCTCATACTGTCGATAGGTACCGCCTAAAGCAGAAACTGTTGGGAAGCGCTAAGGACGTTCCCCGCATGTTTCCAGCTTGATCGACGGCGTTAGTGTCCTTCATGTGAGCCCCAGACAGAGCATGACCAGTGGCATCAACAATAGGCATCAGAAATGAGTAATGAAAAGTAAATCTTCCATCAGGTGGGCTAGAAGTGTTCTCCGTTGAAAGAAGTTCTACTGGCAACAGCATTGTGAAATGGCATGTGAGTTTAGACTGCCTGATCAACCTCAGCAACATCTAATTTCTTTGGTCGTGGTGTATATATCGTGATGAATGTAGCCACTGGAACGTGTAGTTGATACCGATCTTCAGACCCGATAACAAACAAAGAATCACAAAATGTCTACTGCTAAGGAGCGCATTATTCTCCTCATTCCTCCTACTGTTGTTGAAACTGGTTTAATCATTTTCTTCCGGATGACTTCGGAGCGACCTACCACAATATTTCTCTATGCGCTTAGCATCAACTTCGTCTTGATGGCAATATGGGACATCTTCATCTGGCCATTCTTCTTCAATCCTCTTCGCCACCTGCCCACCGTCCATGTACATTTCTCCCCTTCAATATTGAGATTTCCATACCCGAGTGGTGCTAATACGTCTGTCATCATCTAGGGCCCCCTCATCGGAGCCAAAGTCTTCCTACGCCAACCTCGAGGAAGCATCATCGTGGACTGGCTACGAAATATCCCAAATGAAGGACTGATCCATTTCCGAGAGGCCTTGAACTACAGCTTTGTGGTTGCTACCAACCACAGGGCGCTCATGGATGTCCTCCACACAAACAGCTATGACTTTGTCAAGCCGCCAGGCGGACGAGAGTTCCTGGCTCGTGGTCTGGGATATGGTCTCATCCTTTCCGAGGGCGACGCTCATCGTGCCGCCCGCAAAGCTGTGACCCCAGCTTTCAACATCAAGAACATTCGCGCGATGTATCCCCTGATGTGGTCGAAAACACAGCATCTCCTCCGCCAGTTGCAGAAAGAGATTGATCTTCATCCTGTGCATGGAAGGAAAGAGGGCCAATCTGCGGGAATTGTTGAGATTCAAGGATGGGCCAAGTATGAGACCACACCCGACCATGTTTGTCCATTCACTAACACATTTGCTCTATAGCCGATTGACATTGGACATCATTGGACCAGCTGCAATCGGGCGAGACTTCCAGTCGCTGGAGCACGAGGACGATCCCGTCTCGCAAAACTTCAACGCCATTCTCAAGCCATCCGCTGACCTCTTAATGTTATTTGCTATTTCAATCATTCTACCACAGTGGTTTGTGAAGCGCATTCCCTGCAACGCGAATTCCGTTCTGCCCGAAAAGGTCAAGTATCTGCGAAACCTCTTTTCCGACATCCTTCACGAGAAGCGACAACAGATTGCTCAGGAGAAGACTCCGCAAGAAGCCGCCGAAGGCGATATCTTGGGTACCATGATGCGCGGTGGGGAGTTCAGTGACAGTGAACTGGTGGATCAAATGCTGACCTTCCTCGCTGCCGGGGTACGTCTTGGCCCCAAACTATCTTCTGTCTAAAGACTACGGAAGCACAATCTAATCATAAAAACAGCATGAAACCACAGCCGGCGCACTCACCTGGTGCTGCTACCATCTATGCCTCGAGCCAGAAATCCAAGAAAAGCTACGCTCAGAGATATACGCCACCATCCCCTCCCCCTCCGCCGCCGTATCCTGGCAAGATTTCGAGGGAATGCCCTACCTCAACGGAGTCTGTCAAGAGGTTCTACGCTTATACCCGACAGTCCCCATGACAGGCCGTGAAGCCATCCGCGAAACCACCATCGCAGGAAAGAAAATCCCCAAGGGCACTACTATTGCACTCTGCCCGCAGGCTATTAACCGCAGCCCAGAGTTTTGGGGCGAAACAGCGGACCGATTCCTCCCCGAGCGGTGGATTGATGTAGATGAGAAGACGGGAAAACAGACGCCGAATAAACATGGGGGTGCGTCTACGAATTTTGCACAGATTACGTTCCTGCATGGGCCACGGGCGTGTATTGGGAAGGACTTTGCGAAAGCCGAGTTCCGGTGTGCCGTTGCGGGGCTGTTTGGGATGTTCCGTTTTCAGCTGACGGAGCCTGGGCAGAAGATTACTTTCGGGGGAACTTTGACAAGTCAGCCTATTGAGGGTATGCATTTGAGATTGACTAAGTTGGAGGAGTGGGGGCTGTGAGGTGGTTTGTAGATTGATGGAGGGCTATAGTATGCTTGCTATGTGCACCTCTTGATTACATGCTTTGCTTTGAATCTTGGCTATAATGCAACTCAACGAGATAATGAATACGAGATACACTCTTCTCTGGACACCCAGATAGCCCCTATTCAAAATTAAAAGGGAATGGATACATGTTGGTCCCAAGAAGTTAGACCATTCCACGTTGCGGGGATCTATCTCTCGTCCCAACCCTGGTTCGGTTCGCAGAGGTGTGAACGGCCCAACCCCATAAAAGTTAATGACAGGATGATCTACCGGATCCCACCACCGAGGTAGTGCCGTGACTCGCTCGTGCTCCATCCAAGAGGGGTGGCCGAGGCAGCTGTAGCCCTCCATAGTCAGAGGATTTCATGTGGATATCTGATCCACCTTGAATAAAGCACCGTCGCCATGTAAGGTGCCTAGCGACGAAGAATTATGTGATATCGTCGACGTTGGCGTATTGGAATTGGTTGAGGATAACTTACAAAAGCTCACTATGACTATCACACCCGACACGTCGACTGGATATGTGCATAACCTTACTCCCAGCCAAGAGGTTAAGCTGCGTGAGCTATGGATTCTCCTTTTTACCTCAGCAGCTTCTGTTCTGTCGGCAGTATATGAGGTCCCCCTTCCAGAGGGATCACCCAACAAGCTTTTCGAGATACTGGATAGAGTCAAGGAGCCTACCGTCGATGCTATCCTCAATGCGTTGAAAGAAGAAAGCACCAACGGCAAGCAGTCAAACAGCAATGATCCAGCAAATCAAAAGAGCGGAGAGGGAAACGGGTCGCAAAATGGGGAGAGCAAAGAGCAAGCATCCCTCGATAAAGTGGACGCCCTCATGAACAAAGATGCCCAAAAGAACATCATGTCGGAAATTGCCACCAAAAAGGTCACCCCCCAGCACTTTGCATCGCTCTTTACCCAGCTCCGGCAGATCGGCGTCCACGAATCAGAAATCAAATCCATGGAGAAAATACTCTCCAAGATGACACCCGAGGAAATGTGTTTCTCCATTCTGAAGATGGTCAAGCAGGAGCATCCCGACAGTTTGTTGCTCCGATTCCTGCGAGCCAGAAAGTGGGATGTTGGCAAGGCGTTCACGATGATGGTCACGAATATCCTTTGGAGGAAGGAGATGGAAGTCGATGGTGATATCCTCCCTAAGGGAGAGCTATATGCCTTTCAGCAATCTCGCGACGAGAAACTGACTGCGAAAGAGAGGAAAGAAGGGCGCGACTTTATCGAGCAGCTCAAGATGGGGAAGAGCTTTCTCCATGGATTTGACAGACAGGGGCGGCCGGTGAATTATGTGCGAGTGAAGATTCACAAGCCCGGGGCTCAGAGCGAGGGAGTGTTGGAGAGGTATATTGTGCATGTCATCGAGACGACGCGGCTTATTGTTGTTCCCCCGATTGAAACTGGCGTGAGTCCTTGTCGAAAGTAGAAAAGCGTGTTGTCACTGACACTTGCCCAGACAATCGTGTTTGACATGACAGGCTTCTCTTTGTCTAATATGGTATGGCTTGCCTACTACCTCCCCAAACAAAAGTCCATGAATATAGCATAGCGGATTAATCCATCTTCTCTCAACACAGGAGTACCAACCAGTCAAGTTCATCATCAAATGCTTTGAGGCCAACTACCCTGAATCACTCGGCCAGCTTCTCATCCACAACGCGCCATGGATTTTCTCCGGTATGCCTACCACCAACTTTACTCTAGCCTCAATCACTCAGAAAGCCAACTGACTAACTTTTATCAAGGAATCTGGAGACTCATCCACGGCTGGATGGACCCCGTCGTTGCCTCGAAAGTCCACTTCACCCGTTCAGTCAACGACCTCGACAAATTCATCCCCCGCAACCAAATTCCCCGTGAACTCGCCGGCGATGAAGACTGGGAATACAAATACATCGAGCCAGAAGAGAATGAGAACGAAACCATGAGGGACACAGAAACACGCAACTCTCTCATGTACGAGCGCATGATGATCGGCCTGCGGATGTTCGCTGCTACAGCGGCCTGGATCTCTGCCACGCATTATTCAGAGGGCAAAAAAGATGAGGCACAGCTGGAGGAGTTGAAGGCGCGTCGTAACGGGGTGATTGAGGAGTTTCGGCGGAACTATTGGAAGTTGGATCCGTATATTCGAGCTAGGGCGTTGATTGATCGGGCTGGGGTTTTGAACCGGGATGGAACGGTTGTGGTGCATGCTGGGTCTAATGGTGATGTCGGGTCTGGGTGAAGAGGGTCTTTTTTCTTTGTTGGTCAGCTTCTCGTACCCAAATTTGAACCATCTTCCGTTAGTATTGTACTTCCGATGATGTATTTGCAAACGCAGACCAGGTTGGCAGTGGACCTGCAACGTTCAAGAGGATCGTGCATTAGGGTAAAATGTAAAGTACCAGAACCAGCCTTGAAGTACATTGTACATTGCGAAGAACAACCGAACCTAGACGAACTCAATTATGTGCAGGTGGCATTATCGTGTACACAAACATCAATAGGCCATGATGAGCCTCGAAAACCCCCCAAACCAGCCACCGAGCGAAACGAAAGGGACATGAAACCGGAACGAAAAGAAAAAGGAAACCACCTGATGCTCCAGAACTCAAGCACTAAGACGAGGATCATGCTCACCCATGTCCACATCTTTGAAATGACCTCTAGGAGGCGATAATAACCGTGACGACTCCTGTCGCTCTAACGACGGGGTTGTCCGAACGCCTCTACCAGCATCGCCTCGATGAATCCAAAGGACAGCCCTCGCTCAATCGCCAGCCACAAAAGGAACTGTGTATCACTTCTGTGATGGTGATGGCCCATCTTGTGCTTGTGCTCACAGAAGAAGCTCCATGCCTCCCGTCGGGTTTCTGGCATTCTCCAGACATTTTGGGAGTCAACCGGCGCCCAGTCCTGAAGGCCAGCGAGAAGAAAATTTCGCTTTATTAACCACCCGTGCACTCCTCGATTAATAATACCCTCGAATATCCAGTGCTTCCAGTCCAGGTCGTGGAGGTCACAGCACATCATTTCCCATCCCAGACGTGAGAGATGACCAACCGATAGTGAAGTTGCCCGCGTGGCATATTCATATTGCATGCGGGAGACAAAGTACTCACGATCGGCCCTCATGATTGGTGGGACTTGGTCGAGGAAGGCCCTGGTAGGAGCATGCCCCATCGCAGGTGCAGATTCCGTTGGGGGATCTGCTCTGAAGGCCAAAGTCAGGAACCAAGGCAACCGGAAGGCGAACCGCATGGGCATCAGCCACAAATCATTCCATCCGACTAGACTGTGAGAGATTTCAGCGATCTGCTGTAACTGAAACCGGGATAGCAAGCGGGCTTTATCTGGGTACTTACCCTGTCACATTGAAGTCATTGTCAATGAAGATATTGCGGGTGTCCAGTCCTGTTTTGGCATAAACCATCGGCATTTGTGTGGTCTCGTCGCGTATGATTCTGCGGCAAAGGACACGCAGGATCATATACGAATGTGGGGTGACTCCAAGTATCTTATTCTGGCCTTTCAGCGAGAGCATTATCTGGTTGTCGATTTTGAGCTGCAACCATCGCACAGGTGAAACTGAAGAGTCTAGGGAAATTTTAGTTAGCACGCATGCTTGGTGTCTCCTCAGGTCTCCCAGACGGCACATACTTTCCTGCCGGTTCAACGTGGCAAGGTCGATGATGACCCGAGCAATCTGGGCGAGTACCTTCTCACGATTCGCTTTCTCAGCGGGAAACGTGTCATCCCACTGAAGTCGGTTTCCGGGGGGCATGGTGTAAATGATGTATGGTCTGCCGAGGAGGCTGTTGGACTCCTCCATCGTGGAGTAGATGAGACGAGGTGACCATGGGAAGCCCCGGAGAGCTAGGAAGCGCAGATGATCTTCTTCCTTTTTGATCTCTCCATGGATGTTGCCGTTCCCGAACGGGTGGTCAGGCAGGTGCGGGACTTTGACGATGACCCTGTCGCCGTCAGAATACTGCACGGGCCAGTAGAGAAAGGCGCCTATTATGAATGGGACCGGCCCCGCATCGGTAGGAATGAAGGGGACCGTGCCATCAGAGCGACAGACGGCAGCAACGCGAAGGATCATCTCATTGCTGATGCCAAAATCACGCCGTGGCTCGCTGATGAGGGTAGGACGATATCCTGGGGTTGGAGTCGTCATCTTGGTGACTTGATACCAAAGAACTCCACTGGATTTGTATGAGGTCAAAGGAAATTCGATGGGAAGACGCGCGAGATGAGGATCGAGAGGAGTTGGGTAATGTCAGGGAGTAAACAAGGACGCGAGTTGGGCAGCGACAAAATATTTATATTCGAAAGGTCCGAGAAGTCATGGCAAGGCAGGATCAACTGAGGCGTGCCTGTTTGATATCGATAGAGCTCGTGAATTTCAGCCTAGGCACGCATATCAATAGGCGCGATTTATGCTTATCGAGCGGGTCACGTAGTTTATCGTGAGCTGGCCAATAGATCGATAACGAGAATGCAGTGGCTCGTGCCTGCGAAGCAATGGATATCGATAACGAGGTAGTAAGTCGAATGTTCTGGAAGTATGTTTGCCTAAGAAGTGAGAAAAGCTGCGATGCAGGACAGTAGCACCGAATCGAACATGTATACAAGGCTACAGAGACAACAGAACAGAGACCGGCTGAAAATTTGGAGATGCATAGCAATATGAACATGAGGGAAACGAACTTCGGCAACGTAAGACTCGAACACATTGAGGCAATGCGAGGCAGAGAAGTGGGTATGAGTGCCTGCCACACTGATGGAATGTCCACGCAGAAGAAAATCGAAAGTACAAGAATCAGGAAGGATATGAAATGCCTGAAAGGCATGGCTGTAGCATATGGTTGTAGTCTATACAAAGCTGGTCGGGAATACACATGAATTGAAAAGGTTCAAACCGTAGTCTCTCTTCAGTCATCCATAGGCTTATCCTCCAATGTCACACCTTTGGGCTCGCTTTCGGCGAGACTGCTTCGTTTACTGTCAGAATCAGGAGCACCCGCACCGGTAGGGAAGCTGGAGATACTGCCAAGACCGGGCTTGCGGGTGTATCGAGCACCAACGGATCGAACGGAGCTGCGCTTGTCGAATTCACTGGAAGTGGGGGCAGGGGTGGGGGTGGGGGTCGGAGAGCCGTCCGAGGCAGTCTCCTCTGGAGGAGGGGGGCTTGTGGTGCCAGAAGAAACACTGGGAGCAGCAGATGCCGGGGACTCGGTGGAGGTGCCATTGGGAGCAGCCTCGGCAACATGAGTATTCCCGGTGGAGGAATGCTCAGCAGTGGTGGGTGACTCGCTCTTGGGGGGAACTTCAAGGCTGGCGCGAGTGGCCGTCCGCGAGCGATCTGGCGGGCTAGTGACGTTGATAGGGAAGCGAGTGGACGCAGAGGCGCCACTGGAACGATCACGACGGTGCCGTGCACCGGGAGCAGGGCTGGTAGCGCGGCTTCGGTTGACAATGGCGCGTTGGCGAGCCTCCATGGCTGCCCGACGGTTGCTTTCGTCTGTGCTAATAGCACGAGGACGGCTCGAGGTAGAGATGCCAAGTGCACTCGACTGGCGCTTCAGCTCGCCAAAGATGGCATCCTTGTGTGCGAACAAATCACGGATCAACCGGTAGCTATGGCGCTCATCCATGGTGAGACTGCTGTCGACACGGGGTCGGAGCACACAAGGGGACAAAGTCTGAGCCAAAGTCGCAATGTATTGCTCCTCGGCCGATGTCAGGTCAATCAGGCGGGTGAAATGGGTCATGATGGCGTCAAGCGTAGCAATATTGACGAGACGGAGCTGTCCAAGAGTGCTTTGCAGGACCTTGATCCGTCCCTCTTCCGTGGTCTCGTGAGCGGTGGTCGAGTAGATCGTTTTGACGATTTCGTAGACTTGCGAAGAAACAAGAGAGTCTGGAAGAACGTTAGTAAAACTTGAAGTTCATAGATGGTGGGAGGAAGACAAACCTGGCAGTTCAAGAAGGTACAATTTCAAAACGCTGGCAACAATGGGTATCTCAAATTTGGGGAGGACTTCGCGATAATCAACCTTGCTGTTATTTAAGGCATTCCGCAATTGGTGGGTGTGAGTAAGAGGAGGGTTGTGGAGCCAGATGGCACGTCGCGCCTCGTCACCCTCCAGCTCAGGATAGGCATTGTCGAGGTAAGTCAGGATGGTCGTCACCAGGATCGGGACACGCTTGCGATCAACCCGAGCTCGGGCTTCGAGATCGACACCAAAGTTTTGCTCCTCGACGGAACCGTAGTAGTTCTCATATGCCTGCACTCGAGGAACAAAACCGCCAGTGCGATAGTTCTCAAGCAGATATCGCAGATCGCCCAAAGGCTGAATCGTCTCTTGGTACAACATCATGTGATCGACAGTGCTCTGGAGGTTCGGGATGACATTGCTGATGGCACCAGAAAAGTCGAGCACCACAGCCTTGATAGCCTTTAGGCGATCAAGTTCACACTGCTCCATGAAGCGCAAGTTCTCGATGACTTCTTCCTCCAGACGACATCTGATCTGATCGAGTCTCCGAACAGCAGCTTTGTATTTCTCGTCGGCCTCGAAAGCCTCTCTCCGCAGCTTCTCTGCCGGGGTCTCGTTCGGATAAGGGTTGTTCAGAGGGTTCCAGCCGGCCAGAATTTCCTGGACGGACGTGATAGGCGACTCATTGCCGCTGCCATCCTCGCTGGAGGCCACAGAGGTCACGCGCATGAGAGGCTTTTTCTTTTCGGGGATACCGGTGATCTGGAACACCTTGGGACGCCACTGGTAGTTCATCTTCGAGCTGTTGGCGAAAGTGCTTCCCATGTTTCCGACCAGGCGGAGAAATCCATTGTCCACGAGATCCTGGCCAATTTGCTCAGCCTGAGTGAGGTTGGTCGCACCCATGTGGTTTTGGATGTACTCCACAATCTCTGCACCAGACGAGGTGTTCTGGTAGGTGCCGATGATAGGAACCTTTGCTTCTCCGAGTCTGATGTTGTCCAGCATGTGCAGCAAAAGCCTCTTGATCTCCTCTGGAGGGTAAATTCGATCACCAATCTCATATGGATCCTCCTCTGGCTCCTCCTCTGGGGTAGGCAGGACGATCTTCGGCGTTGGCTTGATCTTGGGGCTGTTATCAGGATCTTGGAAGGCAAGCTTGTTCTCCTCTTCCAAATCCTCTACCACGCGGCACTTGTTGAAATAATGGCTGCGCAGCTTCCTGACCAGGTCAACCTGCTTGGTGTGTTCCTTGATCCTCGACTGGAGGTTATCGTGGGAGGTCTGCACACGGTACTCATGCTGATCACTCCATCGCCGAAAGGGCGCCACGACAAGCTCTCGAATGTTGCTGGCGATCTTCTGGTGGTTGCGGGCGGCCTCGATCATCTCGGTGCGGACACCTTCGTATGCCTGTGGAAGTTTGCGAGATGCGACATCAGCGCGGGTCCACATTTCAATTGCCTGTTCCCTTCAAATCCAAGCTTACCTTACGGACACTCGCACCGTCATCCTTGCCGAAACCCGCGGCGGACATGCGATCAACACTGGGAGCAATTTCGCCCATACGGAGGCCATACTGCTCCTCCGCATCTGCCCGCATGGAGGCAATAGTGAGAATCTGCCTGTTCTCGACTACACCCTGCTGCAGCTTCCCGTATAGCACCCCCAGGCCCGTGGCATAGTCAGGCGTCCAGAAGGAGTCTGAAAACCCAGGCATTGTGACGACGATCGGTAGGCAAACGGTTCGGATTCAAGCAGAAAAGATTGAAAGTCGGAAGCGGGCAAGATGTAAGAGAAAGATGATCGCTAACTATTGGCGCAGGTAAATGCAGGGACGATGCAGACTGTCGAACGGACGGAGGTGGTACAGGCTTCACGCGGATTGAAGAGTCTGTTTAGTGTTGGGCTCCAGAGCTGAGCCTAAGTCCGCCCAGCTGGGTTCAATGACAACGAAGCTCAAGGCGATGGTCAGACCTCAATGATTATGCATTAATCGATGACCAGAGCAGCAGATATGAGTGTTCCTCAAGCGCGCAGACGATGTGGTTCGGAGAAAGCGAGAGGTGCGCGGCAACGTAAGCGCCTAAGCGGGCACCTGCACGGCGAGACGGGGAGGAACAGAAAGGAATGAGCGGATAGCAGCCGGTCGGACGGCAATTGAGCAAAGCAGAATGCAAAAGAAGCCACCCCAAACTGTGACAGAGACAGAGGGAATGCAGGAAAAGGGGTGGGAAGAGCTGGTGAATGATGTTGATGAGTTTCCCATCGAGTGTTCGTCAGGTGGCTTGTGTAATTTTACCGGGCGGCCCGTATGGGCGAGTACTACGAGTACGTCGTTCACTACTGAAATTAGGTGGTGCTATTTTTGGACTAAAGGGAAGACTTCGTGGGAGCCGTTGAGCCGGGAGATTAGAATTGCGCCGCCTGGAGCCACATTGAGGGTAATGCTGAACAGGCATGCGACGAGTTCAAAGACTTTCATCCCAAAAGCCTAGAGACAGTTGGTTGAACAGCGCTTCGGGATCCGAGTCGTACATGTGATACGCTGCGTCAGGTCCAACATAGAGCGTAGGCTTTGGGAGACAAAAGGCTGCGTAATTTGGTAATTCCATTACCACCCCTAGGTGCAAACATGCCAAGTCTGGAGAACCGACCATGAAGATCGGCAACGCCGTTGACGAGCGACGTCAGACTGCGCAAAATCACATTCCAGATGGAAGTGCTAGCTTGTTTCTTCGAGAATCTCATGGCAAGTTGGCAACCCCTGAGGAGCATGTTTTGGGAGCGCCTCTCCCGTAGAAAACACGTGGGCAGCCAAGTTACTACGTACTACGTAGTAGATTGGGCATGAGACAAATAAAGCTACGAGCGTTACCTTCAGCTTGGGACCTGAGGGTAGTTGTGAGACATTGTCTTTTGTGGTCCCAAAGAGGAAGAAGATCTACAGAATAAACGAGGATTGCAATGAAGAATAAAATAGCATTTCTTGATTATGGTATCCGTAATCATCAGCATAGGCGAGAGTCAAAATAACTTTCACCATTTAAGCATATATCGAGTAAAGATGTACATAAAGGCGGGGAAATTTTCCTGAAAGATCGCTAGTGTAGCATAAAAATGCGTCACAAACAAATTCCACCGATCTAGCAGAAGAGCTTGTAGAACTTCTTCCACTTGGGCCAAGCAGCCTGCTCCGCCCGCTCCTGATCAATCAAGTGCTGAATATCCAGGTCGCGACGGCCAGTGCTGAGGTCCACCTCGCGAGCGCGGACAAACTTGGTGCGGTAGTAAATCTTGTAGGGGATGTAGAAGGCCAGCACAACGGGGGCGGCAAGGTAGCTTTGGAAGAAAGCGTACGCAATCTCGCTGGGGGTCTTGGAAGCGTAGCCGACGGGAGCAAAACCAACCCAGAACTGGGCGATCAGCACCAGGCAGTTGAATCCGAAACCAATCCAGGAGCCAATGACACCGGGTTGAGAGCGGAAAGCCAGCTCGTCCAGGCTGTGGCCTTGGACCTTCCAGGCGCGGCGGAATCGGATGTGGGCGAAGCAAACGGATCCCCAGGTGAAGACGGAGGACAGACCAGAGATAGCCATCATCCATCCGAAAGCCACAGTCTGCTTATCGGAGGCAGCCAGGAAGCAAAGCAGACCAAGGGCAGACGCGACGCAGATCGACCACAGAGGGCGACCCTTGCGGTCGATGTACGCCAGGAATCGGGGAGCTTGGCCCTGCTCGGCGAGGGCAGCGAGGGTACGCGAGGAGCCGTACACGGAGGAGTTACCGACAGACAGCACGGCAATCATGATGACGACGTTCATCACAGAAGGCAGGCCCTTGATACCGGCATTCTCAATGGCAATGACGAAAGGAGAAGCGTGAGCATCAGCCGACGAGCTACCAGTGACGAGGCGCTCGGTGTCGTAGGGAACGAGGAGGCCAACCAGGGTCAGAGAGACCACATAGAAGAGGGCAATACGCCAGAACACCTGCTTGATAGCGGTGGGGAGCGACTTGCGGGGGTTGGCAGTCTCGGCCGCAGCCAGACCAACCAGCTCGGTACCAGCGAAGGCAAAGGCAGCATTGACAAACACACTGCAGAGACCCTTGAAGCCGTTGTGGAACGCGCCGGGGTTGTGCCAGTATTTTCCACCGATATAGCCGCCCTGGGGGCCACCACCGCAGTTGATAATAATTCCCAGAATACTGGTCACTGAGTCAGCAAATCCATTCACGAGGGGGGAACGACAACAAGACAGTCGGAGGAGCGCGAGAGGGTTAAAAGGAGTCCACATACATGAATCCAATGACGGCGATAACCTTGATGGCTGAGAAGACGAACTCGGCCTCACCGTAACCTCGGACACCGAACAAGTTGATCGAGACAATCATGACCCAGAATATAGCAACCCAAGCTGCGTTGGAGACACCGGGACTCCAATAGTCTATCGTGATCGAGGCGGCGACGATTTCCAAGGGCAAGACGATAAGCCACTGCAGCGCATAGTTCCAACCCATAGCGAAACCCCAGGCCGGGTCAACGAAACGGGTCGAGTAATGGGAGAAAGAACCAGCAACGGGGAACAGCACAGCCATCTCGCCCAGCGCGTGGACGGTGCAGTAGAGCATGATTCCAATGAGAACGTAGGCGATAATGACCGAGGCCGGACCACCCGTAGCCAGGACAGATCCAGAACCAACAAAGAGACCAGTACCTAGAGTTTGTTTTGTTAGCCAACGTATTCCATCAAAATTAGATGCGCGTTGCGGGTGATGCCTCGTACCGATAGAACCACCAATGGCGATCATCTGCAAGTGGCGACCCTTCAAGCGACGCTGCAGCGGCGAATGCGCAGTGTTGTGTGCAGCCTGCTCGGCATCGAATCCGGAGCCATCAGCGCCTTCGTGGCCACCGCCGGTGATGTGTGCATTGGGATCCCGCTTGAAGCTGTCAATGATGCGCTGACCGAGGCTGCCCTTGGTGGGCTCGGAGTCGCCGTAGGCCGGCAGCGGCTCGCCGGTGGTCTGGGTCACTTTGGACCCAGACTCGTAATTCTTCTCATCCATGATGGCGACCAGCTCGTGTCCTTCAAGGTTGAGGTTGAAGTGAGGGAAAACGTGGCCAGGGAGGAGGAGGCGAGGTTAAGGCGGGTTCGTAGTAGTCCAGAGAACTTCCAGCTCAAAGACTAAAGGATGAGAGTTCCACCGGGGAATCTACAGGGAAGAGGAAGGGAGGAGAGAGAAAGTGAAGTGGTCGAGATGCGACTAGTCGGGGAGCAAACGAGGCCAGCTGGGGGAAGCCGGAGTGTTTTAAATATGGACCAGGGCCGTGAATATCCATTAGGTGATTGTCCTAGTCAATGATAATCCCAGAATGTAGTATTAGGATGAATATCATATTTTATGATAATAAAATAAAATAATAATTGACCCCGATAATAGTTTGGGTATCATGCGGTGCAGGCACTAAACGGGGTCCATGATGGATACATGGCCGGGGGGGTTGACTGACTCCAGTACCCAATGAAGAGGTGAACTGGGTGCGCTTAGGCCACTTTGGAAAGAACGCAGTTTGGGGAACTTTGGGTCGCTGGGGGCGGTTTTGTTGCGATTTTGACTTTTGACTTTTTGGCCCATCAACTTTCAAGTAGTTGAATCAAGTTAGGCAGGTCGGACTCGGTTTAGCTCTAGCCTCGAGTCAGTCTAGTTTGGCGGGGTGGAGAGGGGAGGTAACGGGGTTGGCGCTTTCTAGCGCACCTTGGGTGCCTTCCATCGCTTGATAGCCCATCGGCCTTGGCTGTATGGCTGAGTAATTGAGCACAGCCTGTTGCCCCCGATTGTTGTTTACCCCAGTCTAAAGGAGGCAAATTGGACCCTTTTTTCCTTTTGTGGTCGTTCTTTGCTTTGCAGGGTGAGAGGCTACCGAGAACCGAACCTTACACTATCCTCGATATTGATTCGAGGATATTATTCGATTGCGGTTGCACTGGGGTTAGATGCTCGGCTTATGGTAGCTGCAAACGGCCTTACCGACAAGGGCATATCCCTATCAGTACGGTGGACATCTCTTAGGAGTACCAACTTGCCAAGCCTCTTAAGATGGCCCTTAGTCTGCGGTCATACGTGAGAGTCGTCCCACCGAGCTGTATGTTGCCCCATAGCTGCTGATAACCATCGTGATACTGCTCCTGATGGTGATTAATTATGGGGCACGGGAGATAAGACGCACAACAGCAAACGCTGGCCACCGAGTTCCACCCACACTTGGCCATGAGCTATTCATATCAAATTACGTCGACGAAGGCACTGCTCTTTCAGGCTCCAATGTTGTCTTTTGATACTACGGGCACCCAGGACTCCAGGAGAGCTGGACTCGAAAAGTGTTTCACCCAGCTCGGTGGGGAACCCTTCACGGGCCACGCCACGCAAGTCATCTCGTGAGCCTGTCACGGCGGGACGATCCCCATCCTCCCTGTACTTGCGACCGACTGGCCTCCTCGTTGCGGCTACAATAGGCTGCCCTCCGTTGTTGATTACTTTGTGTTTGCACTGTGTCCTATAGCCCAGCCTAGCCAGCCTTGGCTACGTATCGTGGTGCAACCCTGCGAAAACACAACAGACGAGGCAAAGCACAAGGAAAAGAGAAGCCAAGCTTCGGGGACCACCACCACCACCAACCACTGCGGGGATTTGGCCACATTCAAGTAGCCAAGCCAACAGCAGCGCAAGTTGAACCAAGTTCCAACAGCATCCACGGCCAGCATGGAGCCCCACTAACCCCATCCGTCCCCCCCTCCGCATTCCCACACGATAGCGTTCCTCCAATTTGCATCGTTCAAGTGCATCTCGCGAGATAAGAAGCCATTCGGGGGCGAAACGAACAAACCCTTGGGAGGCCTCATCACTGTTCCCTCGATCCATGATGTATGGGAATTGGAAAATGGTGATCGACCTGAACCCTGTCAGCGATACTTTCTGCTGACCCCTATCCGAAACTCTCCAGAACGCCTCCTAGGCCATGGGCTTGCGGGCGCAAGCCGCAAAACAGGGATCTGAGTGGCTTGCCGGACCCTCGAGGGACGGGAGGGCTCATCACCCATGGGCCATGGGCCATCTCACCCCCTCTAAGCCCCGAGGTTCTTTTTCCCCCTTGCCTATGGGAAGTTTTCCCGACAGGGTCCGTGGCAGCTACGCTTGCGCCAAAACGGGCAGGATGTCCTCACTAGTTCAAGTCACTCCCTCATTAAATGAGAAGCGATTGGCAAGGATAATACTACCCTGCCGGGCCTGAGCCCCCCGGATGAAGCGATGGCGTCCTCGCGAACCTGGGGATAGAAATTAGACTCGATTGAGGCTGGTTCGCACAGGACTTCACCTCGTCGCTTGCGATCACGGATTGAGGTGATTGGGATCGGAAAAGGATGGCTTGGCCCGACGGCCTGGGCTGGGTTGACAAGCGCCCGCTTTCCTTCCTTTCGCCCTCGGGTTCATCGTGCTCTTCTGGACTGGGACTGGGGAATGGCCCCCTCGGCTTCCCCAGCCCCAAGGTAATTTCTACGCGAATGGAACCATAAAACTGCACTTCCTCTTGAGTTCCGGCACAGCCCTTGATTCGCCTGGGCGCTCGGGTGGCTCGTGGCGGTCTGCCACGATATGCATGGAAGCGCGGGAGAAAAAATCACCATGAGGACCAATAGGAAGGTCGCGTCGTCTTCGTAAGTTACCTCTCGTCCCCATGCGGAGTTTACGCCAAGCTGCCAAGCTGGATGCATCACGCGGTGCAGCTGCAGAGTCTGTGACTTTGATCCTCGATCATGTGGTTGGCCGACGCGCCCTTGATTGAAAGTCAACTCGTATACAGATTAGGTTGATCCCATCGCTGGTTGGAAGGCGGCGCCGTGATTCTGCGGGAAGGCCTTCGCATATCGGTGCCAAGTCGTAATGCCCTCGATTAGATTGGTTGTAGCATATCGCCATGGAGGGCTGGGCATAGGGTTCTGGCGTTGCCTTCCCAAACACCCGGGTGCCGATCGTACAATCCTTCCAGGCTTCGACCCTTCGAAACCTTCTGGAACCCGGGAGGCTGTCCTATCGAATGGATGGGCCAAAGATTGAATTTGCCTCTCAACTTACAAAGGACTGTACGGTGACAAAGAGTCAGGTTGGGAAATCTGGCTAGCACATGACAGTGCTCTATCATTGACGCTTCAAACATCGTCGATTTCATCAAGATAACACAACCCTTTAGCCAAGAACAATAGCCGTAATCTAGAACATTTTGAAACAGCAACCCAAGAGTTTTAGTATGTCCGCCGAAGCTTTAATTCCCTCTCATTTATTTCCAAAAAGAGCTATGCTACATCGCAAGAACCCACCATACGCACACCACCAATAAACCTCTTATGGCCCTTAGACTCTAGTCCCATTTTCCAATAACCAACACATGAGTAGTTTGTCAGGTAGCTGGCGCTGCAGACCTGCAGTCCAAGCTTGACTTTCGATCCCCCGGCCCCCCTACGGCCGCCACGTCTGCGTGATGGCGCTCAGCTTGGCTTGTGAATGGCTGTGGGCGGCCACACCCCTCGAGCCACGGTAGCATCGGGCCAGGGTTGGCATGTCCGTGATTCCGAGGCTGAGCATTGCCTCAAAGGGAACGTCTGGCGCTTTGGAGCTTGGCTTCGTTGCCCGGGTTGATTGAGACGTCCTGATGCAGGCTGATGGGAGATGGTGCAAGGCTATGGGAGGATGCCAGCTGCGTTGGAAATGGCCCTTAATTTCCTTACAAGGGGCGACCTTGTTACTTGACTCCCCCGTAGTACACTTAGGATTCCCTTGAGATGTTCTACTTGACCCTAAGAAGCATTGAGATATAGTATCGCTCCCTCTACAAGCGATACACCTCTCCGTGGCGACACCGTCCGGCCCACAAACGCCGACCGTGGCGCCCAACCTGCCACTTCGCTAAACACCCAACTCAATCCTCCACTTCCAACTTCAGCTTCAACTTCAAACCTCACGACAACCCACTACCCCAGAAAAAACCCGCAACACATTCTCCACCATCTTCATCACCTTCTACCTAATAAACCTGCCTACACTCGATACCAACTGGGTCTTTTTAGAGTTGTCCCACCAGGCGACGGGGTTGATCCAGTTTCCCCATGTTCAATGCGGGGGACACGAATACTGTTAGGTAACAGTTTCCACATCGCACCCACGGGGCCAAGTCTGGGGTAAGAGTTAGCAGCCCGCAGTACGGGCTCGAAGCTCAAATGTCGCAAATGACGGTGAATAGACTGGGCGTCCTGTTCTGAATTCTCATCGTGGCTGGGTGATCGGTTAGGCTTCAATTGTTACTCGTTATGGGCGTTCCTCGGAGAATGGCTATATGCCCGATGGTTGCGCAGCGGGACTAACTACCCTGAGACAGTCTCCAATGCGGTATTCTTCCATTCTCCATCGGCCCTGTGATACGAGAGTTGATTTACGACAGATTATATTGGTATAGTTCTACCCCGACGTTGGCATAAAGGTACTGTCAAAAGCCCGGCCCGGCGAAGGTTCAGGAGGCTTGGCCACCCGCAGATGATCGTTCCTCAGCAGCCGTGGTCTACCTCCAACTACCTTAGTTTTGGTCATAATCCAAAGTGTCTGACATGTACTTCCTGGTCCAAATCCCGATGGAATCGACGATGGCGGGCATTGGCGTAGAAGCCTATCTACCCGCAAGCGTGACATATCATGACTTCATTCGTGATCGCGTTGAGCGGATGCACCGGGCGGCTATTCAATTAGACTTCTCATATATCTGGCTCGATGTAGTCCTCCATACTGGCATACCCACATACCAGAACTAGCACAAGGATCAACATCCACATCCACATCGTAGACCTGAGTGGGAACCACGTCCCCTCCTCCGCACTTTTACCCCAGAGAACCCACCCTCATTTCCCCGGTCTACGCTCTTATCGTCTCATACCCACCAATCCTGATTCGACAAACCAATTGTGGAAACTGCACAACAACCAGCACTTGCTCCACGGAGACATGATGCGCCCCAAAATACCCGGTTATAGACTTCGGTTGGCGAAACGTAGCGCCGCCTGTAGCCGGCAGTAAGCTGGAGAGTTACCTAGTGCGCGGCTCGGCGAGAGTTTGTTTGTCTGTTTTGGTTTGACGGTCGGGTGGCGTCTGCATTCTCGTTTGTGATGAGGCTAATTGGGCCTGGCGTGTTGGGGAGCTGGGTGGTGATTGGAGGGTGTGTGGATGTGCCTGCATTGAGGGATTTGGTCTAGAAGGATTGGCGAACTTTGATGCTGGGTGTCGGTCGAAAGTCCGCTTATGAGGGATAGTCTGGAGATGGAGGTGTGGATCGAAGGATTGAGGTTGGGCGAGGGGTTGATGGCTTGGTATAGCAGCCTGGAGGGATTGAATTTGTCATTGCATGATGGCCTCGATCGCTTCGCTTGTGAGGATTACAGACGCTGATTGGGTAGATGACTTGGACGTCGATGGCTCAAAAGGTATCCTGCGACGCTCGAATTTGTCATTACATGAACGGAGTGGAGAGCGAAGGAGTTGATGCTGGCGCACTCCCCAGGAAGTTATCCTTTTCTGTTCGGGAGTCTCTGACTTGAGGAGCTCACTGCGATGTTGTTAGATGGTACTTCGGAAATGGTGATAATCACTGGCATATAACGCGTGAGCGCACGGGAGGACCTCAGTACATGAGCCTACCCCAGCGCTCTGGCATATACAACAAGAACACAGCGAAGTTGGCCTTTGAGAAACAACGGTCTAGAGATACTGTGTGGAGTTAGAATCTGTTCTCGATGCTATTGTGATAAAAGCTCTGTGCATGACAACCTGGGCACACTGAAGCTGTATTTGAGCCTGGTCTCCCAAACTGCATTGACGACTGCACAGCGAGGGTGGAGCGGTAGCTATTTGGAATGATATGCCCGAGATCAAGGGGTTTGATTCATTCTATAGAGCTGTCATGTCGTCGCATTCGGTATCATTAACACGAGGTTTTCTTTTCATCATTTGCCCATTATGTGGGCAACGCTCATGCGCTACCAGGGCCCTCTCCACCAGGAATCAACTATTCGAATTGTTAAAGGCTGAACCGAAACGCTCGAAGAAGGGACCTACCATGCAGATGTTGTTGCCGTTCAGCAAAAGCTTAGGAAGCTTGATCTGAGCACCGGTGTAGTCGCTGAATGCATGTTAGTCTCCGACAAAAAGGGGCCTGGCGGTGGATGGCCATCAAGAATGCCAATCTGAACTACGAGGTCGTGGATGCCATAACGTCGGGTCGCTAGGCGCCTCTCAAACTCCCAGGGAAATGAAGCAAAATCGCACTCACAATTCGGTGACGTCCTCAAGGACCATGTCTAAGGCCATAGTCAGTTTATTGGAACATCCAGATGGCTACAGGAAGAAGGGGTACTTACTGACGTAGTCGTCGAAGCCAAGCAGGGTTCCGGAGAACTCTGGAGTCCATGTCAGGGCATCAGATCTCTTCCATCCTTCAAGTTAAAGACTCACCCTTGTCACCCTTCATGACAACCCAGATCCGGGAGCCAACGCATTTGTCGATAAGCTCTAGTGAGGATTAGCGGGGTCGCACAGAGGCGGGACATTTGCAGACACACCGAGGGGGAGAAGTTGGGAGGCCATCGTGTGTGGTATGCCAGAATTCGCGGAGATATGAATAATCTCTTGATCTGTACTTCTTGCGTCGTGAAGCAGATTTGGGACGGTCAAGACGCGATATACAAAGCAGAGCTGTGATCTCTGGCCTCCAGGAACCTGGTTTTCTCCGGGCCGATCAACTAGTCCCAATTTGGTATAGCGCCCTGACCCCAGACACCAGCATGATCAAGAGGCCCGCCTACAATCGGACCACTGTAAATAGCTTACTGTTCTAGCTGAGCTTGTTGTTCTTGTCTTGGGGCTCGTTGAGAGGCTTGGGGGGTGTCGTATTGCTCTGCTCGCCAAGCTGGCTATCTAGTGGGCAGCGCATTATGCGCACTACACAACATGCGATCATGGGCGATCCTCCCAGCAGGTCTGAGATACCCGTCCTTGGTCACGACTGCTCAGGGCGACTTGCTTGGACATGGAAATCACAGCTTGGGGCTTCGACCGCTCTCATATCAACGGTAACTTCAAAAGCACTACCTTTTTCTTCTAATGTCTAACAGTGGACATCTTATAGTGACGCCAGCACCTCCACGTCCCGCTCGCTTGGTCGCCCCAGCGTTGCTCGAGAACGATGCTACCGAGTTCACCGTTTCCGAATCGCCAGCTGTCGGCCCACAAGAGCCTTCTCTGGCTCTCCACGTGTGCAGATAATAATCATTGACGATGAAGTGGAGGCAGAAGTGCCCTCTCCACCACAGAGTGGACAGCGGAACCCAAATCACATTCGCGCTGTACAACGAAACATGAATGAGTTGATCCGGGCACGAGAACTCAGGGCAAAACAGCGAGCCAACAAGCCTCTTGATCGTAAGAAAATACAGGAGATTGAAAAGAAAGCTCGGGTGCTGGGCGATGTCTACAAATTGGGTGATGAGTTCCTGCAGCTCAAGTACGCTCACATTGAACGTTGCCTCTCCCAGAGTGCCAAGGGATTTCGAGAGGCGCGGCTTCTCTATGACAGACTCATGTCAACTTACGTATCTCATTTGGAAGATTGTCTTGCACAGATGCACCAAAATGGTCGCTGTCTGGAACACGAGTATTGCAGGGTTGTCTTCCGCCGTTTGGGATATCTCAAGAAGGAGCTGTCAGCTTCGGCTACGACAATCCAGAAATTGCAGATCAAAGCATTCTCTCAGTCTTTAGAAGTCTCGCAGCAGCTTATCAAGGATCTCCGTGCACATCTTGACAAGGAGTATCTGAAAGCTCGGAATTCTGCCCGGTTCAAAATCGATCGATTTTTCACCCATTCTGAAGTCATTGCGGACCAATACAATGACTTACAGGCCAAGGCCACAGCCGTGTCCAATGGACTAAGCACAATAACAGTGCTTTTGTACTCCCTTGTTTATCTGGAACCGCGGACAGAGTCCCGTTACAAGCCATATCTAGATGCGACCTTGAAAATTGCGAATGGCTTCTCTTTGACATCACACAGTCACCGCTGGAGATGGCGCATGTCGAAGAGACACGACAATCCGCTTGGCGGGGCATTCTTACTCGAGTTCTCGAACTTGATAGACTCAGACGCTGCGCCATCGGCTTTGAATCCGCCGTCAAAGGTCATTTCAGCTCTCATGTTTGACGACAAAGACCACCGAAAAACCAGGGCCATCGTCAGAAAGCAAGAACTCCGGGCCGTCGATCGTCTTCGGAGACCATATTTGCTGAGATGGAAAGGGCCAAAACCGAGCTGGTCCCTTGAACTAAACAAGTACTGGCGACAGCTGGATGTGTTTGCGCTCTTTGACCTCCAACGCATGTATCATGCGCATACTGCGAAAGAGCTGTTGTATCTCGTCCCCACGATTCAAGGAGGCTTCGGACCGATGTGGGAAGGCCTTGATGATCATGATCGCAGATCACATCAAGCTCAGCTGAGCGAATGGTATACCGCGTACAGGAAACAGCAAAAAGAGTTCTTGAGAGAGCTGGAAATTTACAGATACATCAACTGGTATCGACTTGGTGTCGAGGAAAGATTGGCGAAGCTTGGTTTACCGAACCCGATTCAAGCTGATGGACTATTCGTCCCTAGTGAGCCTCTAAGCCAAGATATCGGACCTTTTAACCGATGGATCCACAAGATGTTAGACCTGCGCTACCAGAGTTGGATATCTGAGATGGCCTTCCGCATGCTCAAGGAGCCAGGCGGCTTGGAGACCTGGCTAAAATTAACGGAGAGGTTCCATCATGAGGCTGCTCAAAGAAAATCCCAGATCCTGGACTTGGGATCTGTGAGGGTTCGTCGGAGGAGAGTCTCGCTGAAAAGGACCAAGGTTTCTCGATTTGCGAAATCCAAGAAGATGCGACAGACAGCTGGACGGAGTGTACGCTCGAACTCTGCCTCTGGTTTTGACACGAGACCCTCTACGAAAGACCCGACAAGTTCTCGCACGAAGCTCAAGAAAAAAGACCCCTCCAAGTCCTCAAAGGTGCCAACAGACGAGGGAAAGCCTCAAGCCTCACTGCGTTCCGCAAAGTCCAATCCGCAAAAGACGTCTCTTTCTCGGAAGCTAAGACTTGCTAAAAGCAGGCTTGAGTCAATTACTGTTTGGGACCATCTCGGTCGGGTGAAGGACGTTCCACCTCAGCCAGCGCCTCTGGATGCGAGAACCCGGTTTCAACAGGCAATGTCCATGAAGAACGAGCCAAGGTCTAACCGAACTCCCGAAAAGCCCAGGACGTCGAAGAGTACTGTAGTACCGCGGCCCTCATCAAAGCCTCAACCTCTCCCTCCAACGGGCTGGACGACGTTTTTAACAAAAAGGGGGCAGCCTACGGAGTCGAAGAATGCCAAGCGTGCTACACCTACGAAGGGAAAGCCTTCCCCAGCTGGAAATCCACTAAAGAGCACTAAGCGGAATTTTTGGGATCCAAATCCCGTTGCAAGTCCAGGTGGTACTTTCCAGAGGCCCAAGGGTCGACCGTACAGCACCAGCTCTTTCGTGCCTCACGACCATATCATCCATGTCGATCACAATAATTTATCCGGGGCGACGTCTCGGCTAGCTGTCCGACAAATTATCCACGCCGATGGCGAGTTCCCCATCTCCTCAGAGGATGCTTATCACCGCGAGATCGAATCTACCTCGAGTGAGGAGGCCCCACTGTTCTGGAGCCACAGTGACCAGCGAGCTCCGGGTGGTCAACGGCCCATAGTGCACTATTGCAAGTCCCTCGAGAGCACCGAAAGCGTCGCGCGGCACTTTCTCGGTAGTAAAGTCGTCGGCTTCGACATGGAGTGGAAAGCGCAGGCCTCCGCCACAGACAGTATCCAAAGCAACCTGTCCCTTGTCCAGCTCGCAAACGAAGAGCGCATTGCTCTCTTCCAGATCGCTTTGTTCAAGCCCGCTCGCTCGCTGGAGGACTTCGTTGCGCCATCTCTCAAGCGCATCATTGAGTCACCGGACATCACCAAAGTCGGCGTCTCTATCAAGGCGGACTCTACTCGGCTGCGCAAATATCTCGGTGTTTCGGCCCGGTCCATCTTTGAGCTGAGCCACCTATACAAGTTGGTGAAATACGGGCAGACGCAACCTAAACTTGTGAATAAGAGGAGTGTCAATCTGAGTGAGCAGGTCGAAGAGCACTTGGGGTTACCGCTTGAGAAGAGCGAGGATGTACGGTGTGGCGATTGGGCACGTTCGCTAAACTACCGCCAGGTCCAATGTGGGTATGCTCCGAAGCGTTCATGATGCTGTTGGCTAATAGCTGCTAGATGCCGCCACGGATCCGTATGCTTGCATCTGCCTATTCAATATCATGGAGCAGAAGAGGCTCGCGATGGAACCCGTTCCTCCTCGTCCTGCCCACGCGGAACTCAATTTGCCAATTATCTGTCCCACTGGAGATTCCATCAATACCGAGGATACGCAAGTTGTTCCAGGTATAGTTGATGGCGATGTGATTGACCGCTCATAACATGACTTATCGCCCATGGTTCCTTTTCTGTTGCATGTGCATAGCCGTGGGGTCGATGGTATCGTAAGTATAGACCGTGACCGGTTTATTGCATTTTTGCCGCATTTCCTTCTTTGCATCATTTTACTCGGACTAGCGCTTCATTTGTTCGATACCCATAGCCCCATTGGGTTGGTTTCAAGGACCACGTCACTCCAGTCCAGTCTCAGAACAAACTCCAGGGTTCTCCCATCTTGAAACCTCCCTTGAAACATTTTCCATGTGACCCGGTTGCATCAACAGCTCTTCCAAAGTTAAAAGTCATTCATGGATGCAAATATAGCTGCGATTTCTAGTCTCGGTGATCTTCTAGACCTTTTTGGTAGGTGATGGTCGCCCGGCAGCCCAGGCAGTCTTGCTGCTGGTGAAGCTTCATCGTAGATGGTTTCTACATACCCAGGGCCCAAAGGGGTGCCCTATCAGTAGGTAGGTTCCTGCCCCAGGCGGTTCTCATTCCGCACATCAATTTCCATGGAAGATATATTTGCGCTCCAACGGCCCTGGGGCTTGGAAGTGTGCACCTCGGCAGGACATTACCTGGGTCACGAGCCCTCTGTAAGGATCGAAACCCGAGAATTGGGTTGGAAGCGAGGATACCTAGGTATATCACAAGGTAAACCCAGTGGTGCCGTAACGGGAGAAAAAGAACGTGGCACGGGTATATATTCATCCGAATCAAGTATATACATCTAGTATGCAATGGATTTCGACTATTAAAACAGCAAACCTTTCGAAGCACCGCAAGCCGGAGGCACCTCAGGCTACCCTCTCAAAGGGAGTACTTTGGACAGCAGCACTTCCTGCCGACAGAGCGGACACTCAGGCTTCTCTCTCACCCAGTCTCTTACACAGATCCAGCAGAACACGTGCCCACACGTCGTCACGCTAGGATCCTTGAACGCCTCCAAACATAATGTACATTTCCGCTGCTGGCCGTCCGGAATCCACGCCACCGCCCCCGGATCTTCATCGAGGTCATACCGGGCGGTTGACGCAGGAAGCAGAGGCACTGTCAGGGGATTCTGAATAGACGGAATGAGCGCGCCAGCTTCGGAGCGATTCTCCCCAGTGGCCGAGGCTTCGTCTTGCTCTTCATTCATGCTGACTCCGATCTTTCGCACATGCAGGAATCCCTGCACCGCAATCTGCAGCACCATCAGTACGCCGAGGACCTCGTATCCGATGCGCTGCTCATTCTCCGCAATCTTCTTGGTGAACACGTAGCGCAGACGCCAGATTCGTTTAGAAAGATGATAATACGATCCGGTGAAGTAGAACGTCGCAATGCTGAGCGCATAGATCGGCGAGACGGACGTAATAGAGTCGAGATGTTCGAGGATATACTGTTGAATACGAAGTTTCGTGAAAAACGGCTTCTGCTGCTTATTCGCCGTACCGGAAGGCGATTTATTGAAATTGAGCAGGCCAGCCTGCTGCGCAGCCCGGAGCTGTTGCTTGGCGATGCTGCGCTCGAGCTTGTTGCGCACGCGCTGCCGCAACGCGGGTAGCAATCGTTGTAGCGACCACGGCACTAGGATGCTGCTGAGGATGTAGCCAACTCGCCGGGTGATGGCGGGTAAGCGGAGGGTGTCATCTTCCAGCTGGACAAGGTCGCAGTATTCTTCGCCGAGGGTGCGGTTACCGATGGCGGTGGTGAGGGAGAAGTAGAGGAGCTCGGTGAGGTGCTTGATGGCGTCGGAGTGAGTGTGAGCATAGCGGGCACCGCGGAGGGCGCGGACGATGGATTGGGCTTGTTGGACTAGACCACCGGTGAGGAAGACATCTTTCTCGTGAGAGCGGATGATGTCTGGGGATGTTGCGAATGGATAGAAGTGTGAGGCCGGGGAGCCGACCTGGGCGTCTGGGGTGGTCATGGACAGATGGGGGTCGCCATCGGCCATGGTGGCAGGTAATTGAGGACAGCAGAGGTAGAATCAAGTGTTGCTTGTAGAGAGGATGCTGTATGGGGGCAGGGGAGCATCCCCAGTAATGGATTATGGATGGGCCCGAGATGGCTTTCCCCACGATGAGCGATGCTTCGGCTCATTCCCCGGACTGCCTCGGCTGAGGTCAGGTGACTTGAGATCACATGACACTCAACTGCTCCGGTTAACTACCTTACAAGTGACCTTTAACTACCTAACTTAGTTAGCGGCACAGTATTGCTTATGTAATGGAGTGAAAATCTAAAAATAACGCTAGCATAATCTCATAGTTCCCCTTAATTGCCTTTAATGCCATGAAATTGACGACCGTTCAAGCACTAGCAATGAAGGGACGGCACTTGATAATTTTGTGGCTTCAGACTGGTAACATCTATATAGCCACATTTGCCCATGTTTCAATCGAGAGCATTATGTTAGTTAACTAGTGCTAGGCGTTGCGTAAGTGAGTGGGTGCAGGGATCACCATGATGCCATAGTGGATTCTAACAGAAATGAAGAGAGCGAACGAGCATAGCATGAAGCCAGGAACGGCCTGAAAAGCGGCCCCTGACTGTCGATCACACAAGGAACTTCAGTTGGCTCTTGGGAATGATCGCGAATTCTGCTCTCTGCAGCTGCCCTTAGACCTTAACACGTCGCCTGGTCGTTCGGGACTCTCATCTCCCCCCTTTCACCCAATTAATCCATTCAACTTATTTGAACCAGTCCAAAGGAAGAAGCGCCAAAGGACCTAGTGGAGATCCAGATCTTTAAAGACCACTCAAGACCGCGACAGACCGCCAAAGACCCCTGCCAGTCCACATCGTCCCCCCACTGCCGAGCCCGTCTGGCGAGGCGCGTACTCTAAGGTTCCCAGTTGGCGGTGCTTATTAAACGGGGCCTGAAAGCGGCCACTCCAAAAGTTGCAACGCCATCGACGACTCCGTACATACTCGCATCTCCAGAGAAAATCCAGATCCTCACCCCTAGTCATTCTTTTTCTTCCTTTTCTCTCTTCTCACAGGGTGTCTCTTACGTCTAGCCTCGTCTTCTTGCCCCTCCATTCCACCCTCCGCCCTTCTTCTTCCCCTCTCCCCGATCGATCCATGGAATAATGGGGCCGGATCAACAGCCGCAAATAGATGGCTTTGGGTTGACCTTCCCATTCCCCCTACGGGTGGCTACCCTCTTGGTTGCTGGTATGTGATTGCCTGTCCTTGCTTGGTCTTGCCTCTATATTCGCCCGAACCGCAGTGGCTAACCCGACGGCAGGGTTTTGGGGATGGGCGATCAACCTACACTTCCTGGCCAAGGCCAATATTGTACGTCGCGACACCCAAAACCCCTCAAAACGGCTCCATGTGTCGGATCCCAAGACTGACACCTGCTTCTCTTCTTCTAGGACGTCCCTGCACTTATTCGATACCCATCATCCGCTCAACGGCCACACCATACCTCCGCTTACCGACTAGCCACCATTTTCACCATCCCACTAACCATCTGGTTGATCGTCTTCTGGATCGTCACACATTGCCAGTTTGAGCTGGTCGGTCGCTTCGACTATATCCCGCAGTCGGTCTTTGTCATTCTCCTATTGATCCTGATCTGGCCTTTCAACCGGGCCTCCCGGGCGGGCCGCATCCGCCTCCTTCTGACACTGAAACGGGTTGCTATCGGAGGTCTCGCGGAGTCGCAGGATGGCAAATTCGGCGATATCCTGTTGGCCGATGCTCTAACGAGTTATTCACGGGTACTGGCCGATCTCTATATCAGTTTCTGCATGTTCTTCACCGACGGGCTCTCCGCGACCTCCAAGCCAAACCGTTCGTGCGGAAAGGACTTTGTTGTGCCGGTCATTATCGCCATTCCTAGCGCGATCCGATTGCGCCAATGTTTGACGGAATACGTGCGGTCACGGCGGACAAGCTCTCGTCGGGAGGTTAGCAAGGGTAATCAGCACTTGGCCAACGCGTTGAAGTATTCCACCGCGTTCCCGGTCATCTACCTGACTGCCAAGCTCCGCAATTATAACCCGCTTGACTTCCACGGCTTCAGCGAGGTAACCATTATGCGTCTTCTGTAAGTCAATCGTCTACATCGCAAACCTAGACCGCTTTCTAATATCCATCGCAGGTTCATATTCGCTTGTATAAACTCCGGTTACTCATTCTGGTGGGATGTCGTGAAGGATTGGGATTTCACGCTTTTCTCCCCCAATCGCCTGGACCGCGATCACCCGTATGGTCTGCGACGACACCGCAACTTTTCTTCCGACCGGTTGTACCACTACGTCATCATCGCGGATCTTGTCCTCCGATTCTCATGGCTTTGGCGCGTGGTCCCGGGTCTCGCATGGCTTCCTGAAACCGAATCTGGCCTGTTCCTGCTCATGTTCCTCGAGGTCGCCCGCCGTTGGATGTGGGTGTTTTTCCGGGTTGAAGCCGAATGGAGTAAGTTCCACCTGTTCCACCATTTCTGCAGGAAGCCGTCAGGCAGATATGTTCCAACCACCACGGCACCGGCTTGTATTTTTCATTTGCTGACGACCTCGTTCTTGTACAACAGTCCGGAACACCCAAGGCCCTGGCCCAGACGACGTACTGCTCGGCGACTTCAATCACAAGTTCGACGCGGATTAAACAGAGAGCACAACGCCGTTCCATGTGGTGGAGCCATCCCATCGATTATTTGCACTCTTCTCTCTTTTTTTGAAGCGGTCCCTTCCAAATCCGTCACGTTGGAATGAGTAACATACACAATATTCCAGACGCCAATACCTCTTGAACACCCCTCGCTGGAAGCAACACCCTGTTTCCCACATCATCTTCGGGTGTACCTTCGGTAGCTCATCCCATACCATTGGAACAGTTATAGACACGAGACCCCGATCTCTGCTTTTGTTTGGTGTTTGGAGAGTCATATCACTCACCTGTTTTCTGTCCGTGTCTCCTGCTTCTTGATTGTTTGATCAATAATCACTATGCCATTGGTCGGTACTGGATTTCTTTCTTTGCGTTCCTTTAGTTGCCTCCGAATGATTTTTTTGGACTGGGGCTCGCTTGCTTGGTTCGAGCTAGCTCTTGGTTCATGGTCTTGGTTTCGAAAAGTGGAGCGAGTCATGCGTGTTGTTTCTAGCGCTTTTGTGTACACAAGCTTTTCCTCTCTTCACTTTCATTCTTCCATTGGGCCCCCTGCTGGGCATCTGATGTCAGGACTTTGTCAGAAGTTTTAATGACATGTACAATATGATTCAAGGAATCGACTGTTCACCACGAAGTGGTTTGATGTGTAGTGTAACGCTTTTGTGGAGCAATCTCATACTATGGGATGTCATGCATCAGCGTCAGCACCAGCATCCCAGTCCCCCGGCCTTGCTCCCGAGAGTCCATCGTCGACAAAAGACTTTGCTGAGCGTTTCAAAATCGTTGAAGTTTCAAACTTGCCCGACCACGAAGCTTTGACTGATCTGGAACCAACCCTTCCCTCTTGCGAAACCGGGGATGAGCCGTCTTCTCCGACGTCGACCCCGGCACCGCTCATTGTACCGGATGACTATTTTCTTGAGGATGAGGCTTTCCCGGGCTCACTTCTGGGACGGAGAATACTATCCAGTCAATATTGGGGACGCCTTGGTGGACACCTTCCAAGTTTTGGGCAAACGTGGCTTCGGCGTCTCATCCACGGTGTGGCTCACCTGGACCCTCGAGTAAGCCACCACTCACCACTTCCCTTTCTTCCAGAATTTTACTCAAAGATAACACAGTGAGGGTTGTTACGTTGCAGTGAAGATCTACACACGCCTTCGAGAGCGGAAGAAAGTACTCAGGTACCAAAAGCTCAGTAGTGGAAGCCGGGATCATCTGGGTCGTTACCATGTGCTTGAGCTTGGGTATTTAATAGACCTTGATCGGCCGGGAGGTTCTCATCATGCTCTTAGATTGAGGCCCCTGGGGCATAGCATGTCCACTATTCAGCATCGAAAATTGATAATCGCATGCGGCCAGCACTGTTGAGGCTTGTTCTAAAGGACGTGCTCACAGCCCTCGACTATGTACACACAGAATGCAAGATCATCCATACAGGCAGAAGAGAGATGGTTGGATGGTGAGGACAAAGCACTCTGCTTGGCATGCATCAGAAAGATGTTGCAGTGGCGCCCTGAGGATAGACAGACTGCCAAGGAACAATATCATCAACTCTATCGAATCCGACTACTTTCAAGAGTTCCATTGCCATAAGTCTTAACGAGCTCTGGTCTTCTGGTCCATCTGACGTAGTCCACATAGGCTTTGGTCGACACACTGAATAGATGCTGCCATGACAGATCGAAGCTGCGTTTGCACTTACACAATTCAACCCGCGACAACTGTCTTCAAGGATTCTTAGATAGAAATCCTGGAGCACGGCCACCTTGAGCGTCTGGCTATCTTTACATTCGTTCAACAAAAAAACTACCGCCCTTAGGGACAGGTATATCGCCATGCATCACTAAGGAGTTCAAAGTTTTGACTTCAATCTCGGCTTTGAGAGTCTCGTCTGGTCGGTCCTTCCGGTCGGAATGACATTCCAAAGAGGCCGAGGATTGTAAGGAAAAGTGGAAGATTTTGCAAATGCATAGCCATAGTCCCTTACTCATCTTCCGAGAGACGGATTGGAACGGCATACTTCAAATTTTGCAAGTAAGCTAAGCAGTGATGTACCAGGTAGGCAATAGAATGGGTTAACTTGTACGCTGACACGCTAACGCATTAGATTCTTCAATTGACACAGTCCGACAATACTCATGAGATTGATGATGGAATTATTGTCAAAGACCACAGCTCGCTCTTCTGAATATGAAACGAGGTCGGAACCTTATGAAATTAGGTACGAAACGCATGGATGCACAAGAGTCTATAGGTTCCCGTCTTGGGTAGCGAGCGCTACTCCCCTAGTCAATTCGATCTCACGTAGTTTCACCTGCACAAAGATGTACCTGGGTAGTAGAATACTTTGACTTGTATTCTGACTTGCTCTAAGATTACATTCTTTAATTGACACCGTCCAAGAGTACTCATGGGATGATAGAATTATATTGCCAGAGATCGCAGCTCGCTCTTATGAACATGAAACGAGACCCGAATGGAATTAAATACGAAATGCAGGGAATGCACAAGAGTCCAAAGGCTCCCAAAAACGCCAACACGTCAGACGATGGACAGAAATATGAAGTGATAACTTGAAATATGGCACAAAGAAACCAGAAATGGTCACCATCAGAACAAACCGCACACGCCACTCCTGTCATTATTGCCTCGAGACTGCAGATCATCGCCGACCAGAGTCTGGGTGACGACCCACACCAGACTCCGAATGACGGGGCGATGTATGGCTCTCGAAGAGATCTTCCAGGTATGCACTTGGCGCACGGCCCTGCGGCGCTTGGCTGAGATTCAGCGAGCTGGTGGAAGCACCAAGGTGCGAGTGCCGGGTATGCGGCAATTCAGGGTAGCTTCCAACAGGCGGCAGAGATGGGGAGGAGCCTGGATGGAATCCAGTAGGCGAGAGAGGGCCAGCAGTAGGAGAGTAAATATTGGGCTGCGATCCGCTCGCGTCTCTCACCGGCGTGGAGGTACCAGCGGCGGCATAGTACCCGGCGGGCAGGTAACTCGAGCCGCGGTTACCTGTATTATTAAGGCTGTGATGCGATCCAGCGCCGCCAGCCGTGGGCGAAAAGAACAACCCGCTGTTCGTGCTGGGGCCCCGCTTCGAGGGCTTGTAGCTTGCGAGGGTGGCTGCGCCGAGCTTATCAAGGGATACGTCGTTGCCCGGCGCGGCGGCGTAGACGCCGTGGGAGCGCTTTCGACCTCCACCCCGGCGCGCCAGTCGCTTCTTGTCCGAGGTTTGTGCTAGGGCTGCGCGCCGCACGGAGCGGTTCACAGACCATGCGACCATGCCGCGCCAGGCCAGGACTGCCAGCCCGATCAACCCTAGGATGGCGCCGACTGCGATAAAAACTGTGCCCTCGGGGACATTCGTTGTTTGCATGTACGGCGCATTTGCAGTAGGAGGAACGGTCACGACCGGGCCGGATGGAGCGGTTGAAGAAGAGGATGTTGAGTCCGTTGTTGTGGAAACGGAGGACGTTGATGTGCTGCTGGATGTTGATGACGACGACGAGGAGGAGGAGGAGGAAGAGGAGGAGGACGTCGACGTAGATGACATGCTTGTCGAAGTGGAAGAAGTCGAGCTGGAGGTTGACTCCGTGGACGAGGTCGATGAAGACGAGGATGATGAGGAAGTGGTGCTCACGCTCGAGGTGCTATCAGTGGTGGAGGGATCAGCGGTGGTCTTGGCGGCATCCGTTGTTGAAGAAGTCGTTTTCGGATCGTTCGCTGGCTCCGCAGCCACGCGAGCTGCAATAGCGAGAAGTAGCACGAATAGGAAGAAGAATGACGGCTGGGCTCTGCCCAGCCTGCGCCGTAAGAGTCTCATCGTTGTCTCGTTTCCTCGCTCGCTGTGTCAATGTGCAGACGGATTGGCAGTTCTCCACAGCGGGTCAGCTGGGGTAGTTGTTGATCAGGAGCGAAAGTGTAGTGACAAGGGAATTAGTGAATTCGATATCGGTGCACTTCTGACAGTCGGCCTCAAGTGGGCAGTTGTCGAGTATTGGGGTGCAATCTCTTCTAGCGCACGGAATATCTGGCTGAAGCCGTCCCCCTAACAGAATCTGGGGAGCTCCACACTTTAGACAGATTCCGACTCAGGAACACACCATTGAAATCGCCAGGTAAAACGAGTGACTGTCTCCCAACAGGAAGCAATGAACGTCTGAAGGGCCAGAGAGGGGAAAGGGTCGTAATGTGTAAGCGAGAACACGAATGAAGCCAAACGGCGCCAGGTTACTGCGCTAAATTAAGTGCCTGAACCCTGAGGCCTGAGGGGCCTGAGGCCCGAGACCCTGCTTGAGGGGGCGTCACATGATCATGGCTTGAACTCTACCAGAAAATCGCAGTGAATGTATCATACAAAATACGCATTAAACAGTGCCCCAGGTCCCGAAAAGAAGCAAATAACTCGATTGTAGCATGCATCGAGCAAGGTATGGTCTTGTACTCAACGCCTGCCATCCAAACGGTGCCCGTCCCCAGCTACTGCTGCTTCTTCTGCACAGCAGTGGAGGTATCCTTCTCAAACGCAGCGTAAGGAACCTGAAGGCTGCTCACAGCGCTGATAGCAATGTACAAGATAATCAAGCATATGAAAGAAGCCATGAGGCCCATGAAAATGCCTGCCAATGAGTCAGCCTGGAAAGTCACGAGGGCAATTGACAAGAGGCGAGTACAAACCTGGAGTAAAGAACTGGTACTCGTCAAACAAAGATGTGTTGCGATCCGACTCGGAGGCGCTGGAGTAGGAGGAGTGGGCGGAGTAGTCGCGCTTGAGTTCCATGCGAACAGACTCAGGATAAGCGTCCTCAGACTCGTAGACGATGGAGTCCGTTTCGGGGAATTCTCTCGGTGAGGTGACATAGAGAAGAGTATACTTTGAGGAAGAAGGGATTCGATCAATGATATCGGCAATCAGGCCGTCTATTTATTGTTAGAGGAAGACATCTGGTTGGCGCCGATTTAGCTTGACGTACCATTGTTCGAGAGCTGGTCGGCACGGTCCGATCCCAGCGAGAGCATAGGGAACTCGATATCGATAATTCGAGGGCCCGACTCAAAGTATGAGGGGTATGATGCGGCTGTGAATAGTCGTCAGTCTTCGATTCCAGGCTATACCGGCCACCTTGAAACTAGGCCGCCATAGCAACTCACAGGAGCCACCGATGACGGTAGTCTGCGTCTGGCATTTCTCCTCCAGCAGTTCCTTAATTTGCTTCACATCCAAAAGACCGGCCACTTCATTGACGCTCATCTTCGATCGAATAGACTTGTCCTTGCCCAGCATCTTCGCGCCGAGGCGGGGTGCCGACTTGCGGGTCGCGAAGTCGGAGCTATGCACTCCAGGCTGGTTCACGACAACATAGTATTCTGAGGGACACGCTCCAAGAGCGGACGAAAGATCACTGAATAAGGAGGCGCTCGACTTGATGTTCGCGGAGGTCGCCAGGACCCTACATGCAGGAAGAGCTGGTTAGCTGGCCATAGATTCAACAGGGATTCACGCCACTTACTCGGAGGTTGAGGCGAGGAAGAATGGAGAAGTATCACGGAATGCATCGACTGCAGCTGCCCCGAGGGCAAGCAGCCCAAACCTGCTTAGATGCATTGTGCTTTGTGGAGGAGTTGCTTGGGTGGAGGATGATGATGCCAACGGGAGGTCCGACTTGGCCTCGGAGGCGGTCGCCCAGAGTCCGGGCCCATCGCGGCGTCTGAGCTTTGGACTACTTTTTTTTTCTGGTTGGCAAGAACCGCAACCCACGATCAGGCACTGCGCCTCCATTCTACTCATTTCCTGTGCTTTTTTGCTCCGATCACATTACACCATGGGACCAGTCGCAAAACGTCGCAAGACCACCAAGGTCGAAGAAGTCAG
Source organism: Penicillium simplicissimum (assembly GCA_024706585.1). NCBI lineage: Eukaryota > Fungi > Ascomycota > Eurotiomycetes > Eurotiales > Aspergillaceae > Penicillium > Penicillium simplicissimum. The sequence continues at coordinate 2,670,329 of JAMZTW010000044.1, forward strand.
TTTTGACGCAGCCGACCGTGAAGAATTCTTGACTGGATTTCGGAAGCGAAAGCAGCAGCGCATCAAGCATGCGCAAGAGATTGCGATCAAGAGGGCAAAGGAAGAGAAGAGACAGGATCGCAAGAAGGTACCAATTGAAAATCTCAGGTTCAGGCCCTCACCGACATGTACTAACTTCTCTGCCTTGTCTAGCTTCGCGAAGAGCGAGCAGCTGAGTTTCAGCGAGCGATGGAAGAGCACAGACGACAGCTGAAGCTTCTTCAGGAGGAAGACCAAAGCGAGAAAGGCGACTCCAGTTCAAACGAAGAGAGCGACGAGGAATGGGAGGGCATTGAGGAGCCGCCCGCGGTGGATTACGAGGCGGAATACATTGACGAAGACAAGTACACTACGGTCACAGTGGAAGAGATGGATTCTTCTCGAGAGGGTCTGCGCAAGTCGATAACAGGAGAAGATCCGGAGGAGGAGAGCAAGGCCAAAGCAGCGGAAGCAGCAAAGAAGGCAGAGGAGGAAGCCAAGCTCGTCAAGAAGAGGAAAGCCACAACCGAGAAGCCCAAGAAGAAGAAGAAGCAGTTCCGGTACGAGAGCAAGCAAGATCGCAAACTTGCGGCGGCCAAGCAGCGCCTGTCAAAGGCGAAGAAAGCCAAGGCACGGAGGGAGAAATGATGAGGTGTTGAGCCTTCATGGAAGTGGGCACAGGGGAGAAATATATATACGCATGTCATACCACCAAGACTACTCGGGAGTTTTGGGATTCCTGGCGATCAACCATATCTATGATTCATGAGACCAACGGCCACAGAAAAACGGTAATTAATTTCCAAGAAAACACGGGCACCATAGTTCAACAGCATATGTGCTATTGGGGACGCGGTCTCCAACAGCGTGGTAGGGGAAGTAACGCAGAAACGGTTACAACACGAAACAAGCAGACAGTTGGAAAGGGAAGTAGCCTGCATCCAACCCCAACGTCTCCGGACACCCTACACCAATACCCCGAGTCGGCACGGCACGCTTAAACGTTGCTGATGGAGACCTCGAGCTCGTGCAGATCCTTCTGCAACTCGGCGTGCTTCTTGGCCATCTCCTCGTACTTGGCCTCCCACTGGTCGCGCTCCGTCTCGAGGGCCTGCACCTTCCGCTCGTAGTGGCCGGCCTTGACGTCGGTTTGGCGGAGCCTGTAAATTCAGATATGTCAGCGAGATCGGTCGATGGAAGCGTATGAACCTGTTTATGAATTTGATGAGCCGTACTTCTCATTTGTCTCCCGCAGGGTCTTGTCGTTCTCCTCAGCCTCCTCCTCGAGGAGCTGCACACGCCGCTGAAGGGCCTCGTTCTGGGTGTCGTGCTGGGCACTTTGGTTGGCGGCATCCTTGGCATCCTTGACGGCGGCCTCGAGCTTCTCAACCTCCTCCTCAAGCAGCTGGTTGCGGTGGTTGAGAGATGTGATCTCCTGCTCCTTGGACAGGTTCTCCTGCTCCAAGGTCTTGACCTTGTTCTTCAGCTCCTCCACCTGCTCGTGGGCCTCGTCGGCCTCCAGGCGAAGTTGGCTCATACGCTACAAAGAACACAGTTAGCATGGTATAAGGCCAGATGGGCAGATGGAAGTGGGATGAGATGCATGGGCGTGTTATGCAGGCCGAGGGGCAGGCCAAAAGGGTAAAAAGAGACAGCTTGCCCAAGCTACCCCGCCCAAACAGGGGTGCAGACAGACATACCTCCTTGATCTTGTCCATGGTGAAATAGTTGTGAAAGGGAAAAGGTGTCAAAGGGAATATGTATGAATGAAGAAAAGTCGTAGGCTTTCGCTCAGCGAGCCGGAGTAGTCAGATGGAGGGGAGGTGGTGAGGCCGTGGGGGGGAGAGATTGGAGTTTGGGTACGGAGTAAGGGGAGGAATTGATTGCTGGCGGTGTACTGAATACCCACCGAGCGGTGACTACAGCCGCCGACCACAAAGTATCGGGTACCTTTTGGGTACTCTTCAGGTGACTGCGTTCTTTATTTAGGGTGCCTGCCACGACTTAGTGACTTCTGCCACGGTACCTGCCGTGTACCGTACACAACCAGCCCCGCTGACCTCAAAGCCAATTACAGGGCTCCGATCGTCACGTCTCCACGGGCAACCGCCTCGACAACACTCTAGACTCGTTTGGATCATACGAGCTCCACGACCTTGACGCCTCACGAGTGCACCACCACCACCGTGCTTTGTCTGCCACCACCAGAAGTCCTCCCCATCAGTGCATGCGCAACGATCACCTGAACTCGCCACAATGCTGGCTCTTCGCGACCAGGAGAACCTGGTAAACACTCACCAGACCGTCGCCGCAGCGAAACCCTTGAACCAGGGCATCAACAAATTACCGCCGAAGACTCCCGGCAAGTCGATACCGCTCAACGATGAGAACAATCCTCACGCATTCGGAAAGGGCACAATCAAGGGCATCAACAAGAGCCGCCAGGAGAATGGAAAACCTGCGTTGAACGCGTTTATCACCCCTGGAGGTACGTGAGCCTTCTCAATTGAGATACGTGAAGCTCTGGAGGACTCATGGATGGCTTGTGTAGAGACCAGACACCGTGCTGTCTTGGGAAATAAAACCACCAACCTCAAGACCAATGCATTCAAGACCCCCGGCCCATTTGGAGGGACATCGAAGCCCGAGAAGACGAACAATCGAAGAACCTCGACTGTGCAGAGAATCAAGAAGGCGGCTCCCGTGGCCCAGCAAGCCCAGACCAAGGTGTATACCGAGGCTGCTCATGATGATGTGCCGGACATTGAGTACATGCCGCCAAAGCCTACAGGTATGGTTCATAGTTTCATGCAGATGCGATCGATGGAAGCTTGCTAACAGCGCTTAGCTCTGCTGGATGAACCCGATGATGTCACATACGACACGACATTCCCCCAATTCAAACCACAGAACCGTGCTCTCGGATTAGAGAGCGTCTATGGGAAGCATGAGGTCGGGAGCGATGGCCTGACCAAGAGACAGCGCAAGTTCCAAGAGGACTCCGTCATGTGCGACAACATGATCAACGACACGATCATGAAGCAATTGGAAAGCGTTGGCTTCAGCGAGGACACGGAAGATGTGACAGCCAGGGTCCCCAAACCACGCCTGCAATCTATCCACCGAAAAACTCCATCCACCAGCACACGTCCCACCCGCCAAGTCTCTACCCTTCGATCCCGCGAGGCCGCTGCAGCACTTGCCGCACCAAGACCGAGCTCAGCACCTGGCCGACCCGTTGCTGCCCCCAAGTCCCGCATTGCGTCTGCCGCGTCTGCTCTGATGCCTCAGAAGACCACCCGGGCTCCGGCGAACCCCTCGTCTATGCGCAACACTGCCTCCGCGGTCACCTCGAACACGACTGTCGGATACTCCAAGGGTCGCAGTGTTTCATCAACCATCCGCGAGACTGCGGCAGCCCAGAAAGCGGCCAGCACTGAGGCGTTGCTGTCACCCGAAACCTACGTGCAGCTCTACGGCATGCCACCGCTGGACTCTGAGATGTGGATCCGTTGCAAGTCTGCTGGCTGCTTTGACAGTGCGGACGAGGCCTCTCAGGAACTGGAGGAACAGCTGCCAACCTTTGAAGAGGATGAAGAGGCTGACAGCTTCCAGCTGACTCTGTAGTCTGCTTGGCTCATAACTACTGCCCTGTCATATTATTACATTGGAATTGTCCACTCCGTTGAATCCTGGATTGATTCATTGTGTTCATTAACTGTTGTGTACCCTTTTATTTTGGCTGGGCTTGGCTGGGCATGACATCAATTTGGGGGTGCAATTGGAGAACTTGGGATTTGGTATGATTGTATCAGTGAGAACTATTATTGGCGTATCATATGGGAATGAATGTCTTCTCCGCTGGAGCTTTTTTTTCAACCGCGGATCGCACTGTTTCAGGAATCCCCACTCCTTGTGAAGATCGCTCCAAGCCAAGGCCAGGTAAGAGCACACAGGCATTGTTGATTAATATTGAGCCCTGGATGTCATACAACGATTCTCGTAGTGGGTAGTGATGGTCTTCATTGCAATCAGAACATATGGTACCAAAATATCGTCCGCGAGTAGACTGCTGGAGTAAACCGTACTGTCTACCCCGTTCCAGACCCCCTTCGAAGCCGCCTCGCCTGGGCCGCAGTCCACCAGCACACCCAAGCCAGACTCCAGGGAGCCAAAGCCAAAGCCAAGGCACGGAGCACAGGGCACCCGCTGGTATTACCGTTAGCCTGTTAGGTACCACTCAGAGAGTACAGTACTCCGTACAGTTTACACTTTACCAGGCACCGCCCATCATTTCACCGCCCCCCCGTGGAACTGCCACGATATTATTTACTCCCTTCTCCTTTTCAACCTTCCCCCATCCCTCTCAATTGCTTCACCCTCGCCGCCATGACGACCCCCCACCCGGAGTCCACTGAGGACTTCGAGTTCATCCAAACTCCGGAAGCTCCTGTGCAGACCAAGCCCGCTTTCGACTGCGGTGTTCCCACCACCCTCGTAAGTAGTAGCAGCTAGGGCCCGCCCCGAGCTCCCACCAAGCTACCCCCCTCCCGACTCTCAAAATGCTTCCTAGGCCAACGCAGCTAATCAATTGCCTCTAGTACCCGGCCATCAAGAATGCCCCCGTTCCCGCCGACTCGCCCGGTAGCGACAGCTTCTCCAATGGCTTGATGATCTTCCTGGTTATCGTGGTGCCTTGGTACCTGGCTCGCCAGGTGGGCGGTGGCTTCTACACCACCATCTTCTTTGCCATCTTCACCACCGTCCCCGTTCTCATGGCTTTCTGGACCGTCTCCTCCTCCATCTCTCCCCGTAAGACCGAGAAGGCCAAGTACTGCGGCCGCCCCGTCGAGTACTACCTGCACTTCCACAGTGAGCATGACCGTGCCACCTACCGTGGCAAGAGCAAGATCCCTATGGAGGTTTTCTACGAGAAGTACTTCAACGGCGAGGTTGACTTCAAGGGCGACGCTCTGGAGGCTCTTGAGTACCGCCACGACTGGGCCAACTTCAAGTTCACCATGGGTCTCTTCAAGCACTTCCTGTTTGGCTTCATCCCTGAGATGCTGCTGCACACTCGTTCCCAGGGTATGTCGTTTGGCTTCAATCGCTTCGTAGGAATATCATGTACTGACTTAGAGATCTTCAGACGAGGAGCAGGTCCGTGACCACTACGACCGAGGTGATGACTTCTACGCTTGGTTCCTTGGCCCCCGCATGATCTATACTTCCGGTATCATTAGCGACATCAACAAGGAGGAAACCCTTGAAGAGCTGCAGGACAACAAGCTGGCTGTGGTTTGCGAGAAGATCGATATCCAGCCCGGTGACAAGATGCTCGACCTTGGCTGTGGCTGGGGTACTCTCGCCAAGTACGCGTCCGCTCACTACGGTGCCCACGTCACTGGTATCACTCTTGGTCGTAACCAGACTGCCTGGGGTAACAACGGTCTCCGTAAGGCTGGCATTGAGGAGTCTCAGAGCCGTATCGTCTGCACCGATTACCGTGATGCTCCTCGCGTTGAGGGTGGCTACCAGAAGATTACCTGCCTGGAGATGGCCGAGCATGTCGGTGTCCGCCACTTCTCCTCTTTCCTGTCCCAGGTCTACGACATGCTCGATGACGATGGTGTCTTCTTCCTGCAGATTGCTGGTCTCCGCAAGTCTTGGCAGTATGAGGATCTCATCTGGGGTCTTTTCATGAACAAGTACATCTTCCCCGGTGCTGATGCCTCTACTCCTCTCGGCTTCGTCGTTGACCGCCTGGAGGGTGCCGGCTTCGAGATCAAGGCCGTTGACACCATCGGTGTCCACTACTCTGCCACCCTCTGGCGCTGGTACCGGAACTGGATGGGCAACAAGGACAAGGTCGAGGCCAAGTACGGCAAGCGGTGGTTCCGCGTAAGTTGACTTCTGAACATGATACCAGCTAGGTCTGCGAGTTACTGACTTTTGTTCCGTAGATCTGGGAGTACTTCCTTGCTTCCTCTACCATCACCTCCCGCCAGGGTGGTGCCACCTGCTGGCAGCTCACCCTCGTCAAGAACATCAACTCCACCCACCGTATTGAGGGCATCAAGTCCCAGTTCGGTCTTACCGGTGCCCGTGAGGCTGCCATCGCGCGTGCCAACGGCACCCTCCCTAAGGCCCACATCATCAAGAAGGATTTGTAAATGCTTGATCCGACTTGTCTTAGTTTCCCTTTGAGCTTTAGTCCCAACCCACGGGATCTTAGAAACTCCCAGGAAATGAAAGACGATCGAGATGATGCGGTGGACCCTAATGGATTTCGCAGTCCCCGTGGCTGCAAACACAACCCTTGACCGGGACACGTATGTTACGAGTACGAAGCGAAGTGAATAGATCGATGAAAAAAGCGTTGAAGACGGACGGAAAGGGGGTACGAATGAATTGTTGTCATCCATGCGGTTTGATCTGAATCTATCCTCATGCGTGGTACATGCTTATGCCCCGGCGGCGGCCCCCATGTATCTGGCCGGGTTTAGATCCTGATGTCATGTCTTTCCTTGTATTCAATAGGATATGATCGTTACGGAATTTTCATAGAAGAATTTATCTCATGAACAGAACAACATGTGCTTAGGCGTAGACTGAAGGTATGCATTCGTTGCTCGTGTCCTCGGCTTGATTTAGAGCGGTCTTATGAAACGTTCTTCGTCCGGGCCGTGTTGTCTATGCCATACTTTGGCTGCTGTTGTACTCGGTCTTTTGCTCGAGGAGAACAGAGTCTTCCGCAGTCGATTTGGGCGAATCGCCGCGCATTTGCTCGAAGCAATACCCTGGATGTGCGTTGCACATGACGACCACAGCCACGGCACATATCCTGTCTATCAATTCTGTCGGCGTAGTAAAGCAGATATCTCGGGGTGATCAACGTACCCTGACTCGAAAACAAGAATCCCACTTCATGATTCCTACTATTTATTCTTGGCTTCTAATATTGTTGACCTTTTCAGCCCATCACTCAATAATAAGCAAAGATAGAACTCCTCACTAGGCGATATCCATTCTATACCCTCGTTAGGGAAAACGTGCTGTCAACTTGTCTATAATCATTTCCACATAGAAAGACCACACGATCGCTTTGCATCTATAAAGAGTGACTTCAATCATGCCGAGCCATTTGAGAGCCCCAATATTGCCATCAGATACCCAGGTTGCATTTAAAAACATTCCAATCGTTTTAATGTTTTTCCTTTAGTCATTGCTCTCAGCTTCAGGGACCGGAACAGCCGCTGCGACTTTCTCTCCGACAGCAGGTGAGCTTGAGCTCTCCGAGGGCTCCAGCATAGCGCCACTAGAACGAGCAAGCTTCTCATCAAGCTGAGTCTTCTCTTCATCAGTAGCATCGGTGAGGTGAACAGCAACTTCCTCCCCAAAGTTTTGGGCAATTTCCTCCAGCGTCAAACGAGCAGTCTCTGGGAAGAAGAAGTAGATCACTGGAATGCACTGTCAGTAAGCATTCAAGGGTCGTTCTGTGTAATTCAACCCTACCTGGAATAAAGACTACCGACCAGCAAATAATGAGCAGGTAGTATTTCCAACCAGCATTATTGAAGCCTAGCGGGGCAGTCTCGAGGAGGATAAGAGTAGCTGTCCCTGGTCAGTCAAGTCCCGGAGAGAAGGTTAGGGGAAAACTCGCCAGCAAATTGGCCAAACAGCGATACTCCCATGCCAATTGGACGGATCTCGGTGGGGAAAATCTCCGAAACGTAGAGATACATCGTCGTGTCACAGAATGTTCTTTGCTGAGGTCAGTCCACGTTTCGAGCAGATGTATCACAACAGACTCACCCTTGAAACGCCAAATAAAGATAAATGAACAGGATACCAAAGGCATTTCCAACCTTGTTGGTCGTGCCGGCAAACTCGGCGGTCATGGCAGCAAGGCACGACGTGGTGATGATGATCCCGACAAAACCAGTCATGTACATGCCTCGACGAGAGTTGACCTTGTCATGGAGCCATGCACCCAGGGGGTTGTAGATTAGACCTGTGTTTGAATCAGTCGTGGAAATCAGTTGGTTGGCCTAAATCAGTCTTACCAGCCGTCGTCAACCATATGGCGCTCAGCAGCAAAGGCATGCCGTCCTTCATACCCAGGTTAGTGTATAAAAGCACAGCATAGTTGTTCTGGTTGAATGTTAGTCAAGTCCCATAAAGCCAGCAACTTAATGTTTACTTACGATAATAAGAGGACCACCAAACTCTGCTCCCCACTGTGTAAGGAACCCAATGATCATGCGCTTGCGGTAAGATTTCTTCTTGATGACAGCCATCCACCGGTTCCCATACTGCTTCATCTTCTCAGCCTCGAGTTGAATCTGTTCCTTGGTTTGGAAAAACTCTTCCTTGGCAGCAAGGTTGTCCGGGTCATCGGGAGACTCGCGGAGACGTTGAAGCACATGCTGGGCCTCGTCCAATTTCCCTTTCGAAATCAACCATCGAGGTGAGCGCGGAAGCCATGGGGATCCGGAAAGCAGAACCAGTGGTGGGAGGCACTGAAGAGCAAGAGGGAATCGCCAGCCAAATGCAGGGAGATGTCCAGCATAATAGCATGCAAAGCCCACCCATCCCGCGAGCATGTATCCAAAGACAAGAAATATCGCGTGGTGTCCGACCAACCAGCCTCGACGTAAGGGACTCGACATCTCCGAGAGGTACATCGGGCAAACAGTTACGAGGATTCCAATTCCCAGGCCACACAAGAAGCGACCGGCCTGGAACATGCTGTAGGTAATCAGTTAGAGGCAAAGATTGGAACATGGTCATAGATCTAGGAACATACCCTAGAGAATTTGCTCCAGCTTGGAGAGCTCCTCCAAACAATGCGAAAAATGCGCCCAGCTGAATGCAAACCTTTCGACCGAATTTGTCGCACGCCCACATCATGAACAGAGTACCGACCGCACCGCCGCCACTGAAGACACCATTGGCTGTTGAGATGGCGGGTGTGGTAATCGCAGCATAGCCAGGTTCATTCTCCGTGGGTAGATTGAAGTAAGCATACCATCCTGGCTGACCGATTGTGCTACCTATGATGGATGCGCAGTAGCCATAGGTCTGGTGAGTAACAGGCGTCAGATCTCCGAGATTTCAGAGACAAGCACACATCTTGAAGCTTACCATGGAACCAATGGCCACGAAGACGGTTACCAGCCGATTATAGGTGCTAGTCTGCGACCCAAACTTGGTCATGGTGATCTTACTAGAGCCCTACTCTGTAGAGACCTTCGTTGGCAGCGAGAGGGAGAGATGGAGAGAGTATTGCCAGATTCCCGGGAGATGGCACGCTCTTGGGAATGGATCGAATAGAAAAGAACGAGTCCTGCCTGCGCTCTGACCACAGGGGATGTACAAGATTCAGCTCGTTGGCGTACAGGTGGAGAATATGGCTCCACTCCATTTGCATGGACAAACTCTATGAAAGAGGAGAAGTGAACGAACTTCCTTGTCGATCATAGCTAGCCCTGGACTTGCAGCCGAGGATTTTCTGCTGAGCTCTGTACGACGCGGGCCATTTTGAAGTACTTCTGCAGCAGCAACAGATCGCCCTCTAAGTCATGATGTTGATCTACAGTGTTCATCCGTGAGGGGTGTTGCAAGAACTGGTGAACTGGCTTGACTGTACGACACAGAAGATTGTACTAGGGCCCGTGCTAGTGAAGTGGATTCCTGTCCGGCATTTTCACTGCGCAAATACCCATCTTTATTGGCAATCTATTCGGTGGTACCCCCTTGCAATAAAAGCACGCTCCAGAACACAAGCCCATCCGAAGTCGGGATATCTCGTCCGTTGAGGACGTGGGCCCAGGAAGGCGACTTCGGAAGGGGTCCCCACGTTTGTGCGAGACTATTGTCTAGTAGGATACAAAAGTACGGCATGGTTTCATTCCAGAAGTGAAGTAGATTGTGTTTTTACACTCCATGTTTGCATCTTCCACTGTCTATCCTCCAACCTTCTGATCAAGTGATCAAGCGGCTCGGTTGAACTAAACAATCATGTCTCAGTCTCTGTTTGACACTCCATTTGATGAACTACCCAACCCCAAGCAAGCCTGGGTGGGAAAGCCTGGCAGTCATGAAGAAGGTCTCGGGAAACTAGCCATTCTCACCCCTGAGGTTGTTGCCAGGGCGGCTGCTAGTGAGATCAAATCCGGTCGCCGAGAGACAATGAATTGGGAGATGACGAAGCTGGACTATCCCAACCTCGATCGCCAGCCTTGCAACCATCAAATTGTGCCTTTGCTGGGAGGAGTGGCATTTGATGATGTTTACAACTTCAACCCCCGTAAGTTGACAACTCCGTTGCAGGTCATATACATCCCGTCAGCTTTTGACATTCTGGCGGTGCGCAGAGCAAAGTAGTCAGTGGGATGGGCTGAGGCATTTCAGCCAGACAGTACCAGGTCAACCCGATCGTGTCTTTTATGGAGGTACAAGTGTCGAGGAAATTAACGACCGTCAGAACGATCGCATTGGACTGCAGCATTGGGCAAAGCAGGGGATTGCAGGTAAGACTTTCTCCCATGAATCATGAAAATTAGTTGGATACTGAGAAAACTTGGATAGGTCGTGGAGTGCTGATCGACTATCTGACATGGGCCGAAAAGAAGGGCATCAAGTATAGCACGTTCTCAACCCATCAAGTCCGCCTACAGGACATCCTGGACATCGCCAGGGAGAACAACATTACTTTCCAGAAAGGTGATGTTCTCTTCGTCCAAATCGGAGTAACGAAGGAATGGGACACCATCATGACAGATGCTCAAAAAAGGGAATATTCCGACAACCCTAAACCCTCGCACGCAGGAGTCGAGGCCACTACAGATGTACTCCGGTGGCTGTGGAATACCGGCTTTGCGGCAATTGCAGGTGATGCTATTAGCTGGGAGGTAGGGTTTCAGCCGTCCTTTTCAATCTCGGAAAGTCTTTGGTAGCTTCACTGGGAACGCATACTAATCTGCATTAGGTTTACCCCCCTCAATCCCCTGATATCTTCTTGCATGAGTACGTCCTGGCAGGCTGGGGATGTCCGATTGGTGAGTCTTTCGAGCGAGAAGCATTTTACCTTGGAATACGTCAACTAACCTAGGGCCAATTCAGGCGAGCTGTTCGATCTAGAAGCATTGGCCCAAACCTGTCAGGAGCTTCAACGGTGGACCTTCTTTGTAACCTCAGTGCCGTTGAACATGCCGGGCGGAGTTTCCTCGCCTCCAAACTGTTTAGCGATCTTCTAGAGCTACCCAAGGAAAAGCGTTTCAGACTCTAGCAATTTCCGGCCTTCAGTCGTATCGTTAGTATGAGATTCCGTGATTCTGGTACATACATAGCCCAAGCTGTTGAAGTGTCTGTCAGGAGAGGACTAATTGATTACCGCCGGGTGGCGCCGTAGCCACTTAATCCTAAGTCGATCCTGAACCACTTGATGAAGGGCAAAGGAAGGATGCACTAGCCATGCACCACTATCGCCAACCTCCACCGAGATCGAGAATCATACTTTGCAGTCATGAAAATAGAAGAGTGCCCAAACGTGGGACAAATAGATTGGGTATTTCAAAAGGAAAGTTACCAGAATATGAGGTATTATTATTTATGGATTGTCTTTGAAGCTTGACTCTCCACACCGTGGTCTCACCAGTAGCATCAACACAACCAGGAGCATCGCCCTGTTGCCTTTTGTGAACCGATGCAGGCCGCAAGTCACGTGATATCAGCGCGCAAATTTTCCCCGATTGGGAATAGTCCATTCTGATTTGCTATCAATCGCGGGGAAACAATCTTGAATACTAGACACATCATGGCCTCCAACGCAGTTCCTGGACAGAAAAAGGTCCGAAGCCGACGGTCCGGCACGCCTTGGACTCGCGGTGGGTGCATCACCTGTAAATCTCGGCGCAAAGGAGGCTGCGACAGAGCAACCCCAAGGTGGGTAGCCCGCCGATAAGCCCCTCCAGAAGGAGATTTTTATACTGACAAATCTAGCTGTAACAATTGTCTGAAGCTTGGCCGAGTCTGTGAGGGGTATGGCGATCTCTGGGTGACGCCCCTTGACCCATCAGCCCCAGTCTTCAAGTCGACCAAGGGCCCGAAGAGGCGGCGACTTAATTCTTCATCCCCATCGCAACCAGCATCGCCATCCCCATCACCGTCAAGTGATCTATGGCAATTTTCGCAACTATCACCCCAGCCGGCCACGCCCGGCTGGTCCGTTCCATCTTCACCACAATACCGTGTCATTGACCTTGACGTAGAGGAATCCAGTCAAGAGCAACGTTCAAGCGAACAGGACGGTCTTTCTCTGATCCCCAAACCTCAGGGCTTCTTGAGCCATCTCTCCGATCATGAGGCCCACTATTTGCAATACCACGAGGCCATGGCATCTCAGCGTCTTGCAAATCTCGAAAGCGAGCACAATCCCCTCCGATCATTTCTCATTCCTCGCGCAATGTCCTCTCCTCTCTTGATGAAGGCCGTATGTGCAATTTCGGCAATGCATTTGTCTAATCGGACAGATAGTCTCGATGCAAAGACTGCGGCAATTGACTTTTACGGCCGAACTTTGAAGGGGCTACGTTCAGTCATGGCGCAGTCTGCGACACAGATCTTGCCGGATGATGCCTTGCTAGCTGTGGGCATGATGTGTAAATATGAAGTTGTCCGTGGCAGTGTGAAGCAGTGGGTTGTCCATCTTACTGCGCTGCATCGGCTGATTGCGTCCCGGGGAGGGTTGGGTTCGATGGATTCCGAGGCAGCGCAGTTTTTGCGAGGATTGTACGTGACTCGCCACTAGGCTGTTCTGGTTCATACTGACGAGTCTGCAGATATGTATATGCATATAGCATGGGTCAAATTAGTAACCGGAAAAAGATCCTCGGCAGCCTTGTCCTCGCTGATAGCGACATGGGAACTCCAAGGCTCAGTATATACCTGGGTTTCACAGAAGAAATCCTCAGAATATGCGCATGTGTCGCAGAGCTACCATCCCTCAAAGACGATGACATCTCACTACGCCTCGCGATCGCATCAATGTACGTCGCCCCAATTTTCTCAGATCTATTTCCATACAGCTTCGTACTAAACAAAACACAGAAACAACTCCCTCCTCACCTGGACCCCCTCCTCATCCCGCTTAAACATCCCCCAAGACCTCACCCAATCCACCCTCATCCGCCTCCAGCTCGTCGCAGAATGCTTCCGCGATGCAGGCTTCGTCTACCTACACTCCATCCTTCAACGCATGAGCAGGGATACTCCTCCTTCCTACCACACCACCTCTCAATCACCAACTCCTCTCACGGAATGGTCTGTTCTCATCACTACACCCAAACAAATCGCCATTGACCGCCTCCTCTCTCGCATCCTGTCTTTCCCGCTAGACGACCACTGCGAGTACTCAGCGCTAACGTTCCCGCTCTTCATTGCCGGTGCGGAGAGTGACATTTTCGAACATAGGGATGTCGTCCTCGAGTCGCTTGGTAAATTGCAGGAGAACTTTGGTATTGGGAATACTCTGCGCGCTAGGGATGTTCTGCGGTTCCTGTGGGCGAGACAGGATGCTGTTGCCCAGACTCCGGCTCAGAGAGTGCATTGGATGGATGTGCTCGAGGAGCTGCAGTGGGAGTTGACGCTTGCCTAGCAAATTCATAAGGTTGTACGAAGGTTATGAATTTCCTGTACTTGTAGATTACTTGTGTTATACCCGATCACAAAGCAACGAGATACGTCCAAACAACCGTAGCTACCTGCGCCTCCCTGGGGTATTTAGCCATCGAGTAGGCCCGCTTAAAAAGAGAGAATTATACATCCCGAAATATGAGAAAAGGCAAGAAACACAGAAATACACCGAAAGAAGGGTATGTCGGAACAGCGAACTCGCATAACAGTCATTGTCAACTCAAAGCCATTTGCACCTCGTCACTTAACCCCATTTCCCTCTCTGCTCGCTCCGTCCCCCCAGCAGCCCGAGTACTCCACTTATCGTGACGATCATGAGAATTAGCCAAGTCCTTCTCGCGCGTACTCGCACTATCACTCGTCGCTATACTTCCTTCCCGAACACTATACTGCGATGGCTTGCGCGAATGCTGAATCGTGATGGGTCGTGCGGGCGTGCCTCGACCACTTGTTGAGCTGGAGGCGTCGGCAAAACTAGCGCCGGTGGTGCGTCCTGCGTCGCTGGGGGAGCTACCGCTGCTGGCGCGATCTTTGTCTTTGATGCCATCTTTGCTACCGAACCAGCGCCGCCGGCGTGTTTTCAGGGGTTCCTGGGGAGACAGGCTGTTTGTCTCGGGGTCGGAGTCTTTTTTGTTCATTTCCTGATCTTTTTCGCCTTCTACGCCTTGCGTGAGGTTGGAAACGGCTGCTGAATTGCCGTCTTGATGGTCGACCAGCTCGGCATCGCGGTACCACTTGCGTCGGCGTGTGTACCGGTCCCAGCCGTCCTGTCCTCGACGGCCATCGTTCCACTGGAACTAGTTAACTTCAGTACTGGGGCTTGAATTCTCCCGGAGAGCATACCTTGTTGTCATAGTAGATCCATCCTTCACTCGAGCCCTTGGAATCGGATTTCCCATTGCCCGAGTTATCAGCCCCCTCGACACGCCACTCACTGCCTTCAACCCAGCGCCATTTGGCGTCTCCGGTTTGCACGTCGGGCAACTCGAATTTATCCTTGGACGGAACAGAGTTGAGGTGCTCGTCTGTCCATGGGCCCCGCTCGGCTGGGAATAGCGAATAAGTCCAGCCAATACCGAGCCACCGGCGTTGATTCTCGTACACAACGAACGTAAACCGCACGCCGGATGCGTTTCCCCGCCGCCGGGTTGCGATATTTATGCCCGTTCCTTGGCCTTGGGCCGCAGACTTCTGGCTGGGGTTCGGGCCGTCCGCTACCGACAGACCTGTGATCATCGAAACGAGTCGGCGCACCGCTCGCGAGCGCCATAGGATCACGCGTGAGACGCGAGCTGGCCTCGAGTGGTAGGTGAGAATGATAGTTCCGACGCACATGACGACGCGCCGGGTAGTGATTATGTAGAACGGAGGGAGAGTCAAAATGATCCACACAGGGGTCACCAAGAGGATGCGGATAAAAAGGGCTATCAGAGCGGGACGTGTTGTCGCTGATGTAGGTGTACGCTGAGTGGACAGGAAATCGGTCAAATCGAGCAAAGGTTCTAGAAGAATATGGCACCGCGTTGTAAAAGTGCGCAAGGTCTCCACAATATCATCCAAGCTCTTCTGGTGACGGGTGTTGTCCGCTGAAGCATTCCGGGGATGCTTCTCCCCCGTTGACGTCGTGGATGAGAGAGGCGAATAACGACGGCCATACATGCCGAGAATCAAACCAACCACGACAAGTATCGGACCAGTCCAGAGAATGATCACATCACTGTATAGCACCACCGTCCAAAACGTGGCCACGAGCAAGAAGCTCTGCCATGGATCCCCCGTTGTCCATGTGAGGAGACCGACCAACTTGTTCAGCGGGAGAAGGAACGGATGCGAGTATGCGAGGGCCCTGGTGATGGCTGGCGGCGTTGCCACCAGCAGGGGCGATTTGCGATGGACGATCACACTAGAACGCTGCCGCGAGGTCAAGGCCGAGCCCGCGATCGTGGAGGGAGAGAAGGCCGCGATCGTTGGGGGTTGGGAGGAGTCGGCCTGGCCATCCTGCGGCTGCAAAGCGGGTGCCATGGACATCCACGGGAGATCTTCTGGGCGAGTATGAGCATGAGCGTGAGCACGAGACTAGAGAGTAGCATACGTTGGGGGTCAGGGTGGGAAGAACATACCGAGAGCTGCCATCCAATTATGACGACGTCATGGGGTGCGCAGTCAGCTCATGAGGCTGGTAAGTGGGCATTATCTTATATATGGCCTGGCGAAGTTAAGCGAGCTCCAAGAAAGAGAGGTTCGTCTCGGTCCAACAAGACGATCTGCGGGGGATGATCGGGGGGAGGACATGTGACTCTCCGGCGTGGAAGTGCCTACTGCCTAGGCGAGTAGGTGTGATGCCGAGTAGTAGAAAGGCTTCGCTATTTGCTCTTTTAAGACTATTGCTCACTTCGAAATATTCTAGATAGAGTCAGATACTACATGTCCCTCACTGTCTTAGAATGAGGAGGCCTCTTGACTTGTTTTTCTATTCCTTGTGGACTGGGCATACTATGAGGAAAACCCAAACATTCGCCCATTGTTCTGTGAGAACCATCTCAAAGGCTCGAGAGTCGAAATTGAAGATCTAACAAATAACCAGAAATTCCATCCAAATATTATCCGATTACATCGAGAATAACCAAATACTCCATCATCATCGCAAGTGCCTTATGTTGGTTGGGGTTCGGCATCGACTGCATAGTTACAGACTCGCCGAGTCCCGACGCTAAAACTCGCCGCCGAAATTTTCCCTTTCTTCCTCTTTCCACCTCCTTGTGCTCATCGCCCTGGGACCCTTCACAACCCCGTCGACATGGTAAGATACCCTTGAACTGCAATTCTTTCGATCTGCGCATTCCACTCTGAAAGGCAAATTTTCTAATTTCCATCGCCCCTCCCCCAGGCTCATCGCATCGTCACCCAAGTCATCGTCACCGGAGCCCGGGTCTTCGGCCGCGCCTTCGCCGAGGCCTACAAGCAAGCCCAGGCCTCTGGCAAATATGCCGCGCAGAAGAAGGGCGGCGGTAGCGCGTTCTCCTCGTCCGGTATCACTCTCGACGAGGCCTGCAAGATCCTCAACGTCAAGCCCCCGGCCGGCGGCGAAACCAGCCTCGAACATGTTATGGACCGGTTCAAGAAGTTATTCGATCTGAACGATCCCAAGAAGGGTGGCAGCTTCTACCTGCAAAGCAAGATCCTGCGAGCGCGCGAGCGCATTGAGATGGAGGTGCGCGAGGCTGAACGCAAGGCCGCGATGGAGAAGGAACTGCGCGAAGGCTGGAATCCCAAGGTCTACAAGGACCGGTGAAGTGGCGTATAAACGGGCGCTGCGGACAACTTGGATTTGATCTTCCGGATTCTCTTTCCTCGCCTCGCATCACGGCGATGACCTGTTGCGTATGCAATTGGGAGGATATATTACGGCAAACACGTCCACTTCACGTTCACTTTACGCCCGACTCCTCTCGTCTTTGATTTCGCATAGCATGGCGTTTTTGGGTTCTTGCGGGCAAGAGGTCTTGTTCCATTAGAGCGGGGGATGCCCCTTGGTCTCCAAGGTTATTTCCCTTTGGCACAGAGAGTTGACGCCTTCATTTTGATGCGATTGCTCTGCTTTCCCCTTCTGAACCTCCCGGGTCCTTCTGTGTATACCATCTGATCTGCGTGCCTTATTTCCATCACCCTCGACATCTCCCCCTTCTCCACTCTGATATGGACCCGGAAAGGAAAATCATGTACCATAGCTGTATACTTGCATATGTTTGAATGGCCTACCGATTGATTGAGTCTTGTCCTTTTCTTCTATAATGCTGTGCTTATTTCGCATGCCTGGCAGTCTGCGCCGGGGGCTCCTGTACTGCCGAGCACAGGCTTGCTTTTTTTTTTTGCCACCGCCGTTTCAAACATCTCATCACCAAAGCTCCCATTGACTTCCAGGAACACATCTGGACCATCATGCCTAGATTCACGTTCGCCGAATGTCACCCATGATTCCATCCGATCTCTACCCCCGTCCGAAGATGTCCAGGATAGGCCCATCGGTCACAGCGTAACCATCGAGCCGCAGCCATGGCGCCATCGAGAGCGGAGCCCGGGATAATTTGGTCGATTCCGATCGATTCGATCTCGGGGATAAGAAAACTTGCCCTTCCACCACCACGACGGTCACGATGAATTAGTCTTCATTCTCCTAGGGACTCAATTTTCTCCCCCTTTATCCTCTCTTTTACCTCCCTCAAACCTCCCATCCCAAGACTAACTGCCATACACCCCTCCGCCCACTTCTCCCGACAGAATGCGACCCTCCCCCCCGCTGTCCGCGGACCTGCCCCCGCTGATAATGGGCACAGCAACATTTAACTCGCAATACAATGCAGACCCCTTCGCCCTGCCCACGACCGAACTCGTCCACCGTGCCCTCACCCGCGGCGTCCGCGCCTTCGACACATCCCCCTACTACGGCCCCGCCGAAGAACTCCTCGGCCGCGCTTTAGCCACCGACTTCGTCCAGACAAATTTCCCCCGCGACACCTACCGCCTCCTGACGAAAGTCGGCCGCGTCGCAGGCTCCTCCTTCGACTACTCACCAACCTGGATACGACACAGCGTGCGTCGCAGCCTGCGCCGCCTACACACAAACTACCTCGACGTGGTATACTGCCACGATGTGGAATTCGTGACGCCCGCCGAAGTCCTCCGCGCCGTGCGCGAGCTGCGCCGCCTCCGCGATGAAGACGGTCTCCTGCGCTACGTCGGTATCTCGGGATACCCCGTCGACGTGCTAAGCTCCCTCGCGGAAATGATCCTCCGCGAGACAGGCGAACCGCTCGACATCGTCATGTCCTACGCCAACTACACGCTGCAGAATACCCGGCTGCGCTCGGTGGCACTCCCGCGGCTCCTCGCCGCAGGCGTGGACGTCGTCCCCAACGCCTCCCCGCTGGGCATGGGTCTGCTCCGCCGGGACGGCGTGCCGATCGGCTCGATGGGCGATTTCCACCCCGCGCCGGACGGGTTGCGTGCTGCGATGCATGCCGCGGCGCAGTGCACCGCGGACCATGGAGAAAAGCTCGAGGTCGTGGCGATCCGGTTCGCGCTGGAGTCATGGCTGCGCGCTGGTGCGAAAGCGGGTGCGCTCGGCGCCCCGCTTGCGAAGGGCGCGGATGCAGATCCGGGCTTTTTGTCTGTTGCGCATATGGGTACGGGTCGGAGATTGGGTGTTAGTGTGATGGGGGTGAGCAATATCGCCGAGTTGGACGAGACGTTGCGCGTGTGGCACAGTATCCTGGATGGATTGGAGAGTTGGGACGAGGACGAGGAGGGAACCGAGTTCGATCTCGAGAGCCAGCTGCTGTCCGCGGGAACATCGAGCAGTTCACCAGATAAGACTGAGACCGAGACTGAAACGGACGGCCACGTTCCGTCCGTGACACATGCGCCCGCTATCTTAACTCCCTCCGAAGGCCTCATCACCGACCGTGCATGGTCGCACACCCGCCGCGCAAAAATCCTGCAATTAGCCAAAGAAGTCCGCGACGTGCTCGGCGCCGAGTGGGTGGATTACGTCTGGGCCAGTCCGCCAGCAGGTTTCAAGAATACTCTCTCGGACGAACACGTCGCCGCGTTGAGGACTATCGAGGCCGACGAGGCGGCGGGTCTGGCGCCCGCTTCGCCGGCAGAGTCTGTCCAGGACGAGGCGATGTTGACGCCGCCGCTGGACGCAGAGGCTCCGCTGGCGTAAAAAAGGGGGAATACGGTGGTTTGGGGTTGAAGAGCATGTTTTTGCCGGGTGGCATGGCGGTTGCACAGCTGGGAGGCTTGGTACCGAGACATATATAGACAATTTCCTAGGTTCTGAGCTCAGGAAGATTTCCTGGATAGACAGTCGGGAGCACACATAATCAATGCTTTCATGACGATATCGAATCACCCTGTCTCGCCCTATTTGACCATTTCTGCGTATCCAGCAAAGGTGAGTACGGATCTACCACTCTGAGAAGTGGGCCTCTCTCATTCGTACTCCAACTGCTCTCCACCAAATCATCTCCAACCCAGAAACCCCCAGATCCTCTCCAAGGAATCGCATATAGCACTTCCTTGATGAGAAAGGAGGAAAAGGGCGAGGGGAGAACAAGACGCAGCATTTAAAACCAGCCAGGGCCGCGGACACGGTCCCATGAACGCTGGAGCAGTTCCATTGGGTCACTAAAACAAAACCAGTCATTTACCTTATCCACGTCTCCTCAAGCGATGTTTGTGCAACGCGAAGAAACAGATAGGTTCAACTGGGGATACCATGGCAAGGTCGTCAGATCTTCATCTCCAGAAGCCACACTTGACACACAGGTATGATTCGAGTGTGATATGCATGGTAGGCCAACCGGAAATCGACTTCATAAGCGACGCTGTTCATATCCTAAATGTGAGTTAGATAAAATCCCCCCGTTTGGGGGGTTGGGACAGTCATGGCTCAATGCACGGCGAGGGGTTCAAGAAAACAGAAAACAGACCTTGCCGCACAAACGTCAAGGTCACAGATCAGAATCCGCCCGCCAACACCAACAAATGTACTATAACAATGCATATCTCTATCGCTGACTCCATCAAAACAAATAAGAGGGGGTATCGAACGCTTATCCGAGGGCTAAAAGAGCACAGATGCAAGAGGACTCGTCGAAATCGTAAGACTCCGGTACGACGGCGCAACGCTCCGGGCTTAGGATCGCATGCCTGGCGGGGGACGCATGCTTCGAGGTCCGGTGGGAGGAGGCGGGGGTGGAGACTCAAGGGGAAGAGGCGGCGGCGGTGGAGGAGGCTGTCGATGCCGCGCAAACTGGGGCGCCGTATCGAAGACATGACGAAGCTGGTAGCGTTGCTCGACGTACTCATCATAGTTGGCCGCAATGATGGTTTCCAAAACACTGACGTCCCGGTTGCCGGTTTCATTTATCCGGTCGATTCGGTCCCTGAGGCTCCAATATGCATGGCGGAAGGATCTGAAGATCAGGCTAATTTCCTTGGTACCGCCGGAGATATCGTTGGAGGAATTGTTCGGATCCTCAATCGACAGACGATCCCGGCTCTCAAAAACCTGTAGCGATAGTCCGATGAGTGGCATGAAACACTGGATATGAGGTGTGCGAGCAGGCTTACCTTGTTGTAGAACCCGGGAGGGTTCATGCGAATGCCCGTCTTCTCAAAGTCAAAGACTTTCCCATAATAGTGCAAAAAGTCAAGCAAGATGCTGCCAATGTTGCGCTCGTGGTTTCGTGGCATATGTTGAAGAAGACTGGTCACGAGACAGGTGATCGAGAATCCACCGAGGCCACCAGTCGGAACTTCATTCAAGCCGCGAAGAAGCAGGAACTGCTTGATGACTGAAACAACGACCGGCATTTCAGGATACTGGCTCTTCCAGTCCTGGAAAGTTTTGTTCGCGAGAATACCGCTGTCGTTGTCAAAAGACATATCGACGCGCAGGCCAGTCAGCTTATCGACCCATTTCAGGATAGGTACTCGCGCGTGTGCGATGGCCTCAACGGTGCCATCCACCGCCAGTCCTGAAGTCCTGACGAAGCCAGCAAACGCGTAGATCTGTCCCTTCCTTTCACCAAAGGCCCGGAAGCCGCTCTTCACAAAGGAGGTGGACAGAAGGACGAGATCGATATCGGCCGTGGGAAGATACAACCCGGAGGCGAAAGATCCGAATGCGCGAACCTGGACGCCTGCATAGCGCTTCTGGAATGCTCGCTCCAATCGGTCCACGATATCCTGGCGGACAATCTGCTCGAATCGATGCGGCTTGACCCAGTCGTAGAAAGCAAGGATCTCATTGTGTAATCTCGACAGGTGTCAGCACGATGGCCACAAGCTGCGGCGGGTGTAAAAGCTTACCTTGTCGCGGGATTCAACGCGGTCATTGTATCAATCCATGGTGTAGCATTCTGGGCCTTCAAAGGCAGCCAATCATCGAGGATCGACCCATCCATCTTGAACCGTCGCAACGGCTTTCCAGTCTTGGTGGTCAAAGGCTTGGGCTGGTCATCTCGAGTGCGCTTACGAGACGCCGCAGCAGAATCCTTGATTTCCATGCCCTTTGGCCCCTTGGGTGCGTTCTTGGGTGCTTGGTTCTCTGGCGCGCCGGCATCGTCACCGAGTCCGCCGAGAGAGATAAAGTCCACATTGTCAACCACTGCGTCGTTCGCCTTGGGCTGTGCGGCGGCCAGTCGCGCCTTCCGAATCAACTTCACCACATCGAGGCGCTTGTGCTGACTCTCGTCGGGAGGTGGCAACGCAGTGTACGGATCGGGGTTGGACCACTTAGGTTTCGGCGCGGGAGGTGCGGCCGTGGGCGCGGGAATACCTGCGAGGATGGGCTGAGCAGATTCGGCGTCCCCGTCCAAGGCCACGACGCGCTTTTTGCGCGGACGCGCCTCAGAGTCGGACTCGTCGTCGGAGAAATCCATCTCTGCTTCTTCGCTGTCGCTCAGGTCGTTGACGGAAGCGAACTTCGGAGCCGGCTTGGGTCCTGTTTCAGGGAACAGCAGCTCTGGCGTTGGCTCCCTCATGCCTCTCAGCAACGGTCGCTCGGAGATGGGCACACGGAACGTAAACTGTGGTTTGGAGTCCTGGGCACGAGGGCCTCTGGGAGGACCATTCCCTCGAAACTGGAAGGGTGGAGGCATCGCGGAACGCGCACAGTCGAGACTGGGATATCGGGGGAACGACAAGTGCAGAAGATGCGAAAGAATTAGAAGTTAAAAGAAGATTCCGACCCAGCTGATATAAATATACGCATATATTGCGCGGAACGAGGCAATCGCGCACAAAATTTGTCAACCGGGGAAGTGCTGGTCGTAGAACGTGGAAGCCGTAGTCGAGTCGGCTGTGTTGAAGGTGCGCCGGCCTGAAAAAAAAGAACGTGCCGGCAGAATTCCCACTACACAAGGCGGTCAGTCATTCGACTTCTATGATTGGCTTCAATTGACCGATCTCGAACATGATGTGTTGCCGCTGTATTTACACTTCTTAACTATGCGAGGTACACAAAATCAGTCAATGCTGCTTTGCATACTCCTGCAAGCCTTCCTCCAACATCTTTACCAGATCTTTCTGCACAGCCATCTCGGCAAAGCTAACACGCTCCGTAGCCCAGTCCAGCAACTCTTCTGATCGTGCATTCTCCCCCCGAATCAATCCTGCACTTACATCAATCAAGGTTGGCCGTCCATCATTATGCCAGAAGACTGTGGCTCCACAGCGGCCACAGAATTCTCGATAGACTCCAGGTGAGCTCTTGTATTGGCGCATCATACCATGGCCGAACGCGAGAGGGGATCCATCCGCATTGAAGATGTTGGATTTGGGGATAAAAGCCCAAACCTGGATGGGAAAGCCACTGTGCAGTCGACAGGAGGCACAAGCACAGGTTCCAGCCAAGTATCTTGTGTTTTCTTTTCGCAAGAACCATTTCACGTCGGCTTTATTGTCCAGATCCGGATAATCTGAGTAGTACGGGATACAGAGATCGCTCCACTGGGACCACGCTTGAGTGGAGGATGCGTCTGGGGGTGTGATGAAGAACTCAACACCTCCACAGTAGCATCGAGCCTGAAGTCTGTTCTGATCCCGCACGCTCTTCGAGGATTCTGGCGGTTTCTGGGACGTGACATTACTTGCTTGTTCAGAGAGCTCGGGAGACCCTGACTGTGCCTCCAATCTGCAGCTGATGTCTGTGGACGGCCATCCGGGCAGGAATGCACTCAGTCCACCGTCTCCTGTGTCACCCGTCTTCCAGTGCTGGATGGAGTGAACCGGCGGGGTATGTTCTGCTACCAGCACCCCAGATGCGACTAGATATCTTCCACTAGGCTTGACCTGGGCGAAGACATGAGCACCACAGGTCTTACAGAAAAAGCGGCTCACATGCGGGGATTCCTGATACTCCTGGAGTTTATCCAGGGCAGGCGGCTCGTGCTGCAAGAGGTAATAAGATGAGCAGAGCAAGCCTGTCACTGACCGACAGCTGCTGCAATGACATAGCTGAAGCTGAGTATGGTCGGTGGTAGGGTCCAGCTGGATGGACAGAGCTGTTCCCCCACATAGACAGGTAACCGAAGTAGCCATCAGGGCGGGTATAGCGGCGTCGATGCTTATGCACTCAGCCACGATAATCAGGTTGCTTTGTTCGAGTGCCGGGGGTAGTATCCAACCCAAAAAAGAGCCTGGTAGACTGACTTTGCAGAGCGTGTTAGCTGTGTCACTTCACCTCTCGGAAGGTAGTAATCGTGCATCAGATATGTGCTCAGGCGGGGTAGCAAGTGCAGAAATGTGCTCAGCGCTACAACACGAGCCCTGTGAATGGCCCTCTGGCGGGGGCCACAGCCGGTGGCCCAGTCAGACCAGCACCCTCCGACAGCTAAAGTGGCTCACAGTAAGAAGAGCTGCACAATTCCCAGCCGGGAAGTCACGGGCGGCCGTCTATAAGAGTTGTCGGACCCAAAGAGTCCAAGACATTCCCCCCACCCCACTCCATCACCGTCCACCTCCCAAGTTTCAACTTTCCTTCCACACACTCCCACCACTACCAACCAAGCCTTTTCAGCTTTTCCAGCTTCTTCAAGAAACCTCTCTCATCAAAATGGGTAAGTAACCCATGTCTGACCAGCTGCTTCTACCGTCTCAGCCAGCATCCTGCACCCTCTTTACCCGACCCCAGCTTGGCCCTATCGCCGTGGCTCATGGCGGGGTCAAGCGGGGTTTCATCTTCATCCCCTCGTATTTTCCCGGAGGCACCTTCAGCAACGCTGACGAGTACACCCCTAGGTCCCGACCACACTTGCAGCTGCGGTGCTTCGTGCCAGTGCCCTGCCGGCGCCTGCCAGTGCCCCGTAAGTGACATCCTCTGCGTTATCGCATCGTGTAATCGAGTCGCCCTGTTGGCTAACTAAAACTCCCCCGCTTCTTTCTTCCCGGGTACAGAAGTAAACCGACCAGTTTCACCCCCTAACGGTGCTTGCAGAGTACCAAAGGGAATTGCAAATCGCTTTAGCTGGTTTCGCTCTTTCTGATCCAGATGCTGCGGGAGAATATGCGGGTTGGATGATGTGACGATCAGCTGGGTCGGATACGCGGGTGCAAGGCTTTCATGCCATGGCTTCTTTGCTTTGTGTAAGATGGTTAAAGAAATCAAACTTGAATTGATCGACTGAGGTCAGTTTTGGCTACCAGCGACTCTCTGAACTACTTTTATGCCTGGTTCCCAAGTACCTTGTGGGCATCTGACCCGATCTTTGGGTTCTTGGTTTCGGTAGAGTGGCTGGTCGTGCCGCAGATGGTACGCGAGCTATTGCCATCCACATTGTCAACGCAGATCCTGCCACGACGACATTGCAGCTGTATATGAGCAACCCCTGCCCATAGCTACGGGACCCAGATGATCACCAATCCTGGCACATGACGGTGGTAATGTTGCTGGTGAATACAGTATGGAACGAAGTAGAACGAAGTCAAAATGCCGCTGTATCTTTGGAATGGGCATCTATGCGCAGAATCTCAATAGCAGGGATGCGGGTAGGTAAATGAGGCAGAACAGCCGTATGAGCCTCGAAAGGATCTCACATCATAGAGGCACCGAGTAGACATCAGGGGAAAGAAGTTCTTAGACGCAGATTAAAATGGTGGTCATTCACTACTACCTACATTCTTCGCCATGGCTTCGCGTTTCATGCCCTCCAGTGCAACAGTCAAAAGAATCGAGCTTACTGCTGAGATGGAGATTACCAGTGTCTTCCACACCCAACACTCTCTACAGAAAGGACGTGTGATCACAGCACTGTTTTTGGACGCAACATACGGGCCTTGTTAGCATCCAGGTTGCCCGTCATATTCTATTTCCCCCAACTTCTATCAGATATACATCGTATACTGCTGGAGTACACTATATGGCGCAAGTCCAGCGCGTAACCCTTGAACAACCTCCCCTGACGGTTGCTTGCACGACAAAGCGATGGCCCTGGAC
Source organism: Penicillium simplicissimum (assembly GCA_024706585.1). Lineage (NCBI taxonomy): Eukaryota > Fungi > Ascomycota > Eurotiomycetes > Eurotiales > Aspergillaceae > Penicillium > Penicillium simplicissimum. The sequence continues at coordinate 2,696,049 of JAMZTW010000044.1, forward strand.
CAGGGATAAGTTGATAACAACGCATCGGAACTAAAACTCTAGGCATTCTGGAGTCCGATCGTCCTCCAACCAATTATAAAGTGACAGCCTGCATATCAAGAGAGCCTTCGTGCAGGTGGAGTCCACTTTGGCCACCCGAATCTGGGAATCGGGCCGTGTTTTGTAGCGAGTTGCAGGCTTGCTTGAAGTTGCAGCAGTACGTTATTGCCGATTTACGGCCTTCAAAATTCAAAGTCACAAGGTGGAGATCATATATTGTTAGGGAGTTGGCTAAAATGCCCAGCTCTGATCTTGTTTGTACCTTTCAGTAGGTAAAGTTGCTTTTGGGTCTCGGTGAAACGAGGTCCTCTTCCAAACTCAAGTTATCGGATCTCAACCATCCTAGACACGGACTCTTGCTGGAAACCTGACCATTCGGCCAGTGATTTCGTTTCTTTTTTTTTTCTGCTGTGGCCACTTCCAGCAAATTGTTGATCGTCCCGTTATTCGGCTATATGTAGTTTTGATATACTCCCACCAACCCATTAACGACAGGTCTTGATGCCCTCGCTCAGCAAGCAAACTTGCTCGATATCCAAACAGAACCCGAAACCGTGTAGTTGACCCCACCTCGGCGGCGGAAAAGAAATCTGCACCTCAAAGTTCAGGATGCGGTGAACTACCAATGATACTTTGTTGTGCCCCTCCTCCAAGGTCCTCGATCTGCCCGCCATAGGCTGGCCAAGACCGAATCTGCACCGCTGCTGGCGCCGGAAATACTTTCATTCTGGAATATTGTCTCCACATTGGTAAGGAAAGGATTGCATTTTTGGCCTGGTGCACGACTGCCGTCTTGAGCTGTGGACACCACCGAGCAGTACGGAGGTACATAGTTATAGATGACTGTACCTATGAGGTAATGTAGGCCCATCCCGAAAAGAGTGGATCTGGCGAACTTCATGGAGCATGGAATATAGGCAGATCAACACGGGCGTCCGAAATACGGTTTTGTCACTGTGGCATGACTAGCATTAGTCTAATGGGATCAGCTAAGGCTCAGGCCAAGAAGAGGCCTAGTTGTATGATGTTGGCCGCGCGTGTGCTCTGCTTTGGAACTCAGGGCATCATAACATTTCCCTTAAGAAGAATTCCGAGATACTGGCATGCTCCCAGCTCCATAATCATAAGACTAACAAACAACCTGGGCTTTAGAATCCCCGCCCAAGTTTTCGCCCGGGTGAGGTCCATCCAGCCAGGCTTCCAGGTAGCCTTACAACGCATCACCTGGGTCCACGCCCCCACGAGCATGAGGTGCCAAACAAGAACGGCCGATCTACGGTTCTTTCCCATTACGATAATCCCTAAGTACTGTAGTAAGCAGAGATCAGATCCAACTACGTACAGAATCCATACCACTGCAATATTCCAATCGGGGAGAGCGACCAACCCACAAACCAGATGCCTGCTCACATCATCATGCGTATGGACCCTACCAACCCAGACATAACCAGCAAAGAAGATCTGCACCTAGGCCCAGGCCGAAATTAGCAAGAAACTAGATCGTGACATACGGCCTGCATACTCCTCCTACATACTTACAAGTCTTACATAGCACACTCTCGTGTATAGTTGCTAGTTAGGGGCCTACTGTACCCTTTCTCCACCCACCAGGCCCCGTCATGTCCCCGATCCCCATCTATTGGCCCGACACAGCCAGCAAAAGAAAATCGTTCACTGGGCAGAGCGTCAGAGACTGTCCCCGCAGGCGTATTATGTAGGTAATTCAGGCGGGTAGCGCGTGAGGAAAACGAGGTGAGGAGATCCCGTCCATTCGCTCGGACCTGTGGGGGACAGAGCGGACACTGTAGTTGCATGTCTTGGGTGCGCTTGACTCGACCACGCCGATGCTGATGCTGATGCGGTGCCCGTGTCGTTGGGTTTGACTGATGGGCGCGATTAGCTCTGATAGGATGGGGGGTTGGAGTAATAGCATGACAAGGTATACCACATGAGGTACACGTCAGGAGGGGAAGAGGGGAAGTAGACCAGAAGAGGCTCGTTGGAGTTCTGGTCCCTCCAAGTATAAAATCGCCTATCCTCCCCCTCTGAAAGCCAGTCCATCACCAGCGAAGATTTCAGTAATCAGCTACATATCCAAACACACTTCAACCAACCCAACCCAACCTTCCACATAACCAACATGTCTCCCTGCTCCTGCTCCTCCTGCTCCTGCAGCAACGGCTGCAACGGCTGCTCCTGCACCGCCTGCGGTGTAAGTGTCCCTATTTCCAAGCTTCCACTATCTCAAAGACTGTAACCGTTCTAATTTTGGCTCTACCAGCACTAAGCCAGCTCGTACACCTTCGCCGCCGCCCTCCTCCAACGCGACAACACACACTCGACCCGGTATCCCGCTGCTGTCCCACTAGTAGGTGGTATAGCTTCGGGGCTGGCGAATCGTTTTATCAAATGTGTGTCGAGTCATAATCGTCAAGATATCTGCCTATATGTACTGTCTGGGCGGGAACGTTGGGGTCTTTTGAATGGGGTAGGGTTTCAGTTTTGTCTTGCTGTGCCCTTGTGTATGTCTGTGGTTCTGGGCCTTGTGCCAACGCTCGTTACCATCTGAAATGCATTTCAATTTCCATATGATTAAACCAATTTTTGGATCCATCTGGAGATTGTAGATTGTTGGAGAACTGGTGCCCCTCGAAGATGGGAGCTCCGGCTACGATCTACAATAGTGGAAGCGATGGGCTGGGATGAGAAACGCTTGAAACCTCTAATGTATGCGGACAGGCAAATAGACTCAAGGTACACAGTATGTAGGAACCGAACATGAGGAATTCAAACATGTCCTGGATGGAATGTACCTGGATGGAATGTCTTATATCAGATTCACATTACAGCTCGTCCTTCGAGCGAGGAGCATTGCCATCCTCTTCACCGCCAGGACAAACAGCCGGGGTCGTCACAAGCATCGAGTAGACACATTTCTCATCCTCGGCCGTCTTCAAGATTTCGTTCTCCTCACCACACTCCAGAACAACCTTGGTCGAACGGTTCGGGCCGTTCCAGCAGTGCTGGCCGCGGTCATACTCGATAGCGATTTTCTCGACATGGACAATTTCACCGGCGTCGTTCAACTCCTCAACGACCGAAGAGCTGATCCGAGTGAACTTGCCCATGGACGTGGAAGAGCCGCCCTTCTTGGAAATCTGCTTGGTTCCTTCCAAGAAGCAATGCTCATAGGTGTATTCGCCCGCATCCTTGGAAATGCACTGGCCCTTGAGGGCACGGAAAATGCCTGCGGGGCCGTAGTCTGTCTCGAGATCCGCGCGCTGGTCGCGAAGCTTGTTCTTCAAGTCCCTCACAGTGTCTTCCTGGGACTTGAGAGCGTCGCGTGCCTTGGTGACGGCCTTGGATTCTGATTGGGAGTCCCCATCGGGTTTGGCCAGGATGCCGCTGGACTCGAGGAAGGATCGGAAGGACAGAACCTTGTGTTCAATGAACTCAACCAGAGATGGTGGGAGGTAGGCTGCGAGCTTGTAAACTGCACTTCATGTCAGTGAAAATTCACCAATTCAACACTGAACCAAACTTACCCCAGTCAGAGTCATTGCAGCCATCATCTTCCTTCTCCCAATGCTCCCAGTGGATCCCAAAGTTCTCGCCATCAGCCTTGGCAATCTCATCCAAGTCACGGTCCCGTGCCTGATTGGAAACCTCAGTCTTCTCACGGGCGGCATAATCCTCCCAGCTGCGCACAGCGCGCTTGACACCCTCGTCGTTGAAGTTGGGGTTGTATTCAATTTTGAACTTGGTTAGGATTTCCTCAAGCTCCTTCAGTCGCGATTGACTCTCGTCCCTCTGTTGGCGGACCTCAAGCAGCGCCTCGCGCAACTCGTCAACTCGAGCCTTGGCGATGCCAGCAAAGGCACTAATCTTGCCCTTCCCCTTGCCACTAGACCGCACAATCTTGCGCTCTGCCTCTTCGACAGCCTTGAGCTCAGCCTCGAGAGCCTCAACCTTCACCTCGGCACCCTTAACCTCAGCCTCCAGGCGGATAATGTGGTCCTCAATCTCCTGCTGTTGACGGCCAGCATCCACCAACAACGCTTTCTTCTTCTTCAGCGCAGCGGTCATGGACTTTTGGCGCTGCTCTTCTTGCTTCCGCCATTGCTTGCCGATTTCCTTGCAGCGGTCTTCGCACTTGGTTCCTCCAACACGGGCCCATTCGTCGCTTCCGTCACAACATTGCTCATAGTCACAGATTCCATCATTGACACGTTGGAATGGCACGAATGATGGTCGGTGGCCCTTGTTTTTACAGTAGAATCCAGGCAATGCAGGAACAATCTCTCCCTCGTGTCCAAGTCGATCCGCGACACCTAGTGGAGAGTTGCGCGAGAGGTGTGAGCACGCTGAAGTGCCGGGCTCGTCGCTGCCATCCGGGCAATCGCAGAAGTCGTCGTTGACTGCGGAGAAGGGGATCTGAACGGTGGGATTCGAAATACAAGTAAATGTGTTTGAGTCCTGGTAGTATTTGGCAACTTTCACACGCTATCGTTAGCACATCTGAGAAAATCAAGTTCAAGAGTAAAAGCCAGTGGCAATCCACTCCCATTGATGGTGCGCCAGCTGTGGACACCTCGCTGTCTCGGAGTGGAGATAACCGCAAGGGCTTCATTGGCACTCACATTCTGGTGCCACGCCCCGCGGGCGAGAAGTCTTGTCACTACTAGCTCGGGCACCAGACCCGGCCACTGCCAGCAGAAGAAGCGACTGGGGAAGTCTCATGATTGAGGCATTGAGATGCGAAGTATGAACTGTGGAGAGAGCTTCCGGCCAGCTGTTGATATGCGGGAGCTAATCGGTCGCTGAGTCAGCGCGTTATCTTTGCACCCAGGTCTTTATCGGTGGTGGTGGCAATAATCTGACCATCTACGACAATATCTTCGAATCAAGCCGCCAACATGGGTAATGACGGTGGAAGGTGAGTCCAGACAATTATTTGCTAGACCAATCACCTCTCAAGCATGTCGTACTAACTCAAACCCCCAAACCAGTATCCCGACTCGCCGCGAGCTAGTCCGCGAAGCCGCCCGCGCCCCGACGACAGCGCAGATCAAAGAAGCCCAGCGCGAGCAGCAAGAGCATTGCTGGACAACATGTCCACTCTCACACAAGGCGCTAGCTCGACCAATAGTCTCAGACAGTGTTGGAAATCTATACAATAAGGATGCCGTGCTACAATTTCTTCTTCCCGGCGACGAGGGCGAGGGCATCAGCTCCAAGTCCGATTGCGAGGAGGTTCTGTGTGGGCGCGTGAAGAGTCTACGCGATGTGGTCGAGCTGCATTTTGAAATCGATACCGAGCTGAGCGAGCACCCTTCAGACCGCACTAATGCGCACCGCCACCAGCGCCGCGAGGGCTGGATCTGCCCCATCACGGCGAAGCCGTTGGGTCCCAGCGTGAAGTCTGTCTATATAGTGCCGTGCGGGCATGTCTTTGCGGAGGAGGCTATCCGGCAGCTAAAGGGGGACAAATGCTTGCAGGTTAGTTACTTGGACTTGTTCTTGAATTCTCCAGTATGAAGTATCTGACCTGGTTCATTAGTGCAACGAGTCCTACACCGAAGACAACATCATCACCATTCTTCCCACGAAAGAAGCCGACAAAGAACGCCTTATCGCCCGCGGCGCCAGACTCGCAGAGCAAGGCCTCACACATTCCCTCAAGAAAGCTCCCGGCTCCAAGAAGCGCAAGAAGCATGCCACGGAAAGTTCTACAGAAGCGCGCAATGGGACCGCCGCCGCAACTGCTACGTCAGGGTCAAAATCGAACAGTGCGGCCAATGGTATCAAGAACTCTGCAACAGCCTCACTAACTGCTCGTGTGTTGAATGAGGAGAACGAGAAAAATAAGAAACGGAAGATGATGGGCCGCAACGAGAATATCGACAGTTTGTTCACGAAGGATAAAAAAGATGGCGCAAAGGGGGACTTTATGACTCGCGGGTTTTCGATTCCGGCTTCAGCGCGGAGATAGTGCAATGTTCTGGGGGTCTCATGCGTATGGTTTTGGATTTGGTGCTTCGTTCATGCCTGGAGTCTTTGGAGCAGCTTAGTACCCTTTTGTCGATCTATGATGCCATCTCATGATAGCCACGATGCACGCTCAAATTTAACACCGTCAAGTACTTTTCCCATCTCGAGTCCTGACGCTAAGTCCGGATTTTACCGAAGTCAGTCTTAACATGTTCTGGGAATTACCTCAAACTAAGTAAAACCCATTTGACCCGCTTGGGTAAAAATCCACAAATGCGATTGAATAATGCTTCTAGTATACACAGAAATGCCTTGTTATCAAAACAGAGAGCCCCCACTGGATGTGCCACCGTGGGGCCATTCCCAACTCCATTCCTCCATATCTCTACACAGACAAGACGCTCATGGCGAATCACCATCACCATTAACCTTGTCATATCATTCCCTAGCAACATCATTTTTCAAACCGAAAGCCAGGATTGCTTGCACCACGGATGTTCAACCCTCTGCGGTAGAACTCGGAGACAATGGCCTTCTTCCGGCCATGGTCCTCGTCGACTTGGCTCTTGGTCAAACGCTTGGGGCTGAACTTGATGTTGGACGGCAGTTGTCCAGCGGCGGCCTTTTTGCTCAGAACCTTGGTGACCTGAATTGGCTTCTCCTTCAGCTGAATGGACATTCCGGAAAGAAGTTCGCCAACGGTGAAGGATGTGGTAATAGCTTTGTCGGAGATACGGCGACCAAGAAGCTGGGAGAACCGCTTGATGAACTAGATGAAAGGAAAAATTTTAGCAATTTTCCATTATAGCGGTGAGAACTGCGAAAGGCGTACGGCAAACTTGACTTCTGGGTCGGCGAGCGAGAGCTCGCGGTGTGTATCCTCCTTGCTAGACTTGTCGGTGATTAGGGTCTCAGACGGCTCAACCTTGACTGTGGACTCTCCGCCAATCTGATTGAACACGAAGAGGAGAGCTTCCATGCTCTGTTGACTCGAGAATCGCAGAGCGCTGTTCCACTGCTGACTCGATGCATCCACATAGCAAGAGTCAATCATCTGCAAGATTTGGGGGTTGTGGCGAGGGATATCGCAGACGCTCGTCAACGGCTTGCCCAGCATGCTCATCAAGCACAGTTCCACTGTGGTCTGGTGAAGAGCGTATGGGACAGATCGAGACCGCACATCGGAGCCGTACCTGCAGATGGCAAAGGGTTAGAATAGGGTACATGACGCGGACCAGCAGGAGGTCGCGGGCTGCAAGGAAGCCTGCGTAATTGAATCAGGACCCAGCGCTGGTGTAGAATACGTACGGAGCATATTTGTCGGCCTTGCGAGTGCCCTCCTGAATCCATTTGTCCTTTTGAAGGTAACCAATGGCCTCCAGCCCATCCCAGGTCTCCGCTTGCTGGTAATCCTCCGTGGGCTTGACCTCTGACTCGTCGATCTCACCCTTTGCCAGCTCGGGCTCGGGTTCGGGCTCAACTTTACGTACAAGTTGCGACTCGCCGGTATATGGGTCTGCGGGGCCAGGCGGCTTCTCTGTGTTCCAGAGCTTGCTGCGCGTGCGCTCGAGGAAGGACGGGGAATCGGAGGATGCGTAGCGGCGGAATTGGCGGGCGAGGGGGGAGATTCCTCGCGGGGCGACTTCCTGTCTGCAGTTCGAGCAGACATACAAAGCCTCCCGGAGGGGAAGACGCAGGGCGGGTCGCATGGCTGTGGTGTGTTCGCGGTTGGATCCTCGTGTACGGCAACTTTTGCGCGGCGAGACAAATCTTTGGATGTCACGTGAGCCAGGGTTTGATGGAAGAGCCCGTGACGGGCCTCTACTCTGTTATCCCTCCTCATGGCAACCACTTTTTATCTTGTAGATGGTTTGATTTTTGGGCTCAGTAACATGATCATCGCCTGAAAATTCCCTTAAGTTTGCTATGTAGAATTATCCAAACTTGGTGGGCAGAGCCCTGACTAGGCTCCGATTTTGCCCAGCAATTCAAGGTTGCTTTGTGTTGGAAAGATATACCACTTTCCAATTCCAACACTTGAAACGTCTTGAGAACCCAGCAATGGCAATAAACTATGAGATCTTCCAAGACGGATTTAATGGTCTCTAAATCCTAACACCGGGCACAGTCACTGTCAGCTCCGTGCGAAAAAACTCGCAGATCCCGAATGGCTTCGCGGGGCGCGGCCATCATGATGATGATCAGCGTTTGTGTTCAGGTGGAAGCCCGAAGAGGGCTAGCAGCCTAGCACCAGTTTGACGGGTATATATAGGTATTTTTCTCATCTTACATCCATCAGGATTCAATTCGTCCAGCTGTCTGCATACTGCTTTATCATCCGCGACTCACACCTCCAACAATGCCGTACGACACCAATACAACAGCTCCCGAGCTAGTCACCGACTATGCGCCTTTTATCGAAGGAAAGACTATCCTTCTCACAGGAGTCTCCCCAGGATCCCTAGGTGACTTCTACATCCAGTCTATCGCAAAGGCAAAACCAGCCTGTCTGATTCTCGCCAACCGAAATCCCAGTAAACTCGACCAATGTGCTCAAGAAATCCAGACCCCCAGCTCCTATATCAAGATCAAAAACCTGGAAATAGATCTGAGCTCATTGAGTAGTGTGCGCAGGGCAGCAGCCCAAGTCATTTCCTGGGACGATGTCCCCGCCATCGACGTGCTGGTTAATAACGCTGGCATCATGGCGGTGGATTATCGGCGCTCGGTCGATGGATTCGAGTCGCACTTTGCTACGAATCACCTGGGGCCATTTCTTTTCACGAATCTGATCATGAAAAAGATTTGCAAGTCGAAGAGTCCCCGGGTGGTTATTGTTGCCAGTGATGGGCACAGACTGAGTCCTATTCGATTCCATGATTACAATTTTGACGTACGCTACGCTCGCCGTGTCCCCAGGAGCATATCATGATACTGATTCCATTTGCAGGCAGGCAAAACGTACAATAAGTGGGTTGGCTACGGGCAAAGCAAGACCGCTAACATGTTGATGGCGCTTTCGCTGGCGAATAAGCTCGGCGTTAAGCATGGCTTGCAGGCGTTTTCTCTGCATCCTGGGGCGATCATGACAAATCTTGGTTCGCATCTAGATTGGAATGTTGATATGGAGGGACTTTGTAAGTGTCAGATCATGCTCACGCTAGAATCTTGTTACTGAATGTTTATAGTGTCCGTCTATCGGCAGCTAGGTGAGAAAGAAGGATGGGGTGATCAGGCGTTTACTCTGAAGACACTTGATCGGGGGACTGCAACACATGTTTATGCTTCATTTGATCCTTCACTCAAAGGCATGTTTGATCATTGGGTTAATAAGACTCCAATCACTAACATGAATGAATAGCACACAACGGTGCGTACCTGATCGACTCGCATGTCGCCGATCCCATGGTGGACGTTGTCAAGCCATGGGCAACCAATCACCTCGAGGCTGAGAAACTTTGGGTGCTCAGTGAGAAGCTAGTTGGCCAGGAGTTTCCCTATTAGTACCGCGATTCAAGTACTCCAGCTAAAGGAGCAACCCGGGGCTGGTCAGTGGTGGATAGTTGATCTACCGAGCAATTCAAGGGGATAATGTACTGGGCCGCCAGTAAAATTGTTCTTGTGATCTGATTTCAAACGTAGCCAGCACCAAGTGAGATACTTCAGGCATAGACAAGGCTGCCTTCAGTTACACCATGCCAAAATACTGCTTCTAGGTCGTCTTGATGAGCTATCTGCTTTATAAAGACAGATCCCGGTAAGCCAGATCTTTTCCGAGCGCCTCTGGCTGCTTGAAGCAACATTGTAGAGCGTCTCTGTGGTGTGGCTTGGCGACCTCAGTGTGAGGGCTCCCGAAGCCATACCTCCGAGGAACAATCCCAAGCTTGCCTGACTGTCGTAGTCTCGAATTTAACGACGGCAAAGAATGCGACGAAAGTGGTCCTCTTGACTTACAAAAAATTTCCCTCGTCCAATACCCCCCACTTTCTACACTTTACAGATGGTGTCAGCACCTTACGGCAAACTTGAGAACGCCTATGAAAGTATAAGGGTGGCTTACCGAAATGTAGGGGACAGGTGTAGGTCAGACCGGCTGCTAAGTATCTCCCACCGGACGAAATGGCCGCTGGTTGGGTTGTGTAAATGATTCTCGTTATATTTGACTCACTCCTCCCATTCGTAGTGAGGGACACCTGGTGAGGCCCCTCCAGGGTCGAGATACAGATCTGTTTTGTCGGTTTACTCTCAAGCCACAGACATCCACAGCGTAATCCCAATTGCGGGATAGCCGAAGTCAGAATCATATGTGTTCCAAGGTGGAAAGGCAGCTCCCTGGTACGTGGAGTTGCGTTATTGAAGGAGCATCTTTTCAACTTCCTGCTCGCGCTCATTCGGTCAAGGAGTGGTGCTCGGGGGAATCATATCGTAGATTAGGACAAAAACATTAGCGTCTTCCGGGTAATTCCCACGGAGCTTCTTCTGACGATCATCCTCTCTATCCTTTGCGGCGATGCGGTCTTCGATATGCCACGGAAGAAGTCGAATGACAGTGATCGGTCTCTCGTCCGTACGCCGAACTTTCGGCTTAAGAACCCTGTGGAGATCCACCGCAAACTTGTCCGGCTGTTCATTGGTGGCAGCTATAGCATGTACGGAGCGGAAGAATGTCCTCGTAGCGAGTGACATTCTCTGGCATGGACTCCGTAGCGAGATCATTGCATGGGTCTTGTGCTGCCAGAGTTGGGACGAGTAGTAATCCCTCGGTAGGGATGAGGCCAAACACTTCCCATTGGCGAAAGCGTTCTTGCCGTCCGGCGAAGAAATTTGAGGGCCAAGTACCTCTTGGAAGCGGTTGTGCCCACAGATATAAGCGCGGAGGGTAGAAGGAAGGATGGATTGAAGATCTACCTCCCTCAGAGCAGGAGACACGGTAATCTCGGACGCCTTCGCGTTGGCTCACCTTTGTCTGAGCTATTCAAGTTTAAACTGCGTAGCTAATGTCCGTTTAGCCTGGCTCCGGGGAGAGGAGGCATTCGAGGGAGGGGACGTTCGAGGAGTTAGCCATAGGGTAGTAGCAATAGGGACTGCGGTCTGGGCTTCGTTCAGCTCAGTTCCATGATCATCAGGGCTCTGCACAAGATCTGAAGTCTCTCTTGGATACACGTAAAGGGTCGAAAAATACGTTTGGAAATGTGGTAATCAGGGCAGTTCTCGTAATCAGAGGCGTACTATAAGGAAGAGAGGAGATATGCCTACCATAGATAAGGGATAGAGCGTAGTGAGGTTAATATCATAGAAGTTCCCTCTAGGAAGAAAGAGAGAGGTGAGAGATTAGATTGCTAAGAGTGAGTTTAATACTATAGATGTTTCCTCTAGAAATAAGAGAAAGGTGAGAGAGTAGATTATAAAGACTGAGACTATAGTAAAGAAGCGATGAGCTTATAGTGAAGTCACAGGTGACAATAAGGTGAAAAGGCTTTTATTTGGATGTTCATTCCGGAGGGCTGTGACTATTTCCATCTCTCCTTCTAAGAGACTTTTGGTTCATGCTGTTCGCGCTCCAGAGCTTTCGCTTCCAGAATTGCTAGGACTTGGAAGGTTGACCTTGACTCCAGGAAGCCGTTTATCTGGCCGGACAGGCTGAAGCGGTCTCTTTCCCGTTTCATTTGACAGGGCAAGGAGGAGATCCTTGGCCGACTGGTGCACAACGAGGATTCAAAACTCCTTGTTTCATCAAGCAGCCATACTCGTGCCCTCTACCCGCACAAGCGTACGTTGCAGATATAACCAGGGACATGATCAACAGTCAACCAACAGAGCTAGCCGCCAAAGATAATATCTTGACCCTCGTGTCAATTAGCAAGATTGTTGACTCGGGAAACAAATATGCAACGTTTTTGGTATGGGTCGGGGGACTGTGCGTGGCAGCATACTACTTCTGCATCAAAAAATGTTTTCATCGCCAAACGGAAACAAGGGAACGCACTCCGGGTGCTTACAACCCTTAACGAAGATGGACATCCTCGGACCATACAATTTCGTGTGGACAGTTGAGAAGCAGAGCGCCGAAAAGTCCAGGATGTAATGAAGTTCAGAAACTGCGAGGCATTGTGAAAGGTCAGCAAGGCGTTGTACCTGCAAGGTCAGCACCTATTAACTACCTAGTTAACTACTTATTAGTTACCAAACCTGGCTGGGTCAGAGCCCCATGACCCGAAGCTACCCTCAGATGTCCCGGTGCCCTTGAGAATGGTGTATACCACTTGTCCTTCATCCAAGTAATAGCCGGATAATCCTATGGAGTGACCAGCAACCCATCAAGAGAGATAGGTCGGTACACCATCAAGCCAACTGAGAAAATGCACTTGCATAGCTCAGCATTTCCCGACTCTAGGATCCACTCCTCCCACGAAGACCCGAAAGGAGGGAGAAGTAACCCAGTCCTATGCATATCTCGTTTTGCTTATCTGGTGTTCAACCATGAAACTTTTGAGAATGCCGAGGTCCTTCATGCTTCCTGCAAGAAACCGTCCTCCAATCACTTCATTGCTACTCTCACATGTGGCTCCTCCCGTCATGTCTTGATTCAGCCCATTGCAATACAATAGCCGACTTCTGACTTATCCGCTGCTGGAGATGGCTGTGGACCAGGGTAGCCTGAGGTTGCTAGCAAGCATTCGATGTCAACAGCCTCGCTCCTCCTCGTGACCAGATAGGACGGAAAAAAGAATGATGCAAAAATCAATCATTGTACGCGAAATGTATATACACATGCATCGCTCATATCATACTTTAACAAACGTAGGAAAACAGGCTACTATAAAAAAAGAAACACCCAACCCCAGAACAGCTTTTTTACTCGCGAACAAACATACCAGCCATACCCATACCAGTACCAATGCACATGCTCACCACACCAATATCCTGGCCACTGCGCTCCAGCTCAGGCAGCAGATCAGCCACCTGGCGGGCACCGGTAGCACCAAGAGGGTGACCAAGGGCAATAGCACCACCGTTAGGGTTAACCTTGGCCTGGTCAATGCCCAGCTTGCGAATGCTGTACAGAGCTTGCGAAGCGAACGCCTCGTTGATCTCCCAAACACCGACATCAGGGACCTTCAGACCCGTGCTCTCGAGCAGCTTGGGGATCGCGACGGCGGGGCCCACGCCCATCTCATCGGGGGCACAACCTGCAACGGCGGTAGCGACCCAGCGGGCCTTGATGGAGCCGGACAAACCCAGCTCCTCGGCGGTAGAACGGCGCATGAGCAGCGTCGCGGCCGCGCCGTCACTGACCTGCGAACTGTTACCGGCGGTGCTGGCGCCGTCGGCGGCGAAGGCGGGCTTGAGCGAGGCCATTTTCTCGACGGAGATGTTGTGGCGGATCCCGTCGTCCTGGGTCACGGTGATCTCCTCGGGGGCCGCGTCCGGGTGCTCGGCGGAGTAGGACTTGGTCGTGACAGGGACGATCTCGCTGTCGAAGCGGCCGGCTTTCTGGGCGGCGGAGGCCTTGTGGTGCGATGCAGCGGCGAAGGCGTCCTGGTCTGCGCGGGAAATGCCGTAGCGCGAGGCAACGTTCTCAGAGGTAATGCCCATGGGCATGATGCAGTCGCGGGCGTCCTTGGAGTGGGAGTCCTTCAGCTCGGGCCAGAGGACGGTGGGGATGGCGCGGGAGCCGTAGTTGCGGGTCATGGACTCCATACCACCGCCGACACCGACGTTGATGGCGCCGGCGCGGATGCCGTGGGAGACGGCCGTGATAGCGGCCAGACCGGACGAGCACTGGCGGTTGATTGTGTTGAAGGGCACGGAGTGGGGGAATCCGGCGTGGATCTGGGCCATGCGACCGGCCTTGGCGCCGCCGAGCTCCTGCAGCACGGAGCCGATTGTGACTTCGTCGATCAGAGCTGGGTCGAGGTTGGGGTTGGCCTTCAGAGTGGCGCGCAGCACATGGGAGAGCAGTTCCTCCGGGTAGGCGTCCTTGAAGCCGCCCTTCTTGGCGCGGGTGATGGGGGTTCGCAGGGACGACAGAATGACGATGTCGTTGGGCGACTTCTGGAGCACCTGCTTGATGCCACGGGGAATTGGTGAGGCCATGACGGTGAGTGGGTGTTTTTTGAGGCTCGGTGCTTTTGTAGATATCGCCGAGCTAGCTGGTGGCTCGGAAGCTGATCGCAGATGCAATTGCGATGCTGTCGAGTCAACGAACGAGTATGGATCTCGTTTCTATACGCTGTACACAAAATGACCTCGAGGATGAGAGCAGAAAAGAAAGAAGGAGTGCAAAGATCAAAAGTAATTCAAGCCATCCAAAATTCTCCCCCAACACATCGTCTCCGCGCGGCAAGCGGACCTTAAGGGAAATGCCGGGAGCAACCCCGGGTTTCGGATGAAGAACCAAGTTGGCCACTCCCCGGCACCAGTTCTCGGTTAAGGGCTCTCCCGCGAATCAAGGCACCTCGCTATTGACGAGCATTCAGTGTAATAAATTAGAAGAGAAAAACAAAACCATACCTCATGATTGCCACTATATTTTGACTTTAGCTCTTATTAGACAACAAAGAGGACAACATGAATATCTGACTACAGTAGTTTGCTTAGCACCGCCCGTGATTTTTGGCTTCCCCCACTGCGAGCCGATTCGGCTGCTTATGTCAGCTTCGGATCGGGGCGACGGGATCCAAGCCGAAGCGCTTCCGCGGGGGACTGTCAAGCGTCAACGTTGAGAACGCAGTCAAAGGAGATTCATGATCTAGGACTCTTTTGACATTAGATGTACGGGAAACTGCAAATTGTCACAGCAAAGAAGGCAACCAATCTCAGAATGTTGATCAGTCTGAAATGATATCTAGGAAGAAGCTCAAGTTACCCGCCTCATAATACACTCTGATTCGATTGGGAACAAGCATCTAGACATTCCCTTGTCAAATTCAGCTGGCTTCAGGTATGGGGCCTTTAATAGCAAAGATACGGTCTGCAATAATCCGTTCGCGACGAGCTGTTGTATGTACTTAGCCCGAACTCGAGCACTGATGCCACCCGATGATGCCAAGGTTTGATTCACCGGTACCTAGCAAGCCAGGGATGCTGGATATCAGCGTCAGGGGAAAATAATGCCTAAAGAAGACCGCTCATGATCCATCATTATGTGTGCCGTGTGGCCTTGGGTTATGTCGGGACTCGGATGATGACGTCATATACGAAGACGTATGCTTCACCTACCATCACGTACACTCGCAGACCACACGAAGAGCTACAGGTCGAGGCTTGGCTGCAGCAATCAAAAAACTCTCAGGTATGGCCAGTCCAGAGAAAAACAAGAAAATCGAACTCTCTGAACAAAAGCCTCTGAATCGCGAACCCTCGACAAGGGCTTTGGTTGAGCAGTACGTTCCACGCTTTATACTCCATGCCGTGTTATCCACAACTCGCCATTTTCTCCCACTATGAAGGCATTCACATCATAACCTCTCACACAAAGCTTCTATCTGACCTGACAATGCAGATTCCTCACCCCCCAAGAAACCAGCTATGACCGTAACCACGGCCCCATCCCAACGATAACCGGCGCAAGCCACTCCATCCGCGTCGGCGGCCTCGTCAAAACCCCCCTCTCACTTACAACAGCCCAGCTACGCTCCGAATTCCCTCAACACGAGGTAACGTGCGCGCTTGAATGCGCGGGAAACAGGCGCCACACGATGCGCACGCTCATAAAAGAAGTCCAAGGCATTGACTGGGGCGACGCGGCGATTATGAATTGCAAATGGAAGGGGCCTCGGCTGAGAGATGTGATTCTCCGTGCGGGATTGCAGGTGGACTCTGATGATTCAAGTCGGGGGTTGCATGTGGTGTTTGCGTGTTATAAGGCGAAGTGTCAGGATGATGATTGGTTTGAGGCTAGTGTGCCGCTGGAGATGTGTTTGCGGATGGAACGGGAGGCTATTCTCGCGCTGGAGGTGGGTATCTCCCGTGTACAGATTCGCTGGCTTGGAACAGACTCATCTGATCTTCTTATCTTCTTAGGTAAACGATACTCTCCTTACGAATAACCATGGGTATCCCGTTCGGGTCGTTCTCCCCGGTATCGTGGGCGTTCGCTGGGTTAAGTGGCTCGACCGGATCATAGTCCAAGACCACGAGTCACCCAACGTCTACCAACAACAAGACTACAAGGTGCTTCCCCCAGAGGCCGTGGACAGTGAATCTGCGAAGCAATATTGGGGGTGTACCCCGCCCATGTACGATATACCGATTAATTCTGCCATTGCCGTTCCGGCTGATGGCGAGACCGTAACACTCTCTTCAACCGGCACGGTAGAAGTCAAGGGCTACGCTATCCCACAGGGTGCAAATGGCCCTGTGACTCGCGTCGAGGTGTCGGGTGATGGCGGGGAGTCGTGGGTAGATGCGGATCTGCACGGCTCGGACCAGAGTATGAAGTGGTGTTGGGTGTTGTGGACGGCGAATGTGAAATTGGCTGCCGGCCGGCAAAGGGAGATCCTGAGTCGCGCCACGGATGCGGGTCGTAATTCGCAGGAACGGGAGCATTCGCAGTGGAATTTGAGAGGGGTTGGGTATAGTGGGTATGGCCGAGCGCGGGATTTGACCGTTGTTTGAAGGAGGGTTTTTTGGAGGAAGCTCGTGTCTTCATGAAGATACATGACGGCCTTTGGTCAAAGCGTGGATGAGTAACTGGAGCACGTTCATTGGCATGTCAAACGTTCATTGAAAGCGCTACCAAGATCTACTCTCCAGTGGTGGTCTTCCATGAATATCAAAGCGTTGATCAATCCAAACAACACTGTACCCAGAGACCTGAACGCCTACTGCTAGTAAACAAAGCTCAAGTGAAGCGCTCAAGAACCCACAAAGTCCAAACCACCAGCCCTGGTCCAAGTTATCTCCCTCGAAGATAGCATAATCATTCACCATAAATTCTACTCACAATTGAAGCCCCCCTTCTAATCCAACGCGGGATAAGCCAAACTCGAGCACCGACGCGATGCAGACTTCCTTCCCCACAATCCGTCATCCGAGTCTGCGGCAGCTTCGAGCCGCGTAAATGATAAAAAGTCTTCCGACATAGAGGACAGCTCGCATCACGCGAGACCAGCCACATCTCCACACATGGTTTGTGGAAAACATGGCCGCATGGTAACTGGCGAAACATGGAGGCGGGATCCATGTCGTCCAGGCATAGTTCACAGACTTTAGGAAATCTTACATCTGAGGAGAAAGTTAGTACCTGGCGTCAATACATGTACCTACCAGGGAGACGGATGAGGTCGGATGGGAGGTGTTGCTTACTGGTATTTAGATATTCGCATCCTATGTAGCATGGCATACGGGCTGATTCGATGTCTCGGGCACTGAGCGGGCCACGCATGGATGGTGCTTTCTCCATGTTGAGTTGAGAATTATGTGGTGATCTTGCACGGGAAATCGACTCTATTGAGACTCTCGCACTCTTTCACCCTCGGTGGGATTAAATAGATGTTCATCTTGGGTAGTACGCGTGATTTGCGCGGCCCGACAACACGTAACTTTAAATGTTCTTCATGTTGACGTCGATCCGCACTCCGGAGAGTTTTATTGGTTCTTAGTACCACTCAAGCAGGCTACTTCATCCCGGCCGGGAGCCGCGGAAGTACGACTCCTCTGGCATTTCCGAGGAGATGGAAATTAAGGTCAGGGGTCAAATCATTCTGGATTTTGTTGCAGTTCTCTTAAGATACATCATATGTTCCCCCGTCGTCTTCATTCATCGGGTAAGAAATGGTTCCCGAAAAGTTCCCGAGTTAACGCCGTCCATACTAAAAGCTGAGAAATAAAAAAAAATATCGACCTCGAAACCTCATAATGAGGGTGATGAATGCATGGAGGTGTAAGGTTTAAGCCTCGCCGAGCATGTGCTTGGCCATCATGGTGGAGATCTGGTTCATCTCTTTCGCGACATGCCAGAACTTGACCTTGATGTCATGCTCCAGGTACTTGAGCATGGAATCGATGCTCTTCCACAGCTCTGCATTGGCAAGAGGCTGGCCACAGTTCCTCTTCCAGCCATTCTCCTTCCACTTGGGCAGCCACTCGGTCACGCCCTTGACGAGGTACTCCGAGTCAGACTTGATAACAACAGTGTTCAGCGGGAGAACAGCCTCGTTCTTGAGACTGGTGACCGGCTCCATCTGTAACTTGTTATGGAGGATGTAAGTGCGAGTGAGAGCTTCAATGCAAGCCTGGAGCTCCGCGGTCTGCTCAGTGTGCTTTGCGCCCTTCAGCTCGGCGGAGACGTTGTGTCTGTTATTGCGGCCATAGAAGATACCGATGGAGGAGCGTGGCTTGGGGCCGGTGGTTGAGAATGCCCCGCTGATCGAGACGACCAGACAGCCGATGTGGTAGACGTGGTTCATGCAGTGGGGGCATTTACCAGTCGATGCGGGGCATGAGGCATAGACCCATCTGCCGTCGAAGGCTTCGATGTCCGACTTGGCAAAGTAGCCCGTCTTGTATTGATCTTCGTAGAATGCACGACCGGTAGGTGCCTTGGTAGCTGGGTGGTCTTTGGGGTAGTCGTGGTCAGGGGCATGGCATGGCTCTCGGTGACCGGGCAGCCCAGGATAATCCTAAATTTCTCGTTAGCGACCTGTGTGTCGATCGTGGGTCATGCTGTGACTGATTTTGGGGCAGTGACTTTAGGTGTAGAAGTGGAGATTGTCACGGAGGGGAGGGTCAAGTGAGCGAGAACGGCAGTTCGGCTCTGCGCCCAATACCAATCAGGACTCGGCTTGTGGGCTTTAGGCTTACCGGAGGTGCGGCCTGGTCTTGGGCTGGCTTGGGCTTTCGATGTCTCTGTCGGACCATCACGGCACGCTGCATCATTTTGGCGGATCGAAGTGGGATGTCTTGGAGGATGTTTTGGATGGGGGTGAAACAAGAAGTTGAGGAAGGAAAATTAAAATGAGGAGAGAAAGTGGTGGTATGTCAGGAGGCGGGCGAGAGATAAAGGCAGAAGCTCAGTTGTTTGATGTTGCCAGTTTGGAAAAGTGAAGGGCCGAAACAAAGGCTTCGCCAACTCCGCGTTTGGCCTTGCTTGGAAACAGAACAAAGAAACAACCAGACTTGGAACACTCCAGACCATCTGCAAACAATGAAATGCTGCACACTGACTGGGAAAGAAAATATGGGGTAGTCTAAGCCCTCTATCTCTTTCACCCCCTCTCTTAGCATTTGAGGTGAGCCTTGCTCTCCGAGCTTCTTCAGCTTAGCCATCTCCTTCAGAATCTCATGATATACAAGAGGGTTGGGAGCAATTTCCAGGTGGCCCGGGAGGACTGGATATGGAAACCCCGAGACATCCCAGAAAACCCATGGTCTACACTCCTTGGAAGACAGAGACATGCCATTGTTGATCCTGCCACACACCGTTCGCCACGAATACTTTCCACTTAGTCGGGAATTTCAATGCCCGCTTGGCCATGGCATCGGCTTCGGCATTCTGGTCCCGGGAACTTGCCAGACTCAACAGCCAAACCTCCCGCTTCAAGGCTATTGATTGCCACTTCGATATCTTGCCAAAGATCCTTGTTAACAACACGGTGACCCTCGGAATCACTATACCCATTCCAAGTCCATTTGTGCAACCACTCTGTGACTCCACGCACCACGTACGCCGAATCGGACTTGATCACCACCCGTTTCAATGGACCACATAAGCGCTGGGGATGAAGACATGACACCTCGAACACCATGTCCACCAAGAACACGCATGCCCGCAGGCGATCAGCTCGGCAATCTGCTTTGTTTAACGAGAGTGTTGGACGGTCAACGCGACGTTATAGTGGCGCTCAAATGCTTCGGGGTCGCGCGTCCATAGCACGCCCACAGACATCTTTGTATTCTCTTTGCCGTTGTTGGAGCATGCCCCATCGATGGCGAGGACAAGTGTGTCCTCTCCCACTCGATCTTTGTTGGGATGGGAGCATTTCCTCTGGATCCCTAAAATATCAGGCTCATGGTTGGTATCTTCAGCATCGGATTGATTCAGGTGCTTGGCGATCCCAGATTTAGGCCTTCCCATCTTCATTATAGGGAGTTTGGTCAGATTAGAATAGATTCGACGCTTTCTTGTGGCTGTTGGCTGCCAGCTAAGGGGTGTACTTCTTTTTATTGCGGCTGGACTGGGGCATTTTGACTCTAAGGTTCCAAGCCCTTGTGCGATCTGGTGATGGTATAGCGCGGGCGATAGTTTTTCAAGGCGTTTTCCACTGCAACACAGCCTTTGGGGAAAGAAGACAAGAACAAAGACACAAAGACTCCAAGTACTTTTTGAGTTTTCCGTATGAAAGACATCCATTTCCTGTGAGTGGACAGGGCTGCGCTATGGCGCTGCGGGGCTGATGATATAATCTACTCCCGGCGGGCTCCATTCCATTCAAACCTTGGTTAACTGTAAGTTGCCCAGGAAAGCTCATCAAGAATGACTAATAGGTGGCAGTGGGTGCTGATCTGGTTTCTTGCGCCATGAAGCATAAACCTGGTGGTCCAATCATACCAGCTCGCTTAGCTCAGTTGGTAGAGCGCGTGACTAGTAATCACGAGGTCGCTAGTTCAAATCTGGCAGTGAGCATTTCTTTTTGTTTTTTGTTTATCCATTAATCACACACCAGCAGAATCAATTCAATCTCACTGTAAGAAGGACGTAGACGCTGGATAATCTGGTTGTTATTATGTTGGGCTGAACCACGTTTTTTTTTTCCATGGGACAGTTGGCCGATACATGGTTTCTGCTCGTTCGTCACCTAGATCGGGCCGCGGGCCGCTCCTGGTGCTTGCGCAATGGAGGGCTTGAGGTTCACCCTCTGGATCCGGCTTGATACCACCTGTTAGATGAAAGAAATTTGATTAAAATCACGGGAATGGTATTCCAGATAACGTTAGGTATAGATGATCTCGGGTATCTAGTAAGATCAACCTTGGTCTATCCCGGTGTGTACCTAGTGAGAAGTGAGCGGCCCCGCGTCCCGATATGTATCCTCGCCAGAGTGTGTACCTACGTGATCCGTGCAACGATTCCATACATCGGCTATAGATACGACAGAGGTCGGGTGAATTAAATAAATTTAAACCATCATCCATGCTACATGTACAGATACGGGTGCAGTATTTCTATTTAATGACCACAGAAGGGAAGTACATAGGTAATGACAATTGGCCGCAACTGAATCGATTTGACGGGGCATCTGAGGATAGAAAATAAAGTGGACCTGCCACTGAACATACCCACATCCACCTGAGCGAGCCGACCTGGAGAGTAAGAGAGAATAAAAGGAAAATGCAAGTAAGACACGAGAAACTGCAACCTTGTCACCCCTCCATGTCCATGATCAAAGAAGAACGCCACACCAGGGTGAGACACGCCATGGCAGCGATGTAGGTGTTGTACAAAGTCAAAGAACCAATTAAATGCAGAGATGTGGAAGAAGAGTCCCCAAAGCTCTGATAGCACTGCAGACCAGCTTGTATCATCAAGGACGGCGAATATGACTATAGTGCCCGGGTACCTTGCATAGACACTTGTTGCAGTCTGCACGGTAGCCCATGACGAGGGGAGATCGCCGCCGCGGTGCTGCAGAACACGTAGAAGTATGCTGAGTACCCCCTACCACTGGCGGCACCTGCTGGTAGACATCTGCAAGGCCAGCCGAAGGTGCAGACGAGACAGTCTGGTCGAAACTGGGCGGCGAGCAGCCGCCCATCTCAGCGTCTGGTTCGCCATTATTTTCGGGGATAGCCATGACCGCGTTGCCATTTTCGCTGATCGGACTGGGCAGAGGGATCGTAGTCGCTAGGGTTTCAGTGTTGACCCCCAAGCTCTGCGTCAGGTGTAGATCTGCCTGCTGTACATTCGTGACTGGCGATGCCTCGGCGGGAAAGTAGCCATGGGTGGGTGTGGTGGTCGGCACGCCGTTGATGGTGAGAGACTGGTTGATCAGCTGGTGTGGGATTGGCGAGGGCTGGACACTGCCCGGCCGTGAAACGACCAACCACGGGGACAGATGGTCGCCGCTGGCCGGGACTGGTCGTAGCTGCTTTGCTGTATTAATGTCGGGACTGAGATGCAGCATCGGGGGCCGGTTGCCATTCGCTGATTTGATTTTGCGCGGACGACCGCCCCCCATGCCTGCTGCACTGTTGTCTTCATCGTCCGACGAGTCGACGGGGGTAAGATTGGGCCCGCGGAAGCGCAGCGACGGATCTTCATCGGCTGTGATTTCTGGGTGCGACTCGGGAGTGGGTTGCCATTGCGGGCAGAGCTTCTGAACAATGCGAGTCGGTGGTTAGCATGGTTGGGATGGGGCATGAGAGATTCAAAACGTATGCGGTTCGACGCGGCACGACGCGATGTGAAGTGCTGATGAACTGGGTAAGGCTTACTTTATAATCATTGGTGTCAGGCAACTCGATGTCGTCGTCGCGCGGACGCTTCAATGACTGAACGAACATGATGGGTGGAAGTAACGATAATCCCAAGCTCCGAGAGAGGCCAGCTCACGAGAAGGAAGCATTGAAGGAGTCAAAGAAAGTCCGGGGAAGCAAGGAGACAAGAGCCACCAATTGAAAAGGTGGAGAGCTGAACTCGGCACTTGCCGTCAGGGCGGATCCCCTGATGATCGCCTTAAGTTGCAGGGTGGCTGGGGAATTTGTAGGCACTAGGCAGTGGGCAGTGGGCACGAGGTAGGAAGTACGGAGTAGCGGTAACAATCACACCTCGGGCTGACTCGGAAAAGGGTCGAGAATGAGACAACTGAGAACATCCGATCAGATGGAGTAGAAGTACAACTCCACCGAGTCCATCCTCGTATACTCGGCAAGTCACATGAGTTGGACGGCAATTTGGATGCTCTACATTACCCCACGCCAGTTGATCAAGAATCTTTCTTGATTAGCTGGCGCCAGAGTGCAATCAGATTCAACTGTGGTGTACTCCGTATGTGGGAATTATTGACTATTGCCGAAAGAAGCACGGCCGTGTTCCTTGTCCCTGATCCCTTCCAAGTCCAGGGTATATACCTCTACTTCCCATGCAGTGAGTCAGTAATCAATCCAGCGAATCCTGCTCCACCGATCGAACGCGCCCTTCAATTGACATCTTCTTAGTACAGAATAAACACTTAGGAGCTCAGATCGTACGACGCCAGCCTCTCCATGCCTGTCGTGACTCGCGTTGTTCCGAATGTGCCTCGTTACACATTGCAGGGCTCTGAAGAGAAGAGCGTGGCAGAAAGGGCCATCCAGACTCTGCGTGCAGTCTGGTCAATAGAACCTGCGTACAGTACTCCGTAGTGACCGTGCCATTGGCATCACCATAAGATTCTGATCTGACCGATCTGACGGTTGCACGACCGGCCGAAGGGCATTTTTTCATCTGGAACAAGTGAGCAACGAGTGCATTGGGGGCATTGTGATTGGCTGGTGGATCCGAAGCATGGAGGAGGACGATATCGGACGGCCTTGCAGCATTGATTGTTTGGTGGTGGGCGAGCGATCTGACTGATCATACAGTTGCCCTGGGTGGAACAGGTATTCCATATTTGAAGGAGATTTCCTCTCTCAGAGTATTGCCCGTTGCTATTTCTTCAATCTCGCATCTTATAACAGCACAGCTATACTCTGACATCCTCCCATATAGCGAGAGCTTCCCAGTTGCCCGCTCGAAAAAAGAAACCCAAAGGGAGCCAGAGCCACTCGCCGAAATCCACCGCGGAATCATCTCGACCCACTTTTCGCCATCGGCCTTTTTTTACCTCGTCCACACTCTCGTCTTCTCTTCTACACCTGTGACAATCCCCCCCCCCCCCCCCCCCCCAAAATAAGGTAAGTCTTTTGCAATTCTTGTGTCTTGCTGGTCGCATTGTGCACTCGACAAGTTTGGACCATTCGGCCCTTCTACCTCGCTTCAAATCCTTCGAGCGGTCAGTATACTCATTTCGCATTAGTTTGACGGTCTCCGCCATGCCTCTCGTCAACACCACCGAAGTCAACGAGGACACTCGTGGTGAGTATCTTCCCTTGATATTCCTCAATCGTCCGGCAACTTGTCAAGAAGAACCAACTCATCCTTCGTTTTCCCCTTTCAGTCCTCGGATACGACCCTCTGCTGTCTCCCCAGTTCCTCCAGACTGAGATCCCCGCGGTGAGTCATTTTTTTTCGCCCACCCCGCCTTTGGATGCGAAGAATCGTCCATCACCACTCCAAAGCAATAAAACCCTTCAATTCAAAGCCGATTCCATGTTCCACCGCTAATATCATTCTCTTTCCAGCCCGAGCGTGCCATCCAGACCGTCCGCCGCGGCCGCAATGAAGCCATCGAGATCATCGAGCAGCGCGACGATCGCCTGCTCGTCATGGTCGGCCCCTGCTCGATCCACGACCCAGACACTGCGCTCGAGTACGCCCGCCGCCTGAAGGAGCTCTCCGGCAAGCTGTCCAAGGACCTGTGCATCATCATGCGCGCCTACCTGGAGAAGCCCCGCACAACCGTCGGCTGGAAGGGTCTGATCAACGACCCCGATATCGACGAGTCCTACAACATCAACAAGGGCCTGCGCGTCTCGCGCAAGCTCTACGTCGACCTCACTAGCACCGGTCTGCCCATCGCCTCCGAGATGCTCGACACAATCTCCCCCCAGTTCCTCGCCGACCTGATCTCCCTCGGCGCCATCGGCGCCCGCACCACCGAGTCCCAGCTCCACCGCGAGCTCGCCTCCGGCCTCTCCTTCCCCATCGGCTACAAGAACGGCACAGACGGCAACCTCGGCGTGGCCATTGACGCCATCGGCGCCGCCGCCCACCCGCACCGCTTCCTCGGCGTGACCAAGCAGGGTCTCGCGGCGATCACCAAGACTGCCGGCAACGAGCACGGCTTCGTGATCCTGCGCGGCGGCAACAAGGGCACCAACTACGACCGCGAGTCTATCCGCGGTGCGCGCGAGGCCCTCCGCGCTAAGAAGCAGCGCGAGGTCATGATGGTGGACTGCTCCCACGGTAACTCGAGGAAGAACCACCTCAACCAGCCTGTCGTCGCGAAGGAGGTCGCCGACCAGCTGCGCGAGGGTGAGTCCGCCATCGTCGGCGTCATGATCGAGTCCAATATCTACGAGGGTAACCAGAAGGTGCCCCCGGAGGGACCAGCCGCGCTCCTCAAGGGCGTGAGTATCACCGATGCGTGCATCAACTGGGAGATGACGGTTGATGTGCTGAATGATCTGGCCGATGGTGTTCGTGCCCGCCGTGCTCTGCGCCAGGCCAAGGCCAATGGTGCCAATGGCTCGCACTAGTCGAGCCGCGGGGAAGCCTTTTTTTTTTCTTTTCGTCTTCTGTTCTTGTCATGAGTTGTTATGGGAGCTGGGCTTTGAGACAGATCTCCCCGGGAATTTCAAAAAAGTGTGTGGGTTTGACATAGATACCTAGTTTTCCATGCTGCCATGCGGACGAGCGTTGTTTAAATCTGTTCTGTTCTGTTCTGTTCTTGTGATGTGATGGGGCTCAGCCGCGAATATGATGACTTTTCTTTCCGGTTTCAACATTCTTCCCTTCGGTAGACCGTGTAGAAGTAAAGCTGTAGCCGTGATAGATTTACGGGCGCGTACCTCCTCTAGAGTCAGTACAATGCCTCAAATCCCGTACATCCTCGGGCATTCCCGTTGGGAGTGCAAAGTCCGGGGAAAACTCCAAGCCCCACCCTTCCTCTCCTACAAATAAACTCTAGACCAAGATCCGATCTCGATCTATCATCTGACAGCTGACACAGCTCCAATCCAAGTCCCACTGTCCCACACGAATCCACGATCGACCGTGCAATCCCGACTCCACTGGGCGTGCCGGGGGTCTAGATGGGACGACAAAAAAAAGGGAAAGTCGAGGGCAGGGCGGGCAAAGCGCTCTGCCGCGGCCCGCGTTGCCCCGTTTAGAGTCTAGCGCGGGGATGACGGGGCACCGCTTTTCCAGGGGGCGGGTTGTAACTTGTAACGTGTGAGCTTTCGAGGTGTGGAAGAATTAGAGTGGAGATGGCTTCAATGGACGGGCTGGTGTTATGGAAGGGGAATTTAATGTAGGATTTTGAGATGGTGGTTATGGTGGTGTGTGGTTTGCGGTTTGCTTGTGGGGGTGGTGGTACGAGGGTTTGGGATGGGGGCAATATCAGAGTGGTAGGTAGTCGGGATTGTGGTGACTGTGATTAGGGGCCGGTACTCTTCTTTCATTGGTATTGTGTTTGCTTGTGGAAAAGTCGTGTTGTATGGGATTTATAATGGTGGACGTTTAGGAAGTAGGTGAGGATTTGGGATTGATTCCGGCTTCGATGTTAGGTGGCTCAGGGTCTGGACTCTTGTAGTAAGATGGCAAGGTATGGGAGATAAGATTCTGGCTGGCCACGTTGAAGGAATTGTAGTCTCGATGTACATAGTTGCTGGTACATAGTAGCCAGTTAGTTCCATGTACTACTGGCATAGTGATGGACCAGCTGATGATGGAGTAAGGAGCAGATTTTCTATGTACTGTACACAATATACATGGTCGTCTTCTCAGACCAACAGACCAACCTCGGCCCAAAACATCCTCAAGCAGTTTAGAAACACAGCCCTGAATAGGAGGTAAAAAAAAAGGAACAGTAAAAGGAAGACACAATGCAACGCCGGAAACCCCCTGGTCACGATGAATGCATGTTGCGATGGTCAGGCACCTCGCTACACGCCATGCAAAATAAAACACTTCATATAGCACTGATTGGACTGGGACCGGCGGTGCCCCCGTAGAATGGGGCAGCCGAGCGGGAGATGTAACGAGGGTCGAGATGGGGGAGGAGAGTGGAGACGACCATTTTGTCCCATGTCCGAGAGACGTTTCTCTATTTTCGCCTTTTATTTTCGTTGATTCCCTTAGTCATTGACAACGATCATCATCTCTACCGGCCAGTCAGCCAACTTGTCCAGCTGCGCGTGGTCTGCTTGGCCGCCTGTTCTGCATTCTCCGCCAGCACGTCCAACGGCCCGGGCATCAGTGTGCCGGTCTTCGCCTTCGCCGCGTCCAACGCCTGCTGAGCCTGGACAGCCTCGATCACGCGGGGCTTCGAAGCCTCGGTGGCCACGGCAGCCGTTGATGCGACTGCAGCGGAAGCACCGGCGTCCTCGGGGTTCATCTTCTCGAACAGGAACCGCTTGGCCTTGGCCCATGGCCGCTGTGCCTTCTCCTCGGCGCGCTTGCGCTTGACAATCTCGGCGATCTCCTCCTTCTCGATGAGCTCCAGTTGCTCGGCAGTCGCGGTTCCACTGGCCTGGGCGATACGTGCTTGGTTCAACTTCTCGACCTCCTTCTCAAGCCAAAGTGTACGTTGACGGCGGTTGTAAAGGGTCAGCGAGACCATAGAGTAGACTGTGAGGACACCGCAGACACCTAGAATCGTGAGACAGGGCGAGTCAGTCATGATCTCATTCCAGACATAGCAACCATTTCCAACAGAGTCGTGGAGGACCCTATTCGTCATGAGCCCCCCAACCCCTTCCCATCCCGGAGAAGACCGTATGATCACCCGAACACCTTAACGCGAAAAAGCACGGTACGTACCCGACGCAACAATCAACGAATAAACCATGCCCTTGTGCGCGCGATTCGCAAACCTCCGCCCAGACTCAATCCACCGGTCCACGCCCGAGCTCTGCTGAGCCATCCGGGCCGCCCGTGCCTGCGCCCGCAGACGCTCGACCTTCTGCTTCGGCGTCTCGGGCTGGCCATCGGGACCGGTATGTGGTGCAGTCGGCTTAGCCGGCTTCGCGTTTTCCTTCGATTGCATGAAGCTGGGGAGCTCGTAGGGCGCGCCGTTGGGCTTGGAGCTGGCGTAGGGCCCCGTGGCCGTGAACCGCGTTGCGTCCGCCGCGGATCGGGACATTGTGCGGGTGTGAATGTGGTGGCAGCGGTGGGAGAGGGAGTGCAATTAATCGTAGAGTATGCGAGCAGTAGGATGACCCCTAGCTTGATAGTGTAGGGGGTGTTGTTGGTGGCGGCGTCGGAGGACTGAAGGTTTGAGGGTGGGAAGGTCAGGTAAATTTTCAGCGGCCGGAGATGGCGCCAAGACATTCAATTCCAACAGCTCGACAGCTGGGCTGATCGATACACCAGTTGCTTCCTGACCCCACGGACTTGCGAACGGGGTCTTCATATACATTGAGCCCTTTATCTATATTATATTTTTAATCTTTGCTCTCTGTTGACTGCATATTGTCTGGTACCAGATGGAGGAGAACCCCTACAATGCCTCGGACCTGAACTCTGTCCTCCACACGCTGTCCAGCTTGAATGCACCCGGGATTACACCACGTAGCGCTTCGTCAAGTCAGACGGGGACTCCAGATCCTCGCCAGGCTCGTCAGGTTCCGACTAGGACAATCCGAGAGCCAACATCCACTATCTCAAAGAAGCCATCCGCTCCGCCGGCTGTCGACCCATCAACCATTACGACCTGGCCCGCAGCGCTTCGATATGTAATGCGCACTGTCGGCCAAAATGAGGAGACCCAGCTTCGTATTCGCGGGCTGATTCGAAGCCAGCATAACCACGAGCGACAGTGGTGGAAGGGCCGGGAGGCCCTTCTGGAGAGACAGAAAGCGCGCGGCGACAAGAAGAAAGAGCTCGACGCAGTCTTGTAAGTGCTGTCTCTTGAACCTGCCAGTCAACATTGCATAGTGCCGTGCTAACAAGGCCTTGCTTTTAGACGGTCCATTGGTGCGCCCATCGGCGCACCCATCGACTTAAAAGCGAGCTCAGTACGCTCTCACATCCCATCGCTGTTTCTGCCAGAACTGACAGTATCCAGGATGCAAACGAAGAGCAATCAGAGCTCGAAGATTACGATAGAAAAGTACACCAGGCCTGTGTGAAAATGGCCGATGCACTCATGGAAGAACTACGCAGCATGAAAATCCCCTTTTTCGGGCTCCAGAAGAGCCTGATTCAAGACGCAGATACGCCACCAACAAACCACGCAGATGATGCATCGGCGGATGCAAATTCCCCCAGGTTGACCACATCCGACCTTGCCGATCTACAGCGGCGCATGCTTGGACTACTAGAGGATCTTTGCAAGGACTGAAGTCGGCGTCTTGAGTTGCCTCTCTCTCTACTTGATACCCCAATGCAAAACTTCGGATCTAGTTTGATTCTTCGACAACTGGAGAAACCAGCTGACAATTCTATTTCGGCTCTTGACACGAGAGACTTCCAAACTCAAGTTCACAAATTGATGAATACAAAACCAAGAATGAAACTGCCAGATTCCTTTTACGTCACACACCCCGGAACGCTCAAGGTTGAACAATCTAATAGAATCTGCGAATCTTGGTTAGCCAGTCATCCTTTCTCCAAGGAGGAGTACTTGATATCATACCTCATAACGTAAGGGCAAATGCTCTCTCCACCATAAGAAGTCCAGATAGACTGCTCGCGCACAGGAGTACCGGTATGCGCAGCATTGATCATCAAGCCATCGCGGATGAAGATACCAGTGTGAGAAACAGCGCCGTTGCAGTTACCGCCGTTAGCCCAGAAGAGCAGGTCACCCTCCTTAGCCTCAGAACGGGGAATACGCTTGCCCAAGTTGGTAGCATCGTACTGTTCCTGCGCAGTGCGGGGGATCTTCTTGTTCAGCGCCTTGCAGAGAGCATACTGGGTGAGACCGGAGCAGTCGAAACCACCACCAGATGGTCCCCCGCAGCCACCACCGCCCCAGACATAGGGAAGGCCCTTCTCCTTCTCGGCGGCTGCGACGATCGAGGCACCAGAGCCGGAACCACCGCTGCCACCACCACCGCCAGAGCTACCGCCGTCGCAGTGCTTGGTCACGTAGCCGCTCGTGCCGGTCTTGACGTAGTAGTCGGTCACGTAGCAGCCGTCCGAGGTCTTGTCCCACAGCTCGTCGCCATTGACGTTGGTGCCAGGGGCCTGGCAGGTGATGGTGAGCTCGGTGCCGCGCTTGTAGGACTTGACGATGCCGTAGTTGGTTCCAGGACCAGAGCGGCAGTGGAGATCGTCAGCGTCGACTGGGTAGGCGCTGGCCAAAGGCAGGGCGATGGCTGCGGAGAGGGCGAGGAGGGAGAAGTGCATGATGACTGTGATCCGAAAATTTGAATAGAAGAGAAAGACTGAGAAAGTTGCTCGTCTTGAATGGAGACTGTGTCGATGATTGAGATTGTGGTTTGAGCTGATGATCTGAACTTGGATGGAATTCAAGACTCTTTTATACCTTCCTCTTCAACCAGCTGCTTTTTGATTCTACTTTGATCCCGCTCTTGTTGCATCCCCAGCTAAACGGTCGACCTCGTGAAGTTCCAAGTCTTTCTCGCAGAATACCACCCCAACTCGTATCCCACCACCCCAAAACAGGGCAACTTGAAGACGATCACCATTTCTCGTATGCCCGGAGTAATCATCCCATGGGGCCAAAACTCGTATTGTGGGTCAATTATAGCAACACCATGGATAACAGTAGACAATAATCTTCTGCATCAAACAACTTTAAATGCGCTTGTGCTGGGGTGAGCTCGTATGGTTCGTGTTCCTGGACGCGAAGACTATTCAGGAACTGAGGAACGGGTTCGATACGGATGGGCTCCTAAAAATAGACCCTGCACGGAAGAATAAGCCTCGTTTAGCGTTGCCGATCATCGTATACATACACAGGGTACCTGGGTATGTGACCCTGGGGAAGGGTCCGTTTCAGGGGTTGAAGTGGTCTATACTCGCTTTGGTGAGAATCTGCGACCATGTCCACGTTATTTTGGGCTTCATAGGTTGCTTGATATTCTTCCTTGTACAGTGGCCGTTCGTATTGCTCTCCAGTACATGCATTGGGCTTTATTCAGTTACATTCGAGGCGTCTTGGCGACGGTGGCATGGTGCTTCTCGTAGCTAGTTCTAATTTAAGTCTGGATTCTCAAGTCTTGACCGTATCAAGCCTCGGGTTGTCAACTTCTCGGCATCCATAACGCGCGAATCCCCGTGTTGTTACTATTCGCATGTTTGCTAGTTGATGCCTGGTTCCTAAGGCATAGATACACTATTTGAATAGCTCTCTCGCCAGCTTTCCTCTTTTTCCTCTTTTTCCTCTTCTTTCTCTCCCTCATTAGGTACTTAGTTGCTTAGGTCGTTGAATGCTACCATGTTGATTTGGTATATTTGTGCCTGGGTGTCAAAACTCTCACTGTCTTGACTATTCTCCGAGCTTTCCCAGTCTGCGGCGGCTCAAGTTGATGCCTACACTCTACATCATAATCAAGTATTGCAGGTAGCGGTGATATAGGTACTATACTTAATTTGATGAGCTTTATATCTAAATTAGGCTTAGTTGGACCCCGAAGTGGACCTGCCCAGCTGTATTTGGCATCGGAAGGCATTCTGGCTCTCTTTTGGGACGATGGATGACGCCGACGAGCATAACCGCAGTGAACGAATTGCAATTCAATCATCTCCCTTCACTTGAGCTGAAATAAAACAAAATCACAGAAAATCCAGCTCGTTCATCTAACGCTGACTCATTTTACAAATTAAAAAAATGCTATCCCTCCTGCAAAAACTCACATCTCCCACGCCGCGGGAATCCCTCTTGTTAAATCTGCCACCCGAGCTGCTCGAAGAGATCGTCGAATGGCTCCCCACAGCAGATCGTGCCTGTCTCGCCCTAACTTGCAAATCTCTCTTCTTCCGGTATTGCTCCATCCACAAAGCCCCAGAACTCCGCTCTTCACGCCCCGTCGAAGGCAAAAAGCCCGTCCTCTGCGCCAACGCAGAAAAACAACTCCCATGCTCCTTCTTGCG
Source organism: Penicillium simplicissimum (assembly GCA_024706585.1). Classification (NCBI taxonomy): domain Eukaryota; kingdom Fungi; phylum Ascomycota; class Eurotiomycetes; order Eurotiales; family Aspergillaceae; genus Penicillium; species Penicillium simplicissimum. The sequence continues at coordinate 2,727,946 of JAMZTW010000044.1, forward strand.
TCGTCTCGAGAACTCCCGATGGAAATTCTGCCTCGAGTGCTGGAAGCTCCATCCGCGGACAAAACGACAGCTGCCCTGGCGGTCTGAGTGTTTCGAATGCCACTTGCTCCGTGGAGGCCGGTGTGTGATGGATGCGGGCGTGGTGGATATATGTCCCTGCTTGAGCATAACGTACCGGGATTTGCTTCGTCTGATTGGTACGGCTAGGGGTTTGAAAGATAGCAGCTGGGATGACGCAGATACATACTGCGAAGAGGTCCTATCTCCGGACTCGTACGACGGGGTACTCGCTCATCAGTGCCAAATCACGGATCACCACGATGCAAAAGCCGAGGTTACCACGATTATCTTCTTTGGGGATGAAGGTAATCTGATTGTACAGAATGAGTATCTGTTTAAAGGGTTCAAGAAGACGTCTGAGGCAAACTATACGCCAACGTGTCCGCATAGGAACACGGTTAAATGGCTGCAGGCTTTCCTCAAGGATGCCGGAGGCGGATGTGCGGGATACCGCAGTGTCTTTCGACGTCACCTTCCTTGTGAGGTCACCCCTATCACGATGAAGTCAGATGGTGAGAGCTTTGAGGTGACTGTCAAGAGAGACCTGGGTAAAGGGAAGGTGAATGATGAAAATTGGAGATTCAATCGTCGGGGCGAGGGACAATGGTGGGATCAGAAGCTGTGGTAGGCTGATTCAGATCTTTTATTATGAGCAGCGGTTGATGCTTTCCCAGGGACAGAATTTACGTCTAAGCGACTGAGATGCATTATTTGTTGACTATTTACCTGGAAAGATGCTCTCTGAAGGGAATAGAGGATTTGCTAAGGGGCATGTGTTACTACGGATGAGACTTGTCGTAAATTCCCCCGGCTTTCTAGATGGATCTAGAGAATCTTCAGCACACTTGCTCAAGTCAAATATCAGACTTCTTTAATTAGTTGTATTTTCGATCAAAAGTTCTACGACGAAGTAAAATGTAATGTTCATGATCGTTGATCGAGGTCATAGGAAGTACTAGTGTCATTGATGATTGCCTGATCGATGATTCTACGAATTTCCCCGAGCAGTCATCCATGAGATCCATGAAGTAAGAGGAAGCGTATGCCAGTCTAATTAGCAGCACGCCTCGAACATGCTTTCTGGAAATACAAAACATCAGAGGTGCCTTTAGAAACGGGGGTTAGATGCTCCTGGTCTTAGGTCCTTCTACTGTCCAATTGCATCCCAATTTCATGACCATTACGCAAGGAAAAAGGGCAAACCAGCATGGGCAGGCTTTTCGTTGACCATCGCAGCTCCTTAGGAGATGGTGCAATACTTGGTTTTAGTTGTAACATGAAGAGGCTATAGGTACCCTCAAGTATTTTGTTACCATTGGAAGTCCCGCCCTAGCAAGGACTCACTCCTAACATGCAACTAAAGAAAAAAACAAGCCTAGACGAATCCCGACGCCAAAGATACCAGAATAAATGCGAGAAAACTCAATTGGACAAATCAATTCCGTGGAATGAGCCGCCTCTGTAAACCCCATTGGGAACATGCAAGATACCTTAAAAGAATTCCATGTAAGAACCGAAATTGCCCCATATGAGAGATTGAAGATATGATAGGAAAAAGAGGAAGAATAATGTAAGATCATTGGATCTGAAGAACCGCACCGACCACAGAAAAGAAAAGCCGAACTCCGCCCACGCCTAGGGAACATGATGGGAACCCATTTGGAAGAATAAGAGGGATTCGCAAGAATAAGAAAAGCCATATCTGTGTACCCATGCAGAACAAAAACACCTGGGAAATGCAACGAAGGGGTATGAAACGAGGCAAGTTAAAAGACAGCTAACGCTGCTTGAGACCCGGCTCGTAGATCATGCGCCGATGACTGATGGATGAAGGATGAGATTCACAAGGAGATCAAGGAGGATGATGGGGTGAGGATGGGGGAAGGAGGAGAGACACAGGAGAAACCGGGTCTATGCATGGTGAAGGTAGAAATGCATCAATCCAACATCAACGCTGTCGCCTGCCGCTTATGAGCGCTGCTCTGTGTCTGCAACAGCAACGGCCACAGCCACCGCAGCACCGAGGATAGCACTCTCCGGCGCGGGATCGAGACGGATCGCGGAGCCCGAGGTGTGGTGAGACTGCTCGCAAAGCTGGTCCAAGTAGGCTTGACAGGTATCACGGAAGCCGGGGTACTTGTTGATGACGGTGCCGTCGCAGGCAATGGACAAGTTCTTGGCGGACTCGTCGCTCTCGACGACGGTGATCCCCGGAGTTTCCTTGACGCCATCGGAAACGGAGGGGGCGGCTGGGAATTCGACGTCATTTCGCAGACACCACATGCTGTGAATGGCGGTTGCGAGATAGCCGGCGGCGCGGCGCGAAACAACTTGACAGACGCGTCGGAGGAAGCGCAGGTCCTCAATGGGAGGGAAGCTGGGGAAGGTATGTTGTTTTTGCAGCAGAGCAGCGGAGGCGGACATGGAAACTGACGAGTCTTCCTCGATACAGGCAACGATGCTGGTGTCGAATGAGTAGGGCTCACGCATGGAGTGCGGGAGGTCGCCACCAAACAGACCAGCTGTCTCGACCGCTTCCACAATGATAAGGCGCACGATCTCTCCGAGGTACCGGCCAGTGATCATGTACTCGAGAGGCTGATAGTCGGGGCGCAGATGCGTGCGGTTCAAATAGTCGTCCCATCGGGTCATGGGGAGAACACCACCTCCGAACATACTCATCTCACTATTGATAATGACGTGCTTGGCGTAGTCGAACCACCCTTCGGGACGCACGCCGAACTTGCTGCGACCGATCTCGTGCACGGGGAAGTGGATGGCCATGTTGGTGCCGGTTCCAAGAATCAGGGACATGCGGGTCTTTGGGTCGACATAGGCACGCGACAGCAGAGCCGCAGAGCTATCGTTCACAATGGCCGCCATCGCCACGTTGAGATCACGCTTGCGACAAGACTGGATCAGCAGGTCACCCAGCTCTTGACCGACAGTTCCATTCGAGCAATGGAAACCCTTGCCCATGTGAATCATCAACCCGCTGCCCATGGAAGTCTGATCGATGGGGAATGACCAGGACAATCCCATTGGCAGCGCAACCTCACCACGGCCATAGTCCGTACCCACTTCCTTCAACATCTTCTCGATATGTCCAGCCATCCAGTCGAAGAATTGTGTACCCTCCAGCAGCTTGACGCTATTATCAATGGAGGACGACGCCACCTTCAAAATGCGCATCTCGGCATCCCGTCCATGCAGCTCAATCAGCGCCACCCGGAACGTCGAGCCTCCAACATCCAGCGCCAGGAATGTGCCCGTTTCGGAGCCCGTGGGCAATGCGTGGTTGTACGAGGGAAGCATGCAAACGGGACTATTCTGCAAGCAATGGCGGAACTGCACGCGGATCTTCTCCGACATCCCAAGCATCTTGGGTGTAGATAGCGGCGTGGTGAAGAGGGTGTCGACCTCGTCCGCGAAGTCGTCCAGTGAGCGACGGCGCCAGTGGGCACCCAAGAAGGGCTTGCGCTTGCGGCGTGAGAGGCCGCGGAACAGCGCAGGGAAGAGAATCATAGCTTCGAGGGCGGAAACTACGTTATGGAAGAGCTCCTGCAGGCGGTGCAAGACCTTGACGAGCGGGGCCGACATGCTCGCGTGTGGAGAGGGGGTGTGAGAGGGAAAGGTCGAAGTCGTTCTGGGAGAAGGAAGAGGAAGAGGCCCCAAGAGTGAGAGCTGAAGGGGCGGCGAGGGATAGTCGATCGCAGTAGGATGGATCGAGGGATGGGATTGGAGGGGAGTTGTTTAGAGCGGCGACATGGGCACAACAGAGACAGGCTTCGCGGGGAAAAGCATTCGCGAATCGACTGAAAGGGGAAGAGTGTTTCGGCGGGGGGAGATATAAGAGAGATAGGCGAGTGTTTGGCGAGGTGACACTCCCACGGAGGTAGTGTTGGAGGTGGATCGAAGGGAGGAGTGTAGCAGAGGTAGTAGTAGTAGTAGTAGCAGCCGCAGCAGTAGTAGTAGAAGCAGGAGGGAAGGTTTTGGCTTCTGGCAACCGCGTCAGGTTCCCTAGAGCAAGAGAGTGTGAGTGAAGAGAGAAAGGGACCCCACCGGAGCAAGAGCAACAAAAGAGCGGACGAGGTTGAATCGTCGAAGCATGGATCAACATTGGCCCATTCCTGGCCACCACAGTGTCACGGTGGGTGCAACTTGAAGCCCTTGCGGACCGCGGTGTCGCAATGCGCTGGGGGGGAAGAAAGCGGTGTATGGTACGGTATGGTATCGTGGTGGATGGCGGACGTGTGGATTGGGGTAGTTTACCCGTGATTTACACCAGGTCCTCATAGTTTCGAGTTGTCCCCAGAGGTAGTATTTCGGCGTTATCTGATTACTCCATTACGACGGGCATCGTCGTATTGGGGCGCCTTGCGGCTCAGAGGCGACAAGAGAAAGTAGTTTAATTCGGTACCGTAAATGATGTAGAGCTTCTGGTCCAATTCATTGCATACTATCGTCATGTATACTTACCTCGAGGAGAACTTCTAGCGAGACGAATTACATGACTTGTCAACAGGGCCTCCCCCAGCACTAAAAACTGGTTCGTTCTTTGTGTACGTGTGAACCAATTTGCGACATTCCAGTCCGTGGTATGCCCGGACATGCTCGATGCCCCCCTTGAGTGCAACGGTGGTAGTCGGCCCAACTGGTCGGGACGGTTACACTCGTGTGGAACCGTCCCCAACTACAAAACCTCGTGGAGGAAGCCACTCCATAGTATTTATTTTTCCACCGTCGTTGCGCCATGTCAAATGGTCTGTGTTTGGGTGACCTTTTCGAGCTGTTCCATGATCATACATGACATTCTGCAATACCTTAGTTTTAACATTATCCCATAGCGTTTTGTGGCACTCAAAAAACGGTGGAGGGCCTGAAACATTGCCCTTTTGGCGATCGCCGCCCCCCTGAAGCCCAATTTTGGGCACTTGATCACCTCGCTACTAGCTAGTAGTTAGTGCAGTTCATGTAAATTCTTTTTGCTCTGGCACCCTTATCCACGCGGGCCACTTCCTGGATCGGGGGTGTATGTGATAAGCGGTTGCATTGAACTGCGACCACGGACCACTCGGGATGTCGGGCATGTCGGGCATGTCGGGCACTCGAAACCTGTCAGGCTGTCGCAGCATTATAGACTCGCATACGGGCGGACAGTGGACACTGGACACACACTTATTCTGCCGTGCATCTCACCATGCCAAGCCCGCAATGAACGTCTGCGATGGCAATGTGTCATGTCGAATCTCCTGCGGCACGGCATGATCGTTGGCATCCCGTATCCATTCTGGATAAACGTCAACCGTCTTAATGTGAGACCGAGCCAATGTCGCTCCCGATTGATGCTCATGTTCGACTCGGATGACATCACCTGTGCACAAGCAGAGGCTCGATCTGTCGCTGAGTGGTATTGGCCATGCGAGGGGCATTGAAATTTGAAACCCTGCGGTGCATCGTCCTGCCATCGAATTCATCATTTCGCCGTCCCCGTGCGGGTAAATCCATTCCATGTCAGGAAGGGATGGCGCTGTATCCAGAAAGGCGTACATAGTAGCAGGTGCCGTGGTGGAATCTAACGGTGTGAAGAGCCCACACCTAGTCTAGTCCGTAGATCCAGGAGATCATCGCGAGCGACCAGAGATCCGGCAAAGCAAGGGTCAATCACCCGCCCCAAAGATGAGTCGCACCCGATGATCATCGGCGTCGACGCGATCACACAGTAACTGCAGTGCATCTCCAAGTTGACATGTCGTCAACATGGGTCAGCAAAACGACCGAGCCGACCACCACCCCGATGATACTAAGAAGCAGTAAGACCCTGGGCGATGAGAACACGCTGGCCTGGCCTCGTTCTTAGCCCTGGCTCGTATTTGATTCTCTCAGAGTCAAGATAAGAAAGACCCCTCGGTATTCTATCCTGTCCTACGGGGGCCGAGGCTGGGGAAATCTGTGGAGATAAGCGAGGCGAACGGTCCCCTAATGGCCATTAAGTGTTGAGTCTGCAGGCAAACCGTTGCTTAGTGCCTATTGATTGTCATCTTCGATCTTTGACCTCCGCTAAGCGTAGTGATGTGAGGTTGACAGGTCGTGTCGTCGATCCGACCACATCATGACTTTGAATCGGTGTCAGTGCCTTTGGTCAAGTAGATGGTGTCAGCGGGGATGCTTGCTCTATGTCATTCACACAATTTCTCACACATGGCATGAGCCAGGCTCTCAGCACAGGGTCTGTGAACAGATTTTAGCATTCGACTCTGGAAACGCCCACCTCCCTACAGTTGCACGCTCATCAACTGGACATTGCTGTGACGAGGAGGGACTGCCAGTATGGGCGACCTCATCAATTCTGGCCGTATCGTACGTGCAGGACTTGCTTCCAGTGCCTCAACGCGCTTTTTAGCCACGTCGGATCGTTGGTTCTTTGTCGTCGCGAAATGTGCCTCTTGAATAAATACACTTGCAAATGCGGCAGGTGGTCACAAGGGCAGCGGTCAAGATCTCGTTGACTTCTAGTTCCCAGCCAAAACATCAGGTAGCAGCAAGAGCAGGAGGTTTCGATCGTGTTCCAAGCATCGGTGGAAGTGGCGCCATCAGCGCCTCACAGGATGATGCCGGATGGGTGCTATCCTTGCAGATGTGGCTGAAGCCATCGCGTGGCTAGTCTCTCGCTGCCACAACTTCCCTTTTGGGGAAGTATACCTCGACAACGAGCTTGATTGTTGGGAAAGCAAAAACGAAGCCCTCCACCTGTGGCCATTCACATATAAGAGCGTCGCGGTACGCCTGATGCTCTCGCGGAGGGGCTCACCCCTCAATGCTCGTTCCAAGACATTGCGATGCGGTCGCCATAGCCAACCGAGTCATCCTGGGTCCAAGAATCGCTATTTTTGCCAAACCGACCGCGAACCAAAAAGATTCAACTGCTATGGCAGAGTTCACACTTCGACTGAACCTTCCCGAAGCATCCTTTTTAGATTCTCTATCCGTCGCGGAACAAGTCGTCCGTGAAATGAACTTCTTCGCCATACAGAACGTTTCTCGATGTTAAAGGACTTTTTGATCCCTTGCCCAGCGCTCACATTCCCAGTCTACAATTTTAGTTCGCCTGGGTCGTGCAGCCTGCTGATTCCGCTCGCGGCATACTCACCGTTGGCACTAGCCCGATTACGCATACCCCAGCCATGTCGACGAACGCCCAATGCCCATGAGTCCATGACTGTGTGCGCGCTGTGGGCGGCCCAGCCTGCTGCTGGCTTCTATACCCACGAGGGCGTTCTGGGTACGCCCTTTTCGCCCCCTTGCGTGGGCCTTGAATTTTGACGCCATCGTGCATAACAGAAATCTCCCTATGCCGAAAGTTTTTTTCGTCATGCTCTGCTAGGAGATGCAGAACGATTTGCTAAGAACGGGTTTTCTTGTGGTTTCGAGGTGGGCGGCTATGCGGCGGCTGGCTGGTGGAGATGGGCGGGCTGTTGGTGGAAGGGCTACGCGTCGAATAGCTTGAGGGCGGCAAAGGTTTGATGGAGTGAGTTATTTGAAATTGTTTGTCATTTCATGCGAAGGAAGTTATCATGGCAGAGGAGGGGGGCTTGGATGATTTAAGTGTCATACTAAACTGTCTGATCCAAGGGCGAGGACACCATCGCCTTGGATCTGGCCGGCGGCCGCGACCATTGTGATCACGCACAGTCACGATTGTACAGTACTCCGTCGCCGGAAGGGTTTTGGTAGAGATTTATCTAATCTTGAACATTCAAATTAACCAAGCGATGCTATGGTAGTGGAGGCTTAGTCTTGGATAAGCTCAATCACGTCACCCCCGGACGGCAACACGTGCCCAGCGGAAAGGCGTCTAGAGATCGAGAGGAGCGATAAGTTCGCAGAACATCCACATAATGGAGATATTCTCTTTATAGAGCTATAGCATACATTCAAGCCTTTCTGCATACCCTGATTCCATCAGATGCAAGAGATATAGGAGTAGTCCTCCTTACAAAGGATGAACTTTGAAAATGCAAATCCTGGTCTGATCAGTCAATTCGAAGACCGCAAAGAACGCTAGAAAAAGGTACAAAATCTAGAAAACTGGGTCTTTTTCGGCTCTACCAACTGCTTAGCTTGCTTCTTACGCAAATGCCGAATGGGTTTGAACTTGGGAGTGGAGTCGGTGGATGCAGATCGATGCCAGTCGGTGCTTCGTCGATGTGTGTTCCTGGGTGATCTTGGGCGATGATCTGTCGTATGAAATCGAGATTAATACCCAACTTGAGAGTCAATTATGCGAGAAGGATGTCCTATAGGTAGCTTTTAGGGAATAACCATGATATTACTTAACGTTGGACACTCGCCCGTGCCCACGAGGTGTAATATGAAAAGACCTAATCGTTGTTCAACTTGTTTGCAGTACTGGGGTAGATCAGGAACAAACTTCTTTCCCCCGACAATCCTCATTTGCGCGTCGCAAAGAAGATGTCAGGGGAACATGGTCTAGCACACAGTAGTATCATGTATGTACCTGAGATTGTTCATTTCCTCGTGAAAGGCAATTTCCACATCTCTAACTTGCCTAGGACAAGATGCCAAGACCACCCTCTCCTGGTGTCTCCAGTCATCGTCCGCCGTTGGCCAAACAATGCGCGTCCGTGGGCCTTTTTCCTCCCCGTCGGACCCCGGCAGGACCGGCAATTCTTGCTGTGGGCAGGACTGGACTTTCATCGGGGGAGGTGTACGTACTAGTGAGGTTTCTTGACGAGGTTTTGCGCAAGCTGCTGACGGGGCGTCGTCGTGTGGATGTGGCTGGCCGATTGAATCTTAGTCGATTGGGGAAAACTAGACCGAGTCCGAACGATCGTGTATGGCCACCTTGACGGAAATCCTGGTGCGACAAGGGACACAGAACGAAGAGGACGGGCTCCTCGTCCAGCTGAACATCAGGAAGTGACTACTCCACGTCTCCTCTCGGACGTCCGACGTATGCACCTTCAGTGCTTCCATATTCCACGCTCCCATGCCCCATCACACTGGACGCTGTGGAACCCCGACTGGGCTAACGATACGCTCCGTCGCTCAATACGAAAAATGGAACTCCGTAAGGGCGGAGAGGAACGCTCTCAGACGCGACGCCTCTTGTCCGTCTTCTCCAGTAATGTTACCCCCATCCTCGCGGGCTCCACCGTCCGAAACAATGCCAAGACTTCTCGTTGGTCCAGTGTTGCTCCTCCCTGAAGGTTCTGAAGCTGTTGGATCACTTGGATGCCTTTCCCCCCGTCCCAGTCCCCTCCAGTCCTCTCCTGGCGAGCGGAGTCCCTCGTCCTTGCCCTCTTCACCTGAGCGGAGGGGCCTCCACTCACTCCAGCCGACTCCCCTGGACTGACGACGACCGCACGCGAGTGAAAAGGGCCTGTCCGTCGGCGCCCGCCCTCTCGCTGTCCTGCTCGCGAACTAATACTGACTAGTTCGCGGTCCCGACAGGCGCAATCCAATCTTATTCTTCTCGCCTTCTTCGTCTTCTTCTCTCCGTTGCGCACCGTCTCCCTCCCCCTTCCCCCCCTTGCGCTCGACGGCCTCGTTCTTGCCTTTCCTTTTGCTCGTCGGGGAAGCTTGTCTTCCTAGCCACTCTTTAAGCCTGTCATGCTATTTGCCGGCGCATTATCAATATTTTTCCTGCAGACTGCTGTTGCACAACGTCATGATGCCGACCTCATGTCCTTTGTGACCGTGAGTAGCACCTCTACCGGAGCGACCTCGAATTGATCGACTCGTGGAAGCCAATCTCTATTGAGACTAACCTGTTGCTTCTCCATTGCTAGCTCCCCGAGGTGCGCGCCTTGAAATGGGAGGTCACTCACCACGACCGCGCACGAGCTGCTCCAGGTTATTGGTTTGTGGCACCTTACGGACAGATTTCGCCGGAGAACCCCACACAAAAATACCAGCAGTATCAGGTTGGGCCGTATATCTACGATAATGATGGTGTAGGTGGTTCCTTATGCGCCTGTCGTCCTTCTCTCCTATGTGTTCTCTATTTTTCTGTGCGGAGACCCACGTCTGACCTGAAGGATTTTGTGCGGGGAAACAGATGCTTATTTGGGCGGGCGCGCCATTATACGACAACCGTAACGTCTTCGATTTCAGACCCATCAACAACATCGACGACGAAACGCACCTCTCATTCATCGTGTCCTGGGAAGTCGACGATTCCGACAAGGGAAGTGGCGTGATCATGGATAAAAATTACAAGGTGGAGACAAAAGTCGACGTCTTGAATGACCTGCACGACTTCAACATGCACGAGTTCAATGTCCTGCCGGGCGGGAAAACGGCCCTGGCGTGCACGTACCGCAGCCAGGAGATCAACATGGCGGATTTCGGACGCCCGACGGAGCAGAGTTGGGTGGTAACGGGTGGCTTTGTGGAGCTGGACACGGAGACAAGTGAGGTCCTAGTGCAGTGGGATTCCTTCGATAAGATTTCCCTGCTTGAATCCAACATGTTTCATGCCTGGGATGAGCCCGCGGGCTTTCCCGGTTGGGACTACGTCCACATCAATTCGGTCGACAAGAATGAGGTCGGCGACTATATTATTTCTCTGCGCTTCACCAATACCATCTACGGCATCTCAGGCGAGGATGGCCATATTATGTGGCGCCTTGGTGGTTTCGAGAGCGACTTTGCTATGGACTTTACCTTTTCCAAGCAGCACAATGTGAAATTCATCTCATCCAACGGCACTCACCACGTCATCTCATTCCTGAACAATGCCTCCGATGAGCGCGAAAACGAAGAAAACACCTCGTCCGCCCTCTTTGTCGAAATGGATACTATCGCCAGGACTGCCAAGGTCATCAAACGCATCAATCGCCCCGATAGCGGTCTTACTCGTCTCCGCGGTAACGTTCAGGTTCTTCCCAACGACAACGTCTTCATTGGCTGGAGTGAGCGCGGCTACCAGAGCGAGCACGCGTCGAATGGTGACCTACTGATGACTGCCCGTTTTGTGTCTGAGCGTTACTCGACCTACCGCGCTTACAAGGGCGAATTCATCGGTCGCCCTACCACACCGCCTGATCTCGTTGCTTCGGTGTACGGTACCACCGACGAGGATATCACCACGCTGATCCACGTCAGCTGGAATGGTGCGACCGACGTCGCGGGGTGGAAATTCTACGCACAGGCATACGACCGCGGCGCGCCTGTGTTTATCGGCCATGCTAACAAGACCGACTTCGAAACAATGTATATCGTCGACGGCTTCATGGACTGGATTACCGCTGAGGCCGTCGACAAGGACGGTAACGTCATGAGCACCTCGCGCGTCATTCGCAGCCAGATCCCGAAGAACTGGAAGGCTGTTGGCTTTGTGGGTTCTGAGTCAGGTCCCACGCCAGATGACCCTTCCATCATCTCGGCTGTCAACAAGGGCAGTTCATTCTCTTCTTCCAAAGGCAATGCGGATGACACTGAGAGCACCGACGGGATGGTCGACATGGTCAACGACCACACCTCGACCGGCTCCGGTTCGAGTTCCGATCATTCCTCCAACTCATACGCCGATGCCAAGGAAGTCGCCAAGGCCGTCTACAAGGCTTACGAAGTGATCCGCGGCGTGGGAGGTCTTCTCATCTTTATCCTCGTCGCCTGCACTGTCGGCGGCGCGGGAACATGTCTTTGGAGCATGTTCAAGCGGCGAAAGATGCGCTCATATCAACACATCCCTTCTGAAGAAGGCGCGCCCGTGGAAGAAATCCATCTGCGTTCGCAAGCGCGAGAGTGATTCGATATTTTCCCTAACGTCTCTTTTCTCGCACTCTGATTTTTCCTGCTCATCTCTTATTATATTGCATGATTAGCAGCGTTGCATCTGCATTTACTCCTACCCTTCCTCCCCTCCATTTTCCATCATCTTTGCTCATCGGATGTTGTGTCCTACCTCGTTCTTCCTGGTGAAGTATTGCGAGGTCGGCAAAATCGGTTTTGCAAAATCTCTTGAAGCATGGTTTGGATGATGACTTTTGGAGGGGCGGCTTGACGGTATGGGTATATCCAACCAGGTCAGGTCATGATCATTCTACGCATATCATACTCAGCAGGCGTTTCGATTTTTGGATTACTGTTACATTATTTTCTGAGCTGTTGATCGGGAGCTTTTGCTCCCACTGTTTGTTTCGTTTTCAGGCTTCACTTCGCCTTTGAATTCTTGTGTAATATACCACGGCACGCTACCCACTTTTGATCTGATGCCTCGCATCCAGACAGAAGAAAATGTACATATCGCATAACAGCTGGAAATAGCCCCCGTGCCTGTAAATCGTTTGTGTCGATCCTGAGCTTAGTGCGGAAAGAAGCCGCCTAACACGTCCTTGCGTCGCCACGAGCTTGCTTGCTACCTTGGACCTAAATGCTGTGAAATTAACATGTGCTTTTCTGTAGCTTATTCTGGGCTTAGTCAATTTCTAGTCCGGATGGTTTTGGTCGTGTACTATGATTGGTGAAATCAGGGAAAATCACCAGTAGCTAAAGAGGCAGGGAGGAGTGTGGCTATCGGGGTTAGAGTAAGCCCTGAATATGAGGGCAGTACTGCGACTGAGTGACTCATAACTAGTAGTTAACTACCTATAGACGCTCAAGTTGAAGCATTCAGTCTATCCACCACTTCTGTGGCTGTGGGCGTCTCGTTCAACTCTCATGCCTTCCTTCAGAATCTAAAATGACCCCTCCTCGAGTGTCTCTGTACGGCAGATGGGACTCGGATTGCTCTGCACGTCTCCGTCTCGCACTCCAACTCAAAGAGATCAACTACGAGTACATTCCCGTCACCGACCAAAACGCAGCTACATACAAAGAAATCAATCCCTCAGGCTCGATTCCAACACTAGTCATTCAAGAGACGTCATCCTCCTCCGATCAAAGAGCCAACAAGCCCACCATAATATCCCAGTCACTTGCTGCGTTGGAATATCTAGAAGAAACGTTCCCACCATCAGCCACACAAAAGGCTCTCCTCCCACCCAGTACCAAGCCGCAGGACCGAGCAACCGTTCGCTGTTTGATGAATATCATTGCATCGGACGTCCACCCCTTAACCACAGCACGAGTATGCCGACGAATCTGTGAACAATTCCCCTGTCCGGCTAGTGAAACTGCAACTGCCACGGGGAACATCGAATGGGATCGTTTCTGGATCCAGCGGGGCTTGGCTGTTTACGAAGATATGATCAAGGATAATGGTGGGACGTATAGTGTTGGTGAGGATATTACGCTCGCGGATGTGTGTCTCTTACCAGTGATATGGACTGCGGAGAGGTGTGGAGTGTCGCTTGAGGGATTTGCTGGTATAGTTCGTGTTGTTGGGAATTTGTCTCGTGTTGAGGCTGTGAGGAGGGCGCATTGGAAGTGTCAGGTTGATACGCCGCAGGGGCAGAGAGTTGCATGGCGATCTTTGTGAGGAAGTATAGCTATGTAGGGGATTATAGACTAAAGCTTCGGTTAACTTCCGCCAAATCCACCCCGGAGAGACTCAAAGATGATGAAGGATAAGTTAGAGAAGTCAAGAAGGAAAAAGCCTTCCAAGGTGCACACTATTTCTTGCTCAAATAGAAAGACAAGGTGGAAGAAATTGATATTTCCCTCCCTCTTGTGGATGTCTCCTCGGTTGTTGCCAGGACCAGCGTTTGCTGGGTGTCCCCGTTGTTCGGTTTTCTCCTTTTGTGGTCTATTTAGGCCCTTTGCTGTCTTGCTTCCCTTTCTCTTCTCTAGATGCTCGAATATACATCCCTCTCGCTGCTTCCCCCTCTTCACCTGCTTCCTATACGTCGTCGCTTCTTCAGACACGACTGAGAAAGTTCGAAGACACCGACAGATGAAGAGACGGCCAGGAAATCCCTCATAACGAACCGGTTGGTTTTGCAAAGGAAGCCCGAACAGACTCTACACCCGCATTCTGCGCAGCAATATTGTTGCTGGTTTACACTTGGCCCCATCACGTCGTCGTGTAACTTACGCTTTGCTCCCAGTTCAAATATAAACCAAACGAGTCCGACAAGCCCCTCCCGAGAAAGTTGATACCCATCGTCTGGAATTACCTGTGCCGTTGCTCCCATGGATGACTGCTATTTGCGTTCGCTCGAATGGTTCTGTCATCAAGCAGAGGTGGCCCACGAATTTGTCCTGGATCACACACCCCTCGACTTTCGAAGAACGACAAGGCAGAAATTGCCACCCGCAACACCTCTGTCGTCTTCTGGCTCTACGAAGAATTCGTTGAGGCTAAGTGACGAATCCGCCCACCAAGCCATGATCAGACGGGCCGTGGAATCCACCGGTCCCTACGCGCCAATCGTTTTCGATACGACAGCACCGGGACAAAGCAATATCAAAGCTTGAGAAAAAGCTTCTTTTACTGAAATAAAAGGAAATTGTCGCGGAAGTGAGACCATTTGGTAACCCGTTACCTCCAAGTACTTCACGAGCATACACCTCTTCGCGAAGTTGCGGGCTGATTCTATACCTTGATCCAGAGACTTTACTCCAGGCTGGCTATAAAAAGACGACCCCGAGACAGATTTTAAATTGCCAGGCACTTGATAAAACAGAAAAAAAGGGCCACTTATCGCTCAATTCATCTCCAGGCAAAAATTGCTACATTCGCGAGCATTGGCGGAGCTTGCTCTGAACCGCCCAGTCCGGACACCAGAACACCGTCTTTCGCAGCAAACTCGCCAAGTTCCCGCTCTACACCCATCTCCGGCGCGACGTTGACGGCAAACTTGTGCTGTCCGATGACAAGAACGTCGTGCTCAGCGACGAATCGCCTACGCCGCCATGAAAGAACTGACACAAAAGGAGCAGGCAGCATACAGGGCGTCTAGGACGGAAATGGGGAGCCCAGAGCATCTCTGGTTCCTCAGGATCCTACCTCCAAGCTGAACTTCCACGGTGTTTCCTTGCGCCTTCGTTTAGAAGAACGTATTCCGCTTCTGTCGGGCTCGTCGTGCATGGATCTCAGTTCCCGCCTCTCCCTTGACCTCTGGCTCCTTCGGCTACCACGAATTTTGCTGAGAATTTCCGTTGTAAAAAGAGAGACAGGCAAAATGGCGTAAGGATTCTTAGCGACAACATCAGGAACCCACTTTCCCTTGACTATCGGCTGAGCCTATCAAAATGCCCAATGATTCCGAAACCCATGTACCTAGGCTATACTACCGGTGATTGGCTCCTTACACAGGCTACAACAGAAGTGCCTTGGATGGGCGAGCGCTCCGGTAAAGACACCGCGAGCCTTCACCTACGAGATGGCACCACACCCCCTACATCGAGTCATGACTGCGCACATCCCACACGATAACGCCTTGACCGACTACACCGCCCTAGCAATTCGCAGCGTCAGGAAGGGCAAGCAGCTGAACATGTACAATTTCGACTTTGAAGTCGACCACAGCCTCCTGCGTGGCACACGCGTGCCGAAGGGCAAGGGCGTCCCGATGGATGCCTATGGCATCCGTTGGATCGTGGTCGTGTCCGGCCGGACGCTGCTCACAGGCAGTTCACTCGTTCGCGTGTTTTCCCATGGGTGCTCGGTGCGGACCGTCCGCCGCGGTACGCCCCCGTAGTGTCCATTGGTCAAGTCACAATTCCCGAAGACTGGACACAGGATGACGACTACGTGTTGGAAGGGTTTAGGAGATATAACTCGAGATTTGATCTGTTAATAGTGCAAGGACCCTGAAAATGAAGAGATTCAACTGGTCAAATCAGAATATGAGCTGTCTGTCAGAACGGTGTATCATAATCCAACCTATTAGCTTGGCGTTGCATGCGTGCTTTGTGAATGTAAAGATAGTATAGCTTGCAGTATATATACTACGTGTGTAAATTTAGGGGATTACTAAATTGACCCCCCTCCTGCCTAGGAATACCTAGAGATACCTTCAATGCCTGAATTTCAGGAAACCAGGCACCAAGGTTGAAATAATTGATAATATAAGATAGTAAACCTGATTCGTAACAGCCCTAGTCACCCTTCACCGCATTTACTCGTTTACTTATTTAGTGTTATCTATATCATTCAAGGATATATAGCCTTTGCACATAAAGAAGAATACTAAACTATAAGAACTAAAGTAGTTGACTATTCAGAAGAGGATTCAGAAGAGGATTCAGAAGAGGATTCAGAAGAGGATTCAGAAGAGGATTCAGAAGAGGATTCAGAAGAGGATTCAGAAGAGGATTCAGAAGAGGATTCAGAAGAGGATTCAGAAGAGGATTCAGAAGAGGATTCAGAAGAGGATTCAGAAGAGGATTCAGAAGAGGATTCGAAAGAGTAGTGGAAGAGTAGTGGAAGAGTAGTGGAAGAGTAGTGGAAGAGTAGTGGAAGAGTAGTGGAAGAGTAGTGGAAGAGTAGTGGAAGAGTAGTGGAAGAGTAGTGGAAGAGTAGTGGAAGAGTAGTGGAAGAGTAGTGGAAGAGTAGTGGAAGAGTAGTGGAAGAGTAGTGGAAGAGTAGTGGAAGAGTAGTGGAAGAGTAGTGGAAGAGTAGTGGAAGAGTAGTGGAAGAGTAGTGGAAGAGTAGTGGAAGAGTAGTGGAAGAGTAGTGGAAGAGTAGTGGAAGAGTAGTGGAAGAGTAGTGGAAGAGTAGTGGAAGAGTAGTGGAAGAGTAGTGGAAGAGGATACTAAGGGATTTCAGGCAGAGGGGGCTCAAGTCAATTTAGTAATCCCCTCAATTTATGTGGTGAAGCAGGTATCCATCGACAGTAGATGGCACGTAGATTCCTTAGGCACTAAGCATCTATAGGTCGTAAATCAAACACATCAGGCCCGCTGAACATCATAATATCATTCTTGAATTTGGCCTAGCCGGCCCGTACAGGCTCCAAAGAGATTGAACCTAACTTTTGCATGTACAGTAGAGTGAGAAACGTCATCTATCCCAGAGCCGAAGGTACTCAACTCTGTATATTTCGGAAGAAAAGAATTCATCCTTCCTTCCTATCTATCACCTAGGTCAGTCCCGAGACAATGTCCTAGTACAAGCGCTTCTCTACGCCCTGATCAACCGTGTTACGTTCTACAGGTACCGGGGCCATGGGCTCGCAAGCAGGTGCTGTATCCAAGGTACCTAGAAAGGTGTAAAGTCTACACCTCCATCTCACGACCTGCATGAAATCAGTCCTCAACACGGCCTCGTAGCATCTGTGTCCTGGTCCTCCAGTCCCGAGTTTCCATGTCTCAAATTCAGAGTTTACAAAGAAACTGCTCTCCCCAGTCCCCAGACCCCAAACTCGCATAACCTGCCCCTCTCGTCGAATGATCGGCATCGCCGAACCAAACCTGCTGATAAAAGCAACTCCCGCCAGAATAGTAAGGCCTGCCGACAGGCGGGGACACGTATCCCGCCTCGCATCTCACATCGTAATCTAAATCACAGCTGGAGTGGGGAGCTACCGCTAAGTACTGCGGCTCGGAGATTATTGTGTCTACACTCTACAGGAGGTACGGTGGATCTACAGTATTCAGACTCTAGTGGCACTATGGAGGACCTTCGCAAGTTGACCTGCAGGCTCAGGCTGCGGGGTGCAGTGTCGGTCACCTCCGCCATGTGGCTTGGCCGTTGCGTAGCTACAGCCTGCTAGTGCTGGTATTGGGCTAGGAGCCTAGGAACGAGGTGTGTTTGGTCGTTGGTTGGGTCTTGTGACCATGTATGCAGATATCACAAGGGTATTTCTCCGAGGATGGTTGTTTTGTCACATTTTGTGTGGGGAAGGCCCGTACTAGGCGGGTGTGTGGCACGACTTTTCTTCGGCAAGTTGTGGTATATGATATTTTATCGCTGAGGCTATCGGTGGCAATGGGTGTACTCGCGTCGTGTGACTGTAAAAGGCGTAGAGAAATCTCCATTTTGACTTCATCGATCACGGTGGTCAAGTAAGACCTGCCCGATCTTTCCCCGTCTGATGAGTCTAGTCATCGTGATCCACATATACGTGTAAAACTACTGGAAGAGCGGGAATAATCATAGGATGACAATGCATTCTATTTTAGAACTCATCTCAATTTCTATTTCCAATCATCTCCTCCTGTCATGGTATATAACATAAAAAGCAATCAGCCATCAATCTGGCGGCGATGAACCGCCATGTCATGCCAACATCATAACTCAAGGGGAAAAAAGTGAGGAAAAAAAAAGGAAACGTGGGAAATATAATGCGAGGCATCACAACTCTATAATCTATAAAGAGTCGTCGCAAGCAATTTCACTCTTTCCGTCACCAGGATGGAACGCCAAAGCAAAACTGTACACACGGGATACTCGACAAAACTGAGTAGTTTACTCGGTCTTCTCGTCGCTCGAGTTGCCACTGGACATGGCCATCTCGACCTTCTCGTTCTCCGAGATGTGCCGGTGGTCAGAGGTGTCCAAACCGACCTCACGCTGCATGGCGGCAATCTCACCGGGAGAAAGCTTGGGCATGGTGTTGGCGATCTGGTAGGGCCACTTCTTCTCGATGTGGGCCTTGGCGAAGATGAGGTCAACCTCTTCCAGGTCACGACCCGCAGTCTCGGGGTAATAGAACCAGGCAAAGGGAAGACCGATGAAGTTGACCAGGGCGAAGAAGAGGTAGATACCCCAGGGAGATGCGTCAGAGAAGACGGGGGTGAACATGACGACGGCGAAGTTGGTGATCCAGTTGGTACAGGTGGAGGCGGCGGCGGCCATGGTACGGGTGCGCAGGGGGTTGATCTCGGGAGGGTAGATCCAGGGGAGAGGCAGCGTGGTAAAGGCGAAGAAGCAGATGAACAGGAAGATACCGACGATGGCACCCTTGGCGTTCTGCTCGTTCTCATTGATCAAGCAGGCCATGGTGATGATGAAGGACAGACCCTGGCCGGCGAAACCGATCAGGAACAGCTTGCGGCGACCGACCTTCTCAATCATGAAGAAGGAAGGGATGGTAGCGAGGGCGTAGACGGTAGCGAAGACACCACCCAGAACCAGGGAGAGACGGTGCTCCATCTTCAGGTTCTGCTCGAACAGCAGAGTAGAGTAGTAGATGGCAGCATTGCAACCGGTGAACTGCTGGAAGAACTGGCCGGAGCAACCAATCATCATACGCTGGAACTCCTGGGTCTTGCCGAAAGTGAAGAGGGTCTTCCAGCTGGCCTTGGCACCCTCCTGGGCCTTCAGGTCAGCCTTCATCAGGTTGAAGTCGGTGAGGACATCCTCGCCGTCAACAGTGCTGTCGTTGAGCGCGGCGAGGACCTCCAGAGCCTCGTGGTCCTTGCCCTGCATGACGAACCAACGGGGAGACTCGGGCAGCATCAAGGCGCCAACGCTGACCAGAATAGCGAAGAGGATCTGGAAAGCGACGGGGAAACGCCACTGGACGGAGCTGTTGACGTAGGAGAGACCAAAGTCAATCCAGTAGGCGATCAAGGTACCGACAGCAATGATAGCACCCTCGAAGCAGACGAGGAAACCACGGTTGTGGGCGCGGGAGCACTCGGACTGCCAGACAGGAATGGTAGCAGTGTCCATGCCGTTTCCGAGACCAGAGATGACACGGCCAACGACGAACTGGCCCAAGCCCCATTGGGAACCGAAGGCAGCAGTGGAGATGACGGTACCGATAATCATGAGGATACCACCAGTGACGAGCAACGGCGTACGGCCGATGCGCTCACCGAAGCAGAGAGTGAAGATAGCACCAAAGAAACAGCCAAGTTCGTAACAGGCGGTCACAGCACCGCGAAGGACGGAGACATGTTGGGAGTAGGCAGCAGAAGAGCCATCGGGAATAGCGAGAGCGCCGAACTCCTTGGTGAACTCGGTACCAGCAATGATACCAGACATAAGACCCTGGTCATAACCGAACAGCGAGAAACCAACAACGGAGGTGAAGGTGATGGCAAGGTGGAGCTTCTTGCCCCGTAGGCCGGAAGTTGTTGTCCACATCTTGAGGTTGTGTCTCTTGCTTCGCGTGGTATGTGCGCGAAGGGATGGGATGGGATGGACCAGGACAAGGAGAGAAAGAAATCCGTCTGGAGTCCGGGGTCAGGGAGGAGGCCTTATATGTATCTTTACTTCTTCCAGGGCGGAGAAACCATCCTTACGGGTCAGGTCGGCCAAGACGAAAAACATTGGACATGACGTCGGCCGTGTTAACACTAGAGGCAGGTCGCGCGGACCACCTCACCACCGTGGTATGCCGTGGGCCCAATATGGGGGCTAGGGGGCCAAGGGGGCCCCGCAGCAGAATTTTACGGGGGTCGCGATAGGTGGGGACTGCCCTAAGGTGGATTTTGCTGGAGGCAAGTCTCGCGAGCCGCCCGAAAGGTAGAAAATCAGAAAGGTACATGCCCATGGATGGAGGGCCAAGCGCGTAGCGGCTGCTCTTTTTTCGGGTTGGAAGCCCGCCACCAACATACGACGCTGCATTCGGGAATCCGAAAGTTTGTAAAGTCAGCAGAAGTGGCGGGCCAGTCAATTTGTTGGAACTTGGATCTTGGGGGAGACCGAAGTTCCTGGGGGAAATTCCGTGCCTGAAAGCCTGTGATTCTGTGGTCCTGTGTACTTGTGAGTTGTGACTTCACTGACCTGGGGCCTTGAAAGTTGGGGTTGCTTAGGGTTGCTTGGAAGGCGCCACCCGTTCTCGTCCGTCAAGCCACCCGTGGAGCCCTCCGGACGCCTCTTTGTCACCGTCCGATCGCAGCCCTTCCATAGAGTCGCCATTGTAGCCTCGTGGGGGTGGGCTGTTTCCAGCCGCGGGCGTCAGGATCTTCCTGCTTGTGGCCAGAATGGGAATCTCTCCCGACCCTCCATGTCGCTTCATAAGTTCATCCTCGTCCATTCACGGGGGAAAACGGGGAAGCGTAGTGGAGTCTCAGTCCAGGGACAGAATTTTCTCTTTGCTTTTTTTTCCCGATTCCTCCCCAGGAGTCCAGTCGTAGTCAGTCCTTTTGCACATTTGAAAAGCGTCGGCATTTCAAGCGAGGTCGGCGGCCCCAAAAGACTGAAGAGGCCCATGCTAAGTACACGCGAGCCTCTCTTTCCAATACCCACAACTCGCCTCAGTTACCTTTCTCCCGCATTATGCTTGGCTTCCCCCGAAGGCCCGTCCGTTGCTTAACTCATAGTCGCTCTGCCCGATGCCGACGGTCGGGAGGGGTACCGTGAAGGAGACCGTGATCCACCCGGGCGGGTCACCAGAGGGCCAATCAAGCCACCGACGCGATGGAATCCGACACCCCCGTGGGGACCAAGAGAGAAAGCGGTCTTCACATTGGGAGATGGTCTTGCCGTGTGGTGAGTAGTTACTGGTACGCATGTAAAACTCAGTCGCCAATGGTGTTGATGGCGCGGGTGCAGGGTGGTAGTTGTCAGAAGCTACCGCGGGAAGGTTTGTGGAGGAACGCGCATGTGATCATGGCGTTGTGAGCGGGCGATAAGGCTTTAGCCCTTTGGATCCTCGACGCCTCCGCGATTCTCTTCTCCTCACTTTCTTTTCTGCTCCAGACTACTCCGGTAACAGTTAGGAACTTGGGGTTGAGAACTTGAGAGGGCCCAGAGGGGCTGCTCGGAGGATAGTATTTCCAGGACCGGACGAGTGTCACGTGAGCAGGATCCGTTCGCCGAATTCGGCCAATGTCCGAGCCCCTGCTGCTGATTAGTTGGAGGAATTAAACGGCCAGTAGGGCTCAACCACCCTCCAGTGACGGTGGGTCCCCAGATTCCCCTTATGTAATCCTCCATTTCCCGTTAAGTTAACTGGATGTTAACTTACCGACTTGGGACCAACTCGGGCCGCTTCTTACGTATTCCGTCTTTTTGATGAAACCCATCGGCTTCTGGTTGATCCTTCCCACTTGCAGCACGGAGTACTCTGTGCATGTCGGCATATTCATCTATCTCCACCGTCGGGCGCAAGGGGATGGTTACTGGCTCAAGTCATAATGAGTAGTGGGGCGTGGGACGGGTCATTGTTTAATTTCCATACTTTGACCACCCTCCTGACTCCTCAGACTCTCCGACGGAATACAAGTGTACTTACTGCTACTTTACCTCGAGCTAACTCCCAAAGTGTTGGTAGTAGAAAGCTAGTCTACGGAAGCGCGCTCGCCTAGCGGAGGGACGGAGTCGTCTTTCGGAAAAAGGATTTCGAGTTCTCGATGCGCATCGGAGGATGGCACGGACTACATCTACTTTACGTTCATGAAGCCGATGTATCATGTCGACGTCTTCGTATCTCTGTACCTGGCATGCTATTCAATTGCTGATAGCTATATTTGACTTCATTCGGTCTATGTATCCCTTCTTCTCGCGTAGAAGATAAGAGTCTATGAATCTCAAGAGTGTGGGTCAATTCATGCCAATTGCATTCAGAATGACCATGCCAGATGGATCAATTCCACGTGGTCGATGATATCCGCAAGGATGGTGACTGGTATGTCAGGCCGGATTCGTTCTCCGTTCCTGGGCTCGATGCCGTAGTAGAGTCAGTAGACCTCTCCGATTGTGAGATGTGACGATCCCGAGATCCCTTATCGCTGTCTTCATCGCCGAGTATCATCAGTAATCACACCTCACGACCTATGAGAATTGCGATAAATTCAAACGTCCGTGGGAGATTCTGATCATAGCGCTTGGAAGTGGGGTTAGCAGATGCAAAGCTCCACTATGCAATATGGCCTACTGCTTGATAATCATGGGATAATTTAACTGCCATACTACTGACCATGGACGAGAATGTTTCGGCATGGCATTGACTTCAATATCGGCTGGCCGTCCAACAATTACCCGAGGCTCAGCTCGGCGTTGGACTGTACAGTAGACACTCGGGTTGAAATTGACCGATGGTACACCGAGGATACTTATTGCATTGTAAAAAGTACTGTTGGACCTCTAGTTGGAGAAAGGAAGAGTTTGCTGCCAGGTACTTCCTTGACACATCAGTTCGCTTCAAGATTAGTGTCTCATCTGGGCAATACCCACCCGCATCTTCGTCCATCCACGAGTCAACGTTCGTTGCAACTCCCCCCCCCCCCCCCCCCCCCCCCCCCCCCACCACGGAAATACTGAAGACTTTTTCCTGCGCCAAGCATCAGCCACCATATCAGCGATGAATCTGGTGACATCAGTGTGGTAAACGCCCTTGAGTAGTCAGTCCAGAGTTATAGTTTTCAATTGCCTACTGTAGAAAAGGGTGGCGGCGGACAAACCCCATCGGCCACTGGCCGATGAAAAAGTTTGCCTGAAAGATGACCGAAGCCAAGCCTCCCGCGCGGGAGGCGTCATGGTAAACTCTGATGAACTACGCCAGAGTACAGACGGATAGAAGGTTTTGGGGGTTTTGATAAAGTTTTCACCTGACGTCACAGATCTGCGATTGAATTTGCTCCTGTGTCAGAAGAATTTTTCATGTTGATTGATGCCTTCTTTGGGCTCGCGAGAAGTGCGAGAGATTACCTGTTTGGGTATCCTTGGAGATGATCATCTCGGCATTGCGCCTGCTCCGCTGTGACTCTGTCACTCTGTGAGTGACGGTGAAAAAGGCTACCTGCAGATTGTTGTTCGGGCGTGGGATTCAAAACACAAATGTTAATCTTGCAAGCAGAATGACTCGAGGTGTGATATACTCACGCATGACTTTAAGGCAGTCACTAGGTTCCTCTTACAAAACAAAGCTAGAGCTTGCAACACACATAGCAACGGATGAACATCCAGTCTATCCATCTATCAACGTAAGATATGCCACACGAATACAAACAAACAAAGTTACACAGCCCAAATCACCAATAATTATATCAGCCCCTCAAACTTGCGACTTGTTCACAATAATCTCAGCAAGTGCCATCAAAGATCCGCTCGACAGCAACTCCAACATCTGCACATTGGCGTTCGCTTCGCGCACAATCCAATTTCGAATCTCAATCACGACCAGCGAATCCAGACCCAACGAGGCTGCCGTGATCGACGGATCCATGCCCTCCAGCGCAATCACAAGCACCTGCACCAGCTTCGTCGCCAGCGCTTCATAACAAATCTGCAGCGATTACTCCTTCGAGCCCGCACTGGCGAGTAGCACATAGAGCGGTGCAGACGGGATGGACCACCTACCACCGCGGACCCTAAGCCATGCGCAGCCTTTGCAGCCTCATAACACGCTGAACTTGGCGTCCTGCGCCCAGAAGTGGTCCAGCGTGTTGAGCTCGAGGCCGACAATGAATTGACCTGAGCAGGAGTCAGGTAAATCACCCTTGATTGCAGCGGCTAGCAGTGCGAGCACCTCTGCTTTGTCCTTGCCGTCTGTACCGATGTTCTTAAGCACTTCTTGTCGTCGTTTGCGATCTACTTCGACCGCGTAGCCCCCGTCCCGGACGGCGGTTAAGTCAATCGATGTACCGGGAAGATCCAGTGAACGCCGATATTCCATGAACCCGTCAGGAAGACGTTTGCAGCGACGTAGGCGGGCTTGGCCACGATTACCGATAACACCGGCAACCGGGGAGTGGGCCACGAAGAAGTCGAGAGGGCAGTCAGCGAGGATTCATGGAAGTTCCAGGCGCCGTCGACTTTGCTGGTTATGACTGACTGGAAGTCGTCCCGAGTCATCTCCTCGAAGAGGATATCTTGCTTTGTATTAGCTGGCTGGTGAGAGTTACAGGGTATGTTTGATGACATGACTCACTCGGAGAACCATGGCACCGTGAACGACACCACGGATTGGCGGGATATCTTTCATTTCCTGCTTGACGAGACTCCCGACTGATTGTTTGCAGCTCACATCACATGGCTTAATGCTAACAATTGTGCCCTTGAGAGCCAGCTCGTTATTCAGGGCGTGCACTTGGCTGTTGACTGACGCGCTTCGAGAAACCAGAACAATGTTTCTGGCTCCCTTGGAAGACATCCATCTGGCCATGCTCCGTCCTAGGCCTCCGGTGCCGCCAATCAAAACATAAGAAGCGCCGGCTTTTAACAGAGAAGAACCTGTCTTTGATGCAAGAGCCTAGGATACTGAAGTCAGCATTTTCTTGCTTGAGATCCAGATGCGGGAATATCTTACATTGACATAATCAACCGGATGTGGAACAACCACACTCTTGCCCATCACCTTACGGTTTGCAACGTGCGAAAAGGAGTCTCCAGCTCCGAGATAGGTACATGGTCAGCAGCAAGCAGCAAGATCGGCGCACAGATTCCTTGGCCGTCAGCTCCGTCACATTGTTCAAGAGACGCTTCATAAGCTTGGGGTGGTGCGCAGCCACCTTGGTCAAATCGACAGAGGCAAAGCTCACGTTATAATGGAATGGAAACATGTCTAGGGGAGTGTTCTTGGTGATATCAGCCTTGCCAATCTCGACAAATCAGCCAAATGGCGCCAGGCATTCCCACGTTTCGCGCAGAATATCGCCGCCGAGGGAGTTCAAAACGACGTCCACGCCCTCACAGTTTGTTGCACGGCGAATGCCCCAAGCAAACGAAGTATCGCGGCTGTGGAGAATGTGATTTTCAGGAATACCATACTGTGTCATGAGGAATTGCTTCTTCTCCACGCTGCCGACAGTCACGAAGATCCCCGCGTCAATCATTTGCGCCAGCATGATAGCTGCCTGCCCGACACCACCAGCACCGGCGTGAATTAGAAATCTCTCGCCTTTTTGCAGACAGCCGAGATCGAAAATTGCATAATACGCGGTGCAAACGACCACAGGCACCGTGGCACCGACCTCAAAGGATATGTTCTCTAGGATCGGGGCAGCGCTACTGGCTTTACATCGAGCATAGGTGGATTTCCCGATGTGGCGTTTGCGCATCCCGACTAATTGGATTTAGTTATGCTTATTTAAAGATAGGGGATTCCTAAATTGACCCCCTTCTGCATTTTTGGACCCCTCCTGCCTAGGAATGCCAAAACGATACCTTTCAATGCCTGAATTTCAGGAAAGCAGGCACCAAGATAGAAATAATCGATCATACAAGATAGTAACCTTAAGATAATTCTCAACAGCCCTAGTCACCCTTCACCGCGTTCGCTCCTCTACTTATTTAGTGTTATCTGTATCATTCAAGGATATATAGCCTTTATACGTAAAGAAGAATAGGTACTAAACTATAAGGACTAAAGGAGTAGAATATTCGAAGTAATAGAGTAGTAGGAAGAGGATATCAGCGGATTTCAGGCAGAAGGGGGGTCAATTTAGGAATCCCCTTTCTAGGTATATGCCAACTCTTGCCCTGCAAATGGATATTGCTACCTACGTAGGAGTAAACACACAGGAAACAATGAGCTTTGTCAAGGTCCCGAAACAGCCGATCAAAGTGAATTGAGTGACGAAGATTGTTTCTAATACTCCATTCAAGGTTGCTTCCAAGACACAAAGCCGTTTGTTGACGAACAAACAGATCGCACACCGGATGCCACGGCATTGCCCTTGATAGCGATAGTTGATGCTATAAAATCGAGATCTCGTTCAACGTCTAAGGCAGTGGAAAACCCACAGTTCGCTCCACTCAGAACCCCCTTATTACCAAAATTTACTGTTCATCATTGTACTCTGATAAAGTCCTCGAGAGTTGCCGCAGTGCTTCAGCGCAGACATGGACCCCGAAACCTTCACGCACGACCGACAGACCTTCCAAGAGAGAATCCACGTATGGGCCACTGCACTCAGTGAAGGCTCCGTCAGCGACGGCGCCCGTACGGAGATTGCAGAAGCATTAGAAGAAATGGTCAAAGACATCGAGGTACTTGGAACACCTCCCCCACTTGGGAATCTGCCTGCCGAAGATTTTGATCTCGTCGACTCGTGTTCCGAAGACGGAGAACGCAATCACTGTGAGGGCTATGAGCTGATTGATCCCCTGGCCGAAGCAGACTTTGGTCGTCTTTGTTCCAAGGATGGTACAATCAGGGATGCCCTGTCCTGGGCTGCAGGGCTTTTGGAGAGCAAACATGCACCGGTCTCTGATGTTGCTATCATTCTTGACATGCTTGCTTTGCATGTTGGGAGACTTCGGTTGACTCGGGTGTCAGAAGGCGTTCTTGTAGATCTCTATGCGGACCAAATGGATGATATGGCCAAGGTGCAGCACGACTCAAATCAGAGGTACGGGAATGAATACCTGAGGGCGATTTGGAATCGCCTCTACAGTTGCATGGACTGTAATTGTGACAAGTGCAGCATGACTGGGCGATAAGTTTTGATGTAGTTTCCCAATTAAACCTTTTGAATGCTAATCCATTTCTGAAATCGAGCTTTCAAGCCTGCTTATTGACATTGATCTTCAGGTTGAAACTTTTGAACTGCCAGTCTCAACCTTAGCCGTTCGATAGTTGGAAGGGGGTAGAACACTGATCATTTTTTTTGCTCCATTAATTGTGGAAATTTCTAGACAAATGAGTAAATTCATCGTCATGAGAGATATCATGAAAGCCGTCCCTTTGGAAGAAACTTATTCAAGATAATATCGGGGCCTTGTAGATGCCAAGGGATGGAGCTCCCATAGTCCCGAACTTTCAGTACGGATCAGCAACTAATCCTCTTCCGGCGCCCTTCCTTTTTCCTCATCGCATCTCACAATCTGCGCAACGCACCCCATGTCTCTGCCAATCGCCCGTCGCCTCGCATCTGGAGTCTTCTCCAAGCCAGCCTTCACTCCCACCCACCCCGTGCGATCCTCAATTGCGCAGCGCCTGTCCTCCAGCAACGCGCCCAAGTTCTCACCACCTCCGCGCCCGTCCTCCGCACCCCATAACGACCGCTCCCAGTTCAAGATCCTGCCCATTCTCGCAATCATTGCCATCGGCTCCGGCTCCTACGTGTTCCTCGTGAAGTCTCGCACCGGACAGTCAACACAACGCCCGTCGAACTAGAGTAAGGGGAACAACACCAAGCACCGAAGCACCACCAGCTCAGCGAGCTCCAAACACGGCAGCCACTAACTGGTTCCTGCTCCTGTTAGTCCCGCCGCTACCGCTTCTGCCCCTCCACCTGGCACCATCCCCCCTAAACCTCACCGCCGCCAAAAACAACAAGCAACCTTAAACCTTCTCTCCCTGAATCTCCCCCCAATTCCTCCTCTCCTAGTCAATTATTCCACTCAATTAACCTCCTCAAACCTTCCTCCCCTCACAATGGCCCCCACTACAAGCCCCCGCTTCTCCCCCGACGAGGTAACAGTCATCTTCTTCCTCGGCGGCCCCGGCAGCGGCAAAGGCACCCAATCCGCCAACCTGGTCAAAGACTACGGCTTCGTCCACCTCTCCGCAGGCGACCTCCTCCGCGCCGAGCAACTCCGCGAGGGCTCCCAATACGGCGCCATGATCAAAACCTACATCACCGAGGGCAAGATCGTCCCCATGGAAGTCACCGTCAACCTCCTATCCAACGCAATGCGCGAGTCCCTCGACACCCACCCGCCCGCCCCCGGCACCAAGGCGCGCTTCCTGATCGACGGGTTCCCGCGCAAGCTGGACCAAGCGGTCTTCTTTGAGGCCACGGTCTGTCCGTCCGAGTTGGTGCTGTTCTTGGATTGTCCCGAGAGTGTGATGGAGGCCCGGCTGTTGAAGCGTGGGGAGACGAGTGGGCGGGATGATGATAATGCGGAGTCGATTCGCAAGCGGTTCCGTACTTTTGTGGAGACGTCTATGCCGGTTGTGGATGATTTCGAGGCTAAGGGGAAGGTTGTTAAGATTCAGGCTACTGGGTCTGTGGAGGAGGTGTATAAGCAGGTGAAGGAGGGGCTTGCGGAGCGTGGTGTGCATGCTCGTTAAGGGGGAGAGGCTGGGATGGAACAAAATGCATTGGAGTGTAGATAGATTGTTTTATGCTTGTCGTTGCTGGTCGGGACATACAGAGACCGCTCGTTTGTGTTTTTGAGCTCGAGGTCCTTAGATGATAGAGTGTTGGTATACTTACCTAGGCTGGCATGCTGTCGGCCTATTTTGATCCATGCAGAGCGTTAATCAATCTTCGCCTCTTACAATCTGTCGAAGTTGTATGTGAATTCTTCACGTTCGTCAACGTGCTGAGCCCTCCACTACAATCGGGGGACAGCCAGATCTTTACAAGACACCCTCTCCAGACAGGAGAGATAGGCGAGCTTCCAACCATGTTGCAAGTGTAGGCACTTGGCAAGCCTGGTCTGCTATGACTGACTGCTAGACAAGCTCGACTCCTATCTTCACACTCACTGTCGGTACCGATACCCTAATCACTGTACGCCTCAATAATCTACTTTACAACAGTCCTTACCAGGACAAAGAGCAAAACACAACTCCCTACTCGACACTCAAGATCATCTAGAAGTATTGTAATTCTGATCAAAGACCAGGCAAGACCAAAAAAGGTCATCCCGCCAGGAAAACATAGCAGAGCAAAACACAGACATGACATGACTCGTGGGGATCCCAATATCAACGGAGGAGAGGGGGGAAGAGGACCAGTATATCCGTCCCTACAAACTGGCCAACCCAAAGAGGAAAAAAAAGAGAATAAGAAATAGAAATGCATGAGGGATAAGAAAATGGGGAGATGAGCGTGGAAGAAACAGGGGGCCAGACAGGATCTCCCCTCTATTAGCGCAAAGAATAAGGAATTTTTGTTCAGTGAGCTTTTTTGGTTGCTTTTTCATCACTCCATCGCAGAAAACACCTACTCCAATGCAGTAGTTCCACAAATTCGTCCCAACTTCGTCGTCAAGAAAAAGCCCAAGGCAGAGAGAGAGAGAGAGACGGGCTGCTTTACTCAGCAACAGGCTCGACCTCACGGGGCTGCTGGTTGCGCCTCCGGTCACCAGAGCGAGTCTTGTCGCCGCTCTTGCCCTGAGTAGTAGCAGCCTCCTGGTCGGCGGCAGCCTGGATACCCTCGCGGAGGAAGCGCTCACGCTCGGTGCGGATGACGGTCAGAACGCCCTCGAGAGAGCGGCGCCACACCATCAGACGACCCTGGACCTCGGCCCACTGCTTCTCGCCGAACACGCGGTAAGTAGCGCGGTGGACGAGGAACTCCTGCTTCAGCTGGGAGAGCTTACCCTCGACCAGACCGGCACGGATGGTGTCGATGACCCACATCTCGATGTCGGAGGCGGGCACGCGCAGGGCAGAGGCGATGGTGGCGTAGGGGAGCGAGCGCGAGGGTGTAGAGGAGGCCAGGGAAGTGAGAGTCAGGAGACGCATCTTGGTCTGCAAGGCCTCGGCGGCCTCGGCGAGAACGCCGCCGGAGATGGAGGCGAGAGGGTTGGCGGCAACAAACTCCTCGTAGGCATCGAGGGTGTCCGAGGTGAAGATCTCGAGCAGCTCAAAGAGGGTGCTGTCGCTGGAGCGGAGAGACTGGACGGCATCGGAGGCAGTCAGAGGGGTGAAATCGAAGACGGTGGGGCGACGCAGAGCAGAGGCGAGAGCGCGAACGGCAAGCTCGCGAGCGGCGGGCTTGCTGGCTTCGGCGGCGGGGATGGTCTGCAGAGCCTGCACAACGTGGGTCTGGGCAAGGTCGTCATCGCCAGCGGCGGTAGCGGCATCGGCGATAGCCAAGTGCACCTTCTGCGTCTCCTCTTCATCCAACTCCCAGGCGGACAACCAGTTAGGCAACTGTGTGGCGAGCTGGGGCTTCAGGGCCTCAAAGGCGTATCCGGATCCAGACTGGCGGATCACGGCCACAATGGCCAGGAGGACGTGGTACCGGCTGGAGTCATTGGTGGACAGAGTGTTGAAGATGGTGGTGAGAATAGAGATGGCCAGGGTCGGGCCGAATTGGGGAGAGGTGGTGATGGGCTTAGCGAGATAGGTGCAGATGCGCGGGAGGAACACGTCGGCGTCGGACGACTGGTGAATGAGGTGGACGAGGAGGTTGTAGGAAGGAATGATCTCTGTCAGATTTTCGCATCAAGTCAGTTTTTCTGTATCCATCTGAAAGAATTGCTTTCACGGCTTGTCGATATTTGAACGTGATATCTTTTTTT
The DNA here is from genome assembly GCA_024706585.1 of Penicillium simplicissimum. Classification (NCBI taxonomy): domain Eukaryota; kingdom Fungi; phylum Ascomycota; class Eurotiomycetes; order Eurotiales; family Aspergillaceae; genus Penicillium; species Penicillium simplicissimum. The sequence continues at coordinate 2,758,961 of JAMZTW010000044.1, forward strand.
TTCTCTCTATTGTTGTCTTGCCGCCGCGTTCTTCCACATTGAATTCTCGCAATATCCCTACTCACCCTTCTCGGGAGCACCGTTCAGGACGGCAGCAGCGCCCACAAGCTTCTTCAAAACCTCATCGCGCTGCTTGAGGTCAGGCTCGCCCTCGGATTGTTCCTGCTGGCGGATCGGCTCGAGGAGCGGGGCGATCTCGGACTGGAGGCTGCCCTCTTTGCGGAGGGTGTCGATGTACTGGGCGAACTCCTCGGTGAGCTCGGAGAAAGAACCCTCAATGAGGAGGGTGTTGGTCGGAGCGGGCATGATTGGGAGAGGGTATGTGGTGGGAGAAGGGGAGGGGGAAGAAAGAGAGGTTCTTTGATGGTGGAGTCGTATCGATAAGTTGAGAAATTTCAGTGTGTGCCAAAAAGTCTTGGCGAAAGGAACACCAACTGGCCTGGCCTGCGGGAGCAATCTGACCATCCCAACTATTCTCCGTCACCAACCAACTTTCCATCCACAATCGCATCAAATTGATCTACAACAAGAATTGGCAAGATGACATAAGTTACCAAAATTTGGTTGATTAAGACTTGGTTGATTAAGACCATTGTCTGCTATGCCACCGCCAGTGCAGGCAGATAACCGCAAACTCCGCTAATACACAGGGAAGGACAGGCGCGCGTTTTCATAGATAATGGAATAACATCAGCGCAGAAAGGCGCATTCGGAAACGGGGAATCAATCATTTCAAACAGGGAGAAAAAGCATCAGCAAGTCGTCATCGCGCTGAAATGGAAAGGAATTCAAAATCTTCACACAGCATGACATCGCGGTATATTACGCGAAGCCAACTCTCGGACGCGATATCAAATCCGTCGCGGAGATCCTTTACAGGAGGAGGCGCGCAGCAAGGAATATGGCACCAGCCATGAGACCAGTGGAGTAGCCCTCCAGGCTGGCGAGGGTGACAGCGGCGTTGTGGGTAGTGCTTGCAGCCGCGACCGAGGAAGAAGTCTGGCTGGACGAGCCCGTGGAAGTGGTCATGGCCATGGTGGTTGATGCCGCGGTCGTGGTGGAGCTGGTGGTATCCTCAGCGCTGGCATTCTTGCTGCCGCAGTTGGCAGCAGCCTTGCAGGCGCGCTGGCCCTCGGCGTCGTTGGGGTGGGCGTTGATGCACTGGCCATAGTTGGCCTCGCAGACGTAGAAGGGGACAGTCTCGATGTACTGGGAGACATCGGGGACGGTGCCGTCGGAGCAAATGCAGCTGAATTTCAATGTGCTCTGCGACGAGATTATCAGTATGACTTGGAGCCGTTGGCACATCACGGATGTTGCGGAAGCGCAAAACATACAGCCTCGCAGGTGTTTGCCTTGGTCGAACCGTTACAGATGGAGGGACACTCATTGGTCTGTCCCAGGCACCAGGAAGCTGTTGTTGATCTTGAGTCAGCGGGTTTCGTCTAGAGGGGCTTGTTGTCGACCTACACAGGTCATCCGGATTCACCAGGCCGATGTTGAACCCTGCGGGGAAGGTGTAGGTGTAGGTGGTGTTGGCGCCCATCGCGGTGGCTGCCAGGGCAGACAGGAGGACAATGGAGGGAATCATGATGGACTGTGATTGATGTGATTGGAGTAGAAGTGATACAAGAAACAGTCGAGGGGTGGGAAAAGGAAGAGAAGAGGATGTCGCAAGGTCACAACGAGAACGAGCCAAGAAACTAAAAGGAAGTAGTGCAGGAAAACAAAGCCGGGAATGGCAGGCACCGCCCGTGCAGCAGACTAGATCATCCTAATAATAATAATAATAATAATGGGAGCTACTAACGGACCTAGTGCATAACTACTGCAGAACGAGGGAACACTAAGGAAGGTGCCAGGGTAACTACCAGGAAAAGAGCACATACCAGCAAAGCTTCCCAGCCTCCAGGGCCGTCTTTCCGGTTTTCCGTTCGAAGGGACTGGTCTCCACGAGGCCATCGTGGGCGCCACAGCTTGAAATTGGGACTGTTACTGTTAGCGTTGAGCTCGAGCCACGGTCCCAACCACCGAACTCTTTTGGCGAGATTCGAGGGTGATGACGCGCCGGCGCAGAGTTCGTTTGAGTTTTGGTCGCTTCATCGCGTTGATTGATGTACCTGATACACTAGCCACCGCACTGGTTATCTATTGACCATCTATCGGTGGAACGACATGAACTCAAATGTCAGACGACCAATCTCCTCAGGTTGGACCGTACAAGCGGTTCTCCTCAATTTTCCCCCAGATCATTTCGGAATCCCTTGTCATTTTAACGGCTCTAAGACTCTCTCCAAGTTGCCAACACTCCTGCTCCGGGCTCGGGTTGATCAATTCTGCTCCCACCGCTTGTACACCTCCTACATTCCACATCCAAATTCTTGATGAACAGGAGGGCGCCTCCTTGCAGCTGTCATCCCAATTGCAGCCCAATTGGGGCATGCCCAAGTAAGACCGTGTCTGGAGCCGATCGCAGGCTGGTGATCCCGGAATTGGAGAACATCTCAGCACAGACTTATCAACGCCTTTGCTTGGTTCCGGCAATCGATAACCATGGATGCCGGTCTCATGATTACCTATTCGAGTGCTGGGCGGTTAGTCAACAATCCCCTGCCGAACTGGTTGGGTCTAGGACTCTAGTGACACAATTCACGTGACAGAAGTCTTTCCCTCTTTAATCATGTAATCAGGTCCCCACCTAACTAACTAACTACCTAACTACAGTTAGTACAGTACTGTAGGTATCAAAGTTGACTTACCCGATTGGGTCAGCCGAGGTCCCATGCGAGATGGTTGCCGGCGCGGAGAGAGAGAGGGAAGAGTAAGTGGATTGTGTAGATGTAGAACTTGATCACTCTTGAAAACTTCCAGCCCTTCCACTCCTCTCCAGTCACCCACCAAACCTACACTAAAACCCAACAATGGCCGACACGGCCTCCCTCCCCTCCACAATCGCCCACTTCCGCACCCACCAATGGGCCAATTCCCTCCTCTCCAGCGAAGACTACATCCCCATCCCAACAGACTCCCGCCGCCCCAAACCCAGCGGCGAAGACACCTTCTTCGGCAACACGATAGCAACCCCGTCAACCATCCCACACGTCCTCACCCTCCAACGCCGCACACTCAATACCCCGCTCTCCGCACCACCCCCTTGGCTCCCCGCAACGAAGCAAGATGCCGCCGCCGCGGGGACCGCCACACCCGGCGCCAACCCGGCGGATATCATCATGATCTATGACCTGGGCGGTGCGGGGATAGCGGGACACCCGTCTATGGTGCATGGGGGCGTCGTTGCGGTTATGATTGACGAGGCGATGTCGCTGGCTGTGGCGGCGCATGCATCGGCGCAAGCCCAAGCGCAAGCCCGGTCGTCTCCGGGTTCCGGGTCGGATACGAATCCCCGGGGCAAGTTGTTCACGGTGCAGTTGGATGTGCGGTACAAGAAGCCTGTGATGACCCCGCAGCTGCTGGTGGTGCGGGCGAGGGTTGTTGCGCGGGTGGGGAGGAAGTTTTGGGTGAGGGCGCAGGCTGTGCAGGAGGACGAGGCGGGTGCTGGGGGCCATTTGGAGTGGGCGAAGAGGAAGGTTGTTAAGATTGATGCTATGGCGTTTTGGATTGTTACGCCGGGGGGACGGCAGAAGCTGTAGGTTGGACTGAGGGGGTGTCAGATAGGTTACATTCTAAATCCTTATATTTATAGAATGGGGACGGTCTTGTACATATAGAAGGCACCAACTGCGAAATCTAAAATACAGACGGTCTTGTACATATAGAAGGCACCAACTGCGAAATCTAAAATACAGACATCAAGCTGGAGGGTAGATACGTTCAACATGGATATCAGTCCACGTGTACGACTGACCAGCTACTACCTACCAACGGCATTGAAGATGGTATCCATGGATGGATGATCAAGTCTAAACACAAATGTATTTCTTCCGATCTATAAATCCCCAGAACTATACACAAGCGGGTATTCAGGCCACTATATACTCAACTTCCCCAGAACATCCTCCAATCTACAGCTTCTCCAACTTCCTCGATCCAACGTTCCGACTCGCACTCACAACAAGTCCAACCTGCGTACTCAACGCAATAACCTCCCCATTCTCATCCAGCACGGTAACATCCAAATCCGTCCTCCCACCCCTGACAACCTTAGTCACAATCCGACTATACAACCACTCCACCCCCTCCTTCGGCAAATGCTTCTTCATATCAATATTCAACGTAACAGTCGGATACCAAAACTTAGCCGTCATCTCCGGCACCGGCTCGCCCTTGGCCTTAGCCACCGCCGTCGCAGACATGGTATCAAACCCATCCAGCGCCATGGGAAACATATCCAGCAGATAGACGACGGCCGCATCCGTCCAGCGCCCATCCTGGTCGCCGCCCGGCCGGAACCGAGCCCACTGGTCGATCGCCATGGTCCCCGTGCGCTGCTGCTGCGCCTGGCCCTTGCCCGGCCCGTACAGCTCAAGCTGTGCGCCTGCGCGGCGGAATTCAGGGAAGGGCGGGTTGAGCTTGATCCATGCGCCGTCCTTGCCGGTGCGTGCTAGCGCGGGGAGATCGATTTTCCCGCCAGCCAGGGAGCCGGGTGGTGGTGCTGGGTAGGGCTTCCAGCCTGTTGGCGCGCTGATGCCGACTTCCGCGCTGGGCGGGCTGACGGTGATGTATCCGGCGACGTTGACGAGCAGTTGGTCGGGGTTCTTTTCTGAGGGTTGGAGGAGCTTGATGTGGATTGTGCTTGTCCGGGCGCCGAGCTTTACGTCTTCGACTTCGAGGGTTGCGGGGCCGGCGGCTGTGCGGCGAAGGAAGGAGAGTTGGAGGGCGATTGGTGCGGCGGGGGTGTCGTATTGGGTTGGGTGGGCGTGGGCGAAGTGTGTCAGGGCGAGATTGTAGAGGACTGCTGCTGTGTAGCCGCCGTGGGGAACTGCCCGAAGAGGGAAATTGGTTAGTTGGTTGTGTTTATTCACCTTCAAAGAGGGTTATGGATGAGGGTTAGGCACCGGTTCCAATGCACCATTCTGGACGAAGATGGGCGCTGTACTTGTTATTGCCTTGGGGAGTGACACGAATGGCGTCCACGAAGGACGCGTTAAGGGGAGGCATATTGAATTTGGGGGTGTACAGAAGGAGGAGGTAGAGGGAGAGGTTAGAGAATGCGGAAATCTCTCCATACTATATACCGTGCCTCTCCGCATTGCTCCCCTCGGCGAGCCTCGGCTGCTGATGATTAGTCTGGGGGAGTTTGGTGCAACAGCCGACGCCGAGCAGCGCCCTATCGGGGCCTTATCGCCTCGAACCACAGAATCTGGGAAGTTTCGTTTCAGGAGTCTTGTAGCAATGTAAGGTTGATGGTCTGTTTAAGGGGGAAATCCATAGAAGCCACAATTCTTTGTCGAGACAGGTGAACCGAACAATGAAAGGTTACCTATGAATGAAGACCAGGCACAGTTCAATGCCTTACACTAGAGCACTAGAGAGAGGTTCATTGTCCATTCTCGTAATTGGAAGACACAAAGAGAAAACTTGCATCTACAACAAGTGACAATCACGCTCTCATATAAAAGGATCACTATCAACTGGAATCTTGCTTGAATCACAACTGGAACTAGCACAGAGAAATATCACTTGTTCCATAAACAGCCCCAAACAGTCATCAGCCTCGACTAATAGTCTTCACTAGATACAGTCAAAGTCAACAGAATCCTATGGACATTGTTTAGTTCGGCGAGAATGTCCCTCTTAAGAGGCTATCAACACTGGGCCACACTCAACCTGCTCAATGACGTCCAAGGACAACAGGATGTCCGGAACATCCTCCACAGCATCCACGCGGACTTTCCAGGGAAACTCAACCTGAAATCAGCACCTACTTACGATCGACTCCGGAGAACGATTGCAAGGCGGGTACGAGATATGCCTGCCAAAATTCTCTGCCTGCATCGAGATGATGCCGTGGGCGCACTGTACGAGCTCTTCAAACTATGCCGCTCTGACTGGTCGGCTCCCGCATCTGCGAAGTCACAAGATGTGAGCAGTGGCAGCGATGAAGATGGCGACGACAACACCAGTGAGATCCTCTTTGTAGAAAGCGACATTTGGAATGGGGTTGATTCCTTTAAAGGGCTTGCCACTAGCCAGGAAGATAAAGTGGCTGTTGCTACTACCGATCTTGCTACCCAGGTTTCCGACCCAGGTGATGAGTATGCTGGACAGACAAAGAGTTCTGGATATACACACGCTGACAGTGATAGTACCCAACAACGTCCCTGCACGGACGTGGGCCTACACAACCGAAGCCATGTGATAACAAGAGAAGAAACCAGATCTCGCCGACGAAGACAAGAAAAGTACGGCTGGGACCAGTTCGACTACCAACACACGAACGTGGTGTTCAACGCATTCGTGGACATAACCTGGGCTCGGTACCCGCGCTGTCGCGAAACCATAAGACTGTCAGACATGCTGGGTAGGATTCCAAACTCAACCTCTGGACCTCAAGAACCACAGAAACGTGGCCACTCCACCCGCGGCAGATATCAAACCAGAAGCCCGGACGGTGACTGGATTCGTCTTGATGCGATCTCCCTATCTCGACTTTGTAAACAACTCCAATTGATTCGGTCATTTGATAGAGAGCATGATGCCATCTGGTGGAGCACACATCCTTTGAATACAACGAGTCTTGAATCGGTGGCGGGTCAGATTCGAATAGACAACCAGCGTGATCTTATTTGGGCTGTGTATCGGAGCTTTGACGCTCCTTGGCAGGAGTGGCGGGGCCGGAGGTGTACGTCTGGAATGCTTCCTTCGCAGGAAAGCTGTCCCCGTTTTTCTATAATCATCAGAGATACTCGGGATCTCGTTGATACGTTTGAATTTATGGATCTCGAGAATGATGCTACAGTTGAAGGAAGTGGCGGATCGGAGGAGGCTGAGAGCGTCTCTAGTGGTGATGACCTTGCGGAAATTCTAAATGCGATCATAAATGAGCCGGTACAATCTAACGGTTGGGCTTGAGAATATTCTAGTTTCTAACGGACTATGATAAAGTAAAGGGTTGTGGATGCAGAATTTCCATGATATTGCTGCAATGTAATGTATCTACGAGCTCCCAAATCAAACAAACCGGAGAGAAAAAACCATCGATGTACCCAAAAACGCCCGTCGCTCGGAGATCTTCATTGAATCGTCTTGGGGTCTCTTCATACCAGAGTATGCTTCGCTGTTTCGTAGGGAGCCAGGTGACCTCGCCCCTTCCGACCACTTCTTTTCTAATGAGATGGTCGATTAGGATCCAGGAGCAGACTTCTTATCACCGGGGGCGGCCAATTGCTGCAGGCAGGAGAGGACACCTAGGACATGTCAGGTCAGTAAAATGTAGGGAAAAGCACTGTACTACGATAGCACTCACCAGTTACTCCCTGAGTCAGGGTAGCCTTAGCCTCGGTACTGCGTGACCCCAAGGTGACAGTCATGGCGTAGTCGACAGCATTGGCTTTGTGCAACTTATTCGCCCAACGGAACACGGGCTCATCTTCACGGTTATCACCAATGACCAACAAAAAGTCTGGTTTGCCGGCCTCCTTCTTCTCTGGGTCCTCCAGGCACCATCGCCAGACCAGCTCCGCTGCCGAGGACTTGTTCGTGTGGGCCGTTTCAACGATCAGGGCGCCCTCGACTGGAATGGCATGCACACCCTGGTTCTTGCAGGCATCGTTGATGTGGTCCGCACACTCGGCTGCAAGACGGGCTGCGACGCTGCGGTCTTCGGCCGAGCCGTAGTGGAAAACGAGGGAGCAGTGGCGCTCCTCGATCCAGCTACCTTCAGTGCGATCTTTGAAGTATGACAGGATGTGGGCAACTGATGTCTTCCAGGTTTGAATGTGGTCTTTGTCGGCGAGATGGGTCCATTCATCGCCGTTGGGCTCGCGCACGAAACAGCCATTCTCGGCGATCAGGCCGAGATTGTTGACCTGGCGGAAAAGCCGTTCCATCTCCTCCGGCATGCGCGAACTCATAACATAGACAATGTTGTTCGGGTCGTCGGTCAGTTCGGTGAGAGTCGTGATTGCTCGTTGCGGTGTAGTCAGGATGATGCTGCGTGGAGATCCCCAAGAGGCGAGCGTGCCCTCATAATCGACGATCATGAGGCGTCGTTTCGTCTGCCGGTACTTTTCAGTGAGCTTTGGCACTGAAAGTCGTGGGACGGCCATGATCTCCCGAGACGATTGCTCATTCCATACTTTCTTGAGTGTCTCATTGAATGATTTCACCCAGTTGGCGGTCGAATTTTGCAGCACGGCGCGGTGGAGTTCCTCCCAAACCGCCTTACGCTTCGTCTCGTCCCGCGTCAGCGCTGTGTGAATCGCCTCCGAGCATTGCCGGTAATCCCAGGGGTTCACCAGGAGGGCATGGTTTCCAAAGACAGAGGCACTACCGGTGAATTCACTGAGAATGAGAGAGCCGTATTTCTTGTCACCATAGCTGCCATCTTGACAGTACACAAACTCATGGCTGGTCAAGTTCATGCCCTCACGTAGACTGGTGATCATCAGGGCATCGGCCACAGTGATAAGGGCCAAGTATTGTGGGAATGCCAAATCTTGCTTGAGGAAAACCAGAGGCTGGTGAGCCAATGTGGAGTGGGTGGAGTTGATGCGCATGGCAATATCAGAGATGGTTGCCTCCAGCTCAGGCTGCTCAGTGGTGCTGGTCGCAACTTGAATCAGAACCACCTTGTCTGCCCACTCTGGATAGGTATTGAGGAACAGCTCATAGCTCAGGAGCTTTTGGCGGATACCCCGAACCGAGTCAATCTTGTCCCGAGAGACGATCAATCGCTTGTCATGATACCGCTCGGAGATTGTGTCAACCCATCGCTCGACGTCGGCCGCTTTTCGGCGCTTATCCCAGGACGTCGGGTCGATACCAATTGGGAACGTGCCCACGTTAATAAAGCGATCCTCCATTTGAATACCTTCATTGGTAGCCTCGACGCACAGAATGCGACTGCAGGTTTGCAAGAAATGCCGGCAATACTCATCAGTCTGGAAACCGATCAGGTTGGCTCCCAGAATGCCCTCCAAAAGTTCCTTGCGAGGTGCCAAGCACTTGAATACTTCGGAAGAAGGGAATGCGATGTGCAGGAAAAAGCCAATCTGCGCATCCGGCAGCATCTTGCGGAGCATGGCCGGGACCAGCAACAAGTGGTAGTCCTGGACCCAAATCGCATCGCCGCGCTTCCAGTTCTTTGCGATGCGCTCGGCGAATGCTTGATTGAGTTTCACGTAGTAGATCCATGAGTGGTCCTCGTACGCCTTGCTCTTCGGGTTATCCGGGATCTGGTAGTGGAATACGGGCCAGAGGATGGTCTTGCAGAAATGCGTATAGTGACCATCAAAGTCGCCATCGTTGACAAAGACAGTCAATGAATTGTACTCATCCTCCAGTCTCTCCGCAATATCGTTGCGCGTCCATTTCGCCAGCGCATCCGTGGGCATGCCCAGGGTGCCCACCCACATCATATCCCCAAGGTATCCCGACTCCTTGGCAGATCGAACCGCATTGCGCAAACCGCCATTGCCCTGCTCCGCTGTCTCAATTGTCCATTCAGCCCGCGAGAACGACACTTTGCGGTCCGGCCTTTGAGGTTTCTTGGCGCCGAGCGGGGGAACGGGCGCAGAATCGGCAGGTTTCGGTGGCCCAGACTTTTCGTTCGGCGCGATGATGGGATCTGCATGTTTCAGAATTGAAGGAGATGGAGAGACAAGGGTCGGCGCCTTGGGCGGCTGGTTAAGGGAGGTCGTTGCACCCCATGCCGGGGAGTGGGCTTCACTTTCCGTGAGAAGCTGGGCCTCGCGGTCAGACGTGGGGAAAGGATATCCAGATCGCTCCTTTTCGGCCTTTGCAAGGTTGCTGGCGAAAATACTCTCGTGGTCGGTGGTCGCGCCGGGCGTGAGACCTGGTCGGGGTTTCGGGTTGTTCTTCTCAAACAGACTGGCCGCAGCGGTGGGGATTGAAGGGACCGCATCGGTGACCGAGTTCGGAGGTGGAGGAGTGGCCTCTGGAGGACGGTCGCGAGGATCGTCGACCCTGAAATTAACGGTGTAGGGAAGAAAGCTGTGCAGAGTAGTAAATCATTAGATTCAAGAATCCACTAAGGCTGGTTGTCATATCACTTACAGCGATGCGATAAAGACGGTCATCTTGAAAGATCAGCCTAAGCAGCGGGGCAGGAATGGAGGGGTGAGATGCCACAGCAACCTGCCAGGAAGGCAATGGCAGCGTGGGAAGGGCGGCTAAATAGGAGGAAGCAAAGAGAGCAAAGAGAGCGAATGGCAAAGTTGTCAAAATGCGAACATCGAGCCGTTGGGGGAGCTTGTTTGTATCTGCGCCGGGCTGAGAGGAAGATCAAACGAAGATGGAATTTCTCATGACTACGTCATGTGCTAGCAAATCAGGTGTCCGCGTGGGGGTCGACAGCAAGTTTGCTATGAGAGATATCCTGCAGCACGACCGTTGGGGAGCGACTGCTTTCTGGTCGAAGTGGGTAGAAGAGCCTGCTTTTTCCCTTGTTCTTATCAAGTGCCGAACCAAAAAGAACCTCAGGGCGAGACCAAAAGCTGCAAGGCTTCTGGACCCATCAATGACGGCGCGTATTGACTCTGACCGGGTGGTACTAACACCCGCTTTGACTGCCGCCGGGATGGGTTCGATGGGATGTTTTGATACGGTAATACGCATACAAAAGCATGCGTGCTTGTTGGCGATTGGCGGAACCACGGACTGTGCCCAGACCAATCACCCGAGGATGAGGTAATCATCGAAGCTGCTACCATCTTCTCGAGCATGTTCGTTCCCAGTCGTTTGGAACCCCCCCGTCGAGAGTGACTGCCCCGGTATGACCCTGCGTCTCACATCAGCTCCAGTCTCCGGTGTCAAGAAGCGCAAATCCACCCCCAAGCCTCGCAGTTCACCGTTTGCCGCTCATGCGCGCCGCAAACCAAGCTCCCCCGCAGCCGGCGCCGTCAAGGCGGCCGAGGATCGAATCGACGATGATTCTCTCCCGGATATAGGTCGATCGCGTTTTATCTCAGAGACGGCAGACGTGCAGAATGTGGTACAGGCGATTCAGTCGATTCGGATGAGAATGTTCGATGAACTCCCACAGCGCGCGGGCATGAACAGTACTCGGATTGCGGAGGTCTTGAATTTGCGCCGGTCGCTGCCTCCACTTGCCTCTGTCGCACACGTACACACTTTGCTTAATGCGCCGACACAGGTGGAACGAGAAATCGTTCAGCTGGTCCAGACGGGCCGTGTTCGACGACTGATCGTTCCCGGTCGTGGCAGCGATGCGGCTGGCTTGGGGGATTGCTTGGTCTTGACTGAGGATTGGGAGGACATGATTCGTGGGAGCACTGTCTTGGAAGAGGAAGTCAAGGGTAGGTTTCCAGCCTCGGGGGGGGGGGGGGGGTTTCCCTGAAGGACTAGTGGTTGACATCTTGCAGAGAAATTCCTCGATATCCTCTCACGCATGGGATCCTCTTCTGCCCTCTCGCAAAGTGTCTTCACTCCCGACGAACATCGATCTCTAGTGCGTGCTGGATTCCTCGTCTCATCCTCATCCTACACACAAGCTTCGTTGAATGTCGCATCTCTTCCCAATCTTCCCCAGGCGGGAGTCTCCTCGGCCAGTCGGAAGGGCCCGGCCCATCCTTCTGATACCGACCAAGCTGTGCAGACAAATGCTCAGGCTCGTGCAGCGACTCTATTTTTGTCCTTGCCAAATACTGGAACCTATCTCCGGCTGCTTGGTTCCGGTCGTGCTCACTTACTCGCCTTACTTCGGCGGTCACCCAGCAACGAAGCCCCTTTGCAGTTGCTCAAGGATCGCTGGGATGGGGCTGTGGAAACGGATAAGAGTTTCCACTTGGCGAAGCGAGCGCGGGGTGAGTTTGCGGGTATCTTGCCGGGTCGAACGAGGAAGTGGAAGGAGCTGTATGGCATGCGGTTCCGCTGGGTGCTGGAGGAAGCACTGGGCGCAGGCCTGGTGGAAATATTTGAAACCGGCAGCGTGGGACCAGGCATTCGATGTTTGTAATGTATAATTAGATGAAGCAGACACCATTCGGGACAGAGACTGCGCTTTAAATGAGACATGATAAGCCAGGGCCATTTCGATGTGGCCCCGCTGATAACCGCCACAGCATCCACACGAACCCTAAACACTATTAAACCGTACATAAACAGACAACGGGCCAATCGATCGATAAACAAGCTCCGCCGATCCCTCGGCCTAAAGCTTCCCCTTTCCAAAACAAGACTATCCTCAGTCCTCAATACATCTCCTTTCCTGACTCTCACCCCATCCACACCCTCACAAGTTCACAATGCCCCTAATCCAGCTCCACCCCCATCCCTTCACCTCCATACCAGCCCACCCCTCCTTTCCCACCGACTCATCCCGCCCCGACCTACACCAATACATCAGCACCGCCCTCCACGAAGCCCTCGAGCTTCTCCACTCCATTCCATCCACCTTCACCACAGACCCCAAACTGCGCCCCTCGCCACCATCCCAAGCCAAAGTCAAACTGCTACGCGGATGGCGCAAGCCCTCCTCCGAAGCCCGTGTAAGCGCCAGCACCAGCGCCAGCGCGAGAGGCAAAGAAAAAAGCAACTCTGAGTTCTGGGTCTGTCGCCAAAGCGAGCACCTCAATGCGCCAGCCAAGGGGACCGCGTCGTGGACCGAATTCGAGGCTGGATTAAGGTCCGAGCATGCGGAGCATGAGATGGAGTACACGCCTAGCGTTTCTTCGGTGGAGAGACTACTTGAATGGGTGGCCGCGGATATCGGGGAGGTCGAGGTGGATGGGGTTAGGTTTCAGGGTGTGAGTGTGGAAGGTATGTTATCACGCTTGAATATGCGTTTTGAATAACTTATGTCCTCGGTCCGTCAACCAAGAGGCTAACATATGTACCCCAGTCAACTTGATAACACACACCTTCCACCCATCCGCCTTGATAGCGCCCCGCAGCTTCATCTCTCTTACCATCTCCGCTGCATACAACGGCACCTTACCTCCCCTCACTGTGCAGGAGCAAGCCCAGGCGCACGCAGAGCAATCTCCCCCGCGCCAGGGCTTTCTCACCGTTCAAATACCTCTCCGCCCAACACCATCATCCACCCCGCAAGCCCTACACCAGAAAATCACCGCATCCGCCCCGAAGCGCGCCATCTTCGCCAACTACGCTAGCATAGAGCGCGTGGAGCTGCTACCGGCGTCGGGACCTGCGTCTCAGCCGGCCACTGAGTCTGAGCAGTCCCAGACCCAGGCCCCGGGCCGGATTAAGTGGACGATGGCGACGACGTCTGATGCTGGAGGCTCGATTCCGCAGTGGGTCCAGCGGAGTTGGGCGCTGGGTGGTGTGCCGCGTGCGGTGGTTGCGGATGTGGGGTTGTTTATTGGGTGGACGATGCGGCGGAGGGGGGGTTCTTGAGCCTGCCTTCAAAGAGAAGAGTCGCGCCGGGTTGTACCTAGATTCCGTATACGGAACTATCAGACAGCGAGTTCGTCGTCCCCCAGCACCACGCTCGTCGTTACCTGCCAGATCCGTGTATGAGATACATCCATACTGCTACTTTGCAGGCATCTCTACACTCCATAGGAATCATATAATCTCACATTACACACCCTAAAATGTACATCGACCACCTATTACCATCCTCAATGCCCCCCACGCACCCAGAACTACCTAACAACCAACAACCAATTCCACACAACCTAGTTCATATCCCCTACTGCGCAAAAACAGAATAAGCATGCAGCGCCGCCGACAATCCCACCAAGACAGCATTATCCTTCACCCCCGTCTTGGCATACCACGCCGAGCTAGCCCAGAGAATCGCATTGGCGATGCTGGCCAGCGCCTTGTTCAGGGGGTCTTGCAGGGCGGCGGGGTTGTTGGACCATTGGTAGTGGAGGATACCTGAAACGAATAGTGTTAGCAAAAAAGTGCCACCTGCAGGTGTGATATACCCAGAGGATGGATGGGGTGTAGTATCGTCCAAAGTATTTACAGGACCGGGGAGTACGTACTAGTCATGAGCAGGAATGCGCTTCCCTAGTATCCAGCGCACGTATTAGTATCAATTCCAGTTCTGGGGTCATTAAGAAGAAAGTAAAAGCAAACGCAATAGATTTCTAACCTGGAACCATCCCACAGTCCCACAAGCCCACGGCTTGGACCCCTTGATGTTCTTAAACACCTTCTCGGCCGTCCACTGTCTACCCTGGACCTACAGTGATGGGTATAGCAGATTAGTTTGCGTGAAACTTAAGCGGACCTTAACAGGAGTGAGTGCACGAGCTATGTCCCAAGCAAGCGGGAGCTAGGCTCGAATGCGGGGAAACAGCCACGCAACACGCACCGTATGTCCAATAGACAAGACGAGGAACGTCAAGGCCGAGGCCTGGAGGGATCGTGACGGCGCGACGGAGGACATTGTCGGTGAGTTTTTTGTGAGTGTGGAAGGACAAGGTTGAGTTCCGCAGGAGGTAAGGTTATTTAAGGGGTGCATCAATGTAACTAACTAGTTAGTTAAATGTAACTTAGTTAACTAACTAAGTTAGGTTAGTTACCTAAGAGTAATGTGATTCATGAGCGGGGAAAGGCCTCGGCTCGATTAATCATTATTGGGCCGGGGTGGAGACGCCGAGGCTGTGGGGAAACACATGGCGGTTGAAGATCAGATTGACAGTGTATATTCTATCTAGTACTTGTTTAGTAGCTGATGCCTAGTTTGATGATCAGAGTTTGTACTTAAAGATCGGTTCTATTCTTAGGTAGTGGACTCGATTTGAGGTGAACTTTACAGGTATAAATCTACAAGACATAAAAACAGTGAAGATCAAGGCAGTTTAACAGCGTACTCATTTAAGCATCGGGTATATTATCACTACCTAGGTCGGAAGAGCTCAATGGGAGGAATAGAAAAGGAGAAGAGAGAGTTAGGAGACGTAGAAGTGTAACAAGAAAAAAAGAAAGTCCACCTCAGCCATTCCACGCATCACTTGAGAATGCATTTGGGACACCAAAGCACAGATACGAAGGAAAAGAAAAGAACAGAACAGAAAAACAAAAACAAAACGAAGATAAGAAGGGGGTAGCTAGGAACCGTGACTCCAATCTGTCAAAGTTGGGACCCATGTCGTCCCGTACCATGAGCCCAATGACTCGAGAGTGAAGCATCGCTTGGGATAGAAATGGAGACTCAATCAATGTTGCCAATGCTATAAATGAATAAATTGACAGCCCAATCCGCGCCGGGGGATCGAGTATGTCTCTTGCCGCAATACAACCGTTTTTGGTACGCCAAACTCCGTCAGCTGAACCGGGAGGAAAAAGGCAAGCAAGTCAATTGGGAAAGACACGTCGCGCCTCGAATCAGCCCCTGGGCTTAAGATTGAGATCGAGATCATGCGTCAATTGCTAGAGAAACTTGTATGAGAGACCGACAAGAAAGGAGATAAACTATCAAGTACCATATGGGCCATCATATCGAATTAGTGAAATAAGAGAGAAATACCACCAGCGCCGGCGAGTGTCGGGAGTGTGATCATGGAAGGGGGCATCAAAAGACTCAAAAGTCCGCGAAGTAGGAACGCCAGAATAGGGAATCGAGAGGTATGAACAAAGTAGGAAAAGGAGGTCGACATTCGGTTCCACAACAAAAACCGATGATTGATATAAAGAGGTATATTCATATCGTACACGTCCAGAATAAGTCAGACGGGCGGGCTTATTATCGCGGTCCCGGATTGGTTTGATTTACTTCCACCGGGATCGAAGCAGCCGACACATTCGTCGATGCAATGTGCGCGCGCAGGGCTGCGACCTCGGTGCGCAGGCTAGTCAATTCCTTATGCATGTCGTGCACGTATGCCCAGAGTTTCTCGATCTCACTGCCCGTGGGATCCGACCCGTCCAGTCCAACTTTGGGCGCCGGGAATCCATAGCTACCAGTGTGGCTGTGCGAAGACGGTGTGTGCTTTGCCGTGCTTTGAGGGTCGAACCGTGTTTGCGGAGAGTTGATGACGGGCGGAGGCAGATGCACTCCAGCTTGAGGTGGTGGAAGGCCGATGGCTGGAGGGGCATGATTGGGCGCAGAGGATTGGCTCGTTCGGGCGTATGGTTGTGGGTGCGGTAGCGACTGACCCAGTCCTGGGGAGTGAGTGGTGTGCGGGGGCTGCGCGTTGGGGTCTTGCTGGGATAGGGCATTGGGAGAGAGCGGTCGTGGGCTGTCACTGACAGTCGAGGGTGGGAAAATGGAGGCACCAGACGGGTGTCCTGCGGGAGGGAAGGTGTGGTTGGTAGGCTGCGATGCCGCCGTCGTTGATGCGCCCGAGCCGGCTTGTGTACCTGGAGGCAGAGGAAGACCCGAGCGATACGCGGCGATTGGCGGATACGTGCTAGGTTGGCGAGCAGCGTGTGGAGAATCCGATCGAGTCAATTGATCAGTCTCGTGCCGGCGGATGGTGGGATGATTCAGACGTCGCTCATCTTCCTCGTCCATGCGCTCTGGCTCCATGTACACCACTCCATCCATCCCATCGTCGGGGTGATGACCGTCCACATAGTCATCTTCAGGATGAAAGCTTCCCATGCTTGCCCGTCGGCCAGCGCATCCGCCTTGACCCTTGTTGTGTCGCGCGAGCGCGTCGCCGCGAGCAAATCGTCGCCCGCATTTAGGGCAGGTGTGTGGGCGCTCGCCAGTGTGGAGCTTGGTGTGTCGCTTCAAGTCATGTAGTCGGCGGAACCGGGATTGGCAAGTTTGACAAACAAACGGCTTTTCTTGACTGTGTGTGAGGAGGTGGCTTTTAAGGTTGTGTTGGCGTGTGAATTCGGTTGCGCAGTAGGGGCAGCGGTGCTTTTTCGCCGAGGGAGAGCGAGGACTGCCTCTGTTATAACCGGAGGTAGGCAAGCTCAGTCCACGACGCGGATCGTTGATTCCGCCGGTGGGCATGGGATAGGAGAAGGCCTTGTTGCTTTCTTGGTCGATCTCCGTATCCTCGCGCGGGCGTGGTCGGTCTCCACCATGCAACGCAGACTCGTCAATCGGACCTGGACTCGCGACCGTGGACGAGTGCATCAAGGAGCTCTGGTTGTGATCGGCTGATCCGTAGGGGTCCGATGGGGTATCGTTGGGGTGTGTGTCAACCTGCATCTGCTCTGGAGACGCGTGGACTGAGGGCTCGTGGATTGAGGGACCAGGCGATTTCTCGCTAGCCCCCAAAGCCTCGCGAGCCACCTGGGAGGTGTTTCGTTCGACCTCTCGATCTTGCTCGACCGGGCGATCCGCCGGCGCTGCCGTTGGGCTCGCCATCTGAGAGGATTGGGGTCGCGAAATGTGCAGGCCAGCACTGGCGATGGAGGTCAAGTTGGGTTCGTGTTTGGAGTGCGGTTTGAGAAAAGCGACGGGTTCCGGGCTCGCGATGGAAGCGGTGCTGCCGGTGATGGAATTGGAGACGGCGACGGGCTCGTTGTTCGTGTGCATCAATGCCGCCATCGAGGTAGCAGGATTCACGCCAACCTGCAGCGGAGGACGAACCAAGGCAACGGCTATTTCCGAGGTCATGTTAGAATCAACTCGTTGGGGCAGGAATCGATGAATGCTGGGGAAGACAAGAAGAAGGGTATGACCGACTTCATCCAGAGGATATCTTGATTCAGGCAGAAACAGGCGACACGCAAGTCGACCGTCGAAGAGCAGGAGGGGGAAAATAGGCGGAGCCAGGCAGGAGGAGTAGGCTTGAAGGCGAAGTCCAGGGCGTGTGGGGCGTTTCTCTCTCACCTGGAAACCGAGTGTGGCGCAAGCTGACGAGGTTGGTTTCAGCTTTGCACTTGTGAGTTGTCGGGTGTGATGATCCACCCGGAATGTCCCAGACTCAAGGGAGCCTGAGGGAGGGGCCCTTTTGCTCGGGGCGTGAAAATAGCAATTGGAGGGAGCGGAATGGATGAGATTGGTTAACAGGGTCACTGGAACCGGGCCATGAGGCGTGGAAGTTTGGAACCCGTGGCGGGTGTTGCAGGCGCAGGAACAAGAGGAGGTAGTATGCCTGATGGACCAGATGTAGCGGAAATGGGAGAGGTATAGCAGAATACCAAGGTTAGCAGGGTCCTGAGCACCAGATGTGATTGATTCACTGGAATCACATCCAAACTGGGATTGGGAAAGTCTGGAGAAGCAACGATAGAACTGGCAGCTGGACAGCCCCCGAGGAGAAAGGATGGAAGGCAGCGACAGAAACAAGAAACCGGGCACGGGGGGGAACTTGGAAGCTGGGCAGTTGGGAAGTTGGTATGAGTCGATACGCAATACAGCGTGTGGTACGGATTACCTATTTTTTGGTTCATTTGATACATTACTCGTGGGTAATTGCTAAGGTACTTTAAACTAGGCCTGTTCTCAGTTTTACTGGATATGTGAAGGTCAGTATGTAACTATGTATACGTGCTGCTGTACTGCTTAAGGTTGCTAGTTGGCGTAGAGAGAGTGCCATGGAAGAATCAGAAAGGCGGCGGAATAATGGCGGATGTATTCATCTAAACAACCTTCGCCGTATTGATACATACCAGTCGGTCACGGTCGAGGCTCTTTCAACGATGAACCCTGACCTGTTGATTGAAAGCACTAAAGTACTCGATACAAGCTTTTACATATAATCGTATATGAGAGACCATGTACCTCTTACCTCAGTTAAGATTGAGGCTGTGTAGCCCGCTAACGCGTGTGGCTGGTCGTGGGTCCAGCACGAGCTGTTTAACTCCTCTTCTTGCCATCCACTCAGACTTTGACATCCATACCCCAGCCTTTCGTCGTGCACCTCAGATCAAGTCCGATGCGGCTGATAGGCAGGGTGAAAGGAGAAGTAACGTCAGAATCGTACATGTATGCCTCCCGACTCCCGAGTATTCCCTTCCAATTCTGTCATGTCAACCCAGCTCCAGTGACGTAGTATCATCATGAAGTCATCCTATTAGTCAGTGGCAACCGAGGCCATCCACGCTGTCCTTGGCAGCCAGCATGAACACCACCTGAATAATGAAAATACAGACTAGGCTATATATGAGCAAGCAGATCTCTCCTTGTTTGATTGCGGCGGTCCGGCAGATCAATTAGTGCCATGATGTGGTTCGTTCACCATAAACACCTAGCTCTTTCGCTAGGTATAATAACCCTATATCCTGCCTATTCCTCTCGACAGTTATGTCCCCTTGTCTAGTCCTCTATATTACCGGATCATTTTTTCAATTACCACTGCGAGTCCATACTGGTGGAATAATACCATGCAATGTGTCTTGGCATAGTGGCCTTTTTTCCCTCCGTCAAGCTTGCAACGAACACGTCGTAGCGTTTCAAGTAGCGCCCTGGCGCTAATAACAAGGCAATCTGCTCCGTCCGGCGTCCACTGTTTGCGATCCACAATCGATACGAACAGCGGCTGTGCAGAGGCTGATTGTGGCAGAGGGTAAGATGGCGCAGCGACTAGTTAATACTCGATAAGGGCTTTGAACTTCTAAAGGCGTATGCATGTAGTGGCAGTATTTCTGATTATTTCATGCACCCTGCTTGAGAGTGATCTCATTGGACTAGTCACCTTAGAGGGTGGTGCAGCTATCCCGCATTAGCGGCCTGACGCAAACAGACGAGTCATATTCATGCAGTGAGCCCGGTTATATCACCCGGGGGGGGATAGGGCGTCCGGAACGCCCGAGTGCAAAGGAGGTTCTTCTCCCTTTCCTTGGAGGCTCTGCACGATTGATTCACATCTCAGGCTCGGCAGAGCGTGGCAGTTCCCGATTCTGTGTTGTGTAGCGTGTCACTGTGTCCTGGGGCACTCGGATCTATTTTTGCCTATGCTGCATGAGATCGATTGCGAACCCCACGATCTCTGTGCACCTCCGTGTGTACAATTTGGATTCATTTTTTATTCTGAGGATCGGCAGATAGCGTGATCCTGAACAATGACTTCGAGTTCATGCTTGCCGTGATGTTTGCGTGCAGACCTCGCCTTTCTGTACTGAACATTGATGGCTCACATTCAATCCTAGGAACTTGACCCAGCTCGCGGTCTATCGTCAAAGGAAAGATAGTGTGTTAGATTCTTGCGACTCGAAGTTCGAACTTGGCTGCGTTTGTAGTGGCTGTTCCAGTCTCCCAGTGATTGAACTGCTTTGGAGTTGAATAGTCACTCTAGTCACCACCATCTTAATCAGATAGATATCTGTTTTGGGCGCCAGTCATGTATAGAAAGGACTTCGTGGATACCTATCTGTTGCTGTCACTTCCATATGAACTAGATATAATGGAGGATATTTTATTAGATGTCTTAACCTAATGAATGGTCCTTCAGTAGCAGCAGAGGTCTGGTTAGAACCGTATGCTGATAGGCATAACCGTGGCTTTACGTAGAAAGTTAGGTCACGAACTTGCTTCGAGGTCGAGGGTGATGCTTGGCTCTGTGAACTGATCACCATTCACTGTCGAGGATGTCCCTCTAGAGTATGTCGTAAACACTCGGGTTTTATGCCGAGCACCTGCCGGTGAGAGGGCAAGATAGTCACGAACGCAAGGCTTACTCGAATGATGTCTGGAAAATGCGAACATTCTGCATTCATGAAAGCAAACAACTAATCAAGAACAAGACCAAGGCGCCACTGTGCAAAAAAGACAATACCCCACGAACTCCAGATGACTCTACCAAATTCCCCTGTTCTGTCCGTTCACTCGTGACCAAGAAAATCTCTTGGGTACATCTACCACAAGCAGAACACTGTACATACACATCGAGTACTGATCGGTACAATCACAGCTTACATGCCTCCCTCTTCCAGGATGGCATGGGCATCGCGACTGACAAAGATCTCCTCCAAGCTGATGGCACCATTAGATATTTGGTCCATGTCACTCTCCAGAACGAGACCCTGTTCATTGGCCAGATGGAGTAGACAAATGAAGCCGAATGAGGTACTAATATCACGCAGCACCTCGGCAGGATAAGCTTCCTTCAAACCGTTCATGATCTGGGTGAAGCGTAACCGCCCATCCCGCTTAGGATCATGAAGCTTGCCCGGGCTAGTCGATTGAGGAGTTGGTGGGACCGGTTCATCGGCTTCGCTGTCAGGTTCAGCCGGAGGGTCGCTCGGGACGGCCCCTGATTGTGAGGCAGAGCTGGATTCTGAAGCAGCAACCAGACGCTCGCCCATGCCCTTCCACATCTCCACCTTGAGGCGTCGTACATCCACCTTCTTCGCCACACGGGCGTAGTTGACGTAGTCTGGTCGTGCGCGGCGTCCGCCTTGGGTTACAAGCTGGGATCCATATCCGCCTGCACCGGGACGGCCTGGCGTTGCACCAACCATATTCAATAAAGCGGTGATGCCGGTGGCATTGCCGACAGCAGTTCCTGGACGACCCTCAGCTGCGGGTGAAAGCATCTCTCGGGCATCCGCAAATGGCAAGTTATCGTCATCGTCATCAAGATCCATGCCGTTCGGGAAAGCAAGGCCATCGTCATCAGCAAAGAAGTTGGCATCGTAAGCACCACCAACGCCCTCTTCGGCGGTCGTATCTTCTGTCTTGTGGTTTGCCCAGAAAGCTTCGTCCATATCGCCGTGCCCGGATACTTGCTCAGGTCTGACGTTTTGTGTTCTCCGACCCAAGAGTTTCCTTGATCCCATGCGAGCCTTTGGCTTCAAGAACAGACTGAGTAGGCTCTTGGAGTTAAAATGCTTATCGTCGGGTAGCAGGTTACGGCCCTTGGTCTTCCACTGGGTCTTTGGAACGGAGATCGCAGAATTGGAGCTGGCGGGAGTGTAAATCAATTCGGCGATAGCAGGATCAAGCGGCGCCGAGAAGTCGATTTCAAACGGCTCCTTCTCCTTGCGCTGTTTCGGTGCCGAGCTCGTGTCCCTGGCAGCTGTCGTATCTTTGATCCTTCGGATCTTCCAGTGTTCTGGACCGGCCCAGTTCTTTTGCAGGGCATTGTCGAAATAACTGAGTATACTCTCGTGGTCTTGTTTGCTGGGGTGATGAGACATGGAAATAGCGAAAGCATCCTCATCAACCATTTCTTCATCACCATCGGCGTCCTGACCGTCAGGGTCAAGTCGGTGAACTTTGAGCATAGGCTCCAAGGCGGCCTCACGGGCCCAGGCCTCTCCACCGTCGCCGAAGCCAGCATCTTCACTGAGGTCAAAGCCACCGAGATCGTCGTCGTCGAAGCCGACAGCGTTGTCATCATCGAGCATGATCCCGGATGGGTCCTCTCCTCCACCCGCGCCGTCATTAGCCTTGTCATGCCTCCAATCCTCGGGTGCTTTGAGGAGGGGAATATCAAGGGTTCCGCTGGGGTCACCAAGATCAAAGTTCTTCAGAGAAGGGCAGATATCTTGCTCGCTAAGGCGATCGAGGTCGGGGAAGAACTGGCTTGCCAAAGTCGCAAGATCAATGTCCGAATCGTCATCAAAGGTATCGCTGGCTTGTTGGGGAGGTTTTGATTTTTCCTCGCCCTGGGATTCTGGGTCCTCGGATCCTTGTCGATCATCATCGCCTTCAGCACTTTTTGAGCTATCATCAACAGCATCGTCACTGCTGTCAAACACGATCCTTCCATGCCCATCGATAGCGAGGTGATTGAGGAGCAGGCCCTTGGCTCCACCCTCGTCGAAATCGGCAGAGGCCTTCTTGAAAAGAGGATCAACGGCGAATTCGAGTTCGAATTTCTTCAGTTGCAATGAGTTGAAGGACGGAGCGAGCGTGGCTTCATGCGATCGTGTCTAAAGGAGTCCTGGTGTTAGTTTCGGGATCAAGACTGGGTTCTGCAGCGTGCCACACCTTTTTGCGCGACTTGCGCCCTCCACTCTCTTCACCATCCTCGTCCTCATCTCCTTCCTCTCCCTCGGCCTCGGTATCGCGGGCGCGCTTGTCGCGACTGTCCGCCAAACCACTCAGCAATTTTCCCGTCTCGGTCGCAACACTATCAACACGGCTGGTATAGATCTTGACACAGCCATCAAGTGTGCAACTCGCCTTCTGGAAGTTGACACCATCTCCTTCCTTCAAAAGTGACATGTCGTGAAAGTAGTCGATTAGGGCGAAGTTCCAAGAGTTATTTGCGTTAATCTTGTTATCGGTTGCCATCTTCATCCATTCCTCAAAATTGGCCAAAATGGGAACGCGCTTCATCGGCGTCACACCTCGGCCGCTGACATCACTTTCGCGGCCGCGAGGATTGGATCCTCGAGGCGTCGCGGGGCTGTCGTCCGCTTCTTCGCGATATCGACGGGCGGGCATCGGTGTCTTCACCGCGGCCTTTATCTGGTCCATCTGGCGGTCATGAAGCGCTTGTCGGGCCTCCATGCGCGCCGCTTTCTCGCCCATATCATCGTTGAGGGGGATCCTGATGATGGCGTTAGTTCTGCGCGCCCCCCGTTGCCTGGGAATACTGTCGGCGCACATACCTGATGGGCGCGTTCTTCTGAGGGGTGGAGTTGCCACCGCCGGAGCGACGGTGGGCTTTATTTGCGACTCGAGGCATGGTTGCAGTTGCCCCCGATCGGGGATCACGGAGATGCGCGGTTGTCAAAATCTGGAGGTCGAGGGGGTTGTGGTTGCAGTCGCTGGAGGGGCGCCCCAAACAAATGAGGAAGTCAACAAACATACGGTGGGGTGCACAGACCAGAAGCGTAGACTATCACGTGTTGTTCACAATGGATACCTTAGCAATAAGGCAACATGATGAGCACACCACCTTGTCCTGCAGACTTTGAATTTCCATGCAAAAGAATGATCCGGCGAATTTCCATCATGATGATTCATGAGCCTGCCACCAAGTATTTATCATTCCATTCCATCTGACTCTCTATCACCAGCTTCTACTTACGACTGCCAAGCATGCGTATTCGGAGAATGGTGCACTGGCCCACTCCTCTCCGCTATTGCTAGGCTGACATCACCGAGCTCACCGGATTGGTAGGGACAAGTCGAGGCCAGCTCAATGGAGGCAGACCTCGTTGTTCGACTGATCCTCGATCATATTGCTGTACTCGCTGCCTCTTCAAAGAATCTCTCAGTCCCACCCTAAGTCCAACATGCAGCCGTGCCGGATTCCATCATGAACTTGCTATCACCCTTCCTGCGGCCCGCCTGGTCAGGCCCTCGATACTCTGTCCGGCCGTTCTACGCGTCGCTCCTCATAATTACAACTCTTACGGTGGCCAGCTGGATCCTAGCAGGGCATAGAAATGGACAAGCACATGAGCGCACAGCAGCGGGTGTTCTTCTACGGCGCGCTGACGAACCAGAGGTATTCCCCATCTCCCACCGTGGCATGGTCAATGTAGCTAACCATACCCTCGTGTGACCAAGTCGCAGTGCCGTCTAGTTCACAATGTCAAAGATCAGTGTACATATGTGCACGAGAACTGCCCCGACCATCAAGATGGCCTCCTCTCCTACCTACAGCTATACTACTGCGCCTTGCCCGACGCCAAGCCGTTGGCGTTCGTTATCATAGTTCTCTGGCTGTCGCTGCTTTTTAGTACCATTGGTATTGCGGCCAGCGACTTTCTATGCGTTGACTTGAGTACGCTGGCGAGTATCCTCGGATTGAGCGAAAGCCTAACAGGCGTTACCTTCCTCGCATTCGGAAATGGAAGTCCCGATGTCTTCTCTACTTTCGCCGCCATGCGCTCTAATAGTGGGAGTTTAGCTATTGGAGAATTGATCGGCGCAGCGACTTTTATCACATCTGTGGTAGCTGGTTCGATGGCTTTGGTTCGCCCGTTCAAGGTGGCGCGACGGAGCTTTGTTCGTGATGTAGTTTTCTTTGTGATTGCAGTCAGCTTCAGCATGGTCTTGGTAGCCGACGGTCGACTTCAAGCTTGGGAGTCGGCCGCGATGGTTGCCTTATACGTCTTCTACGTGGTTTTGGTTGTCAGCTGGCATTGGTATCTTGTTCGGCGCCGCCGAAAGTACGAGAGAGATCTAGCCGCCCGAACTCACTTCCATATCCCGGACAACCAGGAATTGGAGATCGAGCAACAGGTAGATGATGACGACCCAGGAGTGGCCGCAGAATCTCGCAGTCTGCTTCGTGGGGCCTCGGCGGACGATTTCGATCTTCTGGAACGAGCCGGTGGCCTTCCTACTTGGAAGGAAGAAGACGATGAGGATGACGAGACTCGAAATCGGTATCTGGCAGAGATCCGCGACAACATGCATGTCTATCGGCCGTCCATGTCGAGGCGAAACACGATTAATCCGATCCGTCCGAGTCTGGTTGGCGCATTAGAATTCCAATCAGTGCTTCAAGCACTCCAAAAGTCGAGAACTAGCAGGCATAACCCAGCGATCAGCTTAAGCAGTTATTCCGACGATGGCGATGACTCCACTCAACCGTTTGATACGCGTTCCATAGCGTCGCATCCCCGTGCGAGCAGACCATCTACCGTCAATGACCGCCTGTCACCGCACAGTGCAGAGGGATCTCGAGCTCGAGCCGTATCAGCGAATGACGCCGATGGGTTGAAAATTGACGCTAGCGTTTTTGATCGACAAGATGACACTCCGCGTCTGACTCTTAGGCGTCCTTCCGATGAGCCCGGGGAGATGCAGACTGCTCAACTCCCACGTATCGACACTAATGCGTTATTGACTGCCTCTCCATCTTCGTCAGAGCATTTATCGCCAAACGCAAGCGCCACAATGAGCCCGGTTGGTTCTCAAACACTAGACCTGCTAGCACCTCCTGGGGCCTTCAACTCGCCAAATTATCAGACATCAGCAACCCACGAGCATTCTCCGCTCTCGGTCTCACCTCGCGGCGGTTCTGGAAGCTATCACTCGGGCACCGGCCCAGAGAGCCCGTCAGTGCCGTTTCCCACATTTATTGACATCTCCCCTACGCCATCACCCCGTGCTCCCAGTATTCGTTTGCCCAACCCAGTGGCGAGCCCATCAGAGCAACTCATGATTCATGACGCTTTGCATGACACAGCAAATGACAATGCCTCTTCAAAGGGTTCTTTGATGAAGTGGTGGCCGAGCTCGGTTCTTCCTCCTCCTGGTCAAATTGGTTGTACGCTGTTCCCAACCCTGGCTGGCTGGAAATCCAAGAATATTGCTGAGCGGCTGCTGGGAATAATTGCGGGCCCAAGTGTCTTTCTTCTCACAATCACTGTCCCAGTCATCGAGCCCGACGTGTCTGAGTCAGATTATCCAGATCCAATTCCTGCCGTGATTATCGAAGGAGTTGGCGAGAACGGTAATCCAGCGCCTAGGGTAAGACTGCCAGCAGACAGTCCAACCCTCCACCCTATTGGGCATGAGCAAATCGACTCAGTTCCTGATGGAACATCATCGCATTCTCAATCCCGCCGCAAGTCCACACACCGAGAGCAAATTTTTCGCCCACGCTGGGATTCCGAGATGCCTGCCGTGCCACATCCACCTCCAGATGCGGCTTGTGCGGAAGTCAAGGATTTGAATCGCTGGCTTATTGCAATCCAGCTTTTTACCGGGCCATTCTTCGTCACCCTCATCGCCTGGAGTACCATAGATGAGACCTTGGACGCCAAGAACCTCCTTCTACCTTCACTGGTCTCTCTCCTCTTCTCATTCTTGTGTCTGAGCGCCCTCGTTACGAGCACTCGCCGCCGCCAACCATGGCATCATCACGACCATGTTGACCGATACTTCCACCCGCACGGGATGCCTGAATTGAGCAAACCCCAGAAACTTCCATCTGCGTGGCGACCATTCCTCTCACTCCTCGGGTTCTTGGTCGCAATCTCGTGGATTGCAACCATCGCGACAGAAGTTGTCTCCGTGCTCAAGACCATCGGTGTGATTCTGAATATATCTGACTCACTGTTGGGACTGACTATCTTTGCTGTCGGTAACTCGCTCGGCGACTTAGTCGCTGACATCACTGTCGCCCGGCTGGGCTATCCCGTCATGGCATTGAGCGCATGCTTTGGCGGACCAATGCTCAACATCCTCCTGGGTATTGGTCTTGGGGGTCTCTATATGACGCTCAACCCGGTCAAGTCATCCCCTAAACATGACGAGATGCTCGCTCGGGTCCCGTACGAGATCACAATTTCCAAGGTGCTGGTCATCAGCGGCGCTACCCTTTTGTTCGTCCTGGTTGGTCTCTTGGTTGTTGTTCCGTTGAACAACTGGCGTATGGATCGCAGAATTGGCTGGGGTTTGATTGCAGTTTGGTGTGTGAGCACCGTAGGTAATGTTATTGCGGAGGTTGCCTGATGATTTATTTACGTTGAAATCCATTGGACATGAGGGTTTCTTGATTTCTGCGCAGAATTGGCGTTTATATGTGGAGCGTATGCTTGTGCATTTTGTTTCCCAGACACGGTTGATCCTGCGGTCTTCTTCATCCTCTCTTGACTTTCTCTTCTCCCCTTTATGCAGTAGGTTGTAGCGAAGTATCTACCCCCGTTTCATACTCTGGATGCATGCTAATATGTACATGAATTGCATGGTCAAATACTACATATTCTCTGTCAATGGATCGATCTCCTTTAAATTTCAAGCTAAATGATTGTTAAACGACGTCCTTTCAGCGTTAGGAAACGAGAGGTTTTCTACTCGGGTCCACGATGGCCGTGATGTTTGGGCCAAACGAGCGACACCACTTTTCTCTAAAGCACTCCAGACTACGGAGTAAAGGTAACAAACTTCCAAGGTTGGCATGCACGCGCCAACGCTTCGCGAGTTAAGTATCATTTTGGCTTACATACCTAACTTACCCAGGCTTCCATGACATTTCATGGGCTTGGTAGTTGGTAGAAGTCTCCGCAGAGTGCAGGCAGGTAAACAAAACTTCGCAATTCCGATCGAGATTGTACGTGGACCTTGCCCGGTCTCTTCTACCGCGAGGTGGATGACAGATCTGCGGAAAAATGATGTGATGGATCAATTGATCGATGATTTAATTTCCCGCGAGCCTCTCACGAGTGACGAGTCACGACAAGACCCTTTTCCCTGGGACTGATGCGCTAACCCGAATCCTTACAGATCGGCGACTATTCATGCCGATCACCAACAATACGAGATCCGGCCCCGCCGAGGACTTCAGATCCAGCGCGAACCATTACTGTCAAAGTCCGATTAAGCCGAGCCGTGTCTTGGTAGACTTTCAAAATTCAAAGCGATAATAGGGGTTGTTCTAATGCCGGACCCGATCTTGAGAGATATCTCGCTGCGTCGGATACTTTTTCCTTTGATTCTATGGTTTCCTTGACTTCAACCTCACCACTCTTTAATTTGCTTCAATCCAGTCTTTCTTTTTCGGATCTATCGGATCCAGCCATTCCTTAAAGTAACATCTCATTTTAACATGGCTCCTGTTTGGCCATGGCTGGGCGCTATCCTGGCTGCCCTGCCTGTGGCTTTGGCAGGACATGGCGACCCCATTGCCCAGAAGTACATTGTCGAATTCACTGATGCAAGAACTGTCCGTTATCCAACAGCCTCGTGATACGGTGATACTAAGGTACTCCATTGTTTCAACTGGGCTAATAACTCTTACACTCCTTGTAGTCGTCCACCAGTTTCCTTTCTATCCTGAAAGATCACGGCATTCCCGCCAGCCTCAACCATGATTTGTCCTTCGCTCTTTTCAATGGTGGCTCTTTCACCTTGCTTGACGACAACCAGAATGAGGCTACTATTGTCAAGGAGATTTCCTCATGGCCTGTAGTGAAGAAGGTATCTCCCGTTCGGGAGCTCCATCAGCCAAAGCAAGAAGTCTCTACTGTTGCGCATGGTGCGCCTGTCCGCCGCACTGCCCACCATGGCATCCGACGCCGTGACACTGCGGGCCACGAAGGAAATGACTATCCTCATGTCATGGTCGGAGTTGACAAGCTTCGCCAGGAAGGTTACCTTGGCACTGGCATCCGCGTCGCAGTCGTTGACTCGGGGATAGACTATAAGCATCCCGCTCTCGGTGGTTGCTTTGGCAAGGGCTGCTTGGTAGAATTTGGTTTCAACTTTCTGGATAACACGACCGACCCGTGGGAAGGTCACGATGGCCACGGTATGTTCAATACTATGCCATCAGCTCTATTCGCTTATCTACTCTTGCTAACTGACCGCAGGCACTCACGTCTCTGGGCTGATTGCCGCTCAGCCCAACCCCTACAACTTCACTGGCGTGGCCCCGAATGTCACTCTGGGTCATTACAAGGTTATTGGAAGGAGGATTGTAAAGACCGGTACTGATATCGTCACCGCTGCTTTCAAGAAGGCCTTCGAGGATAAAGCAGACATCATCTCTGCTTCCTTTGGTACGTACAAGGGCTGGAGCGATGAGCCATGGGGCCAATTGATTCAGAGATTGGCCGAGGCTGGCCTTCCTTCTTTCGTTGCCTCTGGTAATGATGGAAGCTACGGTCTCTTCCTCGCTTCCAATGGTATCGACAACTCCGCTGGCATTGGCATCGGGTCCGTCAACAACCTGTACAGCCCTCTGCTGCTGACTCGCGCTACATACTCAACCCGGAACACCACGAAAGAATTTGGCTGGCAGCTCGCAGGCACGTCCGACTTTAAGAACGGCACATATGCCCTGTATCCGAGTAGCCTCAATGCATCCATCGTCGGCGACTCGTGTGAGCCATGGACGGGCAATCACCCAGATCTCGCCGATAAGATCGTTCTCATTCGCTACGGTGGGTGCCACGGCAGTGAGCAGCAGGCCAATGCTGTCAAGGCTGGTGCCAAGAACATCCTCTTCTACCTCAACGAGCCTGGCACCTATGAGCTTCCCGTGTCGAACCCTGCCCTCACGGGCTTGGGCATGGTGTCCGCCCAGACTGGAGAGAAGTGGGTGAAGCTCGCCGCATCTGGCGCCAACGTCACCCTGAACATGATCAGCGAGAAGTACGCCAAGACTATCTTCATTAACGAGACGAATCCTCAGTCGGGTGGCCAACTCAGCGAGTTCACCCAGTGGGGACCCAGCAACGAGATCCTCCCTGTGACGGCCGTCTCGGGTGTGGGTGGATTCATGCTCTCGACATGGCCGCTTCTCGAGGGTGGCTACGCCGTGGAAAGTGGTACTTCGATGGCGACTCCCTTCGTTGCTGGCTGCATTGCTCTGCTGATGGAGGCTCGTGGTAAGGGCAAGGTGACTCCTGCTGAGGTCAAGTCTCTGTTGTCGACAACTGCCAATCCCAATGTCTTCCACGATGGTGTCACCGCGTCGCCTTTCCTGGGATCTGTCGCGCAGCAGGGTGGTGGTCTTATTGATGCATACAAGCTTGTGCATACTACTACCACGTTCAACGTGAGCACCATCTCGTTCAATGACACCGAGCATATCGCCCCGGCCTATATCCGCATCAACAACACCGGCTCTTCGCCGCGTGTATATACCGTTGGCCACGTCGGTGCTGCCACTGTCTACACGCTTTCGGCCAACAGCTCCATTCCCCAGGAGAACAAGCTCGGTAACTTTGTAGACCGCACTACCGAGAGCGCCTCGCTGAAGTTCAGCTCATCCAGCATCCTTGTCGCTGCTGGCGGATCCGCCGTGCTAAAGGTCACTGCCACCCCCCCTCGGGGTCTCACCTCTCACCGCATCCCCGTCTACAGCGGATACATCACCTTCAATGGCACAAGCTCAGCCGACTCCTTCTCTGTTCCTTACCTGGGCGTCGCCACCGCCATGCGCAACGTCACCATCCTAGACACCACAGCCGGGAGCAACTCTCTCATCGACAGCGTCACCGGCAAAAGCGTCAAGAACAACCAGCAATTTGTCCTCCCCAGCCAGAACGGCCCCAAAACTCAAGCAAACACCAGCTACCCGATCTTCCAAACCAAGCTCTCCATGGGGACGGATCTGCTCTTGATCGGTGTCAAGCCCGCTAATAGCCGCAATGTTCTACCTCTGGCTAATCCCCAGACGGCCCTACCCCGGACAGTTGACGGTTTGACTGGTCCTAAGGCTACTTCTTTCACGGGTCTGCTTGCGAATGGTTCGTATGTTCCGGCTGGTAATTATTCGATTGTGGTGCGGGCGTTGAAGATCTTTGGTAATCGGTCCAACCCGAGGGATTATGATACTGTGCGGAGTGTCAACTTTGGGATCACGTACGCGGCTCCTGCTGCTAATTAGGTAGGAAGCCTGGTGGAAACTCGTGCTGTGAGGGACTTCCCAGATGGGGATTCAGCTATATACGCGGGCCATTGCAAAATTCTAGACTTGAAACACCTTCACCTGCATCACCACTTGCCTTACCTCTCTACTCGAGGACCATCTTTGGTTTACTGCTGGGAGGAAAAATGGAGAGGTATAATATGAACTACGTTATTTTAATACGGTCATTCAGAATCTACCCGGACTTTGCCGCGCTCTTTGCAGCCAATTGCAGATCAAGTCTTTCACTGATCTCATCGTGTATCAAAAAGCCTACCCAGAGTGAACTCGACGAGACCCCTGACCTTCACAATGGTATTTCAAGGTACTACCAGAGGACGATCAAGCTCACAATGTGGTGTCTCATACATATGAAAACTATCGTTTATATCGAGCAAGGCCCGATCCATTAAGGTGTTTTATGCTCCCGATCTGGTTTATGAAAAACATTGCTTTCACATACCAACCTTTACTGGCCCTTGGCCAAAGCAGGAACCAACTTGAAACACGAAATGTAGTGCATTGCTCATCCAGTCCGTTTCACCTAAGAAGGAGAGAGTGAGACAGTTGGATCACAGGGCGTGGTAATCACGATGTTCTGGACTCGGTGTTCGGCTGCTTCCGAGGGGCGCATGGCAGATGCAGTGGCAGGGAAATGTACAAGAGAGTCAAAGAAGTACAAAGATGGCAATAGGAAGAGTAGGGATCAGCGGCGGTGCACATGTTGGCAAATTTGCCATCCTCAACCAGTCGGATAGACGATTGACCGAGCCTCGAGCCCGATTTGGTAACCGACAACGAGGCTGACTGGCGGAAATGATACTTGGTCTCAACTAAATCAATCAATCAAAGATCGACGCTTGTTTCTCTTATCAGCAGACCAACTGGCAACAGTCCTGTGGCGTGGGCCAAGGTGGTACCCATCTACTTTGGGATACGCGACAGACTAGTGGCCTGTCACCAAAGGTTGGTTACATGCCATCTTTCTTCTTACTGCGGATGAAGTTATCCCATAGAGATTACGACTAGGATTGGGATTCTGTTTGTTCTCGTAAAGGCAAGGTCTTTGAAGTGAATGCATTCTAGGAATGTTGATCTTAATCTAGTTGGATTGACAGCTAAATCCGCGCCCAAGACAACTCCAGTTCATCAACTTCACCCAACCATTCCCTAGTTAGTACTCAACGATGTACACTTTTGTAAGGCTCTATGGAAACACTCTGCAAGATGAAGTAATCTTCTCTCTCCCAGATCAATGCTTTCTCTCAGTAACTTTTAGACACATCCGGACAAACGGATGCAGGCGGAATGATGGAATCAGCCCCAGCTAAGCGAGTCCGCCAAAGACCAGTCTGGCCAAAAGCCCAAAGCCCAAAGCACAACGAGACGGAGATAAACTACGCTCCGACTAGTTTGCAACTTCCGATCAAATCGTTCAGCATAACGAGAACGAGCGGCGGTGCCAATGTTGAGGAGAATGCAAGAGGTCGTAGACAGAGAACGTTGAGAGGAGGCGATCGATATGCACGGCGTGCATTAAGTTCACCCTGTGTCCTCGTGACAAATCAGAATGCAGGCAATGCCGGAATTAAGGCGGCAGTTGGGGTACTTTTGGGAGTCTCTAACTCTGGGGGCACTTCTGATTGCTCCAACCGCAGCCTTTTGAAACCTTGTAGCAACAGAGGCCATAGCCAATATATGCGGGCGGCGGCGTGGCCCGGGGGAATGCGTTCTGACGATGTTTTCACATTGACGGCCAGGAATTATCTTGGAGTATAGAGGATGAGGTCTTGAAGATTTAAAGATCATCGACAACTAGTTGGAGTCTCGAGCTTCTAAAGGGGATTGACTGGAAGGAACAGGAAACAGCCGAAATAGTTCCGGGGCCGAGGTTCGCAGGAGAAGGTGGGAGATTCCGCTAACACCGTGAGGGTATTTACCATACCAACCTGGAAGTCCAGGTTGTGATAATGGTCGAGCCTTTCTCAACCATAGAATGTCGCAGACTTCATCATGATCAATAATCATGGATTGGCAAACCTAATCTTCTCTAACTTTTCCGATGGAGCTGATTCTCAGGGACTTTCCCCGGCCTTTCAGTGCATCTCTCGGGAAAGTCCAGCACTGTCCCCAGGATACTGGTGTACTGTATTTTCAACCCTACCAAGTACACAGGGCTACCCGGGCTACTCTACTCTCGTATGTTCGATGCGCAGCTCAACCTCCAAGGGAAGTCCTCGCGAGACGTTCAGCCCCAGCAACACCTGAATGGTCAACCGCCTAAACAAACATTATCAGTGCGATCTTAAACAGACGTCTCGTCACCTGAACAGCTATAGCCTTCAACCTCAAATTTTAAGCTTATCCAAACGGTATCTCAACCTCCAAAAATGTGGTCAACCAAACGCATCGGCCACTTCCCCAGAGTTTTCACGATCCAGCATCACAGAGATTCCTGTTTCCCCGGACATCTCCACACTACCCCAGATATTCCTGCAAGCCAAGCAGCGTTGGTCCAATACCAGCGCATCTTTTGCACGCCGATGAACCCCCAACCTGCTGTCGTGAACGGGGCTCGCAGGTCTCCCAGTTGTCCGGCGACCGGCGAGTACCGAAGACCTCAACCCCGTACTTAGAGGCGACCCACCGCAGCCGATCTGGGGAGGGGGTCATTGGCACTGCAAGACACTGCAATCGATCTGAGTATTGACGGTCGACAATTCACTTCCTGCAATTGATGATATATCGGTCTTACATCCACCTACCATCGATTCAGTCTTCTCTTGGTTGAGTCCACTTGATAACAGAACTGGGTTATCACTGTTCTCATATTCTCTTCCGATATTTCCATCATGGGCTTGAAGCCGTATCTGGGCCTTCGAGGCAATGCCCTCCTCAGGGCGGCAGTCATGCTGGTCGTGTGCCCGACGTTTACCTGCTATGGATACAACATGAGTGTGGCCGGTGGTCTCTTGACACTCCCTGCGTTCAATTCCCAGTTTCCCCGGATGGATACGATCAACACAACTGGAGCTGTCAAGGCTGAGAATTCCACTATTCAGGGTTAGTCACACACACACACACACACACTCACAACTCACACTACCTAACATAGGTATCATTCGGACATCATCTAATGTATTCTCATCCTAACAGGAACGGTCATTGCCCTCTACACAGTCGGAGGTATCTTCGGCGCCCTGTCCTGCGTCTACCTAGGCGACCTCCTCGGCCGCAAAAAGGTCATCTTCTGGACCAACTTCATCACCATCATCGGGGCCATCCTCATGGCCACCTCCTTCGACTTTGTCCAATTCATCATCGCCCGACTAATCCTCGGCCTCGGGATCGGCGGCTACGTCGCCACCGTGCCAGTCTGGCAATCCGAGATTTCCCCCGCGCACAAGCGAGGCTCCAACGTAGTCACGGACGGTATCTTTGTCGGTCTCGGCGTGACGCTCGCCCTGTGGATCGATCTCGGCTTCTACTTTATCAAGGGGAGCTCTGTGTCGTGGCGGTTCCCGCTTGTGTTCCAGGTGGTGCTGTCGCTGACTGCGATGATTTTTATTACCGTGCTGCCTGAGTCGCCGCGTTGGTTGATCAAGACTGGTCGGGTTGATGAGGCGAGGGAGGTTCTTGCTGCGCTGCAGGAGCTAGAGCCTCATTGCAGTGCTATCACGGATAAGATCCATGAGATTCAGACGACGCTGGCCGTTTGTGGGAATACCTCGTGGACTGCTATGTTCACGAATGGCGAGCAGCGCTTGTTCCACCGTGCGTATCTCGCTGCCACGGGTCAGATGTTCCAGCAGATGTGTGGTGTGAATCTCATTACCTACTACGCTACTACCATCTTCGAGGTGAGAGACCACTTTATCCATATCACACCATTCTTTCTTTTTTTTTTTTTTAAAAAAAAAAAAAAAAAAGGACATCAACTAACCCCCTTCCTACGGCAGCAATACCTCGGCACCGACGCCGTCAAATCCCGCATCCTCGCCGCCGCAATGGGCCTCATGCAACCCTTCGGTGGCTACCTCGCCTACTACACCATCGACCGTCTCGGCCGACGCCCTCTCATGCTCTGGTCCGCCGGCGCAATGTCAATCTGCATGGCCGTCCTCGCAGGCACAACCTCACCCCCGGCAAAATCCAGCACAGCCGCCCTCGTCATCGCCGTCATAGCCCTCTACTGCTTCCAATTCATCTTCACAGTCGGCTATTCAGGCCTGACCTTCCTCTACGCCGCAGAAATGGCGCCCCTGCAGGTGCGTGCCGCCGTCAGCGCCGTCTCCACGGCGACGGTGTGGACGTTTAATTTCCTGCTTGCGGAGGTGACGCCGATTGGGTTTGCGTCTATTGCGAATAATTACTATATTATCTTTGCGGTGCTTAATGCGCTGATTGTGCCGAGTGTGTACTTTTTCTTTCCTGAGACCAAGGGGCGGTCGCTCGAGGAGATTGATGAGATTTTTGCACAGTCGAAGAGTATTTTTGATCCGCCGCGGGTGGCGAGGCGGATGCAGAAGACGCTGAGGGCGGAGAGGCCGGAGGAAGGTGTTGTGCAGCGGGACTCGGAGAGTGGAGGGGAGAATAATGAGTATGTGAAGGAGAGTGTTAAGGCTTAGTTTTTTTTTGAAGTCTTTTCCTCGGCCTTGTGTGTGGAGATGGTGCATTTCTGATTGAATGTCATAGTTGATATGCTGGTTCTCGAAGGGGGAACTCATAATGTCCTTGACGGGGACAGCCCTGGGATAGGGACAGTGGAATGAAATGGAATACATTTTGATCCTGAGTGGCAGGTCACTCTGGATGGGAAGGATCAATAGCACAGATTAGGTAGCAGGTGGACACTCTAGAGGGGGTTTGCCTATCTACAGCAAGAAGCAGAACAAAGTCATGTTTCTTCGCTCTGGCAATATTCCATCCAACATTAAATCCGAATGTGGGCGTAGTCGCCAGGGTAGAGGAAACGAGTTTAGTGGTCCACTGTTCTTCTAGGAAAAGAACAAGCCAAAGATCATACAAGGAGATATAGCAATACTCTACTGTGTCAGTATCAATGCGATGTGAAGTTTAAATAGTAAGACACCAACAACGAACCAATAAATTAAGCAAAAGGGCCATTGAATTATGTGAATACCATACATAACAAGCACTACTTCCCCGGCATCTTCATTTCCATCATCATCATCATCACCCACCAACCGCATCTCATCACAACATCTGATATACCAATCACCCTTAAACTAACGAGGAAGAATATGAAGATGATCCACTTCCAGCCTATGAGAAGAATACCCATCTCACAAATTCTGTACAATATGTTCTACCACCACACCTCACAGCACACGACCGGCCGAAGAGCTCGTGCTACGGTCGTTAGTCTGCACCTTGCGAAGACCCTTACCCGCCTGGATGGAAGCGAGGAGCGCAGAGCGGTCGCCGCCGGGCCCACCCGCCGCTGGAGGAGGAGGCGGGGGTGCTCCGGGGGCTCCACCTGCAGGAGGCGGTGGTGGGGGAGCAGCGGGGGCTCCGAAGGGAGCAGGAGGCGGTGGCGGTGGTGGTACCCCAGGGGCTCCACCGACAGGAGGAGGGGGAGGGGGAGGAGAGGCAGCTGGGGCTCCAGGAGGTGGTGGCGGAGGAGGAGGAATGCCAGGGGGAGCAGCGGGAGAAGAAGCTTCATCAGCTGCAGGGGGTGAAACGGCCGCGGGTGGAGGGGGAGGAGGGGGAGCAATTGGGCTGGCTTGCACCGGAGTAGCAGACTTGTCTTCGTCCATGGCGCTCAACGGACGTGGAGGGGCCATGGTGCCGAACAAGATGCTGGCAAGCTGTTTGGCACTGCCGCCGCCGGGGTGATCATCTTCCTCATCAGACGAGTCGAACTCGGAGCCGGCGGCAGACCAGTCATCGTCGTCCTCGGGCCGGGCACGGGTCTTGCGCTCCAGGGGAACGGCGCCGGTGAAGGTGGGCTTGATGGGTTCTTGCTTCTCTTGTTGGGCGAGACGGTGGAAGGGATTGGTAGACTGGGCAGCGGGTGGCGAGATGGTTTGCGAGGTCTCGGAGGGAGCCTGGCCCAGGGACTTGAAGTAAGGGTTCTTCGACTCGGCGTCGGGGCTGACAGCCTTTTCAGCCTCCGGAGCAGGCGCAGGAGCAACAGGCTCGGCGACAGCAATAGTAGGAACCGGAGGAGCAGACAGAACCTGGCTCTGCGTTGGGGTGCTGTCCTGAGGGGTAATGTTGATTGGGCCTTCGTCATCTGAAGAATCCTCATCCATGCCCTCCAGCTCGCGCTGCAGCTGACGCTCACGTTCCTTGGCGGCCTCAAGCTCGGCACGCTGCGCTTCGAGTCTGGCCTCCTGCTCCTTAGCCTGGCGGGCAGCTTCTTCCCTGCGACGCTTCTCTTCCTGCTTCTTGATCTTGCCCTGTCGCACCTGTTCCTCAAGGGCGCGTAGTTTAGCATCTTGAGCCTCCTTTTGCTTTTGATACTCCGCTTCACGCTGCGTGGCCTCATCCCTGTCAAACGAGTTAGCAAAACGTAACTACCCAAATCAACTTCCTTGGTGACTTACTCAAGGCGCTTGGTCTCGGCCTCCTGGACTTCTTGCTCCTCCTTGATAGCCTGCTCACGAGCGACGTCTTCCGCCTTCTTCGCATCAGCCTGGCCGGCACTATCGGTCCGGGCCCTGCGAGTGGGAGGCGCAGGAGGTGGCTTCTTGCCAGCAGTCTTGGCGACTGCAGGGGTTGAACCACCACGCTCTTCGGCCAGACGGCGCTGCCGCTCGGCCTCACGCTTAGCATCTTCCTCCTCGGCACGCCTGACACGCTCTTCGCGCTCGCGCTTCTCCCGCTCCTGTCGCTGTGCCAGGGTCTCGGTGGCATCGTTGGGCTTCAGGCCAGCAGCGGCCATACGCTCTGCAATGCGCTCCTGAGCGCGCCGTCTTGCAGCTGCCACTCGGTCTTCGTGCGTGTTTCCAGGGTACGAACCCGTAGAAGCAGTCGAGGCTGGCATGGAAGGACGAGCAGCAGGCGACTCGGCAGGGGAGCGGCTTCTTTCCACGGTAGGTCGCTCACGCTCTTCCTTACGGATATGGGCGGTCCGGCTGTTACGGCTAAGATCGTAGATGAAATCACGGATGATATCTTCCACACCCAGGGCATCCTCCCAGCGACGCTTCTCATGCTCTTTAGTCGAGTTCTCACCTTGATCACGGAGGCTGTCCTCGAGACTCTTGGCAAAGTCACGGACACTCTCCTCGACGTCCCGGGTCATGGCATCGTTGCGCTCTCTCTCAGCCTTCACCTTATTGTTCTCGGCCTCCAGGCGGCGAGCAGCTTGGCCGTCGTCATCGGCGCCTGCAGGAATAGGACGGCCGGCAAGCTCAGCAGCACGAGCTTGCATACGGGCACGAGCACGAGCCTTGATGCGGTCTGCCTCGGTAATAGAGCCGCCGGGGCCAGTGCCGACAATGTTGCCCGCACTGCCAGGGTGGGCCTTGGCATCCTTGAGACGGAAGAGCTCCAGCTTTGCGTCAGCGATTTCACGCTCGAGCCGGCGAACATCAGACGCAACCTGAGGGACCTGATCCTCGTAAGCTTGGAGCTGCCGGCGGAGAGACCGACGCTCCGCTCCGTTGTCCAATCCACGGAATGCAGCATTGGGATGGGTGTCAATGTCATCCTGAACGCGACGAATGCGGTCCATCAGACTCTCTGCCTCACGGCGATCCTGGCGGTCGAGAGCTTCATCATCCTCGGCGTGGTTCTCGTCCTGGAAATCGACAGCGTCAAGCATGATCTTGGTCTCGCGAATCTTCTTCTGCAGTTGTTGTACAGACAGCTCATCGGTCTCGGATGCTTGGGAAGAAGGCGCAGGAGAGGGCGTGCGGCCATCCCCGCCAACACGGCGACGCGCACTGGAGCGGTAGCCGCCGGCTGCGTCATTGTTTTTGAACATCGTTGCATCCTTGCGGCCGGTTCCAGAGCCAGCACCGCCACCACCACGGAAGGAGTGATCCTTGAGGTAGCTGACGCCAGTCTTCTGCGGTTGCAAGAAGGCTCCCGTTGCCTTGCGGGTTTCGGCATCCTGAGACAGGAGGGACTTGACAGTGCCGATAGACTCATTCAAGTGTCTGGTAGATGGGGGAATCAGTTCCGGTGGCAGGCGGCTAGGAACGGGATACCCGTTCAAGGCACGATAGATCAAGTGCATAGCTACGGCAAATTCATCCATGTTGAGACGGCCACGGTTGTGGGGGTCAGCCAAAGTCCAGATGCGCTCCAGATCCTTGCGGTTCAATCCACTCTGTCCCATGATCTCAATGGCAGTCTCGCCCCCCACGAAACCCTTGCGAAGGCCATCCCAAGCACGGAAGAGATCATCGTAAATCTTCTTCTCTTCCTTCGTGATAGCCCAAGCAACAGTAGCATTGCCAGACAAGTTGGCAGAGGTGAAACCACCCTCGCGACCAGGCTGTGGCATGAGCTGCTGCTTCATAGCTTCAATGTTAGGCAGTCCCTGGGCAGGGGTGTTGATGAAACCCCACTGTCCCGGAATTCCAGTAGGTTGAGCAGTCAATCCCGTCGGCTGTGGAGCCAGTCCACCGGGCTGCGCAGGGCTGAGGTTGGAGCCAAATCCGGTAGGCATAGGCGGCATCGGGGGGCGAGGACCGCTGTAGCCCGTGGCTTGTGGGTTTGTCAGGAATCCGGTTTGCTGTGGCTGAAGGAACTGTGACTGATTCTGTCCGGGGAAGCCCGTCTGCTGCGGCTGCAAGCCAGTTTGCTGGGGGAAGAATCCAGTGGGTTGAGCAGTCAGCTGCGACAGGAGCTGCTGGTTGCTCGCCTGCTGAGGCTGAGGCTGCTGGACGATCGGAGGTGTCGACTTGTTCTCCAGCAGTGGCGCATCGAAACTGGGGGCGTTAGTGCGTGGCGCCGGCTCAGGCTGGGTGTCCGGTACATCAAAGGAGATAATATCGACCATGCTAGAAACCTCATTCTTGATTTTCTCAGGCAAAGCGGCTGGGATTTCGCGACCGGTCAGGCGGAGGTTGCAGAGGTACATGGCCAGTGCGAATTCGGGGAAGAAGAGCTGGCCTGACTTGGTAGAGTCTGACAGAACCCAAATCTTGGAAAGGTCGCTGCCGGGAAGTTTCGAACGCATCAGGAGGTCTCTCGCTTTGTCGCCTGGGATACTCATGTCAGTAAGTCTGTCTTGACTGCGATGCGCCACTCGCCCGGGGATAACCAACCCTCCATTGTCTTGCTATCACCAACCGCCGACTTGAACAACTGTTCAAACTTGGCCTGGTCCTGCGCAGTAATGAACGAAAGTCTGATACTCGGAATCCTGGACCCGGTCTTCGGTGGCACCTGCGGAGGAGCGCCCGATGCGCCATCGGCTTGGAAGGAATTCGCAATCTCGGACGAGGTCTTCAAGCGAGTAGGAAGGCCCGTCGGTTGCGACACTTGGAGTTGCGGGGCTTGCGGCTGGGACTGGTTCTGAGGGGGAAATCCGGTATATTGAGGCTGCTGGAAGCTCTGTTGTTGCTGCTGCTGAGGCTGCTGCTGTGGCGGTTGGCCAGGGAAGCCGGTGAACTGCGGCTGGAGCTGGCCCGCGGGGAACCCGGTGGCCTGAGGTTGAAGCTGCGCGCTACCGAATGGTGAGGGCTGTCCGGCGAAGCCAGTTGGCTGAGGCGCAAATCCTGTTGGCTGTGGTTGCTGCATTGGGGCTTGCTGTTGGCCCTGGGGGAATTGCGAGTATGGGGACTGCTGCTGTTGCTGCTGCATGAATGGTGCCTGGCCTGGACGGCCAGCACCACCACCGCCGCCGAGGTAGGAATTCGACGAGGAGAACATTATGCTGAACGCGGCACTCGCATGGGCAAGACAGTAGATGCGCTGGAACCCAAAGACAAAGATTGATGGGAAGGGAAAGGAGAAACGGACGCTGAGGGGGAGTTAGGTGAATCTCAGGAGCAACGTAAATGACGCTGTTGTAGCCTGTAGGGACGCGGAGGCACGCTAGCCCGAACTAGCGCTTAGTCATGGGCGGGTCCCTTGCGGCCTGAGGCAAGAAGTGTAAATATAGCACACGATGGGAGGCCACAGGTTGCAGGACTTGCGAAGATAATGAAGAGTCGCTTCCAAGGTCGGGTCTTGATGTTTCTTGGGATGGAGAAGTATTTAGAATGCCCCAGGAAGTAACTAGGCTTGAGCGTTGTTGGCTAGCAACCACGAATTAAAGGAGAACGCCTTAGCGGATATTTACAATATCAATAGGAGCAGCGTCATCTAAATCATGTTGCAATGGTATCATGCTCAATACATGGCTCATGGCTCATGCAGAGCTAACTAACTAAAGTCCTTGCCGGGACTGTGAAACCCATCCGAAAAAAACAAAACAAAACAAAACATATCAATCGGAATCGAGGAGATTAGCCGAAAGAAGACTATGACAATGAAGAAAACCCAAGTGCGCCGTACACCAATGAAAAGCAAGCAGGTGCAGTATTGAAAATGACGACTGCAGATGGGACAGGCATCGGTCGAGATCTTTTACTCGCCGATGTTCTGCTGCTGGTTGGCAGCGTTCGCCATCTTGCGCAGCTCGTACTCCTTGGTGAACTCGCGCGACAGGATACCGAGGTCCT
Source organism: Penicillium simplicissimum (assembly GCA_024706585.1). Lineage (NCBI taxonomy): Eukaryota > Fungi > Ascomycota > Eurotiomycetes > Eurotiales > Aspergillaceae > Penicillium > Penicillium simplicissimum. Next base: position 2,800,863 of record JAMZTW010000044.1, read on the forward strand.
TGATGAGGGCCTGAGCAGCGTTGATGACGGCCTGGCGGGGGGTGATAACGCCATCCGTCTGGCAGCGGAGCTGGAAGTTGGGAGTCAGGGGGTGAGGGACCTGGAGGGTCGTCAGTGAGTCTGTTGGCATCAGCAATGCGATGGCTCGGTACACGTACCCTGTAGGCGGCGAAGGTGACGTGGGGGGTGCGGAGGAGGCGGGTGCGGAGCATGTTGCCCAGAGTGTGGTCTTCCTTATGGAAGGTGAAGATAGCCGCGGACGTCAGGCCTAGGCCTCGAGTGTCAGATTGGTTTGTTTTCTCGTATGTGTGGAGGCCCGGGAGATTACTTACGCGTATCAACCTCGACGTCGATCTTCTTCTCGCCAGGGGCGAGCAAGATGGCCTCATAACTAAGATTCAAAAATCAGTATCTGTACACACAGAGCATAAGACGCGCGAAGGTGAAGATCAAGAAGCAGAAGACATGATTCAAGGAAACAGGATAGTGATAGGCTTGGTCGTGATGCTCGAAAACTGACGGGTCCTGGCGATTATCCGTGTGATACGGGTGCTCGCTGGGGGGCGAGTAGCGCGCAGGGCGACTTCGACTACCAGCACGCTCCCGGGCGATAGCCACGGAGGCAGTGGTGAAGTCGAAGTCGTGAGGGAACGGGTGTCTTTCCAGGTTCATGGTGGCAGAGACGGAGGAACGACTTTCACGGGTGTTCTGCGGAACTCTGACGGGGGGTCGAGGGGGAAGAGAAGGAGGAAGATTGGAAAAAGAGACAGAAGAAGCCATTACGGAAGCGGTCGGATAATGGACAACACCGTTGACGGCGGTCGAATGGTGGACAAAACAGTGCAAGGGAAGATCGTTAAAGGTGGCAGAAACTGAGGCTGTACAGCACCGCGGAGAGGGGAGGAAGTTGGGGGAGGAGCGAAGGAGGAGGGAGGAGGGAGGAGAAAGGAGGAAGGAGGAAGGAGCGAAGACCGTCAACCCATCCACCGGATTGCTCAAGCCAACAATCCTCCATTTTGAAGTTGACCATCAGATGGTTCAGGAAGCCCTTTTTTGGGCTTCCCCGGCCAACATGAGCCAAGCCTGCCAGCTTCATATAGAATCGTACAAGCATGCAAGGGAAAGAGAGGAGTCTCTCAAGGCCAGGAAGTGACATGAAAATGAGATCAAGAATTGATAGAAACAGCATCAGACCTACCGATCTGGGGCGTTCATTCTGGCTTAGGGTGGCGTATACGGGTTTGATAATGGTTGAAGAGGTGGAGAGTTGAAGAAGTGAAGTTCTGACCACGGTAGTGGTCAGTGGATGGAGGGGAGTTTAATAACTTTCAACTCCAAGATGAGCTGATCGTGGGACGGCTATACCAAAGGGTATGCACACCTGATTGTCCCTTGGTCGTAGCCTTCACCCGTGCTTAGAAGGTCAGAGAAGTGTGCGGAACAGTGGCTATCAAACGTACAGGATTAAAGAAGGTGAGTCACTGGGTAGTACGGCCTGCCTAGAGGGTTATCAGAGATGGACTCGTTGCCTGTTGTGAATGAGTCGAGTGATATAGATGATGAAAAGTGCCTAGTCGCGGGCAGATCGTGATATTAGCCACGTGATGATAGTCACGTGGTGCATCACGTGGTACTGCTTGACCTAGTTGAGGTGCCTTGTCTTTGGGAGCACTACCTTGATCCATGGATGAGGTAGTTCAAGTATCATCTCCCTCAAAATGAGATCTTTCTCATCTACCATAATTTGATCTTTCATCTAATCAAAAATGAAGGTAGTATCCATGAGACGGGTCTCAACTTCACCTCGGTTCTCCGCATATTGCGGCAAACTGCGGGACCATCTCAAGGGCATCCACTCAACTCTGAACGATACAGAAAAAAGCATCATTCATTGTACTACCAGCACATGTCATTCAGCATCTCCCGAGCTGTGGTCAAATTATCTCCACGAAATCAACCAAATTTGAACTTGCCAAAACCCCCCGACTACAACATATGTCACCCTGATAATGGTGCACACACTCATAGATCACACCAACTCAACCTTTAGTTTAAGTTCAAGATGGCACATCCCTAAAACCAATCCACCAAACCCGCCCCTCGCAACGCCCGACTCTACGGCCGGCGGCATCGGCTTCATCGCAGGCAGCCACAACACAACCCTAGGTCGCAGCCTAGAAAGCAAACGCAACTAAACTAATCGATGCCCTACCAGAGAAAGAACTAGGTCCGCACCCATACTCTACGCCAAAACAGGCATTCTACCCCTCGGCATAGGCTTCATCAACTGGGCCGTCGACCGGGAGGACCTAGGCACTATGCATCCTAGGCAAATACAAAGTCGCCGCCAACGGGCAAGGCTCTTCGCACCGAGGAATATCCCAGAGGAAATGGTACCATGGGTGGATGCTTGAGAGTACCTGTCTATGGAGAATCAGGATGATACTTTCTACCCCCAAATCTGGCTTCAACTCAGCTCCGTGGTAGATTGTAGGTAGTTGTTGGGTTTGGATGAGTAGGTATACAGGGCAGGAGTGATGTGGATTAGGAGAATTAGGAGAAACCCTCTTCTAGAGAATTGGTCTACGAGGATGTGCTCTATTCTATGATGCGAAATCGTCAGAGAAGCGGAGGGAGTAAAAACCTCTACCCGCGATGTATTATATGTATTGATCTCCCAAAATCAGCCCAAAGAGAAAAAGGTAAGAGAGAAAGAAGCCCCAAGCGGAACCAGAAACAACAAGATGCAGAAATGCCAACGAGAACAACCAGAACAAAAAGACCAGAAGGGAAAAAAAAGGGTCCGAAAGAAGAAGAAACGCCATGCTTGCCCTGCGCCAATGCCAAAAAGAATAAAAAATGAAGAAGAACCGGTGGATCAAAAGACCATGGAAACATATGTCCTCGTACTATTAATGCCGCATCGCCCCAGATATGAGATGACTGAAACGGAAAGCTCGGACAGCAAAGCTGGCTAGACAAAAAGCGTCGGCCTAGCACGAGTACTAGGGTACTCCATGCTCGTCCCGGACGTATTCAAGGTGGGAAAAGTCGATGCTGAGGGTCATGCCAGCTTTCCTGTCTGAATCGTGACGTATGTGCGTAAGAATCATGCCATGAAGCGAGGCGAGCCAAAAAGCGGGAGAATTAAAAAGGAAAATAGGGTTCTATACAGCGACTCCAGCAATGCATCATCTGAATGCACACAATTTTCAAAGGTGGAATGCAAAAGACAGCCGCAAGATTAGTGCACAGCGCTTAGGAGATCACCCAGCGAGGACGTGCCTCGCTTCAACTTCCAGCCGCTCTTCTTCTTGTCTCGTTTCTTCATCATTTCAGCCCAGCCTTCATCATCATTCTCTTCGTCCGAGGCATGAGCTGGCTTGCGTCCAGCCGGAGACTGGCTAGTCCTTGAGACGGGCCGTACAGTCACGGTTGCAAGCGAGGAGGACTTGGGCAGGTGCGCGTGGGACTGAGAGACGGGCGTGGGTGGGTGGTGCTGGTTCTCGTCGTTCCAGCCCTGCTTCAGATGCGAAACGCCGGGACCAGGCTCACCAGCCATCACCGACACGGGTCGATACCGCGATGCGAGACCGGCATTGCTGCGCTCAGAGGGTGCAATTGAAGGGGCGTAGCCTCCAGTCAACGGTCTGAAGGGTGGACCGCCAGGCAAGTTTGGCATCGGCGAGCCTCGTCGCGCAGCGATATTAGGATCGAGCATGCTGAGAGTCCGCTGCTGCTCGAAGTTTGGTGCCATAGCACCAGGCGGGCCCTGCATAGACATTGGTCGTAGATTGGGATTGCCTCCCACGATCGAGGGAGGACCCATGGGACCGCCGGGCATGGGCATTCCTCCCATCATCGGGGGTTGCATGCCACCCGCCATCACTGGCGGAGTGCCTGGCATAGCTGGCATGCCCGACATACCCTGCATCTGCATCATCTGGCCCATCCACTGCATCTGCATCTGCATCATGTTCTGCATCTGGTGGGAGAGATTCACCTGAGCCTGCTCACTGGGGGTCATAGGCTGAGGTCCCATCATCGAATACGGTCGAGGCACGCCGCCGGGACTACCCATCCCCATCTGCATCTGGTCGTACATGGCCATGGGATTGGGACTTCCTCCACCCGCACGCCGCGCGGCCCTGTTCCGCTCTTCATTGGCGATCACGCCAACTAGACCACCAGGAGGAGGCGCAGGGGAAGACGCACCCCCATACACAGAGCCAGAGCCGCCACCGAAGGCCAGGGATTCGCGATTCGTAGGGTTGACGATACGAGCGCCAAAGTAGGGATCCTGTGGCAGGTGCCTGGCAAAGACCGGCAGACTGCCCCGGTTGCCGGCCTCTGCACCGGCGAGGGAGGTCGAAGATGCTGAGTACGGGTTCATAGAAGCACGAAGGTTCGGGTGAGAGCTGACATTGGCCAAGCGAGTCGGCGGACGGTTGCGATTGGGGAAGCCGTGGGCTGCGAGAATGCCCAGCGGAATCTCCTCGTCATCCTCCTCGTTGCTGCTCTTCCCGCTGGATGACTTGTCGCCGGGGTTGGACAACCGGTTGGGAAGGTTGGGTGTACTGTTCCTCGCTGCGGCCATTTCCGGTCGAAGCATGGGGGACGGCGCTTGCTGGCCCGTCACCTTCTGCATCTGCTGCCGATACAAGGAGAGGTGAGCCTCCTGCTTGCGTCGTTGCCGTTCCGCGTCCTTTTGTTTCTCGATCTCATCTTCCTCGTCATCAAACTCTTCATGCTCAGATTCCTCATCGCTCTTGGTCGCATTGCTGTTGGATCGTCGAAGTTCTTGCTGCTGGCGGTAACGTTCGAATTGAGATGGAGTCATCACCTTGTTGGCCGGGGACGCAGTTTCGGGAAGGCTCTCAGCGAATTGAACAGCCAGCCGTGCATCGTCTAGATCGTGGTCACTCGGGGCAGGGGAACGTCGGGGTGCGAACAAGCCCTCGTCCGAGGTGGGGCTCAAAAGGGAAGGACTTGGGGCCTTGCCCTTGTCGAGGAGGGGAGTTTCGCCGGAGGGAGAGGTAGTCTCTTCCCACCGCGGTGAGGATCCTTTTGTCCACAGAACAGATTGTCGGACCATCTTGGCATCTTCGTCCTCCACGACATTTGAGTCCTGATCCACCGGGTAGATCCCACTCCTCCGCAAGCCATCCGACGGCCGACGGTCGGGCTTCTCCAAAGCACGGTGTGAAGTCGTCGCGCCGAGCATCTGGGCCGGCGATGGCGACGGTTTGCGGAAACTGGTAACTGTTTCGGGAGTTGAACGAGCTGGAGACGTGACTATGTCGCCGCCAGGGCTATTCAGTAGGTTGTCGCCCGAGTGACGACTACCCCATGAATAAGGGGAGGGTTCAACTGGCACCGATCGGTCTGTCTTGATAGGAGTAGGTCGTCCGGCCTTATTGTCAGTTTCCTGAAACTCCGGCAGGGCTTGCGTTGGCGGAGACGATGAGTACTATAACCACACCCGTTAGATTTTCCCCCTTGCATATTGCCACGACTCTGGTTCTGCGTACCTGTTTGGGACGTTGCGGAGAAGGATCCCTTAGAAGAGCACTTTCCCGCTTGCCCAAGTGATCAAACATCGTTCCGAAGTCATCTCCCGCTGATCCGAGGTCGAAGTTCAATTGTGAATCAGGTAACCTGGGCGGAGTCGCTGTGTCGTCAGTGCTACCGCTGTATGCTCGCTGCTTGGGCACACTGGGCGGCGTGGCCTGTTGACGGGAAGCAGGGGGCGTCGAGTTCTTATTGAAGCGTCCACCGAATGAGAACGTCCTACCAGCGGCTCGGAGGGCCCCAGCCAAGGGCGGGGGAGCGGGAATATCATGGATTCTTGAATGCGGAGACGAAGCCTCATCGGGCGGCGGCACTTCGGTCGATGATGGCAGGGTGGAGGAGGAACTGAGCCGAGTCGAGGTTGAGCTTTCGTAGGCCGGACCACTGTCATGCCGACCGGTCAGTTGCTTCCTGAAGGATTCCATGGTCCGGGGGCGGTCATACCGAGTTTTGCCCAAGTGGTGTTCTGACCCGGCAAAGATGTTATCGGTGTCCTCGAGACTGGCATGGCCCTCGCTCATGCGTTTGGTGAGTGGAGCGCCGTCTGTCATTGATCGTTGGGCTCCCGGTCGCTCGAAGACACGGAAGGAGGATTTAGGTTGACCATCCACATCTTCGAGAACGTTACCTGACGACTTCCTCCGGGCGAAGCCTTTGGGCAACTTGATGGGCATTGATGCGGTGTTGCGGTATTAATCGACGTAGCAGTGAGTTGCTGAATGGACGAGATGGGAATTCGTGTAGACCTGCCTCCCTTCAATCGCGAAACACTCCCATGAAGACTCTCCAGCGATTTTCTGAGGGCCGAGTAGAGTGTCTGTGAATAGGCTTCTGGGGCTCTCTGCAATGACTTTGCTTGACGTGTCCAATGCAGGTGAACGGGGGAGCAAAAGTGGGTAAGAAAAGCGATCAGTCCAGGACCTCTAGGAGCAGGAGGGGGGGGTCTGGAGAAGGATGGGCCGATGGGCCGAGCAGTCGCAAGGGGAAACGAGATAACTAATTGTACAGCCGGGAAACCGCGAGAACGAAGGACCGATGCAGACGCTGATCAGGGGGGGGATGCACAACTGGAAGAATTGGGAAAACAAGTCAGTGTGCAGTCAGGAAGAAGCTTCTGGACGGAGACATCAACCGAAGGGCGAGCAGCAGCCGCCGCAGAAATCACACTGCTCTAGCGGCTGATCAAGACCCCCGGAAAGAATCCACCTGGTGGGTTCGGATGCTGCGATCTGATTGCAAACTCACAACAAACTCCCGGGAAAGTTTATACTTGGGTCTTTGTTCCCCTGAACCCGAAGAGGCGAGATGAGCAAAGCTGCGTGCAGGTTGCAGTTGCAGATATTAGGGTTGGCTGAGTCTAGAGGGGAGAAGGCTGAAGGAAAGAAAAGAATCGCAACCAGGTGAGACCCGAGCTGGACGCTTGTAATGGCCGTTTCGGGGGTTTGGGCTCCGCTGCGATTGAGTCTGAGCAGGCTGGAGCGAGTCAGATCGGGAGATGTGGAGCTTTGGGAAGCAGAACTGCAAAAGGTTTCTGGTCGGGTAGGACCCTGTGGGAACTGGAAATGGATCCGAGATCCAGCAGCTGGCGGCCTTCACGGTTCGGGACGACTGACGAGGTCCAGAGTGTCCGAAGCCAGGGGATGTAGCCCAAGAATGGAGCGAATGAAGCTCCAGCAAATCTCGCAGGGAAAAGAGTACCGAGAATGAAGCGCTACCCAAAGTGGTGAAAGTGCGGAATGTCCGCAAACTTCGAGGCCAAGAATGAGGGAAATACACGTTGAAAGCGTGAAAGGAAACAAAGAGCAGGCAAAAAACACACACCAGTTCAGCCCACTGAGTAACCGCCGCCACGCACACTTTCCAGCGACTAACTAAGAAGTGGTGGAGTATTCAAGACACTAGGTGCACTATGAACTGCACTAAGAATTAACTAAAGAGAACGATTTGATCCAGTCAAGCCAGTCAAGAGCGCACGCCGAGTGTCAAGGTGCGCCTCGACTCTCGACCCAGGGGCCTGCAGTCAGTGCAGTGAGTCTTCGCCGCTCGCCGTCGTGGCTGGATCGGATAGGGGACAGGGATTAGGGCCCGACTGGTGGATGTTTAGAGGTATGATGATGTCGACGACAAGTCGATCATCAGTAGACTTTGACAGTCGTCATGCTGAAATTGGTAATTGGATGACCACTTCACTATGGAGTAGTGTGGTACGGGCATGGGGACAAAGCGACTGGCTGGTGTGTGAAGACAGGTGAAACCGCGTGTACTAACTTTAGTACAACGGCGGTACTCCGTACACTGGTACAGTAGTTACGACAGTACATTAGTACAACAGTAGATACCCTTTTAGGCTCGCCTATAAATAAATAGCCAGAGTTGTACGCTTATGTCATGATCGGACCCGCCGATGATAGGGATCCATGCAAGAGTACGGGAGTAGGCTCAGTAGGAGTACGATATGTCGTGATCATTTCATCGATTCAATATTGTCCTCTAGATATTGGTTCTAGATACTACGATTGCAAACTTACAAACATCAGATACTATCATTTACCGGATCCAGAATACTAGCAAGGCAAGAATGTTGGCACAGACTGCCCCCACCCTTACCCAATTCACCAGCTCTCTACTGGAATGCATTCGTCAGAGGCCAGTGCAAGCTTCTCTTGGCCTTCCTAGGGGGTCTAGTCAACATCTGCTGCAAACCGGGCAAACTCGCTAGGTCGAGCCCTGTATAGAACTATCATACTCAGTCCATGAAGCTGAACACTCCTCCAAGGACAGATCAAATCAAAATGAAACAATCAGGAAAGGTTCTAAACTTTCAATTCATCGATCCAAATTCACAATTCATCACCAAGATCCGCTCTGGCCCCGACCCCCGCCTGCAAGCCAATCTAGTTAATTGCTTTCTTGCTTCAATGGACACCGCTTGGTCCAATGAGCATGCTCGTTGGGTCACGGCGAGCAGAGGTTAATCTATATCACTCATGATTTTCCTTTCTCTTATCTTTCTCCAACTCGCTTTTCGCATAATTAACCGATATGGATCACGTGGATGCTGTGAGGCAACGCTACATCACCTCCCCGGACGGTCGGGGAATGAATGAACGTACTAATGCTCTGTACAACTCGAGACTGTCGATGACTCGGAGACGCCCCGGTTTCACAAGGACTCGACACGTCCCTGGGACTGGGCAATGGAACGGAGCGGAACTAGTAGACATGGAACACTACGAAAGAGATGTAAAAAGAAGCAGAGATTGAATCGAAATACTGATCACGAGGACGGTCGGTAAATACACAGCAGACAGGAGGTCAACCCACGCAGCCGTAGAGCAGTCGTCTCAAAATTCAAACACCATCCATGGCCGCTCTATCGCAAAAGTCGCCAGCAAACATGAATACATACTCCTACAAACCACAATGGCATGATTACAGATGGGACGATAGCAGATGTCTTCCTCCCAGAGCTCGGCCATATCGTTTTCACATCCGACTAAAGAGGAAAGACATCAGAGACCGGGAACCAAAGATGAGAGGCCGGAAATCGCGGGAACTGAGGAACCAGAAGGATTCCTCTATTTGGCAAAGTGGAGGTCATAGTTCAACCACTTGCGAGCAAGGACGCCGTCGACATCCAGACCAGGGGTGCCGTAGGTCAATGGCGCAAAGAAGACGAATCCGTAGATGGTAACCGCCAGAATAGCCAGAGTCGCGATCCATCCCGCAATGACAGACTTGCGGCCCATGCGCTCCTTGGCAGTGATGAAGCGACCAAGGCTGCGGTACGCCTTGGCCTTGCCGGAGGGGTCGTCCTCGGGTGGGGCGGCGGTGGCCGGGTCCAGGGGCTGCAGGTTAAAGATGAACTCAATCAGTGCGCCCGTCACCATGGTCGATGCCAGGTGAGATGGCAAGTAGTGGTGCAGGAAGCGCTGGCGGCCCATCAGCCAGAAGGGGAAGTAGTGCGCGGCCCAGCAGAGGAACAGGAATCCGGTGCTGTTGTACAGGCGCGAGCGGGCTCCGGGACCCCAAACTAAAGAAGTCATGGTCAGTCGTACATCAGTTGGGAATTCCGAGGTTGAAGGAACTCACTTTCTTCCAATGCATCAACACCCCGGCGTAGAGACAGCTGGTCAGCACCAACGATACCCGCAAACACGGCCAGCAGACTGCTGGCGATCCACCATCCAATAGGGTTGCCCAGGAAGTAAATCTGGCCACGGGTCTCATTCTTGGTCCAGAAGCTAACACCGCGCAACAAGAATGGCCATTGGAAGGGCTCGGTGGCATAGGGGTGGCTGCTAGTCAACGCGTTGTTGTGATGGAACATGGCACCCTGCAGCTCAAAGTACTTGCGCAGAAATGGGAGAGACTTGGGCTTGCGCTCCTCCCGCTTGAGACGGGGGCTATCGGGGGCGAGTCCATCGATAGTCTCGGCGAACCACAGGTTGCTGGACTGCAGGATGTTCTTGTTGCCGTTGATCTCGGCCTGCTTGAAGGCCCAGTCGGGAAGAGGAGTGGTGTGTGTCCACATGGCGACGCGGGTAGGGACGTGAATAAGCTTAATCAAGCTAGCAAAGGTGCGGAACTCTTGACCTGGCTTGCCATTCTCAATCTTGAGCTCGAACAGGGTGTCATTGTGGCGCTCGCCCTCGGCCAGATCAGGGGTCACGGTGGTGAACTCCTGGTTGGTAGGGTAGTATGGGGACGCCACGTCGTGGGTGAGAAGGTAGCTGTTGGTGCCAACGTGGAGAAGCTGAATGACATCTCCGTTGCGAACACTCTTGGACTGACCATCATCAACCAGAGGCTTCGTGGGGATAATTTGCCAGAGATTGTTGGTGTCATTGTGAGGGTAGCCAGTCACCTGCTGGCCCTGGCTGGAAATACGGCCATCATCGTAGCGCAGCGGGTACTTCTCCCAGTGGCTGTGAAGAAAAGTCTTGGTGTCCTTGTGGCGCAAAGTGATGCTGTCAAAGTACTGGACACCGACAGACTGGGCAGTCATGGCATTGTCGCTCAAGGTCTCCTGGAACTCGGGGGACATGAACTCATCGCCAGGACCGGACCGGGTGAGGATCGCAAAGTGGACCTGGAACCAGAAGAGGTAGAAGAAGAAGGGGATGATGATGAGCGCAACCAGACGAGCAGCAAAGTGCTTGATCCAGGTATACATATCCAAAGCACCCTGGCGACGGTTGATGTCCAGCAGATTCCACAGGTCAATCATGACAGCAGCACCGACGGTTACGAAGGTGAAGAATCCGACATACTTGGTCGAGATGACGCAGCTCATGCAGAAGCCGGTGAGAAGCAGCCACTTCCACCACTTACGACCAAATGGCTCGTGGCGAAGCTTATAGAACCGAACATAGCACAGAATGCTGAGAGCCATGGACAACACCAGGGTGGAATCCAAAAGGATCAGGCGGTCTTCACCAATGTGCGCATTGTCGAAGACCATCAGACCGGCCGCCAGCACACAGGCTGGTAGCGAGTATCCAGACTCCCACATGATCAAGAACACGACGGGAATCGTCAGGGCACCGAGGGTAGCCGGCATGGCACGGAGAGCAAGGTAAGGCACATTGTTGTCGATGTACGAGTCGCCGATGTTCTCGAAGAAGAAGTGGCCGTCGTATCCGATCAACCAGCCCATGAAGGCGAAGAGAAGCTTTCCAAATGGAGGGTGCACATCGAAGAAGTACATGCGCTGGAGATAGTATGAGGCAAACTAGGGATGGGACACGCCAAAGTCAGCTCAATTCGGGTCTTGGGGAGGCCCCTTTTGCCAATGCGTCCTTGACGGCTCTTCGAGTCGAGTCATACCTTGCCGAAGTGCACTTCATCAAAGACAACCTCATTAGGATAGTCAATTCGGTAGAAACGAGTCGCAAATGCCAACACAGTGAGCACGATCATGGCCAGCCAATAATCCCACTCCGACTGCTTGCGCGCAGCCGCGACTGCAGGAAGCAGCGAGGCATCATCCGAGGGCACAGAAGTATAAGCCTCCTTCTTGCCACCTCTCTTACGCAGAGAGGAAGAAGGAGACGACATGGTGAAGAAAGAAAGGAAAAGCCGAAAGAGAGTGACCGCGAAACCACCTAAAGTAAATAGACTTCCCAAACGGTGAGGCTGTCAGCAGGGTTCCATCAAGGCAACTCGAGAGAAACCAATCGAATTGCACGTATGAACCAAGGTCATTGGCAAAGCTCACCAGAATCACCAAAGGGCATGGCACTCGGAAATTGAGGCCAGGAAAGCTGGTTGCGGAGAAAGGAGTGTCCACGGCGGGCGATCCAGACTGCTTGCGTGTCTTCTTGTTTCTGGTTAAGGCGGTGGCCCAAGCGGGCTACCCCAGCCCTACTAATTCGAGCAGGAAAGCAGGAAAAGGAGCAGTCGTTACGAACTACTCGGTAGCCGTTACAGTTGGAAACAAATATGCAACAAGGGAAAGAAGCGATGATGTGGAAAGATTTCACTAAAGAAATTTGGACAGCCAGCAATCTGGCAGCATTAGGTAGAGAAGTTTCTTGTGGATTGTTCGTTTAGTTGCATTGGGCGTATCTGTCATGTGATTCATTATGAATTATTTTTAGCCTGTCCAAGTCTATCTAATAGTATCTATAAATAATTGAATACAGTACTCCGTACAATATTATTCAGATGGATTAGGGTTTCTTCGGATACTGACCCTTCTAAATGAACACTATGCCAGGGCTGCAGTGGATTCCAGATGATGCTTCTAAAATTTTGGGGACCGCTTCATCGGCATACGGCCATGCCCTAGGCTCTGAATGAATAGGAATTGTAGAGTAGTTGAGAATTAATAACCTTTTGCAGCCCAGGGCTGGAGGATGAAGATCATTTCTACAGCAAAGTATCTCTTCTAGGTACATAATTTTGCGGATACTGTAACTCATTTGCGGCTCCGCAGGGGTGAAGGAGTGGTACGGTGGGGTACGCCGAGCACCCCAAGAAAACTTCGAATCTTATCGATCATGAATGAAATGATGAACGAGAAGATAATGCCAGAGTCAATAACCTCAGAGACGTGTTCGATCACACATTGAAGCACCATAAAGACCTAAACTTGAAGCATGTCTAACGGATCGTTTCTTAGAGCTACGTGGGCTTTAGAGTCAGACATGTGAACCGAGTATGAATTGTTCCGTGCTATGACTTGAATGGCTACTTTAGGAGGCGACAGTTCTAATCTCCGGCACCTGTTGCAAGAAAATTCCGCCTTATAGACCTGAAGCCCAAATTCCCTCGTTCAACCAGCTTTGGAATGCATACTCTCCCAACCCCTCTTCAGCAGTCCAGACCCCTCCCACTTCAAAGTTCGTCTCAGAATCAGCCACTCAGACTGCTGAACTTTCGGACTTGATCTCTGCGATGAGACCCTCGATACGTTGACGAATTTCATCACGAATGACCCGGATCGGCTCGATCCCTTGGCCAGCGGGGTCGTTCAGTTTCCAGTCAAGATATTTCTTGCCAGGGAAAAAAGGGCAAACATCGCCACAGCCCATCGTAATCACATAATCGCTGACTTGAACCGCCTCAGTCGTCAAGATCTTCGGATTTTGGCTGCGAAGGTCAATGCCTTCTTCGAGCATGGCTTCGATGACATTTGGATTGACAGAGTCGGCGGGGGCGGAGCCAGCAGAGCGGACTTCAATGGAGTCTCCGGCGAGATGACTGAGATATCCGGCGGCCATTTGCGATCGACCGGCATTGTGAATGCACACAAACAGGACGCTGGGTTTGGCAGCCATGGTATGCTTCTGGAGTTGTTCCAGACTGGGAGGCAAATGTGAGGTGGTTTGTTGGTAAGTTGGGCGCGGCAAGATAGGACAAGTAAGCAATGGCAGCTCAGGGATGTTTGCGATTTGGTATCGACACACGCGCGAGACCAATCTCGAGTGCTTGAACTCTAAATAGGATTTACACCACGATGTCCTGTCAGTCTCGAACTTTCTTTTCCAAGTGGATATCGTCCCAAAATTTTGCACAACTGTCAGACAGGTAAGAATGCTTCTAGAGGATCGGTGACAGCTCAGGTCTCAGGTAAATGCCATATCCGGCGAGAGCTGATGTCCCTTGAGCCAGAAGCTTTTTAAGACATTCTAGAAGTGACCCGGATGTGTCTGATTAGATCAGCGGCAAGAGAGTCTACTTTGGCCGCGGACAGCATTGATACATGAGCTGATCATTGCAGTCATAGGGTGGGTGATTCTGATATGACATCTCCAATATCCGAGGTGGGCTTTGCATCGAAAAATGTCACTTCCACACGCTGACTGGCTAAGATTTCGAAAAGGAGGCCATGCCTTCCCGTCGCTGAAAAACACGAACCTCGAGTTTTGACAAGTTGGTCACTACTTGGACATGATTGGCCACCGGAAAAAGAGTGTCATTCGGCCACTTTGATTGGTGTCTGTGGCTCCCCACTTATACCACGCCAGGACTAGTGCATCATTTCTCAATCCTTAGATACTCCAGGTTTCTACATCTTTTATACACTTTTCTGATTCATTATCTGAAGGTTGTTGGTCTGTTGTTAACGTACGCTTTTTTTGATCTCTCCCTCTCTACCATCACTTCTGGGTCGCTACCTGTTGGAGCACAATTGAACGGCTTGTTGCCGAGATGGCCATCTCAAATACTCAGGCAAAGTTGCCTCCGACAGCGACAGCAGAATCACAATCTCTCACCACCACATTTATGACGGAACCACCGAGTCCCCAGATTGTTGACGTCGAGAAGCAAAGGCCAAATGCCAATGAAGAGCGTCCGTCCCATCAATCAGCCTTCAAGAGTCTCGGTTTGTTAGACCGATTCCTAGCTGTCTGGATCTTCCTTGCCATGGCCATCGGTATCATCCTGGGCAACTTTGTGGAAAATACTGGACCGGCTCTTCAAAAAGGAAAATTTGTGGGAGTCTCTATCCCAATCGGTATGTTTACTACCTATTTTCAAGAATGCAGACATGAACTGACCGTCCAAAGCCATCGGTCTCCTAGTGATGATGTACCCCATTCTTTGCAAAGTCCGATACGAATCTTTACACCTTGTCTTGAACCAGCGGAAAATTTGGGTACAGATTGCTTTCAGTATCTTCGTCAACTGGATCATTGCTCCTTTCTTGATGGTAAGACCCAGAGACTCTTAGTCGATCAAGACGGCGCCTGCTAACATTGAACGTTTAGCTAGGACTGGCGTGGGCTTTCCTGCCAGACCAACCAGAACTACGTGAAGGTTTGATCCTCGTTGGACTGGCAAGATGCATCGCTATGGTAAGATATCCCAACCTACATTGCCCTCGGACTAGACTGACACAACGCTCTGTAAAGGTTCTCATTTGGACAGGTCTCGCTGGCGGTGACAACGAATACTGCGCTATCCTCGTTGCTATCAACTCGGTCCTACAAATGGTGCTCTTTGCTCCCTTGGCTGTCTTCTTCATCAAGGTCATCAGCCACTCGGGCACCGCAGTCTCATTCTCCTACTCCACCGCCGCAACAAGCGTCGCAGTATTTCTGGGTATCCCCCTGGGCGCCGCAATTATCACACGAATGATTCTTCGAAAGGTAGCTAGCCCACGCTGGTACGACGATGTGTTCGTCAAGTTCATCAGCCCGCTATCGCTTCTTGGGCTTCTCTTCACTATCCTCGTGCTGTTCGCATCTCAAGGCCACCAAGTGGTCCATCAGATTGTATCAGTGGTCCGAGTGGCCGCTCCATTGATTGTTTACTTCATCATTGTGTTCTTTACCACTCTCCTGGTGGCTTACAAACTTGGGTTTGGGTACAAGCTGGCTGCCACTCAAAGTTTCACCGCTGCCAGCAACAATTTCGAGCTGGCAATTGCGGTGGCTGTCGCGACCTTTGGTGCTGACAGCAACCAAGCGCTAGCTTCTACCGTGGGGCCGTTGATCGAGGTTCCAGTCCTGCTTGGCCTTGTTTATGTCGCCAGATTCATTGGCAAGCGACTTGGTTGGAAAGATTGAGGTGGGAGGATTTTAAGCGAAGGGTTCATGTTCATGTGTTGGCATTTCACTGCATACTCTTTTAATAACGGCCTAACAATACCATCTCGCATGTGATGACACAAAGTACCATAATCTATTGCCATTTAATTAGCGACTAATTGCATTAAAAACCATTTATTCACTGGGATCTGCAAAGTATCTGCCTCTTCAAACCACCTTCTGTGTAGCGGGACGAAGCTATCCCGCCATATGTCCGATGTGAACTAAGGATGTATCCTCGCACCTCGAGTATAGCTAACCTTATGTACCCAAGCCATCCACTACTTTGAGCTATCAAAGATAATGAATTTGATGACAAAGCTTGTCCGGTCTAGAATTGAATGTTCACATGCCAAGAATTCTGTACCGCATAATGAACAAGTCACAAGTTCACAACACCCAACCCCTCAGCGACCCCGCAGATAGGGGTTCCCCAGGTTTTTGATCCGAATGGAAGGTGGTTTCCTGCGCTGAGCCAGCAATCCCTGCACTCCTTGCGCGATCCAGAATAATCTGTTGATACTTTTCGACTCTATCCTCAACTGCAAACCGGTACCATCTCATACTGTCTAGCACATTCCTGTACAATGAATCCAGAAGGCACATATCGGTCTGTGCGGCAACGATACGCAAATGTGGCGAATCAAGCCGACTCTGAAGACCAGAAAGTCTACGAACAGAGAGTAGCGACGGCATTCGGGTATGATCCAGAAGAATTACTCTCTATCCCCGGCAATGCGAATCTAGGCGTCAGTTGCGGGAACCCATTAGCAATGGCCAATATCAGCCCAGTAAGTTACAGAAACTTGTTGCTCTCAGCCCTGACGGCATTTCTCACCTTTTTGTACAGGGCGAGACAGTGGTTGATCTGGGCAGTGGTGGAGGTATCGATGTTTTACTTGCTGCGAAGAAAGTCGGGCCGGAAGGAAAGGCTATTGGGATTGACATGACAAAGGTTTGTGGCGCTTATCTTGCAGGACGATAAAAAAACACGCTGTGCTAAATAGTTAGGACATGCTGGACCTGGCCCGTCGAAATGCGAAAAACGCGGGAGTCTCCAACGCGTCTTTCATTGAGGCGTTCATCACATCTATCCCGCTCCCATCATCTACTGTCGACTGCATCATCAGCAACTGTGCGATAAACCTAGTACCGGAACTCGAAAAACCTCTCGTATTTCAAGAAATCTTCCGTTTGCTGAAGCCGGGAGGTAGAGTCGCAATCAGCGATATCCTGGCAAAGCAAGAGCTCCCGATGGAGATAAAACAAGACCTGGCTCTGTATGTTGGCTGTATAGCTGGAGCTAGCCAGGTTGGTGATTATGAGAGATATCTCAAGGAAGCTGGGTTCCAAGGTACCAAGACTACACCGTATATGTCGGTTGCATGCTAATATCGGATTTTCAGACATAATGATTGTCAATACCAACAGCGATCTCAACATGTATAAGGAAATGTGGCAGAAAGAGAATGCTGAGCCGGCGCAACTGAAAAGCTCGTGCTGTGGTACTGCAACCTCATTGAATGGCATTAAAGAAGCTAAGGGATTACCAGATGTGGATTTCAACCTCTGGACAGGTGAGTTGCAACGGATCCGACTTAAACATAAGCTACAATACTGACCATACTCAGGCTCATTCAAGATATTTGCTGTAAAGCCCAGGTCGAATTGAAACATTCCAGGAACGCGGTTTGAGCGAACGTTCAAAGAAGACGAGAAAAATAAGACATTAAA
Source organism: Penicillium simplicissimum (assembly GCA_024706585.1). Lineage (NCBI taxonomy): Eukaryota > Fungi > Ascomycota > Eurotiomycetes > Eurotiales > Aspergillaceae > Penicillium > Penicillium simplicissimum. Next base: position 2,818,208 of record JAMZTW010000044.1, read on the forward strand.
AACGATGTGATGACTAGGTTCTATTATTATTCCTTCTTGTGGCACTAAACCTGGCCCTTAGTCATCAAAAGCCCGGGTGGTCTAGTGGGTACGCATTTCAAAGAATTTCACCCACGCATTCACACAATATTCTAACATCGCTTCCAGTATGATTCGCGCTTAGGGTTCACCCAAGCACAATTGCGCGAGGTCCCGCGTTCGATCCGCGGCTCGGGCCTTTCTCTTTTTTTTTCACTCTTAAGCACCTAGGTATATGGTTACTGGAACAAGGCGAAACTGGATCAAGCAGGACAGTTGTTTTGGTACCCGATAACGGTGTGTTAAAATATAGGGCTTTTTGTGTCTTCGGTAACGCCCACCGAACGTTAGTCGGGTCCAGCGATCTATGTCTGGTACATTATTTGGACCAGATCCGTTTGCTCTCTTGACCCTGCCACGAGTCACGACCATTCCTCAATTCAACTAGTTCATTATTACCATATTCTCTGCCCTCCTAATCTGTCTGTTTCATGCTAATATTTGCTCATGCTTTCTTTAAGTTCAAGGGATCTTTTTATACGCCGTATTCTGAACTAATCGATGTCGCCGTTGTTGCAAAGATGACAGGTAGATACTGGTCAATTCCATCGAGGGCTTATACCCCGCCGATTCAGGGATATTGGCCTGCGTCTAATCCACTTTAATAGTGTTCGAATCCCCCAAAGCTACAACGGGACCAGCGATATTCCAGCAGCTTCTGGAGTATCATAAAAATACACAGATAAGGGTTCGAACGTGACGGGCTTTGAACTCGATCCGTGTGACGCTCCAGCGCAGCTGAAATATCCCTATTAGGGGTTGCGATAGCCGAGTTACGAGAATCCTAAAATCCACTTAGAATGGGGATCATTGAGCAAGTACCATGTCCCGGCGGTCAAAATTAGTTCCTCTCGATACACGATGTGTCTGAAACTTCAATGAAAGATTTCATATCATAGTAATTATGTTGCTGCCGCCAGGCTACTATCGAGCCTCCCTTCGTTTCAGATCATCGTCCACTCAATTGCTTATCGTTTATGTAAAGACATGGTGGTAATAGCACGGATGATCCTTTGACATGCCCCCTTTTCAAGCTCTCTTTTTCCCCATCCTCGATGGGATCCTCTGTTCTCCCAGTTCGACGACAATGTTAAGCTGGAATCGGCTGAATTTCGAGAAGCCGCCATATCTGCGATATCAAATTCACAGTGTGGTTGACCATCAACAAGCATCCGGATAGTCCCAATACGATCATAGAGTGTCTGCCCATAACGGAGATGATAATCCAGCAGACTGCTTATCCAGCCCTGTAAATACTGACACTGCCACTCCGGCCGCGGCGTATAACACGACAACGTCTCTGAGAGTTCACTTCGGACGAACCTATCGCGACCTAAATGCCGAAACCACCACGTCTGGAAAGTGGCATCGTGTGGCGGGAATGAAAGCTCCTCCTCCGCAGACCGGAAGTCAAGAACAAGCGTATCGACAATGATCCCGCGATCCTTGAATTCCTCGACATCTCGCCCAAAGGACCTGGAAGACTTATCTTCGCCTTCACCTTTGCTGTGCTTTTTCTCCCCCACAGGACCGTAGCGGAGGAATCGCTCCAGAGCCGCGTAAAAAGTCCAGTGGAAGCCTAGCCGGCCACCATCGCCTAATTGGCAAGAGACGGCGCGTTGCGAGATGATAGGGCCGAAGAGTCGCACGTTCGCGTGCAGAGTTGCTATCCGCGTTGTAAGACACGGCACTGACAGCCAGGTTAGGAAAAGGGTCACCTCATCCTGGACTGAAATGTCAAGGATATAGTCGGGTTTCCTGCTTTCAAGGATCGATCGAGTCTCGATCGCAAGTTGTCGATTTGTGAGAAGGAGCGGCAGACTGCTTAGAATCTCGGCCGTGCTGTGCTGTGTGTAGTAGGCACTGGGGCGGTTACCCCATGCCTGGTAATTGAGATCATTGAACTGGACTGCATCCGCGCGAAGAGGTGGAGTTACGGGCGGGCTGGCCTGCGAATAGAGCACGTGTCCGATGATGAGCGCTCGGAGCTCAAATGGAAGTTCGAGAAACCGACTCATGGGTAAGTCTTGAGATCTTGGTATTACTTTGAGAAATTGTAGTGAACCCTTTCAGAAGTGAAGTGTGACGATCTGCTCTTGGAATACGGGACTGTGTTTGTTGCCGACCGTCTCGATTGTCAGGAGACAGAGGTGCTAGACGGGTATGGAAGCCTTTTCAGAACAATCAAAAAGTCATATAGAGGCCGAGGAAATGAGTGGTAGGAATAATGTATGGATGCCTGCTGTGAGACTCGTGATTTGAAAAATTCGAGGACGGAAGTTTGTCGGCTGTCCATTCGGCCCCATCTGCTTAGGGGTATTCTACTTCTAAGTTCTGCCTAATTAACAGAGCGGGGACCCCAGCAGGATTAGCGTATTTTGGATCTATAATAGCTTCCTGGAGTCAAGTCTAAAGAGTGTGTGGTCGAACTAAATTCGAAACTACTGTACTGAGCTATTTACTCCTGGGCTACATTCAACAGGTAGAACGGTAGCAGTGGGGGCTTTAGTACTTGACCATTTGGTACTGTTTCATGTACCCAGGTTTTCGAAATTTCAACATCGAAAGCCCGGGTGGTCTAGTGGGTACGCATTTCAAAGAGTTTCACCCACACATTCACACAATATTCTAACATCGCTTCCAGTATGATTCGCGCTTAGGGTTCACCCAAGCACAACTGCGCGAGGTCCCGCGTTCGATCCGCGGCTCGGGCCTTTCCATTCTTTTTTGCCTTTTAGTTAGCTTCGATCACTCAGTCTGTATACAGAGGAGTAGAAAGAAATAAAGGTTAATAGAACATAGTGGGTTTAATTGCGATATAGTATTTTATCGAATCCAACGTCCTATATATATAGACTCCATTCGCTTATTATTACTTTAGGCAAGCAGGGTAAGTGGAATACTTTTTTCCGACTTCCGAATTTAGCATAGAAAATGTGGGTGACCAACAAGATTCCTTCCAGTGACAGGGCGAGAGTTCGAAAAAAGGTGCCAAGCTCTCAAAATTGCCCTCGAAGGGATGGTTCAAATGTTCTGCGTGCGTCGCTACGTCGGTAGGCACTCAATGATTGTACCCTATCTAGCTATCCATGTGTTGCACTTGGCAAACCCCCTACGTCACCTAGCTTGGCTCCATGTATATAGATCCCCCACACCCACAGTGTACAGTTTTTACCAGCGCCATTATATGATTATAAGAAGCCACCAGAAACTACCTAAGAATATATGCCATTGGCTGTGATGGGGAAGACCTCATTAAAGGCTGACTCGGTAAGTTAGAGATATGAACCAAAAGGTCGTGTATAAAAACGAACGTGGATCACGGCATGATTTCAATTAGAGTCTGAGACATTAAGGTAACATAATATAAAGAACCCTTTAAACCAGAACCTTATTATAAAATAGGTATACACATTTAAATTTATAAGTAATTAGTCAATCTTCAGCAGTTTCTGTGTGTAGCCACTGATGGTTCGAGGTTAGTCTCGAGATCATCGATGGTAGGATTTTCTAACCCGCGGGAAGGTTACTAGCTAGCCTCCACCATACACCGCCTTCGTTGGCCGCTAGGCGAGAGTAAAGATATGGATAATCAAGCATGACTTGATTATTATTGGAGGAGAAAAGGGCAAAAAAGAAATTGTAGGCCCGAGCCGCGGATCGAACGCGGGACCTCGCGCAATTGTGCTTGGGTGAACCCTAAGCGCGAATCATACTGGAAGCGATGTTAGAATATTGTGTGAATGTGTGGGTGAAAATATTAGAAATGCGTACCCACTAGACCACCCGGGCTACTGATGCTGGGATCAAATTTGATGGCTATATGAAGCAAAGGCAATATTTAGGTGGATCCCCACTTCAGTAGGTATCTTTCACCCCGTTGGCATGGACAGGTCTCCCGACAATGGGTGAAGTGATAACTACTGCATCTTCATCCGCTGTGCGCACCAATCCGTCTGACTTTGGATACGCTTCAGGCGAACCTGTGGATCGCCTAGCAGGTACAAATGATGAAGAAACCCCATCTATGTCATTATTTCTGGGTGTATAACCTCGGGTCGGCGTAAGATATATATCAGCAAGAGTCGACACCTACCTGATCTGAAATAGGTACCCATCCTTACCTAGTCAACGTCGTTTAGGAGATCAAGCGAGGCGACAGGGCTCGTAATTTTGGTCCTAGGTAGTTCGTTCTTTATCTGGACAGTTTAACATTGTCTTCACCCCCTGGAATAGATGGAACCAACGCTATATGATCCTCTTAGGCTACTTCTGTGATATCAGAAGTAGCTTCCACTATCATGATTAGATTCACGAGCCGGTATTCAAACATAGATTTTCATTATATGGGGTTAATAGCCTCCAAGGAGCCCATTCAGATGGACATTATACAGGCTAGAAGTAATGGAGACTGCTGACGCTCATCAGTCCGTCTCCGTGGTTGGAAGTGCCAAAAGGTACCGCGTCGATAACAAACGACCCATCCTCTTCCCGAAAAGCTGACTTGTTACGCAACCCCCCCGATGTTCTATATCACCCCCTCTGAATCCTGACAATGTACTGTAGCTCCTAAGTATAGATCAGCGGCACTCTGCCTGGCGTTGGCAGGAAAACTTGGGCGACTAGTCATAGAGCAATCCCCTCTATGGGACGTGCATTATAAACGATTTTAGATAAATGTTACGATCTCCTTACTTGCCATCGACGAGATTTATGGCACTGTCTTCAGTCAGACATGATTAAACGTCCGTTAGGTTGTCTTAGTACTTAATTCAAATCGACTCGCTTGAGGCTAAGCAGCGGAGTGTAGAGATGACTATGATGAAAGGTGTATGTTAGGCTGGGTTCATAAGGGCTGTTCAAACTTTAAGAAAAAATTCTTGCCAAAACTGGACTAATTTTTTTATATCCGAGGACGGTGAAACGGAGGAGTATAACAGATGAGGGTTCAGGCGACAGGGCGCTGACTTGATTCGACGTTACTTAAGGGCAATCTTCCTGGGATAAGGTCAAGAGTTGGGGTTGAGGAATATGCATGCTATGCTATACCATTGAACAACCTCGGGAGGCAACTAATGCCGCAGAGGAAAAAGAGGGAGAAAGAGAAAGAGCAGTCCGAATACCGGTACGGCAGAATTACAATATTGGGTCCCTTCTTGAGTGTTTGTTGTTGGTCAATGATCAAAAATGAAAAAAAAAAAAAGATGGAAAGGCCCGAGCCGCGGATCGAACGCGGGACCTCGCGCAATTGTGCTTGGGTGAACCCTAAGCGCGAATCATACTGAATTACTGTTAGTTGTGGATTCACATGACTGGAATATTTTTGAAATCCTTACCCACTAGACCACCCGGGCTTTCGATGTGAGAGGCAACTTTTTGGTCATTATCAGGCAGGCAGGCTGTAACAAAATCATTGCCGCGACTAGTGCCCATTTCCATTCCTTCGAGGGCAAGATCCAATAATTGACAACTCTACTTTTCTTGCGACGAAGTGGTTTCTAGGTTATCGCACTTGTTGATTGCTTGGCTTTTTATTCGATGATAGTCTAGACGTTCGTGGGGTTACCTGGATATAAACTTCTGAAAATGGTACTGCTAATAATTCCGAGAACCAGCTTCGAAGCGAATGGCATGATCATCACAACGAAAGCGAGCCAAGGCATCACAGAATTTGCTATATCCCGTTGACTTGAGATGCTAAAATAAGTGATAAGCCGCCACGGAGTAAAAATTCAAGATTCGGTGCTTATTGAGCCTGTGTGACTGGCACGTCTGGGATGATTTTATCTGGCTCATCCAGTTGGCGGGTATTTTTGTCTCTTTCACCTGTGCAACCCCCTCCTCTTCCCAGCCATCCCAGCCTCTCACCACTCGTCCCACTCGCATCACCACTTTGGAGATATATTTCCCCTCAAGGTCGAGGCGGTTCTGCAGATCCAGTGATTGGCTGGTCGATCAGCGGATTAGCGCCGGTTGAGGTGATGGGGCGTGCATCGTGAGGAGGCAACGGGGCCAACGGGGGCCATTTGGGCCGCTCACTGGGCCGGGGCTCCACTGTGACAAGCTTGACTGATCACCCCGCTAAGCCAGTCACACCCTCCTATGGACGGGCCGTGACGGTGAGAATATGCATTCTGCGACCTCGCCGAGCATTACATCTCCAATCAACACCCCAGTTGGCCCTGCGCAATCGTGTGCTCGGCGCTTACTTGGGTATGGCTCGAGTGACGAGCAGCCACGGGCTGCAGCTCTGCCCCTCTCGGTCGTCGAGGAAGACTAGCCGAACTACCCAGCATGAATGATATTCAAAGCACCCAGTGGCCAGCCTTTCCTTCTCCAACTGTCTTTCTCTTCCTGAGCATCTCCGTCGCTTCGCCAGGCTTTCTTGTCTTGTTTTTTGGCTTGTCTATATATCCGTGGACGCAGGTTTCGCACACGGTATATCCCAAGGCGATCTGATCAGCGTGTTGATATTATTTTCAGCCGTTGTACCCCCCCTCCCACGCAGGTGTCTCCGCAGCAGCCAAGTTGACTCAGCTCTGCACCCGGAAGCGAGTCGTTTTTACTCCCCGTGAAGCTTGTTTTTCGTTCGGGATTTCATCGAGAGCTGGTTCTCTTGACTACATTGATTTTCATTTCATTGTACATCGCAGATTTGCTATTCCAATGTCGAACGCCAGCGACTCTCCTCGAACGGACCAGCCTGTGATTCCCATGGACATGACCAGAGCTTCTTATCACAGCGGAATGGGTGACCTGCCGCTACAACAACCGCACACAACACAGCAGACCCGCAGCTCATCCGAGAGCAGCGGCGCCTCGCTGAAGAGCCCTCGCACAGCTCGATTCGCCGAAGCCACAACCGTGCATTCGCCAATTGAGTCGTCGAGCCGCTCACCATTCGCCGACCCCCCGCAAAGGCAGGGTGGCGTGGGCGATGTTGGATTCGGCTATGTAGCTGCCAACGACCCTGCACAACATGCCGAGGACTCGCGACCGCCGATGACGCCTGCTCTCGCCTCACCGCTGAGGAGTGGGCTAAAGGTGCCCAACACAGCGAAGTCGTTGAACCCACTCAGCCCGACATTCCGGGAAGAGTACATTCTTGAGAAGCAGGAGAAGGAAGCGGAGAAGGAAAACGCTCGCGACTTGGTAAGACAACTTTTCGGATGCCGGCGAGGCCTCCTTTGAATGCGCCAGCTGACTCAATATAGCGAATCAAACTCCGAGTACGTATTGCGAAGATCTTCCTCCGTGGCGTCAACTTCTCATGCAGCCTGATTGTGCTGTCGCTACTGGCTACGACCTTGACCATTTTCAATGCCACTAAAAACCTCCCTGCACGCAACAACCTTCCCGCCTGGGCACAGGGCACCAACCCATGGGCTCAGTACTTGCTACTGGGTCTGGCTTGTTTCTCTCTGTTTGCGTGTGTGATTGTTTTCTGGGGCTACTGGAAAGGTGGACATCGTCGCGCCGAAAAGGTCACCGTCTACTATACCACATTCTCGATCTGTTTCTTCTTCTTCAGCTTCATTATGTGGATTGTTGGCGCAGCCATTTACCAGCACTCCAAGGCCTCCGGAAATAATAAGGACATGTGGGGATGGTCCTGTGCGCAGAACACGCGCGAACAGATCTACTCCAACACGGTTGACTACGCGCTTCTCTGCCGTCTCCAGGTTCGTTTCAAGCTTGCATACCCTGTATCCCGAGCGCCAATTTCTAACATCCTTACAGGACTGGGGCCTCGTTTGTGCCATCATCGAAGTCGTCATCGAAGTTCTCGTGCTCCTCATCTACGGTGTCGTCGCTTACCGTCTCTGGACTAAGCGCCGCCTGATGAAGACCATGGACACTCGTGACAAGGCCCGATCGGATTTGTACCTCGCCCAGCTGCGTCTGCAGTCCGCCCCCAACACCCCCGGCTTCCCCGGCTTCGCAAGCTACCCGCCCAAGTCCCCGTACGGCATTTCGGTTGACCCGTACTCCGCAGCAGAGAAGGGCCAGGCCGAGCCGACGACAACGCAGTATGCATCGCCGCGCTCTCCCACCAGGCCAACCCCCTCGTTCCAGCTCCAGCCTCCACCCATCCGCGTCCAGCAGGCTTCGCCCCGCACGCCGCAGGAGGGCTTTGCGGCGCCCCCGGCGCCCCGATCTCCCTCCCCGCCGGCCAAGGGCGAGGCTCAACATATGGCCGCGGCACCGGGTGAGGCGGACTATGGTGCTGTGCCTATCCCGGGCGCTTACACGAGTCCCATGATGCCGACGTTCCCGGCCGCGGTGCACAAATAGTCTGTCTCTGTGCTCGGATTTCGTGAACCAATCATACACAAAAAAGAAAATTTATTGGAAAAAAAAAACGTGAAAATCTTCGAAAAACCGTGATGTGGTGAACTGCGTCAGATGAAAATTTGGACATACACTGTATCCAGAGGATGATTTGATCCTTGATTAATTATGTGCACTTGGTCTGGGCTTCAGTCCGGACTGAGGCTTGAGATGTACAGCGGGAGTGTTGGAGTTTCGTGATACTACAGATACCTTATACCTACTGGAGGGATTGTGAATTTGATTTTCTTTGTTTCTCGCCACATGATAATGTTTCTGATTGAATGTCACGCCCTGTAGCTCATGCTGATACGATTGGAAGCTGTATCTCATGCTAAAAGAGCAAGTGAGGGGGCATGGGACACAGAGGTCTTCCCTGTATCGGATTGTTCTCATCGAATGGCGCAGGGAAGAAGAATCCATCTCCAACAACGAGGCAGAGGAGGGTGGTGATATACCAGGAGAGAGATGAGCCCCCGCTGGCGGTCAGACCAAGACAAACCGAGCTTATCTCAATCACAGCCACAGGAAACAAGTGTTGAAAATCTGCACAGAGGAAAAAAGAACTGTCTGGTTCCGCTGGCTGCCGGATAAACGCAGAGCTGAGGTAGTTGGCAAGCCAACGAGAAGGTGGAAGGTTGACCGTAGGCCTTACATCGGGAAGACTCGCGTTTGTTAGGTGTTTTTCTTCGCACCCTACCTAGACCTATTACTTTCTTACTTCTCCCTTCCTCTTTTATCTTCTCCTACCAAGAATAATTCTTACCCCTTCTCTCTGCTTCCTGTGCGTAGTCGCCTTATTATGTAGGCATTTTGACCCGAAGTTTCGGTTGCATATCAGAGTTTCTAGAGGGCCAGCAACTCGATATAGGTTCTAGATGAGACAGCGGCAAAGAATAGAAGGTTATATGAACTGGCAGTTTGTGATAATGCTCTCTCGTTCTCCTCGAGGACCCTAATGGTCTCTTCGTAACTTTGAACGCATGAGTCTTGGTTTCGCTGGGTAATGTGGCTTGTTGTATAGATATATGCGTGCGAACGTACTCGAGAGCTATCGCAGGTATCGCTGGTCCTATGCCTTCGGCTGTTTTTGTGAGTAATAATGGGCTTTCCACACCCAGTAGTATCAAAGTCGACAATCCCGAAGGACAAGCCATCAAAACCTCAAGTCTGAATGACCACCTCCGACTAACATGCAAAGATAGTCTCGTTACCAATTCCTGGACCCTGTATACACAGTCAGAGCAAGTGCATTTTCAAAGGTGTCTGTCGGGTAAGTAGACGAACCATATAAACCAAATTCCGATGCACAATGCGCCAAGTCCCATCACCCTGACGCCCCCAATTATCCTGATACTGGCCATAGGCGTAATAAACCTGATCCGCCGCCGCACCCTTCCCAAAATGCGCAGCACGGAAATACGTGACCGATTTCGCGGTGAGAGGCGAGAGGACGTCAATCCATTGTGTGCCCAGGAGATGCTGCGTGGTGACGCACGTGAGACTCGTTTCTAGCACGGATTGTATTGCTGACAGCGGGGTCAAGACGTTGAGGGGCGCGGAGTAGTTGGCTACCGCGTCGGTGGTGAAGACCTTGCTCAGGGCGTCGAAATTTTTGCCATCGATAGCGAATGGGTAGATTGCGAGGGTGTTTCGGATTGCTTCGGTCGTCCCGGCGTCGGTGTATACTTGGGGGGTGCAGGTGTTCGCGAGGGAGGAAAGCGCGATGGGGGCGACGTCGCTTGTCGTGGATGCGATGGCTGAGCTGGCCGTGGCAAGGGCTAGGTTGCAGAAGGAAAGGAGTTTCATTTTTTTTTTCTCTCTCCCACGAAGATACCGGACCTGGAACCAGGTAAAGATGAGGAGAGATGGAAAAAGCTACAAAGAGATTGACATATTAGGGGTTCCCCTCTTTCCTCCCCTGAGCTCTGAGACAGAGCTAACGTTCGTTTTCGTTTCTTCTAATTGCGATGCATGGCTAGTGAGATGGTGGACCAATTAAGATGGCGTGCAAATCTCAGCATACGGATTCGTCCAAGTCCGATCGCGACAATGATATTAATTGAGTTCATAGTGGGGCAAGGGAAGACGATGACAGGACGGAAGGGTTCGCTTCGCCTGATGGGAGGCGGCTGATGCGGTCGTAGTGGAGACAATAAGCAACTCTGAGCCTCGCTGTTCTGTAGCCTCGGAGGTTCATAACCGAGTCAAGCAGGCCTTGAAAATGACTGCCCTAGATAGATACTTGAAGAAGAAAAATCTCTCTCAGAAATCGCGATACACGGGGTACTCGAATCTGACAAGTGAAGACTCGTCCGTAGGCTGCACGTGGCCCACGCAACCTTCAGGAAACCATGTTCCTGATTCTCAATAGCAACTTTTCAATTTTCAAGACGAACAAGATGTCCCAATTTTGGCCTTTGCAATGTCCTCTCCCGTAACGGGTCATGAAGCCATCGCCACCGGCCAAGTGACTATGCTGTGGCATCTGCTGTCTCCCTGTGGGGTTTCCCCTAACTACCGACCGTCCTCGTGCCGCCCCGTCTATTGCTCTTCCACCCTTTCCATATGCTATCGCGCGGCGTGATCCAAACAACTCCGAGGGTTCAAAATAAGCGGATTCGGATTCTCCTATGTCAAAGAATTGCGACTTCCCGTAATATGTATATCGCTTGATGGAAGGAGGCAAATCCTAAAGGAAGCTGCCATCAAGAGCAAGGTCATAGCTGCCATGTTCTATCGACATTTCAGTCGTGTTGAGATGGCACGGAAAGGACGACAGGAGAATTCAAATTGTAGATCCGAGGAACCAACCGAATCCAAAATCCTACTAGGAAGAGGGGGTGTTGAAGAGGCTGCTCACAGGCAATACTTTATGAACGGGCTCGTACATAATGGGGTGCCCAGTTAAAACCTAGAGTCTACTTAAGGTTTGAACGACACGTTCACTATATATGTACGAGTAGTAGAATAGGTTTGCAGCGGATACCTATTCCATGTCTTCGACACAGGTAAGGGTGGGGTTAGTATCCTCTCTTACCTGTCTCTCCTGCTTCGTCCAGCGGGGGTTGGAACCTTTCTGGGACTTGGTGAACTTCTGTCAAATATTTGAGAGGACAATATGTGGGCCATTTGAATTGTGATTTAGGTATTGTAAGGTTAATGATGGCAAGTTCCCCCACCATCCCCTCTCAATGAGCGCTGAATACTCATCCTTGGCAAGCTGGTCTCGGGAAGCCCCTGAGGGTCCAGCCAGAATTCCAAGGGATGGTATTGGGAGTCTTCTGACCAATCTATCTGGGCACAAAGACCGCACGTTGGACCCTGACTGAGGACTTTGCGTCACATACTCCAAATGGAGAAAATTTAGACGAGGGCGAAGCTCATCAGATGATCGTTTCGAATTCACCGAATTCACCGTGAATGTCCGTCAGTCGCGGGTGCCCGGGCAAAGCCTTGTCAAGTGGGCCCTGACCACTTGGTGGGGTATTTCGGCCCTCAGCCTCAATTGAAATGAAGAGAGATGGAGATCTTCCAGGTCCTCTACGGAGAAGCCGTCTTGAATCAACTGTGATTGCCCGTGAACCCAAACTATGTAGTTGGTAGATCTGAAGCTATGCCCGCTTCGTGGAAAGCTCGTTGGCTTGCTATCTTGCTGCCTGGGGCATAAGCCTGTCCCACTTTTGTCCGCGCCCGCCCACAAATGCCACTGTCTTCGTCTACGCCTGGTGCCCACAAGTCAGTGAAGTCATAGGATAGAAGCCCCGTGCTCGTGCTGCAAAAGCCCCTGCTTCGGGGTGACGATGACTGGAGTTTCCATATCCGAGAGATGGTACGGACCTCGAAGAATTCCGTGGTTGCAGGGTACAGCAGAGTCCTGATCTGGAAAGGCACGCCCGGTTGACGTGTGATATGCTTCGTGGCTGAGAGCCTTGGCTTGATCAAGGTTCCATCGAAGTACGAGAAACGGGGCTCGGCCGCCCGAGCTACCAGACCCGGATATAAAACCACGCGGAGATCCCGTCGACTTTGATTCTTCCAGCATCATCGCCAATCTTACACCATGGCTTCTACCAAAAAATTACCAAACCCGATTGAATATGCCGTCACCGGCGGCTACTGGAACAGGGAATACCAAGTCACCTTGAACGACACCACGATCTACCACGTGGAAAACAAAAGCCCCACCCCCGACAAACCACACCTGATCTTCTTCGCCGGCAACAGCACCCAAGGCCCCATCGTCGCCTCTGGCGAATCCACCCGCTTCTCATCCGATATCTCCATCACCTTGGGAGATCCCAGCCTTCCCAAGACAGTGACCTCGACCAAGCTCAGCAAGAAGGGTTTCATGTCGACGCGCTATGTCTTTGACTTGGAAGTCGATCGCCAGATGCGGACTTTTGCTTGGAAGGACACCGAGCTCAACGATAGTTTCGGACCAACTGGGAGCCATAAGCTGGTTGACGAAGCGAATGAGATTATGGCGGTGTTCTCGCCTGGTGGTGGGAGGGTGAAGCAGGACGGTGCCTTGCATCTTCACGCTGATTTGGGAGAGACATTTGTCCTGACGACGCTTGTGACTGCGCTTGTGTTGCGGGAGAAATTGAGGCGGTCGGGCCGGGGCGGTGGTGATAGCTTGGCTATTCCGTCTACCTACTCCGCAGGCTGAGAGAGGGGGACCTTGAGTCGTTGCCGTTCAAGAATTTTGAGCAGTGAACGATATCGGGATTTGATGATTTATGAGCGCGCTAGGCTGGAAGAGGGGAGAAACTGAACTACTGTATTCATGTTTACCTGTCCATGTGCAACGAATTGGCCTTTTCATGAGATTTCTTGTTGAGATGTTTAAATTCGAGAGTGTCTAGGTAGTGATCCTGCAAGCGTAATCGATTCACATTAGCAAGCTTCGAGCGAATCAAACGTGCTAGATCTGCAAATTTACTCGACCTGAACCGGTGTGATCGGGTGGACAGCATGTGCCCGACGAAGAGTAGTGGCAGACACTTCGCTCAGACCAATGTATCGGATTTTACCCTCCCTGTGTCGCTCACGTCTGATTCTATATGAGCCGAGAATTAATGAGAAGAGTTCATCTTCTGTTTGATAATCACTCAGCACAATCCTGATTGCCGTCCCTCATTTCATCAAGGAAGTCGCGCTAGATGCAATGGGCATCGACGTGCTCCTACCGCCGCCCAGTGCAACTGCCCTTGAAAAGCAGAAAGTACTTGGAAGTGCCTTGTTAGATTGGATTGGATCAATAGCCTTGAGGGCTCGAATGATGTGCTCCTGAAATCTTCATCTCAGCAAGAGAGGCTTTGCCTTGTGATGCTGCGAATATACGCTGACGTGTCGAAGATAATTTGTAGCCACGTGCTTCGCCACCAAAGAGACAGCTTTTGAGAAGCATTTCCCAATCTTTAATTCAATTATCAACAGATACAAGGGCCTGGGGCCAGGAAATATCGCGTCATCCAAGGGTGTCGGAGAAGAGTGCGAGTCTCCCAAAAACAAGCCTCTTCCTTTGTTCAGCATCGATACAGCCTCCTCTCCTCACTCTGTTCTTCACAGTGTTGAAGTGTCGCAATCACAATACACGCCAAGTAGCCCTTTCGATCCTTCAAGAGTATCAGCACATGGAGGGTCCATGGACAGGGTCCATGTTGGCCAGGGTCGCAGGGCACACCGTTGACCTTGAAGAATCACACTTCCAGAGCATTGCAAAAGTCCTCAACGACATGCGAGCTAGGAGTGGAAGTACCACCGAGTACTGAATACCGGCAAACTCAATCATATCCCCCTGACCTCGTTCTTCCGGAGTTCTGTCGCTTTCATTGCGTTGAATTCCATTGTCCAGACAGCGTGGTCGAGAGTTAAATATCAGTAGCTTGGTTCTGACGCGGTTCCGACATGAGTTGGGCAAAGCGGGAGGTTGGTTTGTCACTAAGTCCGATGTTGAGTTACCCTGTGGCGACGAATGAAGCGAGAATACTACGTCGGGCTTGGCCTCTTGAGAGTCGTTAACAGACTTTACCTCCAGAGTGCAGCCACATACAACAACCCACTAGACGAATATCATAACACTAGTAAATATTCCAAAATTGACAATATAAATCCGTCGGGCACAGAAATGGACCACCGCTCAGCCGTATTCACTTCCCCTTTTGGTAATTTAACTCCGAACCGTGCCCTTCCTACTTGGGTAATCTGCTGAACAGATTCCAAATCTGATGACATCCATGGATGGTGTTTGATTCTGTTGCTGAGTGGGCACCTGCATTGCCAGCCTACCAGTGCTTTGCTACAACCTTAATTAACTCTGTTTGATCAGTTTGGTTGGGTTGATTCCTTTTGTCGGGGACACTGTCTTCGCCCTTTGGCTGATCGCTGCGTTCTTCATTTTCATCGGCCTCTATATCCCGTTCTTCTTCGTCGAAACCCCTAAGAGTGAGCTGACAGGTATTCGCCAGGCCGGAATAATTGAGACACTGCTTGAGCGACCCAAGTTTTTTTTCAAGTAGTTCTTAGTTCTCGATGGTAAAGACTTTTGCCTCGGTTTCCAAGCCATTTCTCACCGGGCTATCTGTTGCTGACGACTTCACCGGTTCTCGCTTTGAACGTATCCAGCACATTTTGAGGAGGTGAATAGCATAGCTCTGTATTCGACTGGTGACTCACGCTGTAGTGAAGGGAGAAGTGCTGAAGGTTGTTGACATCGATGTAATCGCCTGGATGAACCATGGTTTCTGTTACGGGCCAGTGCAAATGAGCTCTCCAAATCAAATTTCGAATTCATACTGTGGTCACTTAGTATCGGTGAGATTTCAGGGCATTAAATTAGTTCCAAAGCTCGCACGCTTGGTAGCGGCTCCTTGTGCTTCTCATTGCCAAGTGTCTCTTTTCTGGAACCATATCGAAGTTTACTCGACATCATTGAAGTTGGCCAATGAAATGAACTGCTCTGAAGTGGATTGAATCGTGTTGTGCGGCAGTTTTCGCTTCATACAGCTTTCAACTTCCTTGCACTAGCCCAAGGATTTTGATTTCATCGCCCTTCCAGATGGATTTTTACGTCCAAAAATCTGCCATCTGTAAATTCACTTCTCCAGGCCTTCGAGTTTTCTCACTTTGATTTCCGTTCTAGGAAAATGTGCATTGACTCCGGGAATGCCAAGCCTTCATGTGCCTGCATTGTCCAGACAACAAGTCTAGACAACAAGTTTGGGGTGGGATATTAGAAATTTATGAATAAATGGCAGCCTTCGGAGGAATTTTCCCTCACCACAAGAGCATAGTTCATCAAACTGCGGTAGGCAGCACCTATACTACCGTCGCGCTCAAACGCTGACGAATCGGCTGAGCCCCCACATACCCGATTAGGCAGCTGTAAAGCCTACCAGAGCCGCGACGAACATAGCACTATATAAGGATGTTTTGCTTTTCATATTTACACTTCTTGCATCAAACATTTCGAAGGTCAAGCGCAGTCAATATCCTGGCAACAGAGCAAAATGAGCCCTCTGACGCAGCCCCCTAGGGCCAATGCACCTCCTCCACCACCCCCTCCTCCTCCTTCCACTCTCCAATCAGTCACTCGCTCTTCTGCCTCTCCTATGGTTTCTGCTGCAGTATCCAGTAGTCTCTGTGATGAACAAACCAATTACAAAAACGACAACGTGACCGTCTTCTCATGGAATGGAGATCGCCCTGAGACAACCGAGTTCGATTTCCCAAGGCTGGAAGAGACGAAAGGGACCGTTTCACTTCGGACTGTTGTCACTCATTACGTCGGATCGCTTCAGTCTCGCAAGGTCACCGCCGACAAGCTTTTCATGGTCCTTGGACGCTTGAGATGCCTACGTTATGCGATAGAGCGTTACAACTCAGGCTTGCTGTCCCAGTCCGAGGAGTTCCTCCAATATTGGCGGCGTCACACCTACCTTGAGCCTGTTGTCTGGATTTGGCTACCGCACTGGTGCTCAATCAGAGGCAATTCATATTGTCGGCCTCAGCGAGCTGGTTTGTCAGCTTGAATTGATCTTTCAGAAGGACATTCATGCTGCCAACGGGTTGATCGCAAGCGGAATGATAACCTTTGATGGATTGGGCGAGCTTTTCAAGCCTGAGACCCATGTAAAAAGTACAGTTGTTCCTGGCTCCGCACCCTGTGTATACCGCGTGACGGATTCATTCTATGAAGAGCGTCGTACGCTCTTTGGGTCACAAAAGCACTTCCATGTCACCATGGAGGTCGTGGTCCTTGTGGGCGACCATTTCTCGGTGGCCTCTTTCTCCGAAGTCCTACCTGCTTGGAGTGGAGTGCGTTGTCGCAGCCTGGCCGACTTCTCCTACAAACCCGTCACCGAGAGCGAGATACCATTATTTCAAGCACGGGGGAAGCGAGCGGTTACTTACGGACTTAGAGGGGCGAAGTACCTGAGCTACGAGCCGAACACCTTCTACGTCCATACGAGTCGATCCAGGCGAGATGTTCCTGGCATGGCGCAGGCGACAAATAGCTCACTCTCTCTGACCGGAGGCCGAATTATGATTGACATGGCTCGAGGCTCATCCCTGGGCCACTACCCTTGCCAGGGAGTTGACGAGACAACCCTCTCTATCATCCAGATTGCGGGACGCTATAGGCAATGGCTCTCCAAGCGCTCCCGATTTGACAATTCCGAGACGGAGGAGCTTATCCTGTGGGACTCTGTGCCATCGGAGTTTGTCATCTTTTGCTGGCCCGCGGTTGTGGGGTTCAGTTTTACAACCAAAGCTTGGGGTCATGTCCTCGTGGACGGGCTATCGACTATCGAATTCCAGGACAAAGCTTTTGACCACTTAGTCCTCGAGCCGGAACGCAAGAAACTTCTTCGCGCCGTCGTTCGCCATGGGACCGCCTTCCAGACACAAGATGTCATCAGTGGAAAACAGGGCGGACAGATTTTTCTCCTCCATGGGCCTCCGGGTGTTGGAAAGACTCTGACGGCCGAAGCCATTGCAGAGGATCTTCACCGTCTGCTGTACTACGTCACAATGGGCGAGCTAGGCGTGACACCAGAAGATCTCGAGCGCCGCCTATCAGACGTTCTCGAACTGTGTGCAGAATGGGATGCCTTGGCCGTGCTGGACGAAGCAGATGTCTTTTTGGAGACTCGAAGCAATTCTGACCTGATTCGTAACGCGATGGTCTGCGTTATGCTTCGCATTCTCGAGTACCACCCTGGAATATTGTTTCTCACAACCAACCGCGTCCGAACACTTGACCCGGCCTTTGAGAGTCGAATTACCGTTATTCTTCGTTACGAGGCGCTTGACCGTGATGCTCGAGCGCAGATTTGGAAAAGTCAAATTGAGAGACTTCCTGCCCAGGTTTCGTCGGATATCGACTATTACAAGCTGGCCGAGCAGCCGCTGAACGGAAGACAGATCAAGAATGCGGCTCGCTTGGCGCTTAGTCTGGCTGCTGAAACGATGAGTCCACTGACAGAATCTACATTACGCACCACTGTGGACGTCATTTCTCTTGGCCATCAGAACATCTTAGCAGATGATTTCTGGGAGACAAGGAGATTATAGTTGGTAGGGGGGACTCTCACCCGGAGGAAGTCATAGAGTATCGTTAAGAAACAACTGTTTTGCAGTAGTTATCAGCAACCTCTTCCACCCAAGTAAGATCGACACAGCTATCCCTGCCAATGGAATCCTTTTCCGTTTTTTCTCCGTACAAATCTCACTGGTTGCCTCTTTTATCTCGATTCTGGCATCCTGATCTGACCCACTAAGGGTTCCACTTCTGCCGCCTTGAGAGGATTATTGACTGTACACTGCTACAGAACATGTGGCCGTGGCGGCTCATTCAACCAAATCCAGAGGCGAAATTGACCCCTCCGGTCCATTGTTTTTAATCTGGTGAGCACAGAGAAGGGCGGTTGGTAATCGTATTAATCAGTAGTTAGTCCAAGTCTGAGAGCTTAGAGTTATATCAACCTAGTGCGCAGTGTGCGTCTCGGCCCCTAGGGTAGCCAGCGCACGAACTAAAAGCACCCGGGAATACGGGAGTTTAGCGCCACCGATCTACAAATTCATCGAGATTTAGGATTAGCTCAGAGCGCTATTCCTAAGCAGGAAGAGATTTACCGCGATTTTGGTACTATTGCTGGTCTTTTAATATCGTTCTTGTAGACGGGACCTATCAAAGGTCACTCCTCCCAAAACACTCGGTTTTCAGCCGCGGGATATTGCGCCTTCATCTGTTGCTCACGATGGGTCCAGGGGGAAAAAAAGCGAATAATCAATCGCCCCCTATAAGAGGAAGATTCTTACCCGGCTCAGGCATTTAATGCATTTCCTCGCCTGTTAGACAGAACTCCACCATTGAATCATCATCATGGTTGGATCGTGGACTGCAGCCTTGTTGCTTGGATTAGCGGCTTCTTCCGCGTCTAAAATCCCCCAGCCAAACTCCAGCAAATCCCACCGGTCTCTCAAGGGAAGGACATCCGGCCGAGACCTTATCACACACAATGTCGTGCCCCTCAAGCCAGTGAACAGTGTGCGGCGTCACCAAAAGAGCTTACGCCGTCGCCAGTCTACTGGCAATGGAGGCCTCGCGGCAATTAACAACCCTCGCCAGGCCAACTATGTTGCTCAGGTGGGATGGAGTAATGAAACATACAGCATGATCTTGGATACAGGATCGAGTGATACCTGGCTGCTCAAGGAAGGTTTTCAGTGCCTTGACAGCACCGGAGCTCCCACCACTGTAAGAGCTTTTTCAAACCTCTACATTCTGATCAGGTCGTTTCCTAAACCCGTCACAGCAAAGCAACTGCAACGTCGGCCCCCGGTTCAGTGGCAATTTCACGGGTGGTCAGATCGAGAATGTGAACTTCAACATCAGCTACGGCACGGGCATTGTGTCTGGCAAATTCGGCTGGGAAGACATCACCATCGCCAACGTCACCGTCAAAGACGCCCAGGTTGCAGTCGTTGACCACGCATATTTCAATTTCGATGTCAGTGGCTTGTTCGGATTGGCGTTCGCGTCTTTGACTAGCGAATTCCCCAGCAATGATCCGACCAAGAATGTCCCGACTCACTATATGACCTACGAGCCTGTCTTTTATAAGATGGTTGACCAGCACTTGAGCTTGCCTACATTCAGTTTTGCTCCTGATCGGAATGGGCCGAATGGGTACTTTGCTGTGGGTGGTATTCCTCCTGTTAACACGACGGGGAAGACTGCCTCTGCTTCTATTCTCACTGTGAGTTTCTCGTTTCTAAAGCAAGAGCAGAGAGATACATCATTGGCTAACTGCGCGACATCTCACTATGACAGAGCAAAGATACCCGCTCAAAGCCCTCGATCGACCGCCCGGACTACTATTACATCAACATCGACGGTGCCATCGTCGGAGGAGCAGGTAACACCACTTCATTCGCCCCATTCGTCGGGATCGTGGACACTGCTACCACTCTCACCATGCTACCAACCGGTAAAGCCCAGAATTCTCTCCCATTAGCCTCAACTCATGGTCTCATCCCTGACTTCCTATCTCCAAACAGCCCTCGCCACCAAAATCTTCCAATCCTTCAACCCCCCCGCTACATTCGCCCCATCATCCGGCTTCTACGAAGTCCCCTGCAACGCGACAGCGCCCAAACTCGCAATCACCATCGGCGGCGTGAGCTTTCCCGTTAGTCCGGCCGATTTGATCCTGCAACCTCAGTTTGATGGGGCTACCGAGCACTGTGTGGTTGGTTTCCAGGATGGTGCAGGTGATTATATCCTTGGGGCTACGTTCTTGAATAATGTGCTTTCAACGTTTGATTTGGGGACGCTTGAGGTGCGGTTTACGGCTCTGGCGCAGAAGTTGTGATGGTAATGAGTGGACCGGGGCCTCTCTGGAAGCTGGAGGATATTCAGCAAGAGCTAGGAGAGTGTACAGAAGGATCTTCGGGCTGGTGGATGGATACTTGACTTTTTCTGCCCCTCTTTTCTCGAGTTCAGCTTTCCGCTGGAGGTAGGCGAGAAAGGAGTCGTACATATTATTCAATACTTCGCTTCGTGTGAAGACCTTTAAAGGAGCTAATTACTATATAATTCCCCATATTAGAAGACGACAAGATATTCCCACTCGTCATTTGAACAAGAGAATTAATGTCCATTTAAGAACGATATGGGTTGCCCTAGACCATGTCTCATGCTTTTGAACCTCGCCTGCTTCACCCTGTTCTCACCTGGTATCTGGCACACCTGCCCGAACACAAGGGCCAGTAAGCTACGTGATATTACGGGGTAAGAAAGCATAGGTAATAAGCCATTTGAATATGTAGAGGAACATTTCATTCTGCGCAACGTAAACCCAGCAAAAGAGTCAGTAAACTGCCTCGAAGGAAAGAAGTCACACGAAGATGATCAGTCAAAAGTAACAATGCACCCAAACCCCAAATGTCATGCAGCATGTGTCATCTATGTCCGAAATTTGTTTCAAATCACTATACAGTCATCTCATCTCATCGGATCTCATCCCAAGCTAAATCTCATCATGGGTATCACGCAAAAACATGCAAGAAGAAATCACATTCAATCATCCACGTCCGTCACATCCAGCAGCTCCAGCTCGGTCCGCACCATGCTCTGAAACTCGACCCGCGACATGCCCGTCGCCTTGGCTAGCCGGAACAGGCTTTTAATGCTCGTGCCAATGTGTTGCTTGACGCCCACTTCATATGTGCTCTGGCTCTCGGCCTCCTGCTCCAGCTTGGCCACCGCGTCAGAGCTATTCGAAGAGGCGGACGCGGGGCGTGGGTGGCTCAGAGAGCGGGCAGCCGCGTCGTTGGGGACTTCCCCAGCGGTGTAACCATTCGTCCGAGGGGCGGACGAGTCGGCATCAAAGCCGTTGACCTGGCGCCGTAGCAGGCTGGCTAGCATGTCGCCGCTCAGCGAGGACGGTCCCACCTCGGGTTGCTCTTCTTCCGGGTCGTGGTTGTCCATGGCCGGCTGGACGTTGCCGTACTGCGAAAAGTACGATGCTTCGGATAGACCCGAAGGCTGGAGGTTTGAAGACCCCGCCCGCGGCGCGGGGGTCTTGTTGCCCGGCGTCGCATCATACCGGGCCCAGTAATCGTCGTCATCGTCGTCCTCGGCGGGGTCATTGTCTGCCGGGTGAGCTTCGGGGCGATCATCCAACGCATCAGCTAGGAGCTTCTCTTTTGCCTGGTCGTTGGCCTCGCCGATCGAAAACGCCCAAGTGCTTTCATCGTCGGCGGGCCGCTCGCGCGGAAGTAGTTCCGCCACGCGCCAGCCACGGCCGCCGCCCTGCTCGTCGTCCGGACACCAGAGGTAGATGACGGTCAGTCTGTACTCGGGCAGGAGTACCTGCGCGCGGAGGGTTTCGTCATCGATGCGCTTGTAGGTCACTGGGATCTCGGCGGGGAGCTCGATTTCGCCGGAGACTGGGTGCGGCTCGAAAGTTGCCTCGTCGACGATGCTCTGCAGACGCTCCGCTTTAGCGGTGTCCCAGCAGAGCAGGCGCAGCCAGGAGTCTGAGGAGGAAGCGGACACTGAGGTGAGGATTTGGATGCGCTGGCGGAGGATCGGAGAGAGGAGGGGAAGAAGAGCTGGCGGTGGGCGAGGAGAGACAAACGCTGTGGGAAGGCAGGCGAGAAGTGGAGGGAGGAGAGTGCGTGAGTCTGGAGGGTTGATGAGTTCGACCATGGTCGGAGGTGATGGTGTTGTGAGGTGGAAGAGAGAGGGAGGGTGATTTTGAGAGGGCGTCAGGAGAAGAAGAGAAAGGGAGAAGGTCAAGGAAGAGAGTCAGAAGAGGAACCCACGATTTTTCCCCCCAGAGCCGTGGGAGCTCTGCATCGTCAAAGTGGAGGAGGGCTCCATTCGACCGAACGGGGCGTGGGGCAGGAGGAGCGGATGACTTACGCCAACTTTACTTTCTGCGGTCACCAGTTGACAACTTGACTTGTGGGCAGATAACGGGGACAAAGCTTTACCCGAGCTACAGTAGAAAGCTTGCTGCACCCAATCATATCGACATAGCGGTTGATTAAGTTGGAGATAGTCCTTCCATCATTCCCATGGCGTTTACTCTTCTCCTTTTTGAGTATATTGTTTGCCATACTCCTAGCGTTGCATCCAGCCACGTTGGATACCGGGACCCTGGCTTGTTTGGTCTAGAAAGCAACCAATTTACGCAATTCTTAGTACTCAAGTTACAGCAAGACTAATCTTATTAACTAGTTATCAGACTCTGTAGATGTAATCAGTTCTCAAGATGATTCCCTCAGTCAAAATACCCGCCTATTTGTATTGCCTCGATAGACTAGAGGCCTTCAGGACCGAAGCATACCCCGTAGATAAGGGGAAAATGAGAGCGAATCGAAATTTTCATCGAGCATTGCACATCAGTCCTCCCCCATTGGCCACTAAATCCGACCTGCAGAAGCTAGCAGCAATAAAATCGACAACATTTCGGCACGGTTCGAATGGCTTCGTTGACTCACATGCGGAAGAGCCACATACGAGGGAAAGACACCCCGAGAGGTAATCAGCCGTCCCGCAGAGTACAGTCGCATCCCTTCGACAAACACCAGCCTCCGGGCAAATTCACCGCGACTTCCCGTGAAACCACCATTTAGCATTGACCTACCAACTGATCGCCCTCCATCATAGCAACGCTGAAATAATGAAGAATCCATCTCACACCTCCACCGTGGCTAGGCCGGACCCCGTGTCCGAGTCAAATCCTCAAATGGCGGACCATCCGGTTGACACCCCGATCGCCCAGACCGAGGACTCCGAGTCCGAGGTAGAACGACGCGTACGTTGGAAAGTCGACTTGCGCCTCTGCACTATCGCAGGTCTCCTGTGTAGCCTCAACCTGCTCGACTCGGGCATCCTGTCCTCGGCAGCTGTCACGACTATGCTCACCGATCTGGGCCTGGACCAAGGTTCACGGTACTCAGTGTCCATCTTCATCTTCACCATCGCCAGCGTCGTCTTCCAACTACCCTGCACCATTGCAGTGCGCTTCTTCGGTCCGCGTCTGTGGTTCGCATCGATCACTTTCACCTTTGGTCTGTTGACCCTCTGCACGGCGTTCATCCACACCTGGCGTCAGATGATTGCTCTTCGTGTGCTGCTTGGTATCGCCATGTCGGGTATCTACCCCGGCCTGACATACCTGATTAGCACGTGGTACCCGCGCAGGGAGCAGCAGCTTCGATTCGCCTTCCTGCAGGCTGGCGAGGTGTCGGTCCTGGCTACGGGGAACCTGGTGAATTTTGGTCTCAACCATTTGCATGGGAAAGCCGGGCTGGCGGGCTGGCGGTGGATGTATCTGATCCAGGGATTGATCACTTGTGTCTTGGGCGTCGTGACGTACTGGTGGATGATTGACTTTCCGGAGAATGCACGGCAGAGCTTCAAGTTTCTGACTGTGCAGGAGTCTGAGATTGCCGCGCAACGGATTCAGGATGATCGTGAAGATCTAAAACCCGAGGCGTTCTCGTGGATGAGGATCCTTGAGTGCTTCAAGGATGTGAAGATTTATGGCTTCGGGTGCTTGTTTTTCTTGTTGAATCTGGTGTCGACGGCGCTGTCTTATTTCCTGCCGATCATCTTGCAGGGGGGTATGGGATTTGACTCAAACGAGTCGATTCTGCTATCTGTTCCGGTAAGTCCCAAGTGGTGGGTGTTAATTGAGAGCTTCGCCCTTTTGCCGCCTGCAATGAGGCGTTGCTAATATCGTCGTTTCCACCGAATAACCCCAGGCCTCTGACCTTTCATCTCTTAGCCTTACTATTACGCTGTGATCCCCGTCGTCATCACCTCCCTCACAGCCGATAAACTCCGACTCCGCGGCCCCTTCATCGTCTTCAACGCCCTCTGCATCATCACTGGCTTCCTCATGTTCGGACTCCCCCAGTCCACCCAGGTAACCGTGCGATACATCGGAACTTTCATCGCGACAGGAGCGTACGTCTCCAATTGGGCCGCCCTCAACGCCTACCAGGCCAACAACGTAGTCGGCCAGTGGAAGCGCGCTGTAACAGCCGCTACAGTCTCCGCGTGCAATGGGCTTGGGGGCGTGGCGGGGAGTTATATTGTCCGCCAGAAGGAGGCCCCACTGTACCAGACGGCTGTGTGGGTGTCCGTTGGGTGAGTGTATTCTGATTCATCCAGGTTTAGAGGACCATGTGAATTACTAAGTGACTGTGGGATGATAGATCTCAGGCCTTGCTGATTGCTATTGTCGGCTTGTTCACGATGTATTTCTATGTCGTGAACCAGAAGCACAAGCGTGGCAAAATAACCATCATTGAGCATGTGGTATGTGGGTTTTTGCTTGGCATGGCGTGAGAGGATCCCGCAAGTCCATTTACTGACTCACTATTCAAGCCGAGTTTCCGATACACCTATTAACGATGATGTCGACGAGCTCATCTCAACGAACCATTTATGATACCCAACCCATTGATGTCACGATTCACGAGAAGCATTTGCTAATGCCCAAGCCTGGGGCATTTCCCGCTCTATCTCCTCTCCCATATAAAAAATCATAATTACAAGAGAACGATCATGATGACCCCAAAACCAAAAGTCTAGTATCACAAACTCTCAACTTTTGTAGGTTCTATGTAAAACAACCACAGCCCCACAAGGCCTAATCTCATCCCCCTCTTCATAACTCCACCACCGCTGATCTTCCAGATCCTCAAACGACGAGTGCGAGCTGTACCAGGGACTCACCGGCTCGCGCGGTGTACTATTTGCATTCGAGTTTGCTAGTTCCACTTCGCCTTTTGATCGTCGCTGCATCGCCATGTACCAGCATTGGTGGTGCTGGTCCTCCCGCGGTATGGAGGGGGAACATCCGGATAGAGCGTCGAGAAGGCGTTGAGGGGTAAGTCGAATGACGAGCGGCCAGATTGTCACGAGGCAGGAGGCGATGATTATGACTGCACCTTCGACGACGGTGAGGATGCCTAGCTTGATGGAGAACCCTGTTTATGCGTTAGAACTGGTGGCGATGGTGGGCGGGGAAGGGGGAATGTACAGGTTACATCGCTCAATTGTGTGGAGGAATTGAGCATGTAGATTACCATGCGGAGGATACTCGCCACAGTTCCGCTGTTTGTGGATTAGCACTTCATGATTCTACTGTTAATCCGAAGAGAGAGGGAAAACTTACAGTCCACCCCCCAACACAAAGACGGCAGTCAAAGCCACCTTTTGCGCCCTTGGTGCTTGCAACTTCCACACCAGCGGCAGGGGCAGGACCAGAATCAAAACGCCGGTCAGAACATTGAAGGGCGAGATGTACCGGTAGAACGTGGTCTGGTCGATGCACTTTCCAGGTCCGACGCTCTGGTCCCAGCCGTACGAGATGGGCGAGCATTGGAAGATTGTCTGGAAGAAGACGGTGATGCCAATGGCTAGGACGAGGGATCCTACGAAGTAGACGAGGATCTGGAATCTGCGGATGCAGAAGATGCGTACGTAGAAGAGGAGAAGGGAGATTTTGGCGGGGGTGACGCAGAGGGGGAAGTCGAGGAGTTCCAGGACGAAGAAGAACTATATCATTGTGAGTACCTCTAGATGCAGGGACTGTTGCTGGAAAGTACTGGGGTGGTGGTACCTTTCGCACCATGG
The DNA here is from genome assembly GCA_024706585.1 of Penicillium simplicissimum. Classification (NCBI taxonomy): domain Eukaryota; kingdom Fungi; phylum Ascomycota; class Eurotiomycetes; order Eurotiales; family Aspergillaceae; genus Penicillium; species Penicillium simplicissimum. The sequence continues at coordinate 2,844,291 of JAMZTW010000044.1, forward strand.
CTACTTTCTGTTTTGGCTGGCTCAGTTGGTCAAGATGATACCCGAGTCCTGCGAGCTCAACAACTGGATTAAATTAGCTGGTCGCTCTTTTTTCCCTGGACACTCGTCATGATGTACTCACGGACGATATAGAGGATTGCTTTTGCCAAGCTTCCAGCCTATATAGCGATGCATTAGCCAATGTGCCTGGAAACATGTCATGAGTGAAGGGAGGGTCTCACCAAGGCAAAAAGCATCACGTAGTCATCGATCCCACATTTCATCCGCTGCATATAGCGCGTGTAAAACCGCGCCGCGACAAAGACAATCTGCGCGACGGACAGCACCACGCTCACGATAATCAGAGCCGTGCCCCCATTCGACGGCGCACTCAAGTTCACCCGTTCCTCGCCCATGATAGAATGAGGGGACGAGTCACCCTCGAAAACCAAGCGAGTTCCCACATTGGTGTGAAACTGCAGCGGAGTGTTAACCAGAATCCTTCAACGCAACCGTCAGATCGGACCAGGATATAGTCTTCTATTTCAACGGGCGGGCCAGTACTCGGAAAATCGCCTCCCCCAACAGACCGGGGAAAGTCGGTTTTTTGGACAGACAGAGAGGTATGGGCTATAGAGCCGGACAGTGGGCATCTTCCACATCTTCCCAATTGTCCTGAACTCTGGGCCAGTCGAAGTCTACCTTGACGAATTGGCAAACACACATCCCGGTGCGGCCCCGTGGAAATCGGGGAATCTTGACCCGGTTGTTTCTGCGTGGCTCTTTGGGACGAGTTTTCGAGTCGTGGAATATTGGCCTTGTTCTCGCGTGTGGGATGGTTCAGCCTGCCCCGTTCAAAAGGAGTCCTCGTCTGCTCGTCCCATGGATACTGAATGCATGGCCGACCTCACGAGTGTGGGAGGATTCATTGTCCTGCCCCTTGCGATTGGTGATCCACGATAAGGTTGACCCAGTTGCCGGATCATGTGGGGAATGACATGCAAGGGCGATCTCATTGCTCCACGACCCTCCACGGCAATTGGCACAGTCTCGAAGTCTGGTCACAGAGTTTCCAGCCGAATTTCATCGGACGCGAGTCCGCGACTTGTCCCAGCGCAGCGGATCCCACGAGGCATGCGTTTGGGAACTTGGGACTCGAGCAGTCGGTATGCTTTGCACCGACCTTCCCCGGATTTGGTAGCTAGCCGACCCCATTCTAGAATTCTAGAATCCACCATCCACTATCCATAGGGCTGTCTTGGATCTACACTCCAATGGATTCCTTTCGTCCTCTTTGGTACGTTCCACACCAAATCCCGGCTCCAAATCCCGGTTGAAATGCCGATGTTTCGACAGACGGTACATCCACCTAAATTCTAATGCCCGCCGGGGATTTATCCCCATTTGGACAGGCCCATCTACAGGCTTGAATTTGTGTCAGCGGGAGGTGGGGGAGTACGGAGTAGGTGGGGATTGAAGATGTGTCGCTCGTTTGGCAGAGCTTCGCTAGTATCGACCCGGAGAGGATGCGTTCGGCTCCACGTCTCCGGTTCCACGTTTTCGCGGTCCCTTTTCGCTCTTTAGCCATACTTGAATCTTTCGTTTCGGAATGTGATGAGGAGAGAATTGAGCCATTGCCATTTACAAAGCGGAGCTTGGAGCGAGGTCTACCTCTCCGACCGTGTCGTGAATATTGAGGTTACGCTTGGCACTCGTCATATACCGGGGTGAGTATCAGGTCACTCCACCCATGATTTTGCTACCAGTTTCTGAGCCGGCAGCGAGTATTCACATTAATTTTTGCCAATTTCAAGGCTCTCACATGTAGGAAATGGATTGACTTCCGAACATGCCCATCATCTGCTTGTGACGGGGTTCGTCGATCATATCGTCACTACTTCTCGGTCTTGATCCTTGGAGTCATTTCGGATACTATCCCAGCAAGGGCTTGACGACCGCAAGCCAAAAGTCAAAACATTAACATTCGCAGAGACAGCAAATCCTCAAGATTGAGTACCGAGAATGGTCGGCAACTTGCCATACCCGGCCTTCAGATCAGCCGAAATGGCGCATATTTTTGTCCAGGAAGGTGATGTTCTCTGACTCTCTGAGTTTGGGGTGGCTCTAAATTCCGGGGAAATGGTGGAGAAATTGCCGGTTGCCAAGCTCGACCGTCGAAGTGATTGTGAGATTACTTTTCAGTCCCGACATTCCCCGCCTTCCACCCAGTTTCTAGATGATGAGCCGGACCGGAGCCGGCGCCTAGAACTTTAGGGTTCGTATTATTGTTGTCGTATTCGCGGCTTCTTGGGGGATGCTCGAAGCTCATGTGCTCGTCTTTTTATCCTCTTCCGTGGATCATTCGAGGGTATGAATCTTGCTCTGCTAGAACTCCGATATGACACCTTAACCTTGTAGGGAGGCTTATGCAAGTGCAAGCCTCAAGGCTACTTGCCAAGCTGCACTGCTACAGGGTTCAAGGACAAGAATGTCTATCTTGAGCCACGAGGTCTATCGGAAAGGGACAGTGGTGTTAAGGGCATTTCCTGCCCACGTGTTGCCATTGAAGCACGTCTGCATGAGGGATTATCACTCTCCGCGACAAGCCATGAGCAGAAAGTTCCCCCAAGGCACCTAGTCAAACGGGATTTGTGGACACTTCTTGCATCAATTTAGTTGACCTATAGCATTGCGCATGCTTCAAGTAAGAGCACCCAAAACTGATAGAGATACCTCCAGGTGGGAGTCTCAACGGTCAACCTGTGAGAGCGAGAAACAAATCTTCTGAATTTGATGAATTTGGAACTTCTGTTATCAGCCACTCTGCCAAACCTCAATGTACATGCATAACGCCAGCTCCTTGTACCTGCCTCATAGATGCGAAGGGTGCTGTCTAAGCAGGTTGGAAGGGATGGCCGTCTCGCCGGGGTGAGATGATTCCAGCTGCATATACTCCGTGACGCTAGAGGCTGGCTTATCAAGACCCAGAGGTCTGCTCCAGAATGTCACCGCGTAAATTGCGGGCTTTCTCGATGATGCAGGGCTGGAGGATTGTTGAGGTATGACGATAAAATCATAGATTCGAGCATGTTCAGGAGGAACCAGGTCTTGCTGAACGATATCGTGCGGCAGAGGACCGAGATGCGACTCTTCAATCTCCATAATGCGGGAGAAAATGCCATGATAGTGCTTCGCATCCAAAAGCCATTCGCGTTTGGAAACTTTCCTTAACAGAGAAAGTGCCCGGTGACGAATAGAAGGCCAACGACATTTCCAGGCTAGCAGGTGGAAACAGAATATCTTGCCGAAATCCAAGCTCAAGAGCCGGAAGCCTTTATCAGGGAATCGAGCGATGTCGGAAATGAGACTGTCGGCAATGGATAGCATTTCTTCAAACTCGGCTCGTGCGCTATCCCATGAGCACTCGTTTCCCGTTGCGTAGTTGCGACCATGCAACATTTCTGCTAGTTGTATGATGCGAACAACATCGGCAGCTTGTCGCTCTTTTTTGTCCCATGAGGAGCTTTGTCGGGAGATCAGGTCATCAAAATTATCCTGCCATTGCGAAACCATTTCGTTCATATTCTTCGTCATTGTAGCAGCCTTTTTATCAGCCTGATGTTTGCGAGGTGAATCTTGATCAGTGGATTGAATGTGCCAGCATTTAGTCATAATCACGTCCAACAAGCTGGCTCTTGCTTGCTTTATACTTTCGAATCGATCACCGATGACAATTCTGCCCTTCTGATCGATTGGATTCAGGAAAATTGTGGAGCCCAGTGCATCTTCCCTGCCTAGAATGTTGACCCGAAAGACACTGAGCAGGGGTGCAATTTCGGTCTCCATGAAATACGATTCGAAGGAGTCGTAATTCTGCCCCCAGGGTTTATGGGGGAGTACCCTAGTTTTTTTTCGCCAGGAGTTCAAAAGATTGATTCCACTTCTGACATGAGTTCTGGCCGCAGACACATTCCCCTGAAACCACTCAAAGCAGGTGAACAAGACATTCGCCATCGCTGTCAGAGAAATTGAGATGTGCTCCGTCTCAAACCTCTGAAGCAGGGCGCTGATGGCTCTATTATAAAAAAGTATTGAGACGTTCGGGCCATGAGACTTCAGTTCCAGTCCTGCTGGATACAATGACATCTGTTCATGGAGGATTGCAATCGCCGCAATGGCATGGCGGATGGTAGGTTCCACAAGGCTTTGCTGGGCGACACTGTCCTTGAAAAATGCGCCCTCAAAAGAACCTGCTAGCTCATTTGCTGTTTTGTGGAAGAAGAGCTCCAGTGCTCTGGCTTCCACGGGTGATTTGACAGCAGGTGCTGGGGCGAGTGCGCGAGGTGCCGTGACTGGGGGTTGAGATGGACTGTAGCCATCGCATGTTCGTCCAGTACGTAGACACCTATATCATCGATTAGTGCGATGTCTGTGAATTATCGATATCAACAATGGAAAGATGTACCGCGCACAAGAAGGTTTTCCTTCGTCGCATTTCACCCGCCGGGCTCTGTATTATATTAGTGTGTTGAGAAGAGGATCCAGGTCAAGGTTCCCATGTTTTCGGGGATTTTGAACTCACTTGCAGGTGATGCAACCCGTGCGGACTTTGGGCTTGAAAGCGCGCTTTCGATTTGAGCTAAAGCTCTCTAATTCGGAGGCCATGCTGGTCGGTCAGGGAAGGAAGGTCGGCGCGGATATCGATGTCAACCCCCCTGCTACAACGGTTTCGGACGAGTGCTCCTGGAATATTGCTCGAGGGGTAGATAGACCATTCAGTTCATTTCAAGAAGAGGACATATCAAATATCTCAGTGAGGCTCAAGTAAAAAGATATTGAAACAAGACTCTAGCGATAAACGAAGCGCTTATTGTGAGAAGTGAGTGAAGGAAGGACGAGAGACATGTCAGGTGAGCTGTCTCAGTAGTATCCTTGCGGGGGTCAATAACGTAATCCACGGCCATCTCGGCCACACGGCCAACTCGGCCACCTCCCCCCATTAAGAATTTTCAAATCAAGATAATTCAACCAAAACAATATTAATTCGTCTCAAATTAGCGCTTATTACATCGGTTAATCTTATGACCTATCTGCCCACACCCGCTACATGTTGGCGGAGCCCTTTTGCGTGGTAAATCTGCCTGATTCGCTGATTCGCCTGCCTCATGCGATACCACCTGGCTATCTTCGACTGGCTGCTCTGGCTGCTGAGCTAGCTGTAGGCCCTCTGCGATAGTTAGGCCTCCTTCGTGAGCTATCTGCCGATTCGAGCGTGTACGTTTCTGGCGTTTCTTCTCATTCGCGCGGCGAAGGCTAGCGTTCTCCTGGGATAGTAATGTAGCGCTATGCATCGCGAGATAGGCACTCTTGATAATTTGATCCACAGCAGTTTTTGAGGGCGACAGGGGGCTATTTGACCGCTATTTCAATAGATCTTTGAGTCGTTTAGCCTACCTTTGTAGCTGAATCACTGTCTTAGGCGTCTTTGGTGTGAATTGGCTAGATCTACTGCTTAGCCGGCTACCTGGTGGCGTTGGCGTGTTGAGCGATATATTTAGCTTAGCTAGCACACGCTCTGGATCAAACGGTGTGATACCAGTAGTAGCGAAGCTAGTCTGGATAGTCTACGGCTTAAAGGCCTCGATACGCGCCCGAGGATATTCTGCGAGGAAGTCGAGCTTATCGATGTAGTTGTAGCTATTGCGGGCTAGATCGCTAACGAAGCGACCGTAAGCACGCTTTAGCGGCGCGAAGCAGCCAACATCTAGCGGTTGGAGTAGATGCGAAGAATGCGCTGGTATACAAAGCGATATAATATTATTATCCGCGCAGATCTTATCGAACTGTGGTGTAAGATAGCTACCGTGGCCATCAAGAATCAGTAGCCGATATCGACCTCGTACGCGCGAATTTATATGTGGGATAAAGTGCTTTTGTAGCCAGCGAAGGCCTATCTCATCGGTAGTCCAGCCATTATTCGAGACCTCGATTCGCCAATCGCTAGGTAGGTTTGATTCAAACCAGCCAGAGATATAGACCTTCCCTGCGAATATCACGCATGGCGGTAGCGAGTAGCCATCAGCACAGACAGCTTCGATAGCAGTAACCCATTCGCGGTTTCCTGGCTGTAGGATAGAGCGGCGACCGTAGTATTCAGCTCGAGTAACTACCTTTTGCGCAGAGATAAGGCCCATCGCGAATCCAGTCTCATCGAAGTTATAGATATCCTCCGCTAGGATACCATTCTCCTCTACCACACGCTTAACGCTATCAAACCAGGCGCGAATCGACCGAGGGTCTTCGTTTTGGGCACGTTGGTAATCGTAGCGTCTCGAATAGCGCGATTGGAGCTCGTCGCGGCGTTCCACGAAGGATGATACCCAATTCACGCCTACTGTAGGCGCTGGCGATTCACCGCGTGTAGCGAGTAGTATATCAGCCATCTCTCGAATAGCAGAAGCCCTAGGTGCTGCACCACGCGAATCCATAGAGAGTATCCACTTAGAAAGTGAATCTTCTTCTAACTGTGTCAATTTATGGCTATGCCAGCGCTTCTCGACGCGTGAAGCCATCCCGGTGGCGCGGTCCTGTAGAGTAGTCTTCGGTACATCGTATAGCTGCGCTGCGGCGCGTAGCGATTTGACTTGGCCCTTTTCATAGGCCTGGAGGGCTAGTAGGATCCTGCCCTCCTGCTCGGTAGCTTTCTGACGAGATTCAGAGCGGTTGGGTGGCATAGTGGATAGTTGAATTAGGTGGGTTGGTGGAGACGCGTGATTTCTGGTGGGGTGGCCGAGTTGGCCGTGTGGCCGAGATGGCCGTGGATTACGTTAGAGGCCAGGCCGGCGGATGAGTAATAACTATTATTCTGCCGGATAAATGCCTTATTAATGCCTGAGATTTCTGGCCATAATTAGACTTGGAGATTTTCATTTTGCCGCGGTCGCAATCAATCAAACAATCTGCATCTTTGGTCACTGTCGTGCTGACTTGCTAAGTGTCGTAAATCCCAAAGAAAAACAAAGAAATCACGGCACACGCTGAGTCGCTTGAGTTCTAGTAGTGAGAGTCGATCCCAAGTGGGGAGCGAAGGCCTTAGTGCCTTGCAAATCAGACGTAAGGCGGAGGACGAGGCGGTAAGGGTTATATAGGAGTATTAATCATCCGCCGGCCTGGCCTCTAACGTAATCCACGGCCATCTCGGCCACACGGCCAACTCGGCCACCTCCCCCCATTAAGAATTTTCAAATCAAGATAATTCAACCAAAACAATATTAATTCGTCTCAAATTAGCGCTTATTACATCGGTTAATCTTATGACCTATCTGCCCACACCCGCTACATGTTGGCGGAGCCCTTTTGCGTGGTAAATCTGCCTGATTCGCTGATTCGCCTGCCTCATGCGATACCACCTGGCTATCTTCGACTGGCTGCTCTGGCTGCTGAGCTAGCTGTAGGCCCTCTGCGATAGTTAGGCCTCCTTCGTGAGCTATCTGCCGATTCGAGCGTGTACGTTTCTGGCGTTTCTTCTCATTCGCGCGGCGAAGGCTAGCGTTCTCCTGGGATAGTAATGCAGCGCTATGCATCGCGAGATAGGCACTCTTGATAATTTGATCCACAGCAGTTTTTGAGGGCGACGGGGGGCTATTTGACCGCTGTTTCAATAGATCTTTGAGTCGTTTAGCCTGCCTTTGTAGCTGAATCACTGTCTTAGGCGTCTTTGGTGTGAATTGGCTAGATCTGCTGCTTGGCCGGCTACCTGGTGGCGTTGGCGTGTTGAGCGATATATTCAGCTTAGCTAGCACACGCTCTGGATCAAACGGTGTGATACCAGTAGTAGCGAAGCTAGTCTGGATAGTCTGCGGCTTAAAGGCCTCGATACGCGCCCGAGGATATTCTGCGAGGAAGTCGAGCTTATCGATGTGGTTGTAGCTATTGCGGGCTAGATCGCTAACGAAGCGACCGTAAGCACGCTTTAGCGGCGCGAAGCAGCCAACATCTAGCGGTTGGAGTAGATGCGAAGAATGCGCTGGCATACAAAGCGATATAATATTATTATCCGCGCAGATCTTATCGAACTATGGTGTAAGATAGCTACCGTGGCCATCAAGAATCAGTAGCCGATATCGACCTCGTACGCGCGAATTTGTGTGTGGGATAAAGTGCTTTTGTAGCCAGCGAAGGCCTATCTCATCGGTAGTCCAGCCATTATTCGAGACCTCGATTCGCCAATCGCTAGGTAGGTTTGATTCAAACCAGCCAGAGATATAGACCTTCCCTGCGAATATCACGCATGGCGGTAGCGAGTAGCCATCAGCACAGACAGCTTCGATAGCAGTAACCCATTCGCGGTTTCCTGGCTGTAGGATAGAGCGGCGACCGTAGTATTCAGCTCGAGTAACTACCTTTTGCGCAGAGATAAGGCCCATCGCGAATCCAGTCTCATCGAAGTTATAGATATCCTCCGCTAGGATACCATTCTCCTCTACCACACGCTTAACGCTATCAAACCAGGCGCGAATCGACCGAGGGTCTTCGTTTTGGGCACGTTGGTAATCGTAGCGTCTCGAATAGCGCGATTGGAGCTCGTCGCGGCGTTTCACGAAGGATGATACCCAATTCACGCCTACTGTAGGCGCTGGCGATTCACCGCGTGTAGCGAGTAGTATATCAGCCATCTCTCGAATAGCAGAAGCCCTAGGTGCTGCACCACGCGAATCCATAGAGAGTATCCACTTAGAAAGTGAATCTTCTTCTAACTGTGTCAATTTATGGCTATGCCAGCGCTTCTCGACGCGTGAAGCCATCCCGGTGGCGCGGTCCTGTAGAGTAGTCTTCGGTACATCGTATAGCTGCGCTGCGGCGCGTAGCGATTTGACTTGGCCCTTTTCATAGGCCTGGAGGGCTAGTAGGATCCTGCCCTCCTGCTCGGTAGCTTTCTGACGAGATTCAGAGCGGTTGGGTGGCATAGTGGATAGTTGAATTAGGTGGGTTGGTGGAGACGCGTGATTTCTGGTGGGGTGGCCGAGTTGGCCGTGTGGCCGAGATGGCCGTGGATTACGTTATTGACCCCGGCATATCCTGATGCCTAAGGCACGAGGCATCAACACCCGGCATCAAACACCAGCGAAACATGGGCATCACAACCATCATCAAATCAAAGAGGGGAGAGTGAATCATAATGATCCAGGGTGACATTGACATAAACTGCTAAGACAGCGATGTTGGCTTCTTTAAATAGACGTGGGGGTGAGAACGAGGGCCACGGATATGCGCAAGGGAGCAGGGGGCCCAGATTACCTTACCTGGACGTCAAACCCAGCCAATACCCTAATGGAATAGATTCACGAAGGAAGAAGAAAGACTAGAGAACTGAGCTTAAAGTGTATGCACTCTCGAATCTCATCTGCCGCACAGATATGTCTATCGATGCGTCTTGATCAACAAGCAAACTAATATACCGTGATATTCTTACGGTGTATCGACATTCTCGATAATGCGAGCAAGATACCGAAGCTCTCTAGGGCGCATTGGTCAAGAAAATGACAGTAGATATCCTTGCAAATTCAAAGATCGTTGAAATGAGCAGTGTGCAATGTGGAAATGAATACGCCGGCGCTTGTAGTCTGCGTAAGGATTTGATTGCTTATGACGGGAGCATATCGAATATCATATATCCTGGCCTTATCCAAAGCTCTGTTCAGATCCACCTATCCAGCTCTGTGGGTGTATTTTGAGCCATAACCCCGCTCAGTGAAGAAGCTCGCATTGATTCCGAATATTTTGCATGCTTAGAACGTCGTCCAATTCCATCTCCGCTTCGGTAGTGCTGGGCTCATTATCTCAAAAGGCATCCTGATCGGCTGCTGGGAGAACAGGAATCATTCACTAGGAAAGACTCCCGGCCTTGCGAGTTCTTGATCATCCGTTCCCGACAGATTCCCCAAGATCTATGGGTTGATGGGTGGGCCAGCCACTGATCCAAAGACTCCTGAGAGCATTTCTGGTACTAATCATGAACACGCAGTACATGACTGTTCAACTGGTGTAGTGAATGATGATGAATCCGTTGACACCGGCGTCCCCATTCTAGAAGCCAGCATGGCGGATGACCGTACAGTAAGATGAAGCTGATTTGTCGGGACCTCGCGGCCTAGGCTCTCCTGTTGAGCCTAGGTTTCTCCTCTGGTGGAGAGCTCGGCTCAGATCGAACCGACATGTTGTTGAGGGTTTCAACCAGGGAGCCAGCTGGGCCAGTCACACTGATGACCCAATTTCGAGCAAGGCTGACCGATACGTACAGGAATCCCCAATAAGAAGCGACGGGTGGTGGGTTGCCCATATCATGTCCAAGCTTTGCGTGGAAAAAGGGAGTTGCCTAGCCATAGTCCAGATTCCATTCTTTAAGGGTTCTGTTGTCTTCTTCTGCTTCGACGGGTGCTCGGGCTGAAGTTTGGCTAACCCCACTATATATAGCGAACTCTGAGATCATGACATATCAGCCAATCAAGCATACAGAGGATGGTGGAGGAGGTTGTAAAGACCAGTTTGTATGTGCCTCTAACTATACCGCGATTATGCCAAGAAAGTCAAAGGCGTCAGATAGACAAAAGACAATATCGAAGACGTGTCCGGTAATCTTGCTTAAGCCTGGCACTCAAAAGGGATGGGAGAGTCATGGGCACGGAACAGAATAACTAATGCAAATGCCATGGCGCTTACAAAGCCGAGAAGGAAGTGGGCACACGGTGCCTGCCACAGTCTAGGGAACAAGGTAGAAGTAGCTCAGTGGGGAGCTAAGCTGAGGAAGGAAAGAAGGTAAATTCCAAGAGCACGAGAGGAGCTCTCAGTATGATGTATGTAGATTCCAGCAGCACCAGGGCACACCCAAACATCAGGATTTGCCAGATGTTCAGTCACCGTACACGCTCATTGTTGATGGTTGATGGAGATAACAACGTAAACTGTAGACACTTCCAAACCAAGCTACATTCTTATCTGATCAGCATTGTTTGCTAATGGAGGAATAGTGGCAAATTACTCTCCGATGTCATTGAAGAAGAAAGGGGTATATGGCAAGCAGATATTAGACATGGCAAAGGGGATGACAAAGATTTGTGGGAATCAAAGGTGGAAGAAAGAGATGGCAGCCAGGTTCCCCTCGGAGTACAGCGATCACTCAAATTCAAGCCACCCGATCCTTCTGCTCCAACTTCCCAACCAGTCGCTTCATACCCGCCCATTCCTCCGCTGGAACCTCCTCCGACGGGCCACCAAGACCCTTGCCAACCTCAAAGACCGTAACGACACCGTTGAGACCACCAGTTGCCAAGCGCCGGCCCTCACGCTCCTCCCAAGCAACCTTGTTGAGACTGCGGGACGGCAAAGCGCCAGGGCCACGAGAAGGTGTAGTCCGTACAACAGGAACCTCGGTGTCTGTGTAGAGATCCCAGACCTCGACGTTGCCAGCACCGTCGACAAGGGAGAAAACGCCCGGTCTGTGTGGAGACCAGCGGGCATCGTACACGACATCGTCACGGACGATGTCCAGAATAGGCGAAACGACCTGGGCCGAGGACATGCCGGATGTAAGAGCAGCAGTCGTCGCTGGTGGGCGTACGCGCCAGAGCTTCACACTCCAGTCCAGACTGGAGCTGAGCATGAGGTCTCCCAGATCAACTGGACCACGAGCAGGATGGAATGCGGTGGACATGATCGGAGCAGCGTGACCGCGGTATGCGAGGCGGTGATCGGTTCCAGCCTTTGCTCCGGCTCGGTCATAGCGGTGGCAGGGGTAGATGCCACCCTCTTCAGTGCCGACAATAAAGAAGGTTGGGTCAGACTGTGGGAAGGACATGGTGGTTGGCGCAAGATCTTCCGTCTTGGATGGAGGGGGCGTCGTCAACTCCAAGTATTCCTGCGGTTGAGAGAGCATGTCGACCGTCCAGCCACAAACAACACCATCGGTAGACACGGTCAGAATATTGTGCGCATTTTGTGTGCCGATAATTGAGATGCTATAAACAGGATGAGTATGCCCAGAGCCGGTTAGAGGCGTCTTCTGCACCGGAGCACCACCGCCCGCGCGGGAGGAACGAGTGTCCCATAGAAGCACCTGGCCTGAGTATGAGCCTCCCACAATGAGATTGGGATGGAAAGGGGAGAATTTGGCGGCGAGGATATCAGAGGTAGAGTGGAAGACGTATTCTGGTCGAGAGTGGAGGTGTTGATTCCAGACTTGAACAAGTCCATCTGGTTCATGAGGGGCTGATGGGTTCTTTGTGTATGATGCTAGAACAAGCTCCGGGAACTTGGGTCAAGTTAGTACAAGGAAGGTAGAAGAAAAGGAGGACCATTTTGTTTTAATAGAAACAAAACATACCTTCGGGGAGAAGCTAAGGTCGGTAACCATGCGCTTCTTGCTCCATCGCTCGTCCCAGAATTGGCAAACCTCTCGGATGCCCCTTCGCTTTTTGCCAGTCTCCTCGTCTTCTTCCACATCTCCATTCACACCAAGTTCATAGTCTGCAAGGACGTCATATTCCTCATCCAGTGCCCGCTCAATCACCTTCGATGACCGCTCCACGAAGTCCAAAAAGTCGTCGGATGAAGTGACTGCCTTCAGCTCGTCGTCGTCCAGCGTACGTAGAGGATATCGGAGTTGTGTCGCTTCCGTAGTCGCCGCAGCGCCCCCCTCTTGATTCGTAGCTTGCAATTCTTCTTCGATCTCTTTGCGGATCTTCTGCCGGATTTCCTCATCGCGCTCCCGGTCTCGTCGACTGAGACGCTTGCTTGATCGTGTAGTGCCAGCTTGTTCCTCATTGTCAGAAGCAACCGATCCATCTTCTGACTGGGGCGGTGATTCTAGACCTTCTGTTTGCACGCCCTTGCTGTAGGTGACAAGCTCTGGTTTAGGTTCAGGGGGAAGCGGGGCTTGAACTTCGGGTGCGGTGTAGGTGTAAGATTGCTCGTCTCCAACTGTCTGTACGGCAATGGATTGCAACTGCGGTCGGGATGTAGGGGATAAGGCCTCGGTGTTCTCTCCACTCAGCTGACTGGCGCTTAATACTGAGTTCGGGCGACTTCCTCTGCGCGACAGGCCTTCCGCGCCTTGGCTTATGGTCGCTGATCCAGGACGGTCCACCAAGCGTGAGATCAGGTCATCGAGTTCGGCTCTGCTATCGGCGCGACTAGGCACGGGCGAAACGATCTGTTTAAACCAAAGATTAGTATCTCATTGAGTTCGGTATTCATTCCTCAGGCCGCGTTACATCAGAAGCATCGCCGATGCTATTCCTGTTGTTGGAGAACTCCCTCTGGCGAAGTTCGCGCTGCTTTTTCAATTCAGCAAGCTTGGCCCGCTTGGCCAAAATCTCGTTTTTGCGCTGCTGTATCGTTGACATCTTGGAATCTTGGGACACCAGCCAGATGGTAGCTGGAGCTTGTAGATGTAGCATTATTGCGCTTTATTTACCGGGATGACATAAGCGGTCAGGTCCGAACGGCGCCGGAAAAACTCGCGCAGAACAGGGACTGAACCACCTCGCCTTGCCCCATCCCGAGGATTCATTGCCATTGACGGACGACTTTTGACGAACGGTCCCTCGGATTCCCCGCTCTTTATTATATCGTATTCGATCCGCCTCCCGGTGACCTCGCAGAAATGGCCAGCTCTCAGGGCGTCAACGTGAGTGTGCCCCAGTCTCAGAAACACCAGCCCGGAGCATGGGATGCGAAATCGGATGTCTAACAACCCATTGCTTCCTCTACAGGTCTTCCGCTACTCGGCTCTCGTCGCCGGTCTCATTTACGGAGTCTACCACCAGTCATCCATCACCCAGGCTACGAAGCGCGCAGAGATTGAGCACGAGTACGCCCGCAAGGAGCGCCTCATTGAGCAGGCCAAGGCCGAGTGGAAGAAGAAGACCCAGCCTAAGCAGGAGGCCTCCACGCAATCCAGTGGATGTGCGTTGCTCCCCTCTCTCGCCTTGACTCAAGGCTACACATCGGCCTTCGCGATTACCTAGAATCGTCCTCTCGAACGCACAGCGCTGACTGGTCTCTCTCATATAGTGATCACCGATTTCGAGGATCCCAAGTTCGACCTGGAGGCCTTCTTGCTGGCCAAGGCTAAGGAGAACCCTTGAATATTATGAACGGGATGGATAGAAGAGGAATGGATACGCATCTCTTTGCGGAACTCGCACCTCCCCCAGGGTATTAGACGGATTGCTCGGGTCCATTTACTGTACGATTGTTTGGGTCTAATTTGCCCCCGAGTTGCAACATTGCGAGCGAAAGATGCAATGATTTCTTTTTGATTCGTTTTCTTTTACTCATCGTTTTAGAGTTATCATTTGGGTCCTGTACATACCCTGGGTTGTCGTGCGACTGTACACTACAGTTGGACCACAAGAAAGAGCAAAAAGATCGTGTTATGCATTCCGGTGTTACCACTAGCCCTTGATCTAGTTGGCTGAGTGTTGGTTTTTCTTTTTCTGCGCGTTGCCATCGTATTGGACGCTTGAAAAAGTGTCCGTAGACCCGTCTTCCCTCGGCTTTCCGGAAGTCCTTCAGCGAGTCGATACTACGTCAAGACACTCCGCATGCCTTTCAACTCCCGCGATTACTCAGCATTGCCATCGTCTCACGGATACCATTTGACGAAGGTTGGCTGGCGGTCTGCACCACAATTGGAGATGGGTGTAGTAGGTGGGCGGCCGGATCCCACGACCATCCACAACTAGTGAACTTGTCGATGATAGCCGGGTCTCCTTGCTCTGCAGCTTGTGGATCGAGGCCAAGGTAGTTCGCAGCGGTGGCAGGCCTTATTGCTTCGTAACACGTGCTGATCGCGATCAGTGTATCGTCTTGGAAGAAGTCTAAGTGGTGCACGTGTTAGTGAACTATACGCCATATCAATTTCCGTGTTCATCATACTGTCATATCTTTGAACTAGTGGCTGCAAGCTTTCTGGCCATGGAAGCGCTCTGAGAATTTGGTAAACCTGGGCATGCTGAGTGTGCCAAATTGCTCGAAGCAGAGTCAGACAGTTCTGGAGAGTTGGATCTTGGTATCGCAGGACTTCGGGCATCCGTTGTGTCAAGGCTCGAGCTTCAGGCCTGTTTCATACGTCCAGGTATCAGTATGACATGGCTTCTCAAGGCAAATGCGGAGGCACGAACAATTGTTTCGTCAGAAGATGGGCGAAGAAGAAGCTTGAGTAGAACAAGCTCAACAACTGAGGATCACCACCTCCCATTTCCACACTCCCTGAGACTGAAGACATAATAGATGCGTCTGTTTCATATTGCGACAAGATCTCAAAGAGCTGTGATGAAGGAACGTTGGATGCAGCCAGCGTCGAGAGCTGCTCGACAGAGAACGGAGGCAGTGCCATCGCGGACCGTCAATAGAGGGAGTCGAATGAAAGAGTCAGGCAATAGATTGTAGTCCGTAGAGTCCCTGTAGCACCTTTGTTAAGGTCAAGCTTTCTCGCTTGTGGATGAGGCAGAGATCAAAGAGAGCTCAGCGCAGAGGTTTAGTTGACGATTGCGGGGAGCAGTCGGAGGTGGCGCCTTTTCCCCGACGCAATGCCAAGACTTCAGAAGTGACCACCTTGCGCAGCTCTCCCTCTTCCACCCATCCAACAGGCGACCAACCATTGGCAGCTCTGCCCAATCTTTTTCTTGTTTTCATGTGTTGCTTTTGAATCTTGGACTTCGCTCCTCATCTCTGGCCATCATGGCCCAATCCTCCCCCCTTGATGTTCTGCTGAAGGGCAGCTCTGGCCAAAGTACGCGCGGTCTTCTGCGGATCATTATCCTCATCACAATCGCTGCGGCTGCCGTGGCCAGTCGCCTTTTCAGTGTTATTCGTATGCGATGACCCAATGCCTCTTACTTATATCTCTCTTGCTGACCTCAATTCCAGGATTTGAAAGTATAATTCACGAGTGTATGCTTTTCCGCCCCTGTTCCATACCCCAAATCACAGCTCGGCATCGAAACAGATGACAGATCTCGAAATATTGACCTTTCAAAATGCAGTCGATCCCTGGTTCAACTTCCGTGCAACAAAGTATTTGGTTCAGAATGGCTTCTATAGCTTTTGGGATTGGTTCGATGACCGTATGTTATTCATTCTTTGTCGAGAATTGTACATCCATGTCCTGCTAACGCCAATTGCTCCTCTGTTCAGGAACATGGCACCCTCTGGGTCGTGTCACTGGTGGCACCCTGTACCCTGGTCTCATGGTGACCAGCGGTGTTATCTACCACATCCTGCGCTTCCTCACAATCCCCGTCGATATTCGAAACGTTTGCGTTCTGCTTGCCCCGGGCTTCTCAGGCCTCACAGCTCTCGCAATGTACCTCTTGACTTGCGAGATGTCGAAATCGCCCTCTGCTGGTCTTCTCGCCGCTGCGTTCATGGGAATTGCCCCCGGTTATATCTCGCGATCCGTCGCCGGTAGCTACGATAACGAGGCCATTGCTATTTTCCTGCTCGTCTTCACCTTCTTCCTGTGGATCAAGGCCGTCAAGAATGGATCTATCATGTGGGGAGCATTGACTGCTCTGTTCTATGGCTACATGGTCTCTGCTTGGGGTGGATACGTGTTCATCACTAACCTCATCCCTCTCCATGTCTTCGTCCTTCTCTGCATGGGTCGCTACAGCTCCCGCGTGTACATTAGCTACACCACTTGGTATGCTCTGGGAACACTGGGCAGCATGCAGATCCCCTTCGTCGGATTCCTGCCCATCCGTAACAGTGACCACATGTCCGCCTTGGGTGTTTTCGGACTGATTCAGCTCGTGGCCTTTGCGGACTTTGTTCGCGGATTCTTGCCCGGCAAGCAATTCCAGAAGCTTTTGACTGCCATGGTTCTGCTCACCTTTGGGCTTGGATTTGCCGGTCTGATTCTGCTGTCTGTCTCGGGTGTCATTGCCCCGTGGAGTGGTCGTTTTTATTCCCTCTGGGATACTGGTTACGCCAAGATCCACATCCCGATCATCGCGTCCGTCTCCGAGCACCAGCCTACTGCCTGGCCAGCCTTCTTCTTCGACCTGAACTTCCTGATCTGGCTTTTCCCAGCTGGTGTGTTCATGTGCTTCCAGAACCTGAGAGATGAGCACGTCTTTGTGATCATCTACGCTGTCCTTGCCAGCTACTTCGCTGGTGTCATGGTCCGTCTGATGCTCACTCTTACCCCAATTGTTTGCGTCGCCGCTGCCCTGGCCCTGTCGGGTATTCTCGACAACTTCTTGGTTCTCTCAAAACCGGATCCCGAGTCCCAGACTAAGGCCAATGCCGAGGACTCCAAGGCTCTCCGCTCGACTCAGAAACCCGTTGTTGGTATCAACTCATACTTCTCCAAGGCCGTGGTGTCAGCTTCTATTACTGTCTACCTGCTTCTGTTTGTCGCGCACTGCACCTGGGTCACCTCAAACGCCTACTCGTCTCCCTCTGTTGTTTTGGCAAGTCGCATGCCTGATGGTAGCCAATTCATCATCGATGACTACCGTGAGGCGTACTACTGGCTCCGCCAGAACACCCCGGACAATGCCAAGATCATGTCCTGGTGGGACTATGGCTACCAGATCGGTGGTATGGCTGATCGCCCCACCCTGGTTGACAACAACACCTGGAACAACACCCACATTGCCACTGTTGGCAAGGCCATGAGCTCGCGCGAGGAGGTCAGCTACCCTATCCTCCGTCAACACGATGTGGACTATGTTCTGGTTGTCTTCGGCGGGTTGCTGGGCTACTCGGGCGATGACCTGAACAAGTTCTTGTGGATGGTCCGTATCGCCGAAGGTATCTGGCCTGATGAGGTGAAGGAGCGTGACTTCTTCACTGCTCGTGGCGAGTACCGTGTCGACGATGAGGCTACTCCTACCATGCGTAACAGCTTGATGTATGTTGGCCTCTTTTCAAACCCATTTCAAATGACGCAGTTTACTAACTTTCCTACAGGTACAAGATGTCTTACTATAACTACCAGTCTCTCTTCCCTGCTGGCCAAGCCGTTGACCGTGTTCGCGGTACCCGTGTGCCAGCCGAGAGCCCCCAGCTCAACACCCTCGAGGAGGCATTCACCAGTGAGAACTGGATTATCCGAATCTACAAGGTCAAGGATTTGGACAACTTCGGCCGTGATCACAACAATGCCGTCGCCTTCGATAAGGGTCTCAAGCGGAAGCGTGCCTCCAAGAAGAAGGGTCCTCGCGTTCTGCGAACGGAGTAAACTTGCCTGTGTATTAGATTCGTTTTTGCTTTTTTTGTTGTTCTTCTCCTGTGACACTGGTTTCATTTTCACGGCTTGGCAGACTTGTCTTGTCTGCATGATTTCTTTCCATGGTTCTCATATATTCCCTGAGTTGATAGCTTAGGAACAGTATACAATGACGCCCGGGGAGAAGATTCTCCGGTCCAAATGAAGGGTGTACCGACAACGAGTGTCCCGCATCTTCCTTTCTTCACTCTCGATATATAATAGAGCTGAACCCTTTGGGCGTTACCTAACCACCCTCAATACCGTTTACCAACTCCATGCAGCTTCATGGATATCTACCTACCCCTAGTCATCAAGCTTTGGAAATTGTCGACTTCTTAGGTAGCTAGTAATGGATCATACTGGATTGAACTAGGCAAGAAAGAGAAGAGTATGGCATTCAGATGAGGCCGAGATATGCACAAGAACTATATATCCTCGCCAATCTACTCTGTACAATCCATTGATGCCGACAAATCAAACCCGCCGAGCTCGCAAATCCTCCCAAAAAGGAGAAATGCCTGCCCAGGAAGACTCCATAACCCCAATGCGCTCCGTTGCTATTTCCCCACCGAGGGGGCCCCCAAGTGGTCACCGATCACCTCGGCCACTCATTCCACCCTTCAAAATGATGCGACAATATCGTACACGTGGAATCCCTAGTCATCGCGGCTGCAGTATCAGCCGGAAGGCCGCGACTCGTGAGGCTGCACTGCGTGCTGGATTTATTTTTGTTCCGGGAGTTTCTGGGCGGGGGCGTCGGGGACTTTGACGTCGGAGAATTCTTCTTGGCCGACGGCGCGAATGGTATAGGCATCTGTTTTTGTGTGAGGGACGTCAGTCAGCGGTTGATCTGGTAAGGGTCTCTGTGTAGATGTTGCGTGAATCGATGTGTCTTAAGTTATCCTTCACTCGGGGTGGGTGGGTGGCATGATGCCCGGTGTCGGGATTGTAGGTACGGGACCTGGAATGAGGGACTTGGGGAGATTGAGAGGTACGTACAGACGCCGATTGAGAAGGCGAAGAGACCGAAGCCGGTCAGAGCATTCTTGAAGAGATATGGCCGGCGGGCACGCAGGAGGGCGGCACCGGCGCGGTAGTCCTTGCCGTAGTACGTGGAGTTGAAGCTGTAGAGGCGTAAAAAGTTAGCTGGGGCGAGCGATGGGTTGCAGGAAGATGCTGATATCATAACGTACATTCCGGTGGCCATGGCGAGTGGAGGTGGTGGTCTTTCGAGAAGAAGAGAAAGTCAGGCCAGCGACATTTCGATGCGCGGCCAGACACTCCGAAGTCTTGGCGCTGGTCGCTTTTGGTCCATGGGCCAGCAGATTGAGTTGTACTGGGCAGTATACTCTTGTCGCTACGGTGTACTTTTGAGCCTTTTTACTATACTAGAGAGTGGACGATGAGATATTTCGATAAAGAGACTTTGGCAAACTAGAAGTCGTGGATATTGAAGTCATTGTAGCCTTGTCATTGTTGTAAACTACAGCAGTATTGGCTTGACATCAGTAGAGGCTACAGCAGATAAGCTGATCGCTATGCCTTGGTCGAAATTCGGTCATCAGACCAAATATAAGACTTTATTACACTCTCGTTGTGAATCCATCATTTGAGACCCTTGGAATCTTTCTCGTGGCTCATTGTCGTGTCTGGTTGACGTACACGCGCCCAATAGCATCGCCAACTTTCCCCAACTTTTCTCTCGGCCCCTACGCCTACGGTCTTTGCTGCTTTCTTCCGTTCCACACCTTCCACGCCCTACACACCTGGCACTCTACAACCCATCTTTTACCCCCCCCCCCCCCCCCCCCGCCGGATCCATTCTACACTCGCATAGTCAGACCTCTTCTCTTGTATCCTTGGCATTGTCACCACGCTCTTGGGCGCATGCGCGTCTTGCCCGCCTAGCAGCTCCAGTCACGCTTCGGCCCGGTTAGGAAACACCTCAAGCTTCGTCTAGATCCACCCGCGAAAACGTCCGATCGCATCGACATCCCACCTGCGCATACCCTGCTCCTTTCTTCCCTTGAGCTGCGATGGCTCAATCGGCCGATCCCGTCGTCGACCAGGTCGCACAGCTCAACGCCGCTCGAAACCTCGTCCTTGGCGATGCCGCACTCTATCCGCAGATCGTAAACGGTATCCTGCCCATTGTCGGAGCCAACGCCCGACTTGAATTGCGACGATGGGGCGCGGATTTTCTGGCAGAGACCTTTGCCAGTCCAATCCTAGCTGCCCCGCAAAAGCAGCAGCTTGCGCCGATGGTCTTGCAGTCCATTCAAGACATCTTAGCTCTGCCCGAAACCGACACTGCAGTCCTATCGAGCTTGGTACAGGCCTCTGCCAGCTTGTACCCCCTCATATTTCGACACATGTATGTCCTCAGGGAAGACGAGAGAAGGCTTTGGCTAGGGACGTCAAGGATACTAATGCGCGGGCCGTAGTGTGAACCACCCCGAAGATAACAAGACATGGGAGACAATGAACGCCGTCAAGCAAGAGATTCTCCGGAAAATGGATTCTTTCCCATGCCCGGTCAAGATCTGCTGTGTCAAATTCCTGCAGCGCGTCGTCCAGGTCCAGACTCCCGGTCTGATCGCGGACCCCAGGGTATGTTCCGCAGCCTCACCCGTGTCCATATGTCCAGCATCCAAGTACTGAGTTTTACCAGCGGCCCGATCAAAACGAAACCTCCTTGGCCGTTGTCCCCCGGAATCACGCCCTGCTTGCCATCCCACAACTTGAGGCAGAGGCCTCGGGCCTCCTTGATCGTCTGCTCGGGGTGTTCCAGGAAGAGACAAGGTTCGAAGCTGCCAACCAGATTAATAGGTATCGTCCAGGTGATGCTGATAGTATACTAGTGACCCCCTAATCGTTAACGCGACACTAAATTGTCTTGCGCCTTTGATCCGCACGCGCCAGTCGATTGCGAACAAAATTATTACTACAATCCTAGATTTCTATCCCGCCAAACATGTCCGCCCGCCATTCACTCCTACTGTTCGTGTCGGTGTCAAGTCAATGGAACGTACAGCTCGGGCATTGTTGTTTAATGTGATGAAAAAGTATGGCAATCTTCCTGCGATTACCTCGATCCTGATCATGGCTAATCATGCCGCTCCAGGAACCCTAGCCACCCGCTGATGGGGAGGATGCAAGTGTACATTGAGCGCTTGATGCAATCAAAGCTCGAAGCTACCGAAGATGCCTCTCGGAAACGTGGACTACCTGTTGAGCCGACCGATGGCCTGGATAACGCCAAGCGGGCCCGTCTTGATGCCATGACCCCCCCACTGCTCAAAATCCCTCCTCTGCCTCCAGGTCCGACTAGCTATTCCCAACTCTTTACTCTGACCCAGGATATCGATCTTTCCTCCTTCGATGTGACACAGCTTCCTCCCGACCTACTTGTGAAGATTACTGTTCCACTACTGGCTCAAGTCAACCAGTCGATGCTCACACAGGCTGTCGATGTTGGTGGATCCCGTGAGAATCTAGAGCGAACGAAAGCTAACATGTCTTTAGGCTGTACGAAATCGATATGAGACAATAACAAAAGAACAAAACTTGAAGCGGCAGCAGCTACATCAGAACGCTACTGCTGCGGCTGCTGACGACGACGACGATTATGAGCCTGATTATGAACCCTTGGATGTTGGAGCCAGTGCTGCAGAGGAAGCTGCTGCTATCGCAGCTGAAGATGCAGAGCTGGAGCCCGATCTTGTCTCATTGGGGCCCTTCGTCTTGCCACAGCCACCGCCATTGACCGAGGAGGAAGCTGGTGATGTTGGGCGCAGCGCTGTTTCACGGGTTTTCGGCATGATTGATGCCGTGGAAACCACCCCGTCGCCCGCCCAAAGTAAGACCCAACAACAACTGGGATTCGCGCGGCTGGCTGGAAGCACCTTTGACCGAGATGCCTGGGTTGTTCTACTCACTCGTCTGGCCACTCGCGCCCCAGCTGGTCTGGAGGGCGGTGACAAAGCCAAAGGAGATGTTGGCAGAAGGCAGCCAACCATTTCAGATTCAATCCGTGAGACGCTGTACCGATATATCTTGGAGGATTTCCGGGCTCGGCTCAAGATTGGAATTACCTGGCTGAACGAGGAGTGGTACAATGACCGAGTTCGGATGAAGGTGGCTAATTCGGAGCGTGGAGATGAAGACGAGGAGCCCACCGTCACACTCTATTACGATACTTGGGCTCTTCGCCTTCTGGATGGTTTCTTGCCGTACCTTGACTCTCGTGATATCAAGGTATTGGTGCGGTTCCTCAGTGAGGTTCCAGAAGTCACCGTTGACATCACACAGCGGGTGGCTAGCCTGGCCAAAGATCCGGAACGAGTCAATCTGACTGTTCAAGCTTTGATGTAAGTATTCAACATTGTGTGTCTCCTGAGGTTTCCTTCGTCTAATACTGCCCTTGCACTAGGTACTTGATCATGTTCCGACCTCCCGCACGAGAGATTTGTTTGAATACGCTGGAGGACGTTTACCAGACCTGTACGTTACTCCACACGGCCCCTCGCAACCGTCTGCGCAGCTTCAGTTACTGACAAAGAATGTATCAGACGAGGAGTCGCGCCCCGCAGCTGGCAAGGTCCTGGCCAGGTGGAGACCCCAGGCGCTGCCTGCGCCTGCTGAGAAGGTGCCGCCTGGTGTCGCAGACTCTGCATCAGCTGCTTCCCAAGACCAGGTGCAAGCCCCTATTGCATCAACATGAGTATTTCCGGACTTTGTTATCATTAAGCAGCGTAGGATAGGGGGTGAATGCATACTTTTTTTTTTTCTCGGATGATTCCTTCCATTCCTTTTTGTGTTTTAAATTTACCGCTTTACCTTGTTCCTGCTACTCCATCTCATTACCGTGGCCGTCAGCCCCGTGGCTCTAATTGAAGAATGGGTCCTTTGAAAGAACTTGAGTTCTGGCTTAGTTCTTCTCCTTTGACGGTTACTCTCATACTCGTCCATGCTCGAAAATAAAGATAGCTTTATGGTTCCACCAGATTTCCACGCCACTCTGGTAGGTGGGCTTGGTGCCTAGGGTAGGAGCACTCTTTGTTTGAGTCCACAGGTGGACCGCTAGAACCTCTCGATCCTCGACTGCCTCGAGGAGCCTCCACCCAAAGTCTGTATGCTTGAATGAGTGCAACGTCGTCCATTGCATTCTTCAGCCTGGGCGTATTGAAAAGTGGTTTCAAATCAAAGAATGACCTATCCGTACGATCTGGTAAGAAACGTCCAGGCTATCTCAAAGGGAGTCCCAGCAAGCCTCGCTCACAGTTCACGACGGCCTTGTGACTTACTGGTCCCGAGACCATGGCCACGGCCAGACGACGAGTTTCTTACGATCAGCAAAGAGCACAACAACAGCCGGGCAACGTACAATAGGGCCCTTGTTCCGTGTTTCACTGTAAATTAGAACTATTACCTAAACGCCACTCTGACAGATATCACATCCACCCTAGCAAAGTAGTCAAAAGGAAGGTGAAGGGAGAATAAAAAGTTGATTTCTCAGGCCATATTCCTTACAGAACACCTTATATGATAGAAAAAAAAAAAACAGTCCCCCATCCATTCCATGCAATCATCACCCAAATCCAGGGTCCCGTAAGTGACGAACACCAGAAATTTCCCATATGTAGCGTGGACTTCGAGACCGAAGCCTGTATTTCAAACAGTGACTTCTCCATGCGCACCACCAAACCGCACAAACTCACACACTTTCTTTCTAGCTCAAAACGCTGATCAAAATGACATTTGCCTTGCCAGAAATAGCAGAACGGAGATGGGGGAATCATCATTAGGCGAGGAGGGAAAGCGCGGGAAGAGAAGGTGATGTGGAATCAGAACAAAACGTGAAACAATCATGTCTATCAGGTAGGTTCCCGCCGTTCGCTATAAGCATCAAGCCAGTTCAGTCGGGCGTGACATCGATACTATAAGCGAAACTTCCTTGACTACCGAGCAGGCATGTGACTTGAGCCAGATTCTGCAGGGATCTCGTGTGGATGTGGGTGATAATGTATTGTGTCGACTGGCTTGGGAGGGAGTGACGGCGAGGAATTCGGTTTCGAGGTTGAGGGATGGAATAAGCCAGCTCGAGCGGGAGGTGGAGAGAAGAGAGCATTATGAGAGGCGGAAGCATCGGGCCCAGGAGACCGCCGCTCGAGGATGTGGCTGGGGTGGGGCTGAGCCTTTCGCACGTCTAGTGGGGAAGAACTCTGAGATCGGAAGCCGGACTTGCGTTCGATATCGTAGTCTGGATTGCGAAATGGTCCTTGAGTGGGATGCCGCGGTTCTTGCTCCGTGCCGTAGGGAGTATTGTTGGCCGAGGAATTGGCCGCCGACATGTTCTCGGGTATAGTCGACGCAGAGCCATTGGGTGCATTGATATCAACTACCCGCTTTTGAGCTGCTGGGGTGGCGAATGAGGATGGCGGTGGCCGATGTTGTTGAGAATATTGGTGCTGTGGTTGTTGTTGGTGGATGGGATGTTGAGGATTGGCCCAGGGGGTCTGCTCCAAAAAGGCTTCCTCGGCGGCCGTGCGGAAAATATTTGAGGACATGGCTGACACGGCACCACGAGGCGGAATTGCCGAGGAATGTGAATGCCGTGGAACCGATACCCGTGTCTCAATGGAGATCTGAGGGACCCTGTCAGTGATGCTCGATGGGCCCAGGAATGGATAAACTCACCCCCATCTTCTCCAAGTCGTCTTCCAATTCGGACTGACGCGCCCCCAGTAACGTGGGCGCGGCCGGGAAGCCAACGTACTTGGCCACTCCAGCCATGATTGAAACCTCGTGATTGTAGGCCGTCTGATGTGCGATTTGTTGAGAGCGACGGGTCGGGAATGGCACGATATGGTGCGGGCTCAGCTCATCCGTTTTGAAACGGTCGTGCTGAATCGCATAGAATTGCTTGCTGATCGCACTCGAATGACGCTCACGCACATCCCGAACGCGCTGGAAAAAGGTACTATGACTCTGCGCGCGCTCGGCCAAGCTCTTATTCACCAACGCCTTCATGCGGTAGCGGAACAGGGTGTGCTCGTATTTGATCTTGGCATCCCGATAACGTTGTACACATTCAATCTGACGCAGGTACTCGGGATGTGTCGGATTCGGTCCTGTCAGCATTTCCAGCTCACGATTGAGCTTCGTGATGCGTTCATCATAAATTCTGCCGTCGATGTCAGCAATGGGAAATCCGAGTGGGAGGGGCTGTGGTCATACTTGTCCCGCAAGGTCGCAAACTCTTTCTCCAACGTCGCCAACGATTCCATGGCAGACATCTTTTTCGCAGCTAGAGATGGGAAATTAGACGTGTTTCGAACAACAAGACCTCGGGAAAGGACTTACACTCTTCTTCCACCCGAGCAGCAGCCTCCGCATCATCAGCTTCGTCGACGGGTTCTGCAGCCTCTTCAACTTCTCCAAAACTATCATCAGCGACATCCGCTACACCGGTGTCTGTATCGGTAGTCCTTGCTTCCTCGTCTCCGTGTCGGGGTTTTCTTGCTTTCGGCTTACCTTTTTTGCCTCTTCTGCCCTTGATTGGCACAGCCGGAAGTTCTGACTCGAGGATGTCGTCGGCTGGTAGCTCCTCGTCAATGAGAGGGCCTGGCTCCTCATCCATCATCGGCTCTGGTGAAAGAGGGGTATCATCGTCAATTGGATCACTCAGATCGCTCTTGATGGAGTTGCGGCGTTTCTTGAGCGGCTCGTCTTCGCCAAGCTCGGTCCCAGTCTCGTCCCCGGCTTCGACACGCTTGCGCTTCTTTCCAACACTATCGGGGAGCTCCGCATCATCGAGATCGGCATTATCGTCATCGATTGCATCGTTGTTTGAAAGGCGTCGGGGTTTGCTGGGCGAATCGTCCACTAGGTGCTCGTCATCGTCAACATCGTCAAGTGTGGTAGACTGGTGAAGCTTGCTGGGACTTGGGCCAGCGCTAGCATCACCAGCAGCACTGAGTACAATGTCACGCTTGCGAACATTGTGCGGGGAATCTTCGATGCGCTCGGTTTCCGCCTCCGAGTCATTCTCCAACTGCTTTTCGGGCTTGGGCGAGTCATCAAAGTCAGATGGCTCGTCATCGGACACGTCGTCGATCTCGCTCAAGCTACTCGATCGTCCGTCATCCATGAGAGGGTCGTCCAAGAAGGGATTCCGCTCGCCGTTGGTTATGGTGGACTCCGCCCCCGTTGTCGGACCGACGGAGTTCTGCTCTCTACTCTCAGCCACCTCCATCTGTAGCTATGGCAGAGACCAGATATATAGAGGGCGAGTTATAGCAAGGCAAGGGAGGATATAGTAGCAAGGTGATTGTGGTCTCGAAGGCAGCTCTCGCCAGAGTGGTGGTTGTCGGCGGGAGGGGTCAGGGTGGCACTGTCACCAATCCGCCTGAAAAAAAGGTGGTTGTTGATCTAAATCAGACATGGGATCGATTAGCTCAATTGCCATTGTATATGGGCCAGAATTGACCGGATTATGAAAGATGGAGGAAATGTGGGTGGGTGGGTGCGACGGTAGGTCGGCGCCCTCCAGAAGGCGGTGCGGAGATTGATCATCGCCGGAATCCCCCCAGGGTCGGAGGCCAGCGCCCAGAGGAGACTGTCGCCTCGCGCAGGGTTGAGAAGCAAAATAACAGCTTTGTGGGGGCTCGAGGACCATGCAACATCATAATACTAGCGAAATAGCCCCCGGAGAGAGATGTGTAGGTTCTGGCGACGTACCGTTGCAACAATGCGCCTGGAGCAACGCTGGTGAGGAGCACAGCTGCTCGCGATCGAGCCCAGTTCTCGCTGCCACCGCGTTCGTAGCCCACAGATTGCTGGGCAAAAATATATCCACGCGTCTCACCGCAGTATAGTATAGCTAGACCTCGTGAGGTCGGCCGGGCGCCAATGCTGGAACGGCGAGGGGAGGTCGGCTAGGACGTGGGCAACACCACAGTAGACGGTCGCAGGAGGGCGGTCGGCATGAATAGGCAGGGGGTAAGGATTCCTGAAGTCGTCGCAATGCTCGGAGAGAGCTATGGGAAAGTGGATTGTGTCGGCGGCGCTGAGAAAGAGGAGAGCAAGCGACAGGACTGCTATGATGGGGTGCAGCAACGAAGCGAGTGACGGGGTTCTGCCGCGTCCCGGCGAGGGCGAGGCTCACCGCCTGCAAAAACTCCCTGATCACGTGGCACTGACGTCGCCGGAGACGGCCTCTTGCTGGGGGTATATAGTCAGTAACAGTTGCTGTGGAGTGGGACAGTCAGAGCTGTAGGAAGGGAACATTCTAGTTGAAGAATGGTGAAAAAAGATAGAGCAAGTAAATTCACTCACAAAATCACATGGTGGGGAGATCGGACAATTGTTCGATACGCTGGCGAGCATGAAAAGCGTATTGAGTCAAAGGGTTTATCAGCGCTTGATTTACATAGTCTGAAATAATTGGAAACCTCACTCACCTCAGTCCAGCTGATCTGGAATTCGATCTCAATGTTGCTTGATGTTGATACCTCCCATGCATAGTCCAAGATCATGTGATGCGTGACAGCTCCCGCGCCAAGACCGATAAGCCCAAAGAAAAAAAAAGTTCGGAGATATGCGCGGTCTTGCCCAGCGACATTCAAATCATTGAGTCAACCCCACAGGATCAGGTTCCTCCTGGGGCAACGAATTGTTCAACATGGGCAAAAAATCAAAGTCGCAGTCAAAATCTGCCTCTGAGGCACCCGCCAACGGTGGCCTTCCCTTCCTGGGCAAGGCGCCGCTGGACGCGGGATTGGCGTCGCTCTTCGAAAAGAGTGTATGTTTTCACAATTGCGACATGAAGGGAAAGTTGCTGACTGTTGGAATATAGGCCGGGCCGGTGAAAACCCCCACTGTCAAATATGTCGAGTTCCAGCCGAAGAAACAAGTGATGGAGACTGCGTCAGAGGAGGACGAGGCGGAGTCGGATGACGAAGTGATGGAGGATGCTGCCGAAGATTCAGCTGAGGGAAATGAGTCCGAGGCTGAGGAAGATAAGGC
The DNA here is from genome assembly GCA_024706585.1 of Penicillium simplicissimum. Taxonomy (NCBI): domain Eukaryota; kingdom Fungi; phylum Ascomycota; class Eurotiomycetes; order Eurotiales; family Aspergillaceae; genus Penicillium; species Penicillium simplicissimum. The sequence continues at coordinate 2,872,579 of JAMZTW010000044.1, forward strand.
TCCCGACACCCAGAGTCGCAAGCGCAAGAGAGATGGAGCAGAGGATGATCTGGAGACTTCGTATATGCGCCGAATCGAGAAGGAAGAGCAGAGGGCCGACGAAAAGCGCAAGGCTGAGCACGCCAAGCGTCAGAAGCCTTCCGAGGAAGATGATGACAAGAGTGATGCATCTGAGGATGAGGCGGAGGAAGATGCTGAATCTGCGGACAGCGACGAGGAGGAGGGCGGCGAGAAGGAGCCTGTCCCCGTCCACGAAAGCATTTCCGGCACCTCCAAGGCCAGCGAGGTCGAGAAGTCCAGCCGCACAGTCTTCTTGGGCAATGTCTCGACCGAAGCCATCAAATCCAAGGCAGCTAAGAAGACTCTTCTTCGACACCTGGCATCCTTCTGCTCCAGTCTGCCCGAATCCTCCGGCCCGCACAAGGTCGAGTCGATCCGGTTCCGCTCCGTGCCCTTCGCGAGTGGAGGCGGAATTCCCAAGCGTGCGTCTTTCGCTCGCCGCGAGATTCTGGACGATACCACTCACAGCACCAACGCCTATGCCGTCTACACCACTGCTCAGGCTGCCCGCAAGGCTCCTGCAGCCTTGAACGGAACCATAGTTCTGGACCGGCACTTGCGTGTCGATAGCATTGCGCACCCTGCCGAGATCGACAACAAGCGATGCGTGTTTGTTGGTAATCTGGACTTTGTGGATCAAGAAGTGGCCGGTGAGGATGAGAACGGCAAGAAGAAGAAGCCCCGTAAGCCGTCCGATGTTGAGGAGGGTCTTTGGCGGGTATTCAACGCCCACACGGGCGACACCAAGGACAAGAAGGCCGTCAAGAAGAACGTTGAATTTGTCCGTGTGATTCGTGACCAGAACACTCGGGTTGGCAAGGGCTTTGCGTACGTCCAGTTCTATGAGGGCACCTGTGTCGAGCAGGCGCTCGTGATGAACGAGAAGAACTTCCCTCCCCTACTGCCCCGTAAGATTCGGGTCACTCGCGCTCGGAAGATGATGAAGAAGCGCGATGACTCTGGTGGCAAGGGTGCTCGTGCTGGAGATCTCGCTCAGAAGACTCTTCAAGGTCGTGCGGGTAAGCTGCTTGGCCGTGCCGGTGCATCCAAGTTGAAGACTGAGGGCAAAGGTGGCATTGCAGGAAACTCCTTTGTGTTTGAGGGTCACCGTGCCAGCGAGGGTGGCTCTTCGACCTTGAAGGTGAAGGTGAAGAGTCGTGGCTCAAAGGGTAAGCCCAAGAACCGCAGCAGCAAGCGTGCGGCTGCCTACCGGGCAGCTGGTGGACAGAGGCCATGATGTGAATAATAAAAGAAGGGTCTGATTTTGTATCTTATGGGCGTTGGGAAGGGCATTCAAACTGTCTTGCAGATATCATCAATTCACGGTATTATCTCTTCGATTTGAATCAGTAAAATGCGAACTCAAGATAAGGTTGCTGTAGATAAATACTACCTAGGAAAATACATCCTCCGGCGTTGAAAATCGAACCCGAAACCTTTAGTTACCCGTACGAACTGCCTCATTGTCGTCCTTTGATGCTTCACTTCTCTCACATACTTCTTATGAAACACAGCCCTATAGCCATCCTAGGGCCGGTAGAGCTATAAAAACCTCGTCAAAAAACCCTCTTCGCCCCACTGATTATTCTGATGTAAAAATTATATTAGAATCTATACACAATGGAGCTTATAAAGTGTGGTTATACTCTACTAACTCGGTTCCCTCCGGGGTCAGGTGACATCTATGTTCAGTAGCTTCATGCCTTAGCTCCCCAGCTGCATGGCCCAGTATCCGGTTGGGGAGCCTTCTTGCCCCATGTATGGATGTTTTTTCGTCCCCAATATTCGAGCAAAGGGCGTCTTAGATAACCAGATCAGGTATCTACCACTAAACATCGGGATATTTGGGTCTGTCCCTCCTAATGGATGCTTCGTAAAAGTATATTTAGACGAATCACTGTAACGCCAACCGCCGAGTGGTGCATGGGCAGTTCTTCCACCAGACTGAAACCTATCTAGCCGAGTACCTGAGGTGAAATAGTGGAAGTCCCCACCTCAGTACCATCACGTATCCCGTAGAATCTGATAGTACAGAGGTCAAATGGATGCAGATCATGTTGTTGGGGAGTGGGGCGGTCAGGTGCCAGGAACCTGATGATCTTCTGGGTGACTTGGGTTCAGTTCTCCTTCTCATCCAGTGCGGCGTGTGCCAGCTATCCATCACTTATGAGGGTGTCTCTTTGGCTTACAGAACCTCAACGAGTGACATAATCGCAAACTATATTGGCTGCAGGCGAAGATAACCGTCACCAGCTCCTGACGGCGTAAGCCTTAACTAATAATCCCTCAGCCTTTTTTTGTCGCTAGACCACAGTATGTGTTTTTGAGTTGCCAGCTCAACCGTGTTGTTAGCTTAGCCGTAGATTACGCTAACGACCTATAGAATTGCATTGAATCCTTCACTCAAACAGTCCGATCACAAAGTAGTTCCGACGATCTGGCAAGTATCGCCCGCCTGCTCTCGCCATACGCGCAGGCCTCGTTTTCCGCTCGTCTTAGCTTAAACCAAGTTGAACCTAGGCTAACTACATACACTAAATAGTCAAGGTGAAGGTGACCTCGTCAAAATAATGCTGCTCCTGGATCTACCGACTGAGCTTCTACGGTTGATTGCGAATCACCTGGAGTTGCCGAAGGATCTAGCTTCGTTTGTTAGGGTAAGCAAACGGTCAAACCTTGTCCTATGTGACTACCTCTATTCACTCAATGTGAAGCAATACGGGAGCTCGGCAATTCGATGGGCGGCATGGCATGGCCAGGAAACAACGGCTCGGAGATTTCTTGCCCAAGGAGCTGACGCCAACAACATCCCCCGTTGGTACCGGGCTCCACTGTCACTGGCAGCACAGAAGGGGCATGAGGGAGTAGCCAGGATTTTGATAGAAAATGGTGCTGAAGTCAACCAACGTGACACGTCAGGAAAGACACCGCTTGTGTGGGCTGCACAGGAGGGAAATGAAGCAGTGGCCAAATTATTGATTGAAAATGGAGCCTGGATAAACGAGGTAGGGGAAAACGGCCGCACTGCGCTTTTTGAAGCGGCTTGGGAAAACCATGAGGCATTGGTCAAGCTCATGATTGAGAATGGTGCTGATGTCAACATCATGGATGATTATGGACGTTCGCCGCTGTTGCTAGCGAAGAAAACGGTGGCTCAGTTGTTGGTTGAAGCTGGCGCATCTCCAGTTCGAAGACCTCACAGGAGGTGGTTGTGGCGCTGGAATTGCTCCTGTCGGGAATAGTGTCCGTTATTGGTATCTAATACCAACGAGGGCCACTTAGGCTTTATCTAATGGAGGGGGAGGTCCATCGCCTGTATTCACAGCTTGTCCTTGGGCGTTGAGGTACTGTGCAACTGGAATATCATTGTATCGATAGTTGTGGCGCATGTCGGTTGGCTCACTAAACATAGATGCCTTATTCTAAAATATTGGATTTACTGTTTCTTGCTCAGTTTCACTCCGTTCATTTTGCGAAGCAATTCCATTTCACTACTATATGGAGGTTCTGCGTGTAACAAAAACAACGCTTTATGGCGAGTCTACAAGTGAGCGGGGCCCTCCTACTGGAATGCGGGGGAAGCCCGCTAAGTTTGAGGAGAAGCCAACTAATACACTCATTGGTAAATGTTGGCTGCTCAGTGACGGGATTTACCATGACTATCATACTAGGTCGTAATAGCAGGTAAATGTTTGGTAGGAATTATGTCTGTTGGTTTGTAAGGGATTAGTATCAGGCATCAGCCCGAAGGCGGGTGTTCAAGATCTCCCTGTCGATCTGTGACCTGCGGAGGCCCACTTATTTACTCGACTGGTCCTTCTTCCACCACCACAGCTCGGCATTGCCATATTCACTCAATCTGGACGTCCTTTTTCTTTGCAGTCTTAATTTGATCATAGCACTTCTTGGATACCTTCCTCACTTTCTGGGATGATTCCTCATGGCGCACGGCGGGCCATGGACCGCATGAATCACGAACGCGAGCAGGCAGACAACTCTGGGACTAACAACCCATATCCTGAGGTGCTTGACACCCCATTTATGATCGAATTACCTGGTGTCGACACTAACTACAAAACTCTTTATCTTTTCATAGAATCTTGAAAATCCACCAAGTGCCTGGGACGTCCTCCGAGTACGCAGTCTACTACAGTGGAAAGTGGGCGTCCCCGCCGAGATCGTGGACGAGATCATCGACGCAGCAGAGTACTGGCCATGCACTAGGGCCACGATGACCCTACCGGAGAACAAAACGCAACGAATAATCAGAAAGGATCGGGATCAAGTCCTGCTCAAAACAGTCCCTCTCTGCTTCGATCGAAAGGTGTGTTTTGACGAGGGGACTCGGCCCGATGACGTATGCGCTAACAATGTACACGCTACAATAAAGCAACTCGAAGAATCACCCGATTCTCCACGCCCACTCCCCCACCGATCATGTACCCGTCCATGCCGGAAGATCGTGTTTCGCTTATCGTCTCACGACCAAGGATCAGGCTCTCTTCACAGGGACATGTATGAGCATTCTTGGACGTGGTTTGACGCGGAGGTTATCCGTGGCGCGCATGAGCGGAAGATGTATGTCAACGGCGAGGAGCAGGAGCTTCTCGATAATGAGAAGGGCGAAAGAGCTATATCGCGTGAAAGTGGTGATCCTCTTCTCTTGCCCGGTGCCGATAAGATCCAGGTCAACGGCGCTCGTGTACATGAGAGCCAGGATGTCGAGATTGTCTGGCACTATCGAGATGACATATCGCCTGAATCACCGACAGCGTATGAGATTGAAAAAACTACAGGTCGTGGTCGGGCTACTCTGGATGGACGATTTGTGCGTGAGTTACAAGTCGGGGACTCGATTGCTGTGTGGGCTCGCGCGCGCTTTCCTGGCTGGGTCAACTATGTCGAAAGTGCATCCGTGACTGTGTACTGGGCTGTTTGAGCAGTGGAATTGGTATAAATTCCTACCTTTCCAGGCTTTGGAGTGCTCAGTTATTGGGGTTTATATTGTTATGTTCCAGCTCATATTATTTGGATCTCTGGACTCGACTCGGGAGGATAGTAATCATGATACCCTCACTTCGTGTCCTAACTACAGACCATCCAGTCTGGGATTGATCAAGGCATGTTTAAATTGTCTCCCTAGTAAGAATGCTACAGAAAATTGCATCCGAGTATCATATTGAGAGAGTCTTGCTAAAAAGTAAACAGTATGATAGATCATGCTGTTGATGGCCTGGTGACAGCCTTGGGACATTAAGGCACCAAGGCCTCAACTCGATCACGCAATTGTGCCAAGGCCTCCAGATCAACATCACAGGCGAGTATAAGACCAAACGCCCTCCTTGACCAGCTTTCTCACTCTTTTGCAACCTGCAAAGATCTCGTGAGGCCCATTGACGAGGCTCTGAGCTCGTCTTTCAACACCCAAGATGCCCCCTTGAACCGACACGGGGGATCCCCATCCTCTAGGCAATGACCCAAACAGCAGAATAATACAATACTCTCCCGTCACGACACGCTTTCCGCCTAGCAGAAGCGAGGACCAGCCGAAGCAAAGTGCTGGTCAGTGGGGCTCACTGCGTTTCACGGCCGGCTACGCTGCGGTGTGCTGATGTGCTCCGACTCAAGATGGCCATTAACAATTGTGTGCCCCGATAAGCAGCTGCCCATCGGATCAGCCACGATCGTCTTTTTAAGCCGAACGGCAACGACGATGCCTCCGATGATACAATGTGTCACGGTTATTGCGAAGGGACGAGGGGCTCGGGAAGATTCGTCTCCCAAGGTCGACCGCAGTGTGTCCGGTTTTCCCTGCTAGCGACCTCCCGACTGGCCGGTGGTTGCGTTATCTGCACTGGAACGATGGTGATCGGAGTCTTACGCCTTCCAATTGCATTTCCACGTCTTCCATGATCCATCCTGCTATCGTGCCGCGGATTTCTTGGCCTTTTGGATCTTGGACTGGCCCCCCTTTTGGTTACTCGGAACCACTGCGGGCACTCCCCTCACGCGGGGTGTTCCATGGCCCTGGCGATAAGTTGCGGTCTACGGATGACTGTCCATTTCCCTATTTAGACACCCGAATGAATCCACTTGGACTTGCATCTCTTCCACTCCCGCTTTTCTAACTCTGCGCCCTATTGCCATATCCCACGCGCTCTTTTACCCCACACTCGTTTCTTGGTCCTTTCTGTCTTAATTGAGTTTGCCGGCACATCTTGTCACCATGGCTTCCAGGAAATGCGCAGCCGTCGTTGTGGGCGCTGGCCCAGCCGGTGTGGCGGTCGTGGGCAATCTGCTAGAGCGTCAGCTAGGCACAATAGCCTGGATCGACCCCAGTTTCGAGTCTGGCCGTGTGCATCGGAAATACCGCGAAGTTCCTAGGTAGGTGGTCTGATCTCTGCACCACGGTCCGATCTCAAGGATCTCGATTAACGATCTTGGCGTAGCAACACCAAGGTCGGCCTGTTCCAGGCCTACGCCACAGCCGTACAACCCTTCAAAACGGTGATCGAGAACACCTCTCGGCCAAACGCCTTTACTACCCTGGCCAAGCTGGACCAGGAAAAGACATGCCATCTACACTACGCTGCAGACATGGTCCGCGCGCTCACAGACGGACTGACCAAGATGGATCAAGTCCATGCCTGCCACGGCTTCGTGACAGCGGCCAATCTCAGCAACAGGGTAAATTGAGGCCCCTCAGCAATCCCTGCCGATCCCCGCATCCATACCCTAGAGCCGCCGTATAGTCATGCGCTCTGCAAAAGGCACGGAAGGCTAACATAACATCATGGCACAGGCATCTAGTGACCCCAAATGGACCGTCCATATCGAGCAGCGCAACTCGCATGAACTCACAATCGAGACAGCCCGTCTCATCCTCTGCACGGGCTCCCACCCCACCAACGTCCTTGTCCCAGTCCAAGGCCTAAACATCACCCGCCTAGACCTGGATACAGTCCTCAACCCCTCAGAGCTCGCAACCACCCTCTCATCCACCACTCCAACCACCGTCGCCGTTATCGGCGCCTCCCACAGCGCCATCCTGGCCCTCCTCAACCTCGTCACCCTGGCCCGCCAGTCCCTCCTGCACCTACGCCTAAAGTGGTTCACCCGCCATCCACTGCGCTATGCAGAGTACATGGACGGCTGGATCCTGCGCGACAACACAGGGCTCAAGGGCCGAGCCGCGGACTTTGCGCGCGCCCAACTCGAAGACGACAAGCTAGCTACCTCGCCCGCTGGCAAGGTCATTGAGAAAATCGATTGCGGCGGCGGCGAGGCCCGCGAGGCGGCGCAGTACCGCGCCCATTTACCGGACTGCTCTCATATCGTGCATGCGGTGGGATTCACCCGAAATCCGCTGCCACAGTTGGCGAGAGATGGCGAGGCGTTGAGTTTGGAGTTTGATCATGGCTCGGGCAAGTTCCATGAGCGTGGGGATGGACCAGTTATCCCGGGGCTTTTTGGGGCCGGGATAGCGTTCCCTGAGAGGGTGGTGGATCCGTATGGCAATGTGGAGTATGCGGTGGGCTTTTGGAAGTTTATGAATTTCTTGAAGAAGGTCGTTCCGTCTTGGGTTTCTTGAGGACTTGGTTTTTTTGCTAGACCCGGCGCAGACGGAGTTGAGTCTTGGTTCTGCTTTGGTGTTTCGTCGCTTCCTCACCTTTCCTATAGAGCGGGGGTTTACTCTTATGTGTCTCATTCTTAGACTGATACAACATCCCAAGTCATCGATTTCCTTGCGTTAAGTTCTACAGTCATTCATAGACAGGTCTTACTTTTTCATTCCCATCCAGCGTCACTTCCATAGCATGCCATATATCACAACCCTGACCGCCAAACTCTCATGATATCTATATCCATGAGTCATAAACCATCAATACCATCAAACAATCGTCACCCGTGAACATCCAACATGACACCATTTTAACTTCGGTTCCATGATGTCTCCGAGTAGACCAACTTCACCACCCACCCCCACTTACATTGCCAAAACCCCACCAACAACCAACCCAATTAACCCCCCAAGACCCTTAACACCAGCACTGACACTCCCAACAGCCGCATTAGCTGTCTGCGTCGCCAACGTCCCAGTCCCAGTTGCACTGCCACTGCCACTCCCACTCCCACTCGCAGTAGTCTGACCCGCCCCAACGCCTCTCTCAACCGCCGTAACAGTCCACTTCGCCTGACCCTGCGACCAAGTAATCACCGTCCCACTCGGGGGTGTTGTCACCGGCCCCCCAACATTATGCAGCGTCGACGACCCATTCGCCGGCAAATCGCCCGGCTTGTAGAACTTGTTATCCGCATCCGTGAAGCCCAGGTTCGCGCAGTCCGTCGCCGAGAGCGTGTCGTCGCAGGTGGCCCAGGCGAAGTTCGGGATGGAGGTGTACAGGTTGGGCAGGGCTGAGGGGAAGAAGAGGGGCCAGAGGTCTGCGCCGGCGAGGGTGGGGATTGTGTTTGGGCAGATTTGCCATGCGCTGGGAACGAGACATGATCAGTCTCAGTCTGTGCAGTCACTGGTCTTCTTTTTCCAAATGTGTTTTTTTTTCTTATTGTTAAGGAGGGGTTGTTGGGGGGCAAACGTACGCGGATATACTGGCGCTAGCCCCGCAACAAGCGCAGTCTGTTGCTGTGCGTGCTATGTCGGGGATGTTTCCTAGGTTCGAGAGGTCGGGGATGTTGTTCAGGGCTGCGTTGGTTATATTCTCTGCGCAGGAGATTTGGGCGTTGCGGGCGGAGAGGGTGTTTGATAGCACTTTGCCTAGACTGCAGGAGCAGCGGTTGGGGGCGTTGTCGGGGGCTGGCCAGAAGGGGATTGGTTCGGTGGCGCTGGGGCAGACGGCGAAGTATTGCTGGATGAAGAGCTGGTATTCGCAGGAGTAGACCTGGATCAAGGAGGGAGTATCGGGTTAGTTAAGTGGGTGGCGAGGTGATGCTTACAACGCGGGCTGGGAGCTTTGGGCATGGATTTGGTGTTGATGGGCGGAAGACAGACCTGGTTCCAGCACGACTGGGCCATGCAATTGATATACTCTTGGTGTGCGGTGCATCCGCAGTTTACAATGCAGTCACCATTGCCGTTGCAATTGTTGATACAGGAGCGCCATGTATCGGCGACTTTGCGGTTACAGTCTGAGTAGACGGATTCGGCGATACAGGCACTGGCTGTGATGTTGGTTTGTGCGGAGGCGAGTTGTGCGAGGCTGACCAGGGCAGCTGCCGAGATGGCGAGGTAGATGCTGGATGGCATCGTGGGAGTGTGCAATGCTAGATAGTGAAGGAGGCTCAGGATGGTAACTAAAGGCCGAGTCAAGCTGACTATATGGCGTATGAGAGGCCAATACGAGTGAAATGTTTCGACCGGGCAAGGGTCAGGACGAGAAGTTATATAGACCGCCTCTCAGTACAGCCCAGTATAATTAGAATCGAGAACCGCGGACCCCCGGTAGATGCATGGTCAGATCCATTCATCTGCATGGGCCAGCGGGTCGATCAGCGTATTGATGCATTGGCATTGGAACCCAGCTGTCATCGCAAGCTCAGGCTGGGTCTTTAGTTCTACAGTAGCCTTGACACGGACACTGGGTGCCGGCACTCGCACCCGAGAGGTCGAGCTCGCAGCCTTGAACGTCACACAGGAAAAAATCCGACGGAAATGAAACTCCCGTGACGATGGCTGAATGCTCTTCAGCTTCGAGTCCATTGATCGAACCCCCTGCTTACATATCTCACATGCACGCAGGCAGTCGCTTTTCTTCGGCAGAGTGAGGGCCGGGTCGTCGAGATGGATGAGTCGAGCCTCATCATTCATGGGGTAAGCCGTCTCGCGAGTCGGGTGGTTGACCCTTGCTGATAGCTGCTACAGGCACGAGAGCGGTGCGGGTCTGGTGGTGACAATAGAGTCATAGACCGGTGAGCCTTGCGTGATGCTCGATTGTATGGGCGTGGAGGATCCCTTGATGACGATGACCCCAGATTGACAACAGGGAATTCCACTTGGGATGATGAATCTGTACTTTGTGAGTTCTCAGTTCCCAAGATCTAAAGTCTTGGCCGGGGCAATGCGGTGTGCATGGGTGGTTGTAATCAAGGCAAGGGTTTGTCCGGGGCAGGCCCTGTAGAACTTCTGCCGAAGGATCTCTGCCTGAAGTTATGAACTTATCCTTGTAGTCTGACGCCTTCCGCCAGGATACAGCCACCCGCACCTAGGGCTGAGCTCAGTCAAAATAGCAATGGAAAAGGCGTTTGTGAAACATCGCGTGGCAAGAAATGGGCATGACGCGCAGTCGCGGGGATCTGGCCACGGCAACGACATCGACAATCCATCGTGGCAGGGTCGATCGATCCGCTGATCAGGTATCCACGCTTGAATGCAGCAAGGAAGGGATAGTGAATTCCATGCGTTCCTGGATATCCCTGGCGTTCCTGGCGGGGCAGTGTGGCTTGAGGATTGGCTGGAACGGGCCGAATCGAAGAGGCTTCGTTTCCGCAGTGGAGAGATCACATCAGAGCTCATCAGATCCGAGATGTCTCATCCCTGCGTCAGACTGAATTCGAGGTGTTGCCGAGAAGGTACATAGTGCTGCATGGACAGCTTGACTGGCACTGTGTCGCTCATCCCAGAACTCCGCTGGTAGTCACCTCGTTTTCTGTCCTCGCCAGCATTACACCCTGCGCAAAAGCAGTCACCGCCACCATCCGAATTTAGACCACATCATGTGGGGCGCAGGTCGCGACGAAGCGAGAGGGCAGGGAAAACGCACCAAGGATTCTGGACATGAGAAGTCACGTAAAAGGCGATTCCAGGCGCTACACCCACCAGTGTTCCCCCGAATGGGGCTCATTTTCCATGGGTAATTTTCCGGGCTTTGGTGACGATAAACCAGGTATCGCCGAGCTCAGAACATTCATTCAAGACTTGGACAAGCGGGCAACATGGGCTTGTGACGGCAGATAGGATTACCAAGGACGCGATGACGGATGCATATAACGAGAGAGGGGGGAGAAGCATGATGTGATCGCTAGGGTCCCCTCTTTTATTTCGTCCGCGCCTAAGGTACCGAGTTAATTTTACTCCGTAACTCAGAGGCCCTGAACGACTGATTACATGAAAAATTCGAGAAGCTGCTAACTATTCTAGAATCACTTACCGGACGCTCATTTAGCCTTAACGATCCACGTCAGGGACTACTCTAAGAATGACGCCCAGGATCGGACGGCAAAGTGGTCGATGGAGGCGCTCTCATCGCCCTGGAAGCCGATCAACGCCGCGCGATCAACGCGGCTGATATCGAGAACCGATTTGGGAATCTCTGCCCAGAACCAACCTACTGGTATAACCTGGCCTTCCAGCCCGTTACCCGCTCTGATGTTGCTACGAACCTTACTCTACGTGGAGGAATTGGCAACCAGAGAGACTGTCCTCAGCTGCGCCATCCAGATCTCCCCTGTCCATATAGACTAAGACAATGCCGCCTCGTTTACCTGGGTTCTGGTCCTCGAAGATCGGAAGATCTGGCACTTTCCATGGACCGTCACAAGAGACACGTCACGGTATCGTGCTAGTACCGGATCTCAATACCCTTAAGACTACCGAGGCGACTGCCCGCGCTGATATCTTGTCGTCCTCTAGCCTCTTTTTGAATGAGCTAGACATAGCGTCCCTGGCTCGGTTACTTGAATCGACGACATTGAACAAAACCAAGACGGCGACCTCGAAAAGAAACGGTAGCTTCAACAGAAACCGGGGGTGATCAGCCCGATCCCATAAGCGACGAGCACTCTTTTCTGCGCTTCGGCCTGACTTCCTACAGCGTACCCTTGCAAACGCCCCGAGTCGCACCCATCTCGTTGGAGTCTTAGCGAAGGTTCGCCATCAGATTCAGGAGGAGGTCGGGTCGAGTAGCCAGAGTACACATCAAGGCTCTCCACTCACAATCAGCGCGGGCCAGGCCTCGGCCTCAAGAAGCCAACCTCCTTGACCTAAAGAGAGAGCCCTCTCCTGTAATGCGGTTTGTCATTATTTTACTAGCATAAAAGCTAATGCTTTCCTAACTTTGTTCGCACCATTCGGGGCCTATAGTCTCCCTCGTTCCGTTTGACGATGAGGAACCCATTGAGGGTACCTATAAGATCGACAGTGCCTTTCAGACGACTGGGCAAATTAAATGAAATCTTCAGGCTCGCAAGAACGGGTCACAAAATCATGATCAGCCTGATTGAATGCAGTTGTTCTTATTATGCTGGACTACGGAAAGTCATAGAGGAATGGAGAAACGAAGGCAACGCATCCTACCGTCCTCGTCGCCGTCTGAAGCGTGGTTTCTCATCTCACTTTGTACTGTCGAAATATTGAATATTTCAAGACTGGATCTATCATTGATCATTTAAACTCTACTGTTTGCTCAGTTGCTCTATGCTGACTCGCGGGCTTCACGATTTATACCTAGCCTAGTGCGGCTTCTCAGAGTATTCGTCTATTGCCTAATAAACCAAAGCCAGATGACTTGGGATGCTTCCCGGACAGGAGCTATCGTCAGGTGTTCCATAGACTGGTAGCTAGCAACCGTATTATATAGGTAGGATATCCGGTACACGGTCACCTCTAAGCCGTCGTACTCATGTCGGAAAATTGGCTCGCTTTAGATTAATCTCTCAAAAGGCACAATGCAGAATATGTTCCCACCTATAAGAGCGGCAACTTAAGGGATTATCGAAGGACCGTCCCGATTCTACGCATTGTACATTCAGAACCTAGCTTGCACCAAGCTGAAGCGTCACATCAAGCTGACCCTTGTCCCACCAGCCCTGGCTCTGTAAAACTCCTCTCGCGAGTCGGGATGTAAGATTATAAAAGAAATTGACAAGACCACCATCACGGTAGGAAGGCAATTACCATCGACGCTAAGCCGTCAAGTCTACCGCGCCGGAGTCGAGGGCGAGGACGAGGATGCGGGTGATTATGGGGTTCCATAAGGTTACCTTGGACGGATTGAGACGCTTGGGTTTTGGGGTGGATGAGTATAGACGGGATTGGGAGGGAGGGCGGGGAGAGGATTTGAGAAGAGGGCGAGTGCCGCGGCTAGAGTTGGAAAGAATGATCGTTGTGGGCGATATTGCCCCTCCAGGAAATGACTGAATGAAGTGGCCAGGTTTGCACTGAGTAGAGAGGGTCAAGACACGGTTCTTCGGCTTATAAGGTTGCGAGGTGAGAAACAGGTCTAGCTCGTCTACCCCCGATTTCAGCAGACAATAAGGCAGATTACTCACACATGCCGTTAGGTAACTAACTTGTAGTTAGTTAGTGGACCTTGGATTCGGACTACATCTCAGGGATTTGGCCATTATCTGCAAGGATACGATTCTCTCAGCACATATGCTTCCCTTGCCAACCTTTATTACATGTACTGCGTATTGCACAGCCTCATTTCAATAAGATAAGAATCAATTAAAGTGAATGCGACAAGGGCCTACAGTACCGCGAGTCTCGCGTTGGTGGTAGGTAGATACGAGGTAGATACGAGGATAATATAAAATTCAATCATGACAAACACATCCCACATTAGGTAGGTATTCAAAGCTGAAGCCATCTCATTGCCCGAATCGCGACCACCCCCTATATGCACAGTGTCAAGTATATCAAGAATGTCAGAGACAGTATAAACGAGCAATGATCAGTCCCGCGAATAAGTACAAGTACACGTCAGGCTTCCCCCAACAGGCCCGTCGAAACCACCCTCCCCGGCAAAGCTGGAGTAGTCATCTCTAACCCTCAAAGACAGAAATCGAACTTGAAAAAGAATCCAAGGAACTCAAATCCAAATCCAATCAAAAATCTACAGCATCATAGCCGCACCAGCAACAACAGCCAACAACCCACCGGAAACACGGTTCACAACACCAGCACCGGTGTTAGTAGTCGGCACCGCAGCCGCCGAAGTGCTGGACGCACTAGTGCTCGACGCACTGCTAGAAGAGCTGGTAGTCGAGACGACCGAGCTCGAGGCAGCGCTGGAGCTGGAGGTGGTCATGGTAGTTGGGGTGCCGGAGGTGGCCTTGGAAGTGGTGGTGTGGGTGCTGGTGGTGGTGGAGGTCATGGTGGAGGTGGAGGTGCTAGTTGTTGCAGAGGCGCTTGTTGCAGAGGCGGTGGAGGAGGCGACGATGGCCCCGGAGACGGTGAAGCGCGGGGAGAAGTTGTAGTTGGAGGTGTCTTGGTCGTCGATGATTTCGATGGTGTAGTCCGGCTCGTAGGTTAGGGTTGAGGGGACGGACCAGGTGAAGCTGCCGTCGTTGGCGATGCCGGCTGGAGAAAGGGTTAGTAGGGTTTCATGTTTTAAAACGGTGTTGTGAGTTCTCATTGGGGGAGGGGGATTGAAATTGGGTATCTATTTGATGTGCCTTGCATGCGGGTGGAAGGTGATTGTGATTGTGATTGATCCGGTACATCCGGGCGGTTAGTCGCATTGTCGCCATGGACTAACCTGTGCGATGATGCGACTACCCGTCCAGATGGATACTGGCTTTCCCGAATGAAATATCTGAGGAGTGGACTACTCACAGGCAATGACGGTGCCCGAGTTGGTAGTCGAGGTCTCGCCGTACTGCAGACGCAGAGTAACGGTGGTACCGCTATCGGCGTTCCAGCTCAGGGTAGTAGACTCGCCGGCAGTGAAAACATAGCCACCGGGAGGGTTCTTGAAGGCATTGGCAGTGCTGCTGGCCGAAGCGAGCGAGGCGAAGAGCGCCGCGGACAGGGTGATGAAAGCGCGCATGGCGAAGGTGTGTATGGTGATGTTCCAGGAGGGAACTTTGAACGGTATTAATGTAAGGGGGAAAAAAAAGGCAATTAAGCGTCGCGATATATAAAAGCTGAGGGCTGAGCAGAGCTGCGCAGGCCGATCAAAGGAGTGAATACGGTCGAAGCGATCGAAGCGGCGCAAAGGCTAAGCAGAGAGCGAGCGGATGGGAAAGCCGAGTAGACGACGCGCGAGGAGGCGCGAGGAGTCACCCATTTTATTTCAGCTGGGCAGAGCCACCACCACCGTCCTCAGTTCCTAACCCGTTCTGGTTGAACGAGCCAAGTAAACCCGACGAACGGGCTAACCAGAGTCGCTAGCTATTTCCGACATAGTTTGCGAGAGCTAAATCTCAAATCATGATGAACGAACCCACTCCGGCGGGCTGGACTCGTTGGACTCGCTGAGTCGCTGGAGGCGAATGGGAAAAATCAGTCGAGAAATTCAATTCCTCCAAACTCAAAGAGGGCCCAAGCCAATGAAGCCATGAGCACCATGCTGGCACGCCCAGACTAGGAAGGCACCGGCTGCGCTAAACGGGGGTCTTAGGCTGGAGGATCAAATAGTCCACTCGTCTATGCCACCGTATGGACACTCTCATTCTCGCGGACCCCCCTTATTGGCCCGGATAAGGCACGATGGCTGGTGGAAAAAGTAGGCTAAGAGCGCCATCACGGGCTTGGAATTGGGTTTGCCCTGGGCCGGGGCCAATGAGGGCTGGGCCCCCGGAAATTTGGAAGATGAGAAGCGGATGGGAGATGAGATGGGGGAAGAAGAAGTGTGCAAGGGATGCGCAAAAAACTGTTAACGTGGGTAGAAATTATTTGTATTTACAAGATGGTTGATAACTTGACATGGTTGATGGCAGGTGCCAGTCTGAGTCTTGACAGATTCCACCTCGTGGTGATCCTCCTGAAGACTTCCTTCCGACCTCGTGGACCAACAGGGTCCGCCGGGCATGTCTAGGACTCTAGCCTAGTAGCCAAAGCCCCTGTCCAGTGTCCACTCAGCATACTCGCTTCAAATGACACCTCAGTCCACAACTAAGTTAGCAGACTATAGATGACTACGCATATAGCTAGTGATGCAGAGTCGCCCGTGAGAATGTGCTCGCCGTCGGTTAGCCAGTTAGGTCACGGCGCTCGAGGCAGTACTTCGAAGATAATTATCCTGTCAAGAGGCGCAGCGGTGGGCGCTTTTGGATGGTTTTTTTTTTCTCTTTTGGAATTATCGTATTTTCGCTTGGCTTTGATAAAGGTAAGAAAAGTCACGAGAAAAAAAAGTTAATAATAGCAACATACATTAGCTTTGAGGCTTGAATGCTTGATGACGAGTCGATCTTGACAATGTGATCACTGATCACTCGTGATACAAAGACCACGGAAGAGCCGATGCCAGTGAGAAACAGATGAGGCTCTGCTGGGGGTATTCTGGTCCTTGAGTTGGCGGAACACTGAAACTCGTCATCGCATCTCTCACTTTTGCATGTCTCAGACGCAGAGGTCTTGAGACTGAGAAAATGTCAAAGTTTTGATGTCTCGAACTCTGTTATCTGCTATGCCTACGTAGACGAACGCTGGCTGAGGCTGCAAAATTTGCAACCCCTTTCTATTCGTGTCGTCCAAAGGATTGAGGTGGAAATACTATCCGGGCGCACTGCACAGTACATATGTCCTTACGCAATAGCGCGATGTATGATTCTACTCAGGGAAAACCCCTTCATCCCCAATGCCAGCCTTCTACAGGAAAGATTCCAAGTCGAAACCGAAAAACTCCAACGTGCTCATTCGTTCGTATATTTTTATTCGTTGATCAAGAACCGCTATACTGGGGTATCCGATTGCGGGGCGCCGTTCGTGGACACCTTCATTCCACCTTGCACGCTCACCTCCACGCTGGCATCGACGAGATCATCCGTATGGGCGTCAGCATTGTCGTCAGCAGTGTGGCTGGGCGCATTGCCCATCGCCGGCGCAGCCAAATGGCCATTCTGCCCAAGCCAGGAAATCACTTCCATCGCTCGGCGGTCTTCGTCATCCTTTTGCCGGTCCAGCAGCTGTGGTTCCATGTATGATTAGCTTCGTCACTTCTTATAGTAGTCCGGCGCCGTAAATGCGTGGTATAGGCCGGAACAGCGAATAGACCATGGTAAACGCCACCTCAGCTGAACAACCAGGCATTTGGCATAGGCACAACTCACAGCTTGAAGTAATCCCTTCCGTCCCTTCTTCTCCTTCTCGGCTGGCTTCACCTTGGGCCCCTTCTCGCTGACCTCGTGCGAGAACTTGCACTTGTCGCCCCGGTTGCATCGTCCAGTACGCGCAAAGTGCCGACAGGCGGCTTTTTTGCCTTCGCGCGGTGGCGCGGGAACCCGTTCGGGACCCTGTCGTCGGGAGCTCACTTCCTCCGGTGCGGAGTCGTTGCCATCGCTGTCGGAATCTGAACCCGAATCTGACCCGTCCGAGTCGGAACCCGAGTCTGAGCCGCTGGATGAGGTATAGTCGCTGCCGTCTGAGTCCATGGAATTTAAGTCCAAATCATCATCGACGAGATTTGCTGCCGCGGGAACTGGAACAAGGGCAGAGACAGAGGTTGTAGTCTCGCCTGACAATACTTCAGGTGCCGTTGGAACTTCTGAATCAGGAGCTTCCGCACCTCCTATTCCAGCGCCCGCAGTAGGCACAGCGAGCGGCTCTGAGGCAGACACACCATTTCGCTCTTGAGCGGGCTCCTGAGCCTTCAAGCCCTGAGCCTGCCTCTGCAGCGCCTCTACCTTCAGTCGAGCAGCTTCAGCCTCGGCCTCAGCTTTGGCGAGGTTACGCCGGATCTTCTCAGCCTTACGCTGCGCCTTGAGCGCGGCATCGAGCGCCGGATCTGTTCTCGCAGCAGCCTCTCCAGCCGACTTTGGCGGTGAAGCTTGCTGCTTAGCCTTGTGCTTTTCCCTTTCCCTCTCACGTTCCTTCTGTTTCTCCAGCCGAGCCGCATCCCGGGCGGCTCGGGCCTCGTCAGCAGCTTTCTTCTTCTCATCGATGCGTGCTTGCGTTGGGAACCTCTTCTTGCGCTCCGCGATCCAAGCGGCTATGTCGGACTGCGACTGCAGCGTCGCTGTTTGGCCTCGGTAGGTGAACTGGAGCGGAGCCGCGGCATCAGCGCTCGTTTGCGCGAGCTTGGATTCCTCGTCCACATCCTCTTCTTCCTCACTGGACTCGTGGTCATCGGCCTTCGGTGTCAGTCCCAGCTGGTTGTGCTTTCTCTTGCGCTTCTTGGGTTTCCGCGTGGCATCTGCTGCAGGTGGAGGTTTGGAGGGCAGTGGGTTGCCAAAGCTGGGAACTGCTGGTGGTGCCGGGGTGCGAGGTACTGTTGAATGTGGCTTGTTGAACGCAGACGTATGGTCACGCTTATTGCTGTTGTGATGCCGTGGTTTGGATCCATGGTTGTTGTGGGCATGAGACGGCCAGCCTCCACGTCCGTGTGGCGCTGGAGGACCGCCCCAGTGGTTGCCCATCATCATCGGGTTATTTGGCGGGGGTCCATGCTGCGGTGGAGACATATTGGGAGGATATGCTGGCGTAGCTTGTGGAGGATATGGAGCCGTGTGCGGCAAGTTGGCGGTCGGCGCGTTGTTATACGTAGGAAGCCCTGGGTAAGCAGTCGAGCCAGCGGGCTGCGAGTAGGGCCGAGGAGGTTGGTAGGCTGGCGGTGATTGAGGGTGGGAGAAGTTCGTTTGCGAGTGAGGATATGGCGGGGGAGGTGTTGGAGTGGGAGGCATATACGACGTTGTCGCTACTGGTTGTGGTTGAGATGGATAGCCATAATTGCCTGCAGCATAGTTATACCCTGGGGGAGTAGAATATTGTGGTCGATTGTTATCTGTGGAATAATGACCACCTCCTCGACCTCGATTTCCATGTCCTCGACCACGACCTCGTCCGGCAGACCCGCGTGCATTCCAGTGTTGACCGGAGTGTGTAGAGGGGTAGGTGGACGGTTGTTGGGCAGAAGGAGGTGGCGGAGGAGGTGGAGGAGGAAATGAAAAGCCTTGTGAACTCATGATAGGTGTGCCTCGGTGAGGTCCCAGACAGGGAGCCCTTTACACCATCTTGGAGCAGAGCTGCGGCGCGAAAGTTTCGGCGGAGCTCGACTTTCAGACAGCTCCCTCCGCAGGTCACGTGCACCCGCCGAACCATCCCATCTTGGAGTGACTAGTTTTTGAACTCACAAAGATTGCCATGACTGCCTGGCCCTGAGCAGGGATACGTCTATTTTTCCATGTCTTGTGCTGGATAGCAGCCCTGAGAATTGATGCGCTCAACTTCTGGCCGGTCATCATGTTTATCCTGGTACGTTGGTGGCGCTTGAACTGGAGGACTTTTTTTCTGACTCCAGCAGACTACTATCTCCGATCTGATCCAGATCGCACCCGAGGACTTTTCTAAGCTCAGTGCTGTTGCGATTGAAGACAACATCAATGAGAAATATGCCAACAAGGTCGGTTTATGGCCATGTTCATGGGCGGTCTGCATGATTCCCCAAGGATGCCAAGACACTGACAAGGTCCTAGGTGATTCAAAAAATTGGGCTCTGTATCAGCTTCTACGACCTCCTTGAGTCCTCCGATGGGCTGATTGGCCATGGCACGGGACTGGTCAATGTGAATGGCAAGTTGGAATTGATTTCCTAGCTATTTGAACATGGCTAACCCCATAGCAGTGAAATTCCGTCTGATCGTCTTCCGGCCGTTTAAGGGTGAGATCATGCTAGGCAAGATCTCTAGTGGCACCGAGAATGGCATCAAGAGTATGTGTCCTGGAGGAAATTTGTTATAACCTTCACTTTACTGACTGGTTTTCAGTCAGCACTGAATTTTTCAACGATATCCTCATCCCGCCGCCCATGCTGATGGACGGTGCCAAATTGTGAGCTTTTTGCACGTGTTGCATTTTTGAATCTCTCCTTTACTAACTGTGATGAATACAGTGACTATGCAGACCAAGTCTGGACTTGGGATAATGAGGGCACCATATTCTATCTGGACGTGGGTGAAATTGTCCGATTCCGTGTAGAAACGGAAGAGTGGCATGACCAGATTCCCAATGCTCCCGATCTTGGTGAGGAGATTGCTACTGAGCGAAAGCCCGCATATTCGATTTTCGTACGTCGTTTCTCTGGGAGCTTGATCTCTTTGGGTATTAGCTGACTCTACTTTTCTTTAGGGCTCGATGCAGATCCACGGTCTTGGACCAATCACTTGGTGGTAAAGTGTTGAGTTGAGATGGATGGAGATTAGTCTCCTACCCCAGACTTGCATGGAGGGGCGCTTTGTGGTGTATATTTCCTTCGTCAGATCAGATACCCATACAGATCAGGTACATAGCGGACCAGTCGAAAAGATATGATTTCATGAGAATATAGCTGGGCTTGATAGGATGCCACTCCCTAGAGGATGTTATGCTTTGGTTGTAGGCCGGTTGTAGGCCGGTGCGATGAGAAACAAATGGGAGTGAGATCAACGATAGACAGGGAAAGTACTTTTTAGTCGCATTCTGTCTGTTGTATGTACTTCTGCCTCTATATCTTGTACCTGATCTCTGCCCCGGAGAGAATAAAGTACGATGCCTGTTCGGAGAAACGGTCCTCATCTTTTCCTTGTGCAAGATACCGACCCCTGCCTCTAATACTCTATCGCATCGACTAGTACCAAGCAATATCTCTTTGATCGCGTCATCCGACGGTGTCCGGTTCTGTTATCCAGATAGAGTATGCCCCTCCCCTCTTTCCCCCCTCCCCCAGCCGTGCTTGATAATCCAAAAGGATGACAATCAGCCCGTTACTCCGACCACGCCGATCGGTCGGCGTGTTCAGAGTTTTCTCCGACCAGCCCAGCGCGGCTCCGTCCGGCACGAGCCCCCCAAAAGTGGAGCTGCCAGCGTCTCTCGGCCAGTCACGACTTGACGATCGATCACCTTCTGCTCCAACAACGCTGCAGGCAACGTAAAAGAAATCCCAGATTTCCGTTCCATAGTTCACGCCTGATTTTTTCTCGGAGAACGGTTAATCAGGGAGAAAAAAAAATTAGAATTTTCATTGCAGCAGGGGGGAATCATAATAACAAAGCAATTCTTCCCTCTTCCAGTCAGCTTCAGAATTCTACCACCCTTGCTCTGCTTGCTAATCAATCGCCGCATACGTCGTCCATCGTCCAGCGGATTTCCAAAGGCGGTGATCTCATCTTATCGTTGCGCAATCACCTCATAAAGCTTCTTTTTGGGCTATATATCCAAGGGCTCAAGCTTGGCTCCTTTTTTTTTTCTAGCATAGCATTTGATCTTGTCTCTGCGCAACAATGGGCTCTACTGAGAACGGCCACACCACCCGTGGGTTCGGCACCCTTGCGGTTCATGCTGGTGCTCCTCACGACCCCGCCACTGGCGCTGTCATTGAGTCGGTATGTTGCGGGCTGTCGTTAAAGATGCAAGGCATTGGCAATTGGCCTTGAGATTGTTGACATTGACTGATCTCTTTGTTCAGATCTCCCTTTCCACCACCTTTGCCCAGACCAGCGTCGGCCACCCCGTCGGCCTGTACGAGTACACCCGCAGTGCCAACCCCAATCGGTCCGTCTGCCCTTCGTCCCCCAGGGATAAACCATATCGCAAGCTAACACCCTCCAGTGACAACTTCGAGCAAGCAGTCGCTGCCCTCGAGCACGCCAAGTATGCCCTTGCCTTCTCCTCCGGCTCCGCAGCCACCGCAAACATCCTGCAATCCCTCGCCGCCGGCTCGCACGTCGTCTCAGTCTCCGACGTCTATGGCGGCACCCACCGCTACTTCACCAAGGTCGCCGCCGCGCATGGCGTGCACGTCACCTTCACCCCAACCATCGAAGTCCACATCGAAGACCTGATCCGCCCCAACGAGACAAAACTCATCTGGATCGAAACCCCCTCCAACCCAACCCTCGGCCTCGTCGACATCCGCGCGGTCGTCGACATCGCCCACCGCCACGGCATCCTCGTCGTCGTCGACAACACCTTCATGAGCCCCTACGTGCAGAACCCGCTCGACCACGGCGCCGACATCGTCGTGCACTCCGTCACAAAGTACATCAACGGCCACTCGGACGTCTGCATGGGCGTCGCAGCCTTCAACTCCGACGCCCTCAAGGAGCGCCTCTCTTTCCTGCAGAACGCTATCGGCGCCATCCCCTCCCCCTTCGACTGCTGGCTCGCTCACCGCGGCCTGAAGACCCTGCACCTGCGCGCCCGCGAGGCCACTACCAACGCCACCGCCGTCGCGCTCGCCCTCGAGGCTTCCCCGCATGTCATCTCCGTCAATTACCCCGGTATCGACTCGCACCCGCACCGCAAGATCGCGATCAAGCAGCACCGCAATGGTATGGGCGGTGGTATGCTCAGCTTCCGGATCAAGGGTGGTCAGGCTGCTGCGCACAACTTCTGCAAGTACACCAAGGTGTTTACGCTCGCGGAGTCGCTGGGTGGTGTCGAGTCCCTCTGCGAGGTCCCCTCCAGCATGACTCATGCCGGTATCCCCAAGGACCAGCGTGAGGCTGCCGGTGTCTGGGACGACCTTGTGCGCATCAGCTGTGGTGTGGAGGATGCTGCGGATCTGGTGGCTGATGTGCAGCAGGCGCTTGAGCTGGCGATTGCCGCCAACGGCAGGGCCTAAGTGTGGGTGACTGGACTGCGTTTTGGTTAATGGCTGGATGTTTTTTTTCCCTGCATTTTCTTACGAAACTAGATAATAGACGATTTCCCTTTTGTTGCTCTGCTGGGCCTGGCATGGTTATTTTTGGATTGATCAGCTGGCCAGGAGCAGTTTTTCTCAAAATTCTGCATCGTTTTTGCATATCCTCTGATAGGGGACAAAATTTCACATTGCATTGTTCATTGTTCTTGATTAATACGACTTCCACACAGTAGAAGGTATAGCGAGGACGACGACTAGCATATAGAGGAAAATACAGCAATCTCCCAGAATCACCGAAAAACGCGATCGGAAATGACGACACGAAACAAGTCACGTCTTCACTCCTCAGCAATAATGATTCCCAGGAAGGAAGACAGGCATAAATACCACCCAAAGATAAGAGCCATAACAATTGCCAGGGCGATAGTTTTGAAAACTTTGGGAGGAACCCCAGAGAAGGGGTTCCCGTCTTTCGTTCCCATCGACGATGTAGTTCCGAGCTGTGCTTCTCCTGTCTGGCGATCACCAGGTTTGTCGGGGTCATGCTTGACTTGTATACTGTCCGTCTTGTCATTGCCCACTTCGAAATGGACTCTGCGGTCACTGGGGGGCTTTAGGCTGCCTGTGCCGAATCTGCCTTTGAACGGGGTGTTGCCAGCATTGGCGTTGTTGCTCACATCGGCTCCTCGGTCGAGGACAGGGGTGCGAGCCTTGAAGTACTCGTTCACATCCCATGGTTTGGCGCGGATATCTTCAGTTTTCCAGTCAGATGCGCAAGCTTCAGATTCCCAGTGCCACTTCTTCTCGGGATTTTCGCCAGGGATCCGAGCTTCAATGATCTCGTTCCTACCCCAAGACTTGCCGCAGATCTCCTCTGCCAGCTTCGCGGGAATGAGAGATTCATCTCCCTCCCTCTCACTCCACGATTTGGTGCAGGGCTCTTGGGGCATATAGAAAGGGACCGGGTGGGAATCACGACGCTCATATCCTCTCGGACCACTCCTTGATCCGGTGCAAATCGATCTCGTTGTTCGGATGAAATCTCTCGCTTGGATGGACTTGTCAATCGTAGAACACATATTCGATATGGTCGTTTCAAGTCGCTTGTTCCGTTCTTCCAGTGCGAGCTTTTCCACTTCTAATCCGAATACCGATGCGCGAGCCCTTTTGTATTTGGCCTCGAGCTCGGCTGTGTGTTTTTCCAGTTCTCGGTTGCGGCTTTCCAATGCGCGCTTGTCTTCTCTGATTATGGTCTCTTTCTTTTCGAGGCTTTCGTATATGGGCTCGAGTTGAGCGTAGATAGCGTCGAGTCTGTCGATGAAGGTGTCTAGGACCGTCGTAGTGCGATCAATTGGCGTGTTAAGGCATGCTGAATGCGTGCTGGGGAGATTTGGGTTCTGATCACCCAAGAGGCGAGGAGAAGGGCCAAGCTTAGTACGCATGCTTTGTCTGTTGGGTATAAGATCGCCCCGGCCGAAGAGATTGCGAGGAAAACTGGAGCGACAGCCTGGAGGGAGGGTGATGTGCAATGTCGTGATCATTGGGAGCATTGCCGTCTTCCACCACCTTCAGATTTTGGAAAGTACCAAGGTCCTCGTCCGTGGATCGTGACCGTCGCAACTTCCTATTCTGGATTCGGTCCTACGTCTCTTAGTATCATTATGAACGGTTGACGGCTCGCATTTGAATTCAATATGTGATGATCAATTTCGAGCTCTTTCCAATCTTTCAAAGGTCCAACAGACCCTGCAGCTACTCAAAGGCGCTAGAGTCCATCCAAGATAGTAGCATATCTAATCAGATTTATGATTGATCCCTACCTAGGGTGTGCAGAATGCAGACAACTTATCGGCAACTCACGCCTGGCTGGTTTAACCGGTAGTGGATGTTTTCAGCAAAGTGGCAATCATCTTGCATAGGAGATTATTAAAACCAAACCCCCCCCCCTTTGCTTATTATCGCCCTCCCTGCCTGACAATTCAGGAATCAGGCAGAGATTCAGGCATCCAGACATGAATTTAGGCATCAATGGAACTTTCCATGACCGCCTTCCTGACCGCCCTGACTTCTCCGCCGCTCGTTTCGACTAATTCTGCGACCACTAACCCACCGCCTGCCTCACCGCCTTCTATTTAATACTCGCCAGCCAGATCTCTCCTTCATCTCCATCTAGCAACTCTCTGAGTCTCTCTATCTAAATTCAATAATCCCCTAGCAAAGTAGTCCTCCTAGGCCTTAAATACTTCCTCTTCGATGCTAGCGATAATGACGCCGATAGAGATAGCGCTAGTAGCGGCTAAAGAGTGGCAGAAAGAGTGGCAGAAAGACTGACAGAAAGACTGACAGAAAGACTGACAGAAAGACTGACAGAAAGACTGACAGAAAGACTGACAGAAAGACTGACAGAAAGACTGACAGAAAGACTGACAGAAAGACTGACAGAAAGACTGACAGAAAGACTGACAGAAAGACTGACAGAAAGACTGACAGAAAGACTGACAGAAAGACTGACAGAAAGACTGACAGAAAGACTGACAGAAAGACTGACAGAAAGACTGACAGAAAGACTGACAGAAAGGGTGGCAGAAACTAGGTGGGGAAAAAGAGGTGGCAGTGGGGGGTGATAATATGCAAAGGGGGGGGTGGTTTTAATAATCTCCTACCATAATGCAGTAGACTCTGTCCGAGTCTAACAAGTCCTAGGTACTGGCGACATGGCCATCACAGATGATGGCGTCCTGGAATTCGAGCCTTCTTGGAGTCCGAGCCCGTGGATGTGAGGTCCTTTACAGATATCAAATTGACGCTGCCGGAAACAATTACAAGGTATATCGGCTGAGTTGTAGCCTACCTAACGCTCGGCCAAGTGGATTTTAAGCCGCAATATTAGGTTTGTGGAGACGTAACAGTGAAATGTAGATTCTCCCAATACTGCAAATTGGAAATAACCAGCTGTATTGTATATGATCTCTCCCCTTGATCTTGATTGGTGCTTAAGCAATGTAATCATGACTTGCCAAGTTCAAAAAGATGCAACCATAAGCGCTAGCAGCTCCAACCAACGATCAAGTGGCTGGAGTATCCGTTTGTGGATCAGCCGTGATCTGCTTCCCGCCGGCCTCCCGTCGGCCCACACGCCACGAGTCCACAGGCATTCTCACCTTTAACACCAAGCTGAACTTCTGAAGCAACATTGCCTAGCCTTTATAGAGATCGTCTTTTTGACTGCGAGAATCATCACGTTGACTGGCAATACCCATTCCGCTCTGCCCGCCGAATTTTTGGCTCATGTGGACACCTCGAGCTGCAGAGGAGCCAACAGAGGAGGCGCCCCTGTTGGGCGACAACATCCACGATGTCTCTCCCACGCCCTTCTCCCCAGCTCACCAGCGCCTCCTCATTCTCGTATGCATCTCAATCGTCGCAGCAGATTTTGGCAATTGTCTCACCTTGGCGCCTCAAATTTCCATCTTTGAATCGCTCATCTGTCGCCGAATCGGGGCTGGCGAGGACTGCAAATCCCCCGAGGTGCAGGGGGAACTCGCCCTGCTGATCGCATGGAAAGAGACAATTGACCAGTTACCCGGTATTCTTTCCGCGTTGCCATATGGCTTGGCAGCGGATCGAATTGGCCGTAAGCCCATCCTGGTGCTCTGCCTGATCGGTCTGGTGATGGAAGAGATTGCCATTCGTGTGGTCTGTTGGTGGAGTAGCGCCTTGCCTCTCAGGATGATCTGGGCAACGCCTGTCTTTCAATTCATTGGTGGGGGATCTCAGACGGCGACGGCTATGGCATATGCTATGATTACCGATGTAGTTCCCATGAACCGACGGTAGGTGAAGATTGCTGATTTATTATGCATGTTTCGGGTGCTGACGAGTCTTTCTGCCTCCCTAGGGCCTCGATATTCTACATCATGGCTGCCGTAATTCTGCTAGGTGAAATTCTTGCTACTCCTACAAGTGCATTTCTAATGACGTGGAGTCCATGGGTTCCGTCATTGCTAGGGATAGTCTTCCAGCTATTCGGCCTGCTGGGCGCAGCTCTTGTCTCGGAGACGCGCCCTGACCCGAGATTTAACACTGAAGAAGCTCCGGAATCTGAGGGCTTGATAAATGATAGGGATGGGGTCGAAAGTGAGGATATACTTTTGGGGTCTCCCAAATCAGGGTATCGACGCGTGAAACAGACCGTTATAGAGTACTGGGAACACATTCAGACTACCCACATGAAAGGCTGGAATCTCAACATGGTCTTCATTGTGCTTACATTTCTGCTCGCCAGCATCAGCAAACAGGCACTGCAGCTGATCATCCCATACGCCTCGAAGCGCTTTTCGTGGAGTATCGCACGCGCCAGCTTCCTCGTGACCTTGAAAGGGGTCATCAATCTAATCACTCTATTACTCATTCTCCCCCGGCTATCTACATGGCTAAGCCGACAAATGTCCTGGTCTCCGGCGGCCAAGGACCTCCGTGTCGTCCAGGGAAGCGCTTGGTTTCTCACATCAGGCTTGGCGCTTATGGCCTTTGCTGCCATTCCGGAGCTATTTATCTCTGGTTTGTGCTTGTTTGCGCTTGGCTGGGGCTTTTACTCAGCGCTGCGAAGTCTAGCCACGGCATTGGTCTCTCCGTCTCAGGTGGGAGTACTGAATACCGGAATTGGTCTTGCGCAGAGTTTGGGCTCGCTGGTTGCAGGGCCGATTTTGGCTGCCGCGTTTCGACGCGGCCTGCGACAGGGGGGTGCTGCGATGGGCTTGCCGTATATGGTAGCTGGTGCGTTGCTGTTCATGGCCAGTTGCATGACTTGTGCGATTCGCGTCGCGGGAGAGAAACGCAGATCATGATGGAAGATATTTCATGCTGAGGATAAGGTGAACCTTGGAGATAACGTCTACTATCATGGACGAAAAGAGATTTCATCTTATAGCCACCTCGACTTGCAATGCCTGCATTTAACAAGGTCTCACGGAATAGAACAAAGATGTCTTGGGCGGCTCGATTAATAATTCCCTAGGCGCAGCTTTATCTCGTTCTCACAGTTCTCGGGCATTCTTAGACTGTCACTTCGTCCGGCTTTGCTTTTCTTCTGATAGATTGCTGGTAATATCTCAGTTAAGGAGCTTCTCGCCCTAATCATCTCAAATTCGGGTCTCGCCTCCTCAACCGCGCCCCATACTTCATCATAACAACCGGAACCGGCACAAGCCCCAGCGCAATAAACGCCAACAAACTATTCCCCCACCCCATCCCCAGCGCATCATACATCCTCTGTCCCCCGAGAGGCAACAGCGCACCAACAAGGCTCCTCAACACGGTCGTCGCCGCCATCGCCGAGGCAGCATGCTTGTCAAAAGCGTTCACCACGTAGATCTGCACAGGCTGGAAGATGCCCATCATGGCGAAGCCAAATACACCTAGGCCCACGAGGGGAACCACCGGGAATGCGTTTCGTTCGAGGGACCAGCCATACCAGAGGAGACCTGCTGGAACGAGGAGGCTTGAAGGGAGGACGGGCCAGAGCCAACTTTCTGGTGGGAGGGGTTCGTCTGGATCGGGGGCTTTTTGTTTTTTGTGTGCGGTGACTTTGTCTGATGCGTAGCCGATTATGAAAATGCCTGGGAGGTTGGTTAGACTCTTTTCTGGAGAGTGACAGTTCAGGATGAGTAAGATACCTAGGACTGTTCCAATTCCGTTGCCTAGATAAACAAGTCCTGATAGACCTGTTGATAAGTGGTACTGGTCTTGGAAAATGTACGAAAGCGTTGTGAAGACCAGGTACTGGTATCCGTAGACTATGGCTGTGTCTACGGCGAGGAGCATCACAATAGGTGATGTGAAGAGTATTCGGGGAGGTCGGATGAGGGTATCAAGAAGGAGCTTTTTCTGGGAGAGGTGTCGATCGAGTCGAGATTTGAGGTTGGAATTGCCTGTTTCCTTGCGCAGGCGCTTCGCTTTGCGTTCTAGAAGGACAGGGGCGTAGCTTTCTCGGATGATGAAAGGGAATATGGCTGTGAGAAGACCCATCTACCATCGTAATCTTGGCGTCAGTATAAAGAGTCATACAACATTGGAGCTGTATGAAGGATCATGGCTGCTGGACATACTGGAATGGCAATCACCCAAAAGATCCACCTCCAGCCCGCACCTTGGCTCAGATACCCCCCAGCGATGGGGGAAAACACCTGCCACAGAAAGTGAGTCATGAACAAGTAGCTTTCCACTGGAAGCGCAAGTAATCCTTACCGGTGGTGCCAGCGACCCCAGACCCCAAATCGCCATTGCAGTTCCCATCCGCTCCGGCTCCATCAGGTCACTGATCGAGCCTCCGCCCAATGCAAGAGGTGTAGCTCCCGCACAGCCGCAGAGAAGCCGAAAAGCGAGAAACATACCCACGTTCGTGCTAAGCGCACATCCAACCGTTGCGCCGAGAAAGATCACATTCGACACATTGTAAACAATCGCACGACCATATAGTTCTGACAGCGGCGCCACGAGCAGAGGTCCGACTGCGAACCCGATGACATAGATTGATACGACGAAGGACTCTAGTTCCGGGTTATCAGAGTGAAGCGAGCTCATCACGTCTGGTACTGCGGGGGCCAGCATTGATGAGCCGAGGGACCTAATGCGAGAGCATTATTGCATCAGTGGGAGCCCCTTGTATTGCGGGACAGGGAATACTGTACGTGATGAAGGTTAGAAGCGAAATAATGCCAATGTGGGACCATCGGCGGGCAATGCTCCAGTTTTTGGGATTTGCTCTGTCGTCGTCACTATCCCAGAAGACATCGTTTGGGTCTGGTGTATTATCGCTTTCCACGGTAATGGATTCTAGTATTGGCGGAGTCTCAGAGGATATTGCCTCCTCGACAGTCTTGGAGGAGACCATGTGTCTCCTGGGTTTGCCATATAGACAATACTCAGGCTGTAGAGACCAGAGGGAAACAGGTACAAGGTGGATGGCTCTCCGCAGTTTTGGTTGTGGGAATGGACAGGTCGTCGTGGTAGAGTTGATTCGCAGAAGCTTTATCTCCTTGTGAAACTGCTCGCAATCTCGTTGCGTAGTGGGCCCAAGGTCAAAGTGATTTCTCTGCTGGAGATCTGGGGATCTCGAGGGAGACTCAAATGCACGCGAGTCGGCCCCAGCGAATCGCCCGCTGGCTATCGCGATAGCACGCTGTTTTGTCAAAAGTACGGCCCCCGGGTTGCAGTCGCCTCAATGAGCAGTCTGGTCAGGAGAGGCGGTATGCAACTAGGGTCCAACCTTTTACAAATTAGGTGGCTTCCTATTCGCAAGTTGATGGAAACAGAAGCGGAATTTGGAATCTCTTGAGATCGGCAGTGTCTTTGGATGAACTACACTACGGACTCCGGAGGGACAGACAAAAGGCAAGCTAGTAATTTTCAAAACGCCCCTCTGTCGGGTCAACCCGCAGGGAGAAGAGGCTAACTGTTTCCAGGAATTGGCGGATATAAGAAAAGGCATACTAAGCCAGTTGGCTCTAATGGGCCGGCTCGATAACTGGAACGCTGGGCCCCTGTCCACACATTCGATCATATCAGAACTTGAAAGTTCATCCGACCTGGGGATATCTCAGTCATCTATCACACCACGTACTCTCCTCAATCTAACGCTCAGTTCTCCATGATCTTCTAGTATGTCGATGCCTGCGTCAAAGCCGATTTCTTTGACGATTGTGTGAGAGAATTTTAGTACAAGCACTCGATAGATCCCGCCATTACGATGAGATCTAGTCCAAGCACAGTTCACCCATCATACAAGACAAGACACAGTTCGACGGGGCATCCATTCATTTGATTCACGCGCATGTCGAGGCCCGGGTCGATGCACAGGGCTGGCGTGATCGCTTCAACAAATATCGAAGGTGCATCGTCATTGACGAAGAGTGTCTACAGACGCTGATAGGCAGGTACATCGGCGGAGGCCGTTAAGCACAACGGCAAGTACGAGATAGACGAGTTCGCAAAGCGGTATGCCTGGAAGGTCCTCGAAGCATGGATAATTGTGCCCACCGAGATGACTTATTGTCGGGGTGGATGGAATGTTGGTCGCAGGCGCTGTGGGATCGTTGGACGAAGATGTGCGATAGTGACGAGATGAGTGTCTAATATCAGAATCGATGGTTTTACCCCAAGGAGTGTACTGCGCATGAGATGGGGAGCATATCCATTCGCCCAGGTTTTGAGGACGAGATTCATGATTTCTTGTCGCTTCTTCAAAATCGCGTCCAACTACCAGTGAAACCTGATTCCTAAATGAAGGTCAGACGGAGAATTCATGAAGCCCGCTTTGTATTAGATCCTAGATAATATCAAAATTGTGAGCCTCGAAGCAAGTTTCCCAATGGCTATTTTCTCCTTTCATATTTATGGTTGAAATCAAAGGGCATGGTTGGCAAAGGTTCCAACGTGAGCCTGTCCTGGACCCCGCCATGATGCTTAGTCATCAAGATTGACCCACTGCAATTTTTTAGATGCATGATGATGATGATCCTTTGGAGATCAGTTAGCAGCGCTACCGACCAATCCTGTGTTATCATATTCTTCGAAGCCTCTGGAACTCTAAGCAAGGTATCAGTTGCATATTCAGTCGAGTCTTAATCGCAACCACGGAGCCACAACTTCACCACATCACATGCTGTGCATCCCACCGTATACCTCTCCCACTCGACTCGAGGTAAAGGGGACTTGTTAAATATGGCGTTCAGCTTCGGCTTTTCGGGAGATGACCTTGACATGGATGATTCTGAGATGAATAACGGAGTGCCGGATGTGTTGCCCCCTAAGAACACTACCAATTCGCTTCCCGAGCTGGTGAAACCCAGCAAGCATGATATTAATGACTGGGTGAGTGAATGCAAATGATTCCTACGATTTGTGTACATCATTGTGGGATATTCAATGGCCTGATGCAAGAGCTTGGTCTTGGATCATTTTCATGGCTTTATGAATCACTAGCCACGAGATCATGAGCTATACGAATGCTTCTTCTTTCTCAACTGAACCCAGCCGAGAGATCTAACACCATCGCAGCTCTCAATCCTCCCATCACAAATATTCTACAACCGCCTCGCAATCAGCGGCACCCCGCTAGTGATTGCGCGTCGAGAAATCTTCGACATCCGCACGCAGTTGATGGCCGAGGACAACGAGAACTACGACAATGCCGAACTCATCGCCGGCCTTGAAGAGGGCGATCTCAAGCCGAATTTCTACGAAGGCGGTTTCAAGACCTGGGAGTGTGCACTTGATCTTGCTAAAGTTGCTGCTGGAGATAGCACGATCGTTGACTCGTTGAATGACGCTCAGGCAGATGTTCATATTATCGAGGTATGTATTATCGCCCGAGTCATGAGCAGTTGTGATGCTAAAAATGTGGGGAATGTAGCTTGGTGCCGGTACTGCTGTGCCATCGATGACTTTGTTCGCTCATATCCTTGGGCAGACGGGGGCGGAAGAGGGTGCTGGCTCTCGGCGGAGAGCACACTTTACGTTTGCAGACTACAATGATGCTGTGCTTCGCCTTGTTACACTCCCCAACCTGCTGTTGACTTGGCATAACAACCGGTCACAGGCTACAGTCCAATCTACTGTCAGTGATGAAGCTCCTCGCGTTGAACAGGATGAGGAGCTTGACATCACGCCCGAGCTAGTGGGCGAGTTCACGCAAGACCTCGCCCGGCGTGGCATCTCGATCGATTTCATCTCTGGCGGCTGGTCGCCCGAGTTTGTCGACCTGGTCTTTTCGCGTTCCACCGGTGGCGGTTGCAAGACTCTGGCCCTTGCAAGTGAAACCATCTACTCGCCCGCAACACTCACAGCATTCTCCGAGACCCTGTTGGCGCTACTGCGCCGCTCCAGCACACCTGCGATGAAAACTCGTGCCTTGGTTGCCGCTAAGAAGGTATACTTTGGAGTTGGGGGTGGAGTTGACGAATTCCTCGCTGTTCTCAAGAGTGTCTGCGGGGACGAGTTGCAGGTCCAGGAGAAGCTGGATGTGCAGTCCGAAGGAGTGGGTCGGGTGGTGTTGGAGGTTACACCGTCTGCGCATGGCGTATGATCTGCCACTGGTCTGGTTCTCGCTCTATTGAGAGGCTGCGTTTTTAGACCTTAGATGTTCCGGGAAGACGTCTTCAAACAAATGGAATTCAAATGATCAGGTTGCCGGAATGAACTTCCCAGTCCCGACGTATATGTACATGTTTTGCTCCCCATTGCGTATGTCTATCATAGACAACGAACCAGTATCAATGAAAAAGAAATCAGCCCTCTACTCGCTTACTCGTAGATGGACTGCACCTTGCCGTCCTTCATCCGCGCAACGCGAGCCTCCTCGATCCCCTTGTTCTGACGCTCGTAGTGAGCGACGACAGCGCTCAGATCGGCCTGGGAACCAGGGGAAACGTTGTATGGGGAGCGAGCGTTGAACATGCTGTATCATTGTTAGCCATTGACATGCCTCATTGAAAAGTGTGGATCAACTCACTCGGGCTGCATCAGAGTGTAAGCCTCGCTGGGGCCTTGGGATTGGAACAGGTGACGGTCCTCGGCAGCCTTCTCAAGAAGGGCGGTGTGAATGGCATTGCGCTGCTCGAGAACCTCCTGGGAGGTGGCATACTTGCTGACCAAGCCCGCGATGAAGGACTCGGAGCCGGAATCCTGGCTAGCCGCGCTAATGCGGTAGAGGAGGTACGAGGAGGCGATGGTGCCGACGACGACGTAGAAGCTGCGCTGTTGAGTTGAAACCCCGAGTTAGCGAGCAATTGCATATCATTGAGGATTGTTCAGAGCATTCCGAGCTCGTTGTCGAGTCCTCTTGGTCGGCCAGCGGGGGAGGAGGAGCTTACGCCGAAACTCTCGTTGACGGGCTCGGAGTGGGCGGCGTGGGAGCCAAACCGGCGAGGCGGCTGGCGCAGCAGCTGCCGCGTGGAAGCAGCACAGCGTCTGGCGGCGAACATGGCTGGGAAGAATTGACGAGAGACGTGTGGTGACGACGCTGAAGCGGTACGGTAGGATGAAGTTGCGAGCCGATCGAGTCACATGACTATGCCTGGATTAGGGTTAGTGCGCTTTTCATTCGGTCGGGATTGGTCTGCAGCCTTCCGCCCTTTGATCAAGGAGCATCTTCGCAATCATGTTCAACGAGCTGTTGTATCGTCCAGCATTTAATGAAGGTTGATGTCAACTGATCCAGTGACTGCAGCTTTTGAACTCTCTTGTCAGCTCTCGAGCACTTGATTCTCCAACACATCCCTCCCTCGTTGGAGGATACTCTCTAGGTAGCCTACCTAAGGTTACTATGTTTGGAGATTTATCTGGAGACTCGACGATACAGATATCCATAGTTAAGGCTTAAAGTCAGTGAATGAGTGTCAAGCCCATGAAACTATCTTTCTGTGGAACTAGGTACCTAGTCTCTATCCACTATCTGCTTGGCACTTCCACGTTGCTCATCACTAAGGTCTTAAGGCCTGATTTGTATGTCTGCTCTAGCGATGTCCACGAAGCCTGCCTGTCCTAAGAAGGTGGAGTGCGACAAGAGCCTCACCATTCCATTTCAACAGTGGTATAATAGATCCATCGGAAAATTGAATGTATAGGTATGGTTGAGGGCGGAGGAAGTTCCGGGTAGTCAAAGTTTGCTTTTGATTTATCATACTTCCCTATGGACAGTTCGAAGCAATATGGAACTTAGGTACTGTATATGTTTTTACCTACCTAACGATCTACATCATGGAAGATTCCCAAAATTGACTATGCTTTAAATATTTCTTCTTCTTTTGCATCAATGCACTGAGAAATTTCTCTTGATTGAAGTACATACTAGAAAGGACCGCAGGAATTGTGCTCGGCGTTGGGGGTCGACCCTTGTTTACTTACGTTTGGTTGGGTTCGCCGTTTTAGTGGGACTCACGCACCCGAACACGCCCCAAGCCACAAGCCTGGATTCACAGGTCACAGACCTCCCAAACAACATACATCTTCAATCTTCAACTATACTTATTTTGGTCTCTCTCAAATACCTCACTGAACAAGAAACACCAGAAAGGGTCCAGGATCATGCTGCATATGCATGACTTGCCTTCGACCCCAAGGCATCAACGATCTTTGTTCCAGGGTTGCATGTTTAGGGCGCGTCTCCAGATGACGCCTCGCTTTCAACCCCAGCCCCCTGCTCTTTGAAACTCCATCGGGCCGAGTCTATGGAACATTGGACCCATCGACTTCCCCCTATCAATAGTGTCTGGCTCTGGATTGAATCGTTGAACATGTCAGAGTTTGGGAACCAGTCCCCACCAGCCTTGCCCTATCGTTCAACTGGCGCCCGAAGTTCGAAGCCGTTGATGCCCAATGCCCGCATGGCGCCTGGCAATTGGTTTCGCTTCAGTCCAGAATGGAATCTTCGTTGTTCTCTGGGGCGTCGATCAGCGTCACGCTTGATCGAGGAGGTCGGTTTTTGGGGACGAGCAAGGTCGGATGGGTGAGATGGGTACCAACATCCCCACTAAGGTTCGGTCCGCAGCAGTCTTTTCCATAGCGAGAAAAGTGGTGGATGGCGAGTTCAGTCGGCGGATTGGAAACGCAAACGCACTGTCCTTTTTTTGACCCTACTACTTTCTGCCCATCCACATTCCACACAATCCCCCTTATAGTTAGGTGCATTTAGTATTCATTTCTGTGACTTCCTCCTTTTCTCCCTTTCTATTTTTTGTCAAAAGTGGTACACAACTCGTCTGACTCCATTCCCCTATACGCTCTCAAATTGAGATCTAGCCTTACCCACAGCGTCTGTGTCCTGGGACAGGCTGCCTTGCCCTCGTGTATCACACTCATTTGTGCCCACTTGGCCAACTGGACTCGACAAAGTCATCAACTGATTCTCTGCCCGATAGGCCTTGCCTCCTTGGATCTATTCTTTCCCGTTATCTGAACATTCTGGGTCCCTATTCCATCCCAGCCTGTGAAAGACCTGTTTTGGGCTATATCTTGAGGCACTGCCGGGGCAACTTGCAAATGTACAGTGCAGAGCAGAAAAGGCCCCATCAATCAGCCGACTTGGATTTTCACTTGTCGCACTCCTACTTGCAATCATACAGTGATCCTATTGGAAACACGTCTTCTTCGTCAAGTATCCAACTACCTCGGGCACGCATCAGACAAGCGTGATGGTTCTGGGTGGCAAAAAGGCCAAAGCCAAGGAGAAGAATGGCAAGGCCGGTACAAAGCCGAAGATGATTAAGAAGGCGAAGAGCCCAGATGTTGCTGAAGTTGCTGAACCCACGGGAGCCACTGAGCCCACTGAAGATCAGACGGCGATTGAATCATCCGTGCCTAGTCCAGAGCCTGTGCTACAAGAAGCAGAGCTCAGCCAAGCATCGGAACCTGAGCTTGATCAAAGCCTTACAGTCGACAAGGTCCCAGAGGCGAAGACTCTTTCGGCAACTTCATCGCCTTTCGTGCCTCTGGCTACGATTAATAGCAAAGAAGAGCATGACGAACAGCCACCTGCATCGGAGCCCTTGAAGGAGCAATTAGCTCAGGAAGACGACGATTTCCGCGACCATCGTGACGACCATCGCGACGAAAATAGCTACGACCATCGTATTAAGCAACCTCCCAGCCGCCGTGGCCCAAAGGTTGAAGAATATCTGGACGACTACATTGATGACCAAGCGTCTCTGCCAACAACTCGCAGGGGCACGCCCGAGCCTCCAGTTGATGCTGGAAAAAGAGACTCGATCTACGAAGAGGCCTATCCACAGTATCCGGCCTACCCAGCCTTTCCAACCTACCCAACCTACCCAGCCTACCCGACTGAGTATCCAGATCGGGCTGTCGTTGCATCCCCTTTTTCTGTCTACTCGCCTGCCGCGGCACTGGTGCCACTTCCATCGCCATCATTGACCGAGGCACGGTTTATGTCAAGTGCCTCTCCAGAGGCCCACTACCATCCCTATTATCCTCCCGCTCCCCTTCCATATTCACCTTACCCGGCACCTGTATACTCTGCACCATACTACCACTCTCCCGTCCCAAAAGTCAGCAGCCCATTGGCTCGGTCACATACCTCTTACATCTCTCCTACCATGTCTCCTACCGCTACCCCTCCGCCTCCTCCGGCACCGGCTGCGCCAGCACCTGCAGCAACCCCAATGCCACCTCCTTCAACGGTCCAAAGCTATTCAACGGCTGTTCACTCTCCTGTCATGAGCTCAGCGGGTATTATCCCACCTTATGGTCATTATACTCCTCCTCAGCCACCAGACAGTCACTACATGCATCGGAGCTATAGTGCCTCTGACCAACCCTACATGGCCTCCTTCCAAGCCATTCAAAACCTCGGTCTGAACAATGGCCAAGTGCACGAGAATGGCACCATCTCCCCACCTGAAAATGACCAGGAACACCTCGAGCTGCTTCAGCGCATTCAATCTGCCATCCCCGACATCAACCGTCTGCTACATGGATTCCGCCATACCCACACCCGACTTAGCAGCCGCGAAGCCGAGATCA
Source organism: Penicillium simplicissimum (assembly GCA_024706585.1). Taxonomy (NCBI): domain Eukaryota; kingdom Fungi; phylum Ascomycota; class Eurotiomycetes; order Eurotiales; family Aspergillaceae; genus Penicillium; species Penicillium simplicissimum. Next base: position 2,909,691 of record JAMZTW010000044.1, read on the forward strand.
AGCAGATTGGCAGCCAGCATGAGCAAGCTCTTATGCACAAGGACTACTACATCGAGGCTCTGCAGGCGCAAATGAAGAAAACCGCCAACGAGAGCGCCGAGGAATGCACTAAGCTCAAGAACACTATCAACGAGCTGCGTCTAGAACTGGGTGACCTGCAGGAGAAGCAGAAGGACCTTGAGGACGGCTTGGCTGGTCATCAGAAGACCAACGAGGAGCTTTCGCAGAGCAAGTCCGAGCTTGAGGCGGAGATTGAGAAGCTCAATGCTAGTATCAAGGAGGCTCAGGAGACACATGAGAAAGAGCTTGAGGCTCAGAAGGAGGAGCATGCCAAGGCTTTGACCACGCAGAAGCAGGAGTTGACTGAACTCTTTGAGGAGATCAAGAATGAGGATGAAAAAGCTGCTTCGGAGGTGCTGTATGCCAGGGAGAAGGAACTTCGTGATCAACATGATTCGACCAAGGGAGAATGGGAGAAGGAGAAGAAGCTTTTGGAAGATACGCTGGAGACTCAGCGTGGTGAACTTGAAGCTACCAAATCCGAGCTTGCCTCCAAGATTGCGACTCTCGAGACGAAGGAGGCCGAGTTGGAGAAGCAGTTGGCAGAGCTCAACACTGCCCGCGAGGAGGTCGCCTCCAAAGTTGCGGCGTTAGAAGCGAAGGAGAAAGAACTGGAGGAGACCCGACAGAAGAGTGCGCAGGAACTGGAAGCGCTTCAGCAGGGTCACGCCGGCGAACTGGATACCCTCCGCCAAGCTCATGACGCACAACTCGCGGCTGCTGCCAAAGAACTCAACGACAAAATCGCGGCCATTGAAGCCCATTTCCTCGAGCAAGAGAAGCACTGGGAGGCTGAGCGAGCTGCGCTGCAGAAGCTGCTGTCAGAGAAGGACGACGAATTGACGAGTGCGGAGCGAGAGAGGGATAAGCTGGAGGGCGACGGGCTGGTCAAAGAGCAGCAGCTCCAGCGTGCGGTGGAGGAGATGCGATCGACGATCGATCACTTGGGCCAAGATTGTGACCGGCTGCGCAGGACATTGCAGAGTCTTGGTGAGGCGACAGACCTCAAGACGACCAAAGGCGATCAATTCTTGTAAGTAGGCGGACTACGATTTTCTTTTTCTCTGCTTTCTCCTTTTGTTTCATTGGCGGCATTCTACGATTTACGATTTACGACCATGGTCATGTCTCTTTTTCGCATTTTCTCTTCTGTTTCGGCCCACCCATACTGTCCCTGCTCTTAAGAGCCATCGCGATATCTCCTATCTCTACGTGCTATAGAATGTCAACCTTGCAACATGCTCCACCACACCCCCTCGATACGGCCATAAAAATCTACCGTACATGTCTCTAATGACCATCTTTCTCCAGTGTGGACTGCTTCACCCAACTGTCCTCCCTAATCACCGACCTCTCCAACGAATACTTCGCCTACCTCCCCATCGATCCCCCAAAAGACATCCTCTCCAAAATCCCCTCCGAACTTCCCTCTTTCCTCGACAACACCCCACCCGCCCGCGCCCTCCGTGCCGCCTACGTCCAACACGTCGTCTCCAAAACCCTGACCTATCGCGTCTTCCAGCCCTTCCTCTTCACCCTAGGCCGCCGCTACGACAAAGCAGACACCTTCTTCCAAATGCTCTCTATGGACATCCGCCGCAAGTCCGTCCGCCGGGAAGCCTTCTGGCGCCAGCAAACCCTCAAAGCGGCCTACACCACCTCCGACGCTAAGCAATCCATCAACGTCGCTGCCGCCGTCATTGTCGACGAAATCATCGACCATATTCGTCACTTCGCTGACCCCCGCCAGCTCGACTCGTTACTCACCGCCGTCCGGAAGATCGTCAAGCTTGCTGCTGAGACGTGGCGGCATGCCCGTGTCGAGCGCGAGCTCGTGCTAGCCTCCTTCCCGGCGCCGGATGCGGAGGCCGTCGACAACGAGGGCTGGGCTGAGTACGCTGCTAAGGATGAGGCTGCTCCCGCGCCGGGTACGACTAAGCGCGAGCCTAGTCGGCACGTTGTGCTACGCACGTTCCCCCGGGTAGTTCGTGAGGCGGCACATGAGGATTTCGCGAGCGGTCCGGACCGCGCGACCTCGTGCGTGTATGCGACGGGCGAGGTGCTGTATTCCGATTCGCCGGTGGTGATGGCGCGGTTGCAGGAGTTGGCGAAGAAGTCGACTGACACGGTCGTTGTCGAGGAGGAGAAGAAGCAGCCGGTGGAAGCTCCGACGGAGGAGGAGGTGAAAGTGGAAGTGGTAGCTGGGCCTGAGTCGGTTGCGCCTCCGCCTGCGCCTGAACCGGTTGTGACGGCACGGAGTGCGACTCCAGTGCCTCAAGCTGTGAAGGGTTCGCCGCCTGTCAGGAGTTCAACGCCGGTGCGGAGTTCTACTCCAGCACCTCCTGCTGTGAAGAGCCCGGCTCCCATAAGGAGCTCGACGCCAGCTCCTGTGAGAAGCTCGACGCCGACACCTGTGAGAAATGAGGCGTCGTCGGTACCGGCGAGTCCGAGGGGAAAGGGACCGTCTGCAAAGGCATGAGAGAGAATGAGCGAGTGATGGAATTTTGATTCCAGTTTGCAATGTTTTTGTTTTCTTGTCTTCGGTTTCCTTTGGGTTTGTGAGCGTTCAAGCTGGACGCGTATACAGTTTTTTGGATCTTGAAGTTTTCTGGTTTTTGCTGTTCGGTTTAGCGGTGGAATTGGATTTTAGCAGGAAGCTGTTTTGTAAGCGCATGGATGTTTGTGTTTTAGGTACTGCTTGGTTGATGCGTTTGAGCGTGTTTCGTGGTCCGAGATCCCGTACGGTTCACATATATTTTGTATTCCGCCTGGCAGATGTGTAGCAACAGATTGATCAATTGAGTTTACCAGCATGACTTATACCACGTTCTTTGCCGGGGCTACCTAGGCTCGGAATTAATAAACATGATTATTTGGTTCTATCAGTATAGCCCGACAAGGATAGAAAGGTACGCGGCCCCATCCCCTAGCAAAATAGTCCTCCTAGACCTCAAATACTTCCTCTTCGATACTAGCGATAACGACGCCGATGGAGATAGCGCTAATAGCGGCTAAAGAGTGGCAGAAAGAATGGCAGAAACTAGGTGGGGAAAAAGAGGTGGCAGTGGGGGGTGATAATAACGTAATCCACGGCCATCTCGGCCACACGGCCAACTCGGCCACCTCCCCCCATTAAGAATTTTCAAATCAAGATAATTCAACCAAAACAATATTAATTCGTCTCAAATTAGCGCTTATTACATCGGTTAATCTTATGACCTATCTGCCCACACCCGCTACATGTTGGCGGAGCCCTTTTGCGTGGTAAATCTGCCTGATTCGCTGATTCGCCTGCCTCATGCGATACCACCTGGCTATCTTCGACTGGCTGCTCTGGCTGCTGAGCTAGCTGTAGGCCCTCTGCGATAGTTAGGCCTCCTTCGTGAGCTATCTGCCGATTCGAGCGTGTACGTTTCTGGCGTTTCTTCTCATTCGCGCGGCGAAGGCTAGCGTTCTCCTGGGATAGTAATGCAGCGCTATGCATCGCGAGATAGGCACTCTTGATAATTTGATCCACAGCAGTTTTTGAGGGCGACGGGGGGCTATTTGACCGCTGTTTCAATAGATCTTTGAGTCTTTTAGCCTGCCTTTGTAGCTGAATCACTGTCTTAGGCGTCTTTGGTGTGAATTGGCTAGATCTGCTGCTTGGCCGGCTACCTGGTGGCGTTGGCGTGTTGAGCGATATATTCAGCTTAGCTAGCACACGCTCTGGATCAAACGGTGTGATACCAGTAGTAGCGAAGCTAGTCTGGATAGTCTGCGGCTTAAAGGCCTCGATACGCGCCCGAGGATATTCTGCGAGGAAGTCGAGCTTATCGATGTGGTTGTAGCTATTGCGGGCTAGATCGCTAACGAAGCGACCGTAAGCACGCTTTAGCGGCGCGAAGCAGCCAACATCTAGCGGTTAGAGTAGATGCGAAGAATGCGCTGGTATATAAAGCGATATAATATTATTATCCGCGCAGATCTTATCGAACTATAGTGTAAGATAGCTACCGTGGCCATCAAGAATCAGTAGCCGATATCGACCTCGTACGCGCGAATTTGTATATGGGATAAAGTGCTTTTGTAGCCAGCGAAGGCCTATCTCATCGGTAGTCCAGCCATTATTCGAGACCTCGATTCGCCAATCGCTAGGTAGGTTTGATTCAAACCAGCCAGAGATATAGACCTTCCCTGCGAATATCACGCATAGCGGTAGCGAGTAGCCATCAGCACAGACAGCTTCGATAGCAGTAACCCATTCGCGGTTTCCTGGCTGTAGGATAGAGCGGCGACCGTAGTATTCAGCTCGAGTAACTACCTTTTGCGCAGAGATAAGGCCCATCGCGAATCCAGTCTCATCGAAGTTATAGATATCCTCCGCTAGGATACCATTCTCCTCTACCACACGCTTAACGCTATCAAACCAGGCGCGAATCGACCGAGGGTCTTCGTTTTAGGCACGTTGGTAATCGTAGCGTCTCGAATAGCGCGATTGGAGCTCGTCGCGGCGTTTCACGAAGGATGATACCCAATTCACGCCTACTGTAGGCGCTGGCGATTCACCGCGTGTAGCGAGTAGTATATCAGCCATCTCTCGAATAGCAGAAGCCCTAGGTGCTGCACCACGCGAATCCATAGAGAGTATCCACTTAGAAAGTGAATCTTCTTCTAACTGTGTCAATTTATGGCTATGCCAGCGCTTCTCGACGCGTGAAGCCATCCCGGTGGCGCGGTCCTGTAGAGTAGTCTTCGGTACATCGTATAGCTGCGCTGCGGCGCGTAGCGATTTGACTTGGCCCTTTTCATAGGCCTGGAGGGCTAGTAGGATCCTGCCCTCCTGCTCGGTAGCTTTCTGACGAGATTCAGAGCGGTTGGGTGGCATAGTGGATAGTTGAATTAGGTGGGTTGGTGGAGACGCGTGATTTCTGGTGGGGTGGCCGAGTTGGCCGTGTGGCCGAGATGGCCGTGGATTACGTTATGCAAAGGGGGGGTGGTTTTAATAATCTCCTAAATATATAACGTAATCCACGGCCATCTCGGCCACACGGCCAACTCGGCCACCCCACCAGAAATCACGCGTCTCCACCAACCCACCTAATTCAACTATCCACTATGCCACCCAACCGCTCTGAATCTCGTCAGAAAGCTACCGAGCAGGAGGGCAGGATCCTACTAGCCCTCCAGGCCTATGAAAAGGGCCAAGTCAAATCGCTACGCGCCGCAGCGCAGCTATACGATGTACCGAAGACTACTCTATAGGACCGCGCCACCGGGATGGCTTCACGCGTCGAGAAGCGCTGGCATAGCCATAAATTGACACAGTTAGAAGAAGATTCACTTTCTAAGTGGATACTCTCTATGGATTCGCGTGGTGTAGCACCTAGGGCTTCTGCTATTCGAGAGATGGCTGATATACTACTCGCTACACGCGGTGAATCGCTAGCGCCTACAGTAGGCGTGAATTGGGTATTATCCTTCGTGAAACGCCGCGACGAGCTCCAATCGCGCTATTCGAGACGCTACGATTACCAACGTGCCTAAAACGAAGACCCTCGGTCGATTCGCGCCTGGTTTGATAGCGTTAAGCGTGTAGTAGAGGAGAATGGTATCCTAGCGGAGGATATCTATAACTTCGATGAGACTGGATTCGCGATAGGCCTTATCTCTGCGCAAAAGGTAGTTACTCGAGCTGAATACTACGGTCGCCGCTCTATCCTATAGCTAGGAAACCGCGAATGGGTTACTGCTATCGAAGCTGTCTGTGCTGATGGCTACTCGCTACCGCTATACGTGATATTCGCAGGGAAGGTCTATATCTCTGGCTGGTTTGAATCAAACCTACCTAGCGATTAGCGAATCGAGGTCTTGAATAATGGCTGGACTACCGATGAGATAGGCCTTCGCTGGCTACAAAAGCACTTTATCCTATACACAAATTCGCGCGTACGAGGTCGATATCGGCTACTGATTCTTGATGGCCACGGTAGCTATCTTACACCATAGTTCGATAAGATCTGCGCGGATAATAATATTATATCGCTTTGTATGCCAGCGTATTCTTCGTATCTACTCCAACCGCTAGATGTTGGCTGCTTCGCGCTGCTAAAGCGTACTTACGGTCGCTTCGTTAGCGATCTAGCCCGTAATAGCTATAACCACATCGATAAGCTCGACTTCCTCGCAGAATATCCTCGGGCGCGTATCGAGGCCTTTAAGCCGCAGACTATCCAGACTAGCTTCGCTACTACTGGTATCACACCGTTTGATCCAGAGCGTGTGCTAGCTAAGCTGAATATATCGCTCAACACGCCAACGCCACTAGGTAGCCGGCCAAGCAGCAGATCTAGCCAATTTACACCAAAGACGCCTAAGACAGTGATTCAGCTACAAAGGCAGGCTAAACGACTCAAAGATCTATTGAAACAGCGGTCAAATAGCCCCCCGTCGCCCTCAAAAACTGCTGTGGATCAAATTATCAAGAGTGCCTATCTCGCGATGCATAGCGCTGCATTACTATCCTAGGAGAACGCTAGCCTTCGCCGCGCGAATGAGAAGAAACGCCAGAAACGTACACGCTCGAATCGGCAGATAGCTCACGAAGGAGGCCTAACTATCGCAGAGGGCCTACAGCTAGCTCAGCAGCCAGAGCAGCCAGTCGAAGATAGCCAGGTGGTATCGCATGAGGCAGGCGAATCAGCGAATCAGGCAGATTTACCACGCAAAAGGGCTCCGCCAACATGTAGCGGGTGTGGGCAGATAGGTCATAAGATTAACCGATGTAATAAGCGCTAATTTGAGACGAATTAATATTGTTTTGGTTGAATTATCTTGATTTGAAAATTCTTAATGGGGGGAGGTGGCCGAGTTGGCCGTGTGGCCGAGATGGCCGTGGATTACGTTATCGAGATAGGTAAGCGGCAGTAGGAATAGAATCGCGATTCGTGGTAGGTAGGATAACTAGGCCTTGATGCCTCAAACCTAAGGCTTCTAGGGCGGAGACCAATTTCGGCAGGCGGTAATCCGAAAATATCCATGGATAATTAATCATCAGCCGAGCTGGCCCCTAAGTTAGTTATTGACCTCGATAGTTCTTATTTATCCATGCCTAGGTTTAGTACATTTTTCAATTTCCAAAGTGTCCAGGCTGAGATCTCGGACCCAGGACCCGCCGTACCCAAGATCCAGTTCAACTGCCCATGGTAAACCGCGCCACCCGACGAGCGGTTTCATAGCGGGAGTGGGTTCGGGCGGAAACGGGGAAACAAGCTCGTGGACCTGGACCTGCCAACCTCGAACTGGCGAGATTCAGCCCTACGTGGCTTTGCCACACCCCCACGGAGTGACACAGACAAGAATAGTAACAGAAATCCCGAGATGAAACGGTTCATCGGGCGTTCTTAGTTCACTAGTAGCCATTTTATCGGGCGATGGGCGTCGGGCGGCTCGTGAGGCTGGCCGCTGGTTGAGTTGTTGTCGACTGCAAACAGTGCAAATTGGTATCGCACAGCCTTGTTTCAGGTACCGTCCCTTGTTGGGTAGTGGGGAGGGCTGGTCTGGTCTGCCTTGGCCCTGGATGATGCAATGAACAGGTACAGGAAAGATTGGATGGAAGAGGAAGCAGATATTTGGACTTGACAAGAGTTTGTAGGAACGGCTTGTACGGGTGGGATATCTAAATCTATGGAATGAATTTACTTGATACCACCGACTCATCTTCCTATGTAACAATACCGGTATCCTGTATGAACTGTTCTCTCGGAGCCACGATCGGACCGCGGGGCACGAACAGCGCTAAATGAGGCTCATGGCAAGCGGAGTCTCCTCTCAAGGCTGAACCCCCTCCCTCAAGTGTCTTTTCCTCACATGCCACGGCGCCTACAGGAGTGGGCACTGGGAACTGGAGTGTGCATATCTTTCTCTTTCTCTCTAGCATATCGCGAAAGCGGTCGCTAGCCTGGTTTCCTCATCTCATCGTCCCATCGATCCAATTCATCAAACCTACGTATTTCCCTCCTCACAGCTTTCCGCCCCCATTTTACGACCCTCCTTCATTTCTGCAAGTCCACTCCCCTGTCGACTCAGCTGGTCAGCCAAGAGAAAGAGAGAGAGAGAGAGACTGGCTCGATAAGCCGACATTCTGTGCCCATTCTTATTTGTAATCCTTACCTTCGACAACGATCCCATCCAGAAACCCATCTCCACAACCTCTGATTGAATTCCCCCTATGCCTGGGAATCTATATACCAACTCCCCCGAACTGGCTCACAGCAATCTCCACCCACCCAATGATTTCCCCTCGTCGGGCCCTCTCTCGCCTCCGTCCGAAGGCGGCTCGCCAAACCAATCGCTCGCTACATGGGCGAAACTCTGCCGCAACAATCTCAAAACCAACCTGAATCTCGACGTGAATTTGAAAACGACCATGTCCTCTAGCCCCTACGCGCGCCAGTCCCCCGCTGTCGCCGCAGGCCACCACTCGCCGCTGGAACTGAACACCGTCGACCCATATCTCTCGGCGCAGTCCGACCCAGAAGAAAGCGACTTCCATGCCAGCGCCATTCGAATCACCCCCGTCAACGGAAGCCCGAACCACACTTCCTCACCGTACGACGAGGCTCGTCGTCCCTCCATCACGTCGCAGGGCTTCTTGGCTCCTGGTGGAAATGAATACCCGGATGCTAGCTCCAGTACCTCCGTAGCTGACCCGACGGGAGGCTTCTTGGACCCGACCGATGTGATGAATTTCCCCGATCTCTCCAGCGACGAGACTTCCTTGGTTTTTGGCACAGGGTTGAGCGCGGCTGCTGCTAGCAATGCGCAATGGTTATCATCTATCCCGGTCGATACAACCCAGTTCCTGGACCCAGAGCACGCCATGCCGAGTCCCTCCTCAGTGATGGAGACCAACCCAGCTCATAGCAATCACAGGTCCGCGCTGCCAGCGCAAGCATTGTTCGTTGCGCCACAGGAATCGGGTCACAGTTTGAACCCGAACCATGGCCCATCCAGACTGACTGTGTCCACTAACCATGTATACACCAACGACTTGACATCCCCCTCTCCGAGAGGCCGTAGCCCCATTATCACGATTTCCAGGACATCCAGAGGAGACTCGCCGGATGAGAATGCTCCCGAGGCATGCCCCAGCCGGTCGCTGCTATCACCAATTGGCCCTGAGGAAATGCCGAATGGATACGATGATGACAACGACGATCACCGCTCGATCTCTTCTGTCTCCGTGATCCCTTCGCATAATGGGACTTATGTGCGGGGCCCCACGGCGGGCCGTCGCGGTCTGGACCCGTTCTCCCGAGGAGATGAGTACGGACCGAGCCCGAATGAACTCCAGGGCAAGCGGGAGCAGGAACAAAAAAATGCGGAAATCGGTCGCTGGACGGCAACTGTGTCTGCGGCTAACAGTGACGCGGGCGATGACTCTCCAGCACAGTCCCGGGGACGTCACCAAGTGCCCAACCGGATCCGAGCGCTGAGCACGGGAGCCCGGCCGCTCCAGCAAGCGGATTACTTCAGTCTCAAGGAAAGCGATCGTTCAGTCCTGGGCCCTGGTGAGATGTTGCATGAGAGTAGCGATGACGGTATCGTGAGCGAGGATGACTCGGATCGCAGTACGGCGCCGGATTCTCTCCCTGCCCTTGCTGATGATCGCGCACTGTACGATTACTCGACCCCAGGTGTGTATACATCGCAGCAAGTTGCCTCGCCAGAAGAGAGCTTCCCACTTCATCCGTGGCAAGATGCGCCGCGCGACCCACTGCCCAGAACAGAGGTGAGGCAGCCCGGGAGTTCCGCAGCTGCAATGGCGACGTTTGAGCGGCGCGCAAGGGAGCAAGACGCGGCTTCCATCACGGCCACTATCGACAACAACAGTATCATCAATTTCACTGCCGGGTTCGAGCGGTCCTTGAGAATATCCGATGCGCCCAAGAAACATGCCAGCTGGAGCAGTAGCTTTTTCAAACGCGGTGTTCAACAGGCACAGCAGAGAATGAAGAGACAGGCTTCGGACTTGTCGCTGGCAAGTGCACACCCCAGTGTCCAGCCAGGCGGTCCCGAACCACCACAGCCTCAGCGGAAGGAGAGCGCCGGGTCGAGCTACCGGCATCGACTGAGCCTGTCGGGTAAGCATTCGCCGAGGCCACACGCGCGCTCGCCAAGCATTACCGATGCGCTCATGTCCATGACTGGGCACCTGGCTGCCGTCGGGGGCAGTCATTCCGTGCAAGCAGTGTCGCCTCACGCAGATTCCAGTCCGATGAACTTCCCTGTCAAATGGGGTCGTGATCGAGCAAAGAGCGAAGTCCCACGGCCGACGACGCCGGGCTTGTTTGATCTTATGACGACGCATGGCGGTCCGCCTGTCGCTAGTCTCTCACGATATTGTAAGGTTGAGCCGGATGCTGAGAAGCCGCGGGCAAGCATGGCCCCGTCACTCAATGTGCCTGGCGCCGAGGATGACGAAGATGGTGATGATCACGATGATGATAAAGGACTTGTCATGGAGTTCCCACCTGTCTCCCGCTTGCCAGTTCCCACAATGGAAGGCTTCAAGTCGCAAATCATGCAAATCAACCCACGTCTCGACCCAGCTCTGATCAATCGGTTTGCCGGCGAGCAGGTGCGACGATATCGCAAGCTGATTGAGTACCAGCAGAAGCACGCTGCGGCCGTGGCCAAGGGCTCGTGCAAGTCGGGCAGTTTCTGCTTCGCGCTGGGCGGGCAAGCAGTGCTCCTACCGCAGCGTAAGACGGGCGCCGACGTGGAGAGTGGGCGATCTCATTTCCATGTCACAGACGGGCACGACCAGTCATATACTAGTGAAGGGGCCGTTACCGCGGCGCAATTCCCCCCTGGCGTCCCCCTTCCCCCCGTCGCTCGGCTGCCCGCCAAATTCGAATGCCCCGTATGCTTCCAAGTGAAGACTATTCAAAAACCATCAGACTGGTCTAAGCATATTTTTGAAGATGTACAGCCCTTCACGTGTACCTTCCCTGCATGCACAGAGCCCAAGTCCTTCAAGCGCAAGGCAGACTGGGTGCGCCATGAGAGCGAGCTACACCGGCATCTAGAATGGTGGTCCTGTTCCTACCCCGATTGCACGCATACGTGCTATCGCAAGCACAATTTCACCCAGCATCTGGTCCGCGAGCATAAACTGCCCGACCCGAAAGACGCTCCGCACGACGGCTCGGTTGATCGTCTGGTCGAGGAATGCAAAAATATCACTCAGGATACTCCCGCCAGGGAGCCCTGCCGCTTCTGCGGGAATAACTGCAACACCTGGAAGAAGTTAACGGTCCACCTGGGAAAACACATGGAGCAGCTGGCCATGCCGGTTCTGGAACTTGCCAGGCAGAGCTGCGCCTCTCAGTCTCAGCATCATGGCCAGGGTCAACCGGGACCGATCGGCACCGCGAACCCCTTCGCTACCAACAATAACACCGGACCTGGGCCCGGCCAAACCCAAACCCAAACCCAAGCTCAAGCCCCAACCCAGGCACCAGCATACTACGGCGACATCCCCAGTTTCAACTTCACCAGCATGACGGGCGGCGAGATCTCCATGGAGCCAGAATCGATCATTGAGCCCCTGCAGCCTGGCGAAGGCGATCAGTTCTCCGGCTACACCCTGGATCCGTATGATCCGAGCGCCCATGCCAATGCCCATGCCCAAGCCACGCCGTCCTCGACCACGCTCCACCCCCTGCATCAAGGCTCGGTCTCACTGTCCTACCCACCCCTCTATACGCCACGCTCCTCAGATCAAAGTGTCGCCCCAAACGCGCCACACTCATTCTCCGTCACTTCTCAACTCCCGCCACAGGCTCAGCCGTCGCAAGCTCCGGCTCCGACTGCGGGCTCGCTCTACCCGGCGCAGCAGGCGGGGTATCAAACATACCAACCCGTCGCGCCGAATAGCCCGTATATGGCTGCGCAGTATGATTCGAGTTATTCGTCGCAGATGGGGTGAATGGCTCATCTGCGTATACATTGTCTTCCTGTTTAGGATGCGGGATATATTGCCACGAATTTGCATCACTTTATGACCCTTTTTTTACTATTTTTGGTTATCTTGTCTCGTTTTGAGCCATGGTTGAGTTTGTAGGCCAACTCAGCTTTGCTGCGCTTGTTTCAAGTACCCTGTTTTGCATTTCAGGGCGTGCGTCGACGTGTATACCCACTCCTTCCCTTCTTGCTGCTATTTCAGCCGTTGCAACTTACACTACTGCTCGTTGCGTGCGCCGACTTGACGGCACGCTACCCGAGGTGCATTAGAAAGGGATGAGAGATCTCCTTTTGTTTCGGGTTGTCTTGACCTTGAACTCTCTGAGTCTGCAGACAATACAAATTATACAATTACTTTTTTTTCTTCTTCTTCTTTGGCTCTTTCTATTCATGTCCCATTTCTTTTTCGTTTGTTGCTCATATGCCGATCAATTGTTTCTCTTTCGTCAGTAGTCTCTGTTTGTCTTCCTTCTCGAAGGTCGATCACCTTGGTTATTTGTTCTTCATCTACGGTACGAACTACGAACAAGTCTATCATGATTCTTTTTCCTCCTAAACGCTTATCGTCAATCAATACCTAGGACCCACCACACGCGAAGCGAAAGCGAGAAAGCGAGAGATTATCTCAAATAGTGTGGAATGACGGACGGTCCTGATGATCAATGGTCACTGACATCGGGGTTGGTACCAGGTGCTGGTTGAGCAAAGTAGACATATTTTCCGGGGCACTGAGGAATCCTCAATCCTGTGTGAAGCTGGTTAGTGGCGCGCAGGGTTTTACATCAGCGTGCATACGGCATATGAGAGATCATATTTTTGTTTTTTTTTAGGGTTCGAAGTTCGGGTGCCGTCTCTGGACTGCTGGAGAAGTCGAAACTGGACATTCGCTTTTTGGTTCCCCGATTGGGGAAAGAATACATACGGTAAATACTAAAGTGAGCGGTTATAAGGCTAGTTCTAGTTCGATCGGTATGTATTAACATTCTGTGAGAGATAATGGCAACAACCTATCTTGATCATGTGTAGTTCTAACTTCTAACGTCTACCCGAGATCTCCCGTAGCTGTCATTGCTAAGATTGGCCCAGCGCACGGAATAACTTACCCGGCAGGCATGAGTCTGGAGGGATTGCTAGGGCGGGGGTGGTTAAGGTTAAAGCTCGAGCTTGGGCGACGCTTTTTCCGTTTTGGTAGCGTGCAGTCCGTGGACAGGATGATCGGGTCCTCGTCGAGGACGCGTGGGAACTTGGAAGTGCAAATGTCAGGCGTGTTTCATGATTCATCTGGTGGGAAGTATGTATGGGCCCCTTGGATGTCAGTTGGAGCCCCTTGCTGCAGCTGTACTGCGTGGCTTCGGGGGAACGAGGTGTGGTGATCGTTCCTGTCACACGCGATCTAGGCCGAACTGGGATGGATTGGGACGGTTGTGTAACAAGTCGAGTTAACTTAGTCGGTAGACGGGAGTTAGGTATGTGCGGTCAATGTATACGGGAGGCATGGTGTAAGAAGAGAACAGCAGATGATAATCTTAGGGTATAGTGGAGTGTAGTGTAGTACAGCAGTGACCTTAGTAGATTCATCCACTGAGGACATTGGGAAGGAAGGCCATGTCTAGCCCTAGTTGCAGCCTGTCTCCCTTTCCAGGGTATCGAGATATATCGTCATCTCCAGATGAAGATCTGATCTTCAACCCGGGTAAAGCAGTAATTTCCTACTGAATAGTTCGTTGGACCACATGTGTAGCCCACACTAAACCCTGCCGTGCAGCGGGGCTGTGCACCGAATCAAGGGATGACATGCACATTCCAAGCGTGTCTCACTCTGGCAATGAAGTTGAATGAACACCCGTTTCCACGATCGCTTAGAAGTGAGCACATTGCTCGACATTCTTCGCCCTTGATTGACCGCGTGGGTGATCCCCGGCTCGGGGCGACAAGCGAGCGAAAAAAAAAGTGGAGGCAGGACTGTAAGACAAGGGGAGAGCTACCTAACTAAGCTGGAGAGTGTGGCATCGACCCCATCAAGTCTCCTTTCGGGTGCGTGTTGATTCACGCTCGCGTGCGTTGGTCCAGCATGCATGCACCTCGTTTTAGGGGCCACGGCTTTGGTCGCTTTGCATTTAATCCTGGGCCCGGTCCCATTTGGACGAGAGTTTTTTTCGAGTGGAAATCTTTGTGTGGTGCGCTTGATTAGTATACACTTTTCCATTTACACGCAGCCTGTGGTTGTATACTTCTCTCGCTCCCACGGTTCACCTCTCGTGGATCTACACCTTAATCCTTTTGAGTGCTCCGTATCGACCAACCTTCAATTTGACAGCTTATAGTTCATCCCCCAATTACCCACCTTATACGAGAAACAAAGCCTCAGCTGGTCTGGACGCTATCACCTTATTATTGACTTCCGCCCCCCCCCGCCCCTCCTCTTCTCAGCCACACCAACATGGAGGTTCGTGCTCCCTGCGGCTCTCGCGCTGTATCACACACCGGGCTTACCTTAACCTCTATCCCCCAGGACCTTCAACTACACTGGACCGACCCGACCGACGTGCTACAAGGCATCATGGCCACCCACGACAGTCCATATTCCACCCATCCAGACCTCACTGACTGCCGCCAGGCAGGTCTATCACTGGATCCGACCCCACATCCACTGTTGGAGCTGGATCTGGGATCCATCGAGCCCCGCCAACCCGCTTTTCTGGCCTGGCCGCCGTCCTCGTCGTCCGCCGAGCAACCTGACTTTTATCACTCGTACTACCATGCCTCGCGGCTCGCCGCGGACCACCAGGATGCTTGGACCCCGCTGCAGGTCACCGGCGTGCCGAACCTGTCGCCCATGTCTCACGTGAATATGTCGGTCGGGGATCGCGACGGCTTCGCGAGACATCATTATCGGACTCCGTCTGAGAGTGGGAGTCAGCATATGGGTAGCTTTCATTCGGGGGACTCGGGATATGGCGGGACGAGCTGTACAACGCACTCGGTTGTGACGTCGGCTTATGGCGTTGATGCGATGTCGAGTCCGCAGGCCGGACCGAAGGAGCGGGGCTTTGGCGAGTCGCTTGCCATGTTCGATCAGGATTTTGTTCGACCGCCCATGTTTGCGGGGGGTTCGGTCGAGTCGCCCGTGGAGTCGGTCAAGTGTGAGCATCCGGCTTGTTCGTGGGTGGGCAAGTGCCCGTCTGATAAGAGGTGTGTATATCGCCTTTCGTTCCTGGAAATGATCAGTGCTCATCTCAAGATCTAGAAAACACGAAGCCCGACATCGGAAGTTGTTCAAATGCGACGAGCCTGATTGTCCTCGGAAGGAGGGGTTTGGTACGATCAACGATCTCGCTCGCCATAAGAAATGCGTTCATAATAAAGAGCCCGAGCGCGGGCCAAAGATGATGTATCTCTGCTTTGGGAAGAGCTGCCCCCGGCCCAGCAAGAAGTGGCCCCGACTGGATAACTTTAAGCAGCATCTTAGCCGGATGCATCACGAAGAAGATGCAGACGCGCTTCTCAAAAAGTGAGGAAACTTGGAACTTTGCCAGTGCGCTCTTTCTTGACTTTTGATACTAACCCTTTTGCAGGTCCATGGACTGGTATGAGAGTCTGACAGGGCAGCATGGCCAAATCCCCGAGGACACTGCTTCGCAGGATGATTCCTTGAACGAGACACAGCAGGATCTGGTCTCCACCCACGAGATGGATTTGGATTCCGTTGGCTCTGTGGACACCCACGATGACAACGTGGACATCTCACCGTCAGGCGCTGCAACACCCAAACCCCCTCAATACGATAGTTCACAGCCCGAGATCCCCGCTCTAGGCTCACTAGCATCACTCAAAAGTCATGCCCGGGACTCAACGACAGAACGTGGCAACACGAAATCAAACACATTCGTCGCGGACGCAGCAGATAACCTCATCAATGCCATGACCAAAATGATAAACAGCCGTGGCCGAAGATCGAGCCAACACAGCGACGAAGGAATCGAGATCGAACCCGAGAATACCACCCTCTCCCAGGCACAGCGTCAAATGCTCCAAAAGATCCTCTCCGCAGCCCTAGACCGTCTATCCGACGATACGTCCTCAACACCACCAGAACCCAGCGACGAAAAGCAGGACTGGTTCCAGTGCGACGTATGCTCAAAACGGACCCGTCTACGCTGCGAAATGAAGTAAGTTTTTCCTTGACACTCTTCCCTCATCTTCCGTTCATCCATCTAACCACTTTCTCTAGAAAACACCAAAAACGCCACGAACGCCCCTACGGCTGCACATTCCCGCACTGCGCCAAATCCTTCGGCAGCAAAGCCGACTGGAAACGCCACGAGACCTCCCAACACCTCCACCTCCCCAGCTGGCTCTGCACCTTCCCCGACACCGCCAAAGGCACCACCCCCTGCGAGCGCATCTTCTACCGCGAGGAAACCTACACCCACCATCTGGGCCAGCACCACCGCGTGCCAAAGACGAAGGTCAAGGTTGCAGCGCAGGCGAGCCGGCTCGATCTCGCGGCGCAGACGCAGTTTTGGTGCGGGTTTTGTGGTCGACATGTGTTGTTGAGGAATTCGGGGGCCGCGGCGCTGGATGAGCGGTTTAATCATATTGATGTAGAGCATTTTAAGAAGGGGGAGAGGGGGAGGGATTGGTGTTTGCAGGCTCCGGAGGGGAATGGTGGTGCTGGTGGGACTGGGACTGGGACTGAGGCTGATGTGGTGAGGAAGAGCGAGACGAACTCGAGTCAGAGTTCTGAGAGGGGGAGTCGGAAACGCAAATTGGAGGGATAGCAGCGGGGGCGTGGGGGCTTCTCGTTGGTCCGTATAATAGTGCTTTTTGCATGCGTAATGACTGTTTTGTATGATGATAGAATATCACCAAGGCTGGCTTATTCCAGCTCAGGAATGAAGACTCAAAGTCCTGCAACTTTCTTGGAAGATCTCGGGTCGGTTCTCAGAACACCATTGAAAGATGACAAAATGCATGGATGGTGGAAGCAATCATCTTGCTAGTAATCAAATCATGTAATCAAACCATTTGGTATAGTCACAGGCAAAAATCAATTATCGTACATACAAAGTGCACAGAATCGCTCTCATCATTTCTGAGCAGCCGCCAGCTCCCGCGCCTTCTTCTCCAGACTGGCCATTTCCTCTAGATACCAGGTTAGCATACAAGAACAATAGAGTGCCTGGCTTCGAGTTAAAGTACCATTCTTCTCAAACTTGATCTCATCCGTCTCCAGCTTCAACCACGTCCAGTAGATAATCTGGTACGTGAGCACCGCACCCAGAAAGACCTTGCTAAACGGGACCGCGAAGGTCTTGTAATTGTTCATCTGCCCGATGATTAGCACTGTCGCAAACTCAATGTATTTGATAGAGGCTTCCAGAGACAAGCTCCAGCAGGCATTCATGGCTCGCAGTGATGATCATACATACCCCTTGTCTGTACGCGCTCGGCTGCGGCGCCGAGTTGAGCTGTGTGCTCGTTGATGTGAAGGATCGCCTGGCTACGGCGGATTGAATGGGTGATGAGGTGCGCACTGCGAGAGCAAGACGGCGTGCTGATTGGGTGAGATACATTGTGTATGAGATTGTTTTGGAGGGGTGGTGAAGATTGTATATCTGGATTTATCGAACTTGGGGAATTTCGGTGCAGCGAAGCGGGTGGTCTGGAGCTGCTGAATGCGGTTTAGCGTCGGGATCTTTTGGGGATGGTGTCTTGGCGGGTGCAAGGAGATCAGGATATAGTTGGGGAGTTGATGCTTTTATGGAGTATGGATTGGAAAGCAAATACTTTGACTTGTTCAAAGATCGGCTCAACTGTCTTACCAGATTGTTTCTGGAAGGGTTGAAAGATGTAGCTTGGTGGTAGCATTGCATTGTTACTGTAGTCAATCGGCACTCATCTTGACTCTATGACTATGACTTCACGGATAATTAAGAGCAACGGGCCATAAATTGGAGCCCATTTCTGGCTACACTCAGACCCAAGAAGACTATTCTTCCCGCTAAATATACACAAAATTCCTAGAAGTCCTATGGAACCGGTACACATCGAAGAATACGAAGAATCAATCGCTTTGCCTGCACCTCCAGGATCTACCTGCTGACTCAGCCATCACATGATATCAGGTCTGGTTGAATTCTGGCGGGCAGCCAAAGGAAGGAGAACCACAACCTAAAAGACAGAAGGCTTCTAGCTGCGATTCTCGTCCTCCCGGACTGCCTTCTGACACCTCCTTTCACCACTGGTCTCTCCCCGCCTTCCATCTCGTTTCAGGCTTCAACGTGCCCAATCCGGGCCTTGAATGGTCTCAAAATGCATTTTTCAGACGATTGAAGCTTCCCAAAACGTTCCCCAGGTGCGATTGGGGGCGTCTGGAATCGGCGTGGTCATCGAGGGTGAACTGCCCTTCATCCACCTTGACGATGGTGGCACGTGCGGGCTGACTTAGCAATGGTGCGCCACATCTACCCGACCTGGGCGGTGGCTGCCAAGGGCCCCTGTGGCTGGTGCCTGAATGCTCTCTCAGCCTGCGCGAGTCCCTTCCCGGCCCATCTGGTCGTGTTGTCGAAGCACACAAAGGAACATCACCGAACACTTCACCTGCTTGGCAACTACCTTTCTTTCATGTTGCGCGCGTGTTTATTGGTGTGATCTTCTCTTATCGTTTTGCTCCCCCCACGCGCCTGCTTCGAGTCCGTGGGTGACCTTTCTCAACGCCATCCGTTTGCGCTCCACCAACGCTCCCGTCGCCGACCACAGACTCGTCGATCAGCAATTGTCGTGCAAGGCCCTCGTGGCTGCTCATACTTTTTCGAGTGCCGGGTCGTGTACCGGTATCTTCTTCCACAACCTGTCATCGCTGGACGGAGACCTTGTTTTGTCGTTTGTAAGCTCCCCGATTTGCGTCCCGGCTCCGTGTCTGCGATCTACTTGCACGGTCATCACACCCAACGCGAACTTCCTACAATCTCTTATTATCGTTGAAATAGTTTTCGCTACTTGTTTGTGCTTTCTTGCTAACATGTTTGCTGCTCCAGTGACCGCCCGTAATCCCATCCCCTCGCCATCATCATGGCTCGCGGCACTTCCAAGCGCACTCTCGAGGAGATCGCGGTCATGTCCGATTCTGCCGACGAAGACTGGAACGCAGGATCCGACCGCGTCGCGCGACACACCGGCCGCAAATCCCAGTCCAGTCCTAAGAAGAAGCCACGGCCCACGAAGAGGCGCCGCCGTGGTTCCGACATCGTTTCGGATGATGATAGTCTACTGAGTGACGATCTCTCGGTAGTAGAGTCCGATGAAGACGGGGACGACCCTAGTGTCCCACGAAATGCGCGAGGCACAGCGCGTCGACGGACTACCCAGACCAAGGTGACCTACCAAGAGCCCTCCGATGAGGAACAATCATTTGGGGATGACGAAGATGGCGAGGAGCCGGAAATTTCATCGCCCCCGCCGAAGAAAGCTGCAGTCGTCACATTGAAAGTTCGACCCGAGGCCCTGTCTGATCTCACGACTCGACGTGTCACTCGCCGGACTCGCGGCCCTTCCGAGGACATGTACGCGTTGACCAACTCAGGGCATCACATGGAGACCGTCGAGCGAGGTACAATGAGCCCGGAGGCTGGCGTGCAGCGCCGCCACAGTAGTCGTGCATTCAAGCAACCCGTCATCCACGAAGAAACCGTCGAAACAACCGAAATTCAAGCATCCCTAGAGATTCTGGAAAGTCAGGAAGCCCCTGAAGCCGAAGGCGACACTGTAGTTGCCAAGGATGGCGAGGATGTTGAAATGGCCAATGAAGGTGTCGTCCCCGAATCTGAGATTGGCGATACGAAGATTGAGGAGGAGGAGGACGACGAGGACGATGAGGATGATGAGGACGACGAGGGCCCTACTACTCGACGACGAAGCCGGACTACTCGCAACACCGAACAAGATGGGACCGCGGACCCTGAAGCCGAGGAAAATCAGCCCCGTCGTTCCAGTCGCAAGAAGCCCTCTTCCCAACGCAAAACACAGGACGAAGAAAGCGACTTCGAACCTGAAGAAGAAGAATCTCACGACGACGCCTCTGATTCCGCCGAGTCCACCCGCTCACCCCGCAAGGCCAGCCAAGCTCGTGAGGAGGAAGAGGAAGACAGTAGTGCTGTTGGGCGTCGTCCCGGCCTGCGTAAACGTCCCACTCGATCCCGCGGTCAATCGGAGGTTGCTGATGAACTGGCCGAGGAACTTCATGATCTGCGAGGTGGACGGTCGAAGCGCCGCGCTATTCATGAAGCCATTTCTGAGAAGCCACGCCGCAGTCGTAAAGAAGTTGATTATCGCCTTATCCGGCCCGAACTCCTTCTGCCCATGGAAGACGTTGAAGATAATTTTGTCACCGAATCTCCCTCCAGACGCGGACGCGGCGGAGGTGGTGGCGGCTGGCAGCGAACTCTTTTCCCGACATATGGACCCTTCGGCGGTGGCGGTCCATCAGCTATCCTGGCTCCTCCCGGTGCGCCTGCTGCGACTGGTGGTGTCGACAGTGACAGCAGTGATGATGAAGCAATGCAGCAAGCTAAGCCCGGTGGACTTGTGCCTGGTGGCCTTGTCCCCCAAACTCACTCTGCCGATCCCGCTCAGAACCACTCCGGCACGCCGGCCAACTTTGGCAGGATCAAGGACAGGCAGGCGTTGGCAGATGCAGATCCCCTGGGAGTGGATGTCAATGTCAACTTTGACAGCGTTGGAGGTCTGCAAGGTCATATTGACCAGTTGAAAGAGATGGTATCACTTCCGCTGTTGTATCCGGAGATCTTCCAGCGGTTCCATATCGTGCCTCCCCGAGGTGTCCTGTTCCATGGTCCCCCTGGTACGGGTAAGACGCTTCTAGCGCGAGCTTTGGCAAACAGTGTCAGTGCCGAAGGTCGCAAGGTGACGTTCTACATGCGAAAGGGTGCAGATGCGTTGAGCAAATGGGTTGGTGAAGCAGAGCGTCAACTCCGGTTGCTGTTTGAAGAAGCTCGCAAGACACAGCCCAGTATCATCTTCTTTGATGAGATCGATGGTGAGCAGTAGTTTCGCTATTTGATCGTGGAGTTTGTTCGCTAACAGGTTTTTACAGGCCTCGCTCCCGTGCGGTCAAGTAAGCAGGAACAGATTCATGCCTCGATCGTGTCAACCTTGTTGGCCTTGATGGATGGCATGGACGGCCGTGGCCAAGTCATTGTTATTGGTGCTACCAACAGACCCGACTCGGTTGACCCTGCGCTGCGCCGCCCTGGTCGTTTCGATCGCGAGTTTTACTTCCCTCTTCCCAACAATGAGGGTCGACGGGCTATCCTCGACATTCATACCAAGGGCTGGGATCCTCCTCTGCCGAACGACATTAAAGATGAACTTGCCAAGATCACCAAGGGCTACGGTGGTGCCGACTTGCGGGCCCTTTGCACAGAGGCCGCCCTCAACGCCGTGCAGAGGAGATATCCTCAAATTTACAAGTCCGACAAGAAACTAGTGATTGACCCTAAGAACATCGACGTGACTCCTAAAGACTTTATGATTGCAATCAAGAAGATGGTTCCTTCATCTGAGCGATCTACATCTTCCGGGGCAACGGCTCTCCCTCATAATGTAGAGCCTCTACTTCGCCAGCAACTGCTCGAGATCGAGACCTCACTGTCTGAAATTCTTCCCCAGCGAAAGCGGCTTACTGCGCTTGAGGAAGCTCAATTCGAGGAACCCCAGGATGGCAATGGCTTCAAGCGAGAACAGATCATACAGGAATTCGATCGGTCACGGGTCTTCCGACCACGCCTTCTCCTTCGAGGCAAGGAAGGCATGGGTCAGCAGTACCTCGCGGCTGCTCTTCTCCACCATTTCGAGGGTCTGCATGTGCAGGCATTCGATCTGCCAACTCTTCTCAGTGACTCCACCCGGTCACCCGAGGCCACTGTTATCCAACTATTCTCAGAGGTCAAACGTCATAAGCCCAGTGTCATCTACATCCCGAATCTCCAGACCTGGCTCGACACCGTTGGGCCAGCCGTGATTTCTACATTCATGAGTTTGCTGCGATCTGTACCGCCTACTGATCCCGTCTTACTACTCGGAGTTCTCGAGGCAGCTGGGGATGACGTCGATAAAGTTATGATTCAGAAGCTCTTTGGGTTTTCCAAGAAGAATCTCTACGAGCTGCAAGCCCCTGGTGAGCCAGCTCGATATGAGTTCTTTGGTAAACTCATTGAGTACATCAAAACGGCGCCGTCCGACTTCCCAGACCCAGAAAACCGCAAGAAGCGGCAACTTGAAGAACTGGAAGTCGCCCCGCCTCCGCCTCCGAAGCCAGAGATCCCAGTTTCCAAGAAGGAGCGGAAGGCTCAGAAGAAGAAGGATCATCACACGCTCAACCTTTTGAAGATCCGTATTCAACCCATTATGGATCAAATCAAGAAGTACAAGCGGTTCCGACAGGGCGTGGTCGACGAATCTCAAATTCGTTATCTGTGGGAGCAGGAAGATCCCAACATTGTCACAAGCGATCTTCCCCTAGACCCTCTTAGTCACCCATACGAAAAGGCTTACGACAAGCACGGCGTCCCTGGTCTGCGTGAGGTCGCGACTGACAAGTTCTATTACAATATGGAAATTGTTACGATGGAGAAGCGACTTTCCAACGGCTACTACAAACGTCCGTCTGATTTTCTGGCTGATATTAAGCGCATTGCTAAGGATGCCCGGACTCTTGGCGAGCCAGAACGGCTTTTGAGAGCCAATGAACTGCTGTCCAATGTTGAAGTCGATATTTCGACTATCGAACAAGCGGAACCGGCCCTCGTCGCAGAGTGCGAACATGTGTACCTGCGCGAGTTGGCCCGTGAGAAGGAGGCTAATGAGCGCGCGCAGCGACTGCAGGAAGAGGCTGCGGCCGCAATGTCCCGCCCCGGCACCGCAGGGGGACCCAATTCTCACCCTGCAGACCGCGATGGCTTGTTCAAGAACGATGCTGATGGGCGGCCTGTCACTCCTACCCGTCACGCCAATGTCAGCTTCACTAATGGCATTGGTTATCATAACGGGGGTGGCTCAGACCTCAATGAGCCCGCGCCTCATGGTCAGAGCAACGGCTCACACGGCGATGGTGATGGAGATGTCTTCATGACCAACTCGGAGGATCACTCTGGCAGCAAAGACACTCAAGTCAGCTCGTTCGGGCCGTCAGCTCAGCCCAGACCGCCGTATTCGCACACTGCGCCTTCGCAGCAGATGCGCCGGGAATCTGGCTTGTCCAGCTTCTCTCAGACTGGGGTTGTTACTCCCATGGTCCCAGGGTCACAGCCAGGAGACTACACCAACGAGGCGTCTACCACACAGACCACCTCCGACAAGAAGTCGTCCGGGCCATCAGCGCACCACGACCACACTCAGAGCCTGCACGGGTCGCGTGATGAATTCCCGGATCTCCATCAGTATCCTGACCGTGACCCGCAACAGGAAGAGCATCTGCCTGACACCCAGCAGGGTGGAAGCAGCCAGCCTTCTCCCCAACCTGGTGTGCCCCTAACTCTGGGGTACCCCGAGGAGGCAGGCCCTCTCAACGGGAGCCAGTCACAGCTGAAGCCCCAGCCCCCCTTGTTCGACGCGGGTGCTTCTAAGCCCACGCCTGAACTGATTCTCGACCTGCCATACGTCGAACATCTTCACAAGCAGCTAGGGCTGATGACCAGCGGGTTCTCTGTTGAGCAACTAGAGCAGCTGAACACCAGCCTCATGGACTTTGTTTGGCAGAAGCGTGGTGAGTGGAATCGGACCATGGTCGCTAGGGGCGTCACCGACACCTTCAATGCCGTGTTGGAGGACATCCAGTCCCTCCAGGAGATTGGCCCCATCAGCCAAAACACGAAAGAACAGCTCGACAACCCGAGCTTTTCGGTGTAAAGAGGGCTATGATGATGCCCCCCCTTTTTCTCATTCCCTTGTTCAATTTCATGTCAATATCTTTGTCTCAGCTGAGGTCATCAGCCAGATATGGTTCTGGGTTATGCGGTGCAATATTCAGGGGTTCTCACGGTGTTTGCCCAGTCATGGTTCTCCCCATTCCGTCTTTTCTGCCTTTATTTTGTATTGATTATGGCAAGATGTGTGAGTATTTCAAGCGAAATAAGGAGGGATTTCATAGTACCATACATTGAGAGAATCGAGGCTTCTCATTCCACTATGCTTTTAATAATGAAAGTAGTCTTAGAAATAAGTGGAGTTGGCTAGTCGGAGACACTCAAATGTTGCCAACTTGCGTATACTTCGCTGGAGGCGGAACATGTGACGTCGACCCACTAAACACCTGGCCTTTGTGGCCGTTCCGCTATGCCTGCCCTGTGAATACTCTCAACTCACTCTTCCCACTGCCCATCTCTCCCTCGACCTTGCTCCCTCTGGTCTCAATCCCTGGAATATGACCGGACTTTGAATACCCGATATTGAATTCTCTTCTTCCGGCATTGCCTCCTTTCTAACTATCGCCTCTCCCTACCGCGCATTCATACACGTTACAACACCCGCACCCGCAACAATGGTGGACTGGCTCAGTCTCGCCGTGCCACTCGCCTACCTCGGCGTGCTCCTCGGCTCTCTCGCTACATTCTCTTCTCTCTATCGCAAGCGCAAGGCCCGTACGTATCACCTCGAAACCACCTCCCACCCCCAGCACACGACACACCCGCGTAGCATCTCCCTCCCTCCCATTGACCCATGAAATCTAACCTCTCTCACAGAAAAAGCCGCCTCCCTCGAAGGATGGTTCCCCGCCCACATCCAGCGCGACATCTACTTCTCTCTCATGCACCTCGACCCCCCCTCCCAAAATACCACCGAAAAGAAAACCCCGCCAGTCCCCGAATCCGTCCTCAAAGCCGCCCTCCTCCGCCGCGCAACGGAAGACATCCGTCGCGTAATGGCCCTCCGCTCGCAGAAGCAAGCCCTCTCCATGCTCCTCCAGCGCGGCAGTGTCGGCGACGACCTGTGGCAGCGGTTCCTGCGCGCCGAGAAGGAAATGGAAGACGAGGTGCGCGATGTCGTTGCCGAGGCGAATGCGTACGTGCCCGGCTGGGGACAGGTTATTTTCCAGTCGGCCAATGAGATGTTAAATAATGATCTTTATCGCGCGAGGATTGCGGAGCATCAGGGGAAGGTTGGGGAGGAGAGGGAATGGTGGGATAGGAAGAAGAGTAGTATTCAGGAGGGGTTTATGAAGGAGTTGGATGGGGAGGTTGTGGGTGAAGGGGCGACTGCGACTGCGACTGCGCAACGGCCTGTTACGCCCGCGAAGGCTGCGGCGCCTGTGTCGGCGTCCGCGCCCGCGCCGGCGGGCTCGGTGCTGGGCAGTGATGATGATGCGGTGTTGGTTGAGGCGGATTCCGGGGTGAATAGCCCTGGGAGTGCGGCTGGGGGTGGGAAGAAGAAGAAGGGGAAGGGGAAGAAATAGATGCTTGCTTGTACAACTATGCTCGGGTTTCTCTCTTTCTTGGGTTAGCACTCTTTTCATTTCATTGGGGCTCATCCAGAATGGCGTTGTTCTTGGGTGGATATCGTATAGAATCCTGGCACACTCTTGTTCATCACAGTATCAGTAGGTCTGGTGACAATATTGTACATTCGCAGTCTAAAATTACGAAGAGCTGGGTACTATTATACAAGTCCATTTACCGCAGGCTATAAAACGCATTTGAACGCCAGGCCATGCCATCTCGCACGCCCTTGACCAAGACAAGTCACTAGAGCAACTTGCTATCATCTACACCAAGGGGCGGCCCTAGATCGATCCCCTCCACGGACATCTCAGTTGCAGCCTGCGCAAGCTTCGCTTCGACCTGCACCGGATCTAATCCCTCAGTCCGGCTCAGGACAATGCGCAGTAGACTAGCCATAACCTCAAGCTGGTACAGCTGTTTCTCATGCGGATCGAGTTGCTCGATACTCAAGCCCTGCGCTTTCAAAGCAAGCGACCTGCGTTCTCCGAGCATCCCCAGAAGCTGGCTGACTTGGCTGATATTCTCCTTGCTCCGGGGGGTGGAGGAGAGTCGTCGCAGGCGGCGCTTCGGGGTGTCGGCTGGTACGCCTGCGAGGCGTGCGACTTGGAGAACGATCATGCGGGCGGTGACGTCGTCAGGGGCGTAGCCGAATGCCGCATGCATGGAGTGGAGTGCGACGAGGGTACCCGAAAGGTCTTTGGACAGACAGAAGCAGCGGATGATCTGGTCGTATAGATCCTTGGAGAACTGCTCGGTGGTGCTCTTTTGGGCTCGTGAGGGAAGCTGCGAGTACCAGCGGACCATGTGGGAGTATAGGTGTCGCGCGGAGGGGAAACCTGCGTCGAAGGCCGTGCGTCCGCGGTCGTATTGCAGCTTGGCGCAGTCCCAGAGGCATGCGAAGGTTTCGAGGTCGGGTCGGATGCTGGTGGTCATGGACTGGTATTTGCTCCAGAGAGCGCGAATATCTTGCTTACGGAGTTCGGCGTAGAGGAGATGGTTCATGAAATAGGAGTTGGGTTGGATGTGTGCGTCGCTCAGACATTTGGCCAGATATTTGACCATGTCGTCGTCCCCACGGCGGGTATAGTGGAGGAGAAGAATAGAGAAGGTTTCAATGCTTGCCGGGGGCACTTGTCGCTGCAGGAACTTTGGTATCCGGCTTGGTTCGATCGCTTGATGTTTGACCTGGATCTGTGGGGATGTCTCGACTGGCTGGTAGCGTTTCCATACGGCATCGATTCGGTGCTGAATCATGGACCAACCCAGTCGTTCTGCTTTGTCTCTGGCAGCTGCATTGCCTTCACGGAGCCAGCCAGCCATGACGCCATTCAGATGCTTGGCATCTGGCTTCACGCCTCGCTCGTACATGAGCTCGATGACCATTGCGGCCGAATCAACCTCGCCCATTCCAATGAGCTTCTTCATCCAGCTGGCGTAGAAGAAGCGGTTGTGGAAACGCCGGGGTAGCATGGTCAGTGCGGACAATGACACTTTATTCACAGCTGCCTCATCGATGCTCGACGCTTGAAGGTTCCCTGCTAGACCGAGAGCTGCTTGATACAAGGCCGTTGAATCATTGGCTGGATCTTGACCTGTCAACATCATATCTTTGAAGACAGCAACAGCGGCATCCGACCGACCAGCGGTGAGGAGACCGATGCTGACCTGGTCATAGTCCTCCATAGTCATGCTGGTCCCCAGGAAAGTTTTCAGTTGCAAATAAAGTGCCCATGCCTTTACTTCCGCTTCTTTTCCGGGCATCCTGCCCCAGGCTGTGATTACCGGAATAAGAACGCGAGGCTGACGGGATCTGTCGTTCGCAAGGAATGCCAGAGCGATGTCTTGGGCTCGTTGGGGATTGTTCTCGGCCGCAAAGAGCCGGACGCCCAGCATCCAGTACTCCTCGAGGTCTTCCTTTGTCTGCGACAGTTCTGTTTGAGATGCCTCCCATTGTTCCAGTGCCTTGCTGACAGCACCGCCTTCGTGTAGAGCTTCGATATATGACAGTATTTGGGATATTGCAAGAGGTCTTCCAACCGACTTCATGTCCTCAGCCAGAATCTGGAGGTGCTTGGACCGCGTAGCTTTCAGGACCTGTGTAGTGACTTGTGATTCCCAGACCAAGTTTAAAATTTCTGGCGCAAGCGTCTTCAAAAAGTCTGGAATGTTTTGTTTGCACCGTCGGTATGACTTCCAGAGCTCTTGCCTGGTGTACTCGTCTGGTGCCTTTCTGGTATAACGTCGCAAAGACTCCTGGAACCGTTTGGAGTAGGCGTACGAGGTTGGGTCGGCGAGTTGTTCCTGTGAGGCTTTCCTAGAAACCAGCTTTCGCTGATTCCTCACGCTATCCTGCCAATTCTCTTGTTCCTGCGCGAGACCCTCAAACTCATCCTTCAGCATATTGTCCAGCTCCTCGTCAAAAACATCGCTCAACGAGGGCTGTGGCTCAACCGGGCCTCGCTCCGCCTCATATTTCCGTAGTGCCTCGAGAGCAATCTTCCGGTCCTGCTCCGGTAGACTCTGAATGAATTCGCCATCGGGCGTGAACGGGCCCTTTTCTAGTATCTTCAGCTCCTCCTGGAGCTTCGAGAGCTCACCCTCGACTTCCGTTTGCTCCTCTTTATCTTCGGCTTCCGGGTCGACCTTCCGTCGGTTCTTGCTCGCGAGGGTTTCTTGTTCGTAAAAGGTGACTTTATCGTTCGGCCCGCCAAAGTCGAGACGGCGCGCATTCACAGCGCTAAACGCGCGCCGGGCAATAGACGGGCTGTGGACCGCATGGCACCATCGAGCTCCTCCTCGAACAGCCTGGCGGAGCATATGGAGTTTTTCATGGGGGTCTGAGGAAGTTTGGTGTGATTGTCGAAAGCTGGAGATCGGAAAACCATTAAACCGCCTGTTCGGGTTTAGCGTCTTTCCGCCTCCGAGCGTGAAGTCATCCGCCTCGACGCGACTTCCTCAATTGCAAGCAGCAATGGATCCTGAAGGCCTCGAGGATGCGCTGGACTTGTCCAGAGACAAGTCGCAGAATCAGGTATGTTATGATTTGATTTTGCCGTGCTTGAACGCAGAATTGCTAACTTGGTAACCTATTCAAGGGCGTGTATATCTACCAGCCCGCAAAGCCTGGGAAAGCTACGGGTGAGCGACCCTCGAAGCGACGCAAGGTCTCCTCTACCAACGATCGAGGCCAAAAATCCGATGTCCGATGCTTTGTACCCTTGTTAAATGGAGAAGAAAACGCCGAGTCCGCGCAATTGCGACACGACACCTACAAACACATTTGGTCGGCGCAGGAGCTCAAGATTCAGGTGCGAATCATTCCGACTGCCTCAGCATCCAGGTTATAGCTGACGGTCAATTACTAGGCTATTCTTGAAGACGTTGACGCTGGAGTCTTGGCCGATGTTCTCTCTTTCGTACGAGAGAATTCGCCTGAAACGTACGCCCTCCCCAGTGAAGTACCGCGAGACTGCGACCTAACTTTGACTTCTAGATGCAACGGACGTATCCCCACAGGTCTGATCACGGTCGGATCCAATGTATCCTCATTGACTCGGTTACTTTCCCGTCTTAATGAGCAACTCTTGACCAGTGGCGAAGGCGGCGTCGTGGTGCTGGAGTCCGGCGATGCCCCTAATTTGAAGACATCTTTGAAGAACATCATTCGAGCCGCGATCACGAATACCGAGGGAAATGACGGATATCAGAAATTTTTGACGGACCGAGCAGTATGTCTCTGTTGGAGGGTTACCTAGCTAAGCTAGACTAACGATCTACAAAGGGACCCCGCCTCCTCGGATATGATCTGGACCTTCTTAACGATTACGTTCAAAGAAAGGGTACGAAGAAGCTGGTTCTTGCGCTTCGAGACAGTGAGGCATTTGATCCAGGCCTATTGATGGATCTTTTGTCACTCTTCAAGTGTGTGCAGCAATACCTGCTGAGCCGATCACCATACGCTAATGCTATCCTAGGTCTTGGCTCGATCGCATTCCATTCACAGTGCTTCTCGGAATTTCGACCTCAGTCGAGCTCTTTGAAGGACGTCTGCCTCGCTCCTGTGTTGCTTTACTTCAAGGAAAGCATTTTGAAGTCCAAGAAGCCGGAAATTGTGTCGACCGTATCTATGGATCGCTGCAGGCTGATCCGGAAGGAAGGCTGTGGCTGGGCCGCAATGTCACCACGACACTTTTGGAGAAGACGCACGACTATTTCCAGACACCAGAAGCCTTCAGTCGTATGGTGAAGGTAAATTTACCCCTAGACTTGCTCTGGTTCGGCCGCTGACCGTGTTTAGTATGCGTACATGTCACATTTCTTTGCCAATCCTTTGGCAGTTTTTTTGGGAAACCCAGCGCTAGCCACACTATCTCAACCCCGGCTCAGCGAGGCCATCAGGAACCTTCCATCGTTTCGCATGTAAGCGCAGTTTCCATGAATGATCCAAGCCTCGATTGCTAATAGTTTTATAGGTTTTGCGAAGACCTTTTAGAGGCAGGCTCCCCGGATGACGTGCGAAACTTGCTTGAAAACGATGAATATCTGCTCCAGGAAGCACTCAGTCATGTTAGTGCTGGCCAGGAAAGAATGCAGCAAGTATTCCACGCTGTTCTTGTCATCCATGCCTGTGTCCAGCACACGCAGAGCGGCAAAAAGACCAGTGTGTCTGATCTTTCAGTCCGCGCGCTATCCGGCGAGCTGCTCGAGTCTCAGGTGGTAGATGACATGCTAGCCACAGTGAGGACTTTCGACTCAGAAAAGCTTGGTTCTCTGCTCGAATCGCTACCCGAAACTCTTCCTGCCGACCTAGGCCTCGGAGAGATCAGAACAGATTTCGGGGCATTGGCCGATGCCAATGCAGACCTCGGCCCGCTTCGCAGTGAATACAATATCAACAGCTCTGTGGTGAAAACAACTGTTGTCCAGCAAAGGATTCTGCTCAGTAAAGGAAAGGCGAACCTATCCAAGCAAGATATCGAGTACACTAAAATCGTGGATCGGCTGGTCGGCTCACTGCAAGAATATCTTACAGAAACCTTGATTCAGCCACAGGAGCTGTTCATGCATGAGGCCTTCTTGTTTGACCTGCGCAATCCCATGAAAGAAAACTTTACACCCCGACCACGCTTTGCCTTGGAGCGAGCCTTGGCAAATCCTTTCGACTACCTGATCTCCTCGACAGATGCAGGCGGCGCGAGAATTTCGGCCAAGCAGCCTGCTACGGCCATTCTTTATCAGCTTTATCTCGAATCCGGGGCTTTGGTCAACATCCATGACCTATGGCAAGCTTTCTACGGAGTATTTGAAAGCGACCAAGGCAACCGGTGTGATGATCGCATGATCATGTCCCTGTTCTACGGTGCATTGTCAGACCTCAAGTCGTTTGGCATGGTTAAGAACAGTCGGAAGAAGACCGACCACCTCGCCAAATCCGCATGGATGGGGCTATAATCGAGACTACTTACAAGTATTCAAGTATTGAGCGAAATTCATGCGCATCTGTTGCTTTTTAATTCAAATTTCCATACTAGGCAAGGGGTATCATGCTCATGCAGTCAAGTATCAAACAAAAGGAAACCGTAAACTTCGAAGCCAAATCAGTCGTCTTGAATCGGCCGCTGAATGATATCATCACGCCCCAAGGGACGGCCTCCTTCACTGAGGACCATGGCTTCTCTCCGCCGCCGTCGCAATGCTTGATCTTCAACACTGCCTTCTTGAAGCCTTCTGGGGGAGGGTTGGTGCATTGACCCAGCCGTCTCGTCCCCGTCTACCATCCACACGTCGCCTTCCGCCTCGTCGTCATCCTCGTCATCATCATGGTTATTCTCTTCAATCATACTGCCCATCAGACCGAATTTCCGAAGTTGTTTGATACCATCCGGATGTGTGGTCAATGTTCCGAAGATAGAGCTCATGACCGCGTCATCAGACCACCAGGTCTTCATCAGGATCACCACATCATGCTTCCGCGATTGCTCGCTTGACGCGCATGGAAATGGATACTTGCTCAGCCAACGGCTGACTATTCCTGCTTCCAGTGCACTTGGAATGTTTTCGGGGAGGAGTATGTTCATGATCTGCAGAGCTTTGAGCTCCCCCGGAGGTCTGGTTTTGGGCAAGATGGGCGAGTGGGTCGTGGATGTTTCTTCGTTATGTTCTTCGAGGAAGTTGCAGAGACAGTTCACCAACGCGGTAAATGTCTGGATGTCTCGTAGATGAGTGCACACGGATGTCCGAGATACTAGAGACTTGTCAGCGCGGGGTTCTTGCTGGTTGATAAAACAGCTTGCATACAAGCTCGGTTTGAGACAAGAAAGTTGAGGGCCGTTAGCGCTCTGCCTCGCCGTATTTTGTCATCCTTGCAGGCCAGGTCCTCCAACAGCAGGTCGCGTGTCTCCCCTTTGGTGGATCTTTCTGAAATTATGCGCAAAGCTCTGCTACTGTTAGTTGTTATAAGTGGTATCGTTCGCGTAGGTCTATCGTACGCAGATCGAAGGTCATAGCTCGTGCTCCCGGAGAGCTTCAGGAGGGTGTCTAGCTTAAGGACTATACAGATGTTAATGAATGAGTATTATGCTTGTCAAATAATTTTAATTTCATACCGTCCTCCGTTCCTTCGCTGATAATCTTGTCTTCCTTCTCGGAATGCTTGATCTCGGTCAAATCGACAACTTGGCGAAGGTCCGAGACGATGCCCCGCACAGAGAAGAAGAGTGACACGCCTGGAGCAATCAGTAATCAATCCATGAGATCCAGTCACGGTCTCCCTACCAAGACACAGCCATAATACTCCATCGCCTGAGAAAGGAGCCATGGTGGGCGCCAGGACGGATGTGGAGGGTGTTGGAGATGCGGAGACGCTGCTGGCAGAATTGTAATCGGCGGAGGCGGTCAACTTAATTTTTTCTGATCGGCTTCGCAACAACGAAAAAAATCTCCACTCGATATCCAGCTCTTCATAACAACAATGCCGCCTTCACAGCTGAAACAGCTGAAGGCTTCTCTTCGGGAGAGCGGGGTCGTCGGTCCTCAGCAATCCAAGAAGCAGAAACGGCAAAATGCGAAGACTGGCGTCTCTGCACAGAATCGGAACCAGCGCAATGCCGCACTGCAAGCAATTCGAGACCGGTTCAACCCTTTTGAGATCAGGCCAACTGCGACCAGAAGCAAATTTGAGGCGACCACTCGCGATGCGAAATCGCAACAAGCGACTGGACGACGTCCGGGTGTCACGAAGTCATTGGGAGAGGAGAGGGTGAGCTTGTCCCCACTGGGATGGATGGAACAGAATATACTAACCAGCTTCCTATCTAGCGTCGCGCAACCCTGTTGCAAGAAATGAACAGCCGCAACAAAGTTGGTGGTCTTGTTGATCGCCGATTCGGTGAAAATGATCCTACCATGACGCCGGAGGAACGAGCCGCCGAACGATTTGCGAGAGAAAGCCAGAAGAAGATGCGCAAGGAGTCGATGTTCAACCTCGAAGAGGAGGAAGAAGAATTCCAACTTACGCATATGGGTCAGTCCTTGACTTTGGATGGCACAACCGTGGACGACTTCGATGGCGGCGATTTGGAAGGGGCCGAATCTGACGAAGAGGCTTCGCGGAAACGGAAACGCTTCGGCGAGGATGACGAGGATGCGGAAGACTTCATCGATTTTGGAGAGGATGGCGAGGCTCTGCCTGAACGCAAGAAGTCCAAGGCGGAGGTTATGAAGGAAGTCATTGCCAAGTCCAAGTTTCACAAGGCCGAGCGACAGAAGGCCAAAGAGGACGACGATGACCTTCGAGACGAACTGGACCAAGAGCTGCCCGACCTGTTCGAGGCTTTGCGTGGCATGAAGGCCCCGGCCAAACCGGAGCCACCCAAGCAAGATCTCGACACCATGAACCCAGAGCGCGCAGCAATGCTCCGAGAGCCGGAAGGAAAGGATACAGAGAAGGAATATGACCAACGTCTTAAACAATTGACGTTTGACAAACGGTCAAAACCCACCGATCGCACAAAGACCGAGGAGGAGAAGGCAGAAGAGGAGGCCAAACGGTTGAAGAAGTTGGAGGAAGACCGACTGCGCAGAATGCGCGGTGAGCAGGTCAGCGACGAGGAGGAAGATGAAAGCGATAAAGATTCTTTCTTCCAGGGCGATGAAGACGAGGAGTCGGAAGTTGACGATGCGGCCGCTTTTGGACTCCACACGACTTCATATGAACCTCGCCCCGAACTCGCTGTCGAGGACGAGGATGACTTTATCATTGACGATGACCTTGTAGAGACACGGTCAAACGTCAGCCTATCTTTGGATGGAAGTGATATCGAAGAGGAGGACCTTTCGGATGAGGATGACGCGGAGGAGTCGGAAGAGGAAGACGAGCTCATCAACGGAATGACATTACCAGCAACGAGCAGCGCTGCTGCGTCAACAGCCGTGCAAGTTAACCAGACGGCTGATGGTAAACTGGCATTCACCTATCCTTGCCCAGGTAATCACGAACAGTTCCTCGAGATCACCAAGGATGTGCCTACTCAGGATCTGCCGATTGTCATCCAGCGTATTCGTGCCTTGCACCATCCTCGTCTCCATCCTGAAAACAAGGCCAAGCTTGGCAGATTTGCCGAGATTCTCGTCGAGCATGTTTCTTACATGGCTAATGAGACTGATGAGCCCTCCTTCGCCATCATTGAGAACATCCTGCGCCACGTTCACTCGCTGGCTAAGACGCACCCCATCAATGTGGCCATGGCTTTCCGTGCTCGTCTTCGCGAGATCTCCGAGGATCGCCCACTCAACCTTCTTCCTGGCGATCTCGTTGTTCTGACAGGCATTTCCGCGATCTTCCCTACTTCCGATCATTTCCATGCTGTTGCTACACCCGCGCACCTGTGCCTTGCTCGATTCTTGGGCCAGTGTTCACTCAACGGCACCTCCGACTTTGTGACTGGTGCCTTTGCCACGAGCTTGTGCCTTCAGTATCAGGCCATTGCCAAGCGCTATATGCCTGAATTTATCAACTATACTCTCAATGCTCTTTGCAACTTGGCCCCTACAGAGTTGAAGGCCAAGAACATGTCATTCCCCTACAGGAAGGCCCAGGAATCGGTGCAACTCGCTCCGTTAAAGAAGGTCACCCCGCGCAAACTGCAGTTCCGGGATGTCAAAGTCACACCGTCGGATTCACAAGCCGAAGAAGACCTCAAGATTTCTCTTGTCACTACCTTTGTCTCCCTCCTTGACACTGCATCTGATATGTGGGCCGAGAAGTCCGCTTTCATTGAGATTTTCGCCCCTGTCCGTACTGTTCTGAATCACCTCCGACAATGCTTCAAGAGCAAGGTCTTTGCAGCCGCTCGTGATCCTCTTCAGTCAACTTTGGACAAGGTCGATGCGCACATCTCGCGCGCCCGCCTTGCCCGCCGCCCGCTACTACTTCACAGCCACCGTCCGCTGGCCATCAAGTCTGCCATTCCAAAGTTCGAGGAGAACTTCAACCCAGACAAGCACTACGACCCGGACCGCGAGCGTGCCGAGGCGAATCGCCTCAAGGCCGAGTACAAGCGCGAGAAAAAGGGTGCTATGCGCGAGCTGCGCAAGGATGCCAGTTTCATTGCCCGCGAGAAGCTGCGCGAGAAGAAGGAGCGCGACGCCGAGTACGAGAAGAAGTACAAGAGACTTATTGCGGAGATTCAGAGCGAGGAGGGCCGCGCGGCCAACGAGTACGAACGAGAGAAGAGGGGACGTCAAGGCAAGCGGTAATCAAGTCGGGTCTGTCGTTGGTGGCATCATTGCAATACTGTCTACTTCGATGTCATGTCTTTTTTGCGCACACTTTGTGGGATTTGTACATAGTTATTTGGCCTCTTTCCGGGGCCGGTGCATGGTTTGGAATCAAAAGCTGGTGTCTATCAATTTTTTTTCTTAGAACGTCACCTTGATCGCCGGATGAGAAAGCATTGGGTCACACCATCCGGAGGGATCTTGAGCCGTTCCTCCGTCGAGAATCCAAAATTCTGATAGAACGACTCCGCGAACTCGTTCGCCTGAACGAAGATATCAAGGCCCTCTCGATCCGCAACCTCGCATCCCCTCGCCAAGAGCATTTTGCCGAAACCACGGCGTTGATACCCATCATCAACTCCGAAATGATCAATACAAAGATGCATTCGCCCACGCATGAATCTCTCGCGATATTCAACCATGCAATTTATCATGGCATCATAGGCCTCCTTGTCAACCTCACCCGGGGGAGGGAACGAGGCCCATCGTCCAGCCCCCGTTTCATTGGCCTCATATCTGCGGAGGGATAGTAGGCCAAGCACTGCATTTGGAGCGCTAGGAGTGGAAATCTTGAGGACGTAACATTTGGGATCTTCGATGTCCATTGCGTACTTCTCTTCCCACCATGGGGCGATGGATTCGGGGAAGATTCTGCGGTGCCACTCTCGTGTTGGGTGATATGCTCTGGCGTGGAGGGTGCCGATGGAGGATAAGTCTGCAGCCTCTGCTAGCCCGACCACGGTATTGGGAATTGCATCAGTCATGCTTTTTTGATGGTGTCCATGATGGTCTATTTGCTGGTCTGCCATCTTGATTGCTAACTTTCGGGGAGTCGTGGGAGAAACGGTCAGATGAGGGGTGATGGTGTATAATGTTACACACCTTACTTATTTCAGCTTAGTAGATCAGCTTAGAAGCAAAATAATTCCAATGTTAAGAACCAGGGCTCATGTCAACTTTATAAAATACCTTCACTCGACAATACCAGGCTCATGCCATGGCATTTAGCTGAATGCTCCAAGCCGATACGGACATGCTTGCGTAGAAGCAACATCTTAACGATTCGTGTAAATATTTATTCCCACGAACGCATAAAATGCGCTCAAGTCTTCCACCCGAAAAGGAATTCCTTCATATTAGGTAGTGACCTAGCTACCTAGGTATGTGAGCCGATATTTCTCCACGTACTCGGCTAGGGACTATCTTCTTGTGCATCTTCTCTCGATATGCTTGGAACTCGACACCAGCCCCGAGGACGCTCGTCTATTTGACGTCAACGATGTGAGACGCCTTGACAGATGTGCGGTAAAATTCATTTAGACTGATCAAGGTTTGGTAGATCTCTAGATCGAACCTCTTGATCATCGCCGTGAAGAGCCTCTCAACCGACCTCGGACATGAGGGTAGCTCGCTCTGTCCACTGTTTCTCTAGTTCTCGCGAGATCCACGAGGTGCGCCACCCGAGATTCTTCTCCACGCGAAAGAGAAACCGTAGTGCTCCTTGTTGCTCGACCGGCTGCTGCAAGCAATAACCAACTAGATATGCTGTTAGAAAGATACGACTGTGATATAAATATTTCGCTACGTCAAGTAACAGACTTACAGCGTTGGAGCAAGTGTGACGCGATATAGTAGCTGTTCTGGACGCTTTCGTTCGATAACGATAGTCCGATGGCCATCACGAGATGGCCAGCGAGGGTTTTCTAGTTTAGATGTTAGCGGTGATAGTAGACAGAGAAGCTGCGAGACAGACTTCTGCGACAATTCGAGCTCGTGACGTTTCGTAATCTGTCAGTCGCTGTGACGGGGCATCCGACAAGGTAAGAAATATCTGTGAAGCGTGATAATATTGCAAGCCGACCACTGGACAACAAGTCGTTAGCTTTGCGCCATATTATGGTGAGTATGAGCGTGACCAACCTGCCGGAGGCGACATAATCCACAGCTCAGGAAAGGGTTGATCAGCAGACAGATTTGGAGGCTGGTATCGCAGGGGTTGCCAGCTCCTTGGCTTGCTGCAATGCCACTCCTTCACGCAGTCAGCCAGTCGCTGCCAGCTTTTCCTGTCAATCGCATACCCCGGCGCGGCGCAACACAACTGCAAGATGCATGCACAGTAGAATATGATAGCATTTGCGCGGGCCGCGTCGTCATCGCGATGGAAGACTGAAGATCGCTCGTAGTTCCGCAAATCCAGCTGTATTGGCTCATACTGAGCTATAGATGAATAAATCGCTTGTCGCAGGAATTGCCAGCTGACAGCTTCAGCTAGACCCCCAGACGACGCAGACCGCGACATGAGATTGAGCAGGCGGTTGGAACCGAGGAAGTGGCATTTTCGATCGGTCGTCCTCTCCAGCTCTTCGTAGAATCGCAGTACAACCACGGTGATGAGAAGATTGTCGTCGTAGGTCTCTTCTGGTTGATTCAGGGCTACTATGAGTAACTGTAGGCATTCTCCGTGGAATGACGACGCTTCACAGTCGCTATTGTTTGTTAATATTGCGTCATGCCTGGCAGCAAGTGCCAGGAGAGCTTTGAACAGCATTGGTTCTTCGAGCGCCCGGCGTGGAACCTCGGTGCTGAAGTGAGACTGGGGGTCACAGATGTCTGCCTGCTATCGTCAGGCGTCGTGATATATTCCATGTCATCAGGGAAACTTACTACAGCGGCGATCTTCTGAATATAGGAGCGGATCAAGTATGCCTCCCTCGGGGTTGGTGTCGAAACATCGATTGGTTCTTGGCCAGGAAAATCATCCGGTGAAATATTTTGAACTGGTTCAACCGTACCGGGAAGGGTCGGTGGGCTTTCATCTGGCGATGAAACTGGCTCCTCAAATTCCTGGTGTCCATCGTCTTCGTCTGGTTCAGATGGTTCGCGTGCGAAGTTGTCGAATTGACGCACGAATGTCACTGGGTGACCATAAGGTATATCATCAAAAAAGCCGGTCTGGATTGCAACGAAGGAGGACCTTACCTGGCCGTGAAGCCCCTACCCACACCTGCTTTTCATCCCAGACGAGATCGAACCGGGTTAGAGCATTCTCACACTGCTGATATATAGAGCGTACTGGCTTGAACTGGAAGCGTGGCACGAGATGACATTGCCGGCCCAAGCGCGTACAACGAGAGCATGACGGGGCGCCAGCTGGCACTACACAGCGGACATGACGATGGCGACAGCGAGCGCAGCCTTTGGTTACACGCATAGCGTAGCGGTCGATAGTGGATCAAGGAGGAAAGTATTGACGATGGAGAAGAAGCGGGGATGGGAATGGATTTGGTTAGCGTCAGCCGGTTTTGTGTCCATGCACAGATCTGGGCACAACAGCCAGATATAGGTATAGTCCAAACAATCCTGACGATGGAAAGCTGGTCTAAACGCACTCAGTACTCTTAAAGTCGTATCTTCCTACATTATGAAATTCTCTACGATCCGGGGACTCTGTTAGTCCTTTACCTAGGCTACCTCTATCTATCGCCTTATCTTTGCGTGTCGCTGATGGCAAATCCGCCAATCCATTAGAACTATAGGAAGAAGGCCTCTAAACTAGCTGCTGCAAGCAAGGAAGCACAGTCGCATTTCGAATGGCTGCAATCAGACACAATGAAGTTCGTTTCAAGAAGTGTCCAATTGTCCTCTTTGCTTCTTCTGAATGTCACAGATATCGTCTTCACCGTTTGGAACGCGGGGTAGGTTTCTCCACCTCACGGGTCCAAAAACTGTAGACCCGGACTTCTGTCCTTTAGAGTTCAGTGTTCACCACCCGCCTCACCTTGAGTGCAACTTTGACGCCCTTTCTTTCAGCATGCTTAAGCTGTTACTGTGCTTTCGCCCAGGAAGTTGGCCAGACGAGGATAGTGCTTGCTAGCATGGCAGCAGCGACCCCCATGTCACTCACGGGTACCCATCCCAGAAAAAATCCCGGAATAGTCAGGTCCAAAAGATCAATCATAAGTTGTTTCAAGAGAGACATAGTTGGCAAGACTGGTTTTGAGGATGTAGAACTGACAGAACTCTTCTCTTTCTCTTTCACCTCCGTCGAGTCTTCTCGCGTGCGGGGCGTCTCTGGGCGCGAAAGGAGATCCAAGACGATTCTAGTTATTGCGATGCAGATAGCGTAGAACCAGAACTTGTAGGCTTCAAGCAGAATTGGTCTGTACCATGAGACCAAAAGGACATCCATGTCATGCAACTGCTCTTGAATGTCAACGGTCTGCTATCATTGCTGAAAGACTTGAAGCCGGCCACTCACTATAGTCGTGCCCTCCAGAACAAGATACATTCCCAAGCAACTAGATTCGGCCAGCTTCAATACTGCAGTCCTGCTTTTCAGAGGGAATTCTGTCGCCAAAATTTGCTGTACTTCCAGAAAGCAATCTAGAAAACTGAAGAAACGGAGGAAACGCCTCGCTGGAGAAAATCAGTACTGGAGTCCCACTGCCAAACCCACAACAAGCATACCTAACGCTATTTGCGATGCCGCAATTGAGCATCTCATAACAGTGGCACCATTGAGATTGATTCCACTCCCGATAAGGACCATGCTATGGAACAGACGGAGGGTTAAGTCCAGACCGGCTGAGGAATTGGTGAAATTCGCCAGTTGTTTGGGGAGCGATGCCCTTGAACCGTCTTGAGCCGTTCGAGCCATTGGAGGAAGTTTCAGGTTTCAATAGTATAAGAAGAAACTGATGAATCAAGAAGAAGAATAGTAATGTACCGATAGTGTGTCTCTCGCATTGGGTTACCGGTGTTCCCTTAAACAAAATGCGAAGAGTGACGCTTTGGTAGCCCTTGACTTTCGGTCCTTTGATCCACGAGCCATGAATCAGTGGGCTCGGACCCATGCCGCCCACCCGAAAGTCGGTATAATGGACAGGATACGATATCTGACCCTATCTGACGCCTCGTATTGTGGTGGCGGCGGGGCCACGTTCGGGCTAAACTTACCAAAGTGCGGGGATCTACGAGAAGGAGGATGAATACGTTTTAGGAAAGTTGCTCCATCTCTGGCTGATGAAGTTATTAGCTCGGATATTTCTCTCCGAATCTCGATCCTCCCTAAGCTTCAACTTTGCTTCTGCTCCTTCTTCATCTTTTGTACCAAATCATTGCTCCTTTGGCCTCCGTATTCAGACACTTCAACAGTCATGGAGGCTGCAACACACTCTTTGGAGGCGAGTGGACATAATCGCCCCCCTTCGGCAAAGAAGGGCATTGAGCCAAGCCTGCATGAGAAGCATGACAGCGAGGAGGGTCTGACATCTGAGCTTATATCTGCTGGCTCGGAGCACCTACATCGAAAATTAGGTGGAAAGGAAATCCAGCTTTTAGCAGTGGGTGGCGCGATTGGAACGTGTGAGTGAGGCTGATGAACAGAGAAAACACAATAAACTGACTTTGCCATATAGCTCTGTTTGTACAAATGGGCGCAAGTCTACCAAAGGGTGGTCCAGCGGGGCTTTTCTTGGGATTTGTGGTTTATGGAACTGTCATCTGGTGTGTTAACCAATGCTTCGGTAAGTATTTCCAATCTCTGCGTTCTGAACATCGCATGCTGATTGAGATGTAGCTGAAATGGTCACTTATCTCCCGATCGCTTCTCCCTTTATCCGCCTGGGTGGATTTTGGGTCGATGATGCCTGGGGCTTTGCGATGGGCTGGAACTACTTTTTCCTTATGGGTGAGAGTTAGGCCCTGAGGGCCCTGGATTTGTTCTCTTTGACTAATTCATCTTCTCAAAGCCTTCGCTATCCCGTACGAGATAACGGCAGTCAATGTTCTTCTTACCTACTGGACTGACAAAGTCCCTGTGGTCGCGGTCGTCATGATTTGCCTAGTGATATTTGCGTACGTCACTCACCACAACTGCCGTGAATAGAAAGAAAACTGATCCGGCATTTGCAGTGTTCTAAACGGCCTCGCAGTCCGGTATTTTGGAACGGCCGAGTTTTACTTGGCAATTTTCAAGGTCTTTCTCATGCTGGGACTAATTTCCTATACCTTTATCACAATGGTCGGAGGCAATCCTGACCACTGGGCCTACGGATTCACGTATTGGAAAAATCCCGTGAGTCCAATTTGATCTTTTATTCAACCTGTGCCCACTGTCGTGCTAATCTTTGTGCTTGGAGGGCGCATTCGTCGAGCATCTCGTTCCTGGAAACACCGGTCGCTTCCTGGGATTTGTTTCTTGCGTTATCCAAGGTTCCTTCACGTAAGTGTCCCCGACAGATCCGATTGGCATACTGTATGGCTGATTGCATCTTGCAGTATGGTCGGTCCCGAGTTCATCTCCATGACGGCTGGCGAAGCAGAGAACCCTCGTAAATTGATGCATCGAGCTTTCTCCTCTTTCACCTGGCGTCTGCTCTTGTTCTTCCTTGGCGGCGCTCTCTGTGTGGGTATTGTGATTCCTTACAATGATGAGCTCTTGCTCAAATATATCGATGGAACTGAGGGCGGCACTGGAGCTGCGTAAGTGTTCTAATTCTAGGTATAAAAACCCTAAACTCGCGAGCTCATCGAAAATATAGCTCTCCCTACGTTATTTCCATGGTCAAATTCGGAATCAAGGGTCTTCCATCTCTGGTCAACGCTCTGATCATGACCTCCGTTATTTCCTGTGGAAACAACGTCGTATATTCGTCGATTCGCACGCTTCATGGCCTGGCGGCAGATGGCAAGGCACCCGCAATTTTTGCCAAATGCAACAAATTTGGTATCCCAGTGTACTCGGTCATCGCAGCACTTGCATTCTGCCTCCTCTCCTTGCTGCAGCTGGGCAATACCTCTGCCACCGTTCTCAACTGGCTAGTGGGAATTTGCACTGCCTCGTATATGATCAACTACTTCGCTACGGTGGTGACATACCTTCATTTCTACGCCGCTCTTAAACGCCAGGGCATCGACCGGAAAACCCTGCCATACCGGGGCTACTTCCAGCCCTATGCGGCATATTATGCCGCGGTAATGACATTTGTTGTGGCCTTGATCCTGGGCTATACTGTGTTTATTGATGGCCATTGGGATATTCCGACGTTCTTTACGTCTTACCTGATGATTGGTTTTTTCATTGTTGCATTTGTGGTTTGGAAGTTTGTGAAGCGGACACACTATGTGCGGCCAGGTCAAGCGGATCTGAAGTTGGGAGACATCAAGGCCCAGATTGACCTTTATGAGGAGCTATATGAGCCTCCAAAGAGAGGTAGGATTTCCGGTTGGTTTAACAGCTGGTTTGAGTAGTTTGGGTGTTATATTTGTCCTTTTGAACGTGGATATGCCTGGGGTGGATGTATTAATACGGTGGTACAATCACTTTCCTACGTATACTACAATGTTTGCAATTTGCGTTCTAAATTGGCCGAGTCGTTGATACGACAAAGCCGTTCCTTGAGCCATGAATACTTAGATTAGGAATGGAAATAGTGAGAATTGTGTGGATAGTGCCAGGATATAGGCCTGTCCCTCGGAATGAAATAATGTTTTAATGCTTTACCGAAAAGAAACGATGGAAGGCTCTGTCAATGTGTTTGCTTGCTGACTACGGTAAAATCCATAATCTGGCTCCAGTAGTGTAGATTTGCCTCATATCTCACATTTTCATCAACCCACAACATCGTCAGCGTTCAAGATCAAAGTGGCGAAAAAGAGAGGCTCTCGCACGAATTCATCAGCTCGAATAAACTCATCAGTCGTATGCGCCCGGTTGAGGTTTTCTACCAAATTCACAGGTGTGAACCTGTAAATGTTTTTGGTCAAGGCCCAAAAGAATTTGGTGTCGGTGTTGGCTGGCATCAGATACGGCGTAACAATGAGTTTCTCGTCCGCTCCTAGTGGTTTGAGAACATTTTGAATTGTGCCAGACAAGATGCGGTAGGCTTCGGCATCAATAGGAGAGACTGGTGCTGGCTCCAAGGCGTCAACTCCGAACATACACACTTTCCGTTTCTCAGTAGCGCTACATGGCGAGTGGAACCCTGAAAACACCATCTTGTGCTTTTCAGCAATGGGTCTGACCAGGGCCTCGTAGTGCGCCTCAACCTCAGCAATAGATGTTTCGACAGCCAGACGCAGGTTCACCATCGTGGATGCTGCTTCGGGAATGGCGTTGAT
Organism: Penicillium simplicissimum; assembly: GCA_024706585.1. Lineage (NCBI taxonomy): Eukaryota > Fungi > Ascomycota > Eurotiomycetes > Eurotiales > Aspergillaceae > Penicillium > Penicillium simplicissimum. The sequence continues at coordinate 2,953,175 of JAMZTW010000044.1, forward strand.
TTTGACGCCGCCGTTGATCTTTCCCACAGACTGGCTTGTCTGGAAGTAGTATCTCAGATTGTCCAGTGCCAGGGCGAGCTGTTCCTGGCTGACACTGTCGTTTTGAGCTGCCATGCTCAACCTGCGGCGAACTGCTTCTGGAAAGCTCGAGTCGGGAGCATGGACGGCGCCACACTCGAGGAAGCGGAACATTGGATTCTTCAGAGTGACTTTCCCGGAAAATGGGTTGCTCTCAATCGAGACCACTATCTCTGACAGGATACCGATGACATTGTGGTCCGGTGGGTTGCTCGCATGGCCGCCCATTGAAGAGACATTGATCCCGACATCCAGGTAGCCCTTTTCTGTCACGCTGACCATGGCAAAAGACTGATCAAATTCTCTTTGAATACCTGTCGAGCCCTCGTCCATGATCAAGTAAATTCCGTCATCCCCATATTGCTCATGGAGAAAATCCGAAATAGGCCTTCCGCAATTTTCGCCACTGATCTCTTCGTCACAGCCAAATGCGAGTATGACTGTTCTTTTTGGTTTGAATCCACTTTTGATGAGAAGGTCCAAGCTCTCAATGATAGAGATTAGGTATCCCTTGTCGTCTGTGGCGCCACGGCCCCAGATGATCTCACCATCGTAATGGCCATCATAAGGCGGATGAGTCCAGTCCTTGACGTTCTCTGCCAGCACGGGCACTACATCTTGATGCGCGAGCATGAGGATTGGCTTAGCCTCCGAGGGCGGGACGCTGCCTTCCCATGTAAGGACCAATCCGTGCGTGTTTGCGTGGTCGAGCTTCACATTCTGGAAGACTGTGGGATAGCTGGCTTTGACATAGTCCTCGACTTGAAAGAAGACATCCCACCGTCCATCTTTGCCAATCGGCCCCAAGTCATCATAGCTCTCGGATGGGATTTGGATAATTCCGGAGAGCTTGTTGATGATTTCTCGTTGGTATGCCACGGACTCGACTTTGTCGCGAACATACCGCTCAACTTGGTTGTTCCTTGGAGACAGGTTTTGTACTTGCTGGCATATCCCGGAATCTGCCCCAGACGTGTAAATGTCTAGCTCACCCGAGCTAGACGGCCAGATAGTATTGTCGAAGAATGAGAAAAATGCTGAAAGAAGGCCGATGACCAGCGTGCCGTATGTGAACCATGAGCTGTTTGAACTCTTTACTCTCCGTGGGAGCTCATTGATAGGTTCGGTCATTGTTAGAAGTGTTGATAAGCTGAGACAATGAAATCCTGTGTGTAACGATAGGGATTTTCGACGTCTACCAGCTCGAAGGAACCTGGTTCAGGCCATGCGATATATTTGCCGTTTGGTCCAGGCTTCCGGGATTCGCATGACAGTGCAACAGTGTCAAGTGCTATCTTGCCGTCTATCCTGTTCCCCGGATTCGTACTGCAATATCTTTTTGCTCCCACTAGCGTAGTTAATGCAAGTGCACTAGATAACGAGCTCGGCATTAGGTTTCAGCCTGCGGGGTAATCAACTTAGCTCCAACGCCACGATGCCACCGTCCGAGGATGGAGATTTTAGAGTTGGGGCCATTTCCTATTCTGGTATCTTACAGCGCGTATCCAATATTCCAAGTAATTTAGGCCGCCCTATGGACCGGGTAGGGATTTTGATCCGTCGATAGTTCAGAGCGCAAGGCGAAATTGTGTCTAATTCACTGGGAAGGATCAAGAGTGGTAAACGCTCACGGGAAACTCTTCTGTTTCCCGAGATCTACACTCGTATCCAATTTGGGTTCTTAGGTATCTCTCCTTGAACATATTCATAGAAGGCCCGCTGATAATACAGCCCGCGCTGGGTGTTCTGTCTTTGCATTCATTCCTGGCACTCGTCCTACTTCTTAAGAAACCACAAAAATTCAACATCGAGCTCCCTTAATCAAACGCAAAAATCCCTACCACCTAGTGACGTATCAGTCAGCCACCGACATGTTGAACCCGAAAGCATCACCTGCAGCCAATGAATTTCGCAGCGACACTTTCACCACGCCCACGCCGTCTATGCTGGCTTCTATGACGACCGCATCGTTCGGAGACGACGTGTACCAAGAAGATGCCACCACCACGAAATTTCAACAAGAAATTGCCAGATTGACTGGAAAGGAAGATGCCTTATTCATGCTCTCTGGAACCATGGGAAACCAAATCGGCGTACGGGTTCATCTCAACCAACCTCCGCACTCTGTCCTTTGCGACTATCGCGCCCATGTCTACGCCGAGGAAGGGTCTGGCTTGGCCGTGTTATGTCAAGCCATGGTGACGCCTGTACACCCAGCCAACGGTATATACTTGACTTTGGACGATGTCAAGAAATGGGCCATTTTAGGAGATGATATTCACACGGCGCCGACAAAAGTGATCAGTCTTGAGGTGACCATAGGTGGAGTTCTGACTCCTATGGAGGAGATCGAAAAGATCTCTGAATTTGCACATGCCCAGGATATTAAGGTCCATTGCGATGGCGCCCGTCTATGGAATGCCTCTGCAGCCACGGGTTACTCCTTAGCCGACTACTGTCAGTATTTTGATACCGTGTCAATGTGCGTCTCGAAAGGACTCGGTGCACCAGTTGGTGGAGTGCTTGCCAGCACGAGTGCCAACATCAAGCGAGCCAGATGGCTGAGAAAGCAGGTGGGGGGCGGCATTCGCCAGGCCGGCGTTTTGACGGCTCCAGCCCTGGTGGCTCTCGAAGAGGTCTGGCCTACGATGAAAGAGACACACGAGAAAACTAGGAAGCTAGAGCAGGACCTGGCAGCACTTGGTGTCGTACCTCAAATCCCGGTTGACACAAATTTCTTTTTCATTGATGCCGAGAAGTCGAACGTGGATATGGGCATCTTGTTGGAACAATGTGCGAAGTTCAATGTGAAGCTCATGGATGAGCGAATTGCTTTGCATCATCAGGTCAGTGATGAGGCAATTGAAAATCTCAAGGCTGCCATTGCTGAGACAATAAAGCTGACCAAAGCATTACCCCTTGGCCATGGCTCGAAGTTTTCGCGAGGTGGCTATGGGAGTACCTCGAAAATGAACGAGTACAGCTAGTTACCTGGTTCCAGTGTGATGCTCCTAGCTCGTTTTCAAAATCATAATTGTGAATGTACCCTTCTCTCCATCTTCTTCAGCTCAGATACAAAGTGATAGAATTTATGCGTATGGCTCAGCTAGGCAATGCGTTGTACTGATAATTGATGATGCTGACCAAGGTAAATTTGTATGATCTGACAAGTGGCGAGTGAGATGTACGAGCTTTAAAAAGTTGAAACAAAGTGACAAATGATACAGGAAATAAGCACGGCAAAGAGCATTGGAGGAAAAATCAAGTCAAACAGGCCTCGATTGACTAGTGACTAACACGGTCAAGCACTCTGTGTCGGGTCACCTAGCGCAGCTGCGGGCTTGTAATCGCTGAAGTCGTATTCAACATCGTAATCCTCCTCATCCACATCTCCATCGCTAAGCTCAACGTCTTGAAGATTCTCACCATCATCAATCTCATCACTAGTAAATCCATAGTCCTCCTTTCGGATCTTCTTCCAAGCCGCAATAGTTTGTCTTCGAGTGAGGCAGAAAGGCAGCTTGGACAATGCAACGCACCCGTCCTGGGTTACTTCCACGGTCTGACCGATGGAACTGGCAGTGTCCGTGGCCTTGTCCATCAAAATAATATGGATAAAGAAGACCATGCCTGGCAGGGCCACCACATTCTGACAGCGCACAAACATGGGGAAATCCATCCAGGTCGGCGAAAAAGTAGCGCCCAAGCTATATCCACAACTATTGAAACGTTGGTCTCGGAAGCCATTCTCATCCGCAACACGAGCATAAGCCTCGAACACGTCGCCAATCTCTCGGCCTGGTTTGAGAGCCGCCATCGCTGCCTCCATCTGAAGGATGTTGACTCGATGCATCTCCCGCGCCAGCTTGGTGATACCACCGATTGGAATCGTGCGCATCAGGCACGCGTGATAGTGCTTGTAAGCTGCGGCATGCTCAAGCGTGAGTTGTCGGTCGATCTTATCCTTGCCCGTCGAGTAACGCGTGAGCACGGCCTTGTTGCCCGAGACGAGGATATTTTCATTGGCAGGATCATCGCCACCACCTTCGTAGACTGTGCCGACAATCTCCCGCCATAGATCTCCTTCATAGGCACCGGGCTTGGCCAACTTGAGGGTACGAATGAGGGCGAAGTCAGCGAGATAAGCGGCCTTTCGGACCTTGCGCATTTCAGCTTCCGATTTGATGATGCGAAGCTCCCGGGTGAGCAGGTCGCTATGGTCGACCAGCGTACAGAGGCCGTCCACGGCTTGTTCCAGGGCCTTTCCCAGGCGGTGCGTCAAGGAGCAAGAGTCTGGCTCATAGCCAATTCTCTTGGATGCCGAGTCAATTCCAAAATCCTTCAGGACCTTGGGGACTAGAGATACAGGGTTACTGCCAGCGTCGTCGGATCGGATGAGGATATCTTTTTGCTCCAAGGTGGAAGTGTAGAGAGCTTGACGGAGATCGGGGATCCGGGTGATCAATTTCATGGAGCCATCTTTGTGGAAGTACATAGCTTGAAAGAAGACGTAACCGAAGGTATCGAAGCCGGTCAAGTAGTAGAGAGACTCTTGTTTCGTCATGAGGAAACCATCGAGATTCTCTCGCTCCATGAGCTCCAGAACTCGCTTTTGACGCAGATTAAACTCATTTTCTGAAAAGTGCAGCGCTTTTTTGAAAGGTTGGGCTTTCTTGATCGGCGCCATTGTTGTATAAAGTGGGAGAACAGGACGACTTCGGGCTGTTGAGCTATTTAGTCGGTCCCAGTGCGCAAGAGCATAGTCGCTTTTATACCCCGTAGACTACTAAACTACTACCCCTCTTCTTGAAATACCTTGGACAGCTCTGGCAACACAGACCGTTGGTCTTACTTAGGAAGATTGCTCCGCGCGTTCTACGGAGCCCTGCCACGTGGAAACTACCCCTCAGCGGGGGCAAGATTACAGTAAGCGCAAGATACTCGGGCTTACAGATAGCGAAATGGAGTTTTTCCGAGGGAGTACTCTAATCTACAAACTCTATACAGTAACTTGGTCCATTCCTCTGGACAAGTGGGTTTGAACTGGTGCAAGACGAGTCCTTTCTCGTGAAATGAGGTTCGTTCAGACATCCTCGGCTCTGCTTTTAGTCCCAATAGTTTACCTTTTGAAAGAAGGGGGTGAAATCCGTGTCAGACTTGAAAAACGACGATTAATTGTGTCAATTCCCTATGTGCTTCAGCTACCATGCCCAGCGCGAGCCATTTCCATTTCGGTCATCATTCTCCCATTCGACTGAAAACAGGGCCCGTCTGAGCTTGAAAGTCCCTATCGAGTCGACGCCATGCGACGCTGGATGTTTGGGTTTGCCAGCTTTGCTCAAGTCTCCGATAAAGTACCTTCAACGAGACTTGATTCGCTTATAATCAGCAGATTTCGGAGTTTAGACCACCCATACGTCGCATACCTTCTTCTCGTGCTTTCTCGCCTATAAATTGGCTTGGTAGGCGGAAGCGCGAGGCATACTTGAAATGGGGATTCGCTGGATTGTCCCGAAATGAGGTTTAGTCGACTTGACACTCTAAAATAGAACGCGATATAGCAACATCAACGATGACTTTTCAATCTTGATTCTCACACAAATCTCGAGCATCTATGAAGATGGCCAGTGAACCAAAGGACGAGCAAGACCAACCCGTCAAAACTGTCATCACCGCAGCCGACCACGGCCGCCTCGACCTCGTCACCAACCTACTTGACAACGGCACAGATCCGAATACAGTGGATGAACTCGGCACCTCGGCTCTCTACAATGCAGCCATAAGAGCCCATTGGCGCATCGTCCGCCTCCTCCTTGAAAAAGGCGCTTAGCCCAGGACTTTAGACGGTAACGATGCGATAGCGCTCCACCTTGCTATCCGGGAAGAAAACAAGGAGATCGTCCGTCCACTTCTGGAATGCAATCCTGCAACGTGTAACCTCAAATAGAATGGCCGGTCCGAGCCCATTTCCATCGCCGTTGCAAGGGGGTATGCGGATATAGTCCAGAATCTGCTGGATTGCGGTGCCGTGGCGCTAGGTCCGGCGGGCGATGACACCCCGCTGCATCTAGCGGCGAGGAAGGGGTATCATGATGTCTGCGAGATTCTGTTGAAAGATGACATGAGTTTGACGCGGTCAGTTTGGGAACGGTTGGTTGGGCCTGTTTGCAGGTTGATTCGAAGGACGGAACGACGCCTTTCGGGTATGCAGTGCAAAAGGGTCATTAGCGCACTGAAGAGGTGTTTCTTGACCAGTATCCGGAAATGCTTAAGGCCTGTGATGGCGAGAAAATATTGCTCTTTTGCCGTGCAATTGGTTTGAGGAAGCTCGATTGAGATTGTGCAGACGTTTCTGAGTCATGGTGCAGGTGTGAAGTTGAAAGATAAAGATGGGCGGACGGCGCTTCATACAGCTATCATTACGGCGGGAGGATACTGAGATAATCAAAGAGTATTCGAAAGAGTGTTCAACGGAGTAGTATATATAGACATCAAATATTCACAAGTCCCATGAGGTACACCACTACCTACTGCCTCAGATGCTCACCAATACTAATCAAATACGCACACCGATCCCGCTGCACTTGAGGCACACTCTCCATACGAGTCTCATTCGTACGGATGAAAATTCGCCGGAACGCATCATCTCCCTTCCCCCAAGTCTTCCACTCCGGACTCCCCGGGTAACGATGCGTATTCGGATCCAAGGCCCGCACAAAACTCGTCCAATACCCTTGCATCACAGGCACGATGTTGGCATTGATGGTCCAGTATGACGCCGGCGGTGTCCCGGTCACAAACTCCGGTCCCCAGATTGCATTGATCTCGACCGTGTGAGTGACGCCCGTGCCGTCGCCTTCGGACACGGGATCTAGCACAGCGTAGTGGTAGTTCCAGCTAGGTAGGCCGGCTTCGGCGTATAAAGTGGACATGTCGATCCCAGGGCACGTGTAGCGTAGTTCCCCGTAGGCATTGCTGGCGGGACGCCAGTACGGTCCTGCGTTTGGGAACTCTCGCGTCTGGTCCGCGGTGAGGTAGATGCTGTTGATCTTGGAGAGTTGGGCGTCGGCGATGGTAGGGAAGTTGTCTTTGAGGAAGTTGTCTGCTTCGGAGACACTGGCGGTGCTTTTGGGGACGAAGACTGTGCCTTCGTTGGTGTCATCGCCAAATATGGCGGGTACTTTGATGAATTTGCCCTCATGGAAGAGTTTCAAGGTGTGGTCCTGCACGAGGTCTTCGTCGACGGTTGGGCCGTATAAGTACAGTGGGTTTCCTGGTGCTCCCGGGTACGGGGTCCGAATATTTTGTGCTTGGAGAGCACTGACGTCTAGCTTGCGGAGACAGGCGAGGGAGTCGCTACTTGTGTTGCAGCCCGTTCGTGCGGCTAGTCTTTCGTATGAGAATTGACTCTCGGTGACATTGAGCATGTTTGCGAAGCTCTGGGATTCGGCAGCGGCGCCGACAAAGAGGTTATCATTTCGTCCGCCATATGCGGAGAGCAAGAGGGTCACGGATGCACCTCCTGCGCTGTCGCCGCCGATGACTACATGGTTAGGATCACCACCGAACTGTAACAAGTCAGGCCCGTGAAGCCAAACTGGTATATCATGAGTGGACTAGAAATACCTTGCTGATATGTTTCTGGACCCACTCGAGAGCTTTGAGCTGATCCTTCAATCCATTGTTCAAACTAGCGCCCTCCTGAACTTCTTCACTGGCAAGGAAGCCGTACGGTCCCACACGATAATTGAACGTGACGACGACAATGTTGAAGTCCGAGGCCTCGATCAAGCCCGTGCCATTGAAATTGGCATTTGAGAGAGACGCAAACCCTCCTCCTTGAATAAAGAAGTACACGGGAAGCTTTGTCTCTGACGTGCGCGCGTCCGTGGGTGCATAGATATCAATAAACAGACAGTCTTCCGAGGTGCCAACAGGCGCCGCTGTGTTGAGACTGTTGGCAACGGGGATGCAAAGGGCACCGTGCTGGACTAAGAGTCAGCAAGATATCCTCAAAGGGGACTTGGCGATCTTGAAAAGTAAGAAGAATGCCGTACCTGGTTTGCCTGCTGGACTCCCTTTTCTGAAAAGGGATCCTCCGGTGCTGCGAAGCGCAACTCTCCCACTGGAGGAGCAGCATAACGCATTCCGAGCCACTGCGAGACACCACTGGCCAAGGAGCGGCCCTCATATGTCGTATATCCCAGGTCTACGACCGCCGATTTGGCAGCCGCTATAGACAAAAGAAAGAACAGATAGTAAATCGCCATGTCTGGCCAGGTTTGACTGGAAATAATCCTCTGGAGGCCCATCACGTCCCAGTTCTTAAATTCAAGACCCCGACGCCGGGGCCCAAAAGTAGGACCGAGATGGAGGTGAAGGTTACTCTGCGCATACTGTTATCCCGATGATTTTCCGACCAAAGAGTCCGGAAACAGCCCTCGGCCTTGGACAGTTCCGCTTTCTAATCAGTTAGTCCCCAGGATTATCTTAGGTCGCCTGATCAAGAACTGCAAGGAGCACTTGTGATCCAGCCCTAGATCTCCTTACCGATCGCGAAGGACCAAACTGAGAATCCGACCGAGTCAGGCGCTCCCTTGCACCGTTGCTCGGGGGTTCGGAGATCCGTCCAGCTGGGCAACCGACACAAATAAGCAGTGCCAAATAAGCCTTGGGCCAAAGTACCAGTGCCGAGTACCACTACCACCCCGCCCTAAAACAGGCCCAAGTGGCCCGTGGGCGCTCGTTGAGTGGCTGCTTCCGGCTCGGCTCCACAATTTCGGGGCTGAACTTTCCCCGCAAAAACAGCGCCAGATCTGGAATGTTGGCTGGACGATCGTTGTATCTTCGAATGAGCAAATTGATTAAAGACGAGCGCTTTGTTGGACCAAAGTTCCCACCGTGTCCGTTAGTTGCCGGCTGATATCGTCAAAGGATCAGCGTGTTACCACGTGTGTGCTCTGGGAGGAAAAGCACCTCCCAGGTTGATAGTCATTCCGGCGAATCTGACAAAGCAAAAAGCAAGGTTCCCCTAGACTAGCAATATTATTCCCGTTAGTAGTACCTCCCAAGAAAGTAGCAAGTTAGTAAGCCTGAGTTAGATTCAGTAATAGCTATTTGTCCTCTTCCGCAATGTTAGCAGACTTCCTTTATGTCTTGCATAGTACATCTGGGATTCTTGGCATCCCGGCTGCCATAGTTAATACCGTGTATCTTAGTCATCTGGGGGGCCCTTTCGATCTGAAGTTATCTACTGTATCGTTGAGTAAGGGCATATTAACTCGTAGCCCTACATGGCTTAGTTCAATAACTGAATCTTCTAACGAGACCCCAATAGTGCTAATACAATTCCTAAACGAGAGACAGGAAGGAGATTCAGTCAATGCAGCATCGGATATAATTCACTTGTGAGGCTCATATTCCGGGGCTATAAGTCAAGGTTAGACCTCACCTGAAATTTGAGATACGTATAGATACCATTCAATGAACTTCATTGTTGTCGCAGCATGATTTAGGCATATAATATAAGCACGTGCTGCAATTCAACTCCCGGAGAAGAAACTAGCGTAATATACAAGGGCATTGAATGAAAAGACAATCACCGCTAACGCCAGGGCACCAGACCACGTCCCTAAGCTAGGCCTACCTGCCGCTGCGCTCTTATACCCAATGTTGGCCGAGTTGTTCCCATAGCCCACAGTCGAAGCCACGTTGGCTTGGCACTGGACGGGGTTATGGCCCGTGTTGTACGAGGCGCGCTCTGTGACGGCAACAAACGACTCGAATTCAGCGTTGAATGTTCGGTCATGCACAATTTGGCAGACTGACTCGTTAGCGGTTTGGCCGATCAATGGTATGAGCTCGAGCGCGGTGGTTCCATTCTAGTAGCTAAAGCATGTCAGCGCAGATCTCGCGCAGTTCAAGAAAAGTACATACGATCCCACCCGGGCATAGAGCTCGCTAAGACCAGTGATGTTTCTTGCGTGTCAAGCACCAGACAGGATATCGGATGGGCTGGAGGTGGACAGAGCGAGGCCGGGTACTAGGCGCAGAAGAACAGCCTGCCAGAGCATGGGTAAACTAAAGCACGACTTCGACCGACCACCTCTGGACGTGAGTCGGTTGGGGAGTGTGGGGGATGGGAGGGTCCCAGGTGTTTTATTGATTAGGGGGCCAGGAACTCTGAACTCTGGGCGCCGATGTAACATGAACGTGAACTATAATTATTGGGTGGCATTTTGTTCTCGTTCGCTTCGTGTTCCTTTTCGCAGGGGTTTCTAACTTTGCACTCCTTTTCATTTGACCTTTGGTGATGACGAGGATGAAGTGGAGGGAAGCTCTGACGAGGGAGATGACATTGAGAAGGGGATCGTTCTTGTTGTTGATGAGGATGATGGATCGGCCACTCCTTATTTGTACGACCCCGTGGAGGGTTTAAACTCAAACTAATCCTTCTACAGGCCTGAGGGGGGTTTAATGTCTGAATACTGAGCTGAATGAGTACGACGCAGATACTGCTAGTTTTGTTGAATGACACTAGACGAGATTTTTGACGCTCGATCTCATTATACTTAAAAACGGCTGCGTAGCTCATTCTCCATTAGCTGTGAGATTAGTAGCGGGCTTCTACATGTTTGAATGGAGGAGTAAAATTGAAAGACGATCTAAGTCCAAAAAATTCAGTAATGGATAAATTGATGATACCAACCTTACAGCCTTGAGAGCTATAGATTGTAAGCCTCCGCGACCCATGGTGATTGTATTCCTGTGCACCAAACTATCGCAACAGAAACTAGAAGGTCGCTGAGTGGCTGCTTGCGGCCCAGCTCCACTTTCGGCTGGGCTTTCCCCGCAAAAATACGGAAGATCCGAGCGTCACAGAAACGTCTTCTCCAAAAGCTCTTCTTGAGGCGCATCGCCAGAATGTCCGACGAGGAGGAGGACTATATGTCCATGGTGATTGAGGAGCCTACTCAAAAGGAGACCTTTACACAGCGTAAGCGTCGTGAACAACGAGAGGTATGATGACCTCTCACCTTACCTCATCCCCTCATCACAAGCTCGCGCAAACCCTCCATTTCGTCACGAACGCCGTCGCACTCATCTTTCACCAATTGCTGACTCCAATTTTCCAATTTCTACCACAGGCCGAAGCCCGCGGACGAGTCCCCTCCAAAGCAGAACGCGCCGCCCAAGAAGCCACCCGCCGCGATGAGGCCCTCGCAAGAAGCACCCTCGACCCCACCAACAAGGGCTTCCAGATGATGGCTAAACTAGGCTTCAAGCCCGGCGAGTCCCTCGGTAAACGCGCTCCTCTAGCCCCTTCACTCACAGACCCATCAACGACTGAATTCGACTCATCCTCGACCCATCACCCCGCCGCCGCCCGCTCGGAGCCATTGAATCTCATTTTCAAGGAAGGACGGGGCGGAATTGGCCTGGATAGCGAGAAGAAGCGGAAGATTCGGGAGGAAGCGGCGGAGGCGACGAAAAAAATCAAGCAGGAGGAGGGCGATTATCGCGATCGGGTGCGTGAGGAGCGGGAGACGAGACGCGCCGAGGCGCAGGTTCGTGCTGCGCAGAAAGTTGCGGAGAGGTTGGATGCTGAGGCGGAGACTGGGGAGGCGCAGACTGAGGTTGAGGCTGGGGAGGAGGGTGAATCTCGCGAAGAGGATGCATCAAACCCACAAGCACAAGCCAAGGCTGGTGCTGTTATCGAAAGTGATACAGACGACATCCTCGAGCGCACACATTCGCAGGGTGAATCTCGCAAGGCCGACCCGACGAAAAAGAAGCACTACAAACCAACATCGCAACTAAACATCCTCTACCGGGGTCTGGTCCGCGAGCGCGAGGAGCGCGAACGCTCCATTCAAGCCCGCCACGCCCTCCAAACCTCTCTCCCATCTTCATTTTTTCCTCGCTCCAAATTACCAGGCTACACGGACGTTGATCTGGACGGCGATGACCAGCAGGCCCTGGGGACGCGGGAACCGTATACCGCGCTTGTCGAGCAGGAGCTCGACGAGGAAGATCCCGAGTTGGACGCTTTCAATGCCCTTGAACCGGCGGAGCGATTGCGGAAATTGGTAGTGTATCTGCGAGAGAGGTACAGGTATTGTTTCTGGTGCAAGCATCGCTACGAAACGGATGAGGAGTTGGAGGGGTGTCCCGGGTTGACCGAGGAGGATCATGATTGATCCTGCTGCGAGGCCCCTCCTGAAGGGGACAGTGATATCCAACATTACGAATCAATTATAGACAGCCTTATAACTTGCCGCAGCATATTTTTCATGTGTTTGGTCGAAAATTGGCGTTTGGCTGATTGCACTTTGCCGACGCAAAGCAAGGTTTGAAAAATCATTTTCGACGCATCGATATGCTGATGCGACTCGTACTATACACAAACTTTCCCCTGGTATCATAGAAAGAAAAACTCGACCATCCCATCACAAGGGCATGAGCCGGCGGTCATCTTGCAGAGGTGCTCTCCGAATCCTGATCGCATCGGACCGAGTTTGCAGAAGCCCTAATCGCAGCCCCATGCCCCAGGCGCACTGCGCCACTCATGCGATGGGAAACATCAGACGAAATAACAAAAGAAAGTAAAAATAAAAAAAAACGATAGAAAATGAGACATATCTCAGCAAGACAAAAGGCAAAAGGGGAGTCGGAAAAAAAACCCGCCTCAACCGAACCCAACTCCCTCAACCCAATTGACCCATCAACTCACCCAACGACCTCCCCCGACACCTCTGCAACGCAAGAAAACACCCCTCACAAACGCGCAAACAGCAAAACACACACCGATGCCGGATCTCACGATCCACCTTCTGACACGTCATGCATGGCACGGGACACCACGTATTCTGCGCCACGGGCATATTGCGATGTTCCTGGAAACAGGCGTAGTGGCTCTTGCTGAGCGGTGCGGCGATGGGGTCGAGGTCGGACGCGGAGGCTGTGTAGGAGGTTTGCCCGTCGCTGGAGGCTTGGTCGAGGGGGGTGCTGTTGCCTTCTTCGGGGGTGGGGATGAAGTCTTCCAGTGGGGTTGAGGAGTCGGTGGAGGGTTGGATGTCTGCTGGAGGGGCCGGGGCGAGGGTGGGTGGTGATTGTTGGGGGGGAGGTGCAGGGCCTCGAGATGCTCGGTTGTTCTGCGCGGTTTGGGAGTGGTAGATGGGGAGGGATTGGGTTAAAGGTGCCTGCGTTTGCGGGTATGGCTGCGGCTGCGATTGCGCCGGTCGTGATCGGAATTGCGACTGCGACTGCGGTTGCGATTGCGGTTGCGCTGGGGACTGGGGCGAGGCTACTGCTGGCATACCCGCTGCAGGAGATTGCTGCGAAGCTTGTCGCAACCCCGTCTTTGGAGCAGCAACAACCGGTGCTGCCCCCGGCGGCGGTGGTTTGCGAAGCACTTCTCGGCGTTGAGGCACCATTGACGAAGACCTCGGCGGCGGTGGTGCAGAAACAGGCTGCGACATTTCCTTCTTCGGAGTCGGTGGGAGGTCCTTATTCGGAGGAGGCGGGAGATCCTTGGTCTTTTGCGGTAGTGCCGGCGCAGGGACGATAGTCGTCAGACTGGGTGTCGACGAAGAGTCGGGTTGCGACTCGTTGGATTTCTTGCTGTGGAAGGAGAATTGGGACTTTGAGGCGGCGGTGCCGTTTTTCATGGCCGTCAGCGATGGAACGCGCAGGCCGCGAGGGCGTTTTTCCGAGTCGAAAATCGCCATTTTAAGCGGCGGGTCAGACTATGGCTGATGGCGTAGCTGGACAAAGTATGTATAGATCTGGCGCAACGTGGTGGGTATAGTGGCTATTCCGCGATTATCTGCGCCACCGTTTTTTTAGCGACGATCGCGGGCGGGATGGGGTCGCGCGCAGGCCACAGGCCACAGGGTTGGGTATATCTGATTCTGGGTATTGCTGGTGGGATGGAAGATGGTAGATGGAAGAACTCGAGAGAGTAGTCAGATGAGAGGGAAGGTAATTAATTAGTTTGAGCAGATCGTCGAGTCGACAAGACCAAGGAAAAAAAATGGCGAGATGAAGGCCGGCGTAATCTTAATTTGGGGGGGCGCCCAGCAAGTTTTCCTTTCCATCGCAAGAGCCAAAAGGTCAAGTCCCTGGAAAACTTACCCACCGAGCCCAAACCCTCTCCCCGCCCAAAATCAGGAACCAACCAGGAAACTATCCACTGCATCATTGCTGTCAACGGGGCCCCCTGAAAATAGCGAAATAAGCACAAAAACAGCACGAGCTCTGACGGTGACAGCGGTGACAGGACACCGCATACAGCAGGCAACATACCGCACACAGCAGCGATCGTCCTTCGCCTTCATGCTCAATGCAATCATCATGACTACCCACTATCGAACCATCCGATCGTAAAAGAAATCCACATCAGCCACTCGCTACTCGCGACTAGCTCGATCCTGCTCGCTACCTGTACGATCTGTAATCTGTACTGCTTCATCTCGATCCTAGCTCATCGCAGCCATTGGCCCGTACAAAACGAAAAGGACCGGAGTCAGCGGAATCTCAGGGACTTGATACACAGTGGAGACCCTGGCTCGTCGCTCGATCATTCTGATTGTTGCGATTGTTTCATCTCCTCCCACCGTGGTGGGGGCCATTGGTCCTTTTGGACCCGTCACAAACGGGCGGCGCTAGAGTCAATAGATCGCGATTTGGGCGTGAACCTCACGAGTTCCAACTTCCAAGTTCCTACGAGCCAACGACTGTCCATTGTGTCCAAGGACCAGAGCAATTCCGGCACTTCCTTGGCAGAGACCGATCAGCTAAATAAAATAACTTGGCCCAGGGGGGAAAAAAAACCAGGCTTAACTCCCCTGAATGGTCGGCAATTGCAGTTCACAATTCTATGTGGCTCACACATCTCGTGGAGGGGCCGCTTTTTATCTCCGGCATTCCACGGGTATGCTCCTGGACAGCGTGGACACGGTATATCATTGGTAGCCCGTCCTTTTGCTCCCGTCACGCCGACGGACGTGGCCGTCATCGGTTCTGCGAGCTTGTGGAATTTTGAGTTTTCTCGAGGATGTCATTGGGTTTGTTTTGTGTCGGAGATACGAGCTTGGTCCCGAGCATAGTTCGCATAGTCCCATAGTGAGCGAGGGCCGGACTACATAATGTATCCATCGTACGGAGTACAAAGCACAATCTAATTGTTTTGGGCTAGTTTTGGCTCTGCTGTTCGGAGTCGACCTATCTACGGAGTACGGAGCATCTGTTCACGAATGCTAGTGCCACGAACCTCCTTGGCTAGCTGCTAGCTACTAGCTCTGCGCCACAGACAGGCATAGTCATCACGGCCTGCAGATAGCCCTGTGGCGCTGTAGCCGCTGCTGGGGTTTGCGGGTAAGAGGAGGCAACCAAGTTGTTTCGGTTTCGTGATGCAGTGCGAGGCAGGTAGGGACTAGCCTACCAGGTAGTCATACCAGAGCAAAAGAAATGCTTGTTGCTTTTTCGGAGGTCCGGATGATCCTTCTACCAAATTTTGGCTGAGTTCCTCCCTCTATTCGTTGATCTTATCGGTTAGGCCTCATCTACACAACCTGGAACCGCAATGATAACCTGGCCTTACGACAGCTTCCAGTAGCTAGATTGGAGCTTTTGGTCTCCTTTGAACAAGGGCCAGTCGGTCCAAGTTGCTGTCTAATTAATTGTCGAAGGGTTGAATATGGCCACCTCAACTGCATGAGCTGGCATTGTAACAAGATGCCGTTTGCATCTCGGTAAGATCCACAGGAGACGAATTTGCACTATCAGATCCATTACTCTGCAGAATTGAAAGATAAGACTCAGTGTCAAACCCAAGCCTACCTATCGGGCGTTTGATCATTGATGACAAATACTGGACTTTCCCTCACTACCCAAGAGAGACTCAAACTGGCCATGACATGGCCTGCTAATGGTGCGCTACAGTCAATTCGCTTTTTACGACTTCTCGGTATCGATTGGAAATGTGCGATATTTCATTTTTGCGGAAGCGATATCCATCCGAAATTCTAGCTTTCGGGTTCCTCAACGGGCATGTATGATCGGCGCTCCCGAGCAGCCTATGGAAAAGAAATGACCCGTTAGTAGCCACTTTTACGACCAGGCACCGAAAAGACAATCGATGCAAGCCACTCCGATAGTGCGACTTTGCTTCTGTACCTGTGCCAGGCTTGAGCCTTGAGCAGGGGATACTTTGAGTACTTACCTCCATATACCGCTCAATCCAGGGCTTGAGCAGGGCCCACGTAAGTAGTCCACCCGTGGCAAAGATGAAAATGAACACCACTGCCTCGTCCTTTCGCGAGTCGCGTTCTATACGGAAAATCATCGGGTCAGTGACTGTGCTATGGGATTTGACCTCACTGGAAGATCACAGGGTGGACCCGGTTCGCAATACTACCGGTACTATAGCAGCAGGCGACGTCTTCCAGGAGAATTATTTCCAGCACAAGGGGACGCTCACGAAAACAAGTCGTAAAAACATCCTCCTCCTTGGCGTCCTTGCAAATCGGCAACTCATAGTCCAGACAGAACTTGCGATTGCAATCATTGCAGCTCAGGGCGCGGTATGTCTGCGCGCGCTCGGCGATTGTCTCGGGGTCTTTAAATTCGGGTTTTACTTGAGGTCGTTGCTCGGCCTCGACCTCGAGATCCAGCTCTGAGTCGGGCCTGGTGTTGAACGCGCGTTCGTATCGATTGTAGGCATTGTTGGTGCCGGAGGAGCCGGTCCCGGCGCTGGATTTGGAGGGGTCGAGGGGGATAATGGTGCTATTAGAGAAACACGTGCATTTGCAGAAGGAGGTTGGTGCTGGATGGTGGAGGTTGTTAATTAGGTATCCTAGGGTGGAGGGTTGGGGTTTGGAGTTGCGGGTGTGGAGCGGAGCTGAGCTTGTTGCTTGAGGCGGTTGGGGCTGTGGTGGTGAGTGCTTACTTGATGCCGCTGTGAGGGATGTGATTGATAGAAGAGTGAGAAGTAGCAGAAGCAAGGGTGTCCTGCTTCTCCTTAGACTTCGCCTGGCGTACATCTTGTCTTGGGTGTTCTTTCGAAAGGCTGGAAGCTCCCATGATGAGGTTATCGCGGCCACTTATCGGGTCTCACGTGATTGGGCCGATCTCATAGGCTGGAAGCCAACTATTGAGTCCTGTTGGAGAAATCAGACAGTGAGGTAGCTCTTATCGGCGTGAGTATCATAGGAATTATGATTCAGTTTATATTACAAAGCAGTAGATCCGTCCTATATAATGCTCGTCCTTTTTATAGTCTCAGTACATAGTCATGTTCTAAGACTTGCCCTTCATGCCCTTCTTCCGGTTCTCTCTCTGCCTCTGTTCCTTGGCCGCGTCGCGCCGCCGCTTCTTCCAGGCACGATTGTTATCACCACGGTTCTCCCAGAACCATTTCGCAAACTCGGTCTCTTCCTTGGGAGTTTCCTTCTCCCGAGACTTCGAGACAGGAGTATCAAGGTAGGACTCGCCCTCGTCGTCCTCCATGTCGTCTGCCTCGGTCCAGTTCATGCGACGGTTCACCATAGCAGTATCTGGTGTAGGTGCCGCGCTGCGCAAGCCTCGGATCTGCAGATCCTTCTTGGTGAATGGTGTGAAGGGGGGCTGAGGCTCTGCAGATTGTGGCTCATCCTCGGACTCGAGGTCGTCGCCTCCGAAGAAACTAAACCCGGCTGTAGGCGCAGGGGCAGCCTTATCCTCGGTAGGGGCGGGTCTCTTGAAGAGTGCTTCCAAAGGATGAACCTCTGGGGCAGCAGGTTCCTTAGCAGGTTCCTCGGCGTCTTGTGCGGGCTCATCGGCCATTTCCGAATGGGAATCCGAGTCGGAGTCTGAACTCGAATCGTCGGAAGCATTTTCGGGGGGCGAAGCTGGATTTGCAGTTTCCTTTGGAGCTTCTGTGGTCTCAACAACTTCATCCTCCGACGAGTCGGATAAATCATCAGATGAACTCTCCGTACCGCTTACGGAGTCCGAGCTCTCATCTGACGACGAGCCACTTGACGAAGTCCAATCTTCCGATACATTAGATGGCTCTGGGGACTTCTCCTTCACTATCAATTTCTTGACCGCAGACTTCTTCACCTTCGCGCCCGCCACCTGGCCAGGGTGGTAGTCATGTTTGCGAGCCTTGTCACTCGCAGCCTCCTTCACTTTGCCGGACGCATCCACCCAGCCCTTCCCTTCTTCATATTCAGTCGTTGGTGCAGCATCCTCGCCTGATGTGCGAAGAAAGCTAGGATAAGTGGTTGCTTTGGCAAACTCGTGGATAATATTTTCAGAGCCTTTTTTGGGTTTCTTGGCCTTCTTCTCGTCGGCAGCGTCAAGGGACTTGCGATTGGGAGGGATGTTCGCCCGGAAGAGACACTCCTCTTTTTCAGTGTACTTGGACTTGGGTTGGGGCTTTTCCTTTTTATCGCCCTTGCTTTTGCTCTTCTCGGCCCTGCGCCGGTCCTTCTTGGAGGGCTCCGTCCATCCTCGCTTGACCTTGCGGTCCGAGGGAAGCTCGTAACCCTCTAACACACCGTTTTCTTGCTCCTCTGATCTCCGCTTCTTGGACTTCTTCTTCTCCTTCTTCTCCTCTGAGCCAGCGCCCGTGTCGGCTTCGTCGGCGTCCCGCTCTCGTTTTGATGGCCGGGCAGCCTCGACCTTGAACTTCTTGCCCTTGAGAATCGAGCCATTGAGCTTCTTCTTGATCTTTTCGGCGTCCATGCTCGGCAGGGTAATGTAGCCGTAGCTGTTTTCGGGGAAGGTAGGAATTGTGTGGAATGAAATGTCGGTAGCGGTCTGGCGGAGCGAGGGTGGTAGGACGGCCGGGAGGATATCGGGGGTCAGGGGAGTGATATGAAGTCTGACGGTGGTCTCGGTCATTTCATCTGGCGCAATGGTCCTTGAGGACCAATGTTGTGAAGAAGTTGAGCCGCAGCGCAGCAAGGTTGGGATCGCCGCACTTTTTTTGTCGACGCTCCGCAGATGCACAGCACACATCGACTTGTTTTTGTGCCACCGCCTGCCTGTTAGGGTTGCCGCAGTAAATTGGGGCCAGGTCGGCGGATGAGTAATATTCCCATATATAAGCGTTACCGCCTTATCCTCCGCCTTTTACCTGATGTAGCAGAAAGAGTAGCAGAAAGGGTAGCAGAAACTAGGTAGGGAAAAAGAGGTAGCAGTAGGGGTTAATAATATCCAAAGGGGGAGCAGTTGTAATAATCTCCTATAATAAGAGGCCGCCATTTAGTTAATATTAAAAGGGCTCTATTTAGCTCGTAAATACGATAGAATAACCGTACTGGATAATACACGGAATTTGATGCGGATATCAGAAAGGAGGACTTCATGTAGAGACCAAAGATGCAGATTGGTGCGACCGGTAGAGTGAAAATCTCCAAGGCCAATATTAGCCATAGAATGCAGGCATGAGTAAGGCATTAATCCGGCAGAATAATTGTGACTAATCATCCGCCGGTCTGGCCCCAATTTACTGCGGCATAGGGTATAGACTGAGCGATCGGATATCGACAAGCGTATTTGATCTCGCCAGCAAAGCTTAGATTGGGACTCGCCTGGATCGTAAGGCCTGTTTGTAGCACAGGAAATACCACCTCAACGACTACAAGAGTGCTGGTGGTGTCGCAATCCCATGTCCTGGTTTGCCCACCGAGATGGGTTCAGTCTTCGTTATTAAACACGCCAAGGAATGCCAGAATATCAAAACGAAGAATTTCTCAAGGCTGTTAGAGTACAGAATCTAGAGCATTATTACGCCAGATATCCAACGCAAACTTGGTGGTATACTCCCTGAGGCTCGCTAGAATCCGAATGCTACGGTCACCTGACATCCCCAGTTGGTGGACGGGGTAATGGAATACCGAGGCGATTGGATTCGCATACCAAAAGTGCCTAAGTGGAGTGGAGAGCAGAGTGGAGAGACTGGGCAATAGCAGAGAGCAATACCAGAGTACCATGAATTATGGCAAAAATAAGACCCCCATCTTCAAGTTCTACTGTATGTATGCAACTAAAGCTGATGTAATCGGTCTTTTACCGGACTTCTTAGCCTATGGCCCAGCCTATGGCCCAGCCCAAGGCATCCTGGTCTTGGGGAAAGTGTACCGATGATGACGAGAGTCTTGTGGCACACGACAAGATGCACCTGATCTGCGTGGCGGAATATGGCCAGACTAGAGAAGACACTCCATGATCCTAGATGCCCCAGCGACAGCCTACATGGATATTGACCGTCCTTCTTAAGCTATCATCGTAGTCTTGTCCACAGGGCATCCGCCACATCCGATACTCGCGGGGTGACCCTCTTACGTAGTCCCCGTTCGACCCCGTCTGGGTCATTCCAAGCCCCATTCTGCGCATTTCCCTCTCTCTCTCTCTCTCTCTCTCACACACAGTCTCACCGATCTCACTTCCCCAGTTCCCAAGTTCCCTCCGGACAGATCGCCCCCTCTCTTCTCCCCGCTTCACTCCAACTAGTTGACCTCCACATGTCATTCTTCAAATCTTCAAGCTAGCCCTCTTATGGTTTCCTCTTTCTCCTCTTGGCGGTAACTTGACTTGCTATTGTCTACTTTCTTCCCCCAACTCTCGCCCCTTGAGGGGCCCTTTCTCCCGCCGTCGGAGGAACGCCGTGCCAATCTAGTGGCTGGTCCTGGACGTTCAACCCGACGGCCATCCAGCCCCCCTCTTCCCTCTCCCTTCCAACCATCTCCTTCGCGTCACAATGGGCAACTCCCAAACCAAGGAATCACGATCCGGCACGCCGCACCGTCAGCAATGGTCCTCTTCCGATGCCTCCGGCAGCGGCCGGGTGGTATATCAAAACCCTCGGTCGGGCAGAAGCAGTCGGCCTGACTTGTCCATCCTGGGAATCGGCAGCAGTCGAGATCGAGATCATGACCGTGACGTGGCCACACTAGAACAACGGCGGGAAACAAAACAAGAGCGGGAGGCCCGTCGCCTGGAGAAAGAGCGCACCGCTCGTCTGAAGGAGCGGGAGCGCAGTATGAAAGAGGAACATGTGGATGGAGGCTATCTAGTCACTCAGGGTGTGTATGTGGGCACGGAGGACTTCAATAAGGCGGTCGTTCGACAACTGATGGTAAGGCCTGGGGAGAGTCCCGCAGGCGATGATGCAATATGGTACTGACAGCCATGCTCCTCCTAGATTGAGCGACGTCTGGCCCCCTTCTGGAGAGGACTGAATGACTTCTCCGAATCATGGGCAGAGCACCAAATCATAGCCGCAGCCCGTGGCATGGATATTCCCCCGCCCGATGAGATTCCACCCGAGTTGGAGTACACCCCACCCAAGGCCAGCGATACGAAGGCGTCGGCCGAGGTGAATATCCAGCATCTGACAGTCCCTATCACCTCCCGGTCGCAGTCTCTCAACTCCGACACCTCCAACCCCAGCCAGTCATTACCTTCTGCGATCGCCTCCGGTACATCCATGTCACCGTTCTTCCGTACCCGCGCAAAGACTCTCGCCGCCCTCACCACTTCCTCAAGGCATGGCTCACAGACAGATCTGACTCCTCGGGAACTGCAGCTTCCCAAGGATCCCTTTGTCAACGGCCAGCCTATTGAGGTATATCTCTACAAGGATGCGACCGAATGTCCAATCTGCTTTCTCTACTATCCCCCGTATCTCAACAAAACTCGATGCTGTGACCAGCCCATCTGCTCCGAGTGCTTCGTTCAGATCAAGCGCCCGGATCCGCATCCTCCAGAGCACGAGCAGCCGGACGCCAATTCCCCGGCTCCGGCGGAGGGCGAACAACAACAAGCCGCTGAATCGACTGATGGCCAATTAGTGTCGGAGCCATCCGCTTGTCCATTCTGTGTCCAACCCGAATTCGGAGTCACTTATGCGGCGCCACCCTTCCGCCGGGGTCTCACGTATGCCCCCGATGCGAGCGCTCGCCCCTCGCCCAGCGTCATTTCCCCCGTCTCCTCCACTACTTCCTTGGTCTCCGCACAAGCTCTTCCTACGCCTGGCCGCCGCCGTGCTACGTCTTTGTCTGCGACCGACCCAAGTGTCGTCACAACGGACAAGGTTCGTCCGGACTGGGCTCAGAAATTAGCCAATGCCCGCGCGCACGCGGCCCGTCGGTCGGCCGCAGCGACTGCCTTGCACACTGCGGCCTATCTGATGAACTCGACCCCCTCCGGCAGTGATTCACGCGGTCTCGGTCTGAGTCGCAGAGGATTGCGGAGAGCAACAGCGGGTGATGCCGGCCGGTCCGGATCCCCCGCACTCAATGCGCTCGCATTTTTAACCGAACGACCGGATCGAACGCCACCCCGGGTGTCGGCTCCGGATACAGACTCGGCGGAGGAAGGTCAGGGGAATCTTGCACCTCCACGTGACAGCTCGAGGCGTACCCGCATCGATGATCTGGAGGAGATGATGATGATGGAGGCGATTCGATTGAGTCTGGCCAGCGAGGAGGACCGGAGGAGGAGAGAGGAGAAGGAAATTCGCAAAGAAGCAAAGCGAAGGGAAAAGGAAAAGGAAAAGGAGGCTAAGAAGGCCGATAAGGCGGCGCGCAAGACTGGCATGTACAGCAATAATGCTAGCACGTCGGCATTGTCTGTCCGCGCTGAAGGGGCCCTGGGCAAAGCCAGCAGCTCGTCCTCTATTGCCGAAGAGGGACTGTCGGCTGGGAAGGGTAAAGCCGTGGATCGTGCGTCTCCATCGACCGCAATGGAAAGCTTTCCGGCTGTTTCATCAACCACTTCCAGTGCCGCCGATCAGTCCTTGGCCCCGCATGATCTGTCGGGAGCGGCCGAGCCATCCAGACCGTCGCATCTCCGACATGTGTCTAGTGCGTCGTCGTCAATATCGTCTGTGATGGAAGCAGGCGACCGTGGCCACATTGGATCCGATGGGAGCACCCCTTCTCTGGAGCCCCTGTTCAACTTCCGGAGTCTTGCCGCCGTGATTGGTGATGACGAAAAATCCCACGAATCAGAGCATATTGAGGACACTACGCAGCAAGCCCAAGGGACGTCAAGTGCAGCTCCCTCTGTTCACCAACCGTCGGCTGAGGCGACGCAAAGTGAACGCGACCCTACCCAGCCTGAGAGGCCTTGTCTCGATAAAGCCCCGGTGGAGGTGCAGGATACCCCTAGTGGTGTTTTGCCAAAGGAGCTCGAGACTCGTTCGGTGGAGATTACACACGAGACGAACACCGAGGCGACCTCATGACCATGGCCATGACCATGGGGGTTGATCTTCGTAGTATTCTCATTCCAACTCATCACTTCCTTTCTTTTTCCAATAGAGAGATTTTTCTTCCGTTTTCCAGGCTGCATGGACTGAACAAGCCGGCGTCGCAGGGAAGGATTGGTTTTTTTTTTGGGATGATTGATCGGTTGATATGGCGGCCTTTTCTCGTTCGTGCCGCTTGTTCATTCATTGTTACTTTTCATAGCACCCCAGTTTTTGACTCCGGGATTCTCGATTCCCTTTCTACCTCACCGATGATAGAGATGCATCATCGTTGGCATTTTCCTCTTTACTATTGCCCCATCTCCTCTGGTGGATTACTGGATTACTAGATTCCTTGGGCCTGGCCGTTTCCCACTTTTTCCTGCCTCGTACCCTCACTAGCAATGTACTGGTCTACCAGAATTAGCCAATGGCCCTACTGTATACTGACACAATTGTGTATGCTGCTCCGCATTCCGTAGTCTTAAGGGCTGTTCAAGTCTACCAATTGGGTTCGTATGAAAGTATAGCTACAGTAAAGAAGACCATCTACTGCACTGTCCTCGTGTGAGATCTGCTTTTTAGTGCTTTGACTAGTTTTGTACTTTCTGTCCGGGCGGATCCCGCGGTTGCCGTGATTGGCTTGCGGGCGATTAAGAAACTGGCCCCAACGGCCGCTAAAAACAGGGGGTGGAGGGGTGGACTCGGTGGCGGCGGGTGAACCAAGGCCGAAGTATAGGGAGTACTTTGTGTAAAGGGTCGAAATGAAATGATTCTCGGTCGGTAGAGGGCTCAATGATCGTCTGTCGTGCTTCATAGAGCAGATATCAGTCCATGTCTACCGTAATGGAGCGGTCGATGAGCGAATCCGTGCTGCTGTCTGGGGAGTGCTTTTGTCTGGGGTCTTGTCGGCACTCGCCACCGCTCACATGAGCGGGCAGATCTGGTTTGGTGGGACTCGCCACTTCAAAACTCTGCATGCCCCCGAGATAAGGAGATCATCATAAACAACAATCGCAATTGTTGATTCATGAGACCTACACTCGCGGGTAGGTCTCAGAATTTATCAAAGTAGCATCGTATTAATACCTCGAAGCAGCCAGAATCCAGTCTCGGCTATAACATTCCTCAAAGGGGCGACCGGGGGGGGTCGCTCGCTGGAAACAGAAACCGGGCAGCCGAGCCGACCTTGCGGTGGGCTGTTGGTCCATGCGCCCTCCTCGTCTCCTCCATTGAGTAATGGAAACTGGCAGAATCTTTTTTCTCCTCTCACCCTCTTTCACTCTCTCTGACTTGAGATTTGATCCTCTTTGGGCTTTCTCGACACAACATCGGTCATAGATTAAACCTCTCAAACCCGTCAACCCCAACGCTCTGCTCTGGGACTCTACCAACCCACAAATCCACCGGACCCGCACCCGAAGATCAAGCAGAGAGACTCGAACTTCGCGGGGAGGGCTAGCCGTAAGGTCTTGGATACTGATACGGGACGATGGTATTAACACGGCAGCAAAGATCTCTCGCCTCTTCCCCTTCCCACGATAGTTTTCCCACCCTCCAACTTTTTCTCTTGGGTATGTGATGTGATGTCCCTTCCTCAATGTGCTTTCTCTTCCATCTTCGTGCCCGGTTACATCACTCACCTGGAATACCAACCCACTGACAAGTTCCCGTTACAGCAATATGTCGTGTCGCCGAGCCTATCGCCTTGACCTCCATCTTCCCATACTCATGGGTCATGGTCAAGGATTTTCACATGGCTAACGGCAGCGATGCCTCCTTCTATGCGGGCATCTTGATCTCCGCTTTCTCCCTTGCCGAGGCCATGACTGGCATGTTCTGGGGCAGTCTCTCGGATCGAGTGGGCCGGAAGCCCGTGCTGCTCTGCGGCTGTTTTGGTACTATGCTCTCGCTGCTGCTTGTCGGGCTCGCCCCGAACTTTTGGGTCGCCCTCCTGGGTCGAGCGCTCGGCGGGGCGCTGAATGGGAACATCGGTGTCATTCAGACTATGGTGGGCGAGCTGGTGAAACGCCCGGAACATGAGCGTAAGTTGTGACTTGGGTTGAATGGAAGATACGTGCCTGTACTGACTGGGGGTCTATAACAGCTCGCGCATATTCTATCATGCCCTTTGTCTGGTCAATCGGGACTATTATTGGTCCAGGTAAGTGCCATTTCCCTGTAGTCTAGTGTTATCACCGTAGATACTGTGCTAAATCTGATTCTGTACCCTTTCAGCTATTGGAGGTCTACTGGCTAGACCCTCGGAAGGATACCCGTCTTTGTTTCCCCCGTCAGGTCTCTTTGGGCGTTTCCCCTATCTATTGCCCAATCTTGTCTGCTCTGTTCTTTTGCTATTGAGCATCATCGGCTGTTGGCTTTTCCTGCAGGAAACTCATCCAGAGATGCAGCCCGGCAGTGAGATCGCTCATCGGTTCTTTGAGTATACCTCGGCTGAACAGCCACTCCTCGCGACATCTGGTGCGACTGCCAACGCCGGCGTTGACCTTCGAGCCGAGTCCTACGGAACATTCAATCAGGTCAGCATGCATGAAGATGAGCACTGGGAGGTTCAGGCGGACGGCACATCTTCCGTCCGGAAGGAGCCGCTGAAGCCAAATGCTTTTACTTGGCGAGTCACAATGCTAGTGATTGCACTGGCCATCTTCACGTATCACTCGATGACCTACGACCATCTATTGCCTATTTTCTTGCAAGACGAAAACACTCGCGGTCACTCCGCAGGCCACCATGCCTTCCTAGACATTCCAGGCGGAGTCGGGTTGTCGACACAGACTGTTGGCATGATCATGTCTACGGACGGCATCATCGCCCTCATCATTCAAAGCCTGATCTTCCCCGCCCTAGCCTCATGGCTCGGTGTGTGGCGCCTTTTCGTTGTCGTGACGGTCCTCCACCCGATCGCATATTTCATGGTCCCCTTCATCGCCCTCCTCCCCCAACACCTCGTCTTCGTCGGTGTCTACGCCTGCCTGATTGTCCGCAACATCCTATCCATCATCGACTATCCAGTCCTGCTCATTCTGATTAAGCAGGCTAGTCCGTCTGACTCTGTGCTGGGCAAGATCAACGGCCTGGCTGCTTCGGCTGGCGCCGCTTCTCGAACTATTGCGCCACCCATTGCAGGCTTTCTCTACAGCGCCGGCGCGGAGGTGGGATGCACGGCGCTTGCTTGGTGGGGAAGTTCTTTTGTTGCCTTGCTGGGTGCGGCCCAGCTTTGGTTTATTCAGCAGAAGAAAAATGCTTCGGTTACTGTGACCCCTGCTGCGCCATGTCACTATGTGCCGGTTCCACACCAGCCGAGAAATGACATTGTGCATATTATTGTCAGTGATGTTGATGCCGAGCCTGATGCAGGTCCGGCTGGAGCACGAAGCGAATCCGTGGCGTGGTGAATGTTGAGTTTAGGTTCTTGACTTTGGGCTTATATTCTTGACATGGCTTGCTAGGATTTTCGGACTCGTCATTTTTATACCCTGGGATGGATGCATTCCGTGTCTTATGAGGCGTCATGGTTTTTCCTTTGTCTTCTGGGTTTTGCTCTATTCTTTTTTTCACTTCGGTTTCACTTCGGTTTGAGCGACTCCCTGCGACTCTATTTCTCTTGAGGCGTCATGGTCCTATTTTCTCCCTATATTTACTTGTTAGCTTTCGGCTTGTTGTTTTTTACCTGTTTCGGCGACTACCCTGCATGGCTTCCAGCGTTCTGTTTCATAAATCATTATAGACTAGAGAAGCTTCAATAGACTGTTTCAGACTGTCCGTGGACCTGTTTTATACGTCATCCGCCTAAGTTCGTGATGCACGGCTGATCCTCACATGCGGCCTCCGAAGCCACTATTCCCAACCCGGCCTAGCTCTGTTTACATAGCAACGCTCCCGCACCCACACCGCGTTCAAATCCAAACACGAGAGGATCTTGCTCGATCACGACGTTTCCCTCTCACATAGACTCACACTGAAGAGGATTGGAAGGAAGGATATCCTCTTCACTGAATTATTCATTCACAATGTCAAATCCTCTATCCCCCTTGTCCCCCTCCTACCAGAACGCCCGGGCCCGCTCACCAATGGCCGGGTCCTCGCCCTTCCTTACGAAAACCCTCGACGCTCCCACAGAATCGGGCCTACCATCGAGTCCGTTGAAGCAAGCATGGACGGAGGCGGAGACAGATCGGTATGCAGATGCCGATGCAGATGCGGGCGCAGATGCGGGCGCAGAGTGGCGCACCCCGAGTCCCTACGAGCGCAATATTCACGATCACGACGAAAATGTAAACGAAAATAACTTCGCGCACAATCACAATCACGATAATGATGAATACGATGACCATGACCATGACCAAGACCAAGACCAAGAGCCTGAGGCTGAGGCTGCGAGCTCACCTTTCCGCTACGACGCCCGCGATGATACAGTGGACTTTAAGAAGATGCGCGCGTACGCGGGTGCACAGCAACGACCTTCTGCCGGTGCGAGTGCGCGCCACCAATTCCCCATCGAAGAGGAAGATGAGCCATTGAGTTCGCCGTTCCGACCTCATGCCCATGACGAGCACGAGAACGATGACGACCCCGTGGATGATTATCACTTGGGCGATGTCCAGCGCATGTCGCCGGGTTTGGAGAAACGGCTTGCATATGAGAATCCGGCGAGCTCGCCGTTCCACGCCGATGCTCGAGATGAAACCGTTGATCTGGACCGATTGCGTCAGATGCAGGGTTCTGCCTCGCCGGGTCTTGATCCGCCGGAGGAGTTGAATGGGGGCTCGCCGTTTAGACCGGAGGTACAGCGCGAGTCGTTTGGGAGGAGACAATCTGTTGGCAACCTGGTGGAGGCTGCGCCTGTTGAGATGGGGAGCTCGCCGTTCCGCAAGGACGCAAAGGATGATACGGTTAGCTCGCACTCGCATGGGTTGCGGGGTTTGCCGCGGGAGTCGTTCGGGGCACGACCTACTCAGTCTCCTCGTGGACCTCGTGACTCGCCTCTTCGTCATGCCAGGGGCGATTCTGGTGGATCGCGAGGTTCGTTTGGCTTGCACCGCGAGTCGTTTGGCAAGAGGACCTCGATTGGGAGGTCTTGGCAAAGTGCATCTGTCGAAGTGGGTAACTCACCCCTCCGTCGTGCATCAGATGCAAAGGACGATGTCGTCAATTCTCATCTCTCCCGTCCATTGCAGCGGGAGTCATTTGGGAAGGGCTCTCAGTCTCCCCCCGGCTCTCGCAAATCCTCGTTCGGACCGGACGAGAAAGACGACTCGATCAATTCTCAGAAGCTGCGCTCGACACCCCGGGCCTCTCTCGGCGTTGATGACCACGGTTCAAGTGCCACGCCTCGGAAGCGCTCATTCGATCAGACACCGCGAGACCACGAGGCGGAGTCCCAGAGCAATGAGCGTTGCAAGAAAGGCATGATGAGCCGAGTCAAGGGACCGGAGATTCATATTGACCTTGAGGAAGAGTCCAGCGTTATCCACAACCAAAGCTTCGTCTCGGCTTCAAGCGCTATCTATGAAAGGTCGACAATCGCCAACAGCATGATGGAGGACAAGCGCAACGAGGGCATGAGCACTGTGCTGCACGATGACGACGATACAGGCAAAGCGGACCTACTTCTCGATCGTGCCGATGAGCATTCCATGCTCGGTGAAGATGATAATGACCCCATGGATGACACGGGTCTGAGCAATTTCTCCGTTCTGCCTGATATGACCTCCTTCGCAAAGCTGCGCGCCGACTCGCCTTTGAAATCCTTGCGCGGCAGCGTTGGTCCCAGTCCCGGCCCTTCGGCTGATATGTACCGCCGCAGTGTTGCCCCTTCAACCCCCGGAGCTGCACGCAGACCATACAGAGCTAGCGCGTTGTTCGATACCGGCTCGCAGATGGGGTCGCCTACGCCCAGGCGCAGGGTTTCCCGAGATGTCGGCAATGGGGATTCGAATCTTCTTGATTTCACCGATCAAATGAATTTCTATCCACGCCAGTCGATGCAGAATGCTCGGTACTCTTCAAACCGGCGCTCTCCCGTTCGAGGCATCCGCCAATCGATTCGCTCACCCTCGAAGATGGCATCTCTATTGGACTTTGATATCCCGCCTGCTCCAACCCCTCGATCCCTTCCTTCCATCACGCCGCGAGAGCTGGAGTCCTTAAAATCGAGCTTCATGTCCGAAATCTCCTCACTCAAGGCTACCCTCAGCGGCAAGGAGGCCGAAGTCAACAGCTTGAAGCAGGCCGTTTCCGATGCGGAGCGCCGCGTTGGCGAAGCATTAGAAGAAGCCCGCAATGAGGCTGCGCGGAAAGACGAGCTTGAGATGGAACAGGCCGAATGGGACCGTCGCGCCAAGGAGATGGAGTCTGTGCTTCGATCGGTCCGGGATGAACTAGATAACGGGGAGCGAGAGAGAGATCAACTCTCGCGAAAGGTCGAGGAAGGCGAGAAAGCGAAGGAGCAGCTGGAAGGACGAGTCGTCGAGCTCGAGACTCAACTTTCTGCCGCGCGCTCATCGTCGTCTTCCATGTCTCAGTCAAGCTCTAATGCTGGATCGCGCCAGGCGTCTCAATCTGCCGAGACTACTGCCCGGGAAGTCCAAGAAGCCGTTGAAAAAGTCGCGCGCGAGCTACACACGCTGTACAAGAGCAAGCATGAGACCAAAGTTGCCGCTCTGAAAAAGAGCTACGAGGCCCGTTGGGAGAAACGTCTCCGCGAGGCAGAAAGGAAACTCGCCTCCGCGACGGAAGATAACGAGCGTCTGCGAGTTGAGCGTGACGCGGCTCAGTCTGATTCCATGGCTGCGGCGAATGCCAGCATGATTGCTCGCGAAAACGACGAACACGAAGCTGAGAAGCGTGTTCTTGAGGCGCAGATTCAGGGGCTACGGCATGAGATGGCCGCGCTGAAGGAGGATAGTGAGCGTCTCCGTTCGGAACTTAAGTCTGAGCGTGCGGAGAAGGGGGAGCTTGTTGCTGCGGTGGATGAGTGGCTTGCCATGCAGCAGGGTCAGGCTGCGCCGGTAGAGCGTGAGCGTGAGCGCGAGCCTTCGGTTTCTTCGGCTGGTGCTCAGGAGGAGGAGTTTCACCAGCAGCAGTCTGCTGCTGAGCCCGTGGAAGACTTCAAACGGAGTATCGGTCGCTCTGGGTCTGGGTCTGCATCTGCATCTGCATTTGCAGCGAGTGGTATCCGTCCTCCTCTCGCGGGTGAAAAACGGATTCCTCGTTTCGGTGCCCCTGGTGGTCACTCACGGGGTAATAGTGGTGGGAAATCGGGGATTAAGGCGTTTACTCCTGGTCGTGGCACGGGGGGGATTATGAGTTCTATTGAGCGGATGGGGAGGGGTGGTGCTTAGATTGCGTTTGGAGGTGGAGATTGATTTGCATGAGCAATCATTCTGGTTTTTTCTGGTTTTTTTTTTTGGTTTTTGTTTTGGTCTTCGCCGAGCATACTGGGCTTGGAGAATGGCTAACAGCATATTGTGTGCACAGATTCTAGGTTGTCTTTGCTGTCTCTGTTTCTGTTTCTGTTTCTGTTTCTGTTTCTGTTTCTGTTTCGCTGTTGATTCCCCTTCTGCGTTTGGTTGGATTTGGATGTCGTTCCGGGTTCTGTCTCAAGTTGTTACGATTGTTATGCTTTCATGTGCTATGAATTTGATTTTGTTACAATAAGATAAGGTTGTTGATGCTGAGTGCCTTGTTTACCTGGGCGGCTCCAGTTCCTAGCCTGTGAGAGATGGATGATTGTTTCCAAGTAGAAACCTATTTATTTATGCTTGGAAGGCGTGGCACCTGGGTGATCTCTATCCACGGGGCATACCTCCCGCTGAGTCCCCGGAACTAAGACCGTAAGGTTCCTATGGTTTTAAGAGAATTGCTTAGTCCACAGTACATATCTACCTAAATATTCCAGGGCTCCAGCAGGTGCCTTCCAGAAATCAAGGGACTTGTTGGAATTGGCTGGAAGAGGCCAACCTTGGAGGGTGACTACCTATCTACCCAGGAGAACCTTAGAAACCAGCTGGAATCCATATTATTGCATTGTTACCAGGCTGGTTCTTCAAGTCTGGAATGTTAGGTTTCCTCTTGCCTTCGAGGCCTCCAGGCGGAGGTATTGATTAGGTAGGATATGTTGTTCTGTGTTAAATTGGTACCGGCTGGAGGGAAAAAATATATCATCAGCCCTGGAAAGCTCCTGCTCGGGACGTCTACCTGGAAAGGTAGGTAGGTACCTAGGTATGTTTCCGGGCACAACTAGGGAGGGTTATGATATACCTGGTACACCTAGGTGCCTGATTAGAATGCATATTCGAGATTAGCCTGTAGATACCCTGGACAGCCCGACCGTTTTCGATCCGCGATCATTGGAGCTTCTGAATATTCCGGGGAAGCTGGAGGTTAAATCTTTCCTTCTTTGAGTAGGTATTATGCTCCGAAATTCCTTCCTCTCTCATCATTCTTCCTGTTTGAGTAGAATAACCTTCCATACCTTGAGATCCTACGGTGATGATTCAAAGTGGCAAGCACTGTCCGATTGGATTCCAAACCAATCCCGCGCCACTTCAAGACGCCAAAGAACAGGAATATATTCCAATCACCTGAGGTACATCCAACAGGGCAGCAAATTAACCCTAACTCGACACCAATCCAAACTGCCATCCGTATGGCACTAACTCTCTTCTCCGGGCATCTATCAACCAGACTTCCCCCCTCCCCCACGATCCGGTTACGACCTCCCGTCCCTAGGTCAGGATTCCCCCAGACTTTTCGATGCCTGGTCATAACCGATTCCCCTTCGTCCGGTTCACTGACCGTTACTCTGACCAGTGATTTAGAATCCGATGATGCAAAATGGGTGCGAATACTTTGCTCACAACCAATGACTCCCACACCTCCATTTTAGCAGGCTGGACACCTCGCTCGCAGCTGGTCTTGTGTCTCGCGTATGTATCTATCCCCCGTGAATGGAGGGGCAACTGCGCAATGACGCCACACAGTCCCACCCCCTCCTCGTGGCGGACCCCTCTGCTAGTCGCTAGCCATGAGGTCGCTTTTTACCGCGGGGTGCAAGCGTTGCTAACTTGCTGGTTTGGGAAGGTTAGCTCTTTGGACTGGTGGATTGCGGGGCGGTACTGAGCTCCTGGGTGTACGGACTACGGAGTAGTGGGATCGGGGTGGAGGGGGAGGTACAGTGCATATCAGACCCTTAGCTAGTACATAGCTAGGTACAGTAGGCCCTTTCTCGGCAATTCTCCGAGGAAAACGTGGGGTGGCTTTGGCAATGCACAGATGTTGCCGAAGACTACCTCAGTTACTTTCTCTCTGGTGCACATACATGATCCAGTAGTGTTTCGAAGATGTGGGATGGGGGTCTACGGGCTGCTGTCTCAAAGATTCCCCCGCTGTAACTCACTCCGTGGTGATGGATCACGGCCGAGACTCCCAGTTTCATTGATTCGTGGCTTGTCTGCCTTGACCCATGAGCTCGGACGTCGAATTGGCGCTTACAGTCAACGAAAATCGAAGGATCATCACGAGTCATGCATGAAAACATGAGGGCACTGCTGGAATATAGTGATACGAGCGACCGGCGCGATGACCGATGGTGGGACGCTCCGCCCTGTCATTGCTGGCTTTGGCGATTGTATATTGCCTTTGCATACAGTACACCCAACCAGCTCATAGTCTCACCTAGAGCAGCTCCTCTGATCCGGATATCCGAAACGGTCGGCTACAACTTTTGCGATGGCAGCACGCGGCTGCCCAGTGCCAAGCTGGCAGCCTGGTAGCGGCCACTGTTCAAATTTCAAAGCCAGTGTGGTTTGCCTTGTCTGTTTCGGGACGCCATCTCGGCAAGTTTGGCGGTGGCCTGAGCTTGCCGAGTTCGCTGCCACGAGTTATCCCTTTTGGGAGACTGTTACTGGAGGGACGGGCTGTGCAAGGCCAAGAGCACACGTCGCTGGATTTGGTGCGATCGGAGGGTTTACTGACTTGGTCCCGTAGTTGGTAATAATGTACCGCACCTTATAAAAACCACACGAGGCTGGTGATGCTAGTCTAGCCCTCATCGATCCCGCCGTTCTAGGATATGCGTGGGATGAGATCATTTACTCTCGCAGGAATCGAGGGCCCCCCAAGCCACACTCCCCCGGATTTCCCGTTTCTGATGGTTTCACGCTGCATGACTTGGTTGGGACTGGATCGATGGGACCGGAGAGGGTGTCAGACGGATAATGCCGGGCAGATTAGTGTTTATGACTTGAGGAGTTGAGTCTGTTCAGTATGTATATACTACGTGCTGTCTATGGATGCATACTGTGTATGTCCACTTTCCACAGACACGGACCAAGCGCTTCGGACAGTTTACAGTGTGCCAGCCGTTTGGCCACACTGGATGCGACCGATTCGGACCGAGTGTGTGAGTTATGACTTCGGGACTGTGCATGTTTTTTTCTCTCTCGCATTTTGTTCTGATTTAGTGTTGCAAATCTCGTTTGATAATTGGATGAATTACATTGGGTCCTTGACACCAAGTTCAGAATCAACAATTGTTAATTTGTTAGCAACTCAGCAGACTGTTAACTTGGCCCCAGCCCAGCCAGCGTTAGCGGCGCCCCGCAATCCCCCGATGCCCTCGTGATTTCCCCACATGCGTTGCTAACTTGATTTTTTTTTCATTCAAGGAATGGGGGTGATTTTTTCGTTTTCTTTTTTTTTTGCTCCCTATTTTCGGAGGATAGTCCCTTTGTGGGTGTACTCGCTCGAGTAATGTATAGTTAGCTTCTTTCGTTCTCCCTTTTCTAGTGAGGCGCTTAGTCTTTAATGTGGTTAAATCTAGGTTACTACGACACCAAAACGAAGAGCATGGAGCTCTATATCCTCTCCCTAACTAGTTAGTTAACTACAGCCCTTCTCTGACATAAGCATGCGTGAAATACTAATTAACTAGTTACACTCATATGCAGGACGCGCGCATACCTACTCAACCTCCGAACATCGGCACTTCCACACACCCTAGTCCCAGTCCGTCTGCATGCTGGGGTTGAGCCTAGGTAGGAGGAACCTCCTAAGCCGCCGAGCACCTTGTCCGCA
The DNA here is from genome assembly GCA_024706585.1 of Penicillium simplicissimum. Classification (NCBI taxonomy): domain Eukaryota; kingdom Fungi; phylum Ascomycota; class Eurotiomycetes; order Eurotiales; family Aspergillaceae; genus Penicillium; species Penicillium simplicissimum. The sequence continues at coordinate 2,987,598 of JAMZTW010000044.1, forward strand.
AATCAGCATCCATTCCGGGATGTCCACTCGGACAGCCCTTGGCTTCCGTCCTCGGTGCGGCATAATTTTCATGGCTCTGGTGGGTGGTTACTAGTTAGTAGTTAGTAGTTACAGTGGTCAGCGGATTGAGATTCTGGACCGTCGGTCCGGTCTGGGGCGGTTTAAGTTTTTCAGGGGGTGGGCGGGATCGTTTGTGGAGGCGATTACTCTTGTTACTTTTGTTAGTTTGGCACCTCATGGGAGCCTCGGGTTGTCGGCAAGATGGGCGGCTCGATAGCGGAAATCCGGAACGTGGATAGGAAGTTAGGAAGAATGGAAGGATTCACTCGGGGTCTTGTCTTGAGATTAGGGCTGAATTACTTACTGTGTCTTATTTTTTTTTTTTTGAACTGGTTGTCATTTTTGGGGAGTATGTTGGGTGAACTAATTGTTGCATTGATGATTACTCGTGCTGGAGTTGGCGTGTTCCACTACTTAGCTGCTGGCCCCTGGGGTTCCAGACCCGCCCGACTTAGTAATTGATTCATGCACAGAGCAAAGAGACTCAAAGAGACTTGGACAAGGATGCTGTAAATAGTCAAGCTGCTTTGGCGTTATGGAGCTAGGCACATGATGGAAAATTCTCCGACGGGGACTGGTGAGTGATGATATTTGAATGCAGTTACCGTAAGATATGCGATTTATATCGACTCGAGGAGCTTGTAGACAATCGATTAAAGAATTGTACGGAGCTGAGGCTTCTATCACTTTCACACCTTGGCTACCCGTGTTAATGAAGGCCGTGTGTCAACTCCTTGATCTTCATTTCGTTGCATTGATCTTCTTTGCGGTGGGACCCAGATCAGCAACTCGGCATGAAAAGCGACCTTTGCGGATCTATTAGCCCGGAACCATTGGCTATTATTCCTCTGATCATTTCTCTCATTCAACGATCCCAAAATGGCAAGCTGCGACAAGCCTCCACCCCGGAGGACCCGCCTTTCTCCGCCAACGGACGCTTCTCCAATCTCCAGCCCTTCCAGGCTTCAATCTTTCAAGTCGCAACCACAATAATGCAATCGTGATTATCGCGGGAACTTTGTGGATGACCACAGAAAACTTTTGGCTGTCATGGGATCCAAAGTCCATTCCCTGGCCCAGCCCCAGGCTTGAACTTCAGGTACGCTACTCCGTACTCCGTACTCCGTATGTATTCCCGATCTACCAGATGTGGTGGGAACTAATGAACTTGGGGGAGCATGAAGAAGGAGGACCCGTGGAGTATTGCGGATTGCGGGACCTTTGGGATGCTCATCCATAGTTGCCATATGTGCATGCTGTAACCGGCTTGTTAGGAGCGAGTCGTGACTACGTGCAGCTGGCAGTTACTGTACCTGGTCGGCGTAATTCGGAAGTTTGCCTTGGCATGGATTGTTATCCGCCCTATCGGTCCGGGGCCGATGGTGAGATAGTTGATGGTTGATGCAAGAGTTGCAGGGGAGAGAAGACAACTTGAGTTTCTTATTGAAAACCTTACAATCCTAATTAACCTACGTTATAGAGGGAAGTGTGTTTGTCTAATGTATAACAGGAGTCACTCGTGGTGGTGGCCATACAGCCGACTCAGGCCCCGGTTGGTATCCTGTAATACGCCGCGGTAAAGTACCACATTTGGTTACTTGAGGGGGTCCATCACTCCATCCATGACACACGCGGACTCCACCAGCGATCCACGAGAAGAATTTTTCATTCAGTTCAGTCTTAATGATTCTGTGATGATACACGAGATTTTCCATGATCTTAATGTTGTGTGTGTGATCACTTCATAGAGTCAAAAGTGATAGTATGTCTACAGATCGGGAGATATGGTCGTCCTATACAACCGGAAGAATCTCAATCGGATACTCGGCACCGTAGCGGTTCCGAATGAAGGAAAACAGGCGGGCCGAGCACTTTTAGTTTTGGGGGGAATCGCGAGTAACTTTTCTGGAGAACACTCAGCCAGTCATAAGCCAGTGAAGAGCCCCGGAAATCGCAGACCAGTCAAACGTAAGCAGCCTGGGCTGCCACGAGAATGAGAATCCAACGAGAAGAAGGAAAATGAAAAGCATGAAAACCCACAAAGGGCCACCTCCGCTAAGCCGATTTCGGCGATTGTGACGCAGTCCTCCACACTTCGAATGTGGAAATGCCTCTCGTGTGGGGAATTCTTGCCCGTCTGAGTTTAGTGGTTTACCCCCCGGTTTAATATTGGGGGATGGGAATTTAGATGAATATGAATACTGTAAAAATAATTTCACGCTGGCACGGATCTGCCCCAACCTACGTTTTGTGTGAGTTTGAGTTTCTGGGTTCGTGAGTGGACTCGTGGATTTGAGGGTTTATACTCCGGAGTCATTTCTTTCCTGAGTCTGTACCTAATTTAAGTACTGGAGTATGTACTCCAGTCTTCTCAGATTCCATAATTTCCATTATACTTAAACACTCCATCTCCCCGGCCCCAGGCGCGATCACTCCCCCAGACCCTCTCCACTCCTCCAGCTTCACCTTCTCCCCTCCCTCCTCCCTCCTTTCCCTTCTTCTTCCCTTCTCTCTCACTGTCGAGTACTTGGAATTGTCTGTGTGACAATATACTGTCCCAAATAATCACTTCCATAGCGCATTGTCGAATGTGCTCGGATCGCCCTCGGTCATCATCCTCGCCACCATCATGAGTAGTGCATCCGCCACTATGACCGACTCCGACTCGGGCAAACGCAAGGCCTCTGTCGCCGGCCTCTCCTCCCATAATCGTCCTGTGAAGCGTCGGGCATCAAAAGCCTGTTGCTGCTGCAGAGCTCGCAAGGTTCGCTGCGACGTGGTAGAAAATGGATCGCCCTGTACGAATTGTCGCCTCGACCAGGTCGAATGTATTGTCACGGAAAGCAAGCGGAGAAAGTTCGTCACCATTTCAGCGGGTTCTAGAATGAAGAGGAAAACAAGAAAATTCCATTCTATGTATCATTTCACACTAACATCGGCTTTTTCTGTTTTGACAGGAAGTCGCGTGTCGACGTGGACACCAACCACACCTCCGAGTCGCCCGGCGAGATCTCCGAGGAGAACCCGCTGGGCTCGTTGGGATTGCACGGCATGCCAGAAATGGAGCCAACCTCGCCTTCGCAGAACTCGGTCGATATCGACCACGGGCAACATATGCCTCATCTACTCTGTTCGTAACATTCCTTGGCCACTTACTATGGCCCAGCACTAATACGCGTCCCGCCTCAGATCAATCACAAGCCCATCGTATTAACCCGGATGATCGCTATCGTCGCCGAATGGCTCCTAACCCGGCCGTTCCGTCGTCAATGCCTCTCGCCAATGCCACACTGCAAATTCAGCAACTGCTCGATCCCAGTTTTGGCAACACTCGTACCCCTAGTGGCTTCCTACCTGACTACATTCGCGGCCTGCCTGCACGACTCCAGAAAGAGGATATCGACTATCTATCTGTCAAGGGCGCCCTGACCATCCCCGATGTGACCTTGCGTAATGAATTGCTCAAGGCCTACATCCACTACGTGCATACGTATATGCCATTGCTGGACCTGGAGGAGTTCCTCCAGACCATCGTGCAGAACGATGGGATCCACCGCATCAGCCTTCTCCTCTTCCAGGCCGTCATGTTTGCCGGCATGGCTTTTATCGACATGAAACATCTCCAGGCTGCCGGTTACCAGACTCGCAAAGCGGCCCGCAAGATTTTCTTCCAGCGTGCTCGCCTCTTGTATGATTTCGACTACGAGGTGGATCGCATCTCCTTGGTTCAATCGCTTCTTTTGATGACCTACTGGTACGAAACTCCCGATGACCAGAAGGACACCTGGCACTGGATGGGCGTCAGCCTCTCTCTGGCCCACACGATTGGATTGCACCGAGACCCCGGCAACTCGCGGATGGATGTTCGCCGCCAGCGGATGTGGAAACGCATCTGGTGGAGCACGTACACCCGTGATCGACTCATCGCCCTGGGCATGCGACGACCAATGCGGGTCAAGGACGATGACTGCGACGTGCCAATGCTTACCTTGGACGATTTCGAGTTCCAAACCTTTTCTCCGGAAATCGTGAAGATGGTCGGAGACTCGGAGATCTTGCAGAATGTCAGCCACCAGCGAGAGCTGGCGTTGATGTTCATTGAAAAGGCCAAGCTGTGCTTGTGCGTTAGTCATGTCCTTTCCGCTCAGTACTCTGTGCTGAGCCACAAGTTTGGCGGTACTATGGAGACTACGATGATGCTGGTACCGAAGAAATCCACTGCCGAGACGTTCGAAGTGCGACGCTGCGACCAGGAGCTGGAGGACTGGCTGGCCAACCTCCCCGTGGAAACTCAATATTCACCATCCGACGGTAACAAGCTCTCCGAGGCCAACGAGGTGCTGCACTCTCATCGTGCTTTGCTGAAGATGGTCTACCTCACGACCTCCAGCGCCCTGCACCGTCCCCAGGTCCTCCCCGCAGTCCCATATCCCTCCACGGACGCTGAGCTGCAGGAAATGTCCCGGAACAAGGTGCGCTTCGCCGCGGTGGAAATCACCAACATCGCGCAGGACCTGCACGTCCTAGACTTGACTCGGTACTATCCCACAACCGGCGTCACCGTCCTTCTCCCCGCCGTGATTATTCACCTACTGGACATCAAATCCAGCGACCCGAGTGTTCGCATGACCAGCCTCCAGCGCTTCTACCAATGCATGCGCATCCTCCAACGCCTGCGCGAGATCTACGCCTCTGCCGACTTTGCCACCTCCTTCCTCGAAGCCGCCATCCGGAAGGCCGGCATCCAGCTCACCGTCGCCCCGCAAGACGTGCAGTCCTCCCGTCCCCGCCCCAACCGCACCACTACTACCACTGCCACTGCCGCATCCACATCCACCCCCTTGGCTTCAGCCAGCAACGACCCCTTCGACATCCTCTCCCGCCCCAACGCCCTGACTCCTCCGCCCGACTCGCTGGCCCAAAAGATCCCCGACCTGACATACCCCAAGCCCGGCCCCGCATCTACCCGCACCCAACCGACCACCGACCTCTTCGCCTCTACGCCCCCTCACTCCGACGGCAGCGAAAATGGCAGCACAAACAACCTCAACCCCAACTACATCGCACACGACGCCTTTGCCATTCCAGATCTACACTCGGAAATGAGTCTGACTGAATTGATGGATCTTGCCAACGACGCCGAAGTCACGCAAAACGATTTCGACGCTTTGATCAATTTTGACGATGCGGGCAATGATTTTTTCGCGGAGGATATCCAACAGCCGCAGCAGCAGCAGCAACAACAACATTCTGGCGTGGGCGTTGGTGCCGAGGAAAAAGCCTATGAATTCGATATGAAGGCTCTCGGGTTCGATACCGAGACCAAGGCGTTTGATTTTGCGCATTTGGCGGAGCCAAGATTGGGGGAGCGTGGGCCTGGCGTTTCTGCCGAGGTTCCGCGGGTTGGGTTGACGGCTGATTTGGATACGGATCTCAGGATTGGATTGGATGAGTAAACGGTGTGGCTAATCTGATCGGGGCATCTGGCGATGACACGCGCATGTGTCGTTGACTGTGCCAACGTGGGGTGTGTTTCATTCATCCTTGTCTCTTTGGACGATTTGTGCTTTTTGGATGGTCTTTTAGCGGACTGTTTAAAATTTCTTTCTGTTTTATTACGGAGAATGACGGGATGAGGGGGGTGGTTTTCTCCTCGCTGGGATTTGGATCATCTTTTAATTCGGAGGTCCCTCTGGGATTTCATTTCCATGTTCATCCTTGGTGTTTTTGATTGGGGTTGGCCTTTTTTTTTTTGCTTTGGTTTGTGATGACGATGATGATCTCTTCCGTTCTTGTTTTGTATCTTGAACTGGACTGGATTTGACTTGGATATAGAGGGATAACTACATAAAAGTATGATACGATGTGAATGTGAATATGATAGTTTAATTTCAAGCTTCTCCTTGTCTTCGGTGACTCTTCTAGCACGTACGTATTATACTGCCGATTGTGTAGGCTTGCTATATGCCTGTAAATTCTGCAGTATCGTACTACACCGTGACAACCCCATATTATGTATGCTATGCATACTGTACATAGTCCTTATGCATTAAATTGTTGCATATAACGAATTAGCCTATTACATATACCATAAAGTTAGCGGACCACTTCTTTACTTTACTTTTTGATGATATGATCATCTCGGCGATGCCGATACCCACTCTCGGACTCTCCCCCTTAAGCCTTCGGTCTTCGGCATCACATGCAGGGCCACCGGACGGTTCAGTGGTTCTGCCCCGATGTCCTCCCGCTTTCCGCAATGCGCATGCCCCTGTGAAGTTGTGAACACGCGAGGATCGCTCGTTTCGTCATGGTTTGCGGAGAACTAACTGGATCGGTGGCTAGTGCGTGCGCCGCTGGTTCTTGGCTGCTGTAGTGCGGGAGCTAGAATTAAGGACTCGTGGTTCACGACTTAACGGTTTTACGTGGCCCCGAGGTCGTGATATGCGAAACAAACACCTGACTCGGAATCCCCGTGGACCTTGAATATTGACCTTTGCTTCCTGGCATTTTCCCCATCCCAACAGAAACAAAAGAAAAGCATTTCATTCATTCTTGTCCAGGGATGTCGATTGGCGTCAAGAGAGATTTCGACTCTACCGTAGAGAAAGCGGCCAGTGGCACCCATAATCATTCACGCATCATCGGTATAGATTTTCTAACCTTGTATCGAAAAATGTTGGCTTCAACGAAGAGCATGACTTTAGTGCACTCAATCCGGGCGAGTCGTGGTCGTTCTCGCGCCAAGTGACTGATTTCCCAGAAAACGTGATGTCTGGGGATTCTCCGGTACTGTTTTAACGGAGCTCAACTCGACTGGTGGGATTGGGGCCATTTTGAAGATCATAAAGTCACTGTGGTTCGCATTGATGGTAAAGCCCGCGAGCCGAACGACAACGGAGGCCGACCTGGGCTTATCGTACCTGCTGGTAATTACGTGGAGTTCCAAGATGTCTGTCAATGTGTCACGTTCCCCAAAAGTGGCTCGGTCTCGCCTCCTGGTATGCTGGCTTGCTCCAAGACGAACGATGTAGGCCTAAGACAAGAAGCACGGCCTGACCGAGCGCAAAGACAACAGCCTCTCAGAGTCTAGTTGTAAAAGGAGAACATGCGCGCGCCCTCCGCCTGTCCCTCGTATCCGTTTGAGACACTCTCGAACAGGTTCTCTTTTTTCGTCTGTCTCCTCGAGACAGCCGAAGAGGGTTGTCACTGGATAGTTGGCTGAGTTGAACATGGTCCCTAAACCAATATCAGAACGTCACTTATATCGGTGTCGCGCAATCCCGAGACCCTGCCTATATCGAGGATTCGGATGAGGGAAGTGGCAAAAATAAGATTAGAGCAAAACAAACGCTTCTTCTTTAATTTTCTTTTGGATTGCTCCGTTGATTCACATATACTCACATGCTTGTGGAAACGCTCCTCAATATCATTGGCAAAGGACTAAATACTTATCAAAAACCATTGGCAAGCTAAAACCATAACACTCAGGTAGACTTTGCAAACATAAGACAAAACTTCAGAGCACAAGAAATATTTCACAAGCACAAACGATATCCACATTCTCGATAAGGTCAATCTCCCACAGACTCTACCCAAGGTTTTACTTGGCTTTGCGTGGGGGCTTGGAAGGTGTGACATGAAGAGCCTCCGTTTTTGAGCATAGATCAAATTCTTCCTCATCAACTTTCGGGGTTTCTGGGGTCGATTGGGAAGGCTTCCCGTTCAGCCGTCGAGGTGTGGCCGGGAAGTCCTGATCTCCTCCATTCTTCTTTGAGTTCGAGCCTAGAGATCTCCGACGAGGGCTGTAGAGAAGGTAGCTTCTCAAAGCGGGAGGGGGAAGCTCGTCTTTAGCCTTTTGCTTCAGTTTGCCCATCCCATTGTATGGATAGGATTCAACAAAGGTGATCCACTTCTTCAAACTTTCCAACAGAGTTGTCTCGTCAACCTCAAGCAACTCTCGGTGTCGAGCACCTTTACAGTCAGGTGCCTGGCAACCAATCTCCAGTTCGCACTGATAGTTGGAGAACTCTTTCAGCATAAGCTGCTCCACGCGATACGCACGTGGTATCAATTTCTTAAAAACGACTTTGAGGTTGGGGTAACACTTTTTGTGTTGAGTGAAGCGTTCTTCGGGATCCCACCTAGTAAAGCCAACCTTGAACGTTCCCGGTAAGTCAGGAAGGCTTATCACATATATCCACCCGTCGTACGCAGAGTTGCCCGTGGCAGATTGCTCCAAGAGCAACGTAACGTCTTTGGCCACTTCATCTTGTGGTATCATGGAATAGCGCCGTCTAGCCTTTACTGGCGTTGATGACTGACTCAACACATTCTTTTCTTCCCTTTGGAGTTTGATTCCCCGAACTGCGTCTTTTGCTTCCTCGTTATGGTGGCCATGCTCGCGCTCCCTCTTTCCACTGTCGGAATCGTACACTGACTGATCAATCTCGCCTGCGTCCCCTCCACTGCCTTTAGCACCTGGATCCTCGCTACCATAGTCGTAGTACACTCCCAACTTGGCAATGATGGAAATTCTTTTCGTACCGAACTCATTTAGCCACTGTGCTATGGCTTGGGAGTCATGCTGGTAGTGGTGTCGGCAAAGGACTCTTGTGGCGAGCTCCTGAAAAACTTGAGATCGGGTGCATGTCACAGTAAGTGCTCTAGAAAATCCAGTGAGGATACCAAGATGCTCTGCAACGACTGATCGGGCCTGATTGACCATCGACTGCCTCATCCGGGTTCTGCATGGGCTGCCAACATTTCCAAGGTAGGCGCATTGCGATCGAGGTGATTCGGCATGGATCAAGTCAACCAAATTCTCAAACGAGCAGAATGTTTGCGAAGAGGAGTCCATTTTCAAGCAGGACTGGTTCCTCCAATTGGAAGGGATATCTTTCCTTCCCAAGCCAACAATGGAACAAATTGATTTTGTTTGGAAAGGAACGAGTATAAACGCCTGTGAGGAGCCAGTCTAGGATGTAGGAGAATTGTTCAGCTCACTCCGACAGTTGGGTCGATTTTAAAGAAATGCCACTGCCACACGCCCCTGGGGCTGTGAACTCAGCAGATAGCAACCCCTCACCGGGCAACGACGCCCCATGCATGAGATATAAGGGGGCTGGATCTAAATAGTCCGCGTGAACAACTTCGCACGTCTAGGACAGGGGATATCAAGCCATGGTGTGGGAAGTGCCATCCCCAATATGGCAGGTGGTCCTAAGAAGTGGGGGTCGCGAGGTCGTGAGATCTCTGGTTCGTGGATCAAACGCGGCTTATGAAGGCGCTTGGAGATAAAAGGAGGTGATAAAGGAAGGTGCGTGCATTGGTCTCGCGCCTAGACATGGGTTCTCAGCAGCCATAGCAAAGGTACGTTTCACGTATCTGGGGGCCAACGCCGTGCTCGCTGAAAAGTTCCTTTTCTCCGACATCTGCAGAAGAGACAAAGTTAGGCATGACTCGAGTGTAGTGCCGTAGCTGGTGAGATTGATTCTATTAGAACCAGCCCTGGTCTCGGGGTTGCCGATGCTGTATATACCCAATGCGTGTTGAAGCTAACGGCGGCTTCACGATGCTTTGTACTGCATTTGGCGAAGTAATATCAACAGCCCCACAGGCTTGGACTGCCTTCATGCTCAATCCTGTTGAGTATGGATAATATTCCCTCTTTCCATCCCCCAATACCGACTAAACACCTCAATATCTGATATTAAGCTCCATTATTTTAGAAGAAAACTGCGGCTACAGTGGGGTCTATATGTCATGGCTCGCTATACAGCCCCCAGATCCCGCAAACCACTTTGGTCTGCATTTCACGAAGGCGCATCCATAGCTTAGATATGTGACTTGCTACTTGCTTGTATGATTGTCAGCTTTGCGCACTCACGTTACCAAGACTATCAGGATGATTTCTAGACCCTGCTAATCGCCGCCATCTTGTTCGCGATCAGACTAGACCTTCGCCGCTTTGTTCTAGGATCAATTTGACTGGTAGCTAGCTTCTGTTCCCGTTCTTAAAATTCTTCCTCTCTCGCTTGGAGGAAATCTCAGATTTGAAAGGTATTGAAGAAGACCCAAGGAACGGAAGGTCAATTTAGCTCGACATGTTGAGTTATCTAAGGACCTCGGGAACAATCTGTGATGTAGACATAAGGTTAACCTGTCAAATATCTCTCATTTGCCCTTATCGTTCTTTCATATACCATATCTCTACAGATAAAATAACTGATATCTATCACACTAATTGATTGTCGCTATATCCCAGACCTCGACAGCGGATTGGTAGTCGGCATGGTTCCGGCATTAAGGCTTTCTGTGGCCCCTGTGATATCTAGCCAAATACTTTCAGCTACTAAAACCGTAACCTGCAGGCAGTATGGTTCCTCACGTGTAGAGGTATATATGTCAATTATGCCTGGAACAGGCTGCGCAGTCTTGGTCACGATGCAACTGTATTGATTGACCCCAGAGAACAGTGAAAGAGTCACAGAGGACGAGAAACCATGGCACGGACAACGCGAGCGTCATTGAAGAAAAACACAAGATAAAAATTTACTCTAGTTCAGAAGATTGAAGTGCCGGGGCGCATGAAGATCCGGGAAAACCCCCGCTGCAAGCCGCTTGGCGTCTGGGCCGAAGTCCTGGAAAAAGGGCTATATGTGTGGTACAAGCCCTGCAAATGCAACATTGGGGTTTGTTTTCCTCTTAAATGTTGGATCCCCCGCCCGGTGATCTTCGAGTGCATTACTCGATCAAAAGTCCTCACAATGGAATGCCTTCAACTTGACCACCATCGACAAATACAACCTGCGAATACGGAAAACGACAAACAATGACATTTTGCAACCAACCAGGTGCCAAAAGATCTCTCGCGCCCTCTGTCAAAAACGCCCAAAGATGCGTCTTGCGCGGCATACCATATCATTCTGACTTCGAGGTCGAACTTCGTGGCCTTCTTCTGAATTCACTCGCGCACTCAATGTCCGAAGGGTCATGAGCAAACAGATCCTTGATATGGACCCAGAACACCCCGAAGAGTTTCCAAACCCTACAGTCTCTAGCATCCCGACACCGCGTCAGAGCTAACATATCGTGAGAGGGTTCAGCATTTTCCCGACACGAATTACTTGATGAGGTGTGCCGCACATGCGCTGTGCCACTATTATGAGAGCTGAAGTCAAATTGCAGAATCCGTCAAGGAGCAGATACCACCACGGGCTATATTTGGAAGATTATTATGCATCTTTCGCCGCGCGCTCTCAAAGTCCTTCAAATTCAGCGTAAACCTCATAGCCCTGCTTTCGCTGCGTGATTCGGGCTTTCTTGTCTTGGAAGTGGTGATGCTCACCGGAAAAAAGAAACAAGGCAGATTTCCATATGTTCTGCGCGGCTGAGCCACTGACAAGTGCCGCCATTATTTATGAGAGGACAGATTGGATTTGAGCGTGTCGCCGCATCAAGTCGAGGTATTTCGATGAAGAAAAGCTCAGTGCTGGGAAAGTTTGTTTAGAACCGAACAGCCCGGAGAGCACCCCTGATGCTGTTCGCGAGTTGTCAGGCGCGAGGGAAGATCTCAGGACAGCCCGAAACCTTCAGTGCCGTCATGAACTAATCTGTGCATATGGATTCATTTTCCCCTGGCTTCTGCTTTTCGTTCTACAAAACGTGACAGGGGGCTCTACCCGCGAAGATATCAAGTCTCCGCCCTCGAAATATTGATCAGAGGATCCCAAGGAGATCATATACCCTGCATGCCCTGTGTGAACAACGATACAATTCGATGAGCGCTACCTAAGCGACTTAGAACTTTAAGTTGACTGGTATAATGTTATTTTTCCATATCTCAGAACAAGATATATAGATGGACACACTCGTTCTCAGGGCTGTATTTCAAAATGTCCTCAGTCCAACCTTATCTAGCACTACCTAGCACTAATAAAAGAGTTAAGGTTAATCACATTATTGTTGTGGCATTTTTTTCACACAAGCTCGAGAAGAACTACATGGTAGAGAACTCTTAGCGCAAGATTGAACTCACGTCATGCCATGTGCGGGGATCTCCGATCGCGAGGGGCCTGAATGGGTGCATGCCTGCATGGGCCCTGCCCGGCTATTCAACATAGGAGCCCGCTGTCGACCGAAGATTCGATTCATCTCGAAGAACTTTGATTCCCGGGCAGGTTGCATCTGGACCAGGCACGCGAGATCCGGCGTGGCAATCTCTAGTTTTCTCCGAATATCTTCCAGCTGGTAAGCATCTGGACTGACTGCGTTTGTGTCCTGATCTGTTCAAGTCAGGCCAGTGACCCCGCTCCGCAACCTGCCTCTTTCATACACTTGTATTACAGTGAGTCAGTGACTGCACTTACCCCAAACTTGAACCTCATCTCTGACGCCTCACCAAGAATCCTTACCGACAGAATCTTTTCACTTGGATGACCAAGATTTTGGTTGCCTACGATTAGCCATGAAACCCCAATCGCTGCTCCGCTTGCCTATCCATTGGGCCATCTTCGGCCTAGCACTGCCGATCCTTCCCCCCACTCAACGCCCACACGCGTTATCGGGTCAAATCAAGACCCCTGATCATCTGCAAGCCTTGGTGGAGGCCTTGCCGAGCCTCTCCCGGTTGGCTTGGTTTTTAGGGGGCTTCTCCTCGTATAGCGCTGGAACGATGCTACCTTCCCCGGAGCTCCTGCGGAGATGGCTGGAATTGTCTCCACGATTCATATTGGCAGTCACTCTGACTGGCCTTGCAGCGCGATGGCGACATCTTGGCTATATCCGCTATCTCGTCCTTGAGAGGAAGCTGGTTGATGACGACTGTCAGGGCACGGATATCTGCGGCCTCGTTTGCCCAAATCCCGTTGGTCGACTGCCAGTAAACGCGGCTGGTCGCAATGAAGAGCCTAAACCGTTGATCTCCCCTCTTTTCTTCGTATTTAAAGGCCCCATGGAGACCCTTGCCTTTGTTTCCTGTTTATCATCCAGGTTGTGGTCAATCTCCTTCCCCTTGACCGATCGTTGAGCCAAAATGCGCGCCTATAGCCTGCTACCACTGGCGCTGCCGCTCGCTGCAGCAGCATCGGTGCCTCTCGGTACTGAGTTCGCTCGTCGCCAGCTCCCCAATGAGCCCACTGGCGTCAAGACCATCAAGACTGCCAACAATGTCACCATTCGATACAAGGAGCCTGGCAAGCATGGCGTCTGCGAAACGACACCGGGGGTGAAGTCGTATGCTGGCTACGTGGACCTGGCTGAGGATGCGCATACTTTCTTCTGGTTCTTCGAGGCACGCCACGATCCTGAGAACGCGCCAATTACATTGTGGCTGAACGGTGGTCCCGGCAGCGACTCATTGATTGGATTGTTCGAGGGTATGTTATAGATCGTCTGGTTGGGTTGCTGATCACTAATCTTGACTGTCATCAGAGCTGGGTCCTTGCAGCGTCAACGAGAAGAATGAAACGGTGATCAACCCTCACTCGTGGAACGAGGTCTCGAACATGCTATTCCTTTCTCAGCCTCTCGGCACCGGTATGAAAATCAATCGACATGTTGCAAGGAATAATTTCTAAGATTGTATAGGTTTCTCGTATGCTGAGAAAGAAGCCGGCTCCCTCAACCCCTTCACTGGTGTGTTTGAGGATGCCTCCTTTGCGGGTGTTCAGGGCCGCTACCCTGTCATCAATGCCACCAAGATCGGTAGTTTCGAGGCCCGCAGATATAGCACTGGCAGTGAAAGCTAACGAAGTGAAAAGACACTACCAACCTTGCTGCTGAAGCTACCTGGGAGGTTCTGCAGGGATTCCTAGGTGGTCTCCACAAGCTGGATTCGAAGATCAAGTCGCGGAGCTTCAACCTGTGGACTGAGAGTTACGGAGGGTAAGCTTACCATAGCTTTCGACTATCCTCACAATAATCAGCGATGCTAACGATGCTATAGTCACTACGGACCAGCTGTAGGTAGTCAGGCATTACTAATCTCTCATGGAATACCTCTAACAAAAATAGTTCTACGATCACTTCATGAAGGAGAACGACAAGATTGCCAATGGCACCACCAAGGGTATTCAACTTGACTTCAACACCCTCGGAATTATAAACGGAATTATCGACGAGTCCATCCAAGCGCCTTTCTACCCTGAGTTTGCCCGCCACAACACGTACGGCATCGAGGCGGTATGAGAAAGTGTAAACCTGTTGAGAAGAAATCAAAACTGACAATAGGCCAGGTCAACGAGACTGTCTACAACTACATGAAGTTCGCCAACTCCATGCCAAACGGCTGCCAGGATCAAATTTCCTACTGCAAGCAAACCAACCGCACCTCGCTGTCTGACTTGGCAATCTGTACCGAGGCCGCCAATATGTGCCGTGACAACGTCGGTATGTACACGTCAACACTCCCATTGAAATGATTATATCCTAACACCCTTCACAGAGGGCCCGTACTACGTCTTCAGCGGCCGCGGCACTTACGACATCCGCCACCCATCCCAAGACCCCACCCCTCCTAGCTACTACATGAATTATCTTGCCAGAGACGATGTCATGAATGCCCTCGGCGTCGACCTCAACTACACTCAGTCTAACGCCGAGGTCTACTACGCGTTCCAGCAGACTGGCGACTTCGCCTGGCCCAACTTCATCGAAGACCTCGAGGACATTCTCACTCGCCCCGTCCGCGTCGCTCTCATCTACGGTGACGCAGATTACATTTGCAACTGGTTCGGTGGCCAAGCTATCTCCCTTGCGACCAAATTCCCGCACAGCAAGGAGTTCCGCGCTGCGGGCTATGCTCCCTTCCTCGTGGACGGTGTTGAGTATGGCGAGACCCGCGAGTATGGCAATTTCTCGTTCACCCGGGTATATGAGGCTGGTCACGAGGTCCCGTACTATCAACCTGTTGCCTCGTTGCAGCTTTTCAACCGTACCCTCAATGGCTGGGAGTTGCCTACGGGTGAGAAGAAGTTGACCGCGGACTTTGGGACGGATGGTTCTGCCACGGCCACGCATACTGAGTCGTCTGTGGCTCTGCCTACTTCTACTCCTGCGAAGAGATTCTCCGTTGGTCGGAGAGGGTGGTAATGGTGATGTGACCGTGTAAATATAAACAGAATATAGGCTGACGCCGATCTATCTGGGATTTATTTTGAAGAAAAATAGGTCTGAATCTCTCGGAGGTCCAACCTTCGTCATATCATTTCATACGAGAACAGGTTTACATTTTCTACCTACAAAATAGTAACTAGGTTACTTTCATCTTTCCGGTACACGACCACTGGGCTATGCCCTGCTGTGAACCCCACTGAAATACCGCACTTCCATTCCTCCAATTCCCGAGGATAGCGCCGGAGTAGAGATGGATCACTTTCACTACACCAGTACTACTACCGCTGACAATCAGGTTTCCTTCAATGTTCAAAGCTGCTACCCCACTGCCATCGACTAGAGATAATATGCGTGGTTTCAGACCCATAAGTTGAAGTCAGAGACCACGAGTTTATAGAACCATCAGCGCACCCGGCAATAAGCATATTCCCAGAGAGACAGCGCGAACTCCCTAAGCCCTGTAGCCTTTTAAGTATAGCGATACAGGATCTATACCTAAAGTGTGGACTTTCTCACGATGACATCCCCATCCTCTCGACACAGGTCTGATGGACGTCGATACAGCTACGATTTTTGTTGGGGGATCCCTTGTCACGCAAGAGTGTGGCTAATCAAGGCAATGTCTATCGCATTATCTGCAAGGACAGGGAAGGTTCAAGAGTCCACGGCTCAAGGAGCCTCGGCGAGAGTTGGGTCTTTGAATTCTAACCTATAGAGTGAAGGGACGACAGACGTATAAAAAAATTGAAGTTTCACGATAGTCGTATCGTGCTCCAGCCTTTCGAGGAATAAGTGCAGGATGCTGCTAACTACTCACTCAATGGCGACACTCGAAGCTGTTTCGATATGGCCGTTATTGCCATTTGCTAGCTTGCCAGAATCGGTGATGGGTGCAGGCGCTGCCTCTTCTTTGTCTTCTAGAGACGACAAGTACTCTGCTCTGGACACGCTGTGGGGGTCGAGATATGGTCGTTCTCCGACAGAGAGAACACGCCAGCCACGGCGCTTTCCCACATGATTCTGGATCGGCGCGTGAAAGACCGCTCTGTTGTCCCAAATTGCTGCATGATATGCTTAGCCTCACGGACAGCTACAGTGGTACTGACATTCATGGTGTTCAGGGCACTTACCA
Source organism: Penicillium simplicissimum (assembly GCA_024706585.1). Taxonomy (NCBI): domain Eukaryota; kingdom Fungi; phylum Ascomycota; class Eurotiomycetes; order Eurotiales; family Aspergillaceae; genus Penicillium; species Penicillium simplicissimum. The sequence goes on from JAMZTW010000044.1 coordinate 3,003,907, forward strand.
ATGTCATGAGGATTTTCCCATCTGAATCTGACCTGCAGGTCCGGATTAAGCGCCACCAGGTGAGTGATCTTCTCCAGGATCTGATCGCTCTCTGGCTTTGTGACATCGTTGATATGATGACAGTGCACGCCCAATGCGAAGACTGCTTTCCAACCCGTAATAGGATGGGTTCGTACCACGGGGTGCACCGAACTCAAGGCCGAGCCCGTGTTAGCGGGAGAGCCTCTAGGGCCCTGGAATATGGTAGTTCCCTTGGAGGCTGCCACCTGGTTCAATGCCTCCTGGGAGTAGGTGGCTGTCAGACTCTCGAAGAACTTTTGGTAGGGCGTGGAAAGTTTATCATAAACCTCATACGAGGAGGCCCAAAGCGTGTCTGGCAGCGACGAATCAGTGAACATCAATTCATGATCAGAAGCTAGGCTTACCTCCGCCTCCTCCCGGAGGAAGATCTGTCAAACGCAGACTGCTGTAGTCTGGTGGATTGGCCTCGAAGGAGATATCCGTGTGCCACTCGTTGATACCGGTCTGCTTTTTGTCGCCCCTGGCCGTCTTGCCGTAGATTCGGGTGACGCCCTCCGGGTTGAGGAGTTGGAGCTCTGGATCAGGCTCCTGACGAATCTTGTATAGAGGGTGGACATAGAGTCCATTCTCATTGGGCCTTCCACCGAGGGCGCCAATCCGATTGATCAAATGCTTGTGGCGCTCGTTGGTGAGGTTCGTCTGTCCGCGAAAGAACACCACACCACGCTCTGCGACTGGTCGTGGAAGTTAGCGATCATCTAGATCCGTCTTCGCTTATTCGAGATCTCGACTCAGAGGAGTCTTAGTCTTACTGAGAATTGCAAGATCCCGCAGCAGGCGATCGGAATCGGATCTGGTCAACCAGTCGGCCACATCGACATTGCGAAACTCTGTACCCAGAATCGGAGTCAGGTCGACTCGCTCGAACTCATCAAGTGAGCCCGACTGTCGCATAGGATGCGGATACTTCTGTCCAGTCATATTCACGAGAAGCGTTCAGAAGGCTTGAATCAATAGTACGTTGAGATTGGCCTGGGTGATGAAAATCCACCAATGCAGCACGGTGTTAGAATATCACAGACTATATATCGCTTCACAAGGGCTCTGACATTCCGTCAGATGGAAGCAGCTGGTGAGATCAGAGTCTCAGTCTGCCCCTCGTCAAGATTCTCGTGTTGCTGGTTGGTGTTTGGTCCGCACCAACTTGGCTCACCCCCGCCGATTCTCGGGGTTCGGCCGCCGTACATCAAACAATCTCGCCAACTCGGTCCGAAGCCCCCCGGTCGTTCCAAATTGCACATCACGCCCATTCCAAAGCACACATGGCCCCCGATGATGAGATCTTTTTTAGGTTATGTCCCCAGCGAAAGTTGAGATGAGACCCTTTCCCCCGATCCAGACCATCTGTTCCTCTACCGCATCATGACAGTCAGCTCGAAGACCGAATCGACATCTCCGGATACCGTTGAGACGGCCGCCTACAATGCAGAAGGCGGCATTACAAGCCAGCTCTGCACCTGGATTGGAAACTTGACTTTGGATGACGTACCGGAATCGGTGCGCACTCGAGCCAAGTATCTCTTTCTGGACGGGATTGCCTGTGCCTTGGTCGGCGCCCAGGTCCCCTGGTCATTTAAGGCCTTTGAGGCGTTATCCAGCTTCGAAGAGACTGGACGGCATGTAGTGATAGGATATGAACAGGTAAAATGCGCACCCATTCTTCAATCTGAATGATCAACCTGACCAATCTGTCATGCCTGCAGCGCCTGGGAGCGACTGCCGCCGCTACCCTGAACGGGTCATGGATTCAGGCCTGCGAAGTCGACGACTATCATAGCGTCGCCCCTTTGCACTCGCAGGCCGTGGTGATTCCGGCGTTGTTTGCCGCCGCAGTTAGCGCCAAGTATCACGCTACGGCCCCCCGAGTCACTGGGGGAAAGGAGTTGCTGTTAGCCACCATTGTTGGCTTCGAGGTTGGGCCGCGTGTGGGCATGGCGCTCCACGGAACCGAGGTATTGGCCAAAGGATGGCATTGCGGCTCGGTCTTTGGAGGCCCTGCAGCCGCTGCGAGTTCCTCCAAGCTCCTCGGATTATCTGCAGACCAAATCGAGGACGCCATCGGCGTAGCTTGCACTCAGGCTAGCGGGCTGATGGCCGCTCAATATGATGGAATGGTCAAGCGCATGCACCACGGATTCGCCGCCCGCAACGGACTTCTTGGCACAATGCTAGCCTGGGGCGGGTATAAGGGAATCAAGAAGGTGTTTGAGCGGCCGTATGGCGGGTTTTTGGCCATGTTTGGGCTGGGATCCAAGCACACCCCGAGCACCCTTCCCGAGGAAATCACCAAGGACCTGGGTCAATTCTGGCATACAGCCGAGTGGATTCGCTTGAAGTTGCATGCCTGCTGTGGTGGAATTCATGGCACCATCGAGTGCCTCGCAGATATGCAAGCCCGGTACCCCAACCGCCTCCGCGGCGTGGAAAACCTGGCGCAGATCAAAGAGATCCACATCCAACTCAGCGATGCAGTCTATCATCACTGTGGTTGGGCTCCCGAGGAGCGGCCTTTGACTGCGACCGGAGGACAGATGAACACGGCTTTTGTGGCCGCCTCCCAGCTGGTCGATGGACAAGTGCTGTTGGAGCAATTTGCGACACCCAAGTTGAACAGAGATGAGATCTGGGATCTGGTCTACAAGACGCATTGTACCCATACGGCGACTCTCGACAAACCCAATATTGGCTGCGGCTCCATCATCACGATCACGTTCCAGGATGGTACACAGATCGAGCAGACCCTTCTGCAGCCCAAGGGGGTCGACCAGCCCATCACCAACGCTGAGATCCTCGGAAAGTTCCGTCGCTTGACAGCTAATCTGATCAGCTCCGAGCGACAGGCACAGATCGAGACTGCAGTGCTGGGCATGGAGGAGCTGACGGATATTGAGGACTTGATCAATCTACTGAGTACTACGGTGCCAAATCCTTTGGAATAGTACGAGACGAGAATATTCCTCCAAGCTTGGTACTGTGTGGCACTGCTGATACCAGATTTACTACCTATATACTTGTTTGAAATAGAAAATCCATGTTAAGCCTCTTTATAGTAGCTGCACTGAGGTTCCTAGTTTGAAGAGAAGCGAATACGAGCCAGAGGCACACCTGTTGACAATCTTTCGGTGTTCGGCCGCCGAAAAGTATGAAGCACCCGGTGAATGTAGAACCGAAGACGGGAGTCAATTCATAACTCCACGATGTCCACTCTTTTTTACATCAGCCTTCAGGCCTGGGTGACCGGTTCCAGGCGGGCGAATGCTCTGATAAGACAAGCCATGGACTTCTGGAGCTCAAGAATTGAAAGTCGTTGGGTGACTATTCCTTCAGGTTGGAAAAAGCGATATATGCCGTCGATGATCACTATTTGGCTATTGACTATCGGGCGTACAACATATCGTCAGCGCGGTTCCAGCATGCATCCTCTTGCGATTTTGGCATTGGCTCTTCTCCCAACAACATCGTATGGCAACCCATTACCATTACCAGCCATTGCGGCCCCTTGCAGCGGGTACTCCTTCCCCGACATTACCTGCATCAACCGATATGGAGCAGTTCTGACACCCGGTTTTTATCGGGAGGTGCATGATGACATCGGCAATGCAGACTCGTATTCGTCCACCAGTGTCGGTGATCCTTCGTTTCAGAGCGTCTCGAAAGCCACCTTCCTCGTTTGGGAACCAGAAGACGCTGTTGCCATCTTGGGCGAGACACCAACATTCGAGTACATGTTCAGCATTCCTCATGCCCCTCATGAAGCCCCAGTTTATGTACCCCGAACCCATGAGCTATGGTTCTCGCAGCTGGAGCGGGGGTTTTGGCCGCAGTTCGTGGTGGATTTGAAGTCGCAACCGCCCAGTCTATCGCAGAGAACCACGAATCCCCCGCTGTATGCGCCAACAGGGGCTCGATATCGCAATGGATCTATTATCTACACCTCCGGAGGCCTCAATCGCTCCCTGGCGGATCAGGGCAGCTTCGTGCCCGGGGTGTACAAGGTGGATCCTGTCACGGGCGAGTCGCAGACGCTACTCAATAATTACTTTGGATGGTACTTTAACACATGTGACGATGTCGACGTGGCCGCAGATGGGAGTATTTGGTTTACTGATAACTGTACGTACTTCTCTTCCTCCTCCACTCTCCCCTTTCTATCGCGCGAGCTACAAGGTCCACTGACACGCATCAAAGATTACTCGTGGGCCGACCACACCAGTGACATCGCACCACAGCTGGGAACAGCCACCTACCGCTTCGACCCCTCCAGTGGAAATGTAGCCATCGTGGACGACACGCTCAGCGAACCCAACGGAATCGCCTTTTCCCCGGACGGACGCCATTTGTATCTCTCCGATACTGGGGCTGGCGTGGCAGTAATCGACCCCCAGGTCCAGCCGATTCCAGGCCTTCGATACAACAGCACGGGAAAAAGGACAGTGTACGCTTTCGACGTCAGTGAAGATGGTCGGTCAATTGGCAACAAACGGCCTATCTACCTGTCGCTGGACTACGCGCCGGACGGACTCAAAGTGGCTCGCAATGGAATGCTCGTGACGGCGACGGGTCATGGGGTGGACGTTCTGGATGCACAGGGCAAGCCTTTAGTTCGTGTGCAGACGAATTTTACGGCTGTCAATATCGAGTTTGTTGGGCCTCATTACGATGAATTGTGGATCGTGGGTATTGGAGGGGTGGCGCGGGTGAAATGGGCGCTGAAGGGACCGATATATAGTTGATCATTCTGGAATGAACAGATTGGGATCCGGCCGGGTCCAACGATGTGTTAGGCTACACAGTACATATTTGGTAAGATGTCTTCCATAACCAATGACCGGATTTTGAACTTTAGGAACCGCAATGAGGACTAACTCGGCTATTTCTAACCTTAAGTAGTCATGGACATCTTGTTTCAAGTGAGGGCTAACGGGTAGACTCAACCTGGAATACACTCCGCCAAGATAGTGAACTAGCCCCTCACAAAAAAATTATGCAGGTACCTTAGGTAGGTATCTAGCGAAGGTCTGTAAAAAATGGTAATGTTTGCAAGGGGCTGCTTACTAGCCAGAGTCTAACAAATTGTAACAACCTCAACAAAAAAAAAAGCAATACTGTAAATCGCAAATCCTCACGTGATTCCTTGAATAAATACACAAACACCACCACAGCTCACAGGTCCCATAATCCTTGGTACATCGTCTATACCTTTATCGCATCCACTTCACTCTTACTCGCTAAGGCTACTGCAATGGCCATTCCATCTGCATGGCTGATACTCAACTTCAGCCCCTGCAATCCCTTCGCCTCCGCCAATTGACGCACCTCTCCATGAAGCTTCCCCGCGTTGGTCAGCCGAGAACACAAGGAAACATGGAATCACTGTCGAAGACTTACATGCACCGTCGGTATTCCGCCAGAACTGAGGATCTCGATATCCCTGAGAGGCGCACCCGGCCCCTTCGATGGCAATTGCAGACTCTTGAAGACGGCCTCCTTGGCCGCCCACCGTCCTGCAAATGACTGCTGGGGGTCTGGCGCATTGCGACAGTACTGCTGCTCACTCTCTGTGTAGTTGCGCCCCAGGAACACCTCGTTGTCGATGTTAATCGCCGTCACTGATTCGATATCCACCCCGACATGTGCCCCTCCTTCCATGGAAACCGCTTCCTCCACCCACTTCTGACACCCATCCATCAGGCCCACGCCGTGTGGTATCAATGGTGTATCGACCGCCGTTTTTCGACCAGAACTTGTCTCTGAACACGTGTCCGAGGCTGTTCCAGCCTCGCTGACATGCAAATTGCCTGCATCGAAGGCATAGTCGTCCCCAATGCGGGACACTCGCGCGAATGGATCGAGGAACACCAACGCTTCGTCCTCGGGTGACCACGCCGATGTCGACTTGACCTGGAAGAGAGAATTGGTACACAGGCCCTCGATGAACGTGCGGTTCGCGACCGCCATGCGACTAGTGCATTTGACGCGATAGGCCTCATACCGAGATCGGTCAATCGCGGCGAAGACATATCGCGGGGCCACGCCCAGCATCAAGCCACCCTTCTGGCCAAATCCGAATGAGGTCAGCATGAAGGCTTTGACGCCAGACGTGACGATTGACTCGGCAGGGTAGATCAAGTGCTCAAATCGCCTCAGCACCGAGTCCACGTTGTCAGCATTCTTGTTCCCGGGCACGATACCCGACTGTAGAATTTGCAGCCCTCCATTGAGCATCCAGGCACCTGCTGCGCCTTTCGGATGACCCGTCAAATGCTTCTGGCATACCACGAGGAGAGGGTTGCCCTTGGATCGTCCCAGGTGATCCATCATGGTATTGATGACCTCAGATTCGTTCTTGTCATTGGCCTGCGTCGACGTGCCATGGAATGTCGCCACACCAATATCGTCGATGTCGAGACCCCAGACAGCCAAGGCCGCGCGAATGGGAGAGATGCCGCTATTTTGACGTCGCAGATCCAATCCCCAAAGGTTCTGTGCATCGCGAAGTCGAATGGCAGTGGCATTCTCGATGACCTCGACCAGGCCCGGTGAGAGCTGTCCCGTCCGACTGGCTCGTTCCATCTGTTGATTCCTCCAGTCCTGGATCTGAGCCGCCCAGCTACCAAACTGACTCTGCCGGAAGCGGGAATCCAGCAGTGGTGAAAGAGACGCTGAAGCCGACTCCCTTGCGGCCGTCATCACACCTTTGCCTGGCGCAGGCACTGACCGGCCAACTCTATCGCCAGCCATCTGGGAGTAAGCGACGATTCCATGGATTGGGAGGCCCATCTCAAGTGCGAGCTCGGCACTCATCAGCACCTGCACGCCACATCCTGCCGATTCGACAAAGCCAGCCCGGGAGCTCGCGGTAGGCCGGGAGATCTCGCTTGGTGCCCGTCCACGAGCAAGTTCCTCGATGGTATTGGCAGTGGCTTTCATGTTTGCAAATTCGTAAGACATCTCTTCTTGTAGATCATCCGTTCCACCGACGATGGCCACCTTGACTTTCTCACATTGGATTGCCTCACAAGCTATATCCAATGACTCCAGAGCAGTAGCACAGGTCCCCGAAGGTGACTTGATTGGCCCGGCCGCACCAAGTAGAAGCATGTTTACCCAGGCATCCATAGCATTGGCAAAAGATTCCTGGAGGATATCGCTTTGGACATCGCGATCGAGATACCGGTCACGGTAGACACCTCTCATGGCCAAGAGCCCTCCTGCCCCTGTACCAATGCAATTGGCAATCTCGGATACATGCACATGACGATAGAGCTCGAAGGGGTCTGTGATACCGGCGCTCAACATGGCCTGTGTGACGCAGCACAAGACGTAAATTGTAATCGGATCAACTTGAGAGACGATTTCGTCAGGAATTCCATAGTTCCTCGGATTCCAACCAGTGGGCAGTTGCCCGGCCACCAGTCGATCAAAGGGCTGGGATCTGGGGATCAAGAATCGCGCCCCAGACTTGAACTGAATATCGAATTCGTCTTCACCACTGGGTTTGGAAGAAATGACGACCTTATCGCCGTGCTTGAGTTTGAAGGCCTGAGCGACGGACTCCGGTGCTTGAAAGACAGGAAGATCCTCCTCCACCACGACCTCCTGCAGAAACTCCTTGCTGGCTGGGTTGTATCCATCGAAGAGTTCCGGCTCAACAAAGCGGACGCCAGCATGGTCTTTGATGTACGACCCGTACCGGTCTTTGAAGTCTGTATCCTGAACGGGCTCGCCGGACTTGGCATCCACCCAACCGACGTATGGTGTGCCCTGGATGTCGCCGTTGAGATGCTTGACAAGCCCCATGATCCAAGCCATCTCGATGTAGCCTTCGAGACTCAATTCCCTGGCGGACTCCATTTCCCATCGTGTGCGGGCGCTTCCCCATGGGCCTAGCTCCGAGTAGCCCACCACGACGATTGTCCTTTTCAAATCAACGAGCTCACCGGTCACCTGGGTGCCCGCGGTGATGCTCTCATACTCAGGTAGTTCATGGTGACTGATTTGGAGGTTTGCCAGCTTTTGCCGAGGAGGGATAGAGCTCGTAGGAGGTGATCCGACAAGGACCGACTGTTGTTGCTCGTTTTCTGCCGCGATGGCCTTCGCTGTTCGAGCCTGTGACTGGATATCACGGCGCGCAGTAGAAGACAGCTCTTTCAAACCCTCCAGCTGTTGCATTCCACCGCCAAGGTCTGCGTAAATAGGGGCATCCTCGCATTGCTGAATGATTTCGGGGGTCATGAGCAACATAATATTCAACGCCATCTCGGACTGCGAGAAGGTGACCACATCATGGGCTTCGATTGCCTGTGCAACGATGTTGTTCGCACTCATGAGGCCGGTTCCGCGAGTCCAGCCGATTACTGCACCGCAAATGGTCAAGTAGTCAGACCAGCGTTCTGACTGGAACCGGTTGAAGAGAGTTTCGAGACCAATTTTTGACTCGGAGTAGAGGCCATCTCCACCGAATATCCCGTGGTTGGGCGAAAGTGGAAGAATAACATGGGTAGGATTGGCGACATACCCCCGGCTGGCTTTTTGTTGCTTGATACTGCCCAGCAAGCGGAGCAGATTAACCAGCATGGCCCGATGAGCGACTTCAGAGTGGCCGTCGAGCCCATCGATTTCCCGACCATTTTCTGAGATGGCTGCGAAAGGCACGACACAATCAATATCGCCCGCCATGCCCAACGTCTCGGCATACAAATGAGAAATGAGCTTTTCACAGTCCTGTTTGCTGGCTTGGTTGAAGGGAAAAACAATAAGCTCTGAGTCGCGGCCACAATAGTCTCGATACAAGGACTGGTAAAACTCATAATTGGATCGACTGGTCGTAACAACGACTCTCGCTCCTCCTGTCAATAAGCCCTTGACGATTTCGGCCCCGATTGACTGCGCACCAGCCCCGGTTATCAGGACCGTTTTGCCAGCAAAAGTCACACCACGAGATGTTGCTGCCGTCAACGTCTTGAACAAGAATGAGGTGAGATCCTCCTTGTATGTGAACTGAACGCCTTCCTGGCGACGCAGGTGAATGAATGGTGGCCTCTTCGTGCCTGGTGTCTCAAATCGACTGCCTCGTTTCATCAGGGCACAATAGGTATCCGGTCGACCTGATATGGTCCTCTGGACTTCTTCATACTCCACGATACCTTTGGATGTCACGAAAGTGCGTGGCTCCAACGGCGGACTGGTGTGCCGGAACAAGGGCTTTTCACATATCGTGTCTTGACAGCTTCGGAGAAAATCCCCCAAGTATGTCTTCTGTGTCCGCTTCTCCGGGGTATCGAGGAGCAACGAGACAGCATAGTCCAGAATGCTCGAACAACTGGTGTCTGATCGATTCAAAATGCGCAAGAGATGGGCATCCGTCAATGATGCGTCTGTATCGTGGAGTTCAGTTGACGTCGAAGCTTCCAACACCCACGCAGCAATGTCCACGCGTCCCCAATTCCACCAGGTATTGTACACTCGGGCCCGACGTGGATCGAACTTGGGCGATATGCCCGTGAAGTAGTCTTCTCCCAGTTCGGCGCGCCAAATGTCCAATTGTTTCTCTGCAGCTTGCCAGAGTTCCTTGGCCTGGACCATCTGTCCACTGGGATCAATCGTGTCGGACGGCACAATTTTCGCCAAAGCCTGATACAGGTGCTGGAATGAGCTTTGCTGCTCTTGTCGTAGACTTTCTACCGCTTTGGCGTCGACCATGGCGTTAGAAGTGGCCTGAGAAGACTCGGTCTGATTGGCTGCAGAGCTGAGGGTAATCCCAGTGTGCTTAGCATATCGATTGACAATGCCGTCGATATACTCTTGGGCCTGTTGCGCGTTTTCCAGTCGGGCTGCCGGATCCAAGGTCACGGCAAAACACAGGACGGCTGTTTGACGCTGCGGACCAAGCGCCCATTGATCCTCGAGATGAGCGCGAGCGGCGGCCTGGTTCCACCCTGCGGGCAGCTTGGACGAAATTAATTTGGATATCAGGGCAGACATGACTTTTCCTGGGCGTCCTGTGAAGCTGGATTGCAAGGCGGTCCCAACAGCACTCAGTGGAAGATCCTCACAGCCATCCGGAGTACTGCCAAACTCGGCGACCAAGTCTCCGATGAGTTCATTTTGCAGTGTGGATTTCCCTGGTGTCCTTAAATTAGTATGCACGGAAGACAATGTTGATATTGTCAGTCTACTTGGACTTACCTCCGGATAGCTCACGAATCGATTTCTCTGTCAGAACCTGGTCGAATGGTTGCTTAAGCTTCTGAGCTGTCAATGCGAGGACAATATCCCCAGCGCCAAGAGGGCTATCTTGCACAGGAGCCACTGCAGGCCGATGGGCCACAGGAGCAGGCTCAGACTTGGGAATTTCTGTTGCAACTGGGGGTGTGGAAATTACTGCTGGAGGAAGCTGCTGTTTTGATGGTTCCTCTGGCGCAGGCGATTGGGTTTTGTCGAATTCATAGCAAATACGGGCGTAATCATCGGAGTAGGACAGAAATTCTCGGCGAAGCAAGCGCAGCTGATCTTGTTGGTGATACTTTTTGTTTGCAGTCTTTTTGCCCATTGTGGACAGGACTTTTGTTGGTCCCACTTCGATATATCGCTCGACTGCATCCTTGCGTTGTGACAAGAACTCGTCTTGAGTTTCAATCCTGCTTTGATGTCAATTCAAAAAGTCCCTCTTCTTTATTTACTGGATTCTTTGCCAAATACTGACCATCGTACTGGAAAGGCAAATTGGTATCTAAGGGATGCTCAGCTTCAATCATTTTCATGATGCCGTAGGTGCGGTACTCACGCCAACAGCTCAATGACCAGGGTTCGAGCCAGCGTCCGTTCTCGTTGCTCCAACTGCATGCTGGAGGTTTCTTTGATTTGCATTTTCGATCGCTTTATTGGGTATTTCCATAGGCTTAACTTTAATCAAGCCTATAGTGACAGGTCGCGTATCTCATTTTCTGCCGCTCGCTCATCATATACCAATTTCTGAGCGGGCTTCCTCCAGTCTTGTTCTCCGAATACCCTAGAGACCCGGCACACGTTTCAGATGATGGCCCGAGACTACCGAAGATCACGGACAGGATTTGTCCGACGGGGAACCCGGTACCTCAACGCCCTCCACCATATTGGACTCGTCCGGCAACCGGCCGCCGAGGACCGTACTTTGGGCCTCCGCCGAGGCCAAACCACTGCAAGTGCGCAATTTTGGCTTCAGGAGGAACGACACCTGTATCTATGCACTTGAAAGACAATAGCCAGAGATATTTCCTGGGCAATATAAGCCTTGAATGCCCAACGGCGCCCATCTAGCCCCTTTCATGAATTATTTACTGTGTGACTGAATCAACGATAGTCGCTGACCCGTTTATTCTCAACTACGAAGTCATGCCTGCCCCAGAGGTAACCAAGCCAGTTGCCCGCAATGTCACTGCAAATGGAAATGGTGTGAAACACGAGAACAAAGACCATCCTGTCTTGCACGTTGTGGACAGTCGCACTGGGGAGTACTACTCAATTCCTATCGTACGCAATGCTATCAGTGCCAGCGCGTTCAAGCAAGTCAAGGCCCCCGACGATCCAGAGCACCCAGAAGACCAGACGGATCAGGGAATTCGTGTCTTTGATCCCGGGTTCTCCAACACTGCTGTTAGCGAAAGCCAGATTACATTCATGTGAGTACACTAGTCTCATTTCGTCCATGCGAGAGAGGGGGAAAGGAACTAACCTTGCTACATACAGTGACGGCTTAAAAGGCACAATCCAATATCGCGGATACGACATCGCAGATATCGTCGGGAAGAAAACATTTATTGATACGGCCCATCTTCTCATCTGGGGCCATTGGCCATCTTCGGAAGAGGCTAAGTGGCTGCATGAGAAGCTGAGCAATGTCCCTCTCATTGACGAGTCCGTCTTCAACGTGATCCGAGCATTCCCGTAAGTCCGTCCTCGTGATGCTCTCGTTTCGAACCGAATATTGATACTCAAGGGCTAACTTCCTAGGCCAAACTCGTCTATCATTGGGATGATGATTGCTGGATTGTCCGCCGTGCAATCCAGTGAAATGGACTTTATCCCTGCTCATGCAGCGAAAAATCTGTACCTCGGAAATATGCCACTGGTGGACGACCAGATTATCCGGCTGATGGCTACCCTGCCCATGGTCACAGCGGCTGTCTACTGCCACCATGTTGGTCGTCCGTTCACACCCCCACAGCCGGGTCTCTCGTATATTGAGAACTTCTTGCTCATGATGGGCCATGTCGAGGCTTCCACTGGTCTACCCAACCCCCTCTATGTAGATCGAATCGAGCGACTCTGGGTGCTGATCGCAGATCATGAGATGACCTGCTCAACCACAGCTTTCTTGCAAACTGCGTCGTCACTGCCAGATGTCTTTTCTTGCATGATTTCGGCACTTTCGGCTCTCTACGGGCCCCTGCACGGTGGTGCAATTGAGGTAGCCTACAAGAACTTCGAGGAAATTGGCTCCATCGAGAATGTTCCGGCAAAGATCGAACGCGTCAAAGCGGGCAAGGAACGACTCTACGGATACGGGCATCGGATCTACCGAGTGACCGATCCTCGCTTTACCTTCATCCGCCAGATCCTGGACGAGCTGTCCGAGGAAATATCTCACAACCCGGTGTTGAAGATTGCGTTCGAGGTGGATCGAGTGGCATCACAGGACGAATACTTCATTTCGCGCAAGTTACGACCGAATGCTGATCTATTCGCGGCCCTCGTATACCAGGCCCTGTGGGTTGACCTTTGACGGCTACGGTGGAGAATCAGAGAGACTGACGTTACATGTTTATCGTACTTAGGGGTTTTCCCAGTGAATTCATCCTCCCCCTCTCTCTTGTGGCTCGGACCCAGGGGTTCATGGCGCATTGGCGTGAAGCGATGGGTAAGTGACGCAGTGGTGGGGCCTCTTCTCGTATTTGACACCTTCACTGACGGATCCTCCAGCGGGAACGGCGCGGATCTGGCGCCCTAGCCAGATTTACACGGGCCATTTGAATCGGACCATGGAGGCGTAACGGGACGCTGGCGGAAGAAGCCGCCAGGTAAGCCTCGGCGTGGGATCCATCGAAACTTGAAAGACTGAAACTCAAATAGAAGATATCATCTGGAAAGCGGGCCGTGACTGGGGCGTGTAGATCAGCCTTTACCCGCAAGTGTGAAGGATCCATCGCTTCATGCAAACAATAGGGATGTGACATGGAGTACGAATCAAGTGTTGAGATAGAAATCCTTCAACTGCCAAGCCGAGACAATACAGATAATCATGAGTCACTAATAAATCCCTTGTAACCAACCATTGTGAGCATGAAAATGGCGTAGATGGCTAACGAGACGAAGAATTCGTTCTTCGGGCCCGGACAGCCACGCAGACACCAAGCTCGAAATGGCTTCTTCAGCGTCATTGTGTCTGGAATGCCGCATTTGGCTCCACAACAGGTACATCAGGGTTCCTAAATTAGAGTTTGAAAGAGTGAATACATCAGCTATCATTCAATAATACCAGTTCAAAGAGAAAATACTGAAGGGCTTTTGGTTGGCGCATTTCTGCGGACTATAGTTCCGTTGAATTTTTGAACTGCCACTGTACGTCGCGGACCCCTGAGGTAGCTGCCAAAGGTGGCAGGCAAGGCCGTGCTCGTCTTATCTCTTTGGAGTCCATCGTTGATTACTTATGGCCGTAACGTACGGCTTGGGTGAGATTGGCGGATAAGGCTTGAGCCTTTTAGGTTTCAAGAAGGAAATTGAGTTTGAAGGCGTGTTATCGTAAACGGGACCTCCCTGAAGACCCAGTCCTTTGCATGATTGTGTCGTCAGTCACTTAAAGTCATGCTACTAACTAACTTAGTTAACAGTGGGAATGCTGACCAAGGTGGCCTAGATTCACGCAATTCCGCCACTTACTTTGCACAGAATACGAGGTTTAGCGTCGCGTCGCTTCGAAGGATGCAACCATAGAAAGATGGGATGGCTAGCACGGTCCTTGTCAGAATTCACGTTCCCCGGCGATCACTACTGCAGAGAATTGGCGACCAGCGTGAGATTTGATAAGTTGATGATAGATCCTTCGCGTGCCAAGTCCACCAATGTACTACCATCGCTACCAAGTGGGTCGGTCAGTGGAGCTTTATCTGGGTCTTTCCGTGACCAAACGCTACCTCAACTGGAGCTGCCGTGAGGAAATGTGGGCCAACGGGTCAACAACATTGACCATTCACCCGTCGATCTGACGCCCTGTCGACGATTCTACGCCTCTCGGTCTACACATGTACGGGAGCCAAGGAGGAGTTGGCTACCGGACGGCTGTGCCGTACCGGAGGATTTGTATGCAAGTCAGACAAGCTCTTCCGGGATCTCTTCTTGTTTCGGACTATTTTGTGCCTAGGTGCGCCCAAAAAAGCTTCATGTTCCTGGATTGGTCGTGATGAAAATGCCGCTAAAATATCAGAATATTGTTTAAGGCTAGGGTTATCTTCCAAAATCCACCCCTGTCAACCTGCCCTAATTCCTTGTACCCCGCCGTTGTATTTAGTCGAAAATATACGGCCCCATGAAATTTGGCCAGAGACAACCGTTCCGGTAAGGTTAAATATTTCGGGTTATCCTACCTGGGTCGTCTCTGTTTCAGTCTTTTCCCGCTTTATGTGGTTGAGACCTTTCTGTTTTCAACTGCCAGTCAGGGTTTGGCTTTTTTATCAGCCCGTCTGGCCGCTCTCTTTTATATCCATATCTTATCCTTGCCTTTGCTTTTTTGCTACTCTTTTTGAACCAATCATGAGCGATCCAGAGTCAACCCGGGCAAGTCAGGATGGAGGTAATTCTAACGCCATGCATCATTCGTCATACGAGCCTGCATGCGATGAATGCAGAGTGCGCAAAGTTAAATGCAACAAAGAATACCCAAAGTGCTCCAATTGCCAAAAGTCCAATCTCCCATGTGGTTTCTCAAACAAAGGCAAACGGGTCAACCATACCAAAAGGCTGTATGTGTTCTGTTGCTTCTGGTGAAGGCCGTAACTAACCTTCCTTGCTCCATCCCAGGATCAATGACGTTGAACTTCTTGGGAGTCGCCTGGGCAAAATCGAAGACGTCCTTGCTCGATGTCTCTCCGTGATGGAAGCCTCCGGCTCGATGCAAACCCACAGCACATCAACCGCCTCTCGGAATGATCGTCACGAATCTGGTCATATGGACTCCGACGACCTAATGTGTGATTCAGATCATTCCGATGAGGAAAGTGCGGTTAAGCTTCAATCGGATCGCTACTACGTATTTGTCGGGGAGCACGGATACGAGAGATTCTACGGCCTGAGCTCGATGTTTACACTATATGCGGAAGCCCAAACTGCTTGCGGTCAGCTCATGACTTCATTAACAGCCTATAATGGAGACGAGGCCCTTCAGTCATCCGTCTCTGCGCTTCGTGGCCGACTGGAGGAGGCATCAGAGGTATTTCAGATGATGGCTCAAGAAAGCCCATCGGTGCTGGAACCCAATCCAGGGGATCTTGCCCCGAGCATTCCCCCTCGTGCGCTGATGGAAGTCTTTCTAGATACCTATGTGTCTGATCTCTGCCCATTGTTACCCATTTTTGATCCCCGAAGTGTCCAGGCTGCAATGAAGGAGCAGTATGCACCAGATATGGAGACGCCGGATCTTGCGTGGATTACCTCGTTCAATCATATTCTTCTACAGACCCTCGCTGCCAAGCTCGGCGCCTCCAGAAAGTCCGGGCTTATGCGTGGTGGCTCGCTTGAAGATGGCCTCCTCTCAAATCTTCTCCTGAATGCGGAGCGATGCTACAATAACTTTGAAAAACTCCTCCGACCCCGGGTGGCAAATGTCCAAGCTCTACTAAGCCTAGTAAGCCCTTTAACATTTGGTCGTCCATCTCAACTCGGCGTGCTTACTCTATCTTTGCACAGGCTTTGATTGCTTTGAAGTACTTTCGATTCACAATGTTTGAGACTCTCTTTGCACAGGCGTGCCAGCTCTCCAAGTCCATTGGACTCCACCATGCCGTTTCTAGACACGGTACGACAGACGGACAACTTGAGACTGAGCGTCAGAATCTTTTTTGGTCTCTTTTTATTGTTGATGTAAGCTCCCATGGTGTCTCGCTTGAAATCTCTTGGTTCTTACCCTAATTGCCTTGCAGAAACACGCTTCACTAATTGCGGGCAAACCGTGTTTGTTACCTTCATACGACTGCAGTGTCCCCCTGCCAATAGGCAAAGACCACTTCACGGCGCGAGTTTGCCTGGCTCATATACATGAAGAGCTCTACCGCAATCTGTATTCAGCAGAGGTCCACCGCATCGGGCCAGAGTCGATCAATCGCCGCGGCGAGAAGATGGGAAGGCGGCTTCGATCCTGGGCCGTTCAACATGATCATGTGCTCTCGCTGACTGGCCCTGGCCCTATTTCGTCACATCAGAAATACTGTGCCATAGAGTTGAAATATGCACTTTCCACCTGTTGGGTCCTGATCCAGCGGCGCATCGTCACCGCGCAAAGTAGAAACACCCGGCTGGAGCACGCTCGGGCCAGCCTCAAACTGTTCGAGGAGCTCTGCGGGAGCTACCAGCACGGAGACGGCATTTCAGGATTTGCGGTATTTGAAAAGTATGCTCGTTGTCCCAGTACCTCGGTGTATTCTTCTGACTCCCGTACCTTTAGTATCTGCCTTAACTACTCTATGCTGTCCTTCCTCGAAGTGTACGTTCATCTGATCGAAAGCCACGACTCCGACGACCAAACTGATTACGATTCAATTTCGTTCTTCGCATCCAAGGCAGAATGTTTGGCTGCAAATGCATCTGCTGGATCCTATTCGTCAAAGATCAGACATGTCACTGGTCTCTGTAATCAAATCTCCAAGAGCCTTCGTTCTCTGAAGGAAGGAAACCGCGCCCAGTCGCTATCAGCCGCCGTATCTCCTAGGCCGACAACTGCATCTACAGATCAAGGCCCCGGCGGGGATATTTTTGGACCAGGCGCAATTGGGCCCTTTCCAGCAGGTTCCAGTATTCCAGACCCATTCTGGGATGTCTATTCGTTTCCCTTGCAAGACTCGCTTGCTTCGGATAAGATTAATATGGCGCATCGGGCACAGGCGCACCATGAGGATCATCTCATGGATACCAATAGCCTCTTCCTGATGTCAGAGGAAACCACCTCCCACATGATGCCAACGGATCCTGTTGACTTTGACTCTTTTCTGAATGCGATCAGTGGCAATCACGATTTTGGTGGAACAATGTAACTGAACCGCGCGGGAAGACGGCATGATATCTATGATAATTCCATTCAATGAGGGCGGCGTCGAATCTGTATTGCCTTATTTTTTCTTTGAGTGCTGTGCGATAGACATTGGTTCAAGATTGGTTATCTTATAGATTAAATATTTTGCGTTTAAACGAAGAGGAAATGGATCGCATGACTTTTTGAAACAGAGCGAAAGAATCTAACTTACAAGCATTATCCACCTGCGATAGCCTTTCTGCTATTGATCGCTAATTTGTATATGCATAATTCTTATTTCCACTGTTCGTACTATTCTAATGATCAAACCTCCCCAGAGGTAAATCGATGTCCAAATCGAAGAATATTTCACCGAGTGGTTAAGTGTCTTTTCTCAACGATTCTACCTACTATAACACAATCAAGGCAGGCAATCCAAACGGGCCTTAATATCAAGTATAGAAAACCGCATTCAGTCATGCGAGGAACCGCTAAACAGGTACCGCACGGGGATAACTTCTTGGTGAAAGGGTTTGCCATCGAGGCGATATATACTTGGAGGACGAAACTCTAATTTATCTCTAAGGTTCTTTCATGGCGAGGTTGCGGTAAATGGAATACTTTCGCGAAAATAGTCCAAGAACGCCCCATTGAGCACGGACAACTTGGCCTCACAATTCTTTTGCAATGTTGTAGCATGAACCCTTTCGCATTTTCTGATCGCCCAAAATGACCAACCTATCAAAACCCGCATTCTGGCCACGGACTACTTATTTTGCATTGCATGCTACGTGCACATAATCTATGCCGCTTATCGAGACCATGGCCAAATTTATATTCCCATCTCTTTGGTAGTTGTCTTCTCCGCTTTCATGACCCACGGGCAGTCTCGACCTACAGATGAAACATGTGGATGAATTGACACGCAGGTACTGAGCTAAAGTCTGCCGACTCGAGACACGAAATGATCTCATCAACTCGGTCAGATGACAGTCGGAGCTCTAGATTCCTCCTAGATTTGCGGTAGACCTGATCGTGGGTGTCCTGGCGACGAACATGGCCCAAGGGGTACGGAACAACCACGTCAGGAAGCTGCGTACCATCGCTTAATGTGACACACAGGGCATTTGCCACACTGCGAACATTGGGATCGTGATAATCGCGGGTGAAGCTCGGGTCTTCGGTCATCGTAATCTTCTGGCGCAATGCCTCGACTCGCTCGTCAGTAGCCCATGGACTGTCGTTTTGGTAGTCGGCCGTCTCTATTTGCGCCCCTTTGAGAAGCACAACGGCTACCATGTATCGCAGACAGTGATCACGGTCAGCAGGGTTGTGCAGCGCTCCGTGCTTGTTGATGATGATCATTCCAGCCTCTTGAGTGCGCACATGAATACTGCGGATGTCGACGGCTGGATCTAATCCTTTCTGTTGCATTGTTTCGGAGATTTGAAGGGCTGCTTCGATTGCCGTCATACCGTGTCCCTCTGCAGTGTTGATCTTGAAGAGAACAGTTTCGATTACCCACGTCCCAAATGGACGAGGTAATTCAAACGGTTTGCCTTTAAACAATACGTCGTAGAAACCCCATCGTGGGGTCGTCAGGGCTGTCGTAGCGCCCGGTTGACCGGCCTTTGCTAGTAACGCCAGGTGAACTGCGCGCATGCACGCATCGCCGGCTGCCCATCCCTTACGAGGGCCCGTGTTGGGAGCCTGTCGATACACTCGCAGTGGGTGACCGTCCATCCATGCATGTGAGACAGCACTTTTGGCTTGTTCTGGCGAGAGACCCAACATCCACGAGATAACAGCTGTTGATGCCACTTTGACGAGAATGACGTGGTCAAGTCCGACTTTGTTGAAGGCATTCGCGATCTGAAAGCAGCCCTGGATTTCGTAGGCTTTGATCAATGCGGCCAAGACTTGGCCCATAGAGATCGCCAGTGATGGGTCACCCTGGGCAAATGCAAGTTGGCTACAGATATCCGCCGTGGCAAGGATACCTCCCAAGTTGTCTAGTGTTCAAGATTTAGTATAAACAGGGTGTTGACTAAGAGCAAGGGCTGCCTACCTGAAGGATGGCCCCATTCGGCTCCGGGAAATGCATCATTGTGATCCAAGTACCGGATCATCGTGCCCATGTCAAAGGCCCCCTTTAAGATATCGAGTTGGTAGGATGTCCCAGGTAGACGAAAAAGACCTGAAATGCCTGGTGCGAGGGGCAACGCTGGCCCCAGGAGCCGGGCGCATTCTGGACTAGTATGGACGCTCTCCAAAGCGACTCCGAGGGCGTCGATCAAAGCCGCCTTGGCCCGCACCCAAGCATGATTATCTGTGATCTCATAGTTGTAGACATAGTCGACAATAGAAGTGATAACCTCGTCATACGCCTGACTTGAATTATCGTCTGGGGCGGGTATGATTGTCATTGCGTCGCTTTCAGATTTGAGGGCTGCTCGAAGACGAAAAGACAAGAGATCAGTGATGCGGGAGTGTAACCCTAGGGTATTTGAATATCTCATGCATCTATTCCCTTCGAGAAGATTGAAGTTGTTGGGCGCCCTGACTGCGGTGCAAGACAAGCTAGGGAGTGCATCCCGAGAGCGCGGGTGCTCTTCGGCGGACGGCCGCCGGGCTCCAGCTCGGGGCTTAGCCGCTCCGAACTACTCCAACTTCTCCGAGTCTCCGACTATACGAGTGTAGTTTTGAATTGACTGTGCCAAGTTCAACCCTTCAAAATTGCTACGTCTCCCTGAGCAGTGATGCCAATCTATCTATCTTTGGTCTCGTCAAGTCCACTGCTGACGAGTGTGGAGCGTGAAACATCATCAGGTGAGTGTTACCATACTGGTGGCAATCATGTTGTATCGCGCAGCTACATTGGAGTTCTCTCCATAGTAGTTCTGACTGATATGTTTTTTTTTTTTTGGATTTACTTAAGTTTGCTTCTTCGTGCATAAATTGAACGGTTCTAATGCCCGTTTGATAGAAACCAATCATGGCTTCACCGCTGGAAATCATCTCTCAATCTCAATCCTCCGGAGAATGTACACCCACATCAACACAATGCTCCCAAATTGAATTCTCTATTCAATACGGGAACCTTGTGGCATCCTTCCCTGTCGATTCCCATGTTTCTTCCGAACTCCATCCCTATAAGGTCCAATTCTTAGAGGAAACGTCGAATCAAGCACTTGGCAGCGACGAACAGACCGCGCCAGAGTCAACGGCCGTTTTGGCCCTATCATTTTTGCAATATTTAGTGAACACAGGCGCCCCCATCGACACGACTACGGCATTCTTGCGGGCACTTGAAGGCCAATTCTTGGGCCGCTCTGATATTCACAACGTGGTTGCAGGAGCATCAGATTCCTCAAACAATCGAAGGCGAGCGTTAAACGCCTATTTCTCTGCTATGGAATATACTTCCAGCACTCCGACACCAGCAAAGAGTGCTTTGCTCCATTCCGCTTATGCTGGAAAATCGAAAGTTCTAGTTGTGTTTGGAGGCCAGGGTCCCGCCAACGCGTCCTGTGTGAGGGAGTTGAGGAAATTGAGTTCGACCTATCGATCTCTTCTGAGGCGTCTCATGGTCAGCGTCACCCCACTACTCACGTCACTGTGTCAACACTCGGACACCAAACAGTTCTTCGCGGGCCGAGTGATCGACCTACAGACCTGGCTCGTTGATGACGGAGAGGTTCCCGATGAATCTTTCCTGGGCTCAGCTCCTGTGAGCTTGCCCCTTATCGGACTTCTTGACTTGGCCCATTACTGCGTGACCTGTCAGCTCTTAAAAAAAAGTCCCAGCGAAGTGGCTGCATCTTTCCATGGAGTCTCAGGACATTCTCAAGGTATCGCGGTGGCAGCGGCAGTGTCGAAGTCAACATCGTGGGACTCATTCTACGCAAACGCTTGCCTTGTGGTCGAGATGCTTTTCTGGATTGGATTCGAAAGCCACTTGAATGCACCCCCTTCTTTTATACCGAGCGATACCGTTCAAGAGTCTGTGTCGAATGGGGAAGGTCAACCTTCGCCCATGCTCTCTGTCAGAGGCTTGGAGCGAATGGCCCTGGATGGTATTTTAACGCAGTGCAACACCCACTTCCCCCTCAATGGCCAGCTTCATATCGCCCTGGCCAACTCGAGGTCTAATTTCGTGGTCGCCGGTCCCCCGGCCTCGCTCTGTGGTCTTTGCAGATATCTTCGAGACATCGTTGCTTCAGCAGACCTCGACCAAACCAGGATCCCATTTGGCCAACGAAAGCCGGTTGTCTCGTACCAGTTCCTCCCCATTAGCGCCCCTTTCCATACGCCCTACCTGGAGAAAGCGGCATCGAAGATCAAGGTTCGACTTCACGGCCAGACATTTACTTCTTGCGAGGCCCGTGTTCCATTGCTTCACACGACCACTGGTGAGGCTATCAGTACGGACAGCCATGCCACGGTCATAGAGTCTCTCATCGATGCCATCACCACTGGCTTTGCAGACTTTCCCAAGCTGCTCTCCCACCCTGATACTTCGCACTTTGTGGTATTTGGCCTGGGTCGCTTGGGGGAGCTGGTGAAACAGAACCGCCATGGCTACGGCCAACGCATCATATGTGGAAGTGAGACCGACGTGGTCGGTACCGACACTGGATCAAAGTCCGAGCTCTTTTCCTCAATTTTACGACCTCACGAGCTGTCATGGGCCAAAACATATGCGCCGCAATTACTCCAGACGAGCGATGGGACATTGGCCCTTGACACAAAGCTCAGTCGTCTACTGCGAGTTCCCCCGGTGCTTGTTGCTGGTATGACACCGACCACAGTTCCATGGGATTTTGTTGCAGCAGTGATGAATGCCGGATACTATGCTGAACTGGCGGGCGGTGGCTACTACTCGGATAGCACCATGGAGCGTGCGATCAGAACGCTTGCCTCTGAAATTTCCCCTGGTCGTGGAATTACTGTGAATCTCATCTATGTCAATCCAGAGGCCATTGCATGGCAGACCCGTTTGATTCGCAAGCTGATCCACCAGGGCGTGCCCATCGATGGGATTACAATTGGCGCCGGTGTCCCCTCTCTTGACGTTGCTCGGGGATACATTGACGAAATTGGCTTGAAATATATCTCTTTCAAGCCAGGTTCTGTCAATGCCATCATGGCCGTGTTGGAAATTGCAGATGATTGCCCGGACTTTCCGATCATTCTTCAGTGGACTGGAGGGCGAGGTGGTGGCCACCACTCGTTCGAGGACTTTCACGCACCTATTTTTGCCACATATCACGAATGCCGGAAGAGAAAGAACGTATTCCTCGTTGCTGGTAGTGGCTTTGGAGCGGGAGAGGATACATATCCATATATCTCAGGCACCTGGTCGAAGCAATTTGGGTATCCTGAGATGCCTTTCGATGGAGTTTTGCTGGGCAGTCGTCTCATGGTGTGCCGAGAAGCTCATACGAGCCCACACGCCAAAAAGCTCATCTGCGACACCCCAGGTGTGGAAGACAGCGACTGGGAGCGGACTTACACCGAGAGTGCAGGGGGAATCATAACAGTCAGGTCGGAAATGGGGCAGCCAATCCACAAGATTGCCAATCGCGGTGTTCGTCTCTGGGCAGAATTCGACCAAAGCCTCTTTACTCTTCCACGCCCGAAGATGGTCAAGGAGATCAGCAGAAGGAAGCAAGACATCATATCTCGACTGAACCGAGATTACGCAAAGCCCTGGTTTGGACAAGACTCAACCGGAGCCCCAATCGACCTCATTGACATGACGTACACGGCAGTTCTGAAGAGAATGATCCAGTTGATGTACGTCAGCCACCAGAAGCGTTGGGTCCATGGCTCGTACACGCGTTTGGTCTATGATTTTGCCCTGCGAGCTCTCAGCAGAGCTTCCACTTCCTCCGGCTTTTCCTTCGATATTGATGCGTTGGATGACCCGAAAACCTTCCTCGACTCATTCTCAGCGGATTACCCCGAGTTCAACACCCGACAGCTACATCCAGATGATGCGACTTTCTTTATTCAAAGATGCAAAGCTCGAGGCCAGAAACCCGTTAACTTTATTCCCATTCTTGACGAAAACTTTGAATACTGGTTCAAGAAAGACTCCCTCTGGCAATCGGAAGACCTCGAGGCAGTTGTCGATCAAGACGTCGAGCGAGTCTGCATTTTGCAAGGCCCAGTCGCTGTGAGACACTCTGTCAACCGAGACGAGTCTGCACAGGAGATTTTGAACAAAATCTCAGACTTTCATTCAAGCACTTTGCTTCGTGAACGTTACGAAGGAGATTTGACACGCATCCCGAAGACCGAAGACCCTGCTTCTACATCCCCACTATCGCTTGGCCCACCTGGTTATGCTGATGAGAATACGGCTTGCACACAGACCTTCCGTGCTCTTCCAGGCGATTCTGTTAACTGGATGGATGTTTTGGCTGCCAACTCGTTTGGATGGGTACATGATGTGGTGTGCGAACCCCATATTATTCGCGATGGGGTTCGCAGGAAGAATCCTTTCCAGAAGGTGTTCGACTTGAAACCTGGGCAGATGCTCAAACTGGATCACAAAGCACAGCGGGCTGTGGTAAGTGATTCTATTGATGGACGTCCGCTCGCTGCGATGCACCGATCCGAAGTCGACAAGACCATCAACTTTCATCTATATCAACCGAGCAACTTCACGGCCGCGCCAGCTATCTTGTCCCTCCAGTATAGGCACATCTCAACCGGAATTTCAACGGCCTTGGAGGAGCTTACCGACGGGAGGGACGCTCGAATCAAATCCTTTTACAGCAAACTATGGCTCGGCTACGGAATGGACGCCAGCTCTCCCGATGCGACATTCACTGGATCACCGGTCACTCTGACTCCAGATTTGGTTCGTGGGCTACGTGAGACTTTGAGTTTCCCTCCGACCAAAGAAACAAACATCATTACCTTGGACATTGGAATTGTCGTTGCTTGGGAGACGCTTGTGAAACCTCTTCTGCTCCCAGCTGTCAGTGGTGATCTTCTTCGACTGGTACATCGCAGCAACTCGATCGAGTATTGCCCGGGAGTAGCACCATTTCAATTGGGTGACATTATCCAGTCGAGCTCTGATATCCAGAGCATCACCATTGAAAATGGGGGCAAGTCACTAGTGGTCAAAGCAATTATTGAGAGGAACGAGACACCTGTCGCAAAGCTCACGTCCTCCTTCTTCATGCAGGGCACCTACTCTGACTTCGATGCCTGCTTTGAAAACATTGTGGAACCAATTATTGAGATCACCGTCTCGACAGAAGTCGAGGAACAGGTTCTACTATCACGACCTTGGCTTTTGCTGGATCGACCCAATATGAAGCTGGTAGGGAGGGCACTGTCCTTCCGTCTCAAAACGTTCACTTCCTGGAGGGACAAGCAAACAATTGAGGAGCTGAGCACCAGCGGAGCGGTTTTGCTTCACTCGTGGAATGGCGAAAAAGAAGAGATCGGGCGAGTATTCTTCCAGGCTACGGGCTGCAAAGGAAATCCCGTGCTCGACTTCTTGCAGAGAAAAGGAACGACCGTCGCCGAATGCAAGAAGTTGGATAACCCTGTGCAGCTATTCAACACCTCGCAGGCTGTCCATATTCCTCAGTCCAATGAGCTATACAGTCAATTTTCCAAGGACTTTAACCCAATCCACATTTCTGGACTGTTTGCAGAGTATGCAGAGCTACCGGGCACAATTACCCACGGCATGTATACGTCTGCCGCTGTTCGATCTCTAGTCGAACAGTCAGCGGCGGGTGGAGACACCGAAAGGTTCCGGCGATGGTCCTGCTCTTTCGTGGGAATGGTCTTGCCAGGTGATCAGCTAGATGTTCAGGTGAACCAGATTGGCCTCGTTAAAGGACGGCTTCGGTTGGACGTGACGGCCATCAACTCCCGGACACAGGACCCTGTCCTTCGCGCAGAGGCAGAAGTGGAACAGGCTCCCACCGTCTACGTCTTTACCGGACAAGGTAGCCAGTCCATGGGTATGGGCATGGAGTCTTACAAGTCCAGTCCGGCAGCAAAGAAGGTCTGGGACAATGCGGATCGGTTCCTTCTTGATGAATTCGGTAATTTTGACTTGACCCTGTTGCCTTTCCCTATTTTCTTACTAACCTCGCGCGCTACGTAGGGTGGTCGGTGCTGGACCTTGTTCGAACCAATCCCAAGTCACTTACGGTGTACTTCCGAGGTCAGCGTGGCAGACGGATACGATCCAACTACATGGCGATGACGATAGACACGTATCGTCCAGATGGATCGGTCGTCCAAGAGCCCATCATCAAGGATCTGACGACAGAGAGCAAGTCATACACGTTTTCAGATCCTCGGGGATTGCTTTTCTCTACCCAATTCGCACAGCCAATTATTGTGTTGCTCGAGCAGGCGGCCATGGCCGACTTGAAGCATCGCGGAGTCATCCAGGAGGGTGCATCCTTTGCTGGCCATTCCCTGGGAGAATATGGTGCTCTTTCAGCCTTTGCTGAATTTATGCGCTTTGAGGATCTGCTCCAGGTAGTGTTCTACCGCGGGCTTGCGATGCAAGTAGCAATTCAGCGTGATGAGCAGGGGCATACCGACTTCTCCATGGTTGCTGTGAATCCGGCACGCGTTGGCAAGTGTAAGTCGAAGGCCAAGTTGTCTTGCGCACCCAGTCGGACTCTGCTAACTTCTCACCACTAGCCTTTACGGAACAGGCCTTGAGAAATGTCGTGGCGATGATCACAACAACGACGAACTCACTGCTGGAGATTGTCAACTTCAATGTAGAAGGCGAGCAGTATGTCTGTGCGGGAACAGTGAGTCTCCTTCCGTCTCAGAGCGATTTTGCAAGGCACTAACCGCGTGTGTACAGCTGGAAAATCTCCATGCCTTGGGTGTCACTCTCAACTACATTGCCAAATCTCCCAATGGCCCAGCCATTTCTCGGGAGGTGGCAGCAAACCCTCAGTCGAGGGAAGGTCTCAACATCGTCGCGCGGAGTGTTGCCGAAGCCCAACGGCTGGCCAGTCCCATCACTCTCCAGCGTGGCACGGCCACAATACCGCTGCAGGGGATCGATGTGCCTTTCCATTCGGCGCATCTACGCCCCGGTGTGCCTTCGTACCGGAGCTTTTTGGAGGAACGCATCCGCGACGGCGACGTCGACCCTCAACGGTTGGTTGGAAAGTGGATTCCCAACGTTATGGGCAAGCCATTCTCATTGAGTCCGGAGTATATTCAGGATGTCCTTCAGTTGACTGGCAGTCCCATCCTGCGTGAGGTTCTCGCTGCCTGAGTTCAAGTACTAGTGTAGATATTAGCCTTAGAATGTCATTCATGCGCTGATCGTTTCTGTCTTTGCTTATGCCGTGTGTGCCGTACGGGCTTCCGGCGGCTCACAGTCTCATGTCCCTTAACTAGTTAACTATTCTGACCATTGCCGTTTCCTTTCCATACGTTTGAAATCAACAGAACTTCATAATCGTCTTGATAGTAACGAATGGAACGATAATCTAAATTAAGTAAATTAGTATCTGGAATGAGCGGTCAAATTTTGTTTAAGAAGATCTTCTGTAGCGGACAATTTTCGATGGTATTCCGTTAGACTCTTCCTCCAGTCTTTTGTTTGTTCTCCGGGGTGCGGCAGCCGAGCTCCGCTGGTCGCCCACATATAGGCGGGCATGTACCTCGAAACCGTCTACATCCTTTCAAGTTTCTTCTCGCAAGGGGAAATACATTCCAACTTCATTCTAGCATGTCGGAAACTCCTACAGAGAAGGTCGACGCAATGTCCGACACCGAGCCGGGCCCTGATCCTCCGCAGCCAACATGGGTGGTAGATTGGGATGGGCCGAACGACATAGAGAACCCCCATAACTGGTCGCCCCGGTACAAATTGTTTGTCAGTTTGGTACTCGTTGTTCTGCCTTTGATTGTCAACATCGGGTCCAGCATCATGAGTGGCTCTCTTACCGCGCTGGAGAAGGAGTTTCACATCAGCCCCGAGGTGGCCATTTTGACGACCACTACCATGTTTCTGATGGCATGTCCTCTCTGGATTGGTGTCCCTTTGGTCCTGAAAATGCAAGCTAACATTCGACCATTTCTTACATATAGGGGTTTGTCACCGGTCCCCTAATTTTCGGCCCCTTGTCTGAGAAGTACGGAAGGCGATGGCCCATTCTCAGTGGTGTCGTACTCTTCTCGACCTTCTGCATTCCGGTCGCTGTAGCGGAGAACTTCTATACAGTCTTAATCTCACGCTTCTTCAGCGGCGCATTTGGAGCGTCGTCAATGGCGGTGACCGGAGGAGCCTTGACGGATGTGTGGAATACCGCCGTCAGTCGTGGTATCTCGCTGGACTGCTTCGTGGCCACGGCCTTTGTGGGTCCGGTCATTGGCCCCATCGTCGGAGACTTCATCACACAGAGTCATCTTGGTTGGCGATGGACCATGTGGATTACCATGATTGCCGCCTATAGCTTCTCCATCGTCGCGTGGGTGGCCCTCCCTGAGACGTACGCACCCACGCTGCTCACGGCCAAGGCGGCGCGACTACGGATCCAGACCAAAAATTGGGCACTTCATAGTAAGATTGAAGAGGAAGGCGAGACAACTTTCAAGTCTTTTGCGCAGATCTATTTGCTGCGCCCATGGAGTAAGTTTGTATACGACCCATCCTGTTCGAACAGCCCACTTATCTCCATGCAGTTCTCCTTGCGACGGAGCCCATCATGATGCTCGTCACTCTGTACATGAGCTTCCTTTATGGATTGCTCTTCCTCTTCTTCGAGGGATTCCCCATCTCATTTGTTGAGCAACGTGGGTGGAAGCCCCAGATCGGATCCCTCTCCTTTCTGAGTCTTTTCGTTGGTATCATCCTGGGCCTAACGGGCATGGTGACTTGGTCCATGACCATCTTCGCCCGCCAGGTCAACTCGACCCCTGGCAAGGTGGTACCAGAGCGTCGTCTTCCGCCGATGATGGTGGGCGCAGTTGGACTCCCCATCGGACTGTTCTGGTTCGCATGGACCAGCAACCCTAGTATTCCCTGGGGTGCGGAGGTAATCGCGCCGGCGTTGGTGTCGGCATCGATGTTTGCCATTTTTATCTCGGGTCTGAAATACATTGTGGACGTGTACTTGATCTATGCAAACAGCGCCATCTCCGCAAACACGGTTGTCCGGAGCTGCTTCGGGGCGGGCTTTCCTCTCTTTGCTAATGCCATGTACCACCGGCTGGGTTTCCCCTGGGCGACTAGTTTACTGGCGTTTCTGGCTGTCGCTATGGCCCCGGTACCGGTCATATTCTATTTGTTTGGGCGGAAGATCCGAATGTGGTCGCGCATGACGGCCAACAAAACCTGAATGGGTACGTCGAGAGGGATGTACGCCCAGAGCTATTGGGGGGGGGGGAGTATTGAAGGCACCGGCAAGTGTGGTGTTGCGAGCGGGTCCTGGACAATTGCTGCGTCCTGATTCTTTGTCTACAAGGGGTAAAAAGATGGTTTATTCACTGGCGTTCTGTATTAGAACTCATATAATTTGCGGCTACACAAGCTAGCCTGTCGTTCCTTAGATGTTATATAGGTTGCACGATTAAAGAACGCAAGATTTTTTTTCTTATCACAGATTTCGTAACCTACGTCGCGAGATGCCCTTCTGGTAGAAACGCTTCAAAAAGTGTAGGGTCAAAGAAGAAATCGGGCGAATTAAATGTGTCCAACATATCTGCTTGCTCCTGGGTCAGTGTGTTGCTAGTGCTTGCCCAATAAGCGGCATAGTCATGCTCGAGCGGAGCAGAGGGTCGAATGTCGCCCATATCAGTACTGGTCGACGGGGTGAGCAGGCATGCTGTTGGCTCCAGGGCCTCGTTTGAGTCCGTTATCATGCTCATCAAATCGGTGCACCAAGTGACACCCAGATGTAGCTTCGTCACGTATGCACTTGTCATATCCTTATTTTCTAAGGAGCTCAATTGGTGACGAACGTTGATGAGCCTCGGAACCATGGCCTCAACGTCAATCGATCCCTCCCCCGTCAGGTATCGCAAACAAAGGTCGTGGAAGGCAACGAGTGGGTAGTTCTGAAATATTCTACCAGGAATCAGTTAAATTCAAACAGAGGCGGATGTGAGGATATTGAAAGCACTGACCGGCCCAGGACTACGCAGCTACCTGGCGTTACGGGCTCCTCAAAGACATCAGTGATGGTCTGGAGAGCGGACACGGCATGTTCATGAGTTTTCTGCCATTCCTTGGCCATTCTGTGGCAGCGGTGGATCAAAATCTTGCTGACATGGTAGCAGTATCTGATTTCCAGCTGCATCAGGCGCAGTCCGGGGTCGCGGGAGAGCTGCGACGAAACTAGAGGTAGACACTCGTCGCACTGACGGTCCAGCCGATTCACCTGGTCGACTCGATGTTCCGCCCCCAAGCGCACTGCTCGCGCCGAGTATAAGCCGATGTAAATTTCTTCCCAGACAGCCATCATGTGCGCCACGGCGGAGTGGAGTTGTGACGCGACGGGCATCTGCGTGGTGGACAGGCGGGGTTGGAACTCGGATTCAAAGAGATACAAATCGGGGGAGTGTCCGCTGAGGAAGACGCGGGTTTTATCCATGCCGTACAGGATCCAGAAGAGTCGCTGGCGGGCTTCCAGCGCACTGTCATTCACCATTCCGACGCACCGGTGGAGGCCCATGGACCGTGCTAATTTACAGGCTGCAGAGGAGACCTTCTCGAATACTGCGGTGATAAAGAATTCTCGCGCCACTAGTGCCTTTGAAGGTCAACTTGAATATTCGTAATCGGCATATAAGGTCCATTTGCTTACCAGCATGATGAGCGCCTGAATGTTGACCACGGTTGGCTGCAACAGCGCGTCCAATTCGGCCAGAGCACGGCGACAGTTGTTCAATGCATTATCAATTACCTCGGATTGGTTGCTCCACGGGTCCATGTCGAGACCAGATCGTCGGGCCACGCGGCCATCGAGATGCAAGGTCAGCAGGACGATACAATTCGAACATAGCAGCCACGCGGGGTGGACGGGAGGGCCATTGGATCGATAGCAATCCGAGATGGTACCATATAGTTCACCGGCTTCGAATACGGGAACATGGAGATTAATGTGATTCATGTAGCGATCGAGTACCGAATACACGACCACCTGAGGAGGCAGTGTGAAGGGTCCTTGGTCATCGATGATGGGCGGCTCGGTACACCCCTTTCGAAACGGAAAAATCTCGTAATGATGCAGCAGCGATGTACGTAAAGCGGCATTTTCCATGCTTTCCGCGAGCGGACCACGCAGCGACGGTGTTTTGGCATTCAGGGTTGCTCCCAGCAGCTTCTGCGAGGAGCGGAACAAGCACAGTGCAGCGGGATAGCCATATAAACGCTCGCCATATCCTTCGTTCAAGAGAACATGGCCGGAGCCCCCCTCCTGTGATGGCCGTTCTTCCCTCTCGGCTTCTAGGCCGCTCTGATAGTTAGTGATGGGCAAGGGCAGTGGCACAGCGGCTTCGGTGCAATTTGCGGTCAAGGACTCGACTTGCTGCGACAAGCGCGTCAGCGACCGATCAACGTCATCTAATCGGCTGAGGACAGACGAGAAGTCATTCAATCTGCCATTGTCATTGTTAATTTGGCCTTTTTTTGCACAAGCACAACCATATTGCAGTGACAGAAGTCTCACAATTGTTTTGCGGGGTTGGTCCTTTTGAACGAGGCTGAGAAGTCGCAAGCGACACCAGCTCTGCAACAGGCGGAGCATTCTGGCTGCTTACGATCACACCGAATCTGCATAGCGCGTTAATCACAACTTGATCCTTTCATATGTCCTGTATGTCTCGAGAGGACTGACCTTGCGCGACCGGCATTGATTGCAGGCGGGCGTCGTGTAGTCGGCTTCGGGACTGAGACGAGGGCGTTTCCTGGTCTTCTGCATGATGAAGCACGAGAAGTATTATCGCTGATGATAACCTTATGCGGACGGGATTGGTAAAACGGAAGGGGTTGAATGGTGGATGACGTGTGATGATCCATGATCGTTGCGGTGGTGGTGTTTGTGTGTTTGCTGGGTGCCGGTCGGGACTCGGCACACGAGGTCCGAATGCCAACCAGTTAATACGAGCACACTTGGTACTAAAAGCCAGGAAAAATAACTAGGGCCACTGTTGGTTTCTCAAACATATTGGTGTTTGATCTCCGTAAGGTTGCCACCTAAAGTGTACTGGCAAGTGGGCATGGGCTCTCTACCAGAGCTCCGAATGGAGTTTGTCACACTCGCGAGCCTCGTTCTTGAAGCAGAAGTCGACATACAAGCTTGGCACAACGCAAAAGGGACCAGCTCAAGCCGGACAAACCCGTACCCTTGCACTCATACCGTCAGATCCATTGGGTTTGTGGCCTTCCGGGCCTGGAATAATCAAGCGTCAAAGCACACGACAGGAGGTAGTACATCATCCATGTAGCGCCAGTAATATCAAGTGCCTCCGCCCGAAGAAGACCCGCTGGAGCTAGTGCCCGTAGTCTCTCCGAAGACGGACTCATCGGATTCTTGCCAGTTGGAGAGCTAGCAGCTAGCGCATTTGAACTGCTAGCACTAGCTCGGGAGTTGTCCAGGACTTCCTAGGTTTTCACGTCGGAAACTCAATCAATCCAGGAACATCGGAAGTTCAATTTGCCTTCCCTTGGCCAATTTCACATTTGTATCTACCTCCCACAGCCTGGACCTCCCGCGATGGCGTCTCCAAATTGAAGCCCGGCCTCCACACCAAGCCCCGGAGTGCATTTACCTACCGGCATTCTTTCTCAAATCCCGGGCAATTCTGATAATGCCATACAATGGATGCCTTTTCATAGTCTCTCTGCGCTAGGTTTTGCTGTACCCCTTCCCCCGCCTTTACCACAAGGTATGCGCTATTGAGTTTATTTTCCCACCACAACAGTGTCCGAATGGATCAGCAAAAATGGAATGGCTTCACTTCGTGGACTATCATATCACCTCGCCGGTAGATCACTGGCCATGGACCACTCTGCGACTCTCTGAGGATTGAGTATATAAGGTTATCCTGTTCTCACTGAGCATCTGGTATTCACTGGATCATCATTTCATATCTGTTTACCAACCACCCTTTAGGTGGTAGCTTCCGCCGTTCCAAGTCCTTTAAATGTCTCTTCTGAAGCCAATCTTACTTTTATTTTCTGCTGTTCTACTGGGCACAGCCTGGGGCTCCCCCAAAAACAACACACACTGCGGGCAAGACCTGTGTACCTGGTGGCATGATACCGGCGAGATCAACCAACACACCCCTGTCCAACCCGGGAACGTTCGCCAGTCACATCGATATTCTGTGCAGGTTGCTGTCGCTGGCCGGAATGATTTCTTTGACTCATTTGTCTATGAATCAATTCCTCGTAATGGCAACGGCCGGATCTTTTCTCCCTCCGATCCTCCCAACAGCAACACGCTCGATAGCTCGGTTGACGATGGAATCTCCATCGAGCCTAGTATCGGCCTCAACATGGCATGGACTCAATTTGAGTATAGCCAAGATGTTAAGCTCAAGATCACCACGATTGATGGCTCTTCGTTGGGGAACCCCGAGGATGTGACCATCCGACCCACTTCTATTCAATACTCCATCGCTCAGTCGAAGGATGGTGGGATTCTTATTCGGATTCCTTACGATGAGAATGGACGCAAGTTCTCTGTCGAGTTCAAGAATGACCTCTACAGCTTCCAATCTGATGGAAGTACCTATGTCTCTTCTGGAGGCGAGGTCGTGGGAATTGAACCTACCAATGCACTCGTCATTTTTGCGAGTCCTTTTCTTCCCTCTGACATGATCCCTATGATGACGGAAGAGACCACCACTACTATGAGACCTGGTCCAATTAACAATGGAGACTGGGGTTCCAAGCCCATTCTTTACTTCCCTCCTGGTGTCTACTACATGAACGAGAACACCGATGGCGTCGCTGGAAAGCTGGGCTCAAATCATATGATCCTCGACCCGAGCACATACTGCGTACACTTGGCCCTTGGTGTGTATGTCAAAGGCGCCATTGAGTACACCACACATGCGCAGAAATTCTATGCCACGGGTCATGGGATTCTCTCTGGTGAACACTACGTCTATCAGGCCAATGTGGACGAAGGCTACACCTGCGTGAAGAGTGACACCACAAGCCTACGGATGTGGTGGCATAATAGTATCCAGGGTGGCCAAACATGGTTCTGCCATGGCCCAACACTCAACGCGCCTCCTTTCAACACCATGGATTTCAATGGCGAAGTCGACGCCATCAGCAGCCGAATCACTGATTATAAGCAAGTCGGCGCGTATTTTTACCAGACAGATGGCCCCGAAATCTATCCCAACAGCATTGTTCACGACGTGTTCTGGCATGTCAATGACGACGCTCTCAAGCTGTACTACAGCGGTGCTACAGTCATCCGAGCGACTATCTGGAAAGGTCTCAATGATCCCATCATCCAGATGGGCTGGACTACCCGGAATATTAGCGGGACTACGGTCGACATGCTGAATGTGATTCACACTCGCTATCGTGATGCCAACATGGTTGTGCTAACGGCGATTATTGGCGGATCTCCATTTTATCAGAGTGGGATGATCCCGGATCCAAATCAGACCATCAGTATCAAAGTGTCGAACCTGGTCTGTGAGGGCCCATGCCCATCCTTGGTCCGGATTACGCCCCTGCAGAGCTATCGGAATTTTGAATTAGAAAATGTGGCGTTCCCTGATGGCTTACAGAGAAACTCGCTCGGAATTGGTCAAAGCATTATTCCAGCCGTCTCTGGAGTAGTGATGGACCTCAAGATAGCGAACTGGACCGTTGGAGGGCACCAGGTTACCATGGATAATTTCAAGTCGGATAGTCTCGGTCAATTCAACATTAACGTGGGTTATTGGGGGGAGTGGAGTATCACCTCATGACCTGGAGTCACTTTTGGCAAAGATCAGGAAATCTCACTGTGGCTGGCGTACGTGTTTGCTTACCTTGGATCATTGAGACAAAGGCCGTCTGCACTGCTGGATCTGTCTTGTTTGCCTTTTTTGTGCTTCTCCAGGATGCTCCTCTACTCGGGTAGTTTTTCGTTATTACGTGTCTTTACGCTTCCAGCTTTGGTTACCTGTGAGGTGTTTCCTAGATGAAATGTCAACACTTGGATCAACAAACTGTAGATCTGGCTCCATATATGCTATCTTCTAGACTGAAGAAGTGTGTGGGGAGTATATTAGGCGTCAAAATCTATTATGTTAAGTGGGATATGGCGAAGAGCAACCTTCTTCTTTGTTTGTTGTTGCTAGTCACGAATCTTCCACTCCTCTTGTAAGATCGTGGCTTCCTCAAGAATGTCGAAATCCTGTGGATTTTTTTCAAGCTTGTCACGAGCACTTTTCTTCCCCACAAGTCTATGATCACGAAAATAATTAGTTAACCAAGTATAGTCGCTTACGTGTTACTGGACACTCTCGTATCGTAGGTATGCTTTGCTAGGGAGCGCCACGGTGACAGCCACGCCGAAGAAGGTCCGAACCAATTGTAGCGCACAAACCCAATCTCTCAAGGGTCCAAGACTCGCACAGTTGATGGAGAGGATAGATACGGAAGGTCTTTTTTGCGGGGAAATCCCATCGCAATGGCCCTTCCCCAGGATTGTTTCCCACTGATCACCTTTCGATAGCACCGCATCCACATCATAACTGGAGCAGATATGCCAGGCTCGGACTCTGTCTCCCCTAGCGCTGGGAAAATCCCACGCTTTGTCAGTACTGGTCGTCCGATGTCATGCGATAACTGCCGCCGTCGCAAGGTCAAATGCAATCGCAGCCAGCCCTGCTCGAAGTGTCTCGAGGCCAGCCTACAATGCAGTTATTATACCGTCCCACAGCGTAAAGGTCCCAAAGGTCGCACGGCTCGAGTACTCAGCACACTGCCGTCCCTTCGCACTTACGATGAATATTCTGGCTCTAGTCCACCATCCTCATCGCCATCGACGACTTGTATGACCCCGCCGATGGGCTGCGATGTGTCTCCCCCATTGCCATGCCGGCCGCAAAGAGAATCACCGACCGTTCTTCTCGCCCACGTCACTGTCTTCTTGAAACACTTGTACCCCATCATGCCGGTGTTTGATTCCAATCAGGTCCTGCAGGACTGCGAGCAGGTGGAGACCTTGTCACCATCGCGATACGCATTCTTACTAGCGCTCTGCGCCGCAACACATCTGCAGCTGAATCTCGATGTAAAGCAAGACTACGGCGCGCCTCAGTCCAGTGAACATGGCAAGCACCTTGTTGCCGAAGCCTTACGCGCGCTGCGGGAGTTTGATCCGATCGGAAATTTGCAGATTGACACTGTCCTCTCATCCTTCTTCCTTTTTGCCGCGTACGGAAACATGGACCAGCAAGATCATGCGTGGTTTTACTTGAGTCAGAGCATCTCGTACGCGTATGCGCTCAATCTACATCGGGAGCAGACCTATGCTTCACTGCCCTCCGCTGAGGCCGAGTTGAAGCGACGCATCTTCTGGCTACTTTTCATCACAGAAAGGTGAGCGTAGCGGACATTCTTTCTGAAACAGGATTGAGTCCTAACGGGGTTTCAGAGCATATGCCTTGCAACGCAGAAAGCCCATTCTGCTGCGTGGTAACATTCGTAAACCAGCTATTTTCACATCAGCCGTGCCTGCACTCCTCTACGGATTTGTGAATCTGATAACCGTTTTTGAGAAGGTGACGCCGGAATTCTATGACTGGAATTGTTGCGATGGTGATGGCTCCATGCATATTTACGCCCTGTCCGACATGTACCAATCCCTCGCCGCGCCTTTACCACCCCTGGCGGAGATTCCCGAAATTCAGCAAGTCGACCTCGTCGTCACTCAACAGTGGCTGCAGATCCGCTTGTGGCAGGCTGTTACGGACCGAGCTTCCAAATGTGGAGAGACGCTGCCCGTACAGGCTCCTGCAGCCGCAGGGAGAGCCGTGATGAGCTTCCTGGCGTCGGTATCGCACGAATCAACGGACGCCCATGGTATTGGCATCGTAAGAACCTTTATACCGCCCGCACGAAAACATATGATGAGCTGACACCTAGAACAGGAACAAAAATTATACGACCTGGGAAGCTCATTGGTGCATTTCGCCCAACGTTCTATTCCGCGGACCACCGCGCAGTTAAGCTATGTGACGGCCAATGTGGCAGATTTATTATTCGCTATCCTTACGTCTCTCGCGAGGATTCGTGGTGCCCAATCGTATTTGTTCTCGTCGCTCCTGCAAAAGTCCGAGAGTATCCTGGGTTTGGATGCTATCCCGCAAGAATTGACTCTTGATATGCCCTCGGATCAGGATTGCCAGGGCAGACTTGGGGAGTGGGAGGCCACGCTGACCAACCCACCTGTGGCGGAGGAGCACGAGGATATCGCGGATCATGTTGAATGTCAGATCTCTGGTGCTTCCTGTGGCATTCCACAGGGGGTTTGATGTGTGATTTTGCTTGAGAATGACCCTTTTGAGGTGAATTTCTCTCACTCTACAATGACCTTGGAAGCTGACTCGAATGCACCAATAAACTTATGAAAAGATTCAGCGGGTGTCAAATTGAACATATAGTTTTGTTCGGCAATACGATACCTTTTTTCGATTATTTGTTAGTCGAGCCATCCGATAGAGAGTATGACCCGGAAGTAGCTATCGAAGAATTCGAGACTCGGCAGTTGGAAGAGTTAGGTCTTATGGAAGAGTCTGGAAGAAAATTTTATCTTGTAAAACGACATGGATCTTGCCAAATATTGGTTTTCATTGGATATAGTCTTGCGATCGTC
The DNA here is from genome assembly GCA_024706585.1 of Penicillium simplicissimum. NCBI lineage: Eukaryota > Fungi > Ascomycota > Eurotiomycetes > Eurotiales > Aspergillaceae > Penicillium > Penicillium simplicissimum. Next base: position 3,041,104 of record JAMZTW010000044.1, read on the forward strand.
AGTTCTTTTCGCCGTCGCACATTTATAGAGATAGCTTCTTAGGGGGCATGGCTGGGTATGGGTCACAGTGCAACTCTCACAGTCGCAGCTATTGAACAGTCTACGGTTCAAGCAGATCTGCGTGGAGGCTGGAAACCCCGAGTAGAGTGATAACCCGTTGGCCCAGTCCACTGCTAGTCCAGGTCCAGGACAGATATGGAATGTGGCTTGTCAGTTGATTTGAGGGGTCAACACTCAACGCTCCGGAAATAAAGTTTGTGAACTGACTGCGCTACTGGACTTCCGAAATCTCCACGAAACTTTATTCCTTCTGGTATACGGCAATCCGAAGCGAATACACAGCTGGGATGGTTCACTCTGTGTCAACTAGAGCTCCCCCGCAGATAGCAGTGAATTGCGCCCGAAAAAGATCCGCTGGAAAACAACCATAGAGACGAAGGGTCTCACTGCAGGGATCGCAGCTGGCAGGTTTGAAAAGTGCCTCAAGAGGCTTAGAAGCCCGGAGCTCTCGGCAACAGTCCACAAGGCTCAGAAGGTTTCGTTCGATTCCGAAGAAGGTCCGTTCAGCTAGACCCTGGCCATGGATTCCGTAGATCTCGAACATCTCCTTGAGCCCGTCCCCGGATGACTTCGTCCTTCGCCCCGCAATAAGCTCCCCGGACTCGGCGAGATTCGCTGGGGCTAAGCGGATTGACTTTGAGATCCAACGTAAAGACAAACTACGCGGAGATTCAAGTCATACAATGAACCGGTGATATAAGTATCAACGGCAGCTGTGCCTCCACCCCAAGGTAGAGACAGAATAATTCTGGCTTTACCATTCATCATACTATACACCGTTCTATATCATCTTACAATCCTTCATACGCAGACTCGACGAATGCAATGGACTCCAAGTCCGTGACCGACCATGTCGAAGACCTGGACAGGGTGATTCACGATGCCAGGGTTGCCACCGAGAAGGAGCATAGCATGTCCCTCTGGCAGGGTCTGAAGCTCTACCCCAAGGCCGTCGGTTGGTCGCTGCTCATTTCCACCGCCATCATCATGGAGGGCTACGACGTTGTCCTCATGGGATCTTTCTACGGCTTTCCTGCCTTCAACAGGAAATATGGTCAACTCATGGAGGATGGGTCGTATGGTCTTTCGGCATCCTGGCAGGCCGGTTTGTCCAACGCCATGAACTGCGGACAGATTCTGGGTCTCTTCGCCAACGGTATCGTTTCCGAACGCTTCGGCTACCGGAAGACAATGATGGTGTCGCTGGTGGCTACCGTTGCATTCATCTTCATCCTCTTCTTCGCACACAACGTCCAGACCTTGGTGGTTGGCGAGATCCTCATGGGAATTCCGCTCGGTGTTTATCAGACTCTGACCGTCACCTACGCGTCTGAAGTGTGTCCTGTTGCGCTGCGCGCCTATCTCACCACCTACGTCAACCTGTGCTGGGTGATCGGCCAGCTCATCGCCTCGGGTGTGCTGAAGGGGCTCTCCGACCGGACCGACCAGTGGGCCTATCGCATCCCATTTGCCGTGCAGTGGGTGTGGCCGATTCCTATCTTCATCGGCGTTTGGCTGGCGCCGGAAAGCCCATGGTGGCTTGTTCGCAAGGGAAAAGTTGCCGAAGCGAAGGAGGCGCTTCGCCGACTCACGACCCAGGGAGATGCTAGCTTTGATGCAGATGAAACAGTTTCCATGATGATCCACACAAACGAAATCGAGAAAGAGATCACCTCCGGCACAACCTACTGGGACTGTTTCCGAGGTGTGGACCTGCGAAGAACCGAGGTGGCCTGTCTCATCTGGGCGGCGCAGAACCTCTGCGGTGCAGGTCTGATGGGCTATTCGACTGTTTTCTATCAACGTGCTGGACTCGCCGTCTCCGAATCTTTTAACATGTCGTTGGGTCAATACGCTCTGGGCATCTGTGGTACCCTCTTCTCCTGGGTGCTGATGAGCTATATCGGTCGCCGTACCCTCTACGTCTATGGACTGGCCACTCTTTGCGTTCTGCTCTTTGTTATTGGCTTCATCTCAATTCCGGCAATGTCAACGGCCACCTCGTGGGCTACTGGGTCAATGCTCCTGGTCTATACGTTCTTTTACGATTCGTCTGTCGGCCCTGTGTGCTACTCGCTGGTATCGGAGATTCCTTCAACGCGGCTCCGTATTAAAACCGTCGTGCTGGCCCGGAATTTGTACAACTGCTTGAGCATTCTGAACGGTGTTATAATCCCGTATATGTTGAACGTCGACGCTTGGAACTGGAAGGGAAAAGCCGGTTTCTTTTGGGGTGGCTTCTGCCTGGTGTGCGTCGTCTGGGCTTTCTTCCGCCTTCCAGAACCTCGAGGGCGGACCTTTGCCGAACTGGATACGCTCTTTGAGCAGAAGGTGCCGGCTCGGAAATTCAGTTCGACGAAACTAAGCCTTTTTTCCGAGGAGTCGGCCATTGTGGAGCAGGAGGTGACGAAGTCATCATAGAGAGCTTTAAGGGCAGTGAGGGGTCATTGCGTTTGAGCTCGATATGAAGGAGCAGTCTGTCTGCCGCGTTCGTTTCCTCGATCTTCCTCTACTTTAATTGGCGGATCAATGGATGAGACAAAGAAACGATGTCGATCTGGAGGTTTAGGTGGTACAAAGACAAGCTTATGTGCTGGGGAGTATAAATTTGCTATGCTGTAGTAGCTAGTGGCGTGGATATATGTGCAGGTAGTTGGAGAAATTCACAGTTACCAAGAATCATTCTTTCTACACGGATGACCACATCGTACATTCTTTCTTTTCTTTCCTCAATTGCATCCATAGAGCGAAGAGCATACTTTACCTTAGGTACCTACAGTAGTGTTCGTCACTACGTTCCCACCCAACCCCGCGTGTCCGTCGGGATCAAGCCCAAAACAGTAGTGGAGTTTCCGTACTACGTGGGGTAAGACAACCATCCCGCACCCTGAGAGTTCAATGGCTGGAGGTTCAATCCTACACTCTGACTCGTCCGCACACTTGGGCCCCTTTAGGTTTAGGTAGTCCGTGGGGGGGCTTGGACTCCTTGAAGCCTTGGAGTCGCCAGATGATTTCCGCCACGTCCATCAGCCCCACTCCGATATCGAGTGACTCCGAAGAAGCTCCGGCGGGATGCTACGCGTCAAATGTATCCGTGGAGATATGGCGCAAAAGTATCCAACGATCCGCAGACAGAGATCTATCTTTGGATTGTCCGAGAGAAAGGCTGGGGGATCTTCGGCCCGACACACCGTAGGTTCTTCTTAGCAAAGCGCTTGGAATACGTTTAAAGAGGGGCCGAAAATCTGTTCTTGATTATGGAGAGAAGATAGCTCCCGTTCCCTTCCCTCAGCTTCCTCTTCTTGCAATTTTCTTTATCGCGCACGCTCATCATGGGGTCCAGCAGTTCAGAAAAGCTCCAGGCATGGTGGAAGGAGAGCTCAGTGTATCAAATCTACACGCCTTCCTTCAAAGACTCGAATGGCGATGGTATCGGGGACATCCGCGGAATCATCAATAAGCTGGACTACATCCAGAACCTCGGAGTGGACATCGTCTGGCTGAACCCGGTCTTCAAGTCACCACAAGTCGACATGGGCTATGATATTTCAGACTACTGCGATATCCATCCTCCGTACGGAACTGCGACAGATGTGGACGAATTGACCGATGCTCTCCATCGACGGGGGATGAAGCTGGTGATGGATTTGGTCGTTAATCATACCTCGGACCAGGTAGGTGCTTCTTCTGCTTTCTTCCTCTACGAAGTCTTGTAATAGCTGACGCTCGCCCCTTGTTGCAGCACCCCTGGTTCAAAGAATCCCGGTCCTCCCCAACCAGCAAATATCGAGACTGGTATATCTGGAAAAGGCCTACCTTCGATGAAAATGGCAAACGACAGCCCCCAAATAATTGGGCATCGTATTTCGGAGGTGAGCCAAAAATCCTTATCAAAGCATGAACGCAGGATTTGGCTGATACAAAAACAGGAAGCGCGTGGGAATACGATGAAGCATCGGGGGAGTATTACCTTCATCTTTTTGCCAAGGAGCAACCGGACCTCAACTGGGAAAACCCTGCGGTGCGGGCGGCAGTTGAGGTAATCATGCGATATTGGCTGGACAGAGGAATTGATGGCTTCCGCATGGACGTGATCAATTTCATTAGCAAGGACATGGGCTTTCCCGATGCCCCTGTCACCAATACGGCCTCGATCTGGCAGAATGGTGCTCAATACTATGCTTGTGGCCCGCGACTGCATGAATACCTGCGTGATATAGGCAAGATTTTAAAGGAGTACGATGCCTTTTCAGTTGGAGAGATGCCCGAAGTCAACGATTGCGATGAGATCCTCAAGGCTGTCGGATTTGACCGAGGAGAATTGAGTATGATCTTCCACTTTGAACTGTACGTATCACTGCAGCTTGGGTACAGCGCTTTTGTTGTAAAACTGACAGAGAATGTTCAGGATGGAGCTTGACCGCGGTGCTGAAGGGAAATTCACGCCCGGGAAATGGAAGATGCATGAGCTTAAATCAATCGTGTCCAAGTGGCAGAAGGTCATGCTTGAGAACAACGGCTGGAATGCCCTCTACCTCGAGAACCACGACCAACCCCGCTCGGTATCTCGATTCGCGAGTGACGACCCCCAGTATCGCGCCATGTCGGCAAAGTTGCTGGCGACTTTCCTGGGCTTCCAGAGCGGCACGGTTTTCATCTACCAAGGCCAAGAGCTCGGTATGGCCAATGTTCCCCATGATTGGACCATCGACCGGTACCGAGACATCGAAACCCTAAATCATTGGACGGAGTAAGCACGCCAGATCACTCCTTCTCTAAAGATACCGCGCCATTAAGGTCCTAACGCCATCTCTTTAACAGGCTGCTAGTGACTAAAAAGGACGACAGTGCCTCGCATACGACTACACTGGCAGAATACCGGAAAAAGTCGCGCGATAACGCTCGCACACCCATGCAGTGGGACAGCTCAACCCATGCGGGCTTCTCCACGGCTACTCCGTGGATCCCAGTCCACGACGACTATCCCACGTGGAATGCCACCGCGCAGGTGATCGATGCAGGGAGCGTATACCACTATTGGGCCAGCGTACTGCGGCTCCGCAAGACGTTCCCGGACATATTTGTTTACGGGTCATTTGAGCTGGTTTCTCCAGATGATTTAGATGTGTTTGCATACACGCGGCATTCTTCGACCGGTACGGCACTGGTTGTCTTGAATTTTGAGCCTCGAGAGGTCTCCTGGACCATGCCGAAGGGCTTGTTCCGTAGACAGGCCCCTGAAGTCTTATTGTCTAGCTACACCCGTGCAAAGGCTTCCATCATTGCGGGTGAGACCATTACACTGGCACCGCTGGAAGCATTTGTCTTGCTGAGTGCTACCCCATCTTCGAGTCTGTAGCGCTAGGAACAGCTCAAATTTGAGAAACCTAGGGACAAAAATTGTGGATTGACTATTGACAGTCTAGGTAGCTATTGCATACCTCATGTGATGTCTAGGTAGTTATCCGAGTGTTTCGTTTGATATATAAAAAGGCATATGACAGCCAACATTCGCATGTGAATACTCAAAATACTAGGTACCAAGTGGCCGGCGTGTGGATCTGAGCCTAGCCCGTGCAGTATTGCGAGTCAACCTTAGGGGATATATCTTCGTGCATATTTGCTTCGTTCATTGAGTAGGAATTCAACCAGTGCTTCGACAAATAAAATATCGGATTGGCTATGTCTGTAGCTGTGGAATTTACGCGAAGTGGAAAGATCCTCCATCGAGCTTCATATACCCGTATAGATGCGGCTACTACATGATGGCGAAGGCCTCAACTGGCCATGGACCACCAATGCAAAGGATCTCATGCACACCGGCCCTATACGTTGATCTGCCAACCCACCGAGGGGAATGCAAACACGTCTGGCATTCTACTGAATAGTTTGGAGATCCATAGCCTTGATCAAGTCGGAGATAATCTGTCGTAGTTAGCATAGATTCAATTTAAAGAGGGGAGATGAAACCTACCACTCCAACATAAGTATCAATGTCTCCACCGACGCTCTGGAGCTTGTTATCGATCGGATCTTCGCCGTAGAAGATCAGATCCTTGGTGCCATTGGCGGTGTTCAACTCCTTGAGAGAGCGCGCGGCCGACTCGTCGTTACCCACACGGCAAAGACAGAACAGGACAGCGGGTCCAGTGTTATTAGCACCGTCAAGCTGGGACTTGAACTTGGAGACCTGCGCGCTGAACTCAGGGACGCTGCTTCCGAGCTGGGAGGAGGTTAGTAAGTCGCGCTCTACTAGTGAAAGCATCCAGAATAGGGGAAGGTACATCTCCGTCAGTAATGATGACCACGATAGTGGGGTTCAGCTTCTTCTCCATCGCAGCCGTAGCCAACGGGTCCAGGATCTTCTTCTTCAGCGGTCCGGCAACATTCGCGCCAGTTTCGAAGGTCATGGCCGAGATGATATCCGTCAGGTCTGATTCAGTGGCCACGTTGTCATACTCGGAACCTTCGAAAGAGCGGACGGAAAACTTGTTGGTAGGGTTAAGCGTCTTGGCAGCCTTGTACAGACCCTTGATGGTCTCCTGGGTGGTGCGGATACGAGACTCTTCAGTAGTCATGGAACCGCTGTCATCTAATTGTTTGTCAGTACTATGCACTCATATAGAAAGATAATCAGTTGTCAGGGGGTATAGTAAAGTATGCCCACCGTAGAGAATGGTGAAGTCGTAGAAGGCCAGCTGGGCCGCCTTGGGAATCTCCTCGGCGGGGATGTTGGACTTGGTTGCGATGCCCTGAATGTTTGCGGCAGCCTGGCTGGTGATGGTCTGGATCTTTTCCTCATCAAATTGAGGGAAGCCAGCTAGGTTCTTGTTCGCAAAATCGTTGAGCTGCTTCTTGGTCTCGACTTCGGCCGCAGGAGCCTCGGGCTCGGCGGGGGCAGGTTCAGGAGTAGCATCAGACGGCGCGGTGCTGACGTTGCCAATGTTGTCAATCACCGGCATGTTGACATTTTCAATGCCCTGTTGGGTGGATAGAAGATTGATTAATGCATAATCTCTTTGATGGAAGGCTAAGGGGGAATACCTTTCCAGTCAGCACAGCCAGCTGGGGAACAAAGTCCGAAAGGATTTGGTCCGCAATCTTGCCCGCAAAGAGAGTGAGAGCGCCCTGAAGCTCCGGGCGGCTGAGGCCAGCAAGGGGACCATTGGTGAATTGTTCAATTTCCTTGCGATATCTGTCGTACTTGCATCCTCCGAGGGAGGAGCTGAGGATGAGGAGGAACTGCTCGAGGATGGTATTCTCGCTGATCAGATGGGAGACCACCTGGAGTCCCACCGGGACACGCAGGTTGAACGTCAGAAGCCCGTTGTCCATATTGGTTTTAAAAATCGAGTGCAAATTTCCGGTGGAGTAATGAATGTTGGTGAAACGGATGAGATCGACCGCTGGATTACTTTCTTTTGGGGGAGTCTCAAGGATATAAATTACTTTGCTCTTAAGCTAGCCCGACATGGCCATTACCATGTTGATACTCGTATATGTGGCATTGAGACAAGTCTTTTTAACCTACGGGAACCCCGAAGCCGAGTTCAGCGCCAGCAGTTCATTACGTACAGTGCTAATGCCTCTAGCTTCCAGCACTAATTCAAACAATTGAGGAGGAAATCTGTGCATGGCATGCATGCCCCTTCCAATCCCCAATAATAACTCCGGGCGCCGGAGGCTTGCGTATTCTCTCCGTGAATTCAGCCATCTGCAGCTGAATTTTGGGACGGCATGCATGGTCAATAACCAGAACGTGGGCATCGTGGCTGGCTGAACGGCAGTTTGTCCGCAACTGGACCAGAGAATGCAGCAAACCTCGAAAGTTGGGGCCCCGAAAGTCAGACAAGGCGCTTCCTGGAGCTTTAAGTGGAGCTGAGGTTGTCTCCACGGGCTGTCTATGCAGAAGCCTTCAAGCCCCAAACTGAAACCCCTCAAGAGTGCAGCACTGCAGGCCAATTACTAGGTCCCACGACCTATCGCTTAGGCACTACCCCAAACATTCGGCATGCATACAGACAAGAAACCGTAATATAAACTGAAAAATGAATTGACTTTACTAGCGAGCCTACAGATTGCCATCTTTGCCATTATACTAATTTCGGTGTCCTGCTATGTTAACCTCCCCTCAATCTGTTGCCCTGCATTGCCCTATTACGTCCCTCCACATTGTTCCCATTCGATCAACTAGTCCTCCGAACATACGCCACCCCAAAGTCTCCCTGGGTCCCGACCCTCGGAAGATTATCATGAATGGCACAGAACTTCTGACTAGGAAGATAGTGCATAGCGACGCAATTAGCATGATCTGCGCACATCTTGATGCAGTCGGCCAGGCTGTTCTTGGTAGCGGTGGTAAACCCGTCTCCACCAACCCACCGATAACAGTCAATAGTGTAGCTGTGGCCCTTGTAGCTCACCACCTGTCCATGTGCCGCTCTGCACTCGGGAACGTGGAGATCCTTGGAATTGTCTTCTTCTTTCACAGGCTTCTCGCCGCTCACCCGCACCAGTGCGACCCAATTACCCTTTGGCTGGAGCTTGATCGCGGCTGTAGCTAGGTAGCACTGTTGACCGCGCAGAGAAACACCAGTACAGTGCTTGTCCTTGGAACACTGGAGCGCGCACTCCATTTCGTTGGCTACATGGACTTGTGTCCATTTGCCGCCGGATTCCAGCCAGACGTTGCAGTGATATTCGTAGCGTACGCCGCCGATCTCCTTCACGGCCCAGTCGACGTATGGGCATCCGTAGCCAGGAATTGGCTCCAAGCCGATTGAGCCGGTCTCCTTCGAAGAGTGTGCTTTCTTGTCCGACATACAGCACTGGCCGTTGGAGAAAGTGGCACTGTTGCAGTGAGAGTCTGCCGCACATTGAGCAGCGCAGTCTTCGAAAGACGAGGCCGGTTTAGGCTGGCATGACGCCGTGTCCGCAAGACGCGTATCGCAGTGAAGCTTAAAATCCATCCCGTAGATGGTGTGGGTAGTGCCATCGAGATGTTTGCAGTCGTCGTCGTATTTTTTCGGTGTTGAGCCGACGACTGGTTCGAGGACAACCGAGCCCGGGGTGTTTTCGATAGTTCCCACTGCCGTAGCGAGAGTGCATGTCTTGCCGTTATAGGAGACCATTTTGCAGGTCGGCTCTCGCGAGCATTTCTCCGCACACTCCTTCAGGGTGTCGGTGGTGCTGGTCGAGCAGACGGTCGTGGCGCAGAAGCCTTTGTTGCAATGGTAGATGTAGTCTTTACCACCAAATCGCTGCATCGAGCCATCGATTGCTGGACAGCCGTTTTGATCGTTGAAACAGACATCGTTCGACTCGGGCTTGGTGAGGCAGTGGTTGGGGCATTTGGTCGGGTCACAACATTGGTCAATAATGGAGCCATCGGGTCCTACGGTGATTTCTGCGTAATCGCATTCGAGATTGTCGGTGTTGAGGTGCGGAATGGTTATTGAGCCGCAGTTGCCGGCGCAGCGGTATGTTGTTGCACACTGGCCTGATTGTAGCTTGGGACGGTTGTTTTGACCCCCACATCGTGGAATCGAAGGAATGGGCTTCTTTTCCTCGCACTGATGACAGATAGGGACTTGGGCTTGGGGTCGGGTGTCCAACGTGGCGAACGCGCTGGTGGCCAGTACGAGCCCGAGGGCCAGGTGAAGGAGATGCATTGAGACGTGGTATCTACTCTGTATCAATGCCGGAAAGGCCGGGAATTTTGACGATGGATTTAATCGAGCAGGCTTGCTGGCAGCAAGCTACTTCGTCCTTTATATGGCTGGCACTGCAAATATGTACCCCAATTACTACCTTATCATTTCCAGTATAGCCTATGCCAAAGTACAGCTATCGCACCCACTCGTCCAAGTCAAAACTTACAGAACATGACTGTAGCCCTATGAGTGGTTACATTGTGGTTTTCCCAGCAGAACCTAGGCGTCTAGTAGCACAAAACTAGCGTTAGTCGCTAATTGGTCAAGACAAACCGCCAGACGTACAAGCTTACTTGTTATGGTTAAAGCCGGAACAACCGGCTTGTCCACTATGTACTTCAATCTTTTCAGGGCTACCTTTGACTTTGTCGGTCTCAACCTGTAAAGTAAGTAATGTACGGCTTCTGTACTGCCGCATGCCCATTGCCTGGGCCCCTGCAAGTCGGGAAAGTTCGTTGTCCGTGTGGGGAAGATTACGTTCTCTGCATTTGACACTTCTGCAGACTGCAGCTAAAGAAAGAAAAGGTTCGTTCGCCTCGGGAATGGGGGGGGGGGGGGGGGGTTACCCAAAGAAAAGCACTAAGAGAGCTGAATGGTCAATACACCAACGTGGGACATGTAAAACTCCGTTAAGAACTGGATCTACACCTCGGGTCTAAACGAAGTTAGAGAACTTGTAGGACGAGCTGTCAATCTGGACTGCGGGTATATCATTGGGTGCGGCTGTCTCCGTTCAGGTCCACACATCATCACTGTTGGACCGTTGGTGGCGTGGCTGGCTGGCTCTCAGTCTCGAGGCCGCGGAGGCTTGCTAAAGTTTCTGGACTTACTTTTGGCATTTCTGACTGCATTAGTGCCGGATCGGCCCACCCAGTATGAACCAGTGCGCCCGATTGAAGCGACTCGAACCGTAGTTCGAATACGAAGTTTGTCTAAATGAGCGCATAAAAGGCAACTTGCAACTTGACAGTCTAAGCCTCATTTGCTGCCTTGCATAAATGGGCCCCAATTTGTTTGCCAGGCTGAGAAAGATCAGCTACGCCAGCCTTTTGCACCGTATTTGATAGAAATAGATTCCGATTTCTGTCTCTCCTCTTTACGGGTAGTGGTTTGATGCAGGTGTTCCAAACACACCTTATTGATTGGGATAGAGTGATCCATAAGCGAACTTATCTATGAAAGCCTACCATGCTAACCAAGCCTGTATACGAACTTCCTCTATGCTGTGACGTGTAAACAACAATATGCGAGTACTATTCTATTTTGGTTCTAATTGAGACCGCTGCGAAATATTACCTCTCAATCAGCAGGCCAGAAAAGTTTTGTCTCTTTTTCACTATCCTGACCTTCTTCTCCGCTTAGAATCGCCCGATTTCGCAGAATTTGCATACTTACCTCGTAGGCGATGTCGGAGTTTGCTTTAACGTTAGCCTGGTGAACTTCACAGCCCTGTCGTTTTCATCGGCGCGAGCATGGATGAATGCACAGTTACACACGTACTTCGTGGTGTTTACATTGGCGTAGAAATTAGCCAAGGGTCTCATTGGGTGGACAGGGATTCAAGTTTCTAGAGCTGACTGAGCGGGCTCAGCTTAGTAATATGAGTCTGAGTGTGTCTTTCAATCTTGTAACATTATTAGGGCCTATTATTTACTTGATATGCTTATTTTTGCCGTTCCCGGATTAGCGCCCCAATACGCTGTCACTTCCTCTATCGCCCCGACGGGCCAACATAAAACATCCGACCTCGCCCTTTCTACCTTTTCTCTCTTGCTTCTCCCTTCAAGTTAATACCTAAGTAGTAGTCTTCGTCTAGTCAGCGAGTCAAAATTTCTTCGTCTAGCCTACGTCGGTCAAACTGTACCTAAAGAGGATATACCCCGTAGGGTGAACAAATGGCGGTGTGTTGGCCGTTTCAAACCCTGGTCCTAGCGTATAAGAACCCCAGACTTCTCCATCTTCAAGGACGTCCATCTTATTACCTGTCACTAGACAACACAATTTCTGCGCTCTAAATTTCTAGATGGCCTCCGAAAATATCTGCTCAGCATGTAGCTGTTCGCCAACACGTCAAGAGGGTTGTCGCTACAACAGTCATGTGAAACCTTTCTACGGTGTCAGTAATCGAGGAGTATGGTCCTTGGGTTCAAACCTGATTCTGAAAGAACGGTCTATTGAGCCACCTAACTTTGAATCTCTCAACCTGGAACATCCCTTTCTTGGCCGAAAGAACTTCAATACCTATACCCAAAATCGTTGAAGAGTGGCAGGAAGATGACGGGACATCCATACTTCCTGCGTACCAAACGGATTCAAGGCCACCCCTTGAGTGAAATCTGGCCTACCATGTCCGGAGCAGACAAAGAACGCGTCGCAAAACAGACCGCTGAGTATGTGATGCAGCTTCGCGAGCTTCACTCCAACCGAATGGAATCCCTAGGCGGACAACCACTATACTCGGCCTTTCTATTTCCGAATGGCTATGGTATTGGGCAAGGGCCCTTTTTGTCTGATGATGAGCTATGGGCTGAGATGTCGTTGGCCTTATCAAAAGTGCCAGAGGATATTCGCTTAAAATTACGTCAACGTATACTAAATACTACTCCGTACACATTCACTCCGACCTTACCAATATTAATATTATCGTGGATAATAGTAATTTAGCAGGTATTCTGGATTAGAAATCTTCGGGATACTTTCCTGTTTGGTGGGAGTTCACTTGCACAGGAATTGGTCTAGGGCAAGAGGATAAAGAATGGAAAGAGCTACTACGCAAGCATCTGCCGGATCATACTGAGGCTCGCAATTTTTGGTTGGATTTCTTCGCTTTGCGCAAATATCCGAATTTGGACGAGAGAGGAGTAAGTTTCTTGAATACTTGTGGATTGAGCATGCCAAATGAGGTGTAAGAATAGAAGTGAGCTACTCTTCCGCTGATCTTCCGTTGATCTTCCACAGTAAAAGCAACGAGCGCACGATTGACCAACCTGTAACCTATTTACCCGATCAATCTTACCTCTCTGAGGTGTTAGTAGGATCTATTAAGACACCTTGTTCAATATTGTAAAATTACAATTGTTACGAGCCAGCTGCGCTAATGCACGATGCCCTGCTAGGGCCAGATAGGTACGATCAACTTCCAATCATGTCCGTTTTTCCCGTTCCCTCCCTTGGGGGCCAGGTAAAGCTTATCTGGTGAGATTTGTGACATTCTCCCGGAAGGGTTTTCTTTGAGGGAGCGAGGCTGAGTTGCTGGAGGTTCTCTATGCATAAGTACCAGAAGTGCTGCCTCGTACTACTGTTGACCCCCGCTTTTGCTTGTTCCTTCACTCTTTCAGTAGACTCGTCGTTCATCCCCCAGGCTCTTCTCTTCTGCAAATTGGAAGCAGACTCTAGTCTTGATAGATACCCGGAATCGGCATACGCACATTGGAATCGAAGACAGAAGCCCAGACATCACAGCTTTGCCGGCATGTCAAATCCACCGCCCACCATGGCACACAATCCTCAATCACAGCCTCCCAGGTGATTATCAAGTCTCACCGCAACACCAAGATACTCAAAATGGGACAGACATCACAAAGCACAAGCAAGGAAAGCCACGAGCTACCCTAGCCTTTGCCAAAGGTTGGGCATGGGAGGCAGTTGGAATTCTTGCTTCGGCGCTCTTGATAGTTTCCATCGTCATCATTCTTGGAAATTTTAACGGGCGAGAGCAACCAAGCTGGAAGCTCATCTCTCTCAATTCCATCGTCTCCTGGTGAAACAATTTATCCAAGGCTTGCGTGTTGTTCTCTGTCAGCGACGGAATCGGTCAAATGAAATGGGTGAGGTTTTAGCAGAGGTGAGATTTATCCGGCAAGGATACTTTTGTTTGGCAAGCCGAGGGGTCACTGGAAGTGCGGTATTGTTATGGCTAGTGAAAGGACGGTATGTACCTACATAGTATGGTTGCCACAATTCAACGATGCTGACAATCTACGTTAAGAAGTCTGGCAGCTATAGGAAGCTTGGCAATGATCTTATCTATTGGATTTGATCCCTTTATTCAGAACCTAGTCCATTATGTTCCCTTACGATATTGAAGATCCGTCGGCGGAGTCGTTACTCGCGAGCACGCAGATCTATGACTCTGTCGAACCGACGTATAGTGGCAGTAATATGTCGTCCAAGTCCTGTTGGAGAGTGCTGGAAAGGGCTAATAAATATTGTGGCACTACCTAGCGTCCTATGTCGATCCTACTCTCAAGGCCAACGTTTACAACGCTCTCTTCAGCTTAGATCCAACGCGACCATAGACGGTACCACAATACACGTGTCCAACGGGAAACTGCACTTGGGATGCAATGGCAAGCTTAGAAATAAGCGCATCATTCTCAGATATCACATCAGAATTGAAAAAGACCTGCTTTGGGACGAATCCCAACTGCACTGTGTCGCTGGATAGGGCTGTCACCCCTTGATATTTACCATCTGGTGACAATGGTCAGCCACTCGTCATGCAGTCACTGCTTACAAGCTCAATAACAGCTTCGAGAGCAGTCCATTCCCGGTCATACAGTATATCCTCGCAGGGGACTCGAACTCAAATACGGAGGCTGGTGCGCTTTCCGTAGAAATTGGGAACAACACTCAGTTTATCGCAACAGAATGTGCCTCACAGCCCATAGTTCGAAGCTTCAAAGCATCAGTCAGCATTGGAGTCTACCGAAAGAGCAGTTGGCGAAATGGACAGAGTTGAATACCGCGTCTGATGGCAGTTTTACGCTCCACTTCGGTTGGAACGAAACCTTTGCAACGAAAGAAGACCAAAGCTTTGGCATGAGTTTCTGGGCAGCGAAGGCTATCAGAGACATTGCCTCTGCGATGACCAAAACTGTTCGGGACACTGCATTTACTGGCAACGTTAGCAATGAACTACTTTGGGAGAATGGTACATCAACACTCGCCAGAAAGACCACAGCCGGGCGAACCATGGTCACTGACACATATATCACTATCCATTGGAGGTGTCTCGTGCTTCCGGTTGCTGTCTGGGTCCCAGGGGCTGCGTCATGCCTATGCAGTGCTTGGTGTACAGATCATGCCCACATACAGACTTGGATGAACAGTATTCTACCTTTGGCCCTTCGCTTCTATGAAAAGGATTTCCCCAATTTTGAGGGCCAGTATTGCAGCGATTCAGGTGTCGAAGATAGAGTGACCAATGGCCAAAATGCAGAGACGAGCGATGCCGGGAGGTACGCACATCTATTATGCTATGATGGGTCACTAGAGCAACATGTCAAAAGAGCGAAGCGGACGCAGGCAAGGCTGGAACTTGGGAATTTTTCTCGATGAGTGCCGAGATATCTCGTCGAGAACGAATGAAGCGGTAACCTACCGCTAGATATGGTTATTCCGAGAAGCCCATTTTCCTTCCTGCTTGGTTTAATACTAGTCATCTTACTACAATGAAGTTAGGAAGTCAAAAGGAAAAGGGCGCCTATCGGCCGTAGTTCATGTGTCAAATCAAAAACCCGCCCAGTAGGTGAAAGAGGGGATCACGCCGCGTAATATACATGGATCCCTGGCGTCCATGGAATGCAAAATAAAAATACACAAAATCGAACAGAGAAGCAAGGTACAAAGATATTAAAGTAGGAAAGTGGTGATAGATGCGATCGGTGACCCCACCACCCCTACGCCTTACTGCCATTGTCCTGTTCGGCATGGGGCTTTTCAGATGCCTCTTCCGTTTCACCCAGGACTTCAGCGGTAGTTTCGTCCGAGAAGCGGAGGTCCTCTTCGACGGCGGTGCTCTCCTTGACCTTGAAAAAGATCACGGGGGAGGCAATGCACATACTTCCGAGGAGCAGACCCCAACAGGAAGCGAACTCGGTCATGAAGGGGGTTTTTTGGGCGTCCATGCTGGAAAGGTATTAGAGAAGGACAGTTTTTTTTCGCAAAGGATGTGGGCACTTACCGCCACATTCCTGCCGCACCGGCAGACTGGATACCCTTGTAGAAACCGGCAAAGTTGGCTAGTTTGCGTGCGTTGTTGGAGAGAGAGCCCATGTACCTGCATCAACAATGTTAGTAAAATTCAAAGTATCCCGATTGAGGGCATGTCCACGAAGAGAACATGCTACTCACCAGTAGGTGCAAGTCTGGAAAGCAGCATCGTAGAAACCATAGAACATGTACAAGAACATAGGGCCGATGTAGTCACTGTCCATGAAATCCGTGTCGGCCTTGACAGTCTCCCGAGTATACCGCTTCTGGAAGGCATAGCCTCCGCCCCAGATACCCAATGTGATAGCCATGAGGATACCAAAGTTGATCTTGGCGCGGGTCGGACGCGAGAAGCACTTCATGTCCAGGAGCTGGCCAAACACAAAGGCGCCGACCATCTGCATCAACCAGTACAGAAGGCTGTTCAGAGCGCGGGTGCGCACGGTAAAGTAGGCCAGGTTGACGGCGTTGAAGTGGTAGCCGTAGAACCAGTTGCTGGCCAGGAACATGGGGAACATGAAAACGATGTACGAGTCGCTCAACAGGGTCTCCCACAGACCCAGGAACTCGGATTTCCAGGTTGGGTTCTTGATCACGATCACGCGCGAGCCGTCGTTGCGCTTGATGTACTTTGAATCGACGAGACCCCAGCACAAGACGAATCCAACGGCCATCAGGACAAGGAAGGCGATATAAGTGCCATTGTTGACGTTGCCCGCGGTGCTGTGCATGTTCTGACCGAGAGGGACCTACAATTACCATGTATTAGTGATTGTAGTTTTCCATATAGTTCAAGGCGTGTGATTCACTCACCAAGCTGCCAATGACACCACCCAGGTTGAAAATCACCCAGAAGATTGCAATATACTTTCCCTTCTCGTGCTCATGGGGATAACTCATCATCACCGCGCCCTGCGCACACCATAAAAGACCCGCACAGACACCCAGCAAGGCTCCGGCAAAGATCAAAAAGCCCGCATTCTGGTTGATGTTATACGAAAGCAAGGCGGCGGTATACAAAAAGTATCCAAACCCACCAAGCGACAGCGTAATCCGGAGACCAATCCGATTCGCGATCGAGCCTGCGAAGAATCCCACCACGGCAAAGGTGCTGTACAGGGCGGTGTTGGCGTTGTTCACATCGGTCGGGTTGACCTGGCCACCACCACCAAGACCCGACACCGCATTGTACATGCCGGGACAGAGGAAACACACAAAGGAAACCAGATATAGCTGCATATCGGGCGAGGCGAACCAGGGGGCTTCCCATTTTCCGATCTTGAAAAGCGGCTTGTACATCCACGGCTTGCCGACCACGGCATGGTCTTGTCCCGGCACGGGATCTTCGACGTCTAACGGGACGGGCTTCTCTTGGCCCGTTGACGAGCCCAGGACGGGCGTTTGGGTCTGCGACCAGTCCGACTCGGGAGGAGTGGTCGTCATGATTGTTTGGGGAGGCGAAGAAGGCAACGAGGGAAGAAGAGATTGGGAGGGGAGAAAAGCAGAGCTGGATCGGGAGGAGAGGATCAACAATGCTTCTGGAGGAAGGGGCAAGAATGTTGCCTGGCCTGGTCCAGTGGCCTGTTTCTTGTTGGTCTTTTTCCACGTGAGAGCACTGCTCGATCTGAGGAATAGTAGAATAGTACCAAGTATGAAGAATGAAGGAGAGTAATCGAAGATTCAGAGCGAGCCGAAACAGATTTATGAAGAACTAGTTGGGTTGCGCGGCTATTTGGGGGCTCTTATTTTTTTTTTTTTCTGAGGCTAAAAAAAAAGCATGGAGACACACGCTAAAAGGGATAGCCGAGCTAGACAGATGCTAGTCTTACCATGTTTCATAGATATCAGTTGCCCAGCAGAATGAGACGCTGGAGTCGATCGGATCATACAATGGAACATACAATGGAGCATTGCGGAGGCAATTGAGTGAATTATTAACAAGATTTGCCTGGGAGAAACAGGTTGTGGATATAGTTCTGGGTGTTCTTTTTCTTCTCGTGTGGACCGACAGTGCGGGGAGTCTGGAGAAATCGGAGAACTCATTGGAGCGAGCGACCGGACCACGGGCCGGGGAGCGCTGCTCAGTGCTCACTGGGTAGAAGGATGGAGGTTCTGATGGAGAACGGGGAATGCAGAACTCGGGCAGGATATCTGGGCGAGACTCGGCATAACCAGGACCGAAGAATTGAACCTTTGCAAGTGGACACTGGACACTGATCTTGACCAACAAAGGAAGAAGCAGCCGCCGATGCGACCGCAAGACCAGAGTCGCATCCATGATTCTGCCGCATGCAACTCTCCGCATGCGGGGACCCCGTCTGGTAAGGGACAGTATGGATACGCGTTATATTACATAGATTACCCATGCTACAGTGCCCAGTGCCCAGTGCCCACAGTGGCACTCACAACCTATCGCCAGTAGATAGTCAGTACCAACGTACAACGTACTTACTGCATCAGTGCATATACTACGGGCCCAATAATCAATGACTATCGACTACCACACTACCCCCCATAGTCCCGCGCCACTGCCGCCGCACTGGTGGTGTCTGCCGTTCTACCACATCGGCATGCCGATGTCACCTCTCCAGTCTCCAGTCTAGCACACTAGATAATCGCACGTTACATCATTGTGCAGCCAGAGCCCTTTATCTGCCAATACTTCTGACGTCGACTTTCCTATTTCTTCCCCTGTTGCCTGGAACCTTGAGACAAACAATCAGCAGAGCGCCCCTTTCACCTCTCTCGGTTTCTTGTTTACCCTTGACTCTCTCGTCTTCGAGACTTCCTTGGCCTCTCGGCGCGTGATCTACATCGCCATCTCGGCACTTGATCAACGACCACTCACCATGCCCGGCAAAACGAGCGCTCCAAACACGCCGCGCATCACCAAATTCACCAACTGCCGGCTCGTGCGCGGGTCCAGTCTGGTCGAACAAGATCTCTGGATTGACTCTCTGTCCGGCAAGATCCTCAAAGACCAAGAGGCTTTCTACGAGCTTCACCTATCCCCCGATGAAATCATCGATCTGGGCGGCCGCATCCTGGCACCGGGCTTGATCGACACCCAACTCAACGGCGCCCAAGGCTTCGACTTTTCCGTTCCCTGCGCAACCAAAGATGAGTACGACGAGGGTCTGCGCCTCGTCAACCAGGGCCTGGCCCGCACTGGCGTAACCTCTTACTTGCCTACGGTGGTGAGCTCCACGCCCGAGGTATACTGGCAGGTAAAAACAAGCCCCCATCACAACCCCAAAACTCCCCGCCTTATAATCCGAAGCATATACTAATGTCTTTTTTTTCCAGGTCCTCCCCTCCCTCGGCCCAACAGCCGCAACCCACCGTCCCCAAGACGGCGCCGAATCCCTGGGCGCCCACGTCGAAGGCCCCTTCATCAACCCCAATCGCAACGGCATCCACAAACCCGACGTCCTCCGCGCGGCCCACACCTACGACGACCTCCTGCACTGCTACGGCGCCTCCAACCTCTCCCCACCACCCCCACACCAATCTCCCATAAAAATGATCACCGCCGCCCCAGAAGTCGGCAACATGATGACCCAAATCCCCCACATCACCGCCGCAAACATCATCTACTCCATCGGCCACAGCGACGCAACCTACGAACAAGCCGTGGCCGCCACCCACGCCGGCGCCCGCATGGTCACCCACCTCTTCAACGCCATGCGGCCCTTCTACCACCGCAACCCGGGGGTATTCGGGCTCCTGGGGCAGAGCGAGCGCCGCCGTCCGTTCTACGGCGTTATCGCGGATGGGATCCATCTGCACCCGACGTCGATCAAGATTGCGTATAATGCGTATCCGGAGGGGTTGGTGCTAGTTACGGATGCGATGCGGTTGTGTGGCTTGCCGGATGGGGTGTATGAGTGGACGAATGGGGAGAGGATTGTGAAGACGGGGGCCCGGTTGACGCTTGAGGGGTCGGATAAGATTGCGGGCTCGTCGGCGACGTTGATTGAGTGCGTGAATAATTTTCGGCGGTGGGCGGGGGCGGGGACCGCTGATGCGATTAATGCGGCCACGGCGGTGCCGGCGAGGTTGTTGGGTTTGGAGGGGGTGAAGGGGTGCCTTGATGCGGGGGCGGATGCGGATTTGGTGGTTCTGGGAGAATTGGATGATCCTGATGCTGGGCCGGTGTTGACGGTTGATCAGGTGTGGAAGTTGGGGGTGAAGATTCATGATGCGGATAAGGGGGGTGTCTGAGGAGATTGGAGGAAGTGGTTTTCTTTTCTTGACTTTAGGTATTCACTTTGGTTTTTCCTTTCTTGGTTATTCTTCGATCTTCTCGGGCTTTTGCCTGGCATGTTGGGGATATCTCGCGATTCAGGGCTCGGCGTTGGGATTCTTTGTATTCCATTTATTACATGCACAAGCACAAGTACTGGCATTAAGCAAAAGCTCATTTCAAATCCATAGACATAGGCTTTAACGAGTCAAATTCGAATCGAATGAGAGAGTTTGCTTCATAAGGGTACTACCTATTTGAGAAGTTTGTTCTACTTTTTAGATTTTTCCTATCAAATCATCTCGTCCCGACACATCCTGACAAACGGTGGTAACCCCATCCAAATGGCAGTCTCCCCGTGCAAAGAGTGGTATATACGTAAATACGTCCAAAATATCCATAACCAAAAAGAATACCAGGTCCGTCTGGCGGACTCCTGATAGACCGGGGGAACCGTCCTCCAACGGACTGGGCCAAGAGTCTACACGCCTGCGCAGTGAAACTCTCACCTTCGTTCCCTCGAATCTCTCGTTACTCGCTTATATGCAGAACACCAAATAAACCAGAAATACAACTTTTCACGCGGCCATTGGCCTGGGTCAATCCAGTGACGCCAATGCCCGGCGTGAGAAGTGCCTCGAACTGTAATCCCGCTACCCCAAGTGGTGCAGCACTTACAGACGGGGCTGCGAGCGGGTCCAGCCAGCCTCCTCGGCGATCAGCTCCGCGGCACGCTCACCGATAGCCAGAACCGTGAGCATGGGGTTGATCGTGGGCATCTCCGGGAAGACACCGGCGTCAGCGATGCGAACACCCTTCAGACCGCGGATCTTCAGGGTCGGGTCCACGACAGCCATCGGGTCCCGGGCCACATCACCCATCTTGGTGGTACCAGCCGGGTGGTACACGGTGTGCGCCACGCGGCGGCCGTACTCGGAGAGCTCCTCGTCGGTCTGGATCGCGGGACCGGGAGCAACCTCGCGCTTGATCCACTCCTTGAAGGGCGATTGCTGGGCGATCTTGCGGGCTGCCTTGAGGCCGGCCACGATGGTGGCGGCATCGTAGCCCTCGGGGTCGGTGAAGTAGCGGAAATCCAACGCGGGCTTCACGGAGGGATCGGCGGAGGTCAGGTACAGACGGCCGCGGGAGCGGGGGCGAGGGATGTTGGGGGTCATGCAGAAGGCGTTGATGGGCTCGTCGTAGCCCAGGCGGGCGGTGTTGAGGGTGAAGGGGATTTGGTAGCAGTGCATCATGATGTCGGCGGCCCGGCCGTCGAATCCAGCAGCGTTGGGGGGCTCACGGCGCAGGAAGATACCGGCGTCGGAGTCCATGGTGGTCTGGTTGGGGGGGACGGGGTAGTTGAGCTCCCACATGATGATACTCTCCGGGTGGTCGAGCAGGTTCTCGCCAACACCGGGCAGGTCCTTGACGACGGGGATGCCCAGGGAAGAAAGCTGCTCCTTGGGGCCTAGACCAGACAGCAGCATCAGACGCGGGGTGTCAACGGCACCAGCGCAGAGGATGGTCTCCTTCTTGGCGCGGAGAGTGTGCTGAACACCAGACTGCAAGGTCACGTTGACCCCGGTAACAGAGTCACCCTCAACATTGACCTTGGAAACCCAAGCGTTGGTGAGGATGGTCAAGTTGGGACGCTTCTCGTCACCACGCAGAATAGGGTGGATATAGGCAACGGAGGCACTGCTGCGACGACCATCGTCCGGGTTGTAGGAGACGTTGAAGAAGCCGACACCCTCGGTCAACTGACCCTTACTGCGGATGTCTGCGTTGAAGTTGTCAATGATGGGGATGTTCATGGCGTCGGCGCAGGCCTGGACCCAGTCCTTGCACAGCTGGTTGCGATGCCGAGCGTGCACGGGCTGGAAAGTGTTGCGCAGCCCATCGATCACACGGGTGAAGGTCTCAAAGTCCCAGCCCTTGCAGCCCTTAGCGACCCATTGCTGGCAGTCATACTCGAAGGGGCGGAAAGAAATCAGAGTGTTGTGACTGGAACAGCCGCCCAGAACCTTGGCGCGGGAGTGGCGGATGTAGCTGTTGCCTATAGCATTGGAGCGTCAGCACGGGGATTGCGAGGGTGGTTTCCATCTCTTCGCAAGGGACATACCGTTGGGCTGTTCGGTGGTAGGGTAGTCGTAGTCCAGCTCGCCGCCCAGGAGGCTCAGCCACTCCTTCAAGTTGAGCACGCGGTCATCGGTGAAGTCGCTGGGGCCACCCTCAATGACCAGAGTTCGCTTGTTGGGAAGGTACTGCGCCAGGCGCGCAGCAATCACGCAACCTGCGGTACCACCACCGACGACGATATAGTCGTAGCTGTTGAGGTCGGAGACAGGGAGGTCGTTGGTGGTCGCCATGTTGTGTATAGTTGGGGAAGGATGAGGGGAAAGAGGGGAAGATAAGTTGGGAAGGGAGAGGAGAATTCGGGGGGAGACCGCCACTTGGGTTTTAAACGAGCGGAATACGATAGATAATGGATCTCTTCTTGAGTTGGGGCCAAGGAGCAGAGAGTATGGTCTGATGGTCAGATCGGGTTATGCAGTTGCTCCAATCTCTACGGATTCTCGACGGAGTACCTTGATTCGGTCGTGGCTCTCTCTCTCTTTTTTTTTTCTTTTACACGATTTTTTCTGCCCCGGCCGAATTGGCTGACTGTGAGTGGTGGCGAAGGACAGTAAAGTGGAGACTATTAGATAACCCACGGCCCACGGGGCTGGCGCAGCACGATAGGATCGGATCGACAGGGCTGTTCAGAACTTAAGATAGGACAAGACGACAAAAAGATAGGAGACAAAAGACCATATGGATTCGTTATCCTAAATGGATGTAGAGCTACTGAAGGGAGGTGGGAGATTAGCGCGGCTAAGTCAGTCTCGTGAGATAGCAGACAATAGTTAATTGTACGTTGTGTTGGACTTCATCTCCATGCTGCCTTGCCCACTTGTACTCTGGAAACGTCTCAGCCCCTCTTGAAACGTCCCGCTAAATTTTTTAAGACCTCAAAAACGAACGCCACTACGTCACCAATTCCCCGCTTCCCGCGTTCCTCAGCCTGGGCCACGATACTCTTCTGAGTCCTCTTTTCCCGCGAACCACTAAGCCACTAGCCGCGGTGAGTGTGCCGAGAGCTAGCGCCTAGCATGGACTGTTTTCGGGGCCATCATATTGTCTATCTCCATCTGAGGTTCTCAACCCTTCACCAACTGGACTGGGGGAAATTGCTCCCACGAGACACCCAACGAACTGGCGACCGCCACCGGCTCATCGACCACCGACAATCCGGTCACGCTAATGCACGGCGGCAATGCTAGTCCCATTTCGCACAAGTCGCCGCGCTAGCCCCCCACCAATGCCGCGCTTTGCCGGCGTCCCTCCGAGGTCCCCAAAGGCGGTGTCGCATGCAGGGCAGGCGAATGGCCACAGCAAGTCAGCACCCCGATAAAGAAGAATAGTCATACTGTCGTCGAACCAAAAGTACTTTCTCGCACCGTTGTAAACTCTCTTCGACCCGACTTAATCTTGTTTCCCCCTCTTCCTCCCCAGATAACAGAGCTCATCATCCTTGTCTCCGCCATGGCCCTCCCCTTCCCGACCCGTCAGCTCTACTACGACGGCCAGGTGCGTGCCGCTTCGTCCGGGAAGACCTTCCGAACTATTGATCCCGCCACTGCAACGCCGCTGGCGGACGTGCAGGTTGCTTCGAACTCGGATGTTGATGCTGCGATTGCGGCTGCAGAGCGTGCCTTCCGGGTTTGGTCGAAAACGACGTATATTGCTCGCGCGCGGATCTTGCAGAAGGCGGCTGCTTTGCTGCGCGAGCGCAATGATGAGATTGCTCGTGTTGAGACGCTAGACTCTGGCAAGGCGTTTACTGAGACGAGTACCGTGGACGTGGTGACGGGCGCAGACGTGCTCGAGTACTATGCCAACTTTATTGGTGGCGGTGGCCTGAATGGCGAGACGACACAGCTCCGCGAGGATGCTTGGGTGTATACGAAGAAATCGCCTTTGGGTGTATGCGCGGGTATTGGTGCTTGGAACTACCCTATCCAGATGTACGTCCGTCCCCCGTCTGGGACGTCGAAGCCAGCATCCCGGTTATTTGGATGCTAACTTGAATCTTTAGTGCCCTCTGGAAATCCGCCGCTTGCTTGGCCGCTGGTAACACCATGGTCTACAAGCCCAGCGAATACACCCCTCTCCACGGCGAGACCCTCGCCCAGATCTACACCGAGGCCGGCCTCCCCGCCGGAGTCTTCAACGTGGTCAACGGAGCCGGCGACGTCGGCGCCTACCTAGCGAACCACCCCATCATCGCCAAGGTCTCCTTCACCGGCCAAGTATCAACAGGCATGAAGGTAGCCGGCACCGCCGCCGGCAACATGAAATACGTCACCATGGAGCTGGGCGGCAAATCCCCACTCATCATCTGCCCAGACGCCGACCTCGAAAACGCCGTCGACGGCGCAATGATGGCCAACTTCTACAGCACGGGCCAGGTCTGCACGAACGGCACGCGGGTCTTCGTGCCCCGCTCATTGAAAACCGCGTTCGAGAAGCGCCTCCTCGAGAAAATGTCCTTCGTCCGCGCGGGCCCCCTCTTCGACGAACAAACCAACTACGGCCCCCTCAGCTCAGAACTCCACTACAAAAAGGTCGTCGAGTATATCCGCCACGGCATCGAGAATGACCGTGCAACCCTGCTGGCCGGTGGTCCCGGTAAGCCCGATGTGCCCGCGGACCTGCAGGCCGGATACTGGGTGAAACCGACCGTGTTCACGGACTGCACGGACGAGATGCGCATTGTGAAGGAGGAGATTTTCGGACCCGTCATGTCGATTTTGTACTACGATTCCGTTGAGGAGGCTGTGCGCCGCGCCAATGCTACTGAGATGGGCCTTGCGGCGGGTGTGTTTACGAAGGATCTCAATCAGGCGCATAGGGTTATTGATCAGCTGCAGGCTGGTATTACCTGGGTGAATACCTGGGGTGAGAGTCCGGCTGAGATGGCTGTTGGTGGATGGAAGAAGAGTGGGCTGGGGGTTGAGAATGGGCGTAAGGGGATTGAGGCTTGGTTGCAGAATAAGAGTACCCTTGTTGATATGAGTGGGACTGTGGCGACGGTTTTTGCCAAGCTCTGAACGGTGCTGGGTTTGGACTCTGGGGGTTCTTTTCTAATCTCTACGACGTGATGTGTGAACATGGGGTTTTGGTCATATTTGGATAGACTTGCATTTAAAAGCTTGGGTTGGGAAACATGCCCATTTAATCAACTTGGTTTCCTCGACACAACACATGCCTTTGGGACTCGGTTATTGAACCCAGTAAGTGTAGTAGACTGGTTGATATATTCACGTCTAGAAGATCATGACGACACGACAATAACAAACTAGTCACATGCAATTTGTCCGAAAGGCTTATCAACCGTGGCATTGCCCTTTCTATCAAAGTCATGATAATTGTAACGAATGTAACTCCTCGATTTGATGAATCCCGTAGTCAGAAAATGAGTATGAAACAAAAGGGTAGATCAAATGTAAAAGAAACCATGCAGCCATGTCGAGTCCCAGTTGAGATAGTAGATAAAAGAAAAGAAAAAAGAAAAAAAGACCCAGATCCCAGTTCTCCCGAGTGAATAGGAAAGAAAACCCAAATAAAAAGAGGGGTGATGGTTCATCCACGTCGCCGATTGCGAGATTGCAATGCCATGCCACGCTCCTCACAGCGGCATCAAGCGAGCACCCATCCGATCAAAAATCAAATCGTTCTTCAAAGCCCCGTCCAGCCCACCAATCGCCGAGTCCACCATCCGCGACGACATGCTATCAGGAGTCAACTCATCCTCATCCATAGCCCGATGCAGCTCGGTATTAATACGTAAATCCTTGGGCACCTTGACAGGCGTGCGGTCCGGCGTAGGCGTCATCCCCGAAGTAATCTTCTTCGCCGGCAGAGGCGCAGGCACATACGTCCGCGGCCGGTACACTAGCGGGGGTCCCTGCGTACGCGCATCCGTCCCCGCCTGCTCAATAGACTCAAAGTACCGC
The DNA here is from genome assembly GCA_024706585.1 of Penicillium simplicissimum. NCBI lineage: Eukaryota > Fungi > Ascomycota > Eurotiomycetes > Eurotiales > Aspergillaceae > Penicillium > Penicillium simplicissimum. The sequence goes on from JAMZTW010000044.1 coordinate 3,067,176, forward strand.
ACCGTCTTGACCTTCAATTCCAGCGTCGCGTCCCGGTCGCACACGATCAGCGGATGCGGGTGTAGCTGCAGCGCGGACAGAGTCCACATGTGGTTCACGCCATCCTCGAGACCTTTCTGCACGGCGAAGGCCTTATGCGCCCCCGTCGCGACGATGACGACCTCGCGCGCGTCCATGATCGTCTGGATGCCCACCGTCATGGCCATGCGGGGTACCTTGTTGACGTCGTTGTCGAAGAAGCGCGAGTTGGCGAGGATGGTGTCGTAGGCGAGGGTCTTGACGCGCGTGCGGCTGGCCAGCGAGGATCCGGGCTCGTTGAAGGCGATGTGGCCGTCCGGTCCGACGCCGCCGAGGAAGAGCTCGATGCCGCCGTAGCGGGCGATGCGGGCGTCGAAGGAGGCGCACTCGGCGGCTAGGTCGGGTGCGTTGCCGTCCAGGATGTTGATGTTTTGGGGTGGGATGTCGACGTGCGAGAAGAAGTGCTTGTACATGAAGCTGTGGTAAGACTCGGGGTGGTCGCGGGGCAGACCGACGTATTCATCCTGTCAAAAAGAGGGATTAGGATTTGGATTTTGGTGCTGGGTTTGGTTGGGCGTGGTGGGAGGACTTACCATGTTGAAGGTCACGACATTCTTGAACGAGATCTCGCCCGCGCGGTGGCGCTGGACCAGGATCTTGTAGATGATCTCGGGGCTGGAGCCGGTAGGCAGGCCCAGGACGAAGGGCTGGGTCTCGGTGGGCTTGAAAGCCTTGATGCGACCTGAGAGAGGGAAGATGTTAGTTTATCGTGGATGTATATGAAGCGACGGCGAGGGCTGATTGGAGCGCAGGAGTGCAGGACTTACTGACGATGTACTCGGCGATGTACACCGAGACCTGCTGAGGGTCCTCACGGATAATGACACGCCTAGAAAATTCAACACAAAGCTCTGGTCAGTTCTGATTATCGAGAAACAGAGGCGATAGCGCATACATGGTGGTTACGTCAGCGGGGCGTGTAGATCGAGGATATCGGTAGGGCTGATGAAGGGAACTTGGGCCGCGATGCAAGGGGGATGGTGAAAGGGTGAAGAAGAATGGTGGGATTAGAAATGATCAGAGTCGTGGAAAGTGAAAAAGAGCAGATGGAGCGACCAGAAAGAAGCTCGCGAGATAAAAAGGCAGAACGCGCAACGGGGGGGCCCATGGATTGGTTACGTCGAGGCAAAATGTACGACAGTGACAAGGCGATCGTGTCGTGGTTGTACTGTTGTAGTGGGCCGCTCGTTGGGCTCTGACTCTGTTACGTCGACGTTTGCTGCGGATTCTCATGGGATCCTCCGCAAATGTATCGTCGCATGCGCCATGTGGGAAATGGGTAGTTAGACCCAATGATATGATGATAATGCCCTTGTGAGGAGGAACCCGTTGACGTCGGTCGGACTCTTGAAAGGCAGTCCACGAGTCAATTCCCGTGCGTCTGATTCGCGCCTTTATTGTGACTTATCCGGGTATATCAGAGGTTCTATGAGCCGATGAGGCCATCATGATATCTTGTCGGTGCAAGACGCTTGCGATATCAAGTTATCACGGTATGAACCAGACTGTAGAATCGCCCCCCTCCGAGAACAAGATGCCTACTTTTCCTGTTCCTATTTCGCGAATCATTGACCATGTGGTAGCAAACATTGGTGATGAATATGTCAACGTCAAAGTCTTCTCGATTACGCCACAGACACAGTCCCAGCGTCCTGTTCGACAATTGGGGGGAAGTGGATCCAGGGTGAAGGTTCCATCGAGGGGCGAAGGAGTTGCATCCGGTGAAGTCGGCAAACGATGCAGCCCATGAAGAAAACCCGGGGAATGCAACCCTGCAACGTCGTAGCCGGACGGTATGGTACCATACGCGTAAAATATACGGGCACGTGACATGTGTTGCAAGATAGTGATGGGACCGGTGGTTGGATCATGATTCCAGAGATAATCGATACAATTCATTGATGGCATCTGACTGACCTCTTTGGAGAGCCGTACTGGCCTAGATTGAGATAGTTCCACGTTGAATTCACCGAGGGGAAGGAATTACCAAACGCAAAGTAGGGTTTTCTCTCTTCCAGGCAAAGGATCGATCACCAGGCACGAGGATCAAGACGCGCCAAGGATCAAGAATAATGCATGCTCTCCAATATTATGCTCTACCAGTTGGCGAACAGATCATGGCACGCTCCATGTTCCCGATCATAATAATCTATGCATTTGCTCTTCTTTCGTTATCTCTAGTTATCAATCGAGTCATCCAATGTCGTTCAATCCCATACGATGGAGTAGGAGAGTGACCCCAAGGCGGAGAGCGAATAGCCGGGGCTAACCTTCTTATCGCGCCTGTCACACGTTCCCCCCCCCCCCCCCGACTGCGGCTCTGGAGCTCCCGTTTCAGGTGGTGACCTTGTTCCCCTTCCCGCACTGCTTTGCTGATTTCTGCAACACTGTTGGTTCTCCGACAACCTCTCCGTCACCTGACTGCGACCTCGGAGTGTCATCCTCGGGCCTCAAACCTCAATCCTCAAACAGAAGAACCCGGTTGCAGGTTACAGCTCAGCTCCTACCACCAACCACCCACCTCTCACACAACCCTCCCCGATCCTGCAGTCTACCCCCCCCCCCCCAGTACTCACCATCTCCCTCCACTGTACCCGCGACGTCCAAGCTTCCCGGGAATTGCTGGCATTCCTCATCCCCCAGGGCCATGGCCCCGAAAGAGGACATGCTGCCCCCGGGCTGGGACGATCTAGACAGGTATGTTGGTCGCCTTGTTCCGGAGCCTGTATACGTGCTTTTGCCTACTGTGCTCTGCCATCCAACCATCCATCCACCCACTTGCATCTCCACGGCCCTGTGGAACCCCAACGCGCGTTACGGGCGATTTAAACTATTTCCTCTTCGGGATGTCTCAACGCCTGAAGCGGCGGTGACCATGTGTACGAGATCATGCTGACCAGCCATGTGGCGATGCCAGGCAAATGGGCCAGCTCTTTATGATGGGCTTCGATGGCACCTCGGTCAGCCCTCAGATCCGCTCGCTCATCGAAGACTACCATTTGGGTTCGGTCCTCTTGTCGGCTAAGAATTTGAAATGTATTGCTTCTGTCTCTCACCCTTCAACTCCTAACTCTGCCTTCGATGCTCTTGGAAAAACAACAACTGTTCGAAAGAGCGAAGGAGGAAGAGGAAACTCCTCTCCCTTAGCCGGACGATTAGCTGATCTTGTACGCCATAGCTGCCGAGGAGGCCACCCGACTGGTCCTCGAATTGCAGACCATCGCTCGAGATGCCGGTCATCTAGTGCCTCTGCTTATCGTGCTCGACCAGGAGAATGGTGGCGTGAACAGCTTGTACGATGAGATCTATATTCGCCAATTCCCCAGCGCCATGGGTATCGCCGCGACAGGGTCAAAACCGTTGGCCCACGAGGTTGCGAAGGCAACTGCTCAAGAACTCAAGGCCGTTGGTGTCAATTGGATCCTCGGTCCAGTCCTAGATGTCCTGACGAATGTACGAAATCAACCTTTGGGTGTGCGCACCTCTGGTGATGATCCGCAGGAAGTGTCGCAATATGGAGTACAGTTCATGAAGGGCTATCAGGAAGCAGGACTCGCGACATGCGGCAAACATTTCCCCTCGTACGGAAACCTCGAGTTCCTAGGTTCGCACACCGACGTGCCCATCATAACCGAGTCTCTAGAACAACTGAGTCTCACCGCGTTGGTTCCTTTTCGTAACGCCATCATGCAGGGCCTGGATGCCATGATGGTCGGGGGCGTGTCCATGTCTTCAGCTGGCATGAATGTCATGCACGCCTGTCTCAGTGACCAGGTGGTGGATGAGCTCCTGAGAAAGGACTTGAAGTTCCAGGGCGTCGTGGTATCGGAATGTTTGGAGATGGAGGCCCTCACTCACAACATCGGCGTCGGCGGCGGGACGGTCATGGCGAAGAATGCCGGTTGCGATGTCATTCTGCTGTGTCGGTCATTCCCCGTGCAGCAAGAGGCAATCAATGGGTTGAAGCTGGGCGTGGAAAACGGCATCATTGGTCGAGCGCGAATTGAGCAATCGCTCCGTCGCGTCTTGGATTTGAAGTCTCGATACACGTCTTGGGAACAGGCACTGAACCCGCCGGGCCTTGCCTCGCTGACGCAAATGCAGCCGTCACATACTAACCTCTCGACGCGTGCCTATAATAGCTCCATCACCGTGATGCGCGACAAGAACAACCTGCTGCCCCTGTCCAATATTATTGATGCGAGCGAGGAGCTCTTGCTCTTGACCCCCTTGGTCAAGCCCCTGGCCGCTTCAGCAGTGTCTCTGTATGCGAATGATACCAGCCATGGACCTAACTTGGATCAATCAGCGTTAGACCGATCTGCCTCTGTTCTCAGTGGTGAAAGTGTCTTTAAGGAACTCGGCCGGTCTCTCTCGCGCCAGAGAAGCGGGCGTGTCCTTCACACCTCGTATACACATAATGGCGTGCGGCCCATCCACGAAGACCTCATCGAACGAGCCAGCGCAGTCATCGTGGTCACAGCAGACGCAAACCGGAACTTGTATCAGCAGGCTTTCGCCAAGCATGTCTCTTTGATATGCCAGACTCAGTTCTCCGCCACAGGCGAGCGTTGTGACAAACCGTTGATCGTTGTCGCGGTCAGCTCTCCATACGACTTCGCGATGGATTCATCGATCGGTACCTATGTGTGTACCTATGACTTCACCGAGACCGCGCTCCAAGCCCTGGTCAAAGTTCTGTATGGTGACTTGACACCGACGGGAAGCCTGCCCGGCTCCATCAGCCGCAGCCAGAAGATCCATCAATCTCGCCAGCACTGGCTTGTAGAAAATTGGAACGAGGAGCGGGATGCGAACGGTCTAGATGCGCTCCTGGAAGCTGTCCGCGAGGACTGTGCACAAGGGCAGCGATCTGAGCTCCTTGGTGCCACCTCCGGCAGCTTTCTCCTACGCAAGGAAGATATCGATGAGGCGCACTTTGTGGTCCGCAACAGCAGTACACAAGCCCTGTACGGCTTCTGTGCTACTTACTTCTTTCGATCCACCGGTACAGGCGTCATTGGGTGTCTGATCGTCGATCCGTCACGGCGCAAGCTGTCGATCGGGCACTCCCTTCATAGCCGTGCCATTCGCAACCTGCTCCAGCGCAAGGGTATGAAGCGCTTCCAGCTCGGTTCTCGACTTCCTGGCATCTATCTCGGGATTCCCACTGCCAGCCACGTCGAGCGCAAACGACTACGGCAATGGTTTGCCAACCTGGGCTGGAACACCTCGCTCTCGCGTCCCGTCTGCAGTGTAATCCTGCGCAATCTGGCTACCTGGACGCCGCCCGAGGGGCTCACCGTGACGCTGCAGAATGCCGACGTTGTCTACGACCTCGTCTACGGGTGGGATTATGCGCGTGCCATTCTTGATCACATCAAGACCAACGCCCGCCAAGGCGTGGCCGACATCTACCGGATTGCCCTGGGTGGCGCCCCCAATTGTGGCATTATCCGCGCGAAGCGCTCCTCTGATGACATGATACTCGGTAGTATCGTCGTCTACAATGAGCGATCAGCACTGGCAGAGCATATGCCTGCTCTGCGCGCTACGCAGACGACTGTCGGTGGCATCTCCTCACCAGTCATCTCGCCGGTTGCAGATGACTACTCCACCGTTATGCAGGGCTTGATCCTGCTGGCTATCAAGCAGATTCGCAAGTTGAATGCCAATGCGGTGGTCATGGATTGCGTATGTTCATTCTTCCGCCTTCCTTGATGCTATCTGATGTTCCTAGAGTATAACTTGCTAACCGTTTGTCTCATTTAGGTCGATGGTGACGGCAACTTTGACTGTCTCTCCTCGATGGGATTCAGCATGCTGCACAATTTCGAGGAAGTCAACTGCGACGCAGCCACCTGGACGATGATGCATCCGTCATAAGGCGGGCCTTGGCTGGCGGCTTTTCTTGCTTTTCTCGACCCCTCTTTCGCTTTGTTGGCCTGTGCGATCTGGGTTGATGTTTGCTTCTCACGGTTTCTTTTTTTTCGCATTTATGATATCCATCTGGCATTTGTTGGTTATTGGTTATGGGTTTTTGATTTACTGGCTTCTTGGGTCTGTCATTCTGTCCTATAAGGCCCCCTCGGGCACTACGCGAGTCCTTGGGGCTGCAAGGCTGAAAGGCCGAGGAGGAGGAGGAGGATAACTGTGTCACGAGGTTTGCAGTTTGCAGCATGCAGGTACCTGGGAACCCTCTCTTGGAGGCGCTGATTGGACTGGGTCTGATCGTCTGGACTTGTTTGCTTTTTTTTTTCTACGCCTTGGTGCATATGTGCATAGCATTATCAGATTTCCACGAGACCTCCTCGGGGCGCCGTCCACTGCCAGTCTGGGTGTCTGAGTGTTTGAGTGGAAGGGGTGGGTAGGACAAGCCCCCTTCTGGACGTCATTCGGACCAATCTTACATCATTTTCCCTTTCGGAAAGGGTAAACCCAGAAGTTGGAACTTTGAACTTTGAACTGACGCCCCAAATTCCGAATCTAGCGACGTGTCGATCAACGGGAGATCCGCATGTTTTCGATGTTTCTTTTTTCTCATTTTTTTTCCCTCTCTGTGTTCTGAATTTGTCTTTCTTGGCAACCTTTTGGGTTTGCATTGCCTACTGGGGACGGCAGCCGAGGCGTTGTCTCGAACTCACCGTTCACGATTCACGATTCTCGACTCACGGTTCGCGACTCACCACCCCGAGACTCTTTGAGTGAAGAGTCTAGGCTACTACGGGGAACCAACGCCGCATAGGGAAATTATACCTCATACGAAAGTGGAGTTGCGCCCTCGAGGCACCAGGCTAACGGCGCCCGCTGACTGGCCCGGAGTTCCGTGGGCCCAAGGAAGCGGAAGCCCCAACTCCAGCGCCTCTGGGCAGTGGGCACTGGGCAGGCATCATGATTTGATGATAATGCAGAGTCGAGACTGGAGGGCAGAGTGCAGATGCGAGGCGAGGCTATTCAAGTCGAGAGCGGTTACTCGTTACTTTGTACATATGCAGCTGAGCTGGACCTTGGAAGGATTACAGCATGGACTTTTGCGAGGTGGATCCTGCACGATTCACTTCAGTTCTTCCACCGAGCTATCGGTTCGGAGCCTAGACATGATCCTGGTATGTGGCCATTCTGCGTTGGCGCGTAGACTACTAGACTTAGAGCAGGTGATCGGTTATATCCCAGCAACTTAGCATGCCCGATTCACTTTCCGGAGTTATCGGGACGCCCACTGGGGGCCACTGGCCGTTGGGTCGGACTCCGCATGGCGCCGGAGGCGAAGGATGAGGGTCGAGGACAAAGTCAAGTGTCCACGTAATGTCTCCGAGGCATTCGACCCTCGAGGAGTGAGAACTTAGAACTTAGAAGCTAGAATTGTACCTTTGGGTAATAGGAGCTAAGTGTTTAGGTGCAGTAGTGTACAATTACATAGTCCAGTGCTCCACGCTAGTGAACTGGAGACTGTGGGCTGTTAAACGGCCTTTTTACTGCGGGGACCTGCTCAGGATGAGCTTCAGAAGGAGAATGTAGGTTTGGTACTATTGTTTGAAGGGTGGGGGAACGTTTGAGATGGATGAACATAAGGTTGGATATTGATATTCAGGGTCCTCGGTTAGATATTTATGGACTTTGGGGCTTGTTTCACTCTCGTTAGAGACCTATATTATCTAGATTTCACTTTTGAGAGAAACTACTGTACCTAGGTCGGTTTGTAGAACCATTGACGATGGCCTCACAGTATCTACTCCATGAACTGGACGCTCCAATGTCCTGGCATTCAATCACCTCGCAAACAATTTGCTTGCTAATTGTTATTAATCCGCTCATGTTCTTGGTACAAAAGGCAAAACGCTTCCTCAACACACGCTAAGGCATCATCGGGCGTCGGAGCTACATTTTTATCCGTGGGCCAAGAACCAGCTTAGAGCCGTAGTAGCCTTAGTTCGAGTTAGTGCGTGGTGGCTCGAGTGGCTGGACACTCGAACCTCAGATCACGGCACGAAGCGCTTGTTAGTTGTTTACCTGGTTAAGGCGGGGGAATCTACCCACTCAGTTACTACTACTACTACTACTACTACTACTACTGGTTGGGTTGGGTCGAGTTGAGACGAAAGGAAATCGCTCGGTCGCATACTTCTGTACCGCCTCGCCTCGTACTTGAACTTATCTCCGAGACGGCTGTTGACCGTTGAGTCGTCACGCAAGCGAAATTGACCAGGGCAACTTGGAAGGGCCAAGATTGGTAGCTCGACTCTGATCTTCCAATCGGTCCCACTATGGGAGCCGGGCGGACGAGCTGGAGGAGCTCGCCCACACGCAACGGGGATGTTCGGCCGTTTAACTAGTTAATGCCAAATGGACACGGCATTAATCATTCTTGGGATGCGATCCACATTCCTTATCTTCGATCGGACTGGGATGATCCCCGCTTGAGGATAGACGGTCGCGGAAGATTACAGTCCCAGGGTCTAGGACTGTGTTCGGGAGAATGAGATGGAGGAATAAATACAGACAGAGATTAGAGAATTATTGATTAATGAGTTGGAAGGCCGGCAAGATGTCAAGATTCCAGGCGATCGTGCGGCCGTCGGAAGCATGAGAGCTCCTTGAGAAAAGTTTACTCGGTCGCACAGCTTTCCACTCTTTCGGCCCCGAATCATCTTGCCTCTTTACCGGCAGCGAGTGAAGTGTCGATCGATCGCATCTCCGTGATCAGCGCGGCTTCGAGTCACAGCCTCAAGTGGTGGGTTAACGGGAAGAAAGCCAGAATATCCATCGCGCGGTTATCGCGATGAAATATTATTGATCCGAAGGCGAAATTGACACCACCAATGGAGATGAGCTTCGGATATCCTCTCCCAGTGCCCAGTGCCCACCATGATAGCCGTTTACGGTCAGCTCAGTCATTCGCTGGGGATGGATCCACCGGCTAGCCAGTTGGCCTTTGGCCTGGCCAGCTGGGAAGCTGGGCAACGAGCAAAAGTTGACGGGAGCAGACAAATTTCGACCCTTGAACCGTGGGAGATGCTGGGAACTGGGAAGAATCAGGGATCTGCCAATAAGCCCACGAGAGCCTAGACTGGATGCAGGCTAGTTGGTCGGGGCAAGAGTCGGGACCGTGCAGAAAAGAATCATTAATCGAAGACAAGGTTTGTATTGAGCGCGGAGGAAGGTCAAATCGGGTAAATGCACAGGAGATTGTAAGGAGGCAAGCAGCAGATCTTCAGTATACACTATAGTACTATACAGTATATACACCGAGTATACCATGTAATTGTACCCTTAATAGGACGGTATAGACTTTGACAATGTACCTCGTACTGACTCGTGATCGGCCCAGTCCTGCACAATATGATTTATGTCCTATAGTATACGAAGTGCGCAGCATACTTGGGGGACTCTCGTGCAGGAGTCATGCTCCTTCTAACTGGCCCCGGATGGCTCACATGGAAGCTTCTTTGGCTTCTCCGCCACACCCGTCGTGTCCTCTTCTTCACCAGTCAGGTATTATGTATATCGACCTCATCCTATGACGATGCAGCCAAACAGGCCACCGGTCTGGCCAACTCGGGCAACACTCTCCAATGCTCGGCAGGTTCCACGGACGCTCGTGATGCCGCGAATCAGACTGATCGACTGCTTGCCAACCCTCTTTTGCATCTTCCGGGAGGCTGTTGTATGACCGGAAGTTGACCTGAATGACCTGAATGCATCACTCGCCCACGGCGAACCTGCAGAAGGGCAGAAGATCAGGACGAAGGACAGACTCTGTTTGGCCACTGCCGGTCCCACACCAGGCGTCCCTCGCTCTGTTTCAGTGGCTCAGTAGCCTCAGCTTCTGCATTCCGATGTTCCAGCTTGCACATTATCTCGCCCCCACGAGGCAACATGCTTCCAGCTGAGGCACTAGAGAAACAAAGTTTACGAGTTCTCTGAGTCTGAGACGATCCGCTGGAAATGCTTGAAACCAAACGCTGGTAATGCTGGAGACTAGGATGGGGTACCGGCGGTGACCCACGATGGGGAGAGATACTGCGAACTCGTAACTACTTACAAGTTACAACTACCACATCTCGATTCTCGAGACTCTCAGTCCACAATTTCCCCTCGATTTACTTTCCTCGGCTCAACCAGTCAACCAAGTCCGGCACTAGCTCTCTAAGAGGATTAGGTGCTCGCTAAGAACAGCGCTCGGTTCCTGACTCCGACTGCGTCTGGATGGGTCGAGTGGATTGCCCGTTCGCAGTGGGCTCACCTCCACATCCAAGCCGACCAACCATCTCCAATCAGGTCCAACCCATCCTCCCGACGAATCGAGGAAAAGCTGTTGCTGTTCGATCGCAGGAAACGCTCACGGCCCTCTCTTTTCTCCGCTCTCGTGTGTCTAGCAGTGTGAGTCGCTCTGCCTTCAGTGCCTTGGTCCTGCTTCGCGCTTCTCCTGCTTGGTCCACTTCTATGTTGTGTACTGTATTTCCCCTCCTGGGCCTCCTCAACTCTTCCAGGCTTCCAGGCTTCCAGCACGATGGCGCTGCATGTCAGACGGGTCCATGATGATCATCGATTCCCTTCTGGGGTCGGGCGCGCTGACCCGTCGCTTTGCCCTTTTTCGGCGAGTTGGCTGGCCTGCTGGCTGCGGCTGTCTGTCTTCTGACTGGCCGAGCATTCGTTCTTGTGTCTGGACTTGTCGACTGATGAAGTTTAGTGGCTTTCCCCCCTCCCTGGAGGGACTGCACCTTTCCCCCCCCCCCATCCGGTGCACAGCGATCATCTGCATCGAATAATCATCCATCGCTGGATTCGCTGCCATCCTCGGGTACATCCTGTCTGGGACGGGGAGTACGGAGTCTCCGTGCAGGATGGGAGTCCCTGGAGGTACCTTTTCTTCTTTGTCAGACCCTGGCCATCCCCGACGGAGGTACGGCGTTCTAGCGCCTTGGTATTGAGAATTAATTAGGATTATCTCGTAAACCGTAGTTGGTTCATTCTGCACCAAGACTGAGAGTGACTGCAGTTGATGCTTTCCCTGCATATGAACAAAGTACATAGGATCAAGTACTCTAATTTGCCCCCCCTTCCCCCCCCCCCCCCTCCTTCGACGCCTCTCGCATCATCTGGTACTTTCTTTTTATTTTCTCTCCCTCGGGGCTCTCGGAGAACCGTCTTTTTTGGTTTAAGATTCTATCGTTTTGCCTTTTTGTCGTTCCCCCCCACAGTAATCCTAATGCTATTTTCCCTCTTGACCGTGGCGCTTTCAGGGGAGAGGGCTTGTTTTAGCCCCGAGGCGGGCGGGCCTCAATAGGCAGGTGGGTATATCGGTCTTTGGATTCTTCAACTGCATGATCTTCAGGGCCCAAAGACGGTGCAAAACTGCGACCGTTGCCGAGAGCCGGCGATCGCCCTGGACTCTGGCGAGGGGGAGGGGAGAGGAAGAGGGGGGGGGGGGGGGGGGGGGGGGGCGGGTGGCCTGTCCACATTATTCTACGATACAGTCAGGCCAGAGTCAAGCAAGAATGGAATCTGAGTAACCAAAAATCCACGAGGTAATCGATTTTGGTTGAGAATATATCTTATGATCCTGCCTTCAAGAATACAGTGATTGGAAAATGATAGCAAATCCAAACTCGAGTGGACCGGACCGTCTTTCGTTTTCTGGTTACCCACACCTCCCACAGCTTGGTACAGGACGGGGTATTCCCTAACTTACTACTCATATTGGACTTCGCGGTATTGCCATTACCATCGTGATTTTATCTCTCACCGTGGATCCCCCTCTTCCCATCCCGGTACCCTGTGTAAAGTGAGTATCCACGCGGTAATCCCCATACACCACTCCACAAAAAAACAACGGCTCCACTTTTCCCCGAATCCGTCGGCGCATCCGCTACGCATTCCATCACGCTGTGCTTGCTGGTTCGGGTCTTTCTCTTCTGCTCTCAACGACTTGCACGACTACTCGCTCTCTCTCTCTCTCTCTCTCCTCTCCTCTCCTCTCCTCTCCTCTCCTCTTTCTCTCTCGAGATCGACTTCCCAGAAACCTACTTTTCAATTATTCCTCCCTTCTTGTCTTCCTCTCACATCTCGACCTCTTCGCCTCCTCTTCTTCCTCTCCCTCTTCCCCTCCCCGTCTCTCGTTCGACTTCACGTCGTGATCTCTCACCTCCCCCCTCTACCTTACTCACCTCTCTCTTCTACTTCTCCCGCCTTCACCTTCTCCTCTTCCGCTTCTCCCCCCTCCCCTTCACAATACCCTCTCTATCGCGCGCCGTGTTCCACCTCAGCCCTCGCCATGGAGGGCTTCGACACCATGGCCATGCCGCCCTATTTGGCCAGCCCGCTCTCTCTCGGCAATCTGCAGGGCACCGACTATCTCAATGCCATGCCCAACTTAGATCTCCCGGATCACCGCTCCAACTTTGATTCCGAGACCTTTGCCAGGTAGGTCTTTGTTTAGCTCCGCTTCCTTCTGCTCCCCACATAGCCCACCAAGCGGTATTCGTCTCCAGATGCTAACGGAACCTCCATATAGTGAGGACCTGGCCTTTACCCAAAATAGCCTGTCCCACTCGTTAAAGCGCTTTCCCTCGGGCTACGATGACCCTTTCAACGACATGGTCGCTCCATTCGATCCAGTACCGCCGGAGCAGCAGCAGGATTCGTCCATCGATCACAACAATAAGCTGTTGAGCTTTTCAATCCCAGCCTACCACTTCACCCTGCTCGATTACTCGATGCGCCGAACCTCCCTCTCGGTATCCGCCCAGCTGCACGGCATGTTCTTCCTGGCCGAGTCCCCCTACACCACCTCTCCGTCCGAGAATGCTCCGCCCCAACAAGGTGCCGAATTGACATGTTATCGTCGCAACCTCTTCCAAATCACCGGCTCGGTTACTTTGCCCCGAGGCATGCGCTACATCATGACCGACCAAGGCGATCGTATCCCCATTCTAGCACAGGAATTGACCGTCTCCGCGACGGAGTCGGTGGAAGGAAACCCCGTCAAGATCATCTCCGTGCCCTGGAAGACACCCTCCGCCGCCGCAGCCAACTCGGGGACCGCGCTCGAGGACACCACTCCGAGTGGTGCGGCCAAGGTTGAGAAGGAACCCCCACCAATCCCGCTTGATATCATGGCCGGCCAGGACCTCGACACCGACTATGCCACTTTCCCGATTGCATGGAAGCGATTGCAGTTCCGCGTTGCGACTGCGAATAACGGGCGCCGTAAAGAATTGCAGCAACATTTCATCGTGCGACTCAAGGTGGTGGCAACATTGTCCACGGGGGCCAAGATTGCGATTTCCGAGGTACAGTCCGGACCCGTCATCGTTCGTGGCCGCAGTCCACGCAACTTCCAGTCCCGCAAAGATCTCCCCTTGAGCGGCAGCGCGGCCGCATCTCGCAAGAACCAGGCGAATTCGGCGGCCGCGCTCAACCGCACCCCGACCAGCGAGTCTGTGCCCCGTCGCGCCAGCGTGACCCCGGCCAAGGGAAAGGCCCCCGCTGGCACGGTCCAGAGCAGCTCCCCCGAGACCACCTCCGTCCCGCCTCCCTCCATGATGCAACAATCACAAGCCACCGGCGACTGGACGCCGATCCCCCAATCCAGCTCCAATCCCGTAATGTCCCATCATCATCAGCCTCTTTTCCCGCAGTCCAGCCCAGAGCAACTTTCCCAGGCTGCCGATCCGCAGCGCCGCGTGAGTAGCACGACGGCTGCCGCATCGGCGCCGATAAATTTGTCTCTGCTGGATGAAGACGACAGCAGCCATAGCGTCCCCAATGGTCTTGCTCCACTCGACCAGAAGATCATGCAGCCATACCCCAACGAGATGCCTCAGCAACGGTCCATCAGCTTGGATCATTCCGCCCAGCCCCCCGCCAAGATGCGCAAGATGTCCCACGGCGTCGCCTCTCGAAGTGCCACCTCCTCCCTGCCGCTCCTCGAGACCGCCAATCTGCCTCAGCAATTCGTCTCGTCTCTGCCCTTTCCCAACGAGGGCACCGACTTCCTCTACGAATACTTCCCCCTCGGCCTGGATGACTGGCAAGCCCCCGTCGACGCTGTCTATCGACCCCACGTCGTTCATCACACGAACATGCCTGAGATGAAATTCGTTGCCGGTTCAAGGAGCCGCAGCAAGCGCTACTTTGCCGCCGAGGACGTCTTTTGAAACGAATCAATGTGAATGGCGCTGGGGGGCAGGCGGTTCTCTATTAATGTCTTTATATTAATTGGGGGGTTTCTGGTCCGAGGGTTTTTTGTATGTGTTTGGGTCGCATCTGCATTCTGCACGTTCGGGTGGGAGTTTTGAGGTCTTTCCACTCCTTCAAAGGTTTACTTAGAGCTTGACTCTCATGTTGGATGAGGGAAAAAGCATGGTCTTGTTCTTGTTTCTGTTTCCTTTTTCCCACTCCGAGCCAGGGCTTTGCGTCCCCTGGGTCGTGTGGCCTTGGGCTGTTTCGGGACTGCAATGGCTATACGCACTGTATGAGGATGGTGGTGGTTTTGACCTTTTGTTGCGTCTCTTTCTTTGTTTGATATTGGTCTTGTTGGATTCTTGCGGGTTCACCCGGTGCAAAATGGCGAGTGTGGCGTGCGGTGGAGTTTGTCTTGGGTCTTGTCTTGTTTCTTGGATGGATCTTCCTCGGGTTGAGACTCCATGCGAGGAGAATCAAGTCGAGTTGGAGGATTGACTGAATCGGACCTTGTTCTTTTTCATTCTTGGTTTGTCTTTTTTTTTTGGGATCTCTTTTTCATCTGGTTATATCCCCATCGTGTTATGATTTGATGCTGCGATTTGACTGCAAGAGATTCCTCCTATGGTTCCTCGGGGCCTGCCACTCGGGATTGTGACACTTTACACTATATTCGGCAAAATATCATCTGTGATGATGCACTGCTTGCGTGATTTATCTTGTCTTCCGATTTGGAGTGTAGATCATACCTACTGCTGAGTTGTATACAACAGCTCCCTCTACTAGAATACAACACCGTTACGATGATTGCAATTTCTCTCTCTCTCTCTCTCTCTCTTCCCTAGACTATGACATTAAGTCTGTTTTCGTTCTCTTCTCCTCTCTTCTCTTCTGATATCCTCACAAAAACCCCAACCCTTCCCCCCCAACCCCCTCCAAATCCCCCCGAATCTCCCACTCCGTCGCACCAACTCGCCCCGCAATCTCCGCCTGCCGCTGCTTCCCCAAGTTCAACCACTGCCGTAACAAATTCCCATCCACCATGCCCCGCCCCCCGGTCCCATCGCTCTCCACGGCCCGGAAGGCCCGCGGGTTCAGACCGGCCGGGTGTTCGATGGTATTGGTTAGCTGGGACTGTAGCGCGGACAGACGCCGGTAGGATTCTTCCGAGACTGTGGTGACGAGGGACAGGGAGCCGTTTTGGGAGGCGAGGAGGACTTGGTGTGTCGGGAGGACGGCGTCGATGTCCATGTCCATGTCCATATTCGTGTTGTCGGGGGATGAGGCGTCGAGGAGTTCGGTGGGGACCGCTGTGCGGGGGAGGAGGGTCATTGTGGTGGTGAAGTTGCCTGTGTAGAATTTGCTGCGGTGGAGGAGGCGGTCGCCGTTGGAGGATTTGGGGTCTGTTGGGGGAGGATGAGTTGGTGTTTGATCGTAGAGAGAGACTGTGTTGTGTGTGTGAGTTCTATGGGATGGGGCATACCTTCGGGGTCGTACTGCAGCACATGCAGGCTGCAATCGCTGTCGGCAACGAGAATGTACAACTTGCTTCCGTCCGGCAGGAACTCTGCTGTGACTACCTCCAGGTACTCGGGGTCTTTGCCGAAGAGGGTCATTTTGTAGGGCTCCTCCTGTAGAAGACGTTTCGTGTTAGCGGTGGGCTTGTCCTGCCAACAGCAGTCTTGTGGAGGTGGTGTGAAGATTCCCCATACCGAGTAGCCTGCAAACCAAATGCCCTTGACCGCATCGCCGAGCAGACACATGCCCGTGCCTTTGAGCTCCTTCGCAACAGTCACGTAGCATGACATGTCCATAAAGGCCACGGGAAGAAGACTGCCATCTTCCTTCAGACCGCGTACCATGCACTTCTGTCCCTGCGCGACAATCACAAAGCCCTGTCCACCGATCCCAGATAGAGCTGTCACCGCACCCTTGACCGTTTCCTTACCGATCAGCTTGAGTTTACGGCCCGTCTCGGGCCTCTCTGGGTCCGGCACCACGTCAATCACATCGAAGACGTAGAGACCTCCGCGGGCCGGAATGTCTTCTCCCTTTGTGATGGCCGT
Organism: Penicillium simplicissimum; assembly: GCA_024706585.1. Lineage (NCBI taxonomy): Eukaryota > Fungi > Ascomycota > Eurotiomycetes > Eurotiales > Aspergillaceae > Penicillium > Penicillium simplicissimum. Next base: position 3,083,504 of record JAMZTW010000044.1, read on the forward strand.
GCCGACGACGATCAGATCCCTTCGTTCATGGGTGTTCTCCGAAACCTCCATGTTCACATTCTGCACGGCTGTTATATGCTCCGCGGCTTCCAGGGAATACTCGTCGATGACGGCCCAGGTCTTGGGGCTGATCACCTTGACCGAGCTCTGTGGAACCTCTGGGCAAAACGTTATCGCCTCGTTGCGCCATTCCGGATGCAACTCGTCGTTGTCTGGTAACCTGAATTCCACGTTGTGACTGGTACCAATGACATAGGTCTCAGATGATGTGGAATATGTCAGGTGGTCGACTTGTTCGTCCAACGGGATCTTGCGCAGTGTCCACGAATAGTCAAATTGAGTGTTCGGGGGGAATTGACAGGCACGTATGTTACTTTCGGAATCAACGTAGATGAACCCATTTTCGCAGCCGGAGGCAGCCGAATCAAACCCGCTGAGCCATTGGGTGAACTCGCCTCGGAGACGCACCAGATGAGGGGAGCTTGCTGCAGTGCGGAGAATAAACCCTGCCGAGCATCCAGGCATAAAGACCGTGCTGAATCCAGAAACATTTGGCAAAACTCGCAGCGGGCGCGCTCGTTGCTGCGTATCTAGCGAGGAGGCTGCCCCTGCAGCCGCGTTTGACAGGTTATGATTAAATTCTCTGTAGAATCGGAAGGCGTTTTGGGATTGGCCTTCAGCCTCCGTCAATGTGACGACCGGCTTGTAAATAATAAGCTCGTCATTTTCCGTCCGAACCTAGTCCAAATTTAGTCTTTCTAATTCAATCGGGAGACACTCAGGATTCGTACGATCAGGTATGGCGATGTGGTCCAGCGATCGCCAAGATCGGCAACAACGGCTTCTTTAAGAGATTCTCGTGTGTTGGATCGCCTAGGAGGCTCTTCCGATAACACGGATTGCAAGCAATCGACGCCGTCGATGACTGACAACAATTTCATGTCTGCAAGATTGAATATCTAGGTTTGCGGTCAGAAGAGGAGTTCCCTTGTTTACACTGACCCAGGTCGACATACCGAAAGTTTGTAATCGGTGCTCAGTAGGAACAAAATGCTGTTGCCACCGGTGGAGTCTGAGTCTGACGAGCTAAAGACTTGGTTATTGTCACGGTAGAGACAAGCAGAGCGCCACTTGAGACCAGAAAGGTCTTCCGGGAGCGTAACTTCGTCAAGATCCCCACTGTCGTCTGCTTGAAGAAGCAAAAGTGAAGCGTCATCTCGAAGTATCGCGAGGTAAGGATCCGCAAAGCTTGAGCTGACAGCGAGCCGTTCTTCATCCGTGTCCTCATCCCATACGGGATAGATTTGGGACAGTCCCAAGTCTGTATAAATCCTCCATCAGTCTCGTACTCACTGCAGCTCACAATCAAGGTCAAAAACTTACTAATATCATAACTCCGAACTTCATTTCGGAGAACTTGCACAAGACGAGTGCTGCCGGCAAGCGGGCCGATGTCGATAGTGTGGTCATCGTTGGGATTGAATTCAGAGGCTTTGAAGGGCTTTAGTTCTTGGCCCTCGACTACCAGAACTTCAGAAACTTCTCGCTCTGCTTCTGACGGCCGAGAGACAATCACATATTGACGAGAGGTATTCTCCGCCCATTCGACATTGTTTGACTGGCCGCCCTTCTTTCCCTGGGTGATGGTGGCCGACCAGACCCCATCAGCATCGTCAACTTGTGTGGCCAGAACGATTTTGGGGTCGACCTGTCGCTTGATTACTACCAGCCCACCAGCTCTGCCAGATCCTTGCGACGCGACCAATTCTAAGTCCGCGGAAACAACCTCAATTTCGGGCTGGTCCCCGCTTTTGGAAGGCTGAGAGGGTTTACCAAGTGTGATATCCCTCAAGGGCCCAATGGACGATAGTTGGTCGTTCACCCGGAAGTTGTAAAACTCGGCGGTTGAATTTCCAGACGTCGTACGCGGGTCTGGCGCAGTCGAGTAGAGATCATCTTCATACACATCATCATCGTCTATCAGTTCATCATCTGAAATGTCCTCTATCCCACCGACAGCATGCTTCTTCTTAGAAGTGGCCGATGAGTGGGACCATCCGAGAAGCACAGAGTCTGCTTCCTCACTGCCGATGAAGATGTTGCCATCGCCAAAGCACGTCGAGCATGAAGCAGCTGACTTCAAAAGATTTCCGCCCGCCTGTGCTGGCAGGGCATGAATCGTCATTCCCGACACAGATCGACCATCCAACTTGAATCTAATCAACGCCATATCTCCCGACGCCAGAGCGAGAAGCAGATCGCTACTATCGCCGCCTAGTCGCTCCACAACACAGCCTTCCAGGCGGAATGCGAGGTCGGATTGATCGCTCATCGAGAAAGAGGACACTTGCCGCGAAAATTCGTTCACCCCCACCGCGTTGGTTTTGCCGGCTTGATCAACATGCACAATCTCGTTTGCGCCGATAAGGAGAGCTCCTCCCACGGGAGGCGGGAGTGCGACTACTTTAAACAAGTCACTAGGTAGCCGTGAGACGGATAAGAGGGTCGTTGACGCTTTCTGTTCAAGGTCCAAAGTAAAAACCGTGTAGAACATCACGTCCTTCCGTTCATGAACCAGAGCAGTCGAACTTGCTACTTGAGAGTACAAGATGCCAAACGTCGGCTCCCTATACTCGTAAAGAAAAGCGAGACTGACAGGGTGCAGTAAGGACGGGTCAAGGGTTGTCAATGGCAGCACGAAGGAAGAAGCATAGGGAGTTCCGTAAGATACACCGTCTTTGCCCCTTCCGGGGTCTGCTCCAGTCCCAGATACTTGATTCGGCCGTTCGCCATCAAGCTCCGAATCATAATCATCCATCACCAGGTCGTCTCCTGCTTGGTGGAATGGCAAGATTGCGAGGTTTCGAATGCCAAAGTTGAACACGGCACACCGACTGCTGGGGTCCACGCTGAGGATGCTGCCACAGCTGCTCAGGTCTGGGACCCAGGGGCTGCGGGTCAGGTCATCCCGCTCATAATAATGGATGGAGATGGTGGAAATGCCATGGCGCTCGGGATCCCACTCGATCAGGCTGAGCTTTGCATTGCGGACGGCAATGAGGATAGCCTCGCCACCGCTTTTGGAATTCAGTATTTTCACCCTGCTCAGGTCTGTCACGGTTCCTGGCAATGAGTATTCTTTTTCCAAGATGAGCTTTGTTCCTGGTGGGTGGGATGGTGTTGTTGAGTGGGTCTCGGCATTCTCTGCTAGCCATTGAGCTGGGGACGAGAGCAAAGAAAACACCTGTAAGAGTGAAGATCGGACCACGATCAAGTTATTGGCCGTGGCAGACAGAAATGGGACTGCTAAGGCATGAGTGACCCCAGATGGGGGCAGCAGCTCTGTATAGCACTGCATCGCGGAACCCCTGCCTCACGGGGGGGGGAAATGACCCAAGGACCTTCGGTTTCGGGGTTGGATCGGATCAAAAAGTGAGCATGATAGTGTCCAGATCCCAATTCGCTCCAAATGCAACGCCTCAGACAGTATGGACGGAAAGCAAACAAATACACAGCCTTCCAAGCGAATCGCAGGGCGGCCTCAATCAGAGCACCGTGTCACGTGGTGATTACCAAATCGGGCTAGTCCATGACGACAGGTGCGTCGGGCATTTACTTCATACTCCTTCCCAGCTTTGCCGACTCCTCAAGCTTACGCCGTGAATCCTCTATGCGTTGAGGACTTGGAAAACTCATCCAGAAAACCTCTCTCGATCTATGTGAGAACGGCCCGTCTTCAAGATGGCGCTTCTCCAGACCTCGCTGATCTGGATCGTGTATGCTGTCGTCATAGCAATCCTGCTCGCGGTAGCATCGGTCTTTATCTATGTCTACCAAACCCCAAGAGATCGTTCGCCCTCAGTAACTCTGACATGCATCATCGCAATTACCTGCCTTCTGGCGACGGTTCTTTTGCTCCCTGTGGACGTCGCTTTGGTGTCGTCAACTACGTCATCCAAGCTAGGTCGCCGCAAAGACTGGGCCACCCAGGATGCTGTTGACAGAATCACTTATTCTTTGACCATTGTCTACTATCTCCTGTACTCACTGGATGCGCTTCTTTGCCTCTTGGTCCTTCCTTTCACGTACTTCTGGTACGAGGAATATGATGAAGTCGCGGCCGAGGCGGGAGAGCAGACGCTCGGACAGCGGTTCTGGGGTGCTCTCAAGTACACACTGTCGTTCATCGCGATTGTAGTGATTCTGTTCCTTGTTGGGTTCTTTGCGCCAGTGTCCAAGGATAAGGGCAACTTGGATCTGGACTATTTCAAGCGACTGCTGACTGAAAACCGTGAGTTCATGCAACGTGTTCCGCCTATCCCTTGCCGAAGCTAATATGCATGCAGACGGAGAGCGCGCCTTGACGTTTGCACTCGGGCTACTGATTACCCTTGGTATCTGTCTTTATGTCCTATATACGTCGGCTGGTCTTGCTTTGTTCCCCGTGAGCCTCATCAAGACAGCGCCATCAATCTCCAGTCCTACGCTGCGAGCAACTACTGCGCAACAGCTGGAAGCAAACCGCGAGCGGCAGCGACAGCTTGAGGGTCGCTGTGGAGGTAATCCTGAACTTTTGTCATCCAAGGATCGCAGAGAGTTGGATACTCTCAGTCGAGAAGAGAGAACATTGATCCGGCGGCAACGTCTGGTCGAGGAAGCTCAAGGCGAAGGTCATGGCTGGTTGATGCGAGTTTGGTTCAAGATTTGCGCAATTCTACGCCCATTCAAGCTGCTTGGTGGTATTTTGCTGCTTTTGGTCGCCTTTGTCGTATGGGTCTCGATGCTCCTGACATCTATCGACAAAGCGAAGAATTCGATTTGCAAGCACCGCTGTGGATACATCCTCGGTCACATCAATGTGTTCAATCCGGTCAACTGGGTTTTGGTTCAATCTGCCAAGGTGTTCCCAGTGGACTATGCCATCTTCACGGCTCTTGTCCTACTCCTGTTCTGCAGCTCTGTCGTCGGTATTGCAGTGGTTGGAATTCGATTCCTTTGGATCAGGATTTTCCAGATTCGCAAGGGTCATACTTCACCCCAGGCACTCCTCCTAGCAACGGCCATGTTGATGCTTATGATCTTGGCATTGAACTACTCCGTGTCCATGGTAGTCGCCCCACAGTACGCCACGTTCGGACCGCAGACTTTCTGCGACCGCACTTCAAGCTCGCCTCTCGAACAGCCGGATTGCACCAACAGCGAGGATCTTATCAAGCCATGCTCAGAGTTAGCAGAGAATCCCGCAGCGCGCCAAGTGTGCACCCCCAGCGTTGTCAGCACGTTCTTGAACCGCGTGACTCTCAACTTCCCCTTCTTCGGTGTTGTGTTCTTCTGGGCACAGTTCGTCTTCCTTGGTAAGGATTCCAGCTCCAAAACTTGCTTCATCGAATCTGTGACACCATTGTGACTAACAATCTTCTAACAGGCGTCTACCTGATCGTGTTTGTGACTAGCCTGTTCCGAACCCCCACGCTGGATGAGAGACAACTCGATGAGGATGCCGAGGAAGCAGAGGAAGAAGGCCTACTGGCAAGCACTGGAAGAAGATTCGGTGCTACTTGGCAAGATATCACCGGTAGGGCTGGCCGCAGCGGGCATCCAAATGAATAAGGAGAGCCGAACATGCCGCTGAGCAAATGACTCGTATTTTTATGGAGTTTTGTATTCTTGGTCATGTTTTAATTGAAAATTTTCCTTGCGAAGGTTGCATTAATTGGTGGGAGCACATACGGTTTGACCCATTCTCAGAAAGCATATTAAAAAGAAATACATGGTCGCTTTGGCTTCAGGGGCGAATCGTAATTAGGAGCAACCTTGCATGATCCAGCATGCGCTTGCTTGGTTTGGGAGGGCCAAAGCCATTCTGAACGTAATCTCGTAAAAGCGTTACATCTTCATCTGCTCGTTGAGCAAGGCCAACGCACTCTGAAATGCCTTGACCACATCGGTATCTTTCAAGAACAATGTCAGCCTCCTGATTGCCAAGCGGGGTAAACCAGGCTAGGTTCATACAGTGTTTCTTCTTGCCTTCGAGGTTCACTTCCGAGTTCTGCACATGCTGCATCTGTGTCTTGAATCTGCGGTCTGTCAGAGGCAAGATCTGTGTATACCCCTGAGGCTCGGTAAGATCCAGGAGAGTGAATGAAGGCCACACACCGTTTCAGAGCCCGTTTTTCATCTTGCAAAACAGTAGTCTGAGACCAAGCAGTAAAAACCTATCTCAATCTGAGCATCAATAGCACCAAACTGGGAAGTATTCCAGGCCTACCTCGAGCAGCTTCGTAGTCTCGGCACGCAAATCATCTTCCACACGAGTGTGCTCGTCCATGGCATCAACATATTTCTCTTGCAACTCATTCCAGTCACAGTCCTCCAGCCCTCGCGTCAGCCGGGTGACAAGAGTGGATTCAGCATCGCTAGAGGAAGACTGCATCGGCTGGAAGCTTTGAGGTTCGTCTACTGACACAGGCGGTGTCTTTTTTGCGGGACTCCGGCTCCCTTGTCGTGACATGTTTGAAGAGTAGGTGAGGCTACTCGAGAGCCACCAGCGACGACAATTTGGTTGGGAAGGCCACTAGGTTCTGTCAAGATTGGGCTCGTGGCTTAAGATCAGACCGTCACCATCTTCATGTGTTTTGATATTGTGGAGATCATCTGGTTCGCCCCAAAACGGGAGCCGCGTCAGGTGACGACATCACAACGTGAAACTCCCGATAGCCCGTCGGCTTTTTGGTTCATCATCTCCGCTCCATGGTAATCGGCGGCAGCTCTGGCAGCTTCCACGACACACCATGGAAATGCGACCTCTGACGACCGATTCAAATCCCAAGATCGTCTGAGATGAACTGTCTCATATGCAACTCTGCCCACTCCCGCCAACCGTTCCTCTGCCCGACATGTGCCCGCAATCGCCTTTATCCGCTGCGTCTCGAGAATACCCAGGTTCTGCTGGAGAAGGAGAGCCTGGGCCGTCAGATAGAGCTCGTTGTCTCTCACGAGGCTACCCAAAAATCACGGCCGACGCCCGGTGAGGGGCTTTCTGCAGGCGATCAGAAACTCTCTCCATCCTGGGCCATCCAGACGATCTCCAGTCGCCAAGCTGCTTCATCCTCTCGGAGAGAGACTCTTGCCCGCCAGGTTGAAGCACTGAAGCAAGAAATCAAGGATAAACGGGCGGACATCACTGCGCGCGAGGCGACCTTGTCTCGTAGGCGTTCCGATGCCGAATCTGCCCTGTACCAGCTTCGGGAGCGGGAGGCTACAATCTTGACGAGCGTTCAGAACACAACTAAGAGGACGGAGCATCTGTGGCACAATCTCCATAGTAAGACCGCTGAAGCGCGCATTTTCCTATGTCGGGAGGCAGCGCATCTCTACGGGTTACAGCAGAAGACCTCGAGGAAGGGCGATGGTCGGCATAGCTATGTACTTGGCGGCATAGCGATTGTCGACCTGAAGGATATGAATAGTAAGCTTGTGAAAATTGATTTAAAAACGCACGTGCTGTTTTAACAAGGTTCCCAGGTGCCACTCCGGCGCAAATCTCTACCTCGCTCTCCAACGTCGCCCACCTCCTAGTCCTTGTCTCGCACTATCTATCCCTGAGACTCCCGGCGGAAATCACCCTGCCTCACCGCAACTACCCCAATGCCACCATATTCTCCTTCGCCGCCTCATATAATTCACGAGACTCTTCCGATGGGACTGACACCCCCCGTCCCTCGACGGCCAGTCCAACGGCATCCCGAACGGAGCCACGAACCCAGCCGCGGCCTAGGCCACTTTCCATCGACAAATCTCTTCCCCGACTGGCCAAAGAAGATCCCGCGAATTATGCGCTTTTCCTAGAGGGCGCTTCACTGCTTGCCTGGAATGTAGCCTGGTTGTGCAGAACCCAGGGGATCAACTTGACATCAGACTCTTGGGAGGAAGTTTGCGATATCGGGAAGGGCATGTGGCAGCTGCTGGTTGCCCCGCCTGCCCAAGCGTCCACCTTGATGCGAGCATTCGCCGGACGGGACACTCAGGCCAAGATGAAACCCGCGAAAGACTCCCCCCAAACGACCATCCAGCGCACCAAGTCATTCCCGATGCTGGGTCATTATTCTCACGGCACGGTGCACTCGTTCCTCGCGGCTTCCGAGGGTGTAGATTTTATGCGCACTTGGAAGCTTCCAACACCAACCAAGATTGTGGATAAGCTCAAGGCCAATCTTCTTGGCGAGATGGCTAGCGCTGAATGGGAGGTTTTGGAAGAGAAAGAATGGTTTGAGGGGAATGTGGAAGCCAATCCACCACTTGCCTCGCAAGAACCGCCACGGTCTTCACCAAATTCCCATGCTGAATCGGCCGAGGGAGGTGCGGAGACTCAGCAAACCTCTGTGCAGACGACTGATGCCCGGCCTCGACCGAAAGGTACAAGTGGATGGACGAAACTGAACAGTCGATAGACCTCATGCTGCGATCGCAACATTTTCTCACGCATGGTTCTCAGCAGAGCCTAGAACAAATAAATACCTGTTTCTCGTCCCAAAATCCTCATGTGAATATGGCTACTTGTCTCGATCTCTGATTGCATAGTGTATTTACTGACCTTGGAAGGCGTAGAACTAAGGATAAGTTGAATGGCGGGCTTCAGGGAGCGGCGTTACTAAGCCGAGATAAGATAACGTGGCTGGCCGATGGGAATTAAAAGTGTCCCTCGTGGCCCGAGTCCCTCCGTTGCAACTTGCAACGCTGAAAACGATGCACCGGAGATCGGCAACTCCTTGACGGAGCTACCACATTGACGTTCTTGCCCCATTTCAATTACATTAGTGTTGTCCCGCGTGGTCTTCCATCGTTTTCGCTTCCCAGTTCACTCTCCGAGCTGGGGATGCGGTCAGGACCGAGCAGTATCTCAACCCTCCCGATTTGAAGATGCAGAATGCCCAAATGTGGCAGGATGCAGGCGTGGGGTCATTAGGTGAGTGCTTCCCCCCTATAAAAGCACCAATTGCAGACTTGGACTAAGATTCGATTCTAGACCTCAAGCGCGCCCTCTCCGCCATATCGGACATCCCTGAAACAATCCTGAGAGCCGAACTGGAACGACGAAATGTAGCTCGAGCTTCTGGCTCGGCCGATGAAGCCCCAACATGTGGTTCTGGCCAAAGAGGCGATTATAATACATCGCTCCATGTCATGGCTCTCTTCTTAATTCTTGGACTGAGTACATTTGGTATGTCTGGTCCCCTCCTCTCCTTAACCTTGATCTCAGCATCGTTAAACGTCAATTATACTGCAGCCTGCTCATTCCCCGTCCTTGCACGCCGATTCCCTCGCCTTCCAGTTCCCCGTCGCTTCCTCTTCATCTCGAGACATTTCGGAACGGGCGTGTTGATTGCGACAGCTTTTGTCCACCTCCTGCCAACGGCATTTGTATCGTTGACCGATCCATGTCTCCCTCGGTTTTGGAGCCGGACATATCGCGCCATGGCTGGCTTCGTGGCTATGATCTCTGTCTTTGCCGTCGTCTTGGTAGAGATGTTCTTCGCCATGAAGGGTGCCGGCCACGTCCACGGAAACGATTATGATACCCTCATGGGAGATATCGGCCGTGACTCTATGGATGATTTCCAGCACCAGGATTCGAGTTATGCGCACTTGGGAGCCCGGCAACCATCTCCCAATATCCTTATGGAAGGTTTCCGGCAGGATGGCCATGGGGACAGTGGAAGGGCTTCCGGTTCTTCGCACGAGTTCGAACGGTCGCCTCTCGGTGGTTCCCACCCAGATAAGGAGGATGGGGAGGAAGACGTTGATATTGAAGACCTCGACCCGTACGCCGATGATGTCCCTATCAACGGACAAGCGCAACATCGTTCACACGGTCACGGGGCACGGGGCGACCCTAACAATAGGCCCCAAGACGACTTGGCCGCGCCAATGCAGAACCCGCAACGGCAGCTTCTCCAGTGTCTCCTCTTAGAGGCCGGTATCCTGTTCCACAGTATTTTCATCGGCATGGCTCTCAGCGTTGCAACGGGTACCTCCTTCGTCGTCCTCCTCATCGCCATCAGCTTCCATCAGACCTTCGAAGGGTTTGCCCTCGGCTCCCGCATTGCCTCTCTCATTCCCGATCTCTTCTCGCCGTCTTCTGCAAAGCCGTGGCTCATGTGTCTGGCCTACGGAACGACTACCCCCATCGGCCAGGCTATCGGCCTCATTCTACACAATCTTTATGATCCCGCAAGCACGACCGGTTTGCTCATGGTGGGTATCACCAATGCGATCAGTAGCGGGTTGTTGCTCTTTGCGGGTCTGGTGGAGCTGCTTGCTGAGGACTTTTTGAGTGAGTCGAGTTATGAGACTCTCAAGGGGAGACGGCGTATTGAGGCTTGTATATCTGTTGCCGGTGGGGCGCTTCTGATGGCCTTTGTTGGTGCTTTTGCGTAGATGAAAACGACTGCTAGGGACCCTTTTTCGCTATCTTCAGTCTTTTATGGATTGTGCTCGCTTAGACTAATGACTTACAAATTTGGCTCGCTGATGTGCGGTAATGACTAAATTCCTGTTCTGATAGACCGTGGACTATATCCAACAATTTAAATGGTTGGTCTTCTTTCCAAGTATGGTAGTGGTTTCTTGGTGGTAGGTACACCCCCTATCAAAAATTTTCCCGACACTCGGGGTTTTCAGGGCAAAACTGCCCATCTTTAGCCACTTCTATCTTTTATAATTTTATATTGTATAGGGTATATTTACTTACAGAATCTTATAGATAATCAAAAGAACTAAATCTTTCGTATATAAAGTTTGTTTATAAAAAAATTCTATAGAGCACAGTTCGTTTGTGAAGTTGTCTAAAACTCGAGAAATATATTTTTTGTACGGGACACCATACAAAATTTCGGGCCTTTTTACACAGAATCGGAGTCTGCTACTTAAATCTCTTGCTACTACGCGAGAAAAATTCTAAAAATTTATTAAAAATATATTTAGAGTAGTTTAGATATTAGAGAAATAGTCTAAGTCCTAAAAATAATATTATAGTATATAATTTATTATATATATAGCCGCTTAAATAATAATAGTAAAAATAGTACATCAAGCCTTAAATTCTTTAATTTTTAGTATATATAGAGGATTTAATAGTTAGATAGTTATAGTAAGAAAATATAGGTAGAAACCTATCTAGAAATGCTCTTTACAGATAATTTTATCGGTCGGGGCTTAAGGAAAGTCGATTTATTGAAAGGTGAAGAAAGTGGAATTTTGAAGTGTCGGGAAACTTTTTGAACGGGTTGTACCTTCATAGTGACTTCTTATACCTGGTATGACGAAGTAGCAAGGAGATTTATTTCTACCGGGAAATATATTCTCAAGATTTGTATTAATCCCCGCGAATTGCATTTCGGTTCATCTGCCCCTAGATATCGGGCCTGGTATATACTGCCAACAATGCTTTTATTGGTCTTTCACAAAGTGTGCGATAGTCATGTACATCGTTAAAAAGTCGCTTTAGAAGAGAGCCTCGAGGACCAGGGCACTGGCACCGCCACCACCGTTGCAGATGCCGACACAGCCAAGCTTGCCCTGCTTAGCCTTCAAAACACCGAGCAGGGTGGAGACAATGCGGGCACCGCTGGCACCCAGAGGGTGGCCGATGGCAACAGCACCGCCGTGGATGTTGACCTTCTCCTCGGAGAGACCCAGCAGCTTCATGTTGGCGAGAGCCACCACGCTGAAGGCCTCGTTGATCTCGAAGGCGTCGATGGAGTCCTGAGTCACGCCAGCGTGCTTCAGGGCCTTGGGGATCGCCAGGGCGGGGGCAGTGGTGAACTTGCTGGGCTGGTGAGCGGCGTCACCCCAGCCCAGGATCTTGGCAATGGGCTTCAGGCCGAGCTCCTTGACCTTGGTCTCGGAGACCAGGACAACGGCCGCAGCACCGTCGTTAAGGGGAGAGGAGTTGGGGGCAGTGACGGTGCCGGTGCCGGGAATGAAGGCGGGCTTCATGGCGCGGAGCTTATCGGGGTTGAGCTGTATGACAAAGATTGACAAGGTTAGCGATCGTCCCCCAAGTTGGCACTGTCTTCGGACAATGACTGTAACTTACGTTCTTGGGCTCGTCATCCTGGGAGACAGTCACACCGGGCTTGCCACGGAAGCCGGGGATCTCAATGGGGGCAATCTCGTAGTCGAAAGCGCCGGCCTTCTGAGCAGCCTGGGCCTTCTGGTAGGTGCGGATGGCATACTCATCCTGCTGCTCACGGTTGAAGTCGTGGTCCTGAGCACACTCCTCGGCGGCAAAGCCCATGAGCTCTTGCTTGCCATAGGCATCCTGAAGACCGTCCTTCATGATTCCGTCCACCATGGTCTGGTTGCCGTACTTGGCGCCGGTGCGTAGGCTGGGGAGGTAGTGGGGGGTGTTGGACATGGACTCAGCGCCACCGGCGACGACGATATCGGCGTTTCCGGTCATGATGGTCTGGGCACCGAGGATGATGGCCTTCAGGCCAGAGGCGCAGACCTTGTTGACGGTGGTGCAAACGGTGGAGTCGGAGAGACCAGCATTGATGGCGCATTGACGGGCGGGGTTCTGTCCAACACTGATAATGACATGTTAGCTTCGCATAGAAGACCAGGCCCATACTTCACGGAGCTTACCCAGCAGACAGAACGTTGCCGAAGAAGACTTCCTGGACATCGGAAGCATTGATACCCTCGGCCCGCTCAACAGCCGCTATCAACCCGCCGTTAGTATCAATTGAAACTGGAAGGGGATTCGTATTGAGAATGGGACTTGTTCGTACCCTTGATCGCATGAGCACCAAGCTGGGGAGCAGTCAGGCTCGAGAGGGAGCTACCCAATTGCGTTAGTAGAGCAATAAAATATTCCACGGAGGGGCAGCATACCCGAGGAACGAGCCCACAGGAGTACGGGCCGTCGAGACAATGTAGACTGGAGGAAGAGAAGACATGATGTGCAAAAAGGGTCAAGCTGAGATTGAACAAAAACAGACGGTTGACAAGAAATCAGGGGGTATAACGGACAAAAGGAAAGAAGGTCGAGGGGCAACGAACAAGATATATAACGAGGCCGAATAGTGGGGAGTGAGGAGCTGTACGGTGTAGGCGCGAGTATGTACTCCAAAGTACTGCAGACTTCTGTACTGGCCAGTTGCCAGTTGCCAGTAGCCAGTTGCCCGTTGCCAGTTGCCCGTTGCCAGTTGCCCGCCCGCCAAGGGACAGTAATTCTGCCCGCCGGACGCTCGGGCCATCTGAACGTTAGCAAGCCTTCCAGTCTTTCTCCGCCGTCACGTCCAGCACCTTGGGGATCCGCAATTGTTCATTTTGCCCCAATTTGCAACGACTCACATATTCTCGCCCAGCATGGACGACCTCTACGATGAGTATGCTATCTCTTTTGAGGCTCTGCTATATTCTCGTCCAGCGCGCTAACTAGAGTCTCTAGGTTCGGTAACTACATTGGTGAAGCCGAGTCCGATGAGGAGCAGCAAGAGCAGGTCCCGCAGGCCTTCAAGTTCGATGAGGCCTTTGACGATGAGGAAGAGGAGGAGGAAGTGAATGACCAGCAATTGATGGAGGTCGATGGTACGTCTTGCGCTCCCAGAACTCATAACTCCGCATGAAGTGTATGCTCATTCGCGCCTCGCGTACAGAGGGACCTTCGAACGCGGTCATTCTCCACGAGGACAAGCAATACTACCCCAGCGCACAACAAGTATACGGCGCCGATGTCGAAACTATGGTCCAGGAAGAAGATGCGCAGCCACTGTCCGTGCCCATCATCGCGCCCGTCCAACAGAAGAAATTTGCGATCGCCGAAACCGAGCTTCCTCCCGTCTATTTCTCCCGCGAATTCATGTCAGATTTGCTCAATTTTCCCGATCAAATACGAAACGTTGCAGTGGTGGGTCATTTGCACCATGGAAAGACTGCGTTCATGGATATGCTTGTCCGACAGACACACGACCTCTCGGCGCGGTTAGAGAAGCGCCAAGGCAAGCGCAAGGAGGAACAGCTTCGATACACGGATGTTCACTTCTTGGAGCGCGAGCGAGGTGTTTCCATCAAAGCCGCGCCCATGAGCTTGGTGCTTCAGGGAACTAATGGCAAGTCTCACTTGGTCAACCTTATCGATACCCCCGGTCATGTCAACTTTGTCGATGAAGTGGCTGCATCAATCCGATTAGCAGACGGAGTTGTTCTCGTTGTGGACGTTGTCGAGGGTGTGCAGGCAAACACCGAGCAGATTGTCAAGCATGCCGTTTTGGAGGATATTCCCTTGACCCTGGTTGTGAACAAGATGGACAGACTTATCTTAGAGCTCAAGCTGCCGCCCAACGACGCCTACTTCAAGCTGAAGCATGTGATTGAAGAAGTCAACACCCTCATTGAGAATATCGTTCCAGGTCAGGGTGAGCGACGACGGTTGAGCCCCGAAAAGGGCAATGTCGCGTTTGCATCCAGCTCGATGAACTGGTGCTTTACCTTGCAGTCTTTCGCCCGCATGTACGCTGACACATACCCAAAGCTTGACTCTACCGAATTCGCGGCGCGCCTCTGGGGCGACATTTTCTACAACCCCAGGAGCCGGAAGTTTACTCGTAAGGGCGTGGAGGAGAACTCAAAGCGGGCATTTGTGAAATTCATTCTGGAACCCGTCTACAAACTCTACTCGCACACAATCAGTGAGAGTCCCGACGATCTGAAGCAAACGCTGGCGAGCGTGGGCGTCAATCTGAAGCCGTCTCAGTTGAAAACCGATGCATCCGAGCTCCTCAACCTCGTATGTGAGCAATTCTTCGGTCCTCCCACTGGTTTTGTGGATATGGTTGTAGAGCACGTCCCTTCTCCCGTGGAGGGCGCTCAGCGGATGTTGGAACGGTACTACACCGGCCCCTTGGACACAAAGGTTGCGGCTGCAATGTCTGCCTGTGACCAGGATGGACCCTTGGTCGTTCATGTCACGAAGCTCTTCAGCACCGTCGATGCTAGTGGATTCCAGTCTTTCGGGCGAATTCTGAGTGGTACTGCTCGCCCTGGTCAACAAGTGCGGGTACTGGGTGAGGGATACACCCCCGAGGACGAGGAGGATATGGTCGTTGCAACCATCTCAGACACATGGATTGCCGAGACTTGCTATAACATCTCCACGGATGGTGTTCCCGCCGGCAACTGGGTCCTGCTGGGTGGTGTGGACAACTCCATTGTCAAGACGGCAACACTCGTCCCTCTCAAGCTGGAGGATGATGAGGAGCCGTACATCTTCCGTCCTATCCGTCATATGACGGAGTCTGTTTTCAAGGTTGCTGTGGAGCCCGTGAACCCGTCGGAGCTGCCTAAGATGTTGGACGGTCTTCGCAAGATCAACAAGAGCTATCCTTTGATTTCCACCAAGGTCGAGGAGTCTGGCGAGCATATTGTGCTGGGAACGGGCGAGCTCTACATGGACTGTGTGCTTCACGATCTTCGACGACTCTACTCAGAGATGGAGATCAAGGTTTCCGATCCGGTGACGCGGTTCTGCGAGACTGTGGTTGAAACGTCGGCCATCATGTGCTATTCTATTACGCCAAACAAGAAGAACAAGATTACGATGATCGCGGAGCCTCTGGACGAGGGTATTGCTGAGGATATCGAATCCGGCAAAGTCAGCATCAAAGACCCCATCCGCAAGGTCGCACGCTACTTCGAGGACAACTATGACTGGGACAAGCTTGCGGCACGTAGCATCTGGGCGTTTGGCCCCGAGGAAATGGGTCCCAATATTCTACAGGACGACACATTGCCCTCGCAAGTGGATAAGAAGCTGCTCGGAACCGTACGAGACTCGATCACCCAGGGCTTCAGCTGGGGCACGAGGGAGGGGCCTTTGTGTGAAGAGCGTGAGTTGCAACCTACATCCGAACCTTTTGCTTTCCCTCCCACATTTCGTTCTCCGTGCTATGAATTTTCATACTGACTATCACTAGCAATCCGGAACACCAAGTTCAGGCTTACCGACGTGTCTCTTGCCGAGCAAGCCATCTACCGTGGCGGAGGTCAGATCATTCCTACCGCTCGTCGGGCCGTGTATTCGTCCTTTTTGATGGCCTCGCCTCGACTCATGGAGCCAATCTACGCCTGCACAATGACCGGCCCCGCCGATGCGGTCGCCTCGGTATACACCGTGCTCTCCCGCCGCCGCGGCCACGTCCTCTCCGACGGGCCCATCGCCGGAACCCCGCTCTACTCCGTACGTGGACTAATCCCCGTCATCGATTCATTCGGATTCGAGACCGATTTGCGCATTCACACTCAAGGCCAGGCTATGGTCAGTCTGGTCTTTGACAAGTGGAGTGTCGTACCCGGTGATCCACTGGATCGTGAAGTGAAGCTGAAGCCGCTGGAGGTGGCGAGTGCCATGGCCACTGCGCGGGATTTCGTGCTGAAGACCCGCCGGCGGAAGGGTCTTGCGGAGGATGTTACTGTCAGCAAGTTCCTGGAACCGGAGTTGTGGAAGGGTCTACAGGAGAGTGGCGTTTTGGATTCATGATTGGGTTGCTCGCGAGGCGACGAGATGAAAAGATATCTTTTGGGAGGGTATTTGGGATCCAGGAGTCATAGTTCCTATGCATTTGGCTTGAGCTGCATGTAATTCTAACGCGAGAGTCCAAATATATCTCATCATCTTGATGAATAGAGGTATTCGTAAGGTCTTTTTGATAAAGGTGTGTCGTAGCTCGTTCAATGCTGCCAGTCTTCAAACATGATAAATCAAGCACCATGCCACTTCAACAATCATACAGTGGTACATGCAAAGGGAAGAAGCTTTCAAATCAGGTCCATCATTGACACGTCTCCATCATCTTCGCAATAACCTGCATCAATGCCCCATTCTCCAAAGCCGCCGCAACTCGCTCCTTATCACCCAATTGCTTATTCACCTCGTCACCGGTACTATGCGTCCCCTCCTTGATCCTCACATCGACGCGGAACCGCGGCGGGAGGGATTGCTCGAGGCGCACTCGCACGCCCAGCCCGATGACGGTGGCTAGACTGCAGTGGGTGATGGTCGGGGTGATCAGAACGGTGACGGTTTGGAGGGGGGAGGATGGGACGTGCGGGAGGGTGGGGTGGATGGAGATATCTGGGAGGGAGACGACGGCGAGTTCGCCGAGGGAGAGGGGGTGTTCGGGGTCGGAGATGGATTTGATAAGGTCTGGGAAGTGTCAGTTGGGGGTGATTGGGATATGGATATGAGTTGTGTTGCGAGTGAGGGAGAGTGATGAGCTTACCGTAGATCTCTTGCTCGTCGATTGGTTCTTCGAGGAGGTCTTCGTCGCCTTCTGAGTCAGACGAGAGAAAGTCCGATGACTTTGGCACTGCGGCGAAGATGCCCAGTTCGTAGTCGCCTTGTTTCTTCTCTGTGGAGCGTGATCGCGTGGGGAGGTCTGCTGCACTGAGAATTGTTGGGTTGGCATTTTGCATCTCCGCCATGGTGGTGGTTGGTGGTCTATAATGTGAGATGGATCGCGGGTTCGTGATAGCGATGTTGGTCATGTCGGCGAGAGAGATCGGAGGGGCAAAAAACGTGACGATAAGAGAGATAAGATGGTTCACGCTTATCGCAGTTCACGTGCCCTCGGAGGATCTTCGGTCCTTTTCCATCGAATCATCTTCTTCAGCTGGTTTCAAGGCTACGGAGAAACTTTGACTGGGCTTCTCAGACGATTCTAACCTTCCAGGAAGGCTGTCCCCCATAGTTTACCCAAGCGGAGGAATATGGCATGACTAACAAAGAATTATGGTTATTTTCTCGTGACCAATGACGGGCATCTCCATGACACCATAATCGAGGACCCGAGTACGGAGTACGTCGGTCGATCTGGAAAATCCATTTCCAGTCTTTCCCCCGCCATAATCAACCCAGAAGCTTGGGCAGAAGGGATCGACGAGCGTGGGTTAGACCTTGGCACTGGGCCAGGGGCCTACTGTAGCAAGGCCCGGGTATTTTGCCCCTGACAACTTGCCGAGTCCGAGTCGATCAGGATAAAAAGGGCCATGCAGGCATACACTGCATGCAGAGGGAGTCCCGGAGCGCCATACGGCCCTGCCACCCGCCTACTGTACCACTAGTCCTGTAGTACTAAGTACACTACTCTGGAGCCTGGACGAGGGGGCGCTCCACCGACTCCGAGGGATCCCAGCTTGTAACCACGGCGGTTCCAGTTCGTGTGGTCTTCCAGAATCTACCGGTCCCACTCGTTAGTTTATCCAGGGCTGGTGTGCTAACGTGCTTTCCAAGCCCAGTGCGGGCCCCCTTTTGAGCACTTGTGAAACTGATGGCGCCAATCTGGTCTCGCAGACTCGCAGACTCGCGCTTTTGGACGATGAGGGGAGTGGACTCAGTGGAGAGGTGGCGGCAATGGGAATTTGGCCACGCCGCCCAAGCAGCCATGATCCAGTATTCCTGGTACAAGTACGCGGATTTGGCGCAGGAGAAAGGAGGGGGCAACAGGGTTGGTTTCATGTTTTGACCCGGATGAACCCCGAGGGACCCGATCACCAATTTTTGACCTCGGCCTTTGGGACCTCACCGCTGGGTATAATCATGTATGTACTCCGTAGTAATGAGGGGATTGAATTCACTGGGGCTGGTGCAGAATGAAGGAAGAGCGGGGGTCAAGGTTTCGCTATTTTTTTCCGCTCCTGCAGGCTGCGAGGTATTCTTCCGGTCAGACTGCACTACGGAGTACTTGGGTTCCAAGAATAAGTTGGGACGGTGGTGGAATTTCTTGTGCGAAGCCCTAACGATCAAAGTTGGGATTTGGCCACGAGGTGGTGGTCCAGGACTCCAGTCGTATTCCAACCCGTTGGTTGGCGAGACATCAGAGAGACATGGCCAGTTTTTCCAATGATTAATAGTCTTGACGAGTGGAGAAACTCTGGTCTGCGCAGCGTGCCATCAAATCAGTGATCGCGAGTGGCCCTGCTTGTGCCTTTACCCTGGAAGCCGAACGAAAAGGACGTTAGGCTTTCGAGGAGAGAGTGGAATCAGTGGATCATGGCAGATTATCTACCATGTGGGAAGAATTTTATCATTTACCGTATACCGTATTCATACATAGTGAATTTCCTCGGCCCCATCGATGAAAAATGGATACTCTTTGTGAAGTCATTGAACTGGCCACTGAATATAGGGGTTGGCCATGGTCAATTGACACTTTTTGTGCACTGTTCTCTCTCGAGTTTCCCAAGGATCGTCTCTCTGACAGGGAAAGAAAAGCATGTGAAAGAGGCTAACACCCAGCCTGCTGGCTGGACTACTTGACTAGTGGAAGTTGACGCCTGGAGGCCGACTATACGGAGTCCTTCCAGTCCCTGTCAGGTTCGGTTTACTACCGCCCACTACTGTCAGACCTAGAGTCCTTTGGGTCGCCAGGGCAGTCAGATAGATTAAGAGGCAGGGTTCGTCAGACAATAGTGGCTGTCCGAAAGTGGAGGAGGGGAGGACGTGAGGCTACGCTACGAGAAAGAGACTAGAAACGTGAAAGCAGAGCTGCAGTGTACCTCTCGCCGTGTCTACTTCTGAGCGATATACGAAGTCTGATGCGATACGAAATGCACGACGCCAGGTACTACTTTATGCAGTGGTACGTACGACGGGCCACCAGGGGTCGTGGAAGACTACACGTAGATTTTCCGTGTGGAGGCGTTTTTTATAGTTTTTTTAGCTTGAATAACTGTGACCGAGGCTAGTGATTATTAGTATGAGCGAGAGCGATCATTATTATTCTAGAGGAGTACGTTAGTTACGAAGTAGGAGTAACGATAAAAATAAGAATAAGAACGGGATCGATGCTATTGATTCCTGACGTTTTCGCGTCGGAGTAGATTCTTTGTATGTCTTGTGTGCACCAGAAGGTGTAGTTGAAACGCCTGGTCTCTACCAGTGCTCCTTATATCGATCAATCCATGACCCATGTTAGCAGACCAGAAGGGAAGATGTACCTTTGTACCAGCCTACCAGGACATTACGTCGTAACCCTTCAGGAGGCAATCTGGATCGCCCCTCCCCCGAATCCACTTGGATTCGGAGACTATTGGACGGACTCGGCCAAACTCGACGGATCATGGATGCGCTTGGAAAGTGATCATGGATCATGGATCATGGATCTCCCTTTAACTACAACTCACCTCGCTGGGAGTCTGGGAACTGGAAAATGCTTGGCAGCCCCTCTCAGCTCTCCTCGTTTTACTGGATTCATGATTCTTCTCTGATGCCCAGCTTCCTCCGCCCTTTTCCAGTCTAAGTGTACCACTACTACAGTACTACTCCAGTACTACTACCACCACTGCCGAAAACTGCCTCTCCACCACCACCACCTCCTCCTCCACCGCCGCCATCATCATCATCAAACCGCCCCCGAATCTTATTCCACCTTCCCACATTCCTTCTCCAACTTTTACCTCAATTATATCCTCCTCCCTTTCCCTTTCCTCTCCGAATGTCTCCACCCCGTTTCTGAGCGCAACTTCACAATGCCCGTTGTGACTCGGCACTTGCTCAACTTCTTAATTCCTTTGTACGTCGACATCCTCCCCCGCTCGCCGATCGCACGCCTCCAGAACTAATCGCTTCTCGGCCGGCTAATAGCATTCGCACCCCTGTATCCATCACCGTGCATTCTGGCGCGCGACAATCCTCTTGATCCGAGAATCCTTCCCCGGCTGCTCCGAAGAGCGCGTGAACCTCTCTTCCTTCGTCGCCCTATCTAGTACCTAGTGCCGCCGACGGCAAACGCGACCGAACCTCGGATATCTCGCGACGTGCGCCGACTCATTGCGCCGACCATTTTTGATCCGTTTCAAGTGCCGCCACACCGGATCAAGTGGTGCGCCCATCCTGCACACGGCCTCACTGCGACCAACGCTGTTGCCCGATACCCTGACCGGAAGTGGTACGCGGCGCGACTGTAGTTTTTGATTGTAACTGCGCGCCTTCTCATTATAATCGATTTTGAAGTCGACTTCCTCATTTCCATCCCAAGGCAGGTCCTTGTGGATAATTCCTCGGATTGATTGCACGCGACAAACGTGATCCTCTGTACGATTAGCCTGGGTATCATTCATTTGGGGGAAGAAACATGCAAGGCTTCTCATTTGCGCCTCCCTCGGGGCCTCCTCGAGATGGCCAGAAAAGTATATCTCTCTCTTGCCCAAGGCGGGGCTCGTGTGATATGTCAAGATGAAGTGAGAGCTAACCTTTGGTTCAGATTATGTATTCGTCGATGAACACAATCGACACAAGCGGTTGAAGGGTAAGCGAGATCTAAACGACTCAATAACATAGGATGACCCGGCTGACTGATCCAGTGATGCGGGCGTGTAATGGCTGTCGAAAGAGAAAGATCAAGTGTGACGCGGCCACAACCAATACATGGCCATGCTCAGCGTGCACTCGCTTGAAGTTGGTCTGTGTGCCTCCAACCATCGGTCAAGATGGAGACTTTATCAATGAGGGAATGGAACCCGCTCAAGAGGTGGGCTCATCCAGCACGTCCGAAGCCTCGCATCATGCCTTCCCGGCGCCTCCGACCTACCGAGACCCCAACCAAGCCCCAATGGGAACGATGCCCTCTTACGACGGAATGGGCATGTACTCTCAATTTGTTCACGCACCTCCGACCCAACCCGGAATGTATAATGACATGCGATCGTCTCCAATGGTCATGCCGCACCAGTCATATCCACAACAACCCCAGGTATTTCCCGGGCCCCAGCCGCCACATTTGGCCACTCCGGAGCGGGGAGTCTTCCCAGAGAATGACCAATCGACGGCGGATAATCTCAGCGATGTTCTTGGAGAGCTGAAGATTGATGAATCAGGCATTGGTATGATTTTCTGCATTTTTGCCTCCTTCCTTCGTCCTCCAAATTGCGGGCTATCCCTGTACTAACACTTTTGTCCAGCTCCATATATTCGGAGGCAAAGGAAGGATCGTGTCGAACCAGAGGCGCCTGTCCAGGACGAAGTGGAAGAACGCCTGCCCCCTCTCAGCACGGGGGCGGGCGCAACGATTCGAATCCCCCCAGAACTGATGCCCGATGACGAAGACGTGATGAACTACTTCAAGATTTACTTTGATGAAATCCACCCCTACGTTCCCGTGATTCCCCGCGCTCACCTCTACTACCAATGGCAAAATGACCGTCGCTCTATATCTCCGCTCCTCCTCGAAGCCTTGTTCGCCTGCGCGGGGCGGTTATCTGACGAGCCGTCAGAGGGTGCTCAGTGGCTTGCTATGGCTAACAGTGAGTTTTGAAGATCATTATGAATAGCTTATACAGCTGCATCCCGATGCTGATGCTTTTTTAGGACACGAGTCTAGTTTCATGGATGTTCCGCGCTTGAGCACTATTCAAGCTTTGCTTCTCTTGCTCAAGGCAAGAGAGTCATTGCCCAAGAAAGGGTATTATTATCGGTCCTGGCAGACCGTCAAAACCATCGTATCCATGGCCAAGGATCTGGATATCCATGAGCATTACAGTAGCCACGCTGAAGGACGAGCCTGTGACTTGAGCCCAATTGAATGCTTGGTTAGCACTCGGGTGTGGCAAGCACTGTTGGTGGTCGAAGTGATGATTGGAGCACCTCAAGGTGAGTGATTGTGCCTCCCTCACAATCTTTAGACCGCGACATAAGCAGGCATGTTTAACAGCTGTACTCTGCAGGCCGCTCCGACTACGGCGTTGACCCGGAAACTGTCGATATGCGCCCGACCCTGGATATCCGAGGCCTGGATCACTATGAAACGGAACGCTCCAGACAATACGCTTACTTTGTCCGTAATGCGCACCATATCCGCATCATCACCGACCTATATCATAAGATCAAGAAACAGAAAGATTGGGGCGCCGACCCTCGTTTTGTCCAGAAGAATCCGCTCTTCGCAGACTGGCTTCGAACTTTACCCACGGATCTCCAGGTGAATTACCCAGCTGATGGAGCTCCTCCATGGATCCCGTCCCATTTTGTGGGAAACATGCACTCCCACTGTCATTTGGCCATCATCCTGCTACATCGTCCTCAGCTTGTGGCGTCCCAGACCTTTGCAGCTGGTGGTGACTGGAAGATCCATTTCTCTCTGTGTTACTCCTCGGCCAAGAATATTTGTCGTTTGCAGGAAGCTATCTTGGAGCGGTTCGGATTGTCCGGCTTGCTGTACATGCAGCGAGGTATCAATTTCGCGATCTATTGCATCCTCACATGCACCATGCTTCACCTGGTAAGTGGACCACAGTTAAAGATCGCTTGGCCAGAATTGTCTGACCGCTACAGATCGCAATTACTTCGCCAGACCCCGAATTCAATTCCGACGCCCGGGAGTATTTCACACGCCATATGCGCATCCTGGAGAAATGCTCTTCGGCCTGGCCCATGCCAGAAATCCAGGCGCAAATCGACTCTCTCAGGCTGGCCTTTTCTGCGGATATTCATCGCCCCTTCGAGTTGAAACCGAGCTTCCCCTATGGCAGTCCCTCGGAACCGTACCAGCCCAGTCCACCCATGGACGCGCATTATCATCCACACCTGAGCCAACTGTCAAGCAATGTCCAATCCAGAGTGGGTTTCAACACACATCCAATCACCCCTCCGATATCTGCTGGTGCTGAATCAGACGCAAAGTCGGACACGTCCTCCCAGTTACAAGCCCTTGGAATGGTCCCCCATCAACCTCCCACAACCCATCCTCTCGAAGCTCCGTTAGTCGATGAGAACAGCTGGGACCCCACGCGCATTATCAAGTACGTGATCAAAACCCTGCTCCTGTCGCTTCTAGTTCCCTTCAGTCATTGCCTTGCTAACTCCTGAAATCTTAGCCAATGGGATATGGCTTTTTCCGTCAACCCCTCGAGCGTCAGCACCAACTCCCCTCCGATGACCATGAACACCAACACCTCGCAGCCCATGTCGAATATGGTCAACCAACAGTACCCGATCCAGTATGAGTCGCCATCCAAGGTGACAGTCCCGCAGACCCAGTCCGTATCACCGCCACAGTTCCAAGCGCCCCCGGTCGTGTTCAGTGCCCGGGATTGGCAGCAAAGCGTGGCAAGCGTATATGACCCGCAGGGCGTGAAGCGACGGTGGAATTACTCCGCCGATCTTGGTGACAACATGGTGAAGCGACAACGATGATGAGATGCTTGACATCTCTGGAAACCTACTTCATTCTCCATCTTCTCCCTCTCTCCGACGTTTCTCTGACCTTGTCTACCTATCTCACTCCGCCTGGGCCCTCTAGCCACATCTTGTCTTGGGCCGGCTTTGTTCTGCCTCGATTTCCATATCTTCAGTGACACCTGTTCTCTTTACTCTTCGTTCACTTTGCCTTCGGCTCTATTGCCACAGGACGCCCTGCAACTGGGGATACCATAGGCTACGACAGGACTGGGAATGAGACCTAGCGCTTTCTCTCCGCTCTTGGAACACGCCGCTGATTGATTTGAATGACGATTGGATTTACGAGTCCTACTGTACATCATGATGAAAAGATCTAGAAACATCTGTCGAGAAGATGACATATCATTGAGAAGCTGTATGTTTATATGTTTGTTCCATAACGTGATGTAGAGTGCATATCCGTAGGCTCCTCTTCAGCTTGTCCAGCCACATCAGAGTCACTAGCTGAACGCGACGAACAGTTGCCCGGACGCTGTGACTACTCGCTAGCGCTTCAGATTCTGATCATCACGATGCCTAGCCTACCACACGAAGAAGCGGCGTCCTGTTTCCACATAATGATTGCGGCCCCTCGCCAAAGAGATGAAAGTCTATCGACGGACTATAAATTGCGGATCCACCCTGGTTGTGCTGCAACACGTGCCTGCTGCCGTGGAACGTAGAATGACTCTGGGGACCATGGGCGATTGTGCGTGTCCTCCCACACACCGTCAGGGAGGTCGTCCTTAGCGATGGTGTGGCATCTGTTCAAAGATGGATCGCGCGTGTATGGGCGGAATACGGGAACGTCACAAATACGCACGATTGCTGCATCCTCCGAGCCGCCCTTCGGGCCAGGCATGATAATTTTCCGGGTCCAGTTGCTGATGTCCATATGCATGAAGGCGTTATGCTCATTGGCCGCTTTCGCAAAGTCGGCCGGGCGCGTATCCGGATGTCCTCTCGTCGAAGGGTTTGTTGAGGTGAGCCTGCAGTTCGAGAAGGATATAGTCATCCGGAGACCAGTCGCTGGGAATCGTCATGTCGCCAATTGTGAACAAGGGCACGTACGCAGGGCGATTCTGGCGTAAAGCCCAGGGGATGCCATTGGGTTCCTCGCCGGTTAGCAAGGTGCGTCCGGACATTGCCACGATCCATCTGATACCGTAGGCATCCGTAGCGACGCCCTTCCCCATAGGAACACGATCAAGACCCCCGATCGAAGCAAGCAGGCAGACCGATCGTGGCACCGATCGTGGCGGCCAGCTCGTCCGCGGAGAAAATTTCCAACGGTGGTATTAGAATGACGTTGCAGTCAAGTCAACCAATATCTCTGCCTGATCAACCCCGATGACCAAGTCCAATCCTCTCTTCTCGCCGTAGGATCCTCGCCTTATCACCAGGGAGCGGTTTCAACTCGTCACTCGGGTTTGGCTTTATATTCGAATTGGTGGCTTTCGCTTTGTCCGGATGATTCTCGCTTAACTTGCGGAGGCGAGATTCTTCGAAGGCGGCGATGTCTTCGGCGGTGATGGCGATTGCGGTGGGCTTTCGGCGGAGCATTTTGGGGATGGTCGATGGTGTGGATGGGTAGAGTGGATAGTCTCAGATGACTCCGTGAGGCAGAGCTTTGGAGAGCTTCGTTATTCTGACAGTTTGTACCGCCCTGACCGCCTTCTATCAGCCTGGCGAAGGTCACTGTTATAGAATTGAGTATATCCCTGGGAGAGTGATAATAACCAGTGGTGCAAGTTGGTATGGCTTAGTACTAGCCTCCCAGTAGATAATCCCTATATAATCAGCGCTAAAGGGGCCGTTTAGTGCAAAGATGAGTCCATTTCAATGGGTTGTGAAGGTTCAGTCACGTGACTCTATCATGTTCTGCAAAAGTTGTGTTCCCGCCGGGGCGACCATCTTGGTTCACGTCCACCGACATCCTCACACCCACAATGATTCGGTCACAGCTGAGGCAGATTGCCCAGCACGGAGACCGTGCCTGGATGGGCATGTCCATGCCTGTCCGCCACTTCTCTGCCTCCCATGCGGCGGCTGCAGAGGGCCAGAGACCGCCATCTGGTATGCGATACACATTATTACGACTCATCTCTGCATTGCGGTTACCCTAGCCGGCCAATTGCAATATTGAAACGGGCCTATATCTTCTGAACATTGCTAATAGCTATCCATTAGCAGCTCAAGGTCAACCCAGACAGAGACCGGCACCATCGGGCCCCCCTCGCAAACCCCGGCCCTCCAACAGACCCCCCGGCCCCGGAGCCCAAACCAAGCCCCGACCAGCCCGAGTCATCGATGCCCGGTCACTGGCAGCAGCACCTCGTGCAGGTGGTCTGCCCCCTCAGATCATCCGCAAACCCCGACTGCGCACCGGCCCACCGGGCAAGCAGGCACCACGCGGCAAGGGCAAGCTCGCCGCAAAGGCCGGCCAGAAAACCCGGCGCAAGCAAACCCGCCGCTCAGAGGGCGAGTTTGATGACGATGAGGCTGTTGCTGCTGCCATCAAGCAGCTCGAGGTCGACCAGGAGGCCAAGGCGCGTCCGGTGCCTGTCCGCTATGAGCCGCGGGAAATTAGTTTCTCTACACTGAAGGAGACGTGGCCCTCACTGCCGACGGATGTGAATGCTCGCTCGGCGACTGTTATTGAGAAGCTTTCCACCCTGAGTGGACGCTTCCCTAACGGCTACGTCCCTCCTTATGAGCTGGGTAGGCGTCTGTGGAAGGGACAGAGCGTTTTGTTCGAGAGCGAAGCTGAGAAGGCTGAGGCTCTGGAGGAAGTTAAGCGGCTGTCCCAGGAACGAGCGGATAAGATCTCCCAGAAGAAGGGCGAGCCTGTGGAGCCTCGGGAGGTCAACTTCAACCCCATCGGTGCTAAAGAAACGAATCGATTGATGGAGACGTTCGTGCAAGGCAAATATCCCGCGTTGGAGGCGGGGAAGAAGGACCAGCCTGCTGTTATGGGTGATGTGCTAAGGAATCTCCGGAACAATGCTACGTACCAAACAGCTGGCAAGCGACCCCAGTTCCTGGCCAAGGTCGAGTCCCTGCTGGCTTCTAGTCGCGTCAAGCGGTCCTAGAGGGCTACTCCAGTTGCATTTTCCATGGGGATATGCCGTTGTGTATTATATTGATCCTGTGATTCGAACTCTTTTCTTTGTCTCTCCCACTAGGCGCTGTGTGTTTCAGACGGTGTTCACCCGTTCTCCATGCCTTGTTCTTCATTCCTTGTGATGTAGATTTACAATGTGACTATATTACAAAACCGTGGGTGCCGAGAGTTTTCACGCCTGTTCCAGGCTCTTCTTAGCTGCATCAAATAGCTCCTTGACGTCCTTTTGTCCCTTCTCCGCCGCTTTCTCCATATGATCATGGGCCTTGCGCACGTCATCCGGTCGAGCGAGCTTCTTTTTCTCCATGTTCTGCAGGCGCTTGTGCATGGCACCTCGGGAATCGCGGACGGCGCTGGCAGCCCTTTCAAATGCCTGCTTGGCGGCTTGGACGTTCTTGTCGCGGGATTCCTTGGTCGGGGGAGGAATTGGGATGTTCAGTTGAAGGGCATTGTGCGGGTCGGGCTGGGGCGTCAAGGACAGATTTGAGGAGACAATCGCCGAGGTAACGGGTTTGATGTGCTGTAAATTGGCGGATTGGTCTTGTTTAGCCTGGCAATGGGGGGATGTATATGCAACGAAGAGACTTCAATCGCACTATAGAGCTGGATGTAACGAACCTGTTCTTCCGCCGCGAGAACGGTCACCATCCTGCCTCCTTTGGGCACGACCTGAGCCAGATCACCCAACCTCACGAGGTCCTGGCTATCCTTGCTCAGCTGGACCTTCAAGCCCTCGAGCGTCGCGGTGTTGAACCGCCCGCCCGCGCGGAGCTTGGAGAGGTCATCTTTCAATCTGGAGATGGCGGTTGATATGCCGGAGTGGAGGGTGGTCAGGTCGAAAGGGTCCTCGGTGGTGGTAGCAGCAGGGCTGGACTCGACGTCTGGATTTGCGCCTTTTTTGGCGCCCTTGTCTTTCTTTTTGTGTAGTGCTGGTGAGCTGGTGAAGTTGCGGCTTTGACGGGGAGTCACGCTTGGAATGGGAACGACTGGGAATCGGAGAGATGGAGTCGGCGGACGGCATTGGAGAGCGGTGCGCAATGGTAATCGAGTCACGAGGCCATGCATGGCGTGGAATGATATATTCTTAGGAAGCCGGTGGGTGTGGAATTGGAGCAAGTGAGCAGGCGGACTAGGACGTTGAACCGAAGTTCAGTCTCGGGGAAACCATCGAGATAAGATAAAAATGGTCAAGGCGGTTTCAAGAGTCCACCAAACCAGCACACACGACCATGTCTCTCCTTACAGTAAGTATACTTGACAGTGAAATACAAATGATCCCGTATGTATACGTTCATAAACATACCGTATACAAAGAGAAATTAGACGATATACAAGGACTAGCCAGATATGAGCCAAGTACTCGCTGCCTTTGCACAGTCCACATACTCCGTACACCATTTCTACAACCGCGAAACTTCAGGCTGGAATGGAAGAAAAAGGTCGTTACACATTAAATTTGCAACGTCGATCCTCGTCTACATAAAAGGCGTACTTTTAACATCTTGAAAAGGGAAAAAAGAAACTGCGCCCAGGTTTGTCCGGTTTGGGAAATCACAACAAAAGAAACATAGACCGAACGCTGCCCCAAAGATCTATATGGCGCAGACATTCGCCGGATACCGTCCGGGAATAGAGCCAGCATTGGTCATCCTTATTTTCATCTCACCCATTTAGCGGGTAGCCATGGCCTTGGTGATCAGGCGCTTGAGAGCAAGCTCCTTCTTCTTGAGGTCCTCGGGGGTGGACTCCTCGATCTCGAGCTGGGCCATAGCGTCGCTGAGGGCAGACTCGATCTTCTCCTTGTTGCCGCGCTTGAGCTTCAGGGACATGGTGGGGTCGGAGATGATCTCCTCAACACGGGAGATGTAAGACTCAAGCTGCTGGCGAGACTCGAACTTCTTGGTGAACTCCTCGTCGCTGGACTTGAACTTGGCAGCATCTGTTGAGAAACAAAAGTTAGCATGATGATCAGATGTAAAGACACGAACCATGGATTAAGAAAAAGCTTACCCTCAACCATCTTGTCGATCTCAGTGCTGGACAGCTTGCCGACAGCGTTGGAGATGGTGATGTTGGCGCTGCGGCCAGTGGTCTTCTCGGTGGCGGTAACCTTCAGGATACCGTTGACATCGACCTCGAAAACACACTCCAAAGCGGCCTCACCGGCACGCATGGGGGGAAGGGGAGCAAGAGTGAACTCGCCCAGGGAGGTGTTGTCAGCACAGTTGGTACGCTCACCCTGGTAGACGGGGAACTGGACGGTGCTCTGGTTGTCAACGACGGTGGTGAAGGTGCGCTTCTTGATGGTGGGGACGGTCTGGCCACGGGGGACAACGGGGGCGAAGATGTTACCCTCCATAGCGACACCAAGGGAAAGGGGAACGACATCGAGCAGGAGCAGGTCCTGGGTCTCGGCAGAGGTGGCCTTGCCGGAGAGGATACCGGCCTGGACGGCAGCACCGTAGGCAACGGCCTCATCGGGGTTGATGCTCTATATCAAATGTGTCAGCGTGCTTGTACTTTTATCGACCAAGTCTGTTAGGACGGCTTATCAATCTTACCTTCTCGAGCTTCTTGCCGTCGAAGAAGTCGCTCAGGAGCTTCTGGATACGGGGGATACGGGTGGAACCACCGACAAGGACGATCTCGTCAACCTTGGACTTCTCCATGCCAGCGTCCTTGAGGACCTGCTGGACGGGGTCCAGGGTGCCAGAGAAGGCCTTGGCGTTCAAGTCCTCGAAACGGGCACGGGTGATGGAGGAGTTGAAGTCCTCACCGTCGAAGAGAGAGTCAATCTCAACGGTGGTCTGGGTGGCGTTGGACAGAGTACGCTTAGCACGCTCGCAAGCAGTGCGGAGACGACGGAGGGCACGGGCATCACCAGAGAGGTCCTTGCCAGTCTTGCGCTGGAACTCCTTCTTGAAGTGCTCCAGCAGGTTGGTGTCGAAGTCCTGACCACCAAGGTGAGTGTCACCGGCGGTAGCCTTGACGGTGAAGACACCACCCTGGATGTTCAGCAGGGAGACATCGAAAGTACCACCACCCAGATCGTAGATCAGGACGTTGCGCTCCTTGTCAGACTTGCCAGAGCCGAGACCGTAGGCGATGGCAGCGGCAGTAGGCTCGTTGATGATACGGAGAACGTTCAGGCCAGCGATGGCACCGGCATCCTTGGTAGCCTGACGCTGGTTGTCGTTGAAGTAGGCGGGGACAGTGATGACGGCCTTCTCAACCTTCTTGCCGAGCTTGGTCTCAGCAACCTCCTTCATCTGTTCGGATGTATCAGCATATGGCTTCGACTTGAATGAGAGTAATTAGGCGCAGGGTTCAACGAACCTTCATGAGGACCATGGAGGAGATCTCCTGGGGGGAGAAGGTCTTGGTCTCGCCGAGGTACTCGACCTGAACGGCGGGGGCGGTACCCTGAGCAACGACCTTGAAGGGCCAGGACTCGACGTCCTTCTTGACAATGGGGTCATCGAAGGGGCGACCGATCAGACGCCTGTTTTGTATATTTGTTAGGATTTTGTTTCATAGACCAGAGGATAGACCCTCCATCGAGGCAGATTGGAAATCAGATGGATCGAGTGTGCAAAGGACAAAACTCACTTGATGTCGAAGATGGTGTTCTGAGGGTTCATAGCAGCCTGGTTCTTGGCGGCCTCACCGATCAGACGCTCCTTGTCGGTGAAAGAGACGAAGGAGGGGGTAGTGTAGCTACCCTGATCGTTGGCAACTGATTATCCGGTTAGTTTAGATGGTGAACATCGGCTGGCGAGGGAAAAAACGCACTGATCTCGACGTTGGTGCCCTCATAGTTGGCAACGCAAGAGTAGGTGGTGCCTGCAAGGGAAAAAAGGAGCCAAAGTCAGTAAATCAGACATGAATCATCCATTGGCAACAGAACATACCAAGATCGATACCGATCGCTCCGTCGTAAACCGGAAGGTCCGCCATTGTGAAGTGTGGTGGTGAAATTGGAGAGTGGGAAAGGGTTGAAAGGAGGGGTTGGTGCCGGGACTGAATTTTTTTTATAAACGCAATGCCACACATGGCGAGGCAGAAAATTTTGCGGGAGCGGTGTATCACGTGCCCTGGGGGTTCCGGGGATTTGCGAGTTCGCCCTTTTCTGCGACACGCCGCCACTAGATCGCCACAGAGATCAAGCTTTTGGCAGAGAAAATATGTTGACTCACGCCATTCTGGGTTTTGTTTTACCGTTGCGATTGAATTTTTACTCGGTCCCGAGCCAAAGTTTTGCAAATGACAAGGGGCAATATTTGAGAGACTAGATTCTACCAGTGCTTCAATTGACTATAAGTAAACCATCTTCTCATCACTTAAGATTGCGGCGAATAAATTCAGCCAAATCCACCAATCGCCCACAATTGAAAAAGGACAAAAAAAAAGCACAAGAATAAGGCGGTCGAGAGAGAGGACCGTATAAAGAAGCACAAAGGACGAGGAGATAAGATCGATCATCCCCCGAAGCCTCGGAACTCCTCCGCAGCTGTGGTGGCTCACTCAAGCCTCTCACCTTTCCCCAAGGACTTCTAGCCCTACGGACCACCCGGTCACCGCATCAAGTTCACAAAAATGGTAACCCGCTCATAATCAATCTCGGAGCCTGGAGGCCCCGTCTTCGGCACTCCTCTTGCGGGGCCGGCAATGGCTTCCAGGTCGACCTTGGTAGTCCCGGGGTGAAGAGGGACATCATATGCTAGCCTCGATGCATCGCCTGCCGATGGGTGAATCCGCTGCATGCCTACGAGGGCAACCATCTTGACATGCCTCTGTGCGGTCCCAGGCACCACTGTTGGCCTGATTGTTAGCAGGTTGTGCGATGCAGGGAGGTTGATCGTGATGGACTGTTGAGAAAGCTTGGCCGATGGTGGAATTTCCCAGGTCAGATGTTTTTGTAAAGAGAGAGAGGGATGAGTGGAGATTTGCACGTGGCGGATCAGCGCTGAGCTGGCATCTATATAGTATAGTTAGGGCGGCTCGTGACTCTTCGTTTTTCCTGTCGCCTCGAATGGTTTCAAGCGCACGAAGCACTCGAGGGAAATTTTACCTTGACCTGGTCGCCTCAGGATTGAATCTAACGGGGATGCAGCAACTGGTTGCGGGAGAGGAGCTGGTGCAGTAAAGAGTCAGTCTCGGGTCCAGGATGAGGGCTGCTACCCGGCTTGGGGCATCCCTTACCATCATGTGTCTCCGATGGAACACCGTGCAGGCCATTTGGAGGTCGTGTTGTCTCGGGATGCTGAGACCCCAGGCCTGAACTTTCGCTCTTGATCACGCCAGCCAACTCTTTGGCAGGCCCATTTTGTGGCTGTTCTGATATGGATGGAGTAGTAGCAGCGCTGGACCGGCTGGGACTGGCAAGATGTCTTCGCAGGGACCTATGTCGCGGGGACATGCGATGTGTATCCGCCTCTTGGCTCGCCGATGCCGTCCTGACGTGCTCTTGTTGTCGCTTCAGAGATTCGCTATCGACAGCAACGCCGGATGGTGCCTCATCCTTCGAAGGTGTCTCGGAGGTCTGGCCAGCCATCTTCAATGTTAACCTTTGCGACTTAGGTTCCACATTGCTCGCACCCATCTTCAACTTGATGCGAGGCATTTCGGGGTGACCATCTACCTGAGGAGGATCCGGAACATGCTTCTTTGCTTCTGCCACCCGTCGCTTGAAATGCTCCTGTTGCAACGTTAGTGACGGTCACGTTGGGATCACGTCTGGGTTGCAAAGGCAGGAAGACTCGCCTCCAGGATTCCCGCGAGCATCGAGATGTCGCTCCCATCCTCGTTGTACTCCCTCGCATTGCGCCAAATATATGCAACCTCATCCTCGAAGGATTTCCACGTTGGGAATGCGGTCGTTTTGGTCTGGTTTTTGCGACTGTCGGTGCCCCGGACCTGCTTTTGAATCGTTCGCAGCGATGTAGGGTGTTGAATGATCTCATAGTAGTCGCGATAAAGGTTGCGATCGGGCTTGCCGATGAAAGGATATGCGACATCTTCGCCACTAGACATATTATCAGCCTCCACAGGCTGGCGCACAAGGGGCTTCACGGAGGACTCACTCGTCATCCTTCAACCGGGTCAATTCGGTCATGATCTTGTCTTGCGCAGCTTGGAGGCTATCGCCCTCAAAGTCCGCCTCGGCTTCCCTCTCGTCATCTTGAGCGACGGAGCCTTCCTCTGCTTCAGCCTCGTCTGCGGGTTCGGAGTCCTCCCGCGACGGTATTTGATCGGATTCTTCGGGCTGCACGGGGCTTTCTTCCTATGGAGATGCGCAAGATGATTAGCAGCGAGATCCAAAGCCATAACCGTCAGTTTGCGCGTCATGATGGGAGCTTGTCGCAAAGCTCCATTGGCCTTGGATGGGAGGTCTGGGGACCAGCGCAACATAATAGCAGCATCCTTCTGCGGATCCAAGCTCAAGGATGCTCTAGATCGAGGGTGGTCCCTCGTGGAGATCGGGGAGTGTGCAGGATAAGAGTGCGGCGACTTACAGACACCTTCCGGCGCTTCTGGCCGCGGAGTCTCACGTCTGGCGAAGCAGCAGCCGCCCCACGCCTCTTGGTGCTCATTTTGATATTAGAGAGGGTGGTAGGTACCAAGTGGAATTCACAATGATTCAGAATAGAAACTCGAAGCGCTATAATGCGACCAGAGAATTATGTTAGTTCATGCCTGGACGTGTGCAGACGCGCGCTGCGACCATCCGAGTGGAGACCGCCGCCTTAGGTAAGGCGTATTGACGGGGAGAATCTGGTAAATGACATACCAACTGGAATGGCAGCACAGCAATCAGGGGTGGGTATTAAGTAATAAAATACCGTCATTTAAGATTAATTCATTTCATGATCTACATACAGTACAGTACAGTACATCCTGCCGCCAACAGACTTGAAGGAGGTTTCGTGGATTTTTGAAGTGTGCATTCTGCCATGTGGGAAGGCAAGGCTTGAGCTATCTGGAGCTATTCGTTTTCCTTGCACTCGAGTTCACGTCTAGAGGTGCCACGACTGCACCCCTTGTACATGTACCTGCCGGGGGCATATTTCCATATCAAGGAGCATTGACAACCACCACGTAGTTGCGAGCCACCATAATATGCTGGCTAGGAGGATTGGGATGCCCGATGCGAGAGAAAGCCCCCAGGAAAGCATGTAGATAGTGTATGGACTTACTTCTGCTATTCTCATCACGAACCTCGGGAGACACATTTTGCGCAGTCAACTCGGGGCTCAAAGTGGCATTGCGTAGTATGGTGGGGCACACTCACAATGTACCTTAGAAATTACTTTGTATGCTTTGCTTCCATTATGCTATAGAGCATTAGATGTAGTATACATTCTGTGAGCTGTTGGTGGGTGAGGCAGTATTGACCCTTCCAAGGTACGACACCATTGTTTGCTTCACGCCTAACCCCTCAGGCACTCCACCTCCCCCTCTATTTTCCGCGTCCCGCAAAACAACCCGATTCTCTGGCAAAACACGGCCCTGAACCAACCTTCGTGGTTATTTCTTTCTTTCCTCCTCCACCAGCCTCTTCAGCCCAGGTCTTGACCAACTCTTGCTACACTCCCTCATTACCACTCGCACATCTCTCGTCAGTTGCAACGCTATCCCCAACCCCTGCTTCATAAAATTCGAGACTGACCAGCAACGTGCCAAACACAGATCCCCCCGAATTTCACGTCTCTGCGCAGCGTCCCTCTCTACCTCCCACAATGGATATCGATCCCAGCAGAAGGAATAAGAAGCCCCGTCTCCTCCTGGAGTCGGAGCGCGAGCGACTAGATGAGTTCATCGACTCCATCCACTACTCCGCACGGTATGGAATGCGTTGGAACCCCGGCTGGCTGGCCATGTCCGCTAAATGCATCTAGCTACTCCGACGACAAATTTGAATACCGTCACGTGCAGTTGCCCAAGAACATGCTCAAGAAGATCCCCTCAGACTACTTTGACAGCTCCAAGGGAACGTTGAAGTTGCTGTGGGAGGAGGAATGGCGAGCGCTTGGTATCACACAGGTACGGTTAGACTCTTCACCCTCAGTTAGAGTACTAGCTAACATGTAGGCAAAAAGAGTTTGGGCTGGGAGCACTACGAGGTACACGAGCCCGAGCCTCACATTCTTCTGTTCAAGTCGGTTTCCCCTACTCCACTTCCCTCCTCGGTTGGAGGTCTTTACACAGTTCGCTTGGCTAATCATGATCTAGGCGGCCTCTGTGAAGCATCGTCCTCGATTGGCGTAATATACTCGCGATACTCATGATGAAGTGGTGGTGCTACGTCTGGACTTTTTCTGTTTCTTTGCCGTTCCTCAGCGAGACATAACCGTGGTCGGTTTTTCTTTTCATTTCCTCTCCTTTCTTCTCTATCACAAGGACATGCTCTCCCAGTATGTTCACTAGGGTCCACAGCAGCTTCGTAATGGAAGTTCTGGAATGAGATATGATTCGTTTTCCCAACTCCCTCATCTGGCCCAGGACCTGTTCGGTCCGGGATCTCCATGTACGCGCCACAATTGAAACCTAGCGTATCATGCCTGCGCACCCATCGATGTCCCTCACCATCAAACCACATTCTTGGCCAGCCACTCTCCCCATTGGGCCTCGGTGAAGCTACTGCTGATCCCACGCTCTTCCACTCCCTGGGATAATGATCAATGCCCTGGCAATTTGTTCTTATGGGTGTCTGTCTTACATTGAAGAAGACGGTTGGGGTGACATGGACTCCAACAACTCGGTTTGCCTGTCCAGTGTTAGACAAGTTCTTTGCTGGCAACGACGTCCAGCATCTCCCACCTTGGTCATCCACTTGATGTCGTCGGTCACCTGGTTTCCTATGTTCAATTGGTCCGGGCTAGAGGTCTCGGGTATCGTTAGCAGACCGAGGAACTTTTTCTCGTCCACCCCGACAGACCCTGCAATCTTGCCCAGACGCTCATAGGTCTTGTTACGTGTTTCATTTACCACGTTCACGTCGAAGAACCCCGTCTGGTGCTTGAACAGGGCCGCGCTGAACTCCCAGAATTTCTCTGGAGCTAGCTGGAGCACTGCGGCCCCTGCTTCGTGGGTGAGGGTGGACGATGGGTGCCAGGGCTGGATTTGTTGCCGGAAGATGACCTGGAGCCGAGAGCTGTACTGCTGGGCCACTGTGGGACCCGCCGCATAGAATGTTTGAAACATCTTAGCAGAGAACTAGAAACCGTCTTGTTAGCCGCAGGCATTGAAAGAGGAATCAGAACTGTCGCCCACCGGGCACACGTAATCCAGATCTGGTCCTTATTAGCCAATTGATTCCTAGTGCAATAACTTCGGCTGGATGACATGATCGCACATATCTCGAGCGTATGCTGCGGCTGCTGCGGGATTGCCCGGAACAACTTGAGGCCTGCGTACTTGGGAGGGACCGACATGGCGTGGAATGTTGAATGTAAATAATGTTAAAGGTTGAGGACGTTGAAGGGTTAGATTTGCAACAAAAGTTGTCTGTTCTTCGGAAGAATAATGCTGTGGAAGTAGAAAAGAGAGATACGGCCAGGGGGCATAGCGAAGTGTTGCGTCACTGGGCTGACTACCCCACCATCGATTCCGTGCCTCTGCATTCTAAGAGCATCTCGCATATTGCAATGCAATTAAGATTCAACCCGGTCCTGTTGAATTTGACCCCCTATGTCTCGTTTCTGTAGGGGGCCAATGCCTAAGCAGACCTTGTGCAATAGTATGTAGCTACTCCGTACACATTCCTTTATTTCGCTCTGTATTGTCCGCAATCACCGGTTCTACTCCAAAGGTAGACCTGATACTTAAACTTTCTATAATACAACGGCATTGTCCCCCTAGACCCCTTTCAATTTATCTTGATCAGACTCCTGGTCTGGCGGGTAGAACGTAGTTGGACCCATGGCATGCGACAAACTTCGATTAGGTGAGATGAGGTTGGCTTAATAGAAAGGATTGTAAGATATTCACCTTTCTAAGTCACAGTGAGTCCTAATCATCAGACGAAATGGATGGATCACAGGTCGGCTTTGTAGTAAACTCGTACGTACTGGAACCTGAATGTTCGGCCTGTGACCTGCTCGGGCATGGATGGACGGACTAGTTATGGATATTGGACGCTTACCTCATCTCCACGATAAGAGGTCAGGTGACCATCGGTCGATGAGGCCGCAGACCAAATTACCCCCAGCGGCGTCCATATTCGCATCCTCCTCATCACGAGTGCAGCCAGGTTGGAAATTTTTGTTAGGGAGTTTTCTCAATGCTCCGATTCCGTCAACTCTTCCGATCTCAACCACGGTTTGCACTCTTTCATATCGGCCATCGTCAGCCCGCTCAACCTGCGGCGGTCCGACATGTGAGGTTCAGACGGCCCTGGCTAAGGTACGTGTAGCGTTCTCTCATTGAGTACAGTACGAAGGAGGATATGAGTGACATAGCTGACATATGCTTCTGTTTTCCGCTTCTCCTAGGTCCTTCGTGGGCAAATTCATTTTATACGGCACCGCATTTCACCTGTGGAGTTCATTCGTGCTGGTTCGATTCGACGACGACGATACCCAAGATGATCGAGTAACCCATGAGGCGGCTCTTGAGAATAAGAGTCTACACCGTGCGACTGGTGGAATTGATGAGTTGGTGGAAGACGAGTTGGAAGAAGACCGCGTGTTTATTCCCCTGACGTGGTCTTGGCTGGAAGAAGGAGAATTGTATACTGCCTCAGATCCTGAGTGGCAAGAGTTTGTCACTATATCGAAAGATCGGAAAAAGCTGCAGAAGTTGAGAGGTGCGTTGGAATGTCGAAACTTGATTCGCTGTTCGGGATTGACTGACGGACGCCTTTAGATGAACTCGCTGCTATTGTGCTCAAGAGTGCATCAGATAGCATGTCACAAATACTCGGAAGCCCTCTTTCCTTGACCGGATTTTGGCTTGTCCATCAATTCCCGCCTCGCGCTCCACCGGAATATTTGCGCTCGGGGTATGTCTCTCCCCAGCCCAGTGTCGTCGCGTCCTTTGACTAACGTGGGCGCCATCCAGTCTTGAGATTGCAGATGACGGCGTGTCTTGGGTAACAAAAACTCTGGACCCGGATGTCGGTGATCGGCTACAGACAGTCATGAAGCCATTCCATGTGGCCCTTGCGATCAAGGACGCATATACACTTCTGATCCGACGGCAACTAGCCAAACTTCGGGACCCTGGTTCTCAGCCTCTCGACGCGCTGGAATTGCTCACCGGCAGATATATTATCTCGGGACATGAGAAGCTCAACCCGATCAGCCCCCACGAACAGCCGAAGATCGAACCTTCATTATCCGATGCACCTCCGGAGAACATCTTGTCCAACGGCGAGCCTGACCTCCATCCGTCTTCTATTATCTCCTCCTTACAACGCCTTCCACTACCTGATCTAGGTCCCGGGTCAGATTTGCACCTGGCATCGCTGGCATTCAGGTTACGATTGAACGAATACCGGGCTCGAACCCCACGGACACCACAGCGAGGCACTTTCTTCATTTCGGGTCCAGTTGGCCTGAAAGGGCCGAATGGGTTCTGTCGGTTCGAGGTGCGCGGTGAATACGACCCGGCTAAATCTGCGTGGCGGACAGTGGAGATGCATTTGAAGGACATCAATCCTAGAAAGCAGAAACCACTTGGATAGGCCGGTAAAATTGAGGGGGCGCACCACCATGTTAGAAAATCCGCCGTCAACTTTCCTTTCTTTGTAAATAGTTGGCTTCTCTGAACATCGTTTCCTATAACAGGAGGGTTTCATTCGATAATTGTTGGACTGAAATAGACTGAGGCCAGTGGTCTTACCACATCCAAATCACTTGCTCTCGACATCGTTTCTGAGTCATAAAACACCAAGTAATCAAGCACCGAAGCAAGTGCTGACCGGTTACTTGATCTTGTTGAATTTCAGTTCTAGATCTAATATTCTGTACGACGTAGATGTTGTATAGATCGAGCGGCTGTCCAGAGCGGGGAATCCAGCTGATGCTTAGCTAATCCCGCCCTCGCGGAGGTCTGAGGTGTCCCGACTCCCGACTAATTCGCCCGTGGAGACCTTAACCTCAAGCTCGCGATACCTTCCTACATCATATCTCGAGAACAACAGCGACACTCGGGAGCTCCCCTAAAGGAACCTCTCGCCCATGGTCGGATTTGAATTCATTCTGATTGTCTAGTTTCGAACCTCCCCGATCTTGCTCAGCGAAATGCATCTGGTCTCCAAGCTCCTGGCCCTAGCGGCGACGAGTGCGTTGGGGGCACATGCTTTGGAGACCTCGATATTCACGTTTCCCTCGAACGACAACCAAAACGGACATGCTACTTCAGAGCACCGGACTGTATCAGAGGATATCGCTGAACTGATCCTGGAGCTTCGTATCCAATCGCCCTTGCAGTCCGTCCTGGGAAGAGTCGAAGCAGACATCGTGGATCGCATCAATGAGTTTTCTGGCGCTCAATACTCTCTATTTGGTGGTGACGGTAACCATGCAACACAAAGGAGAAGCATGATTCTTATTGAAGGGGTTAATCAAGCTGTCGGTATGTCTGAAGGTCATGACGCGCTGGGCGCGGCAATAGCTAACGGGTCTTGTTTTTCCTTGTCTGGCAGGTTCCGCCATCCGAGAGGCACACCCACAGAGTGTTGTCGTTCCTCATGTGTCGCCGAGCTTGGTGGACGATTTTGTCGGGTCTGAGTTGGGTAATGGAGAAATGAAGAAACGCTGCACTTATCACCAAGGCGATAGCATTCAGGTACGGCTGTTCTGCGCTGCATAGTATCCGTGGGAATATGGGGCTGAATTTCATGATATTCTGATAGTCCGCGAAGGATTGCGTCTCTCAAGATCCAGTACTTGAGAGCATTCCAGACGGGGGGTTCCTCGGCCTGCTCGACTCGATGGAGATTTGGTCGAGCAAGGACCAAACAGCGACTGCCTCGAGGCTGTCATTCAAGGTAAGTCCGTATCCGTGAAACCATACAGACGAGACACACTCAGCTCATTCCTACTTCAGGCGAGAAACAACGACAACACGCTCGCATCCAAGTCGCTCGAGTCTCTCTTCAAAGACCTGGACAGACTGGCTTCCTCGGGAAGCCGCGAAATCACTGTCTTGATGGTCCCGGCTGCCGATGCCTCGCGGGACTTTGCACGAATTTCCCGTCGAACTGCCGAATTTCTGCCTCGGTCCTCTGGATCTGAAGCGCAAAGTACTCTGCAAAAGTCCGAGGATCTGGCGATGTCGTCGGTACTTGCACCTGTCTGTCACGCCTCCAATTCGTCTTGCACCGACGCAACCCGCAACTGTTCCGGGCATGGGTCTTGCTATCTCAAGTCTTCGTCTGGAGACGCCCAATGCTTTGCATGCCGTTGTCAAGCAACTGTTCGCACGAAGAGTGACGGTTCAAAGCAGAAGGTCTATTGGGGCGGTCCAGCTTGCCAAAAAGAGGATATCAGCTCGCCTTTCTTTTTGATTGCCGGCGTGACCGTCTTAGTTGTTGTCCTCGTGGGTAGCGCCATTGGGATGCTTTTCAGCATGGGCTCAGAAGAACTTCCGAGTGTGATTGGAGCTGGCGTTGGAGGCTCGAAAGCACCGGCGTGAGGAAGATGTTCGCTGCCTTCTTATGTTTTGTTCAATTCTGGGGCATATTTGCTTTAGGGAATTACTACATCGGACCCTCCTCTGCATAATTTGACCCCCTTCTGCCTTAAAATTCCCTAGCATCCTCTTCCTACTACTCTTTCGACTACTCCTGCAGACATTACTTCGAGTATTCTCAGTTCTTAACTGCTTATAGTCTAGTATTCTAGTTTACGTATAAAACCTAGTCCTATACCCTTGAAGGACGTAGATAATACTCAAGAACTAGGAGAGTAAACGCGGTAAAGGGTGACTAGAGCTATCAGGAATCAGCTTTACTGTCTTCTTATCGACTGTTTCTATCTTGATGCCTGGTTTCCTGAAATTCGGGCATTTTCAGGCAGGGAAATTGGGCGGCGGGGGTGGAAGGGTCAACTTAGTCATCCCTTTTGCTCTTTACATCTTGCACATGAACGTTCTCCTACCGGGACGCATTTCGATTAATATCTACTCTACTTTATGGCCGCCGTCGTGGACTGCCAACTGGCTCTCTCAATCGAGGGTTCTGACCTTTCAGTGTATAGATGGAGTTAGGAGTGGATTGTAGTTCATATTCCTCCAACTTAGGCAGTCAAACAAGATATAGATAACCAAAACAACCAGCCCGTAGATGGATTTCACTTAAGATCATACCTGGCCGATCCTTTCAAAGAGTACCGACGCCTCGAGAGGGGAGAGTGAGAGAAAGCGACCACCGTTCCATCCTCATCCATTGCCGACAAATCAATGAAGACATAAAAAACTGCAAGGTGCTATCAGCGAGATCACCACCAGGTCATACGCCAAGTTACGAGCCAGAAAGAGCAATAAGTTACACAGAAAAGAGTCATTAACAACGAAAGAGGCTGCGCCGAGCGAAACATTCCAGATGTTGATTCAGCATGTAAAAAATCAAGGGATATCAAAGATCATAAGTATTTCGATGGTATGTGAAACGAGGGATCAAACGCCGGCTTCGAGTTGGCTGGGCGTACGGTTTTGCCCAGTCGGCGGGTTATTAGGTGAAGGGTTGCTTTGGGCTGACGGCTCATGGGCCTCAGTCGGAGTAGGTTCCTGGGACGAACGCCCTCGAAAACGCGTTGGCAAAAATCGAGCCCAAATTCCTCGAGGCGACGGCCTATTAACGGCCTGGGCTTCGTCGGGAGAGCCTTCTGAGTGCCCTTGAGCTTGTGGCGGTTGGACGCGTATATCTGAGGATGTTGGTTGGAAAAGTCGACCGGTGAATACCATCTGCACCCGGAAGGGATTTGCGTGGTTTCCAGGCTGTGCAGCTCGAGGGGGTCTGGTAAGACCATCGAGGCGACTGGCGACAGTACGGCGCCCTTGCCGATCAGAAGCAGCCTGTCCCTCGCCTGGCTGAGGACGGGGCTTGGGAACATAGTAGTCGGCTTTGCACAGTGGACAGCAGGCCCGTCGACTTGTCAGCCAAGGGTCGACGCATGAGGCATGGAAA
This sequence comes from Penicillium simplicissimum, assembly GCA_024706585.1. NCBI lineage: Eukaryota > Fungi > Ascomycota > Eurotiomycetes > Eurotiales > Aspergillaceae > Penicillium > Penicillium simplicissimum. The sequence goes on from JAMZTW010000044.1 coordinate 3,125,978, forward strand.
GCATGGCCACAGGTAAGTCCACGGATGTCATCATCGTCTTCAATGATGTCCAAGCAAATTGCGCACGAATCTCCAGGATTAGGAAGCAATTCGGCAGGGACCGCTTTTCGAATTTGATCGCCATCTTCCTCGTCTTCTAAATCAGCATGCTCATTGATCAGAGAGTGTTGCCACTTCTCTTCTGTTGTGTTCACCCCGGTTTCTTGACGGGTGGATGGGGAAGCAGTGTCCGTGGAAGAGTCTACTGCCGTCCGTGGTGAAGCTGAGGCCACTTGGGCCTCATTGGATGGTCGAGGCGGGTTGCTTGATACGCCCGGCTCATCCTCAACAACAGGCGAAGTTACGAGCGTCGAGATGCCAGCTGGCGCAACAACAGCAACACCATCCTCATCTTTGAGGCTCTGAGGTCTTGTATTGGGAGCCGTGATACCTCCTTCCGTTGGAAGACCTTGGTTGGCGCGAGACGACCTCCAGACTTTGTATTTCACCAAGGGGAATCGCTCGTTAACTTCATCCATGGTCATCAGCTTCTTTTCTCGTCGTCTCCGATGAGCGCGAGGCATTGCGACCAGGTCTATTGGATCACCAGTCTCCTCATTTCGTAACTGGCGGTTCCGTTGATTGTAGCGAAAGCAGTATTTGACTCCAACGATAATCCTATGCCGCCGAGTTAGATCGAAGACAATGAAAATGCCAGCATCGTGGAAGTTGACAGTTGAGTACATACCAAAGATTAGTGAAGACGACACCGAAGCCTAGCGCGACAAAGAACAGAAGAGGCGAGCTTGTCGCATTATTGTTTGAGTTGGAAGTGTCACCACCGGTAGTAGTTGCGGCACTGCTGGCCGCTGTGGTTGTAGAAGCCATATTGATGGAGACCTCGTCTTTGAGGATACAGGGCCGCCCGGTTTACTTTGTTGAGGTCGAGGTTCAGATTTGTTCCGGTCCGCCCGGCCGCCAGTCATTCACTGAAGGGATGAGAGCCAAGTTGTGGATGGCTGCTGGCGAAATCGCTCGACTAAGCCGAGGACGAGAATGGTGAGGGACCACCTGCAATTAACAGCGCGATGGACCGTGTGCAGTTCGCGGCAGACTCTTTCTTCAGTTCAATCCCCAGAGGGCTGGCCGGTCATCGATCGGCAATGGAGTAGGGAGACCCACCGGCCTTGGGTCGGTGATGGGTGTCGAGTCTCGGGTTCTTCGCAAGGGACAGACCGAGTCCAGCTCCTAGCAAGAAGTCATACCATCTATTCTGGGGATGGAAATCCCAAAACGGATGGCGAGAAGCCGAGGAGGCTGGAGAGGAGAAGTAAGTGAAGGGGCGAAAGCTAGTGAGCGCGAGACTGCATGCGGGTTTGGGTGTTGGCTTTTGGGTTTTGGGCTTTTGAGGGGGGGGAAAGAGCGGAAATGGGGGAAAATGGACACCTGAAGACACCTTGACGCCTGAAGCACTTTGTCTGGGACACAAGTTCGACACCTGAGGCTGGGAAAAGTCACGAGGTCACCCCGATCGCAAGTGACCAGGTAGTTATGATGGGAACATTCTGAGACAAGCCTGGTTGTTTCGATTTCTTTCTTTCCTGAATCGAATTGATTTTGATAAAAGTTTCTCTCCGGAGGATCTCAAAAGAACACTGCTAACAGGCCAAGACCATCGTGGAGCTTGAAGAACCTGGCCGCAGACCGGGGGAATCTTATCGAAGAATATCAAACAATCATTATCCCGCTCCCACGCCCACGAGATTCAATCACCACCACATATCGCTTCTTTTGATTACCAGCAGTCAGTCATCTTGAACTTCATCATGACTGAACATATCCCACGGGCCAGCGCGCCTACCAACCCGGTGGTCTTTTTCGACCTCGCCCTGGCCGGTGAGCGAAGCATTCATTTCCCCCATCTTATCTGCAAAAGTCAGGATCATACCATGCTAATCAACCTGCTCCAGGTGAACCTCTTGGGCGGATTAAAATGGAGCTCTTTGCCAACACGACTCCCAAGACGGCAGAGAACTTCCGCCAGTTTTGCACGGGCGAGACCAAGAACTCAAAAGGGCAACCCCAAGGCTACAAAGGTAGCAAGTTCCACCGCGTGGTATGGACCTCCTCCTACACTCTTTTATAGATGGCCATACTTGGAAATGTCAACTCACCTCGCTTAGATCAAAGATTTCATGATTCAAGGTGGCGATTTCGTCCATGGCGATGGCACGGGCAGCTGCACCATCTACGGCACGCCCAAGTTTGCAGATGAGAATTTCGCGCTGCCCCACGACCGTCCGGGGCTTTTGAGTATGGCGGTAAGTCTTGTTCGCTGTGATTCGGCAGACTTCGTTATCCGGCTGGTTATCCTTCTCTTCGTTTGGAATGGTATACTAAGTGGTTGGACTAGAACTCGGGCCCAAACACCAATGGGTGTCAATTCTTCATCACCACCACTGCGACGCCTTTCTTGGACAACAAGCATGTCGTTTTTGGTCAGGTCATCGATGGGATGGACGTAGTTCGCATGGTTGAGCGCACTCGGACTACTCGAGACAAGCCAAATCAGGATGTAACGATCGTGCAGTGTGGGGAGATGTAAGAGATAGAAGAAAGACAAGATGCTAGTGATGGAAGAGACAATGAGAATCGCTAGAAATTGCTATGGTATGTGGCTCTTGTTTTAAGGGTTTACTAAATTAACCCCCCTGCAGCCTGAAATTCCTTGTATCCTCTTCTGCTACCCCTTCTGCTACTCTTTCGAACACTCTTTCGAGCACTCTTTCGAATATTACTTCGAATTTTGTCTTTACTGCTTTAGTTCTTACAGTCTAGTATTCAAGATCGCGTATAAAATAAAATTTATATATCGTTATAGGACGTAGTTAATAATTAATAAGTAGGGAGTAAACGCGGTGAAAGGTGTTTAGGTATTCCTTCCCATCCTAGTGCCTAACTTCCTAATATTCAGGCCTTCCTAGGCACCTCTGGGTATCCTGTGGAGGCAGGAAGGAGGTCAATATATACACAGAGGGCGTCAATTTAGTACTTCCCGTATTTAATTGGATCGATGAGTATACAAGATAGCCCAATCGCTATTCCAACCAAGCCAGAAACCCGACTAGTGCAGGTTAGCGCCAACCGCGATACAGGGAGAGGCCGAACTAATTTGAATATTAAAACATATGTGATTGAGCGCGAAGAGGGACTAGCAGGGTTGGACCGTGCTACCCCAAGAAGTAACAAGAGGAATATAGCACTTCAATTTCACCTCATAGATGAACGTTGTCCTTCAATTTCCCACTGGCTCGTTTTGCCTGGTTCCTGTTCTTCACATATGGGCTCTTCTAATTCCTTTTCGCCCTTGGTATGTATACTGCGTGTCACGGTAGAATGTAGCCGTTGAAAGATCGAGGAGTGAACAGGTGGTTGCCGATCGCTTGGTATTTTACCCATGGATGGTATTGGGAACCATGGACGGGCCTCCTATAGCTTGAACTTGCTCAAGTATTCAGTTGCGAGCGAAACAGCTTCGTCGACCTTGTCCGGGTTCGTGCCATTGCCGATCGAGGTCGCGCCCTTCCCTCCTGCTTTTCCACCGATGCTGCTCGAAACAACGGCGGCCCAATCGCTCGCTGACGCGCCAAGCTCCCCAAGCTCCTGTTCATCTATGTTAGACACAATTTTCCCAAACGCACATTTTGTTGATCGAACAGGATGACCTACCTTGGACACAAAGCAACCATGTGAGACCCGAGTGTTTCCAGGATCCACCGCCATCACATAGACGTTCTTGTTTGGCAATTTCGACTTGACGTGGTTGATAGATTCACTGACGGCCTTGGCACTCGCAGGCTTGGGCAGTTTGACAACCAATGAAGAAGCATCCTTGTTCTCCGGGGCCTCAAAGTAGGATGTGATGGCTTCCAGAGCCATCTTAGACTCCAACTTCTGCTGTGTTTTCTGGCCGTCCAAGACCTGCTTATTGATCGCGGTGAAGCGAGCGCGGAATTGAGCTTTGTGAACCGCAGAAACGACGAGCTGGTTGAGATCAACCTGCACCTGCTTGGACTCCTTCTCCTTTTCAGGACCAAGGGGCATGGCATCCAGCTTGTCAAGGCGTGCCTCAAACTCTCGAGCAATGCGCTGTACCTCGTGAGCCTCTTCGCCGGTGACGGCGATGATACGACGGATACCCTTAGCAATACCACTCTCTTCTAGGATAATCAAATCCTTGATATCACCGGTCTTCTGGACATGGGTTCCTCCACAGAACTCAATGCTGACTTTTCTCCATCGGGGATCCTTAACATTCCGCAGGATCTCCTCCAATTCAACACCAACGGAGACGACCCGAACAGGATCAGGGTACGTCTCACCGAAGACTGCACGGACACCGGAGATCTGCTGCGCGGTCGCAAGAGGAAGATCTTTGGAGTAAACAACGCAGTTCTGTCGGATGTATTCAGTAGACTTGGCCTCGATCTTCTCTAGATCGGCGTCAGACACCGCAGCCTTGTGAGAAAAGTCGAAGCGAAGCTTCTCAGCAGAGACAAGGGATCCCTTCTGCTCGATGCTGTCTCCAAGGACCTCGCGGAGGGCAAAGTTCAGGATATGGGTACCAGTGTGGTTATTCCGGATCGGCCATCGACGAAGCTCGTCGTATTCACAGATCACGGCATCACCCACGGAAAGCGAGCCATACTTCATGAAGCCGGTGTGCAGGACGTAACCAGCGTAGACTTGAACGTCTCCGACCTCCAACTCCGCCTGGCCGTCAATGACAATCCGACCAGTGTCGGCCTCTTGACCGCCCTGCTCGGCATAGAAGTTGGTGCAGTCGAGAATGACACCGAGTTGTTCGCCGCTGGGAGCCTTATCGGTGCTCTCATAGAAGTGTCTGCCATGGTAGATGGCCTTGATGTGAGCCGTAATATTACCTCGTCCGAATTTGGCGGAGTCATCCGTCTTGTGGACGTCGCTCATCTTCTCCAGCTTTCCGAGATCATGGACATCGAGCTTGACCACGTTTTCGGCAGCCTTCTTTTGGCCCTTGCTAGCTTCCTTCGCCTTCAATCGTGCTTCTTCGAATTCGGCATCGTCAATACGGAGGCCTCGCTCTTCCGCCATGATCTGGGTCAGGTCGACAGGGAAACCGAACGTATCGTAGAGTCTCCACACATCCGCACCGTGGAGTTTGTCGTCACCCTTGAGTTTGGCATGCTGAGCGTACTGCTCGAATTGACGCTCGCCTCGGTCCAATGTCTTAGCAAACGACAACTCCTCTTCGTCCAAAATTTCCATCACATCTTGTTGCTTCTTGATCAGTTCCGGAAACATTTCCCCAAGCTGATCCACCACCGTGGGCACAAGCTTAGAGAAGAAGTTACCAATCTCCACCTGGAAATACTTGCGAGCGAATCGGGCACCACGGCGCAGCACCCGACGAATCACGTAACCACGTCCCTCGTTGTTGGGGGCCACTCCATCAGAGATCGCAAACATCAGCGTTCGCACGTGGTCTGCAACAACACGGTACGCAGTGTCAATACCGTCGGGGTCTTCGGCGCCGAAGCGACCCCGGTATTCGCGGGCGCCAGTCACGGTCTGAATGGCCTGGAAGATCGGGGTGAAAACGTCTGTGTCGTAGTTGGAGGATTTGTCTTGGAGGATGGACACCAGTCGCTCAAAACCCATTCCGGTATCGACATGCTTGTTGGGCAAGGGTTTCAAGGAGCGGTCTGCCTCGCGGTTATACTGGATAAACACGTTGTTCCAGATCTCCAGCACATTCGGGTCATCCTGGTTCACGAGGAAGGCAGCATTGCGGCCACCGATGCGATCGTAATGCACTTCACTGCAAGGGCCGCACGGTCCTTGATCACCCATTTCCCAAAAATTGTCCTTCATATTGCCCGGGAGGATGTGGGATTCCGGAACACCCACTGCCTTCCACAGGTCTCTGGCCTCGAAGTCGGGCTCGAGGCCACCGGCCTCGTCGCCCTCGAAGTAGGTAACGTAAAGGCGATCGGGGTTCAGTCCATAAACTTTGGTGAGGAGAGTCCACGAATACTCAATCGCCTCCTTCTTGAAGTAGTCGCCGAAACTCCAGTTTCCGAGCATTTCGAAGAAAGTCTGGTGAGATGAACAGTCAGGAATCAGGGCCATGTTGGCAGTCAGGATGCGCATTTCCCAACAAGAAACTTACGTGGTGATAGCTATCCTTGCCGACATCGTCGAGATCCTGCACAAAGACAGTCAATAACTGAAGGGGCGTACCATGAACGCACCCATCCCACTCACATTGTGTTTACCACCGGCGCGAATACACTAGGGAATTTCAAAAGTCAGCCACAGCGCGCTCGTCGAATCACCGAGGAAGGGTAATCGTACCTTTTGCGAATTCACTGCGCGTCGCAGCTTTGCAAAATCCGACTGCGGGTCCACGGTGCCCAAGAAAATGGACTTGTACTGGTTCATTCCAGCATTGGTGAATAGCAAGGTCGGATCCGACAAGGGAGCCACCGATGAAGAAGGGACTAAATGAAAGCAACATGCGCGGTCAGCGATCCAAGAGCGCGATATGAATTTCTTGAGGCTTTTGGGGGGAGGGAGGGAGGGGTGGCGGGGGTATGCGGTTTTTTTGTACGCACCGAATGTATGGCCATTCTGCTTGAAATATTCAAGGAAAGTCTCTCTGACCCGAGGAGCGGTCCATTCGGAACGACTAGTATAAGAAGCCATCCTGACGAACAGACGAGAGGGGGTCGGATGGTGAAGGAGGGGAAAGTGGCGGGGAGAAGAATGGAAGGTTCTGGGAGTGCGGCGTGCAAAGTGCGGAGGATGAGTCAAAGTCGCAGCCAGTTGGTGTTCCCCCTTCCACACTCCAAACACTCCAGGAACCCGCATTCGAAAAAGAATATGCAGTCCTGCCTTGGGCTGATCTCGGTTGTGTGACCAAATTCGCTCCCCGGTTCTTCCTCCTCTCCTCTTTGCCCCTTGGATCCTCTGTTCGTCGCGTCTCCCCTCGTGGCTCGGTCACGGCAACCACGGGGGTCGGTCGGTCGGTTCGTGGATGGCGCGGACGGATGAGATCCCTCACCTCGCCAGAAAGCGCCCCGCAGATGGTGACCCGGATGGCGCGCAACCTCTAACAAAGAGGTTTGGATATCTTCATATAGGTAAGGATTCTTTGGCAGTGAGACCTCCGGACCAATTCCACCCGGTCGCAGTTTAAGGGGGGAGAATAGTGGTTGACCGCATTCCCGATAGGAAACAATCATGAGGCGCCAACCATCGGAGCTCGGCCCCGGGATTATTGCGATGGATTCAGTCTCAGCCCTTCCACAGTGACACCCTCCAACTTCACTACCACCTCGAGTGCAATCCACACTTCCAATTCCACTTCGAATCCGCCATGCGTGGATCAGTCCGATTCGATGATGCTCGATGACACCAAGCACACCACCTATATTCATGACCTGGATCGGGAATTGGCGGATATCGACTCTGCCGATATAGGTCTTGCCATTCTACCTCTTGCGGCCAAATTGATCTCCGTGCCAGACTCAGTCTTGTCGGCCCCCGCGCAGAGCAAGGAACTAGTGTTATACACAGAGCCATCTTCCCTGACGGTTCCCAAGGAGCGAGATAGCGTGAGGAAGGCGATCATCGAATCTAGAGCCAGGGCCAGGGCAAAGGCGCAGGCAGCGAGCAGTCACCAGTCCCCGTCACCTTCCGACAGTGACTTTTTATTCCAACCCCCCAGCAAAGACTTTTGGGATACGTCGCTGACCTATAGTGTGGATTACGACCCAATGGACATTGACTCCAATCCTTAGGTACACTCAAGGGGGGTCTGCACTCCGAAAGTCCACCAATCTTGAGCCTTTAGCACTTTGCGTCTAGGATTTGATCTCGTTCTCGATTTCAATCACCCACCCCGGCAATCAGCCTGCACGCGTCCTTTTTGGAGGCGGATGTGGTCACAGTGCGCGCAGGTAGTGCCCCCAGGGTCCTGTAACTTAGATGCTCTTGGTTTAAATCAGGTTTTGGCGTTTGAGGATCTTGAGAGCGTGTGATAGGTGTGGCAACCTCCGAATCAATAAGTAGAAACGCCCTGTCCCTCGTCAATATCTCCATATACATCCATGTCTTGTAACAGCAGAGCTAATGTTTGTCATCTTCCGTTGCTCCGGGTTCACATTTAGAATGACCTTTCAAATGAGAGCATGTTGAACCCCAATATCCCGATCCTAGAGGTAATCTAACATAAATGATGTCGGTCACTATGTATCCCAACAGTAGGCTCCTAAATAAGTAATTTGTCGCTCATTTCTTCGTCTTGCGTATTTGAAAAGTACCTTTAGTGAACATGAACTGTGATTTTTGATCTTTGCAGAGAACCAGTGTGACCGCCTTTTAAGTCTTTGACTCGATCTAGCCTTCTTATATACAACCACTATCCGGGGCTTTAAGGGACGCGCGTCTTGTAAGGGCCGTTGTTCTGCTATCCCTAGTGTAAGAAGACAGGACTTGATACGCTTAGCTCTGCGACTATCTTACTAGAAGTATTTTTAACTTGACAAATCCCTGAACATGTACTAACTAGGTTTGACTAGGCTATTTAGGCCGGGAGTAAGGTGACTGGTTCTTAGTTCATATACCATAGATTCCGACCTCGCACACGGGATAAGGAATCTCTTGATCCGAGTCCCTGCTGGACTCTTCCTCTTCTTCTCTACCCCAGAAAGAATCATCATCTTTGTCCCCTGTGGATGGACACACACGCTTAGTTTCTCGGCTAGTACCCGAGACCCCGCTAGCACGTATTAGACAAGCATATAAATAACCTCATTTTATAAAGAGACACTATATTACGTATAGTACAGTATATTACAAGAAACTCCTAATATTATGCTTACCTTATGCCCCTCCCGCCCAACCTACCATATACCCTTACTAGTGCTGTTATTTTAGATTTTAATTTTACTAAAACGATTTAATTTTTTAGATTTCATAAAACGATATTTTTTCGTTTCAGTGAAATCTAAAACCTTAAATAGCTTACTAAGGTTTACTAATCAGATTAGGATGACTTATCGGTATTTTATTAGTATTATATTATTATAAAATACGCCTAAAAATATAATCTATTTTCTCTTATTAAAGATTTAAAGGATAGACTAGGAATTAATCTTATTACTAGCTAATAAAAACTCTAAAGGAAGCGTACGCTTCTCTCCCTATATAACTAACTTATTCCCCTATATATCTCTAATTCCCTAATAAGAGTATCTAGACTATTACTATATATAGTAGATATAGTCTACTCTATTAGATTATAGTAAATTATCTACTATATATTAAATAAATTTATATTAAGATCTTTATTATCTAGTAAACTATTAAGATCTATAAGAGTATCCTTAACCCTATAGTAATTTATTAAGATATAGATAAGCTTATCTATATTCTTAGGTATAAGAGAGTTCTATAGTTTTAAATAAATAAAATTTATTACTAAAAATATATATTTAGAGATAATAGAGCCTATAGTTATATTAAGAAGTCGAAGAGTAATCTTTAAAAGCTCTAGAGTAATATAACTCTAATATATATTATTAAGATTAATAGGAAATAAGATATAGATAATAGAGTTTAGGAATATATTACTTTTAACTAAAATTTTAGTAGATCTATATTAGACTATAGATTACTATAATTAGCCTAAAAGAAATTACTCTTCCTATTATAGAAGAGAAGAAATTACCTTTTTACTTAGAGGCTCTTATAAAACTTTAATATTTTATATAAAATAGAGATTTAGTTAGATAGAAGAGCTAGGTTCTTAAGTACCTTAGTTAGATAGAGATAAAAGATAAGAAGATAAGTTAGGCTAATCTAGTAATTATACTAAGTATCTTAGTACTGTGATCCTAGACCCACTTTAGCGGTACGCTTACGGCTACTTTCTGCCGGTCTTTACCGCTATCCGCTCATTTAGTACTAGTTAGCCCCTAATATTATAAAACATGCCTTTTACACTCCTGAGATCATATATAGTAGCAAACCTCTAAGGGGCGGCCTTCCACGGTCGCCTACGGGAGGCTACGCACTAGTGTTACGCGCGGCCTCTGCGTCACTGTGAGTAGAGCTCGAATGGGTTATACTGACCTGGTTCTACTTCGAATCCCAAGAATATCTCGCAACCGTACCGTTGCTGTGCTAAGCCTTACACGGGCTCGGGTCCTTTTGAGTATCTTGTAGGATGTGCCAGAGTGCGCGCTAAGTAAGTCAGTCACCAAGTGTTGCCACGAAGTGAGCTCCCCTACTTGTAGGTTGGGTTGTCTTAAGGGTGAACCGTAGAGTGCAAAGTCCAAAGGTAGTAACCAAGTAATAATGTGTAATTGATCGCGAAGAACTAAATATATAATGGTAAAAGAGTGTCCTTATATATCTAGTCCTTCCTATCGGTGATGAGTTGAGACTTATCGCTGATGCGCTAGGGCTTATCGCTGATGAGTTCCCGCGCTAGTAATCCTATCGGTGATAGGATCTAGTCACGTGGTTACTTGATCGGGTAGTTCGTTATACTAGATAATATCCGAGATATATGTAGCTATATATATAGGATATTGTCCGCCCTAAGGATACGGTATCCTTAATCACCCTAATTGATCACTGATTGTGGGTGTGTAAAATGCCCTTTTATACGGACCTACTTTACTCCTAGGAGTACCTTTTCTATGTAATCTTGCTCCTGGGAAGTATATATATAATACTCCTTATTAGTCGTACGTGACTACTATAGGTGTTGTCTTTCTTACGGGTTTAGTTAGCTATCGTTATCCCCCGCGGGTTTCTAACGGTCTGCCTTGTAATATTATTCCCCCTCTTCTTAAGCCGGTATCCTTAGCGGCTATAAGTAGCGTAGCCCCTAGTTTACTTATACGTATATTTCTGTTTTCTTGTTTTTCTTTATAATATTATCCTACTGTACTAACTATATCTTCTAAGGCTTCTATCCGTAAGAACGCCTTAACTCGTCGGATTAAGGACGAAGGGTTTTAGTCTGTGATCTCTTACGAACGTTATATTCGTTTAAAAAGAGTATATATCCGTACCGATTATTCTAATCGTTATAGTGACTACGTTCGCGCTAGTAGTAGTATAAAGTACGTTATACCGACTCCTACTTTTACTAATACGGAATAGCGGCGGTTAGTAAAGTCTTAAAATTAGATTAAGGAAGAGGAGGAGGCTATCCTTACTAAGCTTCTCCGTCTTCGAAAGTAAAAGCGCTTATTATAAAAGTATACTAGTGATTTTATTGCTTAGGACTTTAAGGAAGTTACCGAGTTAGAGGAGCTCGAATGTTACGAGGTTAAAGAGCGCGAGCGTCTTAAAAAAGAGCGTATTAAGTCTAAGTAAAAGGAGCGTAAGGTAGAGAGTGCCTAGGCTACTACCGGGGTTTCTCGATCTACTATTCTGACTGATAGTCGTTTCTTTATAGCGATATTAGAGGATCTTACTCTAACTTAGTTATTAAATAATCTATCGTTCTCCTAGGTCGATCTAGACGCCGCCTTACTAGGTAAGGCCCCTAGTTCCCCTACTAGTAGAACTATTAAACTAGCTAGTAGTAGCCTATTAGGTTCCTAATAGGTTCCTACGTGTTTTCCGAGGTATTATACCCTTTCTATTTTACGAGGTAGTAAGGTTATCCGCTAATTCTTTCTATTACTAGGATTTCCTCGACCTTATATTCGTTTTCCGTTTCTTCTTCGATTTCGATATTAGTAGCGATTTCGGTGTTTTAGGGTACTTTTTCTAATAACGAGATATAGAATATTATATAGATACGTCGTATATTATCTAGTAGCTTTAAGCGATAATTAACTAGTCCTAATTTTTTATCGATTTTGAATAGTCTAAGTTTAAGGTGATCGAGTTTTGCGTTAGGTCGTCTAGTATAAATATTACGTCGTAAAAGGTAAACTTTCTCCCCCCTTTTAAAGTCCGGCGTCTCCTAGCGTGATTAGTCGTAGTAGAACTTTATATATATATTTAGAAACTCGATATCTCTTAATAGCTAAAGGTGTAGCTATTTTAGTCCGTTAGCTAGTAGTCTAGAAGATTCTACTACTAAGTATTTACCGATCGGTTCTCCGACGATTATAGGATTTAGCCTATAATTCACGAAGAATAGCGTTTCCTTAGTTATTGTGTATATTACGTTATTATATACGAACTATACGATTAGTAATAGTCCTATCTAGTCGTCTTACTAGAAGTTTATATAGTATCGTAGGTACTATTCTAAAGTCTGGTTAACTCGTTCTATCTATCTATTAGTCTACGGGTAGTAGGCTATAGAGAGTCTATACTTAATACCTATTAGATCCGCGAATAACTACTATATATTAGATATAAATAGCTTATCCCTATCCGAAGTGATTTTACTCGGTATTCTGTGGTTAGCGAATATATATCTAAGTAATAGGTTTGCTATAGTCCTAGTATCGATCTTCTCTGTTATCGGGATTATATACGCGTATTTAGTAAGTCGGTCTACGACTACTATAATTATATCGTTACCCTCCGAGATAGGTAATTTAGTAATAAAGTCTATCGTGATCTATTCCTATAGTCGCGTTAGCGTTTCCGATGTCCTTATCTCCCTATATAGTGTATATTATACTAGCTTATTTCGTTAGCACGAGTCGTATTATCGGATATAGTTTTTGACTTTTCTGTGTATACTTAGGATATAGTAGTTTCGTGATATTTTTTCTATTATCTTTTCGATCCTAAAGTATCCTTATACTGGTTCGTCGTGATATACTTTAATAATTTCGTTTTAAAGACTTCTAGGAATATATACTAACCCGTAGACTAAGACTAAGCCGGTGTCGTTCTAGGTTATATATCCTTCTTATAATCTACTTTATAGGATCCGTTAGATTACTTCGTCGCTTGTTATAGCTTCCTTGATTCGTTTAAGCTATCTATTATCCTATAGTTCGCTAGTTACTACGAGGATCTAGCGATTATAGACGATATCTCCGTTATTATTTATTATAAGGATAGTAGGTACTACTTTCTTAGTTCCGATTTCGTAATCTAGTTACCTACTAAGTACGTCTGCGACTATATTCTCTATCCCTTTATAGTAGATAATCTTAAAGTTATATTAGGCTAGGGTTTCTGCCTATCTAGCTTATTGTCGAGTGAGTTTCTTCGTCGTAGTAAAGTAGGTAAGGTTATAGTGATCTATCCTAACGATTATAGTATATTTTACTCCTTCTAGGTAAGCTCGCTAGACTTAGAATACTAATATTATAGCTAGTAGTTCCTTATCGTGGATATCGTAATTAAGCTCTACTAGGATTATTTTCCGAGACTAGAAGGCGATAGGTCTAAGCTTACCGTCTTCTCCTAGTTATATAAGTTACGCTCTGAGCGTAAAATCCGATACGTCGGTTTCTATAATAATAGGTACGTCGTAATTAAAGATCGCGATAATTACTTTTCCTAATTATTATTAATATAGGTCCTTAAGTCCTTAAAACGACTTTTCCGCTTTATTATCCTATTCGAACGGTACTCCTTTCTTAGTAAATTAATAGAGTCCTAATATATACTTCGAAAACTATAGCACGAGTTTACGATAGTAGTTAGCTAATCTAAGGTAACTCTAAACGTCCTTAATATAGGTCGGCGTTAGCTAGTTAAGAATAGCCTTAACCTTATCGTCTTCTATTCCTAACCTATCCGGGCTAATAGTATATCCGAGGAAGCTCGTCTCCTAAATATAGAACTTATACTTCTTAAGCTTAAGTGTAACCTTAGCTTCTCTTAGCTTCTATAACACTTTCTTATTATACTTAATATATTCGGCCTCGGTTTTAGAGAACACGAGTATATCGTCGAGGTATACGATAATAAAGATATTAAGGTATTCTTCTAAAATAGTAAAGATAAATCGTTAAAACGATACCGGTATATTAGTAAGTCCGAATAGTATAACTAAATATTCGAAGTATCTATACTTAGTTCGGAATACTATTTTCTATTCGTCTCCTTTCTTAATCCTAAGTCGGTTATATACGTTAGTGATATCGTACTTAGTAAAGAACTTCGCTCCTTAAATAATATCCTAAATCTCGTTAATTAACGGTAATAGATATCGATCTTTAATAGTGATACCGTTAAGCTATCGATATTCTATATATATTCGAAGTTCTCCTCCCTTCTTAGGCACGAATAGGATCGGGTATCCTATCAGTAATATCGATTTTCTGATATATCCTTTCTTAAGGTTTTCCTTAATATACTCTTATAGTATTACTAACTCTTTCTACGATAGTAGGTAAATAGGTATAAACTTCGGTTCTTCTCCTTCCTTAATCTTAATCTTATAGTCGAACGGACTATGCTCTAGTAGCTTACCGTCCGGTAGTAGCGTAAATATATCCTAGAATTCGGTATATTCCTTAGGGATCTTATATTCTTCCTCTAGTGTTCCTATTACGTAGAGGGTCTTTTCGTCGTAGTCGATAAGGACGTAATCTCGTAATTTATTGTCTATTATATCCGATCGCTATTCTGAAGTAGCGATAACGCTAATATTAACTATATCTCTCCTATTAGGTCTACCTCCCGGCTAAAAACTCCTCTTAAGTTCGCCTTCGTAAGGGTTTCTATAAGTACCTACTTCCCCTAGGCTAGGTCTCTTTAGTATATTAGGCTCGCTTTTTCTGGTCTACCTCTCGCTTATCTATTAATACGAGTATCTATCGAAGACTATATTTCCTACTTACTAGTCGATATTTACGTTATACTTCTATAGCTATAGTACTCCTAGTACTATATTATACTCCCTAAGATTCGTAATATCGAAGTTAATAATCTCGAAGTAATCTCCGATAACTATTAGTAAGGGTCTGCTCTTATGTATAATTCCTAGTCTGAGTCTCTCTCTATTAAGACCGACGATTAGTTATAGTCGTGGCTTTTCCACGCCTATAATTAAGTAGCGTGTTCGATAACGTAGGCTTATAAAGTTCCCTACTGCTCCTAAGTTAATTATCACTAAGGTTAGTCGAAGTATAATATTAGTAGTAATCCTTAAATATTATCCTTACGCTATCGCTATAAGGTGTTACTTTTCTGTATTTATCCTCTGGTTTCTGTACTAGAGTCCCGCGTATTCTAGTTTCTAGTTAGGTTTCTTTTCCTAGTATAGCGGCTTTAGCTCTAGGCTATAGTTAAGCTTTCCTTAGTAGTAGGTTATATAGTCGTTATCGTAATATCCGACTATAGCTCTAAGGCTATAATTAGGGTATTATATATATCCCTAATATAAGTATTATATATTCTTATATAGGTACTACTCGTTATCCTATTATTATTATAACCTTATCCCTTTATAGTAAATATCGTAGAGTTACTTAAGGAGATATTACTCTTCCTTCTCTAGTAGTACTTCTTCGTTAAGTAGTAACTATTAAAATTACTATTAGGTTTACTAAATCTCCTTAGGGACGTTCCCTTCGATAGTAGGGTTCCCGATATATAGCTTAAATAGTTAGTTAATAGCGTTATAGGCTCTTACGATCTTTTCTCGTGTCGCTTAAGTCCTATTTATAATTTCCTAGAGTTTATTACTAAGGCGTCGACTCTTAACTACCTTAGGGTCTTTATAAGGCTATTTAGGTTTATCCGTTCCTAGGAGCATAGGCGGAGTTTCTAGGATCTCTTTAGTATCTAAGAACGCGGTAGGCGTTCCTAGGGCCGTTTCGCCTATATCCTAGGAATCGTATAATAATTCCTAAGAGTCGATAGTGTTCTAGGGACCGTACTAGGTCTATCCTTAACTCTCGATTCCTTCCTAATCTATCTCTAGGAAGTCTTCCCGCTTATCCTAAGTAGCTTGAAGCTACTAGGGCCGGACCTCGTTACTTTAGGTCGCCCGTAGTTATTATAATTTTAGCTTATCTACCTATCTTACTCGTTTCGCGTCGTTATATAGCTTCTTATATATACGCGCCTAGTGTCCTAGTTCTCTATAATTAAAATATAGGTTATTATCTTTTCTTCTTTTCTGTTCTTCGGTAGGGAGTCTCGCTACGTCGAGCTCTATTAGTCTTAGTCCGTAAGGGTTACTATACTCCCTCGGTTATTATCGCTATTATCCTCGTCTACCCTCGTAGCGGCGGTATTAGTAGGTTACTAATCCTTAGCTATTCCCCTATTGCTACTCTCGTCGTTAGAGCTTACGTTTATAAAGTCGATTATCGAGCTTAACCGCGAGTTCGATTATCTTATAAAGCTCCTATAGTCTGTCGAACCTTATAAGTTCGTCCTTTATATCTTCCTTAAGTCCTTACTTAAAGATCTAGATATAGGTGTCGTCGTTGAAATCGAGATATAAGATAATTTACTAGAACTCGGCGGCGTATATACTAGCCGATCCGGTTTATTATAGTTAATTAAGTCGTCGTTCCGCGGTTCTAGCGGCGTCGATATCGCTAAAGGTTTACTTAAGTTTCTTCTTAAAGGTCGCGTAGGACGCGAATATAGCCTTAGTAATATCTCCCTAGTCGTTACGTAGTTTCTCGTTAAATTCTCTAATATATAGTTTAAATTATTTGAATACTTATCTGCGTAGGTAGGTAGAAGCGTAGATAACCTTATTAGCTTCCCCGTTATATCTAATAATATAGAGTTATATATCTATCTAAGTTAAGAAGGCGCGAAGCTTAGTTCGTTCGCTATAGTAAAACTTAGGTTTAGGTAGTTTAACGGTAGTAGCTCGCTAGCTCTATACCTACACGAGTTATTCCTATAACTAGGAGATTATCTCTATAAGTTATACGTTAGTAGATAGAGTAGGGTTCGATCTACTCGAAACGTTACTTATAGTGCTATCGTTGCCTACTATAATAACTTTACTTTACGGTTTAAAGATAGAGTAATTAATATATTACGCGCGGCCTCTGCGTTACTATAAGTAGAGCTCGAATAGGTTATACTAACCTAGTTCTACTTCGAATCCTAAGAATATCTCGTAACTATACTGTTACTATACTAAGCCTTATATAGGCTCGGGTCCTTTTGAGTATCTTATAGGATATACTAGAGTACGCGCTAAGTAAGTTAGTTACTAAGTGTTACCACGAAGTAAGCTCCCCTACTTATAGGTTAGGTTATCTTAAGGGTGAACCGTAGAGTGTAAAGTCTAAAGGTAGTAACTAAGTAATAATATATAATTAATCGCGAAGAACTAAATATATAATAGTAAAAGAGTGTCCTTATATATCTAGTCCTTCCTATCGGTAATAAGTCGAGACTTATCGCTAATACGCTAGGGCTTATCGCTAATAAGTTCCCGCGCTAGTAATCCTATCGGTGATAGGATCTAGTTACGTGGTTGCTCGATCGGGTAGTTCGTTGTGCTAGATAATATCCGAGATATATATAGCTATATATATAGGATATTATCCGCCCTAAGGACACGGTGTCCTTGATTACCCTGATTGATCACTGATCGTGGGTGTGTAAAATGCCCTTTTACACGGACCCACTTTGCTCCTGGGAGCACCTTTTCTATGTGATCTTGCTCCTGGGAAGCATATATGTAATGCTCCTCATTGGTCGCACGTGACTGCTGCAGGTGTTGTCTTTCTTGCGGGTTTGGTTGGCTGTCGTCATCCCCCGCGGGTTTCTGACGGTCTGCCTCGTAACAACTAGGAGTTGCGTAGACTCCCTTATAAGATCCGCTTGCGTAAGATCTTACGAGATTCTAGTGTAGTATAGGGCAAAATAAGATAATCTAAGGCTTCCGCGCACATCGACTAGCGATAGCGCAGAATTTTCACTAAGGCCGTAGAAGGACTCGCGAGTACGGTATAGGGACCTTTATACTCTAAATAGCGCGGAGTCCTCGCCCCTAAATAAAATTTTCCCTAGAGAGAAGTAAGTACGCCTAATTATACACGAATCTCCTATAGAGTATCTATCGTATATAGATACTATAGGATATTACCGGCTATAGGATATTACCGGCTATAGGATATTAACGGCTATAGCCTATTCACGGCTATTACTATATAATTTGCCACTTAATATCTTAACTATAAATACAGCCGATATCTCCTGCCAGAGGCCATCTGAATGATCATTTGAAAATATTCTTCAACATCGCCAACTACTACTATCAGTCATTAACATTAATCTTTATTAGTAATCATCCTGATTACTTATCTTTATCTCAACCTTATCAATATCTACTATCTTTTAAGATAGTCCTTCGAACCCTTATCTACTTCTTCAACCTTGCTTCCTATACGCCCTTATAGCCTGCTCACAGGTTATGAGCCCGAGTGCTTTATATTATATACTATATAGTATATTACTCTAGCACTAGCTATATGAAGCTACCCTATCTATTAAAATATATCTTTAATCTATCTTCTAGGATATATCTTAATATATATATCTATCCACTATGAGTAACTCAGTAGGAAAGATATATATCGAACTGCTTAAGGGTACTGTCAACTATATTGAATAGTCTCTTAAGATGAAAGCGCTATTTACCAAAGATGGTATAGTAGACGCTATTCAAAAAGCTACTAAGGATGATAACAATCGTCAGGCAGTAGCTAATATCAGACTATTCTGCGCTAAGGGCCCGCTACTATTTATTAAAAGCGAAGATATCGCTTATAAGGCCTAGAATACCCTCGAGCGATTATATAATCCTAAAGGATTTACTACTGAATACCTTACGCTTAAGGAGCTATTTAATACTAGCTCTAACGATTTCCCTACTATCGAAGAGTACCTTAATAAGGTTAAATTCCTAGTAGAGGATCTATCTTCGAAAGGTATCCTACTACCAGAACAAGTCGTTATAGCGTGGGTCCTTAATAGTCTGGATGATAGCTATAGATCTTTCATCCAAACTATCACTCAATCGCTTCGAAAGGATCCTACTAGCTATAATATTGATACCCTATTCGCTAGCTTAATTGATGAAGCTAGAGGGCATCAGGATACTAAGGAAGATATATATTCTACTAATATATATCAGAAGCGTTGCCTATCTAATAGGCTAGGGCCTAGTCAACCTAGATCTAGGCAGCTATCTAAACGCTATAGACCTACTAATAATAGGCCTACTAAGATAGCTAAGTCCTATAAGAGAAGACCGCTAGATGGACCGTTTTGCGGCCACTGCCTAAGGGCTACTTATACTACAGTAGACTACTAGTATCTCTATCCTAAGAAAAGGCCTTTAAATTAGCAACTAAGACCGAAGCCTACTAATAGGCCTATACCTGCTAGCACCAATTATCCTAAATCAGAGCATTCTTTAGAGGCGCAGCGCAAGCAAAAGGCAGTTATCGCTACAATACTAGAGTCTGATAGACCTAGTAACACTAGCGAATCAACTAGCTATAACGCTAGTAATAGCCTACCTGATAGCCTACCTGATAGCCTACCTGATAGCCTACCTGATAGCCTACCTGATAGCCTATCTGATAGCCTATCTGATAGCTATCCTACTAGCTATAACGCTAGTGAATCTATTAATAGCCCTACCTTCTCTATGGATATCGATGATAATATCGATATTAATACTGATATCAATTCGCCTAAGGTATATATTACCTATTTACCCCAAGAGCCAATACAAGCAGCTAGTGAATATACTGATGATATATACAGTATATTTAACCAAAACCATCAAAAATACCAGATTGAACCAAAGGAGATTGCTAAATTGCTATTGAATCAATCTATCCTATCTGATATTGAATTTATCGTTGATACTGCTGCTACTATCTCTGTTGTTAACAAATTAGAATATTTCTATAAGTATTGGCCTACAAATAAATCTGTTGTATGGGGAAAAGCAAAATCAGTTCAAATCAACCATCAAGGAGATATTATAGTTAGATTCAACACTAACTATATCTATATATTGAAAAACGTTTTATATATGCCTGAATTAGGCATTAATATCCTAAGCACGAACTGCCTAGAGGATATAATATCTACCTTTTATAAGGATAAGGCCTTTATATATACTAAAGATATATATAATAATAAGAATATATATACTATATTTAATAGGCCTATATCTAATAGGACTACCTTACTTACTGCTACTAAGCAGGCAGGCCTATATAAGACAAATATTGATATTCTCTGTCCTAAAGGACTAGACAGATATAGAGCTATCCTAGCTATTCAAACTGATGAAGAAGCTAAGAAAATAGCTATTATTAAACGCTGGCATAAAAGATTAGCTCATATAGGGCTAATTCCACTACAGCAGATACTTAAACAGCTTAGTATTAATATATCTAAGCAAGATATATCTAGATATATTGAAGATATCTGCCAAACATGCCTACTAGCAAAATATAATAGGTCTATTAATAAAAGATCCTATGATACTACCGACTATAAGATCGGTGAAAGAATTCATAGTGATCTAGGTGGCCCTATAAGCCCTAAGACCTATAATGGTTATAGATATTATATAACCTTCCTAGATAAGAAATCTAGATATCTTGATATCAGATTAATGAAAACTAAGGATCAGGCACTTAATATACTAAAGATCTATAAAATTCAATCTGAAAATCAGACCAATAACACTATTAAAGAGATATTTACCGATAATGGTAAAGAATATATTAACAATGAATTCGCTATATATATTAGGAGATATGGTATTATCCATAGAAATACTCCTATATATACTAAAGAACCTAACGGTCTAATTAAGCGAATTAATCTTACACTACTTAATAAGCTAAGAAGCTTATTAATACTATCTAAGGCTAATTATAGCCTATAGGGTGCGCTATTAGCAGCAACCTATCTATATAATAGGACGCCTTATAGATCTCTTAACTATAAAACACCCTATGAGATATATAAGGGTAAGCCCCCGAATATCAATCATATTAAAATCTGGGGATCTATAGCCTATTATCACACTAATAAGTATCTAGCTAAGCTAGAACCTAGGAAAAACCCAGCTATATTAGTGGGATATAGTGACTATATACACTATAAGCTATATAATATTAAGCTACGGAAGACTATTTAGACTAGAGATACAGTTATCTTAGAAGGCAAATTCTTAGATACATATCAGATAAATATCTATAAAGATAAGGCTAAGCCTATTAAGATAGAACCTATAGAGCCTAGGGAGCCTATTAATCCTAATAAGGATAGGCCTACTAGAGCTACTACTAGGCTATCTTAAATAAAAATAGATACAAACCCTATGTATAAGATTAAGGTTTAAATACCTAAGCTATATCATATAGATAAAGCCTATATCTATAGTATTAACCAAACTACTATATTAAATCAGCTAAAGAAGCTATATAATTACCAGATAGATTATATACTATCTGTATCTAATATATCAGAACCCAATAGCTTTAAAGAAGCTATGAATTCAGATAAAAAAGATCTATGGTATAAGCGTGCCTAGATAAGAATAATAAGCTATTAGCTTAGTAAACCTATAAAATTATTGATATACCACCTAATATTATACCTATAAAGGGTAGGTGGGTATTTAAAAAGAAGGCTATTAAGAACCCTACTACTGTAAAGCCTAATTATATTACTAATAGCGATAGATCTATTAGATATAAGGCTAGATAGGTTATTTAAGGATTTTACTAAAAGATTGGTATTGACTTCCTAGAAACCTTCTCAACCACTGCTAGGACTAAGACCTAGTATCTACTACTTATTATAGCAGTTAATAAGGGCTGGCCTATTATACAATATAACGTTAAAAACGCCTTTATACACGCCGATATAGATACTAATATCTATATAATATTACCTAAAGGCCTATATAATAGCCCTATATATTCTAATAAATGTTGCTATCTAAAGAAGGCCTTATACGGTCTAAAACAGGTACCTAGGCTTTAGAACTAATATTTTAGAAAGATAGCTAATAGCCTAGGATTTACTATTTTACCTTATAATGAAGGGATATATATTAATAAGCTGACTAAAGCTATATTAATAGTCTACGTGGATAATATACTATTTATATATTACGATAGGACCTATATTAAAGAGACTGCTAAGAAGTTTAATATATATATTAAACTAGAGGAATTAGGTGATATATCAACCTTCCTCAGCAATAATATAAATATTAATTATAAAGATAAGCTAATATATATAGATCAGAAAGACTATATATATAAATTGCTTAAGAAATTTGATATATATTAATACCGCCCTATTAAAATACCAGGCGAACCAGGCATCAGATTAAAAAAGAATCCTAATCAATCTGATAGCTAAATCATTAGCTACTATCAGCAATAAATAGGTTCACTACTATATGCTAGCCTAAAGACTAGGCTAGATATAGCCTTCGCCGTTAATAATTGCGCGCGTTATATATCAAATCCTGGCCAGGACTATATAAAAGCACTTGAAAAAATATAGCGATATCTATTATATAGACCTAATATAGGTCTACTATATAACTGCTACGGAGACAACCTATATATTAAAGGATACTTGTTACGAGGCAGACCGTCAGAAACCCGCGGGGGATGACGACAGCCAACCAAACCCGCAAGAAAGACAACACCTGCAGGAGTCACGTGCGACTAATAAGGAGCATTACACACATGCTTCCCAGGAGCAAGATCATATAGAAAAGGTGCTCCTAGGAGTAAAGTGGGTCTGTATAAAAGGGCATTTTACACACCCACGATCAGTGATCGATCAGGGTGATTAAGGACACCGTGTCCTTGGGGCGGATAATATCCTATGTGTATAGCTGTATATATCTCGGATGTTGTCTGGCACAACGAACTACCCGATCAGGCAGCCACGTGACGACTTATCAAGTGATGAGCCCCGACTTACCTAGCGATGAGCCCGGATAGCATCGAGCGATGAGTCCCGACTTATCGCCTGATAGGAAGGACTGGATATATAAGGACACTCTTTCACCATCATATATTTAGTTCTTCGCGATCAATCACACATTGTTACTTGGTTACTACCTTCGGACTTTGCACTCTACGGTTCACCTTCAAGACAACCTAACCTATAAGTAGGGGAGCTCACTTCGTGGCAACACTTGGTGACTGACTTACTTGGCGCGCACTCTGGCACATCCTGCAAGATACTCAAAAGGACCCGAGCCCGTGTAAGGCTTAGCACAGCAACGGTACGGTTGCGAGATACTCTTGGGATTCGAAGTAGAACTAGGCAAGTATAACCCATTCGAGCTCTACTCACAGTGACGCAGAGGCCGTGCGTAACAATACTCTGATGCTGACTGGGCAGGAGACCTTAATAGCCGAAGATCTACAACCGGCTATATATTTAGCCTTTGCGGCGATATCGGGTTAAATAACCCTATCTCGTGGAACTCACAACTACAAAAGTCAGTTACACTATCTAGCTGTGAAGCCGAATATATAGCTATGAAAGAAGCTATTAAAGAAGCTATCTATCTAGCTAATATATTTAACTATATTAATAACTAACTAGACCTAGGATATATATCAAATATCCCTAAGGTATTAGTTGATAATGAATCAGCTATTAAATTAGGGCAAAACCCTGAGTTCCATAAGAAATCTAAACATATTGATATTCAATATCATTATATCAGAGAAGCTATTCAAGATAATAAGGTCAAATTGACCTATATTACTACAAAACGTCAACTAGCAGACTTATTAACTAAAAATGTTAATAAAGTCCTATTTGAAGAATTTATTAAGCTAGCTAATCTAGTAGATATATCTACTATAGATAGCTAAGCAAATCTAGCCGAAATATATCTATAGTTATCATATACGACCTATTAATCTATATATTAGCTTATAGCTATATATAGATTACGGGGGGATATCGTATATAGATACAATAGGATATTACCGGCTATAGGATATTAACGGCTATAGGATATTAACGGCTATAGGATATTAACGGCTATAGGATATTAACGGCTATAGGATATTAACGGCTATAGCCTATTCACGGCTATTATTATATAATTTGCCACTTAATATCTTAACTATAAATACAGCCGATATCTCCTGCCAGAGGCCATCTGAACGATCATCCTGAAATATTCTTCAACATCACTAACTATTATTATCAGTCATCAACATTAATCTTTATTAGTAATCATCCTGATTACTTATCTTTATCTCAACCTTATCAATATCTACTATCTTTTAAGATAGTCCTTCGAACCCTTATCTACTTCTTCAACCTTGCTTCCTATACGCCCTTATAGCTTGCTCACATTAATAGTACTAAAGCTTAGGATTATAGTCTCTATATTATTAACTAGGATAAATAAGACCGCTAGCTAGTAATTTAATAGAAGGGTATAGTTATTATAGATATATAGTATTACCCTAGTATTATAGTACTATATATTATTAGTTAGCGGTTTAACCGATAATTTAGCCTAAGCGCTAAGGGCTATATTATCCGATATACTAAGTAATTCGTTAATAGCTACCTTCGGGATAAATATAGTAAAGCTAGCGTATTATATAGCTAATTTATCCGATATTAGCTCCTACTACTAGTTAGGCTTCTTCTAGCGGTTAGGCTAATACTTATCTATAGCCCTCTTATATTACCTAGTAAAGGTCGAATTCTTCGTTACCTTCACAAAGCGGTCCTTTACTTCTTATTAGGCTACCTAGCTAGTTAGCCTAATAGCTAGGTTAACGTAAGAGTACTCGGTAAAGCTATAGTTACCCTAATTTAGATCTAATTTATATAGGTAATAATATCGCTTTCTACTAGCGTTACTACTAGCGTTACTACTAGCGTTACTAGCGTTACTAGTATTAGCTTCTCTACCCTAAAAGGATATATAGGCTAGCCTAGGTATATAGCGCGGGGGTTATATATAGATATAGTCTATATAGCTATCGATAAGCTCTAGGAAATCTAGTACTAGCTCCCTATACTACGTAGCGCTACGAATTCGATTTATCTAAACTATAGTGAATTCGGATAAAACGCCTAAGATTACTTTAAGGAAGTCGCTAGAGATACGCTTAGATTACTTAAATTCGTCTAATCCTATATCTAAGGCCTTAATATAGTAAACCTACTACTTATAGATCTACGCGTTAAAGTTAGTCTTTAGCGGCTATTAGCTATATAGGGCTAACTAGCGCTTAGCTACGTAGCGTATATAAGATATATCTATTAAAGCGAAGTTATATTATAGCGTAAGGATAGCGTTATATAGTAGCTTAGTTAGGATTAGGCGCTAGTTCTCGTTTAAGATAGATCTTTAGATACCCTAGCTAATCCTATTAACTACCTTAAGATATATATTATAGTTAGTAAGCTAGCGGTTATATTCGCCCTATAGTAGCTTATATAACGCCTATTATATAGGATTAAGATTAAGAAGGGTATTAGCGCTAGGGTTAACGCTACTAGTAGTAGGGTTAATTAGCTAGGTAGATAGCTATAGTAGAGATACTACTAGCGCCTTAGGGTCGATATATTACTAAATACTCTATATCTTAGCTTATAGCTTTAATAGTATATACTAAGGATTCTAATCGTTAGGGGTTCTTAGGGTAATAGTTTACTAGTTAGTCTCTACTATAGCGAAGGATTAAGATAAAAGGTAATAAAAGATTAGACGAAAGGTCTTAATAGTAAGATCGTATAGTTAGAGATCGGACTAAACGAATAAAGATAGGAAAAAATCTTTAGTTAGAGTAGATTTAGGCTTATAACTATTAGACTTTATAATATTACCTTAGGTAGGGTCGCTAAAGCGCTAAAGTCCGCTAAGTTACTAGTATTATGTAACGTAGATATATACTAGTAGTTAGTATATAGGGTTCTAAGGCGTAAAGATTTTACCTAAAGATAGAAGATAAGATAAATAGCTTTAGGTAGTTTAGTAGCTAGTAAGGTAAGACTTAAGATAAGAAGGACTTAAATAAGTAGAGATCTATAAGATTAACTAAGATTTAACTAAGATTTAACTAACTAATATAGATATATATAATAAGATAGCTATATTTATAGCTAATATAATAGTATAGAAAGGTTCGGACTAGAGTAGTCCGGGGTAAGTAGATATATCAGATGAATACGATAGGGAAGACGGATATTATATCTAATATATTATTAGAAGAAGCAAAAACTAATCTATTAAAGATTAATATAAAGAAGGGGTAACTTCTACCGAAGAAAAGTGATAGATCTTTTCTACAGAATAAAACAGGATACCTAAGGAATCAGGCAGCAACGGCTGCTGACAGAATAGTGATGCCTGACGGTTCAGGCATCTACATACAACGGTATTGGCCTGACGGCTCAGGCCACAACATATACATAGGCTAATAGGTGGTATATACGGGGTAATTAGGGCGGTTATAGGCAGTGAAGGATTACTAAGGTGTTACGTTATCTCCTCTTGAGGCTATACTTAGGTTTATGTCTTAGGCCGTGGGGCCTAATTTGATTCTGCCGAAACGGCGGTCCTTCGGCGGTGAGTCGAAGGCCGTTCGGCAGCACAGCTGGAAGGAAGCGCTACATGCGCGTTACACGATCTCCCTATATCTTATTCTGCCGACGACGAATCGATCAGAGATTGGTGGTCTCTCGATAGGGATTCGGCGGGGAAGCCGGCCCGAATGCACGATCTCGTATTACCCCTCCTTTAGCTGAATCGGACTGTATTGTGTGTGTCTTTAGCTATAGGGACGAATATATATTAAATAGCTCTAGAGAGTGAGCTCCTTAAGGGGATCCTTAAGAAATAGTCTTTGACTTAATTTAACTTAGTGCTTTCTCTCCTACCTAATTAATAGGCCTTCTACCCTATAAGTAGATACTATTATAAGTTCTGTTTCTTCTCTTTCGATTACCTAGGAGAAATAGCGCTAAGAACTCGCTCTACCCTCTCTACCGAAGAGCTCTCGAATCCTCCTCGACTTATAGTAGAAACCCTAACTACTACTTAAGAGGAGGCGCCGCTTATTAATCCCCTTACTAGTAAATCTAGTATCGACGCTAACCTCGCGGCTACTTAAGTAATAATTAAGAAGCTAGAGAGGCTTAAAGAACTTTAAGATAAGCTAGAGACCCTAAAGTCCTAGCTTAGCTATAGCGCGATCGGTGTAATACTAGCGGGTTCCTACTAAAGCCCTTACGAATCCTCTAGTAAGGATAGGGAGATTAAGCTTTAGAATATTCCTATCTTTACCCTTAACTTTACGCTCTAATAGCGCTAGGAGTGGCTCCTTAATCTATAATAATAGTTCGAAGGAGCGCCTATATAATACTATGATAGTCGATCCTAAATCCTCGGGGTACTTAGCTATATAGAGCCTATCTATTAGTAGAGATAGTACCGATATACTAACGAAAAGGGACCGACTCTCCCCCGAAACCCTAAGGATAACTAGCCCTACTTTAGGGACTAGACTCTTGCCTTTATAGAAGTCCTATACTCCTTTTAATAACTACTATCTATAACTATAATATCTATCTCGCCGGACGCCTTAGGTAGTAGTGGTTTAGAACCTAATCTTATAAGCTTTTAACCCTAAAGAAATTCGCTAAGGTAGCTCGAAACCACGCTTATGTTTTCGCTATAGTGAAACTTCTAGAAGAAGTATATCTACTAATCGACCGAAACGATAACGAAACCCCTTCGAAACCCTATTAATTACCCCTAGAACTAGGCGACTTTCTCGACGTATTCTCTTCGGAAAACTTAAAAACCCTACCCTAAATAGGTAGCTACGACTACGCTATCGACCTTATTCTAAATATAATAGTCCCCTTTAGACTAATCTACCCTCTCTTATAAAAGGAACTCGCGGAACTCTGCTAGTATATTAACGAAAATATAAAGAATAGCCGTATCCGCGAATTAAAGAGCCCTATAGGGGGTCCGATCCTCTTTATACCAAAGTTTAATAGTAGTCTACGCCTCTATATTAACTACTAGAGACTTAATAAGGTTTCGGTAAAGAATTAATACCTATTACCCTTAATTTCGGAGATTATTAACCGGATCTCTAGCGTAAAAGTCTTTAGTAAGATTAATATTTAAGACGCCTATTATTAAATTTATATTAAGGAGGGTAACGAGTAGAAAACTGCCTTTAGAACCTACTATAGGTACTTTAAGTATACCGTTATACCCTTCGGGCTTACGAATACGTTAGTAACCTTTTAGAACTATATCTACTTAGCTCTTTATAACGTTCTTAATATCTTTATAGTAGTATACCTTAATAATATCTTAATCTTTTCGGTAGACCGCGACTCCTATACGAATTACCTTAGATAGGTACTCTAACGCTTAAGGAAAGTAGGCCTCTACGCGAAATTAAGTAAGTACGCCTTCTACTAAGATAAGGTTAAATTTCTTAGCTTCGTTTTATCGGCTAGGGGCGTTTTAATAGACCCTTAGCAGGTTATCAATATCGCTTCGTAGGAGGTCCCTAAGATATACTAGGATATCTAGGTCTTCTTAGGGTTCTATAATTTCTATTATAGGTTTATTAGAAATTATTCGCGGATTACCCTACCGCTTACGTTACTACTTAAGGGGAGCAAAAACAGACGAAAGCTAGGGAAAGTTAACCTAACTCTTCGCGAAAGGATCGCGTTTCGTTATCTAATTGTAGTATTTTAGTTAGCCCTACTTCTATAGTATTTTAACCTATCGAAGCCGATTCGCTTAGAGACCGATATATCTAACGGAGCGATAGCTAGAATCCTCTCTTAACCTAATAAGGATAGAGTATAGTACCTAGTAGCTTTCTAGTCGCGGAAGTTTAGCGGGGCCGAGACCCTATATAGGATACCGGATTAGGAGCTATTCGCTATTATTTACTTATTTAAATAGTAGCGATACTACCTAGAGGGTAGTACTTACCTAATTAAGGTATTTTTAGACTACTCGAACCTTTAAGCGTTTATAAAATAGCCGCGGCTAAATAGGAGGTAGGCTAGATAGTACCTCTCCCTTACTCCCTT
This sequence comes from Penicillium simplicissimum, assembly GCA_024706585.1. NCBI lineage: Eukaryota > Fungi > Ascomycota > Eurotiomycetes > Eurotiales > Aspergillaceae > Penicillium > Penicillium simplicissimum. Next base: position 3,155,045 of record JAMZTW010000044.1, read on the forward strand.
TAACTTTATAATAAAATATCGCGCTAGGAAGAGTAATCCCGCGGATAGACCCTCTTAGCGTTAGCTCCTGAGTAACTATAAGGTTAACTTAATCTCGCCGTTAAGTAGCCGGATAGCTCGCGGATCATAGGCGACTAATTACCGCTCTATTATAGTCTAGTCGCTAACTATAAGTATATTTACCTCGAATATCCTACGCTTCGAAGAAAACGAAGGTAGTAATAAATCAGTTAGTATAACCGATTAGGGGGAGCTTAGACGTACGCGTTAGCTCCCTAATATACGAGTATAGCCTACTTATATCTCTAAGTAGGTATACCTTACTAAGGTAGGTATAGACCTTAAGGAGCTTATTAGGTACTTATAGCACGAAGACCTAGAAACTTAGCGCCGAAAAGCTACTGTAGAGTCATCGACTCTAGGGTATAAGGGCTAGAGTATAGGACCTAAGGGTCTTTTACGATTTACGAATTATATATATATCCCCGCGGGGAGTAATCTTAGAAATAAACTACTAAGTATTTACTATAATAACCCCCTTACTAGCTATTTCGGCTAAACGCGGACCCTTAAGCTAATAAAAAGGAAATATTACTAGCTGAATCTCTACTAAGACGTCGTCGAATATATCTAGAATTACTAGGTCTATTAGGGTATCACCGTAAAGAGGTATAAGCCTTATAGAGAATTATAACCGCTCCTGATTCTAATAAGGCTATAGAGTAAGATCTTAATAGACTTTATTACTGGCTTACCGCCGGTACTTCTTAATAAGAAAGAAGTCGATATAATTTTAGTTATCGTTAATAGGTTCACGAAATACTTACTATTTCTTCCCGTTTCGTTAACGATTATAGCTACAGAACTTACCGAGTTATTCTACTGTTATATCGAACTTATTTTTAGACCTCCTAAAGGTATCGTCTCGGACTATAGTTCCTTATTTACTAGTAAATTCTAGTTCCTCTATTACCTTACCTATATACGCCTCCGCCTCTTAACGGCGTTTTACCCCTAAACCGATAGCTAAATAGAACGTATAAACTAGACCCTTAAATACTACCTATAGTATTTTACTAGAGAGGAGTAGGTTACCTAGCTAAAGCTACTTATAACTACCTAGTATATATATAATAACGCCGTGAATATAATAACTAGCGTAAGCCTCTTCGAAGTACTTATAGGCTACTTACCTAACTTCCGGTAACGTCTTAAGGACGAGACTTCCTATAGAGAGGTCCTAGCGGTATCCGCACGAATCGAGAAGCTTAACGAACTCCGTCTAAGGCTATAGAATTATTAGCGAAAGGTAGCTAAATCTATAGTAAAATATTATAATAAGAGTCATAAACCGATATAGTTTAATAGGGGAAACCTTATTAGCCTCTTAACGAAGAACCTTCGACTTAAGAGGAGTAGAAAGTTACTACCCTACTTTATCGGACCGTTCCGAGTCTTATAGTTAGTTAGTAAGTAAGCTTACCGCCTAAGCTTACCCTAATAATACGACTAAATCTATAATATCTTTTATATATCCTTTCTCGAGCTATAGCGGAAACCTACTTAAGAGGATAGCGAATCCCTACTAATACCTAACCTTGAAGACAAGGACGAATATAAAATTAAGGAAGTACGTGATAAGAAGTAAATTAGGAACGAACCCTACTTCCTAGTTAAATAGAAAGGCTAGCCCTCTAAATATAACTAATAGATTCCTTAAGAAGATATAGTAAATACTACCGAAGTGATTTAGTCTTATAGGAAACGGCGAGATAAAGGTAAAATAGGAGGCTATAAGGATAGCGAAATACTACTAAAGATAAAACGAGTAACTATAGGATCGATGCTAACTAGGTACTAATAAGATAGTACTACTTAGATCTCTTCTACCTTAAAGGGAAAATCGTCTATTAAATTCTCTACTAGCTTATTAGGTTCTATATCGCTCTTACCTATAGCTGCGGACTTATCTGTAATCTCCTACTAGGTATTATAGGCTACTATCGAAATACGGCCGATAAAAGCTAGTTTTCCCTACGCCTACGAGATAAATCTATCGTTACTAGGAAGTAGGCGTAGAAGTTTCTTTGATTAGAACTCCTTCTACGTCTCTAGGCCCGCTCTAGCTTCTAGAGGAAGGATCCCTACGAGCTTAGAACGATAAGCTATAAGAAGCGTATTATACTAACTTAAGGTTTTCTACTAGAAGGGTAGTTAATAAATACCGAAACCTATAGAATATTAGATATACCTTAACCTTACCCTTATTCCTAGTAAGGTTATTCTCTTTCTAATACGCTAGCTCTATACCGTCGAAATAGTTATAAAGATCTACTAAGGCCTTAGCGACTTCTAACTAAACTACCTATAGGAAGGGCTATTCTAGGAGGTTATCCTCCTTATCCGGATTAACTATATCATCCTAGAAACGAACCTTTATCTATCTTAGGATTATAGCTAAATCATAAGCGTCTCCTAATATTACTATCGTAGCCTACCTTACGAGTTAGTTCGAACTCTATACTAGATTAGCGAAACTTACTGGAATATATATCGTAGCTCTGCCGGAATACTATTAATAAGCGATAGAAGTCTTAGTATTAAGGATATAATTAATCTTAAGGGGCGTATCCGTAGTCGCGTTAAAGTTCTTTACTAAGGTCTAGAGACACTTTATATACTAAAAGTGTTTCGGTTTAATCAGGACTATATAGGTCGCGCGTGTTCGAGGAGGTATCGTTAGGTTATCGATACTTACTTAGTAGAGAGAAGATAATAAAAGGGCGAGTGAAGATAGGGAAGAGAACTAAAGTAGCTAGAGGATACTAGAATAAGAGAATCTACTTTCTTTGTTTATCTATATATACCCCGCCTTATACTCCTCTATCTATAACTAGCTACTTAGCTAGCCTATTACCTCGCTACTATCGGCGTGCCTCTTTATTTAAACTACTGCTTAAGGGTAAGCGACCCTTAGAGGGGGGATAAATTATTATATTATCTCCTCTTAAGGCTATACTTAGGTTTATATCTTAGGCCGTAGGGCCTAATTTAATTCTACCGAAACAGTAGTCCTTCGGTAGTAAGTCGAAGGCCGTTCGGTAGTATAGCTAGAAGGAAGCGCTATATACGCGTTACACGATCTCCCTATATCTTATTCTGCCGACGACGAATCGATTAGAGATTGGTGGTCTCTCGATAGGGATTCGGCGGGGAAGCCGGCCCGAATACATAATCTCGTATTACCCCTCCTTTAGCTGAATCGGACTGTATTGTGTGTGTCTTTGGCTATAGGGACGAATGTATGTTAAATAGCTCCAGAGAGTGAGCTCCTTGAGGGGATCCTCAAGAAACAGTCTTTGACTCAATTTGACTTGGTGCTTTCTCTCCTACCTGATTGATAGGCCTTCTACCCTGTAAGTAGATACTATCACATAAGGGCGGTCAGGTTTAGGGGCGGGAAATATGAAAATTCGATGCCTTGGTGCCTAAATTCCTGCCTTGATGCCTGAATATCTGCCTGATTCCTGAAAATTTAGGTAGGGGGGGTGATAATATAATTAGGGGGGTAGCTTTAATAAAGGCCTATCTAATATATCTACTTACCCTAGACTACTCTAGTCCGAATCTTTCTATACCGTTATATTAGCTATAAATATAGCTATCTTATTATATATATCTATATTAGTTAGTTAAATCTTAGTTAACCTCTTAGATCTCTACTTATTTAAGTCCTTCTTATCTTAAGTCTTACTTTACTAGCTACTAGACTACCTAGAGCTATTTATCTTATCTTTTACCTTCGGTAGAATCTTTACCTTAGAACCCTATATACTAACTACTAATACGTATCTATATCACGTAATACTAGTAACTTAGCGGACTTTAGCGCTTTAGCTACCTTCCCTAAGGTAATATCACGAAGTCTAATAAACTATATAGTAGCGCTAGCGAGCTAATATAGTAAGCTTCTTTACCTAATTATCTAGGATAAGATACTAATAATCTATATTAATATCTTTAACGCTATAGATAAAATACTCTATAATATAAGAGGCTATAAAGATAGATATATTAAGAGTATCTCTTTTAATAGTATTCCTATAATCTTTAGAGACGATTTTTAATAGATATTACTAATCCCTAATAATAGGATTAATACTTATAAGAAGATTATAAGATCCTATCTTCTCTATATATATTACTAAGATAAATCTATTAAAGTTTACTATCTTACTAAGAATATATACCTTTACTTTATAAATCCTACTAACGTTTAACTTATATTCTAGCTTAGTAAGCTTTATATTAATAACGTAATATAGGGCCTAGTACTAATTAACTATATTTCTCTTATAACTAAGATTATAGACTTTATAGATATAATCTATCCGCTATTATAACTTTATACTCTATTATATAATATTAGGGATAATACTTAGGCGGATCTTCCTCTAGATTATATAACTAATCTATAACGTAGTTCCCCGCTAACCGAGTCACCTACTTGAGCGGGTCACCCTAAACACCATATTAAATGCGATAAATTACAACTTCATATCTCAACAACCATATCTATTTTGGAAAGGATATGAAATGTATATAATTTAGATAGTATTTATAACCTAGTAATCTACTATCGAACGATTTCTCCGGGTATTCATAGAGATATATATATTTATCCTTTGAATGCCAAAATTACACTGTATTTTATCGTAAAGTGTCGAGATAATGGTTTAAATGGCTTTAAAATTAAGATATGTTATTTCCGTGCCTAGAGAAATGTATATACCAAAGATTTGATAGAAATAAGCCCCTAATGGTTGAAATATAGAGGAATGAAATATAGCATTTAATATGGTGCTTGGGGGTGACCCGCTTAAGTGGGTGACTCGGTTAGCGGGGAACTACGTTATATCTTCTTTAAGAATTATATAATCCTTACTACCTAGAATAAGGATATTAATTTTCGTAAGATAATTATAATAGGGTATCTATATACTCTATTCTTAGCTAGATTACTACTAAGTAATATCCGCTTAAAGCTTAGCGCTCTAATTATACTACTATATAATATTAATTCTTACTATAGGTTATATAATAGGACTTATATAATTATAATTAGTATCTATACTTAGTACCTTTAGATATTAGTAATAATAGGCCTAGCTATAGATAAGATATATCTTACCTTCTCTATAATATTATTAACGAAGGAGAGCGATTTTCTATTTATCCTAAATTAGATTTAATTCTCTATCTATCTAGTATTTATAATAATAATTTATAAATCTTAGGGATAGTCTATAGGAAATATAAAGATTAATCTATATATATTACTCTTTATATATAGATAGTTATATATAGCCTTCTCTTAAATTATAGTTACTAAGTATATTAAAGTATTACTTAAACCTAAGAATTAGGCCTATATAGTAAATAATATTATATATTATAAGATTTTTTAACTATTTATTCTTAGTCCCTAGATACTACTTAGAGAGGATTTTATTTTATCTAGTTCTATATATATAAACTATATCTATCTATACTAAATCTACTTTTCTTTCTTCTTCTTATCTTACTCTTTCTTCTATTCCTATCTTTACTATAATATCTATAAGACTAACTACTATAATAACTATACTCTAGAATACTTATTACTTTTTTATAGATATTATAATAGTTAAATTAGTATTAGCTAATTTAACTAGTATTAAAATAACTTTTAGTATTATCTCTTAGGGCCCTATCTATACCTAGCTTAAGGATATATTATATAAACCTAATAAGATATCTCTAACTATTAATTATTATAATTAATAATAGTCTTCTATTATAGTATATACCTTAGATAATCTTATAAGGAAATATTAGTATTCTAATCCTATCTTAGGGATTAGTTATAATAGCTTAGGATTATAGAGTTTATATACCCTATTTATATAAGGGAATTATACTAGACCGATTTAGTCCTAAAGTAGAAGCGAATCCCTATACTTAGTTTTCCTTAAAGATATATAAACTTAGTAATCTCTAAGATTTAGTCTTTAAATTAAACTATCCTTTCCTTTCTAACTTCCTTCTTCTTTACCTAGTTAATAGGCCTCTATCTTAATATATAGTCCTTTATAATTACTAAATCTTCCTCTTTAACTACCTAAAGAAAAAAGATATCTACCTAATAAACTTACTAATAATCTATTTACCTTATAGCTGTTACGCTCAGGCACAAGGATATCAAATCAGCAAGTGGTAGCATTCAACGAAGCAACTAAGCATGAGAAAGGAAGAAGGAGAGATGGCAGGAGAGCTATCTAAATAGTAGATGGATGCCTTAGGAACCAGGCATCAACTAGCAAACATGTGAATGGTAACATCACCCCCCTCTTTGAAAGGCATCGTCCTCGATGACTTAGTCCTTGGCTTGCTGATTAATCAATTTGAATTGGCCAATAAGATCGCACCCTTGGCCACAAGAATCAGGCCACAATTTCAATCAGAATCAGTTGCTTCTGCGTCCCGAAGCATTTGATATGTATCGTTTTTGATGGCAATCCTGCTGATACCAACCGCATTGATATCCATTCGATCCTCGTGATTGCTAGCGCCAGCGCCACTAGGCCTCTGAGTAGTATTCGAATCACTACTGTAACTGTAGCTTGCTAGCTGCTGCGTGATTCGAAGGAAATCAGGATAGGTACGTGGCAGATTGAGCTGTTGATTGAGTCGATTGCGGAGGGTTTGATTGAGACCCTTACGGAAGGTGGAAATCTTAGTGATATCTGGCCACTCGTGACCGTGGGCTTCGTAGAGGTTTCGCTCGAATCTGGCGATATAAGCAGGGAGTATATCGGTGTCTTGCTTAATGTTGAGAAGGCGATCCTCCGCTTCCTGGACCTTATTTAGGTTATCGTAGACACGCGTGAGTTGGTCAAGGATCGTGTTGTAGTCGTGGGTACCTGATGACTTAGCGTATGCGAGCTATAGGAGAACTATCGCTTGAACCTTGCTATCAAGATTAAGGTAGACGTAGTAGAATTATGCTATAGCGTCACCGATAGCTGGCCTATCGATAGCTAACTTAGCTCGAATCGCTGTATCCTACGTATTAAATTTGACGCTGGTCCCGGTGAATTTATCTGGATCTGGAAGCGAAGGTTTCGGGCGTGAGATCCGCTTAGGCTAAGATTGGGCTTGGAGCTGATTTGCTTGTACGCTGATGATATTTTAGCGGAGCGTGGTAATCTCTTGCTGAAGTAGGTTATTTTGACCGCGTAAGCCTTCGATGATATCGTTGAATTCGTTGCTAATAGCTAAGCGAAGCTAGTCGAGATGTTCTTGCTCTATCGTGAAGCAAAGGCGATAGGTAGGAGTAAGAAAGATAGATAGCTAGCAAGAAAGATTTTAGCAGGGCTGCTAGCCAAGAAGATAAAGAAAAAAGGGGAACAAAGAAATCCTAGCGGAGACTTCCTTCCGCGGCCAGCGCTGAATACAAACAGTACACAGCCCGCTTAGCGTACGCAGAACGGAAACTGCTAGAGGAATCAACCAGGTCTCTCGCCGCAGCTTACTAGGTGATTCGATAGCAGTGGAGAAAGATCAGGTGCCAATACTACCAAAGGCCTTTAGGGTAGGATGCTTAGTTGTATGTTACGCTCAGGCACAAGGATATCAAATCAGCAAGTGGTAGCATTCAACGAAGCAACTAAGCATGAGAAAGGAAGAAGGAGAGATGGCAGGAGAGCTATCTAAATAGTAGATGGATGCCTTAGGAACCAGGCATCAACTAGCAAATATGTGAATGGTAACAATAGCTATAGAATAATCTTAATATATTAGTAATATTCTATCTTAATACCCTAAGAGTCTAATCCCTAAAACTCTAATACCTAAAATCTAGAGCTTAACTCTTATTAATACTCTTAATAGCTTAACTAATCTAGAAACTTCTAAGTCTTTAGTCCTTAAATATCTCTATATATAAATTATAGAGCTTAAAAAATAGACTAAGATTAAGAACTAAATTAATACTAAAGTATAAATATTTTATAACTAAAATAATTATCCTTAAGATATTAAAATTAAACTTAATTCTATCTTTTATTATCTTTATCCTAGATTATTACTAGAGTAATATACTTAATAGCTTAATAAACTTATATACCTTTTTAAAGTAAGTCCTTAGTAATATATAGTTAATAAGAATAAGATTACTATTAGATTCTTTTATATTAAAGCTAGTTATAAGGCTTAATAGATAAATTATAAATAATCTTATTTCTTAATTGCTTAGTCTATCTAGTTAGAATTTAAGGATTAGATCTTTAAATTTATTTATAATAACTATTTTATTAATATTAATATTACTAAAAAGTACTATTAGATTTACTAATACGATAACTAGGATCTAAGAGTATTTTATATCTATCTTTAGTCTATTAAAATTATATAGATCTTAATAATAAATAACTTACTCTTAGTTATTTTATAAAGCTAATTTAATCTCTTAAGAAGGAACTTAAGATATTTTACTAAAATAATCTTCCTCTTAAACTAATATAGTTTTAATAGCTATCTAAATCTAGAATAGTTATAATATAGATTACTAAAACCTAAGCTAATCTATAAGCTATAATCTAAGAAAATACTATAATAATAACTAATTATATAATTACTAATTAGATAAATATAAATATTCTTAATTAGATAATAAGAGTAATAAACTTAAATCTAAACTAAATTATAGTTATTAACTAATCTTATCTTAATAAAGATAAAAGAGATCTTTTCTATATTATCTATTATAATTATAGTAAGAAGAGCTATTATTCTATTAATTACTAAAGTCCTAAAAAGAATAAATCTAAGTCTTTTACCTAAGTCTATAAAATTACTATAGAAGACTAAGAAAACTATAGTAAATTAGAGTAAGCTTTATAGCCCTAACTCTTTAGTCTTTTATAGAGACTTTCTCTCTAATTATCATACTAATAATTATCTAAAACTAAATTATTTTAGCTAATCTTAATATAGATATATAGCTTAATATTATTAACTATAAATTTATATACTAATAAAAACTCTAATAGACTCTTATATAAATATCTCTACTTAAAGCTTTTAATAAAATCTATAATAATATTAAGAGAGTCTTTATATCCTTATTATTATTATTAATTATTAAGATATTTCTAAAACTTAAATTATTATCTATTATATAATATCCTAAAAGTCCTAAAATCTTATCTTATTTAGACTAACTATATTAAATATTAAAGGAATTATTATTAATATAGATATATATTAATAGTATTTTAGTACTAATTATAAAAATCTTAAATTCCTTATATCTTACTAATTTACTAAATATCTTTAGAATACTACTAAAGTTTTTACTATAATTATATTCTCTAAAACTAAAGAACCTAATAATAAAAAGAATAATAAACTATTTCTTCTCTTTAATCTTAAGAGCAATTCTAAATTATTAATAAATTCTAAGGATATTATTACTTAGCTAAAAGAGTTTTATTAATTTATTAATCTTTATTCTACTAAAGTAGCTAAAATAATATCTAACTAAAAAGAAACTAACTATATTATTAATCTTTTACTAGATATAATATTACTTTATAATCTTATTTATTCTTTTTTTTATATTAAGCTTAAGAAGCTTTGGGACTATATCTAAATTAATCTTAAAGCTAGATATATCTATCTCTCTAAAAGCTTTATTAATATTTTAATTTTTTTTATACTAAAAAAAGATAGAGATCTCTATCTTTATATAGATTACTAAGAAGTTAACTATATTTTAGTAAAATTAATATAAAAGATATCTATTACTAAATCTATATTAAAAAGGATAATAAGTAAAAGACTATATTTTATATTTATTATAGTTACTTTAAATATAGGGGATTAATATAGCGATACCCCCTCTCCCTTAGATAATACCCCTCTACCTAAAAATTTAGGAATTAGGCATTAACTAGGCACTAATTAGGTATTAAATTTTTTCTGCTAGACTTTCTGCTAACCTTTATCTCTCCGCCCCCGTTCTACCACTTTTTCTGCTAGCCTTTCTACTACTCTGGTCTCTATAGTCTACTATTCTGATTTCCGTATAAAACCTATATATTTTTAAAGTACTTAAATAATACTTATTTCGTACTATTCTAACACTAAAATTACGCTAAATTCTCGGCCTCTAATTAGCTAGATTTAAATTCCTTGCTTATCCCGGTATCCTCGCTTACCGCGGCCTCATATTCCTCCGATTCCTTAGCTATAGTCTAGCTACGGCCACGACTACGCCTATATCTATACCTATACCTACGAGCTATACTATAAGCTATATCACGAGCTATACTACGAGTACGAGAACCCTAGGGTTATCTAGGCCTAGCCCTATAAAGACGAGTATATCCGCTACGCCTAGTAAGGCTACTATATAGGCCCTCTATAATATACTTATATACTAACGGCTCTCGCTAGGTTAATCTTCTAAATATAGTTAGCCTCTAGGTTAGTAAGTTAGATAAGGACTAGGTAGAGGTAATCTAGGTAGAGGTAATCTAGATAGAGGTAATCTAGGTAGAGGTAGCCTAGGAGAAGTTTATTACTCCTACTAGTCTTCCTTAGCGCTATACTTATATAGGATCTTAAATAAGAAGGACTAGGTTAATAGGTAGGGCTTAGTTATTAACTATATAGAGATATTAGTGCTAATAGAACTATTAAGGAGTTAAGCTTCGGTTTATAGTAATAGCGTCCTAAATAATATAGATATATAGTTATCCTAAAGTATTTATAGAATTATAGTTATATATAGTAGGAATAGGGGGCTTTAGCTTTATACTAGGACTAATAGGGAGATACCGATTATAAGTCTACTTTATGTACTTAATCGCCTTTACTAAGATATAATAATAAAGTAGTTAAAATAGGGGACTATAAATAGTTAGTATACCCTTCCTTATATTCGCTAGATTAACCTTAATAATATTATACTAACTATTAATAACCTATTCGAATTTCTTAAATATAATAAGAAGGTTATTTATAGAGGTATAAAGGTCCTATTTTAGTATCTAATAACTATCTTTAACGCGAGATATTATAGTCTTACTAAGATAAAGGTATCGGTTAGTATAATATCGAAGAAAGCGCCTAGGATAATTATCTAACTACTCCTCCTAGATATAGCTAATAAGGGGATCGAATATAGGGTTTCTATATTTCTACTTAAAATAGGTCTATACTATATTATAGTTATTAAGTGTTAGTATATAGATAATCTTATCCTATCGCTTCTTTATCCTCAACTAGATTAGTATATTAATCTTATACTTAAGCTTAGCGCGAGTTAGGTTCTATTTAACCTTAATACTATTAGGAAGAGGGAGATTATTATTATTAGTAGAGGGCTAATTATTATTAGCGGAGGGCTTAGCGCTAAAGGTATTATTAATATAAGTTTTAATTAAGGAGGTAGCTTTCTTATAGATATTTATATTTACGTACTAAATATAGAGTATATAGTTAGTATTTAGCTAAGTCTCTTTAATCGCGTTAATTAGAGCTAACTCCTTATTAGTAAGGACGGTCTTCGGAGTATTAATAGGTACTTTCTTAGTGCTATAGAGCTCCTAATAGAGCTAGGCTACCTAAGAGAGGATAATCTTATATATTAGCTACTACTTATCCTTTATAAATATAAAGCTAATATAGAATATATTACTAAGAGTAGTAAATCTAACGATATCTAGGAGAGGTATATTATACCGATTTATCTTATATATATAGTCTATAAGGATTATCTATAGGTACTATTAAAGTAACTCGATATATATATAATAGATAGCGAAGAGGATAGTAATACTATTCTAGTTAAGTTTATATTAGAACTTCTATTTACTATTATCCGGGAGCTCCTAAAGAAGTGCCTAGATAGGCGTACGGCTAGTAAGGAAGTCTCTATTAAGCTTTCGACGAAGGTTATAGATATCCTAGCGAATAAGTACTATATCTTTATTATTATTCTTAACGCTATATATAATCTACTAACGTAGTTCCCACATGACCGAGTCACCCACTTAACCGAGTCACTAACCCCCATTAAAAACTTCTACATCAAGATATCTCAACCAAAACAATATTAATTCATCTCAAATTAGCGCTTAGTACAACGATTAATCCTATAGCCTGTCTCCTAATAACCGCTATATCTTAGCGGAGCCCTTTTCTGTGGTAAATCTGCCTGACTAGCTAATTCGCCTGCTTTATACGATACTACCTAACTATCTTCGACTAGCTACTCTGGCTACTGAGCTAGCTATAGGCCCTTAGCGATAGTTAGGCTATCTTTGTGAGCTATCTGCCGACTCGAGAGTATACGTTTCTAGCGTTTCTTCTTATTCGCGCGGCGTAGATTAGCTGCTTCCTAGCCACGTAACGTAGCGCGATGTATCGCTAGATAGGCATACTTAATAATCTAATCTATAGTAGACTTTGTAGGTGTTAGAGGGCTATTTAACCGCTATTTTAATAGACCTTTAACTACCCTAGCCTGCCTAGATAGCTAAATTGCTATCTTAGGCGTCTTTAGTATAAATTAGCTAGATCTACTACTTAGCCGGCTACCTAGCTAGCTACCTAGCGGTATTAGCGTATTAAGCGAGATATTTAGCTTAGCTAGCACACGATCTATATTAAGCGGTATAATACCGGTAGTAGCGAAGCTATTTTATATAGTCTATAGCTTAAAGGCCTCGATTCGTGCCTATAGGTAGTCTACTAGGAAGTCGAGCTTATCGATATAGTTATAGCTAGCGCGGGCTAGATCGCTAACGAAGCGACTATACGTACGCTTTAGCAGTACGAAGCAGCTAATATCTAGCGGTTAGAGTAGATATAAAGAATACGTCAGTATATAAAGCGGTATAATATTATTATCTACGTAGATCTTATCGAATTATAGCGTAAGATAGCTACCGTAGCTATTAAGAATTAGTAGCTAATATCGATCTCGTATATACGAATTTATAAGTAGGATAAAGTACTTTTCTAGCTAGTAAAGGCCTATCTTATCGGTAGTCTAGCTATTCTTCGAGACTTCGATTCGCTAATCGCTAGGTAGATTCGATTTAAACTAGCTAGCGATATATATAGACCTTCGCTTTAAATATTATATATAGTAGTAGCGAGTAACTATTAGCGTAGATAGCTTCGATAGCAGTAACCTATTCGCGGTTTCCTAGCTATAGGATAAAGCGCCGACTATAGTATTTAGCTCGAGTAACTACCTTCTATAACGATATAAGGCCTATCGTAAAGCTAGTCTTATTAAAGTTATAGATATCCTCCGCTAGGATACTATTCTTATCTACTACACGCTTTATAGTATTAAACTACACTCGAATCGACCGAGGATCTTCGTTTTAAGTACGTTAGTAATCATAGCGTCTCGAGAAGTAAGAGCGTATATCTTCGTAGCGATCTATAAACTTTAAAGGCTAATTCTTACTAACCGTAGGCGTAGGGTAGCTACCGCGGGTAGCTAGTAGGATATTAGCTATCTCTCCTACATTAGATACCCTAGGCGCTACTCCACGTATATCTATAGAGAGTATCTATTTAATAAGCGATTCTTCTTTAAATTCAGTTAATTTATAGCGATTTAGGCGCTTATCGACGCGTGCGATTCGACTGGTAGCGCGTATTTATAGCGTAGAGAAGGGTACTTCGTATAGCTTCGCTACGGCGCGAAGAGATTTAATACGGCCGTCTTTGATATCAGAAAGGGCTAATAATATCTTGCCCTCCTGGTTAGCTAATTTATGCGAAGATTCAGAGCGAATTGGTGGCATGGTGAGTGGTTGAAGTTGGTAAGTGGCTAGGAAGACGCGATTTTAGATAGGGTGACTCGGTCAAGTAGGTGACTCCGTCATGTAGGAACTACGTTAAGTCTCGATATCTTAATCTATATACTAAGCCGCTTATACTTCTTCTCTCTCTTTATTCTTCGGTGGATAGGAAGAGTTACTAGTATTAATAGGCTATAGTTATAGGTAGTATTTATATAGGTTAGGATCTAAATATCTCGGTCTAGGTTAAGGCGAAGTATAATAGCGAATAGGTAGTTAATAGTATAAGATTTTATCTATCGTATACGGTCTATATCCTTAATACAGCTCTTATAGACCCGGCCACGAGTATAATAGAGATAGATAGTCTTTATAATCCTAGACTTTATAGGCTTTAACTACTACTTAGAGACCGCGTAGCTATAATCTTAAGCGAAGTTATTAATTACGGAGATAGCTATATTAACTATATTATACTTAGTGCCTTTAGGTATAACGCTAGACGACGAGATTACGGATAAGGTATCGGAATCGTCTATATACTCGCCGTTATCGTCTATATACTCGCCGTTATCGTATAAGGATAGAGACTAAGAGACTAGGTATAATAAAAAAGGTTAGCTTCTTAGATCTTAGTAGCCTAGATAGCGGGGATAGGGTCTTATACTATACTAGCCTAGCGGCTCTAGCTAATAATATTATTACTCTCGCGCTACCCGTTATCGTCGGAATCTAATTAGTAAGCCTCGAGCCCTAGTAGAGGAGGCCTTAGTAGGCTCGGCCCCCCTATTATCGTATTAATTAGTGTTAATACTAATATAGGCGTATCGGGATTAGCTATACGTATATAGTAGTATAGAAAGAGATCGAGAAGAAGGTAAAGCGGTGATAGGGGACTTAGGAGATAGAGATAGTAAAGGTCTAAAGGATAGTTAAATAGAGAAGGCGGTTAGGCTAGGTATAGGGTAGTAGATTCTAAGATAGCGGGGAGGGCAAAGGCGGTATAAAATAATTAAGGCGGTGAAGTAGAAATTTCTATTAATGCCTAAATTTCTGCCTTGATGCCTGAATTAATGCCTGATTCCTAAATTTTTAGGTAGGGGTGTGTCGTCTGAGGGAGAGAGGGTGTCGCTGTATCAATCCCCTAAATATATTATTATATCTTCTAGTCTTATAAATATCTCTATATCCTTTTAAAATTATATTTATCTTATATTATATAGATATCTTAATATTTTCTATATAGTTTATTTTAATAATATTCTTATCTTCTTCTCTAACTATAATTCCTATATAGAATATATCTAATTTATCCTTAAATATCTCCATTAATATAAACTCTATATTAAATCCTTTAAGTATATATTTTATTAGGAATATATCAAGTTCCTTAGTTATATAGTTAATAATATTAGTATTTTAATAGATCCTATCTATATAGAATTAATTTAAAAATAGCTATTTCCTACTTTTATCTATAAGATCTAGGTCTTCTTTAGATTTTATAATTTTATTATTAATTTATTTATAATTATTTTAGTATTATATATCTCTTTACTAATCTTATAAAAAGGATAATAAACAGTAAGAAGCTAAGAACTATTTATCTTAATAATAAAGTAGTTAAATCTTTTAAATAACTCCTTCTTATCTTCTAAATAACGCTAATTCTCTATTATTTTAATCCTAATTACCTAATCTACTTAGAAATTAATATCTTTTAGTAAGATATAATAAAAATCCTATTTTAGTCTAATAACTAAGATATCTAGTATTTTATTATATTTTAGTCTTAGAAGTTTTCTATTACTAAATTATATTACTAGACTAATAACTAAGAACTTTTCGTTATTATCTATAGTTTTAAAGTATAATATAATTATCTTAAAGACTCTTATTACTAAATTAAGATCTTTTTAGATTATAATAATCTTAAAATATATATATAGAACCTAAGATTTTATAGTTATTAGATATATTAGTATATAGTCTTATTAATATTTAACTTTATAATTATTTATTATATAAGAAAGAAGAATCTTATAGATAGATCTTTAAGGATAATAAAGCTAATCTTAAGAGATATCTTAAATACTATATTATTAAATCTATTATAAGTCTAAATAGTTACTAAAGAGATATTAAAATAGAGCTAAATAATAATTTAGTTAATCCTAACTAATTTATTTATATCTAAAGAAAGACTTATACTTAATTTAGAGAGAAATAAATCCTTAGATAGATTATTAAATATCTAGAGATAAGAATTAGATTATTTTTATCTCTCTTATTATAAAAAAATAATTAATATATATTAAGATAAGAGCGCTTATATAATAAATATATTAATTAATTTATAAAATCTTATTAAGAAGATATAAAGAGATAATCCTAAGATAGATAAGATTTAGTCTTTTATTAAGTAAAATATTCTAAGAATAGATAATTAATTAGTAGATCCTAATAATATAGTATACTATAAAAAGTAATTATATATTCTTTTTAGTAAGATACTAAAATATAAGCTTATAAAATTATACTATAATAATCTTATTATAGATAGATATTTTAGATAAAGCTAAACTATTAAAATACTAAGCTAAAAATATTATCAATAAAATATTTATAAGTATATTAAGTTATATATAAAATAATATCTAATCTACTAAGAAATAATAGTACTATATTATAAAAAGTATAGTATATTAATCTCTTTTTTAATTCTTATTTAACTATAAATATAAGCCTTAATAGATTTTATTATAAGACTATCTCCTATAATTTTATAAGAGATTTAAGATTAATATAATTCTTATAATTATAGATTACTTTATAAAATTTTCGAGATTTTTCTCTATCTATATAATATTAAATATAATAGAGCTTACTAAACTTTACTATAATAAAATTAAATTACTTTATAGACTATAAAAAGAAATTATCTCTAACTATAAATGATAGAGATTCCCTCTATTGGCTGTTGCCGTGTTTGCTGTATTAGGATCTTTCCTTATGGGATTTACCTTTTGTGGCCTTTTTAGGCCTTCTTAATATTGTTCTTTCTCTTTCCTCTATTATCTCGCTTAATAGCTTCGCTTAATATCAGAGATCTTACCTATCTTCCTTATATAGATCGCTCCTTGTTAGGTTATGCGCCTAATCGCTGATTCTGAGTTTGATTTAATACTTAATTCAACATTACCTTATTAGCTACTACTGATTCTAAAAACCTTTAACTTACCTTATACTAGTGTATAGTGCTAGCTAAACTATTTAACTTCCTTACCTAGATTTTAGTATTAGATAAACCCCCTTAACTTTAACCTTCTTACCTTCTTTATATTAACTAAAATAATATCTATTTAAGATTTAACCTTTATAAGGCTCCGTATAGCTTAGTAGGATTATTATAATTTTATTACTAATACTACTACTATAGGCCCTATTATATAGATTACTAATACCCCTAAAGAATTTACCCTTAACTCTTTAGATCCCCTAGTAAATACCTAGGATTTTAATATTTAGCTTAATAATACTACCTAAATCCTTTATTAACTAAATTTATACTACTTTCTTAATAGAGATATTAAGCGGCCTAATAAAATATCTCCTTAAGCGGCTAGATAGATTAAGACTTTAAAGAAGATCTAGACTTAGCTATTTTAGTTAATTCCTAAAGATATTAATAGATTAATTTAAACTACCTATTACTATTATAATTTTACTAACGAATATATTATCTTACTAAAAAAGGTTCTTAACTTTATAAGATATAACGCTACTTATAAAGATATTATTATATTCTAGAACCTTTATTACTTAAAATTCTCTTTACTAGTTAAATTCGTTACTACCTTTAGAGAAGCTTATACTAAGATAGAAGAGTATATAATAATATCCCCTATAATTATTACTTAAATTATACTTTATAAGATCGAATCTAATAATCCTATAATAATAGCTATAAGATATACTACCTATAAGAAGAAATTCGCTAAGATAGATAATTTTAAGGCTAAGGATTTATTTAGTTTATTTAATAAGGTTCTTAATAAGCTTTATAAGCTTATACTAATACTTAATATAGCCTTAGTTACTAATAATAGTAATAAGACTAGGAATTAAGACTGAACTAATAATAATAATAGTAAATACTAGCCTCTAAAGAATTCTCCTTTATTTATAAAAGGATCTAATAACTTTAGTACTATTAAGAAGTAGGTAAAGGACTAGATTAATAGTAATAACTAGATAATATCTAATAGTAATTACGCCTTTTATATAAGATCTAGTTATATAGTTAAAAACTATCTATATCTTATTATTAAGTACTAACTAGCGAATTAGAAACCTATTAAAGGTATTTAAGTAAATTTCCTATAAAGGAATAAGGATAATCTAATAGCTATATATCCTAATAATTATAAAGAAAGATTTAAGAATAGGATTTATAAGGATAGTAGCTTAAATCCGCTATTCTTAAATTTAAATTTACCTAGCTAGCTAGATATACTATTAATATTAGCTCTAATATTAATATCTTAAATACCTTTATTAATATTAACTACTTAACCTATTATTATAATAAAACCGCTAACCTTATAAATAGCTTAAACTAATTAGATAGCTTAAACTAATTAGATAGCTTAAACTAATTAGATAGCTTAAACTAATTAGATAGCTTAAACTAATTAGATAGCTTAAACTAATTAGATAGCTTAAACTAGTTTAATTCTTTAATAAGTTTAATAAAAATAAGGAACTTCTATTATTATAATTAGTAATAATAACGATTTAGAATATTACTATAGTATATTAGCTATCTACAATAATAATAAGGATATATCTAAAATTAATAAGTTATTAATTAATAATTAATATTAATAAGTAGTTTAACTCTATATCTAAACTATTAGGCCCTAATAGCCCTGATAGCCTTAAATATAACTTTAATAAAGGAAGACTAAGTCCTACGATTATCTATACTACTAGAGTAGACTAAAATATACTAATTCCTCTTTTAATAGTAATAATTACTTATAGCTAAGGTAAATAAATTATAGATTTAGGAGCTTTAAGAATAATTAATATTAATAGTAATACTTTAATTAATTTTTAGGCCTACTAAGATAATAAAGGTTATAGATATTAGATCTTAGAAGATCGATCTCTTATATCCTTAGATAAGGTAGTTATAAGAATTAATTTAGTTTTTCCTAACTATATTATTATTAACTTAGATATTAAATATAAATATATTCTAGAAGGTCTATTTAATTTATTATTAACTATAAGGATATTCTATAATTATAATATAGATTAGAAAGATTAGAAGAATATCTTTATAGATCCTAGTAATAAGTTAAAGATTCTAGCTTATACCTATAGGAAAAGGGATATGCTATTTTTATATCCTTTATTAATTTAACCTTTATTAGCTACTAAGAAGAAGGCCCCTCTACTTATTACTTAGGTATTTACCTTTATAATAATAATACCTAAATTAGTATATTTTAGACTAGGTTATATTAGTTAACTAATGTTACGGCACGTGCCCGGGCGCACTAACTAAATAGGCTAAAAGACCAAATATGACAGAACAGTATGTTCTGTTATGCCCGGGACCGATATATAAGTAGCGCACTTGTTAGGCCAGGCTAGGTCAGAGGGTGTTGTTTCAGCTCACACCGTGCCTGGTACTGGTCCTAACAACTAACTACTAGGATTAATTATTATTAAATTAATAATAATATTTATAGAGATAATATATTTAACTATAAACTATATTATTAAGTAAAGGCTAAAAAGATTATCTCTTATATTCCTTAACTAAGAGCTATAATACTATAGTAATTTATTTATATTAATCTATAACTATATATTCCTATAGATATTAATAATATAAACTATATAATAATTACTATAGATAATAATACTTAATTTAGATAGATATAACTAATTAAGAAGAAATCTAATACCTTAGATATACTTATTAAATTAGCTACAAGAAATTATAATATTACTAGAAGATAGCTATATAAAATTTAAATAGATAGAGATATAGGTCCACTAAAATTTATTAAGTAGATTAAAGAAAAAGGATTAGTTATTACTCTTATTATATCTTATACTTATAAGTAAAATAGTATTACTAAAGTCTCTAGCTATATTATTATATAGAGTACTAGAGCTTTAATAATTACTACTCTAAACGCTCTAGCTTATCTTTAGCTAGAAGCTACTATTATTATAACTTATATTTTAAATTAAATCTACTATCTCGGCTAGGATAAATTACTACTTAAAAAATAGAATAATAGTTTAGGCCTTAGAAGAAGTAAGCTTATTAATCTAGGATTCTTATATATTTAGTATTTAAAAGCCTGTATCTATATTCTAAAGGAAAAGTATATCTAGGACTAAAAGATATCTCTAAGGGTATAGACTAGTTATCTAGTTAGTTATAAAGAAGAAAATAGCTACTAATACCGGATCTATAACTCTACTAAAAGATAGATTATTATTTAACGTAATATTACCTTTTAGGAAGAACTATTAATACTTCGAAGATTAAAAGATTAAGAAGAATTACCTCTAATTACTAATAATAAAATCTAAGAGATTATTAATAAAGAGCCTATAAAGGAATGTCGCTAGTAATAACGTACTTTACCGCTTACCCGGACACACGGCTTACCCGGACACCTATCTAGAATTGCGTCTCTTTCTAAACACCCTACACTTTAACTAGTTACTATACCACCGATACGCTCTAGTTCTTCGTATGAATCGGCTAACTAAGAGGGTAAGATCTTATTAGCCCTAGACGATATTAAAAACGGCCGAATTCGGTCTCTTCGCGCAGCGGCTAAGCTATACGATATACTATACTCTACGCTACACAACCGCGCGACCGGGGTATCTTCACGCGCTGAAACTAGCCGCCGCCGCCGAAAGATGACCGAATTAGAAGAGGACTCGCTAGTTGAATGGATACTATTACTCGATTCGCGTGGAGTAGCGCCTAGGTAAGCTACTATTCGCGAGATAGCCGATATCCTTCTTGCCGCCCGTGGCGAATCGCCTCCGTATATAGTCGGTATGAATTAGGTATTAAAGTTCCTAAATCGCCGTAAAGAGCTTAAATTAACCTATTCGAGACGCTACGATTATTAACGTGCCCAAAACGAAGATCCTCAGTCGCTTCGAGCGTGGTTTAATAGCGTGAAGCGTATAGTAGAGGAGAACGGTATCCTAGCGGAGGATATCTATAACTTCGATGAGACTGGATTCGCGATAGGCCTTATATCTGCGTAAAAGGTTATTACTCGAGCTAAATACTATGGTCGCCGCTCTATCCTATAGCTAGGAAACCGCGAATAGGTTACTACTATCGAATCTATCTACGCCGATAGCTACTCGCTACCGCTATGCGTGATATTTAAAGCGAAGGTCTATATCGCTAGCTAGTTTAGGTCGAATCTACCTAGCGACTAGCGAATCGAAGTCTCGAATAATAGCTAGACTACTAATAAGATTAGCCTTCGCTAGCTATAATAGCACTTTATCCTACTCATAAATTCGCGTATACGAGGTCGAGATCGGCTACTAATTCTTAATAGCTACGGTAGCTATCTTATACTATAATTCGATAGAATCTACGCGGATAATAATATTATACCGCTTTATATACTAGCGCATTCTTCGTATCTACTCTAACCGCTAGATATTAGCTACTTCGCACCGCTAAAGCGTGTATACGGTCGCTTCGTTAGCGATCTAGCCCGCGCTAGCTATAACTATATCGATAAGCTCGACTTCCTAGTAGAATATCTACGCGCGCGAATCGAGGCCTTTAAGCCGTAGACTATTCAAAATAGCTTCGCTACTACCGGTATCACACTGTTTAATCTAGATCGTGTGCTAGCTCAGCTAAATATCTCGCTCAATACGCCAACACTGCTAGGTAGCTAGCTAGGTAGCCAGCCAAGTAGCAGATCTAGCTAATTCACACCAAAGACGCCTAAGATAGCGATTCAGCTACAAAGACAGGCCAGGGTACTCAAAGATCTATTAAAACAGCGGTCAAATAGCCCTCCAACGCCATCAAAGACTGCTATAGATCAGATTATCAAGTATGCCTATCTAGCGATACATAGCGCTACGTTACTAGGCCAGGAAACAGCTACTCTACGCCACGTGAATGAAAAGAAACGCCAGAAACGTACACGCTCCAATCGGCAGATAGCTCACAAAGGTGGCCTAACCATTGCTAAGGGCCTACAGCTAGCTTAGCAGCCAGAGCAGCCAGTCGAAGATAGCCAGGTGGTATCGCATGAAGCAGGCGTATCGGCGAATCAGGCAGATTTGCCACGCAGGAGGGCTCCGCAAAGGTGTAGTGGGTGTAGGGAGATTGGCCATAAGATTAATCGATATAATAAGCGCTAATTTGAGATGAATTAATATTGTTTTGGTTGAGATATCTTGATTTAAAGATTCTTAATGGGGGTGGGTGTCCGGGTAAGCCGTGTGTCCGGGTGAGCGGTGAAGTACGTTAGTAATTAGTTATTATTAATAAGAAGGATTTAACTATAAATCTTTAAAACACTTAAATTCCTTAAACTTAGTCTTAACTATAATAACTAATGTAATAAGAGCGTTAAATTTAATAACTATAATAATATTCTAAAAATTAGCTAACTATTTTATATAAAAGAGGACCTAAAGCTTAATTAGATTTAATTATCTTAGATCCTAGAAGTATTATAATAGGCTAGGAACGATTTAATATTATAAATTAAATAGATTATATACTTATAGAAAGTTATTAACTTTAAAATCCTTAATTAGATTTATTTCTATAATAAGTTAATACTAATAAATTCTCTTTTAAGCTATAATAATACTAATTAACATAGCCTACTCCTCTAAAAATTCTATTAGTACTAATTCTATATCCTAAATTATTAAAGCTTTATAGCATTTAAGGATTACTATTAAATATATTAGTAAAGCGCTTATTTAGTAAATCTTATAATCCTAATTAACTAATTATTAGTATTAAGAAACTAAGTATATTTAAAAATCCTTCTTTTATATTTACTCTATTACTTTTAGATTTAGCGCTACTACTAGATATTCTAATTTATAAGACTCCTATCGTATATAGATATAATAGGATATTACCGGCTATAGGATATTACCGGCTATAGGATATTAACGGCTATAGGATATTAACGGCTATAGGATATTAACGGCTATAGCCTATTCACGGCTATTATTATATAATTTGCCACTTAATATCTTAACTATAAATACAGCCGATATCTCCTGCCAGAGGCCATCTGAACGATCATCCTGAAATATTCTTCAACATCACCAACTATTATTATCAGTCATCAACATTAATCTTTATTAGTAATCATCCTGATTACTTATCTTTATCTCAACCTTATTAATATCTACTATCTTTTAAGATAGTCCTTCGAACCCTTATCTACTTCTTCAACCTTACTTCCTATACGCCCTTATAGCCTGCTCACAACTCCTTAATCTTAGGTTATTTACTAAGAATTAGAACCTTCTTAGATACTATAACGCGAAGTTCGCGAGATATCTTTAGTAGATCTAATTATAATAATTCTACTATAACTAAATTTATAAAGAAATAGATCTAAATTAATAGAACTAATACGCTAAAGCTCTTACTAGCTAGAACTAAGAAGATTACTAGAAGGTATAATTAGATATACTAATAAAGGAAAAATAAGAGTACTAGTGTTACGTTATCTCCTCTTGAGGCTATACTTAGGTTTATGCCTTAGGCCGTGGGGCCTAATTTGATTCTGCCGAAACGGCGGTCCTTCGGCGGTGAGTCGAAGGCCGTTCGGCAGCACAGCTGGAAGGAAGCGCTATATGCGTGTTACACGATCTCCCTATATCTTATTCTGTCGACGACGAATCGATTAGAGATTGGTGGTCTCTCGATAGGGATTCGGCGGGGAAGCCGGCCCGAATGCACGATCTCGTATTACCCCTCCTTTAGCTGAATCGGACTGTATTGTGTGTGTCTTTAGCTATAGGGATGAATGTATATTAAATAGCTCTAGAGAGTGAGCTCCTTAAGGGGATCCTTAAGAAATAGTCTTTGACTTAATTTAACTTAGTGCTTTCTCTCCTACCTAATTAATAGGCCTTCTACCCTATAAGTAGATACTATTAAAGTTCTATTTCTTCTCTTTTGATTACCTAGGAGAAATAGCGCTAAGAACTCGCTTTACCCTCTCTACCGAAGAGCTCTTGAATCCTTCTTAACTCGTAGTAGAAACCCTAACTACTACTTAAGAGGAGGCGCTACCTATTAATCCTCTTACTAGTGAATCTAGTATCGATACTAACCTCGCGGCTACTTAAGTAATAATTAAGAAGCTAGAGAGGCTTAAAGAACTTTAAGATAAGCTAGAGACCCTAAAGTCCTAGCTTAGCTATAGCGCGATTAGTATAATACTAGTAGGTTCCTACTAAAGCCCTTACGAATCCTCTAGTAAGGATAGGGAGATTAAGCTTTAGAATATTCCTATCTTTACTCTTAACTTTATGCTCTAATAGCGCTAGGAGTAGCTCCTTAATCTATAATAATAGTTCGAAGGAGCGCCTATATAATACTATAATAGTCGATCCTAAATCCTTAGGGTACTTAGCTATATAGAGCCTATCTATCGGTAGAGATAGTACTAATATACTAACGAAAAGGGACTGACTCTCCCCTAAAACCCTAAGGATAACTAGCCCTACTTTAGGGACTAGACTCTTACCTTAATTAAGAATATAGCTAGCCTTAAGTCTAAGGTTATAAGCTAGCTTAAAAGGGCCCGGTAGCTAAAGGATAAGGACCCTTATAAATTCTACGCGCGCCTAGATACCCTTAAGAGATACTTCCCTAGGTCCGCTAAGAAAGAAAGGGCTCTTATCTTCTTTACGAAACTGCTCTATAATCTCTAAGATAAGATTTATCGCTATATTATTCGACTACTAGAGAATCGCGAAGAGATAATTAATATCGTATATTACTTCTAGGACCTAAAAAAGGCGGAGTCGAACCGTAAGCGAAAATATAACGAAACGACTAATAATCTATCCCGAAAAACGAACTCGGACCTAGTCTAGGGCCGCCCTTAGGGGTTATAGAAAGGTAAAAGATATTCTAATTAGAAGCCTAGAGGATAGAAAGGAAATAACGAATCCGCCTTAAAGAATAACTTAAACCCTATTAGAGAGGATAGGAAACGTAACCGTTACTATAACTATAATAGCGAAGAACACTACTCTAATAAATATCTTTACCTAAGAACGAAGGAACCTACTATTACGGTTTAAGCTATACGCTAGGGAAACGATAGCGAGATAGATTAAGTCCTACGTCTCTATCTTAACTCCCTATAGTAGGAATCCGGTCTTACTTTAAAATATCGATCTCTATCCGGAACGGCCTCGAAATATTCGCGGATCTAGATAGCGGAGCTAAAGTCGACCTTATTAGCTACGAATTTATAAAGAAATATAAGTTCTAATAAGCTAAACTCGCTATACTACTAGTTACTAGTATTAAAAGACGATAAACTCCTAGTTACGGGGTATAGAAAATCCTAATAACCGCTACTAACTTATAAGTGATTACCTACCGATTTATCCGCGACTATATAGCTATTAACCGCGACTCTCGCCTTTATAGAAGTCCTATACTCCTTTTAATAACTACTATCTATAACTATAATATCTATCTCGCCGGACGCCTTAGGTAGTAGTAGTTTAGAACCTAATCTTATAAGCTTTTAACTCTAAAGAAATTCGCTAAGATAGCTCGAGACCACGCTTATATTTTCGCTATAGTAAAACTTCCGGAAGAAGTATATCTACTAATCGACCGAAACGATAACGAAACCCCTTCGAAACCCTATTAATTACCCCTAGAACTAGGCGACTTTCTTGACGTATTCTCTTCGGAAAACTTAAAAACCCTACCCTAAATAGGTAGCTATAACTACGCTATCGACCTTATTCTAAATATAATAGTCCTCTTTAGACTAATCTACTCCCTCTTATAAAAGGAACTCGCGGAACTCCGCTAGTATATTAACGAAAATATAAAGAATAGCTATATCCGCGAATTAAAGAGCCCTATAAGGGCTCCGATCCTCTTTATACCGAAGTCTAATAGTAGCCTACGCCTCTATATTAACTACCGGGGACTTAATAAGATTTCGGTAAAGAATTAATACCCGTTACCCCTAATTTTAGAGATTATTAACCGGATCTCTAGCGTAAAAGTCTTTAGTAAGATTAATATTTAAGATACCTATTATCGAATTTATATTAAGGAGGGTAATAAATAGAAAACTACCTTTAGAAGCCGCTATAGGTACTTTAAGTATACTATTATACCCTTTAGGCTTACGAATACGCTAGTAACCTTTTAGAACTATATCTACTTAGCTCTTTATAACGTTCTCGATATCTTTATAGTAGTATACCTTAATAATATCTTAATCTTTTTAGTAGACCGCGACTCCTATACGAATTACCTTAGATAGGTACTCTAACGCTTAAGGAAAGTAGGCCTCTACGCGAAACTAAGTAAGTACGCCTTCTACTAAGATAAGGTTAAATTTCTTAGCTTTATTTTATCGGCTAGGAGCGTTTCGATAGACCCTTAGCGGGTTATCGATATCGCTTTATAGGAGATCCCTAAGATATACTAGGATATCTAGGTCTTCTTAGGATTCTATAATTTCTATTATAGGTTTATTAGAAATTATTCGCGGATTACCCTACCGCTTACGTCGCTACTTAAGGGGAGTAAAAACGGACGAAAGCTAGGGAAAGTTAACCTAATCCTTCGCGAAAGGATCGCGTTTTATTATCTAATCGTAGTATTTTAGTTAGCCCCGCTTCTACAGTATTTTAATCCGTCGAAGCCGATTCGCTTAGAGACTAACGCGTCTAACGGAGTGATAGCTAGAATCCTCTCTTAACCTAATAAGAATAGAGTATAGTACCTAGTAGCTTTCTAGTCGCGGAAGTTTAGCGGGGCTAAGACCCTATATAGGATACCGGATTAGGAGCTATTCGCTATTATTTACTTATTTAAATAGTAGCGATACTACCTAGAGGGTAGTACTTACCTAATTAAGGTATTTTTAGACTACTTAAACCTTTAAGCGTTTATAAAATAGCCGCGGCTAAATAGGAGGTAGGCTAGATAGTACTTCTCCCTTACTCTCTTTAACTTTATAATAAAATATCGCGCTAGGAAGAGTAATCCCGCGGATAGACCCTCTTAGTATTAGCTCCTAAGTAACTATAAGGTTAACTTAATCTCGCCGTTAAGTAGCCGGATAGCTCGCGGATTATAGGCGACTAATTACTACTCTATTATAGTCTAGTCGCTAACTATAAGTATACTTATCTCGAATATCCTACGCTTCGAAGAAAACGAAGGTAATAATAAATTAGTTAGTATAACTAATTAGGGAGAGCTTAGATATACGCGTTAGCTCCCTAATATATAAGTATAGCCTACTTATATCTCTAAGTAGGTATATCTTACTAAGATAGGTATAGACCTTAAGGAGCTTATTAGGTACTTATAGCGCGAAGACCTAGAAACTTAGTACTGAAAAGCCGTTATAGAGTCGTTAACTCCGGGGTATAAGGGCTAGAGTATAGGACCTAAGGGTCTTTTACGATTTACGAATCGTATATATATCTCCGCGGGGAGTAATCTTAGAAATAAACTACTAAGTATTTACTATAATAACCCCCTTACTAGCTATTTCGGCTAAACGCGGACCCTTAAGCTAATAAAAAGGAAATATTACTAGCTAAATCTCTACTAAGACGTCGTCGAATATATCTAGAATTACTAGGTCTATTAGGGTATCACCGTAAAGAGGTATAAGCCTTACGGAGAATTATAACTACTCCTAATTCTAATAAGGCTATAGAGTGAGATCTTAATAGACTTTATTACTAGCTTACCGCCGGTACTTCTTAACGAGAAAGAAGTCGATATAATTTTAGTTATCGTTAATAGGTTCACGAAATACTTACTATTTCTTCCCGTTTCGTTAACGATTATAGCTATAGAACTTACCGAGTTATTCTACTATTATATCGAACTCGTTTTTAGATCTCCTAAAGGTATTATCTCGGACTATAGTTCCTTATTCACTAGTAAATTCTAGTTAAACCTCTGTTACCTTACCTATATATATCTCCGTCTCTCGACGGCGTTTTATCCCTAAACTAATAGCTAAATAGAATATATAAATTAGACCCTTAAATACTACCTATAGTACTTTACCGGAGAGGAGTAGGTTACCTAGCTAAAGCTACTCGTAACTACCTAGTATATATATAATAACGCTATAAATATAATAACTAGCGTAAGCCCCTTCGAAGCACTTATAGGCTACTTACCTAACTTCCGGTAATATCTTAAGGGCGAGACTTCCTACGGAGAGGTCTTAGTAGTATCTATACGAATCGAGAAGCTTAATAAACTCCGTCTAAGGCTATAGAATTATTAGCGAAAGGTAGCTAAATCTATAGTAAAATATTATAATAAGAGTTATAAACCGATATAGTTTAATAGGGGAAACCTTATCGGCCTCTTAACGAAGAACCTTCGACTTAAGGGGAGTAGGAAGTTACTACCCTACTTTATCGGACTATTCCGAGTCTTATAGTTAGTCGGTAAGTAAGCTTACTACCTAAGCTAACCCTAATAATACGACTAAATCTATAATATCTTCTATATATCCCTTCTCGAGCTATAGCGGAAACCTACTTAAGAGGATAGCGAATCCCTACCGATACCCGACCTCGAAGATAAAGATAAATATAAAATTAAGGAAGTACGCGATAAGAAGTAAATTAGGAACGAACCCTACTTCTTAGTTAAATAGAAAGACTAGCCCTCTAAATATAACTAATAGATTCCCTAAGAAGATATAGTAAACGCTACCGAAGCGATTTAGTCCTATAGGAAATAGCGAGATAAAGGTAAAATAGGAGGCCGTAAGGATAGCGAAATACCGCTAAAGATAAAATAAGTAACTATAGGATCGACGCCGACTAGGTACTAATAAGATAGTACTGCTTAGATCTCTTCTACCTTAAAGGGAAAATCATCTATTAAATTCTCTACTAGCTTATTAGGTTCTATATCGCTCTTGCCTATAGCCGCGGACTTATCTATAATCTCCTACTAGGTATTATAGGCTACTATCGAAATATAGCTAATAAAAGCTAGTTTTCCCTACGCCTATAAGATAAATCTATCGTTACTAGGAAGTAGGCGTAGAAGTTTCTTCGATTAGAACTCCTTCTATATCTCTAGGCCTGCTCCGGCTTCTAGAGGAAGGATCCCTACGAGCTTAGAATAACGAGCTATAAGAAGCGCGTTATATTAACTCGAGGTTTTCTACTAGAAGGATAGTTAATAAATACCGAAACCTATAGAATATTAGATATACCTTAACCTTACCCTTATTCCTAGTAAGGTTATTCTCTTTCCGATACGCTAGCTCTATACTGTTAAAATAGTTATAAAGGTCTACTAAGGCCTTAGCGACTTCTAACCGAACTACCTACGGGAAGGGCTATTCTAGGAGGTTATCCTCCTTATCCGGATTAACTATATTATCCTAGAAACGAACCTTTATCTATCTTAGGATTACGGCTAAATTATAAGCGTCTCCTAATATCGCTATTATAGCCTACCTTACGAGTTAGTTCGAACTCTATACCGGGTTAGCAAAACTTACCGGAATATATATTATAGCTCTACTAGAATACTATTAATAAGCGATAGAAGCCTTAGTATCGAGGATATAATTAATCTTAAGGGATATATCCGTAGTCGCGTTAAAGTTCTTTACTAAGGTCCGGAGATACTTTATATACTAAAAGTATTTCGGTTTAATCGGGACTATATAGGTCGCGCGTGTTCGAGGAGGTATTATTAGGTTATCGATACTTACTTAGTAGAGAGAAGATAATAAAAGAGTGAGTGAAGATAGGGAAGAGAACTAAAGTAGCTAGAGGATACTAGAATAAGAGAATCTACTTTCTTTGTTTATCTATATATACCCCGCCTTATACTCCTCTATCTATAACTAGCTACTTAGCTAGCCTATTACCTCGCTACTATCGGCGCGCCTCTTTATTTAAACCACCGCTTAAGGGTAAGCGACCCTTAGAGAGGGGATAAATTATTACGTTATCTCCTCTTAAGGCTATACTTAGGTTTATGCCTTAGGCCGTAGGGCCTAATTTAATTCTACCGAAACGGTAGTCCTTCGGCGGTAAGTCGAAGGCCGTTCGGTAGTATAGCTAGAAGGAAGCGCTATATACGCGTTACACGATCTCCCTATATCTTATTCTGTCGACGACGAATCGATCAGAGATTGGTAGTCTCTCGATAGGGATTCGGCGGGGAAGCCGGCCCGAATGCACGATCTCGTATTACCCCTCCTTTAGCTGAATCGGACTGTATTGTGTGTGTCTTTGGCCATAGGGACGAATGTATGTTAAATAGCTCCAGAGAGTGAGCTCCTTGAGGGGATCCTCAAGAAACAGTCTTTGACTCAATTTGACTTGGTGCTTTCTCTCCTACCTGATTGACAGGCCTTCTACCCTGTAAGTAGATACTATCACAACTAGAAGATAATAGAATCTAAGGAAGTTTATTTTTTACTATTTCTATTAAAGATAACTACTTAGGTCCTAGTATATATTATATTATTACTAAAAAGATATAGTTAGTAATAGTTAAGATTCCTTCTATATATCTTAAAGCTATAAAAACTAATTTTATAAATTAATAGCTTAAGATAGAAAAAGTCTAATTAACTAAGATTACTATATTAAATACTATAAATCTTATTCTATTAACACTAAAAAGTACTAAAATCTTACTAGATAAATAGATCTATAATTTAAAATAAGATAGTAAGAGCTATATCTTAGAATTCTAAATAAGATAGATAGTTTATAGAAACTATTAAACCCTAGATATTAATTTTTAACCTAATAAGCGCTACACTCTTATTACTTCTAATATAATAGTAAAATTAGTTATTTTGTTTACTATACTATACTATTAGAAAAGAGAGTAATAAGATATTATAGGTACTTATTTAAACGCTATAATTAATAATTATATTATTTTTATAAAGTAACTAATAGGGTATAAATTTTTTAGCCCTTATAAAGAAGAATTTATCTATATCTTAAATTAGGTACTTTATAGCCTTCGTTAAGCTAGTTATTTATAGTATAAAGTATTTTCTAATAATTTAAAGGATCTTAGTTTAAAGCCCTTATTAGTTAAACTATATATTTATATTAATAATATATTTAGTATTTCTATTATTATCTATATAGATAATATCTTTTCTATAAATATTATTAGTAAAGTTTAATAGGTCCGCGAGGATATATTAGCTAAAAGAAAGCTTAAGATACTTCTCTTTAAAAGATTCCTTAGATAGAATATATTTAAAGAACCAGATAGTTTAATTCTTATAAATTAATAGGCTTATTTAATAGATTTAGTATATAACTATAGATTTAAGAATACTATATCTTCCCTAATTCTAATAAGTCCTTCTTAGAAGATTCCTTAATCTAATAAACTAAAAGGCGATACTAAAAAGGGCTCTTATTTAAAGATAATAAGTAAGATTAATTAGTTATTTATTAAAATATATCCTAATATTACTACTATTATATTAAAATTATAATAATAAGGATCTTCCCGAAGAAAAGAAGACTTCCTAGTATATAGACACTTAATTTAATATTTTATTAGTACTTTAGATCTTAGGATATCTTTTAGATATAATTCTTTATATAGTCTTAAAGATTTTATAGATTCTTCTTATAGAGATACTAAAGATAGTAAATCTATAGAAGTATATATTTCTTTATTAGCGTACCTATTTTATAGACCTTAAAGCGTTAAGAAATTATTACTATATCTTCTATAATAGCTAAATATTATACTATAAGTTCTATAATTAAGGAAGGCCTTTTCTTATCCTAGTTAGCTAGTAAGATATAATTAATTCCTAAACTTAACTAAGATAAGAACTTTAATAAGAATATTCCTATTTTACTTTATTATAACTCTAATAACGCTATTACTACTATTATAAATCCTAAATTAAGCCCTAAATTAATATAGATTAGTACTAAATACTACTTAGTTTAAGATATAGTTAAAAAGAACCTTATTACCCTAGTTAATATTCCTAGTAAAGATAATACTATAGATATCTTAACTAAAATAAAGCTAAATAGCGTTTTTTAGGAAGACCGCGAAAGATTATTAAAGATACGCTTACTAAATTATTAATTTACTACTTTATTTAATACTTTAAAGTACCAAATTAATATATTCGAGATTAAGATCTTCTAGCTATATATATTAGCTTATAGGCTAGTCCTAAGGGGGGTATAACAGAGATTCTCTCTATCGGCTATTACTATATTTACTATATTAGGTTCTTTCCTTATAGGATTTACCTTTTATAGCCTTTTAGGTCTTTTTAATACTATTAGCCTTTCTCTTTTCTCTACTATCTCGCTTAATAGCTTCGCTTAATATAAGAGATCTTACCTATCTTCCTTATATAGATCGCTCCTTATTAATACTTAACTTATTTACTCTATAATAAAGATATAGAAATTTAAATCTATTATTAATACCTTTAAATCTAAGAACGTCTGGAAACGTTTAGGGGCTAGGTCGGCTAGCAGCTACGCATAGGAACACTTTGGAAGAAGAAATAGTTAATTAGTCAGGGTAGTAATCTCTAAAGATCTCTAAGGAAGAAGAAGCAATCTGGCAAAGGAGAGGCCTTATATAGAGGCAGAGACAATCTGTTAATAGGAAACCACTAGTCAGAGATCTATAAGAAGAAGGAGAAAGGTATCTACCTTAAATCAACAAAGGAATAAAGACCTCGATCAGTCGTAATAATCTTTATTACCCCCCCCCCCTTAGGCTAGGCAGCAATAAGGAAAAGAATATCAAATAACATTAAGAATTAATTTTAGAATAAGTCTTTATAGTAAAGGATTTCTTATCTTTAATAGTCTTTCCCGATCCTCCTGAAAAACGCCTTTTAGTTTCGCTTTAGTAAGGATATCGGTAGGGTTATCTTTACTTAGAATATTAACTAGAGTAACTAGTCTTTTCTTTATATAGTCGCGAGTAAGATAGTACTAGGTACTAATCTATAAGAGTTTAGTAGCTAATTTACCTTAAGTAATAGTAGTAATTATATTAACTAAGTCGTAGTATAGACGTAAAGGATTATTATTTTAAAAATCCTTATCTTAGTTAAGAGGTTAAATTAGTTATATATTAGCGGTAATTTATATAAGGTAAAGGCCTTCTTTTAAAGTAGTACTTATCGCGTAATATTTAGCTATTATTAAAGAAGATATAATAATATCCTATCTTCGAGATAACTAGGAGATTAGTATACTAGTAAAGAACTATATAAAAGCTTTAGTTAACTTACTATCTTTAGCGTTACTATATAAAGAATTAATAAATCTTTCTAAAGAATAAGAGAGGTTATTTCTAAAAGGTAGACCTAACTTAATAGTACTAGTAAAGTAATATAAAAGATCCTTATAGGCGAGAAACTTGTCTCTTCTAGGCAAACTAGACTAGCGTTATAATTTTAATATAGTATAGGTAATATCTAGTCTTATTTTAATTAATAACTATCCGATCTTTCCTATCTTTTTAGCGTATTTAAGCTTATCTTTAGATTACTATTAGTAAGAATTATCTTATAGGATTAACTAAGGACTTAAAGGTATTAGTAATAGATTTAAATTTTCTATATCCTTATCGTAGAGTAAATAAGTTAAGTATTCTTATTAATTTATAAAGATATAACCTAATAATTTAATAATTATATTAGCTAAGAAATCTTTAAAATAGGAGCTTTTTTAATTATCGTTTTTATTCTAGGCTATATTAGATATTATTAATCTCTTTTTTTTTAAGTCCTATAGTAAGGATATTATTAATATAAATTAATATAAAAACTATCTTTTTATTATTAGTATAGATATATCTATCGGAATTAAATAGCTTTAAGTTTAACTAAGTAAGATCTATAGTAAAAACGTTATACTAAAGATAGTTTACTTAGCGTAGACTATATAGAGCTTAATTAAGTATATAGATATATTTAACGCTATTAGATCTATAAAATTTATAGCTAGTTAGTTATTATATAAAAATAACTCTATTATTAATTACTATATTAAGATATACGCTTATAATATCCTATTAATAAATTTTCTATTTTCGAATAGTAGTAGTTAAAATAAATAATTTTACTATAAAGTCTAAAGTAACTAAGGAATATTTTTTTATCTAGTTAGAAATCGATACCTAGTATTTAGAGGTTACTATAAACTACCTATCTTATATAGAATTTAAGAATATAGCCGTTACTATCCCTTTTAAGGTTATAGACCTATTTTCCTAGTAAAATTAATATCCTCTATAGTAGGTATAGAATAATAGTAAGGGCCTTAGCTATATTAATTTTCGCTAATTAAATTTTCTTAGTTTCTAACTATTAAGTAGTAAATTTTAAATTTATTACTTCTCGATAAGTATCTAGAATTAAGATATCTAAAGATCGAATTTTTTCTATAGTAGTATAATAAATCTCTAGCGAAAGATATCTATTATCTATAGCGATAGTAAGGTAGGAACTATATTCTTTACTTTTTAGATTAAGAATTACTTTAGGTAGTAATTTAGGAGCTATTCTTTATTATAAGGATTTTCTTAGTACTTATAGAGGTTAAAGGACATTAATTAGGTTAACTAAGGTTTTAATAGATTAACGATTAGGTCTTTCTAGTATTAAATACCTTTAGGATTTAGGTATTTTAAATTATTCTAGTATAATATAAAAATTTCTTAGGTTATCCGTTATTCTTAGTAATATTTAAGTATATTAAGATATTTTAATTAAGAGAATTAGTATATCTAGATTAGCTAGTAAAGTAACGGTTAATATATTTAGCGTAAGAACAATTTATTTTAGTTAAATTAGTATAATTATTATAGCCGGTAATATATTATTCTATTATAATAGGGGCTTTAGTAGTAACTCTTAAACCTTTCTATAAATAGTTAATCTTTAAAATTCTAGATTAGTAAGTAATATTTTATTAGTAATATTCTAGTCTAGACTTTAGGAAGTTTAAGTTAGCGTAGATTCTTCCTAAAAGGTAATATTATAATAAAGAATAACCTCTCTTTTTATAGGATTATAAATCCTATATAAATAACTATTTTCTCCTTTATAACTAACTAGATAACTAATCTATATATAAGGGTCTATCTTTCTAGCCTTAATTCGTTTTTCTAGTAGGATATATATATAGGCTTTTAAATACTAAATATATAAAAACCCTAAATCTATAGGACCTTATAGTAAATTAAGCCTCTTATTCTATTTCTTAATTAGAGACTTAGTATTACTTAGATAGCGTATATAATTTAAAATAAAGGTAATTATAATTATTACTTTAGGCTATAAAAATATAGGTATATTTAGCGTAGTAATTATTAGGGCCTAGGAATCTTATATAATAATATATTTAGTTAACTCTATAATACTATTTTACTTATAATTATATAGCGCGCTAATTATTACTTTATAATCCTTTTTCTTTAATCTAGGTAAGCTATTTATAAAGACCTTTCTCGTTATCTAGGCGCTATTCCCTTAGCCAGTATTTTATAGTATTAAAGATAATAATATAAAACTTTTTTATAGCAGAGAAAGACGTATCTTTCGTTTTAATTAGAATCGCCTATTATTATCTAGTAGCGTTATTATAAATTTTAATAATATAGTTAGTACTATTAATTCCTATAGGCTTATAAGGGTATAGATCTAAATAGACTACTTTAAATAGCTTAGCGGTATATCTTTATAGTAAGTAAGAAAGAATTTTCTTTAATTTAGCTAAACGATAGGGTTTATAGTTAAAATTATTATCTCCTTAGATATCCTTACTTATTCGATAGTAATTTATCTTTAAGGTAGGTTATCTAATATAGCTAAGTCGTCTATAAGTAAGTTTAGGGATAATTATTACTATTAAATAAGCTAGAGTAATAAGATTTAGAGCTCTCTATTCTAAGGTAATTAATAGCGTAAGAGTAGTTATTAGTAAAAATAGTATACCTCTTTTCCTATAGGCGTAAGTAAGAACTATTAATTCGTTCTTAGGGTTAACGAATTTATTAGTTTAATCCTTCTATCCTATCCTATAATCTTAAAGCGCGCGTATTATTAAAAATAAATTAAATTTACTATCTAGGAAAATTTTATATTTAACGTTAAGCTACTAAATTCGATCGGGGAATTTTAAATTAATTTAAGTAATTACTTTTCCTTAAGATATAAGGATTCTACTATCTAATATTTAGTATTAGTAGTCTAAAAAAGGTTAGAAATAAATAATAGTATCGTTATTAATATAAATTAAGTAAGAAGCTCCTAAATTAACGATCTATTCTCTATAGGTCTTCTAAAAATTAGTAAGAGAAAGACTAACGTAGATCCCCGCTGACCGGATCACACCGCTTCCCGGATCACCTACCCCCATTAAGAATTCTTAAATGAAGATAATTCAACCAAAACAATATCAATTCATCTCAAATTAACGCTTATTACATCGAGTAATCTTATGGCCTATCTCCCCACACCCACTACACCTTTGCGGAGCCCTCCTGCGTGGTAAATCTGCCTGATTCGCCGATTCGCTTGCCTCATGAGATACCACCTGGCTATCTTCGACTGGCTGCTCTGGCTGCTGAGCTAGCTGTAGGCCCTCTGCGATAGTTAGGCCTCCTTCGTGAGCTATCTGCCGATTCGAGCGTGTACGTTTCTGGCGTTTCTTCTCATTCGCGCGGCGAAGGCTAGCGTTCTCCTGGGATAGTAACGTCGCGCTATGCATCGCAAGATAGGCACTCTTGATAATCTGATCTATAGCAGTTTTCGAGGGTGACGGAGGGCTATTTGACCGCTGTTTCAATAGATCTTTGAGTCGTTTAGCCTGTCTTTGTAGCTGAATCACTGTCTTCGGCGTCTTTAGTGTGAATTAGCTAGATCTGCTGCTTGGCCGGCTACCTGGTGGCGTTGGCGTGTTGAGCGATATATTCAGCTTAGCTAGCACACGCTCTGGATTAAACGGTGTGATACCAGTAGCAGCGAAGCTAGTCTGGATAGTCTGCGGCTTAAAGGCCTCGATACGCGCCCGAGGATATTCTGCGAGGAAGTCGAGTTTATCGATGTGGTTATAGCTATTGCGGGCTAGATCGCTAACGAAGCGACCGTAAGCACGCTTTAGCGGCGCGAAGCAGCCAACATCTAGCGGTTAGAGTAGATGCGAAGAATGCGCTGGCATACAAAGCGATATAATATTATTATCCGCGCAGATCTTATCGAACTGTGGTGTAAGATGGCTACCGTGGCCATCAAGAATCAGTAGCCGATATCGACCTCGTACACACGAATTTGTGTGTGGGATAAAGTGCTTTTGTAGCCAGCGAAGGCCTATCTCATCGGTAGTCCAGCTATTATTCGAGACTTCGATTCGCCAATCGCTAGGTAGATTTGATTCAAACCAGCCAGAGATATACATCTTCCCTACAAATATCACGCATGGCGGTAGCGAGTAGCCATCAGCGCAGATAGCTTCGATAGCAGTAACCCATTCGCAGTTTCCTGGCTATAGGATAGAGCGGCGACCGTAGTATTCAGCTCGAGTAATCACCTTTTGCGCAGATATAAGGCCCATCGCGAATCCAGTCTCATCAAAGTTATAGATATCCTCCGCTAGGATACCATTCTCCTCCACTACGCGCTTCACGGTATTAAACCACGCTCGAATCGACCGAGGATCTTCGTTTTGGGCACGTTGGTAATCGTAGCGTCTCGCGAAGCATGAGCGTATCTCGTCGCGTCGCTTAATGAATTTTGAAGCCCAATTCTTTCCAATAGTAGCAGTAGGGTAGCTACCACGTGCAGCCAGTAGGATATCAGCCATCTCTCGCAGATTAGATGACCTAGGCGCTGCTCCACGTGCATCCATAGAGAGTATCCATTCAACAAGCAAATCCTCTTCGAGTTGGGTCAATTTATGGCCTGGGTGGCGCTTCTCGACGCGTGCGAGTCGGCCGTCGGCACGCGCATGTAGTGTAGTGTAGGGTATATCGTATAGCTTCGCTGCGGCGCGGATAGATTTGATGCGGTCATTTTTGATATCATCAAGGGCTAATAAGATCTTGCCCTCTTGGCTGGCCAATTTCTGCCAAGATTCAGAGCGTTTTGGTGGCATGGTAGGTGGTTGAAGAAGAGCATGTAGGAAGGAAGACGCGATTTTGGGTGGGTGATCCGGGAAGCGGTGTGATCCGGTCAGCGGGGATCTACGTTATAATTTATATTAAAGTTATATAACGTAATCCACGGCCATCTCGGCCACACGGCCAACTCGGCCACCCCACCAGAAATCACGCGTCTCCACCAACCCACCTAATTCAACTATCCACTATGCCACCCAACCGCTCTGAATCTCGTCAGAAAGCTACCGAGCAGGAGGGCAGGATCCTACTAGCCCTCCAGGCCTATGAAAAGGGCCAAGTCAAATCGCTACGCGCCGCAGCGCAGCTATACGATGTACCGAAGACTACTCTACAGGACCGCGCCACCGGGATGGCTTCACGCGTCGAGAAGCGCTGGCATAGCCATAAATTGACACAGTTAGAAGAAGATTCACTTTCTAAGTGGATACTCTCTATGGATTCGCGTGGTGCAGCACCTAGGGCTTCTGCTATTCGAGAGATGGCTGATATACTACTCGCTACACGCGGTGAATCGCCAGCGCCTACAGTAGGCGTGAATTGGGTATCATCCTTCGTGAAACGCCGCGACGAGCTCCAATCGCGCTATTCGAGACGCTACGATTACCAACGTGCCCAAAACGAAGACCCTCGGTCGATTCGCGCCTGGTTTGATAGCGTTAAG
Organism: Penicillium simplicissimum; assembly: GCA_024706585.1. Taxonomy (NCBI): domain Eukaryota; kingdom Fungi; phylum Ascomycota; class Eurotiomycetes; order Eurotiales; family Aspergillaceae; genus Penicillium; species Penicillium simplicissimum. The sequence goes on from JAMZTW010000044.1 coordinate 3,194,067, forward strand.
CGTGTGGTAGAGGAGAATGGTATCCTAGCGGAGGATATCTATAACTTCGATGAGACTGGATTCGCGATGGGCCTTATCTCTGCGCAAAAGGTAGTTACTCGAGCTGAATACTACGGTCGCCGCTCTATCCTACAGCCAGGAAACCGCGAATGGGTTACTGCTATCGAAGCTGTCTGTGCTGATGGCTACTCGCTACCGCCATGCGTGATATTCGCAGGGAAGGTCTATATCTCTGGCTGGTTTGAATCAAACCTACCTAGCGATTGGCGAATCGAGGTCTCGAATAATGGCTGGACTACCGATGAGATAGGCCTTCGCTGGCTACAAAAGCACTTTATCCCACACACAAATTCGCGCGTACGAGGTCGATATCGGCTACTGATTCTTGATGGCCACGGTAGCCATCTTACACCACAGTTCGATAAGATCTGCGCGGATAATAATATTATATCGCTTTGTATGCTAGCGCATTCTTCGCATCTACTCTAACCGCTAGATGTTGGCTGCTTCGCGCCGCTAAAGCGTGCTTACGGTCGCTTCGTTAGCGATCTAGCCCGTAATAGCTACAACCACATCGATAAGCTCGACTTCCTCGCAGAATATCCTCGGGCGCGTATCGAGGCCTTTAAGCCGCAGACTATCTAGACTAGCTTCGCTACTACTGGTATCACACCGTTTGATCCAGAGCGTGTGCTAGCTAAGCTGAATATATCGCTCAACACGCCAACGCCACCAGGTAGCCGGCCAAGCAGCAGATCTAGCCAATTCACACCAAAGACGCCTAAGACAGTGATTCAGCTACAAAGGTAGGCTAAACGACTCAAAGATCTATTGAAACAGCGGTCAAATAGCCCCCCGTCGCCCTCAAAAACTGCTGTGGATCAAATTATCAAGAGTGCCTATCTCGCGATGCATAGCGCTGCATTACTATCCCAGGAGAACGCTAGCCTTCGCCGCGCGAATGAGAAGAAACGCCAGAAACGTACACGCTCGAATCGGCAGATAGCTCACGAAGGAGGCCTAACTATCGCAGAGGGCCTACAGCTAGCTCAGCAGCCAGAGCAGCCAGTCGAAGATAGCCAGGTGGTATCGCATGAGGCAGGCGAATCAGCGAATCAGGCAGATTTACCACGCAAAAGGGCTCCGCCAACATGTAGCGGGTGTGGGCAGATAGGTCATAAGATTAACCGATGTAATAAGCGCTAATTTGAGACGAATTAATATTGTTTTGGTTGAATTATCTTGATTTGAAAATTCTTAATGGGGGGAGGTGGCCGAGTTGGCCGTGTGGCCGAGATGGCCGTGGATTACGTTAAGATTTCTTTTATAACGTAATCCACGGCCACCCTGGCCACCCGGCCACCCTGGCCACCCCCCGAGGAATCGCGTCATCTCGCGTACCTTCCTCATTCAACCACCTACCATGCCACCAATTCGCTCTGAATCCTGGCAAAAATCGGCTAACCAAGAGGGCAAGCTCTTATTAGCCCTTGAAGATATCAAAACTGGCCGCATCAAATCGATTCGCGCAGCAGCGAAGCTATACGATATCCCACGCTCTACACTCCAAACACGCGCGAATGGTGTACTCTCTATCGTCGAGAGACGGCCACCTGGTCATAAATTGACCCAATATGAAGAGGATTCGCTAGTTGAATGGGTCCTCTCGCTAGATTCGCGTGGTGCAGCGCCTAGGCAGTCTACTATTCGAGAGATGGCTAATATCCTTCTTACTTCGCGTGGCGAATCGCCTCCATCTACAGTAGGCGTGAATTGGGTATCAACCTTCGTGGGTCGCCGCGATGAGCTCAAATCGCGCTATTCGAGACGCTACGACTACCAGCGTGCTAAAAACGAAGATCCTCGGTCGATTCGCGCGTGGTTTGAGAGCGTAAAGCGCGTGGTGGAGGAGAATGGTATCCTCGCGGAGGATATCTACAACTTTGACGAGACTGGCTTCGCGATGGGCCTAATATCGGCACAAAAAGTGGTTACTCGCGCTGAATACTACGGTCGCCGCTCTATCTTGCAACCTAGAAACCGCGAATGGGTGACTACTATCGAGGCTATATGCGCCGATAGTTATATACTACCGCCATGCGTGATATTTCAAGGCAAGGTTTATATCTCTGGCTGGTTCGAAACGAATCTTCCTAGCGATTAGCGAATTAAGATCTCGAATAACGGTTAGACTACCGATAAGATAGGCCTTCGCTGGCTACAGAAGCACTTTATTCCGCATACAAATTCGCGTGTACGAGGTCGATATCGGCTATTAATTCTTGATGGCCACGGTAGCCACCTTACACCACAATTCGATAAGATCTGCGCGGATAATAATATTATACCGCTTTGTATGCCGGCGCATTCTTCGCATCTACTCTAACCGCTAGATGTTGGCTGCTTCGCGCCGCTTAAGCGTGCGTACGGTCGCTTCGTGAGCGATCTCGCCCGCGCTAGCTATAACCACATCGATAAGCTCGACTTTCTCGCAGAATATCCCCGGGCGCGAATTAAGGCCTTTAAGCCGCAGACTATCCAAAATAGCTTCGCTGCTACTGGTATCACGCCGTTTGAGCCAGAGCGTGTCCTATCGAAGCTAAATATCTCGCTCCGAACGCCTACACCACCGGCTAGCCGACCAAGCAGCAGATCTAGCCAATTCACACCAAAAACGCCTAGGACCGTGATTCAGCTACAAAAGCAAGCTTCGATGGTTAAAGATCTGCTAAAGCAGCGGTCAAATAGCCCTCCGAGCCCATTCAACACCCTACTAGACCAGATTATTAAGGGCCACTCTATAGCACTACACAACACTACGCTACTAGGACATGAGATGGCTAGCCTACGCGCCGCGAATGAGAAGAAACGCCAGAAACGTACACGCTCGAATCGGCAGATGCCACGCGAAGAAGGCCTAACTGCTGGAGAAGGCGTACAGCTAGCTCAGCAGCTAGAGCAGCCAGTAGAAGATAGCCCGGTGGTATCGCATGACGCGGGCGAATCGGCGAATCAGGCAGATTTAGCACGCAGGAGGGCTCCGCAAAGGTGTAGTGGGTGTGGGGAGATAGGCCATAAGATTACTCGATGTAATAAGCGCTAATTTGAGATGAATTCATATCGTTTTGGTGGAGTTATATTAGTTTAAAAATCAGTGATAGGAAAGGGTGGCCAGGGTGGCCGTGGATTACGTTAGAGTCTAGGTTATAGATCTAGAGTATAATAAAAGAAAAATCTTAAGGATAAAAATAGTCTTTATTATTATTAATTATTAAGGCTATTAGATCTTTTAAAGTTATTAAATCTTTTAGGGGTAATAAGATCTTTTAAAGAAATAATAAGAAGGGATAAAGGGTTTACTATATCTATCGAAATATTATTTATATTTTAGGAAATAACTAGTTATTAGTTCGAATTTAGATTTAGTAAGCTATCTCTATATATCCTATTTATTATATAATTTTCTCTAATTATCTAGTAGAGAAGTATTTAGATATTCTTTATTTCTCTATAGGTAATTTACCTAAATACTAGGAACTAGTTTCTAGTCTAGGTAATAATATTTAATACTAAGGTATAGATAGGTTTTAGCTAGGTAGTCTTCTTATCTATAAAAGGTATATTAACTATTTAGAGTAGTTTAATTTATACTATTAATCTATTTAAGGATCTATTTCTAGATATTTATTATTTTCGGTAGTTTATTCTTAAGAGAAAGGAAATTATTTAAGAGACTATTATTATTATTAGAACTATTAAAGTTATTACTACTTTAGATCTAACTAAGGAAGTAGTAAATAGATTTTCGGAAGTCTTAAGTTTATTATAAATATTATTAAATAGTTAGAAAAGAACGATTAAGGTAATATTATCTAGATTAGGGTATTTTATATATAAGAAAGTATATTAAGCAGTAACTATTATATAGTTATCTTTAGAAATCCTAAGAAGAAGCTTTTAAAGAACTAAGAATAGTAATACTTAAATTCTTTAGGATAGATTAGCGTAAGTATCGTAGAGGGAATTAATAAAATTAGAGGTAGAAGTAAATTAAGTTCTTTTAAGCTATAAAAAGTATATATAATTAGATTTAGTAGCGTTATATCTAGTTATATTAAGGGTTTATTTTAACGCTTTAATATATTTATTAGTAAATTAGTATTTAAATCGCCTATTATCTACTATAGTATTAATCTTTAGTAAAATACTCTAGAATAGCTAGGCTTAGATATCTCTTAAGATCTTAACCTATTTAGCTATAGCGGCTATATTAGATCTCTTTAGATAATAAATATTAGTATTAATAAAATAGTAGAGATTTTTTTAAAGTAGGATTCTCTTTATATCTCTTAACTAAATATTAAATTTCTCTCTCTCTATTAATATAGTAAGGGGTATTAGAGTATATTTATTAGGTATATCTATTACCTATATCTTATTACCTATAATAGTCGTAAAGGTATAATTACTATAATCTTCCTTAGCTACTTATTTAGTAATAAAAGTAGGATTATATATTATATTAATAGTTAGGCTTAGGGTAGGTCTGAAGCTAAAGGTTAAATTAAAATAGTAAAAAATATACTTAAGGAGATACGTAAAAATCTAGTAAGGATATAAATTAATTTAAAAGAGATTAAGGAAATAAAAACTATTAATAGAAAGATTTTAACTATATTTTTAGATTTTTTAGGGGGGGTTTTAAAATAAGAAAATAATAGTAGAAGAGATACGTATTAGGCGTAGAACCTAAGAATATCTAGAAACGTTAAGGGGCTAGGTCGGCTAGTAGCTATATATAGGAATACTTTAGAAGAAATAGTTAATTAGTTAGGGTAGTAATCTCTAAAGATCTCTAAGGAAGAAGAAGTAATCTAGTAAAGGAGGGGCCTTATATAGAGGTAGAGACAATCTATTAATAGGAAACTACCGGTCGGAGATCTATAAGAAGAAGGAGAAAGGCATCTGCCTTAAATCTATAAAGGAATAAAGACCTCGATCAGTCGTAACAATCTTTATCAAAATCCTTCTTAGTTAATCCTATAAGATAATTCTTACTAATAATAATCTAAAGATAAGCTTAAATGTACTAAAAAGATAAGAAAGATTAGATAGTTATTAATTAAAATAAGACTAGATATTACCTATATTATATTAAAATTATAACGCTAATCTAGTTTACCTAGAAAAGATAACTTTCTTATCTATAAGGATCTTTTATATTACTTTATTAGTACTATTAAGTTAGGTCTATCTTTTAGAAATAACCCCTTTTATTCTTTAGAAGGATTTATTAATTCTTTATATAGTAACGCTAAAGATAGTAAATTAACTAAAGCTTTTATATAGTTCTTTACTAGTATACTAATCTCTTAGTTATCTTAAAGATAGGATATTATTATATCTTCTTTAATAATAGCTAAATATTATATAATAAGTACTACTTTAAAAGAAAGCCTTTACCTTATATTGATGGAGATTCCCTCCATCGGCTGTTGCCGTGTTTGCTGTCAGGATCTTTCCTTGTGGGTTTTGCCTTTTGTGGCCTTTATAGGCCTTCTTGATGTTGTTCTTTCTCTTTCCTCTACCATCTCGCTCAATAGCTTCGCTTAATGTCAGAGATCTTGCCTATCTTCCTTACGTAGATCGCTCCTTGTTAGGTTATGCGCCCGATCGCTGATTTTAACATTTGATTTAATATTGCCTTATTGGCTAAACTATTAATTCCAAAACCCTTGACTTGCCTTATACTAGTGTGTGGTGCTAGCTAAACTATTTGATTTCCTTACCTAGATCCTGGTATTAGATAAACCATTTTGACTTTGAACCTTCTCTATATTAACTAAAATAATATCTATTTAAGATTTAACCTTTATAAGGCTCCGTATAGCTTAGTAGGATTATTATAATTTTGTTACCGATACCACTACTATAGGCCCTATCACACAGATCACTAATACCCCTAAAGAATTTATCCTTAACCCTTTAGATCCCCTAGTAAATACCTAGGATTTTGATATTTAGCTTAATAATACTACCCGAATCCTTCGTTAACTAAATTTGCACTGCTTCCTTAATAGAGATATTAAGCGGCCTAATAAAATATCTCCTTAAGCGGCTAGATAGGTTAAAACTTTAAAGAAGATCTAGACCTAGCTATTTTAGTTAATTCCTAAAGATATTAATAGATTAATTTAAACTACTCGTTATCGTTATAACTTTACTAACGAATACGTTATCTTATTAAAAAAGGTCCTTAACTTTATAGGATATAATACTACTTATAGAGATATCGTTATATTCTAGAACCTTCGTCGCTCGAAATTCTCTTTACTAGTTAAATTCGTTACTACCTTTAGAGAAGCTTATACTAAGATAGAAGAGTGTATAACGATATCCCCTACGATTATTACTTAAATTATACTCTACGAGATCGAATCAGATAACCCTACAATAATAGCTATAAGATATACTGCCTATAAGAAGAAATTCGCTAAGATAGATAATTTTAAGACTAAGGATTTATTTAGTGATGAAGATTGTTGCGACCGATCGAGGTCTTTGTTCCTTTGTAGATTTGAGGTAGATACCTTTCTCCTTCTCCTTGTAGGTCTCCGACCGGTGCTTTCCTGTTGATAGACTGTCTTAGCCTCTATATGAGGCTTCTTCTTTGCTAGATTGTTTCTTCTTCCTTAGAGATTCAGAGATTGCTGCCCTAACTAATTGACTGCTTCTTCTTCCAAAGTGTTCCTGTGCGTAGCTGCTGGCCGACCTGGCCCCTAAACGTTTCTAGACGTTCTCATTTAGTTTATTTAATAAGGTTTTTAATAAGCTTTATAAGCTTACACTAATATTAGCTACGGCCTCGGTTACTAATAATAGTAATAAGACTAGGAATTAAGGTCGAACTAATAATAATAGTAAATACTAGCCTCTAAAGAATTCTCCCCTATTTACAAAAGGATCTAATAACTTTAGTACTATTAAGAAGTAGATAGAAGACTAGATTAACGGTAATAAGTAGATAATACCTAATAGTAATTACGCCTTTTATACGAGATCTAGTTACGTAGTTAAAAACTACTTATACCTTATTATCGAGTGCCGACCGGTGAACTAGAAACCTATAAAAGGTATTTAGGTAAATTTCCTATAGAGAAATAAGGATAATCTAATAGCTATATATCCTAACGATTATAAAGAAAGATTTAAGAATAGGATTCGTAAGGATAGTAGCTTAAATCCGCTATTTTTAAATTTAAATTTGCCTAGCTAGCTAGGTGCACTATTAATATTAACTCTAATATCTTAAATACCTTTATTAGTATTAACTACTTAACCCGTTATTATAATAAAACCGCTAACTCCGTAAATAGCTTAAACTAGCTAGACTACTTAAACTAGTTTAATTCTTTAATAGGTTCAACAAAAATAAGGAACTTCTGCTATTACGATTAGTAATAATGACGATTTAGAATATTACTACGGTACATTAGCTATTTATAATAATAATAAGGATATATCTAATATAGATAAGTTGTTAACTAATATAATAATTAATATTAATAACTAGTTTAACTCTAGATATAATTAATTAGGCCTTAATAGCCCTAATAGCCCTAAATATAACTTCGATAAAGGAAGACCGAGTCCTATAATTATCTATACTACTAGAGTAGACTAAAATATACTAATTCCTCTTTTAATAGTAATAGTTACTTATAGCCGAGGTAAATAGATCGTGGATTTAGGAGCTTTAAGAACGATTTATATTAATAGTGATACTTTAATTAATTTTTAGGCCTACTAAGGTAATAAAGGCTATAGATATTAGACCTTAGAAGATCGATCTCTTATATCCTTAGGTAAGGTAGTTATAAGAATTAATTTAGTTTTTCCTAATTGTGTTATTATTGACCTAGATATTAAATATGAATACGTTCTGGAAGGTCTATTTAATTTATTATTAACTATAAGGATATTCTACGATTATAATATAGGTTAGAAAGATTAGAAGAATATCTTCGTGGATCCTAGTAACGAGTTAAAGATTCTGGCTTATACCTATAGAAAAAGGGGTATACTATGTTTGGATACTTTATTAATTTAACCTTTATTAGCTACTAAGAAGAAGGCCCCTCCGCTTATTACTTAGGTATTCGCCTTTATAATAATAATACCTAAATTAGCGTATTTTAGACTAGGCTATATTAGTTAACCGACTACTAGGATTAATTACTATCGAATTAGTAATAATATCTATAGAGATAATATAATTAACTATAAACTATATCGCTAAGTAAAGGCTAAAAAGATTATCTCTTATATTCCGTAACTAAGAGCTATAATACTATAGTAATTTATTTATATTAATCTATAACTATATATTCCTATAGGTATTAGTAGTACAAACTATATAGTGATTACTATAGATAACAATACTCGATTTAGATAGACGTAACTAATTAAGAAGAAATCTAATACCTCGGATATACTTATTAAATTAGCTATAAGGAATTATAATATTACCGGAAGATAGCTATATAAGATTCGAACGGATAAAGATATAGGTCTTTTAAAATTTATTAAGTAGATTAAAGAAAAAGGATCGGTTATTACTCTTATTATACCTTATACTTATAAGTAAAATAGTATTACTAAAGTCTCTAGCTATATTATTATATAGGGTACTAGGGCTTTAATAATTACTACTCTAAACGCTCTAGCTTATCTCTAGCTAGAAGTTACTATTACTATAACTTACGTTTTAAATCGAATCTATCGCCTAGGCTAGGATAAATCGTCCCTTAAAAAATAGAATAACGGTTTAGGCCTTAGAAGAAGCGAGCCTATCGACCTAGGATTTTTGCGCGTTTAGTATTCGAAAGCCTATATATATATTCTAAAGGAAAAGCGTATCTAGGGCCGAAAGATATCTCTAAGGGCGTAGATTAGTTATTTAGTTAGCTATAAAGGAGAAAATAGCTACTAGTACCGGATCTACGACCCTACTAAAAGGTAGATTATTATTCGACGTGATATTACCTTTTAGGAAGAACTATTAATACTTCGAAGATTAAAAGATTAAGAAGAACTGTCTCTAATTATTAATAATAAAATTCAAGAGATTGCTAATAAAGAAAGAATCTATTAAAGAACATAAATCTCGTTAGTACTAATAACTAGTTATTATTAGCAAAAAGGATTTAATAATAAATTCTTAAATTCCTTAAACTTAGTCCCGACCGTAATAACTAATTTAATAAGAACGTTAAATTTAATAACTATAATAACGTCCTAAAAATTAGCCGACTATCTTATATAAAAGAGGACCTAAAACTCGACTAGATCTAATTATCTTAGATCCTAGAAGTGTTATAGTGGGCTAGGAACGATTTAATATTATAAATTAAATAGATCGCGTACTTACGGAAAGACGCTAAAATCCTTAAATAGATCCGTTCCTGTAATAAGTTGATTCTAACGAATTCTCTTTTAAGCTATAATAACGTTAATTAATATAGCCTACTGCTCTAAAAATTCTATTAGTACTAATTCTATATCCTAAACTATTAAAGCCTTATAGAATTCGAGGATTACTACTAAATATACCGGTAAAGCGCTTATTTAGTAAATCTTATAATCCTCATTAACTAATTCCTAGTATTAAGAAACTAAGTATATCTAAAAATCCTTCCTTTATACTTACTCCCTTAGATTCGGCACTACTACTAGATATTTCGATTTATAAGACTCCTTAATCTTAGGTTATTCGCTAAGAATCAGAACCTCCTTAGATACCGTAACGCGAGATTTATAAGATATCTTTAGTAGACCTAATTATAATAATTCCGCTATAACTAAATTTACGAAGGAATAGATCTAAATTAACAGAACTAATACGCCGAAGCTCTCGTTAGCTAGAACTAAGAAGATTACTAGAAGGTATAGTTAGATATACTAATAAAGGAAAAATAAGAGTACTAGAAGATAATAGAATCCGAGGAAGTTTATTCTTTACCGCTTCTATTAAAGATAACTATCTAGGTCCTAGTATATATTATACTGCTACTGAAAGGATACGGTCGGTAATAGTTAAAATTCCTTTTATATATCTTAAAGTTATAAAAACCGATTTTGTAGATTAATAGCTTAAGGTAGAAAAAGTCTAATTAACTAAGATTGCTATATTAAATACTATAAATCTTATTCTACTACTACTGAAAGGTACTAAAATCTTACTAGGTAAATAGGTCTATAATTTAAAATAAGATAGTAAGGGCTATATCCTAGAGTTCTAAGTAAGATAGGTAGTTTATAGAAACCGTTAAACCCTAGGTATTAATTTCTAACCTAATAAGCGCTACGCCCTTATTACTTCTAACGCAGTAGCAAAATTAGTTACCTTACTTACTATACTACGCTATTAGAAAAGAGAGTAATAGGATATTATAGGTACTTATTTAAATACTATAATTAATAATCGTGTTATTTTTATAAAGTAACTGAGAACGTCTGGGGACGTTTGGGGCCAGGTCGGCCAGCAGCTACGCACAGGAACACTTTGGAAGAAGCAGTCAATTGGTCAGGGCAACAATCTCTGAATCTCTGAAGATCTCTAAGGAAGAAGAAGCAATCTGGCAAAGAAGAGCCTCATATAGAGGTAGAGACAATCTATCAACAGGAAAGCACCGGTCGGAGACCTGCAAGGAGAAGGAGAAAGGCATCTGCCTCAAATCTGCAAAAGGACAAAGACCTCGATCGCAACAATCTTCATCAGTAACTAATAGGGCATAGATTTTTTAGCCCTTATAGAGAAGAATTTATCTACGTCTTAAATTAGGCGCTTTATAGCCTTCGTTAAGCTAGCTATTTATAGTATAAAGTCTTTTCTAATAACTTAAAAGATCTTAGTTTGAAGCCCTTACTAGTCGAACTATACGTCTACGCTAATAATATATTTACTATTTTTGTTATTATCTACGTAGATAATATCTTTTCTATAGGTATTAATAGTGAAGTTTAATAGGTTCGCGAGGGTATATTAGCTAAGAGAAAGCTTAAAATACTTCCTTTTAAAGATTTCTTAGATATAATATATTTAAAGAACTAGATAGCTTAATTCTTATAAATTAATAAGCCTATTTAATAGATTTAGTGCGTAACTACGGATTTAAAAACGCTATACCTTCCCTAATCCTAATAAGTCCTTCTTAGAAGATTCCTTATCCTAATAAACTAAAAAGTGATACTAAAAAGGGTCCTTATTCGAAGATAATAGATAAGATTAGTTAGTTATCTATTAAAATACGCCCTAATATTACCGCTACTATATTAAAATTATAACGATAAGGATCTTCCCTAAGAAAAGAAGACTTCCTAGTATATAGAGACTTAATTTAATACTTTACTAGTACTTTAGATCTTAGGATACCTTTTAGATACGATTCTTCGCGTAGTCTTAAAGGTTTTGTGGATTCTTCTTACGGAGATACCGAAGATAGTAAATCTATAGAAGCCTACGTTTAGTTCTTTATTAGCGCGCCTGTTTTATAGGCCTTAAAGCGTTAAGAAATTATTACTGCTTCTTCTACGATAGCTAAATATTATGCTATAAGTTCTGTAGTTAAGGAAGGCCTTTTCTTAGCCTAGTTAGCTAGTGAGATATAATTAATTCCTAAACTCGACTAAGATAAGAACTTTAATAAGAATGTTCCTATTTCGCTTTATTATAACTCTAATAACGCTATTACTACCCTTATAAATCCTAAATTGAGCCCTAAATTAATATAGATCAGCACTAGATACTACTTAATTCGAGATATAGTCAAAAAGAACCTTATCGCCCTAGTTAATATTCCTAGTAAAGATAATACTGCGGATATCTTGACTAAAATAAAGCTAAATAACGTTTTTCAGGAAGACCGGGAAAGATTGTTGAAGATACGCTCACTAAATTATTGATTTAATACTTTGAATTACTGAATGAATGTATTCGATGAGATTAAGACCTTCTAGCTACGTGTGTTGGCTTGTGGGCTAGTCCTAAGGGGGGTGTGATGGAGATTCCCTCCATTGGCTGTTGCCGTGTTTGCTGTTAGGATCTTTCCTTGTGGGTTTTGCCTTTTGTGGCCTTTATAGGCCTTCTTGATGTTGTTCTTTCTCTTTCCTCTACCATCTCGCTCAATAGCTTCGCTCAATGTCAGAGATCTTGCCTGTCTTCCTTGCGTAGATCGCTCCTTGTCATATATAAATTATTATTAATATATAACTAATTTAACCTCTTAACTAAGATAAGGATTTTTAAAATAATAATCTTTTATACCTATACTATAACTTAGTTAATATAATTACTACTATTACTTAAGACAAATTAGCTACTAAACTCTTATAAATTAATATCTAATGCTATCTTACTCGTGACTATATAAAGAAAAGACTAGTTACTCTAGTTAATATTCTAAGTAAAGATAACTCTACTAATATTCTTACTAAAGTAAAGCTAAAAGGCGTTTTCTAAGAAGACTAAGAAAGATTATTAAGGATAAGAAATCCTTTACTATTAAATTAATATTATTCTAAAATTAATATATTTTCTTCTTCTTTTTACTACCTAGCCTAAGGGGGAGGTAATAAAGATTATTACGATCGAGGTCTTTATCCTTTTATAGATTTAAGGTAGATATCTTTTTCCTTCTTCTTATAGGTCTCCGGCTAGTAACTTCCTATTACTAGATTATCTCTATCTCTATATAAGGCCTTTCCTTACTAGATTACTTCCTCTTCCTTAGAGATCTTTAGAGATTTAGAGATTACTACCCTAACTAATTTAACTACTTCTTCTTCTTCTAAAGTATTCCTATATATAGCTACTAGCCGACCTAGCCCCTAAACGTTTCTAGACGTTCTTAAACTTTAGCTTACTCTTATTTTATATTCTTTTTACCCTTTTATTATTTATAATCTACTAATTAAGGTTAACTTATTTTATAATACTAAATCTAGCTTATTATTATTAATCTCTTCTTTATCTCTCTTTACTCTTCTAATAATTCTTATAGATCTCTCTTTTATACCCTCTTTATATTTCTAATATCGCGGCCCTTTAATACTATATTATATATATATACTATCCTATAGATTACCTATACTAAATATAGTAGTAAGAAAGATAGTAATATAGAGTATATTTTATATAAGATAAGTTATCTACTAACTAAGATAATTAGTATAGAGAAGAGGGCTAATTATTATAGCGTATCCCTTAGATAATCTTATAAGGAAACGTTAGTATTCCGATCCTATCTTAGGGATTAGTTATAATAGCTTAGGATTATAGAGTTTATATACCCTATTCGTATAAAGGAATTATACTAGACCGATTTAGTCCTAAAGTAGAAGTAAACCTCTATACTTAGTTTTCCTTAGAGATATATAAACTTAGTAATCTCTAAGATTTAGTCTTTAAGTTAAACTATCCTTTCCTTTCTAACTTCCTTCTTCTTTACCTAGTTAATAGGCCTCTATCCTAATATATAGTCCTTTATATCCTCCTATATCTCTAGGGCTATTCTTTTTATATAAGAGCTACTATCTACTATAGTACTAAAGGCTAATAATATCTAGAGATATCTTAGTCTAACTATCTATACTAATTAATATATCTTATATATATCTCGCTAATACCCTATTAATCTAAATTAGACTAATCTCTAAAATACTTTCTAAAGTTAATAGTAATCTAGACTTTAATAGAGATTCCCTCTATCGGCTGTTGCCGTGTTTGCCGTGTTAGGATCTTTCCTTATAGGATTTACCTTTTATAGCCTTTTTAGGCCTTCTTAATATTATTAGTCTTTCTCTTTCTCTATTATCTCGCTTAATAGCTTCGCTTAATATTAGAGATCTTGCCTATCTTCCTTACGTAGATCGCTCCTTATTAGGTTATAAGCCCGAAATTACTACCGATAATAATACCTAATTTAGATAGATATAACCGATTAAAAAGAAATCTAACGCCTCGGATATACAAGTATTTATTAAATTAGCTATAAGAAATTATAATATCACCAGAAGATAGCTATATAAGATTTGAATAGATAGAGATATAGGTCTTTTAAAATTTATTAAGTAGATTAAAGAAAAAGGAACGGTTATTACTATTATTATACCTTATACTTATAAGCAAAATAGTATTACTAAAGTCTCTAGCTATATTATTATATAGAGTACTAGGGCTTTAATAATTACTACTCTAAACGCTCTAGCTTATCTTTAGCTAGAGGCTACCGTTACTATAACTTACGTTTTAAATCGAATCTACTGCCTAGGCTATAATAAATCGCCGCTTAAGCAAAAAGAATAATAGTTTAGGCCTTAGAAGAAGTAAGCCTATTAATCTAGGATTTTACGCGTTTAGTATTTAAAGGCCTATATATATATTCTAAAGGAAAAGCGAGTCTAGGGCTAAAAGATATCTCTAAGGGCGTAGATTAGTTATTTAGTTAGTTAATTAGCTAACTATCTTATATAAAAGAGAACCTAAAACTTAACTAAATTTAATTATCTTAGATCCTAGAAGTATTATAGTAGACTAGGAATAATTTAATATTATAAATTAAATAAATTATATACTTACAGAAAGACGCTAAAATCCTTAAATAGATCCGTTTCTATAATAAGTTAATACTAACGAATTCTCTTTTAAGCTATAATAACGCTAATTAATATAGCCTACTTCTCTAAAAATTCTATTAATACTAATTCTATATCCTAAACTATTAAAGCCTTATAGAATTTAAGGATTACTACTAAATATATTAGTAAAGCGCTTATTTAGTAAATCTTATAATCCTAATTAACTAATTCCTAGTATTAAGAAGCTAAATATATTTAAAAATTCTTTTTTTATACTTACTTCTTTACTTTTAGATTTAGTACTACTACTAGATATTCTAATTTATAAGACTCCTTAATCTTAAATTATTCACTAAGAATTAGAATCTTCTTAGATACTATAATATAAAGTTCGTAAGATATCTTTAGTAGATCTAATTATAATAGTTCCGCTATAACTAAATTTATAAAGGAATAGATCTAAATTAATAGAACTAATATACTAAAGCTCTTATTAGCTAGAACTAAGAAGATTACTAGAAGGTATAGTTAGATATACTAATAAAGGAAAAATAAGAGTACTAGAAGATAATAGAATCTAAGGAAATTTATTCTTTATCGCTTTTATTAAAGATAACTATCTAGATCCTAGTATATATTATACTACTACCGAAAAGATATAATTAGTAATAGTTAAAATTCCTTCTATATATCTTAAAGCTATAAAAACCGATTTTGTAGATTAATAGCTTAGGATAGAAAAAGTCTAATTAACTAAGATTACTATATTAAATACTATAAATCTTATTCTATTATTACTAAAGAGTACTAAAATCTTACTAGATAAATAAGTCTATAATTTAAAATAAGATAGTAAGAACTATATCTTAGAGTTCTAAGTAAGATAGGTAATTTATAGAAATCATTAAACCCTAGATATTAATTTTTAACCTAATAAGCGCTACACTCTTATTACTTTTAATATAATAATAAAATTAGTTATTTTATTTACTATACTATACTATTAGAAAAGAGAGTAATAGGATATTATAGGTACTTATTTAAATACTATAATTAATAATTATATTATTTTTATAAAGTAACTAATAGGATATAAATTTTTTAGCTCTTATAGAGAAGAATTTATCTATATCTTAAATTAAGCGCTTTATAGCCTTTATTAAGCTAGCTATTTATAGTATAAAGTATTTTCTAATAATTTAAAGGATCTTAGTTTAAAGCCCTTACTAGTCGAACTATATATTTATACTAATAATATATTTACTATTTTTATTATTATCTATATAGATAATATCTTTTCTATAGGTATTAATAGTAAAGTTTAATAGATTCGCGAGGGTATATT
This sequence comes from Penicillium simplicissimum, assembly GCA_024706585.1. Lineage (NCBI taxonomy): Eukaryota > Fungi > Ascomycota > Eurotiomycetes > Eurotiales > Aspergillaceae > Penicillium > Penicillium simplicissimum. The sequence continues at coordinate 3,210,049 of JAMZTW010000044.1, forward strand.
AGTTAGCTAAGAGAAAGCTTAAGATATTTCCCTTTAAAGGATTTCTTAGATATAATATATTTAAAGAACTAGATAGCTTAATTCTTATAAATTAATAAGCTTATTTAATAGATTTAGTATATAACTATAGATTTAAAAATACTATATCTTCCTTAATCCTAATAAGTCCTTCTTAGAGGATTCCTTAATTTAATAAACTAAAAAGTAATACTAAAAAGAGTCCTTATTTAAAGATAATAGATAAGATTAGTTAATTATCTATTAAAATACGCCCTAATATTACCACTATTATATTAAAATTATAATAATAAGGATCTTCCCTAAGAAAAGAAGACTTCTTAGTATATAGAGACTTAATTTAATATTTTACTAATACTTTAGACCTTAAGATACCCTTTAGATATAATTCCTCGCGAGGTCTTAAAGGTTTTATAGATTCTTCTTATAGGGATACTAAAGATAGTAAATCTATAGAAGTATATATTTAGTTCTTTACTAGCGTATCTATTTTATAGGCCTTAAAGCGTTAAGAAATTATTACTACTTCTTCTATAATAGCTAAATATTATACTATAAGTTCTATAGTTAAGGAAAGCCTTTTCTTAGCCTAGTTTTACTAATAAGATATAATTAATTCCTAAACTTAACTAAGATAAGAACTTTAATAAGAATATTCCTATTTTACTTTATTATAACTCTAATAATACTATTACTACCGTTATAAATCCTAAATTAAGCCCTAAATTAATATAGATTAGTATAAAATATTACTTAATTTCAGATATAGTTAAGAAGAACCTTATTACCCTAATAAATATTCCTAGTAAAGATAATACTATAGATATCTTAACTAAAATAAAGCTAAATAGCGTTTTTTAGGAAGACCGCGAAAGATTATTAAAGATACGCTTACTAAATTATTAATTTACTACTTTATTTAATACTTACTAGATTTAATATATTCGATATAAGTATTTATAATAAGATTAAGACCTTCTAGCTACGTGTATTAGCTTATATGCTAGTCCTCAGGGGGGTATAATAGAGATTCCCTCTATCGGCTATTACTGTGTTTACCGTGTTAGGATCTTTCCTTATAGGATTTACCTTTTGTAGCCTTTTTAGGTCTTCCTAATATTATTAGTCTTTCTTTTTCTCTCTACTATCTCGCTTAATAGCTTCGCTTAATATTAGAGATCTTACCTATCTTCCTTACGTAGATCGCTCCTTGTTAGTATAATACTACTAAATCTAATTATATACGCTTCCTGCTTTAAAAGAACTTAATTTACTTCTACTTCTAATTTTATTAACTCTCTTTAAGATATCTATACTAATCTATCCTAAAGATCTTAAGTACTACCTTTCTTAGTTCTCTAAAAGCTTCTCCTTAGGATTTCTAAAGATAACTATATAATAGTTACTATATAATATACTTCCTTATATAAAAAATATCCTAATCTAGATAATATTACCTTAATCGTTCTTTTCTGACTATTTAATAATATTTATAACGAACTTAAGACTTCTAAAAAGTTATTCGCTACTTTCTTAGTTAAATCTAATAACTCTAGTAATAATCTAGGAAATAATAACGGTTCTTAACCTAGAAATAATAATAGAAATAATAGTAAATTCCTTTCTCTTAAAAATTAGCTACTATAAACGATAAGTATTTAGAAATAGGTAAAGAAATAGATTAATAGTATAAACTAAATAATACTAAATAGTTAATATATATTTTATAGCTAAGGAGATTACTAAGCTAAGATCTATATATATCTTAGTATTAAATATTATTATCTAAATTAGAAACTAGTCCTTAGTATTTAGGTAAATTACCTATTGAGAAATAAAGATTATCCTAATACTCTACTACTAAATAACTAGAGAAAATTATATAATAATCGCCTATATAAAGATACTATACTAAATATAAATTAACTACCTTTATAGCTAATATAATAACTACTATTAATTATTTTATAAACTAATAATTTAATAATTCTAACTAATCTATCTATAATAATAAATTTAATAAATTCGACTAATAATTCTACTCTAATACTTCCTATTATTTCTAGTATAGTAAAAGAGCTAATAGCCCTAATAATTAATAGTAAAGAAGATTACTTCTATCCCTAGGGCTTTTCTTTTATAGTACTTTAAATTAATAATTCTTACGACTTTAATATAAACTAAGGTCTTTCTCTTACTAATTTTTAAACTTATAGCGAATAAATTATTAATTTAGGTACTTCTTACTTAATTTATATTCATAGTAATACTATTATATATTTCTAACCCTTTTTAGACTACTAATACTAAATATTAGATAGTAAGACTCTTATATCTTAAGGAAAGATAATTACCTAAATTAATTTAAAATTTCCTAACCGAATTTAATAGCTTAATATTAAATATAAATTTTTCCTAGATAGTAAATTTAACTTATTTTCGAAAATTTATACCCTCTATAATCTAGGGATAGGATAGAAAGATTAGACTAATAAATTCGTTAATCCTAAAGATAAATTAACTATTCTTATATATACCTATAGAAAAAGGGGTATACTATTTTTACTTATAACTACTCTTATACTATTAATTATATTAGAATAGAAGATACTAAATCCCATTACTTTAGCCTATTTAATAGTAATAATTATCCCTAAACTTATCTATAGATATCTAGGCTATATTAGATAACCTATATTAAAAATTTATTACTATTAAATTAATAAAGATATCTAAGGAGATAATATTTTTAATTATAAACTATATTATCTTACTAAGTAAAGAAAATTATATTTTATATATATTAGAGATATACTATAAAGCTATTTAAAGTAGTCTATTTAGATCTATACCCTTATAAGCTAATAGGAATTAATAGTACTAACTATATTATTAAATAATAATATAATAAGAAGATATTAGATAATTCTAATTAAAATAAAAGATACTTCTTCTCCTATTATAAAAAAATTCTATATTATTATTTCTAATATAATAAAATACTAGGTAAGAGAGTAATACCTAGATAATAAAAAAGGCCTCCGCTCTTAGATTATATAGATTAAAAGAAAAGATTATAAGATAATAATTAGTATATCTTATAACTATAAATAAAATAGCGTTATAGAATTAATAGGGTATATTATTATATAAGATTTAAGGGCCTTAATAATTTCTATACTAAATATACCTATATTTTTATAACTTAAAGTAATAATTATAATTACCTATATTTTAAATTACATCCGATAACTAGATAAAAATAAGTCTCTAATTAAAAAATAGAATAAAGGACTTAATTTACTATAAGCTCCTATTAATTTAGGGTTTTTATATATTTAGTATTTAAAAGCCTATATATATATATATCTTACTAGAAAAATATATTAAGGCTAAAAAGATAGATCATTATATCTAGATTAGATATTTAGTTAGTTATAAAGGAGAAAATAGTTATTTATATAGGGTTTATAATCCTATAAAAAGAGAAGTAGTTCTTCGTTATAATATTATCTTTTAGGAAGAATCTATATTAATTTAAACTTCCTAAGAATATTTAGATAACTAGAAAATCGCTAATAAGTTATTATTTACTAATCTAGCTTTCTAATAAATAATAGTTTAAAGATAAATTTAAGAAATAACTCTAAAGCTATAATTATAGTAAGATAATAAAATACTAACTATAATAATTATACTAATTTAACTAAAGTAATTTATTCTTTAACTAAATATATTAATAGTAATACCCCTAGTTAATTTAGATCTTCCTATTCTTTCTATTAAAACTATATAAGATACCGAAATTATCTCTTTATTACTAATAATAAAAATAACTTACGAATTAAAAAAATTTTATATTATACCTAAATAATTTAAAATACTAGAATCCTAAAGAGATTTAACCTTAGAGAGAGACTTAATTAAAATATCTATTAACCTAATTAATATTTTATAATCTCTATAAGTACTAAGAAAGTCTTTATAATAGTAAATAGTAGCTAAATTACTATATAGAATAATTCCTATATAAAAAGTAAGGAATATAGTTCCTATCTTACTATCTTTACTAAATATCTACTACTAGGAATTTATTATACTACTATAGAAAAGATAAGATCTTTAAATATATTAATCCTTAATACTTATTAAGAAATAATAAATTTAAAATTTACTAATTAGTAGTTAGAAGCTAAAAAAATTTAATTAACTAAAATTAATACTACTAATGTAACGGGCCAGAGCCCGGCAGTAAACCATGTGCCATGGCCGTATAGATCCGTTGACGGGAAGATTGGAGGAAAGACACCGCCTTCGGCAGAAAGGCCCTCACACCGTTTCACCACCGAGAAGGGGCCGTTTCCCTTCCCTCCTCAAGATGGTTGTAAACAGCAGGTTGGCCTAGTACAATTGAATCAATTCTGCTACAGCCCTTCACAACTAAAGCTTTTATTATTATTCTATATCTACTATAAGAGATATTAATATTACTAGGGAAATAGGTCTATAACCTAAAAAAGGATAATAATAAATATATCCTTAAATTTTATATAAGATAGATAGTTTATAGTAACTACTAAACCCTAGATATTAATTTCTAACTAGATAAAAAATATTCTCTAGTCGCTTTAGACTCTATAGTAAAATTATTTATTTTAACTACTACTATTTAAAAATAGAAAATTTATTAATAAGATATTATAAATATATATCTTAATATAGTAATTAACAATAGAGTTATTTTTATATAATAACTAGCTAGCTATAAATTTTATAGAACTAATAGTATTAAATATATCTATATACTTAATTAAGCTCTTTATAGTCTATACTAAGTAGGCTATCTTTAGTATAATATATTTATTACTAATCTTACTTAATTAGGCTTAAAACTATTTAACTCTAATAGATATATTTATACTAATAATAAGAAAATAGTTTTTATATTAATTTATATAGATAATATCCTTTTAATAGGATTAAAAAATAAAATTAATAGAGTTTAATAAGGTATAGAGTAAAAACGATAATTAAAGAAGCTCCTATTTTAAAGATTTCTTAGCTATAATATAATCATTAAGCTATTAGGTTATATCTTTATAAATTAATAGGCTTATTTAATATAATTACTCTATAATAAGAGTATATAAAATTCGAATCCTTTATCTATCTTATTAAGTCCTTCTTAGTTAATTACTTATACTAATAATATTCCTTAATATTCTAAAGATAAATTAGTCTACGCTAAAAAGATAGGAAAAATTAGATAGTTATTAATTAAGATATAATTAGATATTACTTACGCTATCTTAAAATTATAACGCTACTCTAATTTACTAAGAAAAGAAGATTTCTTTATTTATAAAGACCTTTTATACTACTTTACTAATACTATTAAATTAGATCTACTATTTAGAATTAATCCTTTACGCCTATTAGAAGGATTTATTAACTCTTTATATAGTAATACTAAAGATAGTAAATCTACTAAAGCTTTTATATAGTTCCTTACTAAAACGCTAATTTCTTAGTTATCTTAAAGATAGGATATTATTATATTTTCTTTAACTATAGCTAAATACTATATAATAAGTACTATACTAAAAGAAGGCCTTTATCTTACCTAAATTATAGCTAAGTTCTAATTAATTTAACCTCTTAACTAAGATAAAGATTTTTGAAATAATAATCCTTTACGCCTATATTATAATTCTATTAACGCTATTATTACTATTACCTAAGGTAAATTAGCGATAAAGTTATCTTAGATTAGTACTTAATACTACCTTACTCGAGATTATATAAAGAAAAGACTAATTACTCTAGTTAATATTCTAAGTAAAGATAACCCTACTAATATTCTTACTAAAGTAAAGCTAAAAGGCGTTTTCTAAGAAGACTAAGAAAGACTATTAAGGATAAGAGATCCCTTACTATAATTTTACTATTTTTTATTAATTCTAAAATTAATATTATTTTCCTTATCGCCGCTTAGCCTAAGGGGGGGGGGTAATAAAGATTATTATGACAAATTAAGGTCTTTATTCCTTTATAGATTTAAGGTAGATACCTTTCTCCTTCTCCTTATAGGTCTCCGACCGGTGCTTTCCTATTAATAGATTATCTCTACCTCTATATAAGGCCTCTCCTTTACTAGATTATTTCTTCTTCCTTAGAGATCTCTAGAGATTTAGAGATTACTACCCTAACTAATTAACTGCTTCTTCTAAAGTGTTCCTATACGTAGCTACTAGCCGACCTAGCCCCCTAAACGTTTCTAGACATTCTTATAGTTTAGACCTTAGAAGAAGTAAGCCTATTAACCTAGGATTTTTATATATTTAGTATTTAAAGGCCTATATATATATCCTAAAGGAAAAGCGTATCTAGGGCCGAAAGATATCTCTAAGGGCGTAGATTAGTTATCTAGTAAGTTATAAAGGAGAAAATAGCTACTAGTACTAGATCTATAACCCTACTAAAAGATAGATTATTATTCAATATAATATTACCTTTTAGGAAGAACTATTAATACTTTAAAGATTAAAAGATTAAGAAGAATTATCTCTAATTATTAATAATAAAATTTAAGAGATTACTAATAAAGAACCTATTAACGTAGTTTACCCCTAAGCGGATCACACAGCCAAGCGGATCACCCTAAAATACTATACTAAATACTATATTTAATTTATCTATATTTCGACTACTAGAGGTTTTTTTCGATTAAGAATTTAGATTATATATTTAATATAATATAAGAAGAGCATTATAGGATTCTAAGCTAGATAAAATGATTATTTAGATATATTACTATAAATTACGCTATATTTTTGTACCCTAAAACTTAAATATATATATCTCCGTTAATTCTTTTATTAAGACTTAAGAATTAGACTTGTTATCTTAAAATAGTATTAAGACTATAATCCTTTAGTATTTAATTATAAATCTATATAGTAGTTATAATATAAAGTTATAATTTATCGCACTTAGTATAGTGTTTTAGGGTAATCCGCTTAGCCATATAATCCGCTTAGGGGTAAACTACGTTAAGGAATATAAATCTTATTAGTAATAATAACTAGTTATTATTAGTAAGAAAGATTTAATAATAAATCCTCTAAATCCTTAGATTCCTAAAATTTCTTAAATTCCTTAAACTTAGTCCTAACTATAATAACTAATTTAATAAGAACGTTAAATTTAATAACTATAATAATATCCTAAAAATTAGCTAACTATCTTATATAAAAGAGAACCTAAAACTCGACTAGATTTAATTATCTTAGATCCTAGAAGTATTATAGTAGACTAGGAACGATTTAATATTATAAATTAAATAAATTATATACTTATAGAAAGATACTAAAATCCTTAAATAGATCCGTTTCTATAATAAATTAATACTAACGAATTCTTATTTAAGCTATAATAACGCTAATTAATATAGCCTACTCCTCTAAAAATTCTATTAGTACTAATTCTATATCCTAAACTATTAAAGCCTTATAGAATTTAAGGATTACTACTAAATATATTAATAAAGTACTTATTTAGTAAATCTTATAATCCTAATTAACTAATTCTTAGTATTAAAAAACTAAGTATATTTAATAATCTTTCTTTTATATTTACTCCTTCCTTAATAAATTTAGTACTACTACTAGATATTTTATTTTAATTTATAAGACTCTTTAATCTTAGGTTATTTACTAAGAATTAGAATCTCCTTAGATACTATAATATAAGATTTATAAGATATCTTTAGAAGATCTAATTATAATAATCTTACTATAGCTAAATTTATAAATAAGATCTAATTAATAGAACTAATATATTAGAGTTCTTATTAGCTAGAACTAAGAAGACTACTAAAAGATATAATTAGATATACTGATAAAGGAAAAATAAGGATATTAGAAGATAATAGAATTTAAGGAAGTTTATTCTTTACTATCTCTATTAAAGATAATTATCTAGGTCCTAATATATACTATATTACTACTAAAAAGATATAATTAGTAATAATTAAAATTCCTTTTATATATCTTAAAGCTATAAAAACCGATTTTATAGATTAATAGCTTAAGGTAGAAAAAGTCTAATTAACTAAGATTACTATATTAAATACTATAAATCTTATTTTACTACTACTAAAGGATACTAAAATCTTACTAGATAAATAGATCTATAATTTAAAATAGGATAATAAAGGCTATATTTTAGAATTTTAAGTAAGATAGATAGTTTATAGAAATTATTAAACCCTAGATATTAATTTCTAACCTAATAAGCGCTATATCCCTATTACTTCTAATATAATAGTAAAATGAGTTATTTTACTTATTAAACTATATTATTAGAAAAGAGAGTAATAAGATATTATAGGTACTTATTTAAATACTATAATTAATAATTATATTATTTTTATAAATCAACTAATAGGGTATAGCTTCTTTAATCTTTATAGAGAAGAATTTATCTATATCTTAAATTAGATACTTTATAGCCTTTATTAAGCTAGTTATTTATAGTATAAGATATTTTCTAATAACTTAAAGGATCTTAGTTTAAAGCCTTTACTAGTTAAACTATACATTTATACTAATAATATATTTACTATTTTTATTATTATTTATATAGATAATATCTTCTCTATAGGTATTAATAATAAAGTTTAATAGGTCTATAAGGATATATTAGCTAAAAAAAAGCTTAAGATACTTCTCTTTAAAAGATTCCTTAAATATAATATATCTAAAGAACTAGATAGCTTAATTCTTATAAATTAATAAGCCTATTTAATAGATTTAGTATATAACTATAGATTTAAAAATACTATACTTTCCCTAATCCTAATAAGTCCTTCCTAGAAGATTCCTTAACCTAATAAACTAAAAAGTAATACTAAAAAGGGTTCTTATTTAAAGATAATAAGTAAGATTAGTTAGTTATCAATTAAAATATATCCTAATATTATTATTACTATATTAAAGTTATAATAATAAGGATCTTCTCTAAGAAAAGAAGACTTCTTAGTATATAGAGACTTAATTTAATATTTTACTAATACTTTAGACCTTAAGATACCCTTTAGATATAATTCCTCGCGAGGTCTTAAAGGTTTTATAGATTCTTCTTATAGGGATACTAAAGATAGTAAGTCTATAGAAGCCTATATTTAGTTTTTTATTAGTATACCTATTTTATAGGCCTTAAAACGTTAAGAAATCATTACTACTTCTTCTATAGTAACTAAATATTATACTATAGGTTCTATAGTTAAAGAAGGTCTTTTCTTAGCCTAGTTAGCTAGTAAGATATAATTAATTCCTAGACTTAACTAAGATAAGAACTTTAATAAGAATATTCCTATTTTACTTTATTATAACTCTAATAACGCTATTACTACTATTATAAATCCTAAGTTAAGCCCTAAATTAATATAGATTAGTATAAGATACTATCTAGTTTAAGATATAGTTAAAAAGAATCTTATTATCCTTATTAATATTCTTAGTAAAGATAATACTATAGATATCTTAACTAAAATAAAGCTAAATAGCGTTTTTTAGGAGGACTAAGAAAGATTATTAAAGATACGCTTACTAAATTATTAATTTACTACTTTATTTAATACTTTAATTTACTATATTTAATATATTCGATATATATATTTATAATAAGATTAAGACCTTCTAGCTATATATATTAGCTTATAGGCTAGTACTAAGAGAGGTATAATAGAGATTCCCTCTATTAGCTATTACTATATTTACTATATTAGGATCTTTCCTTATAGGATTTACCTTTTATAGCCTTTTTAGGTCTTCTTAATATTATTAGCCTTTCTCTTTCTCTACTATCTTACTTAATAGCTTTACTTAATATTAGAGATCTTACCTATCTTCCTTATATAGATCGCTCCTTATTACTAATATAATATAGTATCCTAAATAGAGTAAGAATATATAGTCTTAGCTAGGCTTAGATAGTTATTATACTAGATAGTTATTAAGAATATCTAGAAACGTTTAGGGGCTAGATTAGCTAGTAGCTTTATATAGGAATACTTTAGAAGAAGAAGAAGTAGTTAAATTAGTTAGAGTAGTAATCTCTAAATCTCTAAAGATCTCTAAGGAAGAGGAAGTAATCTAGTAAGGAAAGGCCTTATATAGAGATAGAGATAATCTAGTAATAGGAAGTTACCGGTCGGAGACCTATAAGAAGAAGGAAAAAGGTATCTACCTTAAATCTATAAAAGGATAAAGACCTTAATTATAATAATCTTTATTACTCCTCTCTTAGGCTAGGTAATAAAAAGAAGAAGAAAATATATTAATTTTAGAATAATATTAATTTAATAGTAGAGGATTTTCTATCCTTAATAATCTTTCTTAGTCTTCTTAGAAAACGCCTTTTAGCTTTACTTTAGTAAGAATATTAATAGGGTTATCTTTACTTAGAATATTAACTAGAGTAACTAGTCTTTTCTTTATATAGTTATAAGTAAGATAGTACTAGATATTAATCTATAAGAGTTTTGTAGCTAATTTATCTTAAGTAATAGTAGTAATTATATTAACTAAGTTATAGTATAGATATAAAAGATTATTATTTTAAGAATCCTTATCTTAGTTAAGAGATTAAATTAGTTATATATTAGCGATAATTTATATAAGATAAAGGCCTTCTTTTAAAGTAGTACTTATTATATAATATTTAGCTATTATTAATAAAGATATAATAATATCCTATCTTTAAGATAACTAAGAGATTATATCAGACTTCGTGATATTGCCTTAGGCAGAGTAGCTAAAGCGCTGAAGTCCGCTGAGTTGCCAGTGTCACGTGACGTAGATACGTGCTGGCAGTCAGTATATAGGGTTCTAAGGCGTAAAGATTTCACCTAAAGATAGAAGATAAGATGAATGGCTCTAGGCGGTCTAGTAGCTAGTAAGGTAAGACTTAAGATAAGAAGGACTCAAATAAGTAGGGATCTATAAGGTTAACTAAGATTCAACTAAGATAGATTCAACTGACTAATATAGATATATATAATAAGATAGCTATATTTATAGCCAACATGACGGTATAGAAAGGTTCGGACCAGAGTAGTCCGGGGCAAGAAGATATATTAGATAAATACGACGGGGAAGATAGATATTGCATCTGATATGTTGTTAGAAGAAGCAAAGACTAATCTGTTAAAGATTGATATAAAGAAGGGGTAACTTCTGCCGAAGAAAAGTGATAGATCTTTTTTGCAGAATAAAATAGGATGCCTAATGAATCAGAGAGTAACGGCTACTAATAGAAGGGTGATGCCTAACGATTTAGGTATCTATATATATAACGGTATTAGCCTAACGGCTTAGGCTATAATATATATATAGGCTAATAGATTAGTATATTAGTAAAGAACTATATAAAAGCTTTAGTTAATTTACTATCTTTAGTATTACTATATAAAGAATTAATAAATCCTTCTAAAGAATAAGAGAGATTATTTCTAAAAGATAGATCTAACTTAATAATATTAGTAAAGTAATATAAAAGATTCTTATAGGTAAGAAAGTTATCTCTTCTAAGTAAACTAAATTAATATTATAATTTTAATATAGTATAGATAATATCTAGTCTTATTTTAATTAATAACTATCTAATCTTTTCTATCTTTTTAGTATATTTAAGCTTATCTTTAGATTACTATTAATAAGAATTATCTTATAGGATTAACTAAGAAGGACTTAAAGATATTAGTAATAGATTTAAATTTTCTATATCCTTATTATAGAGTAAATAAGTTAAGTATTCTTCTTAATTTATAAAGATATAACCTAATAATTATATTATAGCTAAGAAATCTTTAAAATAGGAGCTTTTTTGATTATTATTTTTATTCTAGATTATATTAGATATTATTAATCTTTTTTTAAGTCCTATAGTAAGAATATTATTAATATAAATTAATATAAAAACTATCTTTTTATTATTAATATAGATATATCTATTAGAATTAAATCTTTAAGTTTAACTAAGTAAGATCTATAGTAAAAATATTATACTAAAGATAGCCTACTTAGTATAGACTATAAAGAGCTTAATTAAGTATATAGATATATTTAATATTATTAGATCTATAAAATTTATAGCTAGTTAGTTATTATATAAAAATAACTCTATTATTGATTACTATATTAAGATATATATTTATAATATCCTATTAATAAATTTTCTATTTTCGAATAGTAATAGTTAAAATAAATAATTTTACTATAGAGTCTAAAGTAACTAAAGAATATTTTTTATCTAGTTAGAAATTAATACTTAGTATTTAGTAGTTACTATAAAATACCTATCTTATAAAGAATTTAAAGATATAATTATTACTATCTCTTTTAAGATTATAGACTTATTTTCTTAGTAAAATTAATATTCTTTATAGTAGATATAGAATAAAGTAAAGGCCTTAGCTATATTAATTTTCGCTAATTAAATTTTCTTAGCTTCTAACTATTAAGTAGCGAATTTTAAATTTATTACTTCTTAATAAGTATCTAGAATTAAGATATCTAAAGATTAAATTTTTCCTATAGTAATATAATAAATCCCTAGCGAAAGATATCTATTCTCTATAATAATAGTAAGGTAGAAACTATATTCTTTACTTTTTAGATTAGGAATTACTCTAGATAATAATTTAGGAGCTATTCTTTATTATAAGGATTTTCTTAGTACTTATAGAGATTAAAGGATATTAATTAGATTAACTAAGATTTTAATAGATTAATAATTAGATCTTTCTAGTATTAAATACCTTTAGGATTTAGGTATTTTAAATTATTCTAATATAATATAAAAATTTCTTAGATTATCTATTATTCTTACTATTAGTAATATTTAAGTATATTAAGATATTTTAATTAAGGGAATTAATATATCTAGGTTAGCTAGTAGAGTAATAGTTAATATATTTAGTATAAGAATAATTTATTTTAATTAAATTAGTATAATTATTATAGCTAATAATATATTATTCTATTATAATAGAGGCTTTAGTAGTAATTCTTAAACCTTTCTATAAATAGTTAATCTTTAAAATTCTAGATTAGTAAATAATATTTTATTAGTAATATTCTAGTCTAGACTTTAGGAAGTTTAAATTAGTATAGGTTCTTTCTAAAAGGTAATATTATAATAAAGAATAATCTCTCTTTTTATAGGATTATAAATCTTATATAAATAACTATTTTCTCCTTTATAACTAACTAAATAACTAAGAACGTTTAGAAAAATATTTAGGGGCTAGATCAGCTAGTAGCTATATATAGGAATACTTTAGAGAAAGGAGTAGTTAATTAGTTAGGGTAGTAACCTCTAAATCTCTAAGGAAGAAGAAATAATCTAGTAAAGAAGAAGCCTTATATAGAGGTAGAGATAATCTATTAATAGGAAAGTACCGATCGGAGACCTATAAGGAGAAGGAGAAAGGTATCTATCTTAGATCCATAAAGGAATAAAGACCTTAATTAGTTATAATAATCTTTATTCCCCCCCTTAGACTAGATAGCGATAAGGAAAATAATATTAATTTTAGAATATTATTAAAAAGAAATAGTAAAATTATAGTAAGAGATCTCTTATCCTTAATAATTTATTATAGTCTTCTTAGAAAATACCCTTTAACTTTACCTTTATAAGAATATTAGTAGGGTTATCTTTACTTAGGATATTAACTAATATAACTAGCTTTTTCTTTATATAATCTTAAGTAAGATAGTATTAAGTACTAATCTAAGATAGCTTTATAGCTAATTTACCCTAGGTAATAGCTATAATAGAGTTAATAGAATTATAATATAGGCGTAAAGGATTATTATTTTAAAAATCTTTATCTTAGTTAAGAGATTAAATTAATTAGAACTTAGTTATAATTTAGGTAAGATAAAGGCCTTCTTTTAGTATAGTACTTATTATATAGTATTTAGCTATAGTTAAAGAAGATATAATAATATCCTATCTTCGAGATAACTAGGAAATTAGTATTCTAGTAAAGAACTATATAAAAGCTTTAGTAGATTTACTATCTTTAATATTACTATATAAGGAGTTAATAAATCCTTCTAATAAGCGTAAAGGATTAATTCTAAATAGTAAGCCTAATTTAATAGTACTAGTAAAGTAGTATAAAAGGTCTCTATAAGTAAGAAAATCTTCTCTTCTTAATAAATTAGAGTAGCGTTATAATTTTAAGATAGTATAAGCGATATCCGGTTATATCTTAATTAATAACTATCTAATTTTTCCTATCTTTTTAGCGTAAACTAATTTATTTTTAGAATACTAAGGAATATTATTAGTATAAGAAATTAGCTAAGAAGTATCTGTTACGTTATCTCCTCTTGAGGCTATACTCAGGTTTATGTCTTAGGCCGTGGGGCCTAATTTGATTCTGCCGAAACGGCGGTCCTTCGGCGGTGAGTCGAAGGCCGTTCGGCAGCATAGCTGGAAGGAAGCGCTACATGCGCGTTACACGATCTCCCTATATCTTATTCTGTCGACGACGAATCGATCAGAGATTAGTGGTCTCTCGACAGGGATTCGGCGGGGAAGCCGGCCCGAATGCACGATCTCGTATTACCCCTCCTTCAGCTAAATCGGACTATATTGTGTGTGTCTTTGGCCATAGGGACGAATGTATGTTAAATAGCTCTAGAGAGTGAGCTCCTTGAGGGGATCCTTAAGAAATAGTCTTTAACTTAATTTGACTTAGTGCTTTCTCTCCTACCTAATTAATAGGCCTTCTACCCTATAAGTAGATACTATTATAAGTTCTGTTTCTTCTCTTTCGATTACCTAGGAGAAATAGCGCTAAGAACTTGCTCTACCCCCTCTACTAAAGAGCTCTTGAATCCTTCTCGACTTATAGTAGAAACCCTAACTACTACTTAAGAGGAGGCGCCGCCTATTAATCCCCTTACTAGTAAATCTAGTATCGACGCTAACCTCGCGGCTACTTAAGTAATAATTAAGAAGCTAGAGAGGCTTAAAGAACTTTAAGATAAGCTAGAGACCCTAAAGTCCTAGCTTAGCTATAGCGCGATTAGTATAATACTAGTGGGTTCCTATCGAAGCCCTCACGAATCCTCTAGTAAGGATAGGGAGATTAAGCTTTAGAATATTCCTATCTTTACCCTTAACTTTACGCTCTAATAGCGCTAGGAGTAGCTCCTTAATCTATAATAATAGTTCGAAGGAGTGCCTATACGATACTACGATAGTCGATCCTAAATCCTTAGGGTACTTAGCTATAGAGCCTATCTATCGGTAGAGATAGTACTGATATACTAATAAAAAGGGACTGACTCTCCCCCGAAACCCTAAGGATAACTAGCCCTACTTTAGGGACTAGACTCTTACCTTAATTAAGAATATAGCTAGCCTTAAGTCTAAGGTTATAAGCTAGCTTAAAAGGGCCTAGTAGCTAAAGGATAAGGACCCTCGTGAATTCTACGCGCGCCTAGATACCCTTAAGAGATACTTCCCTAGGTCCGCTAAGAAGGAAAGGGCTCTTATCTTCTTTACGAAACTACTCTATAATCTCTAAGATAAGATTCGTCGCTATATTATTTAACTACTAGAGAATCGCGAAGAGATAATTAATATTATATATTACTTCTAGGACCTAAAAAAGTCGGAGTCGAACTGTAAGCGAAAACGTAACGAAACGACCGATAATCTACCCCGAAAAACGAACTCGGACCTAGCCTAGGGCTACTCTCGGGGATTATAGAAAGGTAAAAGATATTCTAATTAGAAGCCTAGAGGATAGAAAGGAAATAACGAATCTATCTTAAAGGATAACTTAAACCCTATTAGAGGGGATAGGAAACGTAACCGTTACTATAACTATAATAGCGAAGAATACTACTCTAATAAATACCCTTACCTAAGAACGAAGGAACCTACTATTACGGTTTAAGCTATACGCTAGGGAAACGATAGCGAGACGGATTAAGTCCTATACCTCTATCTTAACTCCCTATAGTAGGAATCCGGTCTTACTTTAAAATATCGATCTCTATCCGGAATAGCCTCGAAATATTCGCGGATTTAGATAGTAGAGCTAAAGTCGACCTCGTTAGCTACGAATTTATAAAGAAATATAAGTTCTAATAAGCTAAACTCGCTATACTACTAGTTACTAGTATTAAAAGATAATAAACTCCTAGTTATAGGGTATAGAAAATCCCGATAACTACTACCGACTCACGAGGGATTACCCGCTAATTTACCCGCGACTATATAGCTATTAACCGCGACTCTCGCCTTTATAGAAGTCCTATACTCCTTTTAATAACTACTATCTATAACTATAATATCTATCTCGCCGGACGCCTTAGGTAGTAATAGTTTAGAACCTAATCTTATAAGCTTTTAACCCTAAAGAAATTCGCTAAGGTAGCTCGAAACCATGCTTATATTTTCGCTATAGTAAAACTTCTAGAAGAAGTATATCTACTAATCGACTAAAACGATAACGAAACCCCTTCGAAACCCTATTAATTATCCCTAGAACTAGGTAACTTTCTCGATATATTCTCTTTAGAAAACTTAAAAACCCTACCCTAAATAGGTAGCTATAACTACGCTATCGATCTTATTCTAAATATAACAGTCCCCTTTAGACTAATCTACCCCCTCTTATAAAAGGAACTCGCGGAACTCCGCTAGTATATCGATAAAAATATAAAGAATAGCTATATCCGCGAATTAAAGAGCCCTATAGAGGCTCTAATCCTCTTTATACCGAAGTCTAATAGTAGCCTACGCCTCTACGTTAACTACCGGGGACTTAATAAGGTTTCGGTAAAGAATCGATACCTATTACCCCTAATTTCAGAGATTATTAACCGGATCTCTAGCGTAAAAGTCTTTAGTAAGATTAATATTTAAGACGCCTATTATCGAATTCGTATTAAGGAGGATAATAAGTAGAAAACTACCTTTAGAACCCGCTACGGGTACTTTAAGTATACTATTATACCCTTCGGGCTTACGAATACGCTAGTAACCTTTTAGAACTATATCTACTTAGCTCTTTATAATATTCTCGATATCTTTATAGTAGCGTACCTTAATAATATCTTAATCTTTTCGGTAGACCGCGACTCCTATACGAATCACCTTAGATAGGTACTCTAACGCTTAAGGAAAGTAGGCCTCTACGCGAAACTAAGTAAGTGCGCCTTCTACTAAGATAAGGTTAAATTTCTTAGCTTCGTTTTATCGGCTAGGGGTGTTTCGATAGACCCTTAGTAGGTTATCGATATCGCTTTATAGGAGGTCCCTAAGATATACCGGGATATCTAGGTCTTCTTAGGATTCTGTAATTTCTATTATAGGTTTATTAGAAATTATTCGCGGATTACCTTACTACTTACGTCGCTACTTAAGGGGAGTAAAAACGGACGAAAGCTAGGGAAAGTTAATCTAATCCTTCGCGAAAGGATCGCGTTTTATCGTCTAATTATAGTATTTTAGTTAGCCCTACTTCTATAGTATTTTAACCTATCGAAGCCGATTCGCTTAGAGACTAATACGTCTAATAGAGCGATAGCTAGAATCCTCTCTTAACCTAATAAGAATAGAGTATAGTACCTAGTAGCTTTCTAGTCACGGAAGTTTAGCGGGGCCGAGACCCTATATAGGATACTAGATTAGGAGCTATTCGCTATTATTTACTTATTTAAATAGTAGTAATACTATCTAGAGGATAGTACTTACCCGATTAAGGTATTTTTAGACTACTCGAACCTTTAAGCGTTTATAAAATAGCCGCGGCTAAATAGGAGATAGGCTAGATAGTGCCTCTCCCTTACTCCCTTTAACTTTATAATAAAATATCGCGCTAGGAAGAGTAATCCTGCGGATAGACCCTCTTAGCGTTAGCTCCTAAGTAACTATAAGGTTAACTTAATCTCGCTATTAAGTAGCCGGATAGCTTACGGATCGTAGATAACTAATCACTACTCTATTATAGTTTAGTTACTAACTATAAGTATACTTACCTCGAATATCCTACGCTTCGAAGAAAACGAAGGTAGTGATAAATCGGTTAGTATAACTAATTAGGGGGAGCTTAGATATACGCGTTAGCTCCCTAATATATAAGCGTAGCCTACTTATATCTCTAAGTAGGTATACCTTACTAAGGTAGGTATAGACCTTAAGGAGCTTATTAGATACTTATAGCGCGAAGACCTAGAAACTTAGCGCCAAAAAGCCGCCGTAGAGTTATTAACTCCGGGGTATAAGGGCTAGAGTATAGGACCTAAGGGTCTTTTACGATTTACGAATCGTGTATATATCCCCGCGGGGAGTAATCTTAGAAATAAACTACTAAGTATTTACTATAATAACCCCCTTACTAGCTATTTCGGCTAAATACGGACCCTTAAGCTAATAAAAAGGAAATATCACTAGCCGAATCTCTACTAAGACGTCGTCGAATACGTCTAGAATTACTAGGTCTATTAGGGTATTACTATAAAGAGGTATAAGCCTTACGGAGAATTATAACCGCTCCTGATTCTAATAAGGCTATAGAGTAAGATCTTAATAGACTTTATTACTAGCTTACCGCCGGTACTTCTTAACGAGAAAGAAGTCGATATAATTTTAGTTATCGTTAATAGGTTCACGAAATACTTACTATTTCTTCCCGTTTCGTTAACGATTATAGCTATAGAACTTACTAAGTTATTCTACTATTATATCGAACTCGTTTTTGGACCTCCTAAAGGTATCGTCTCGGACTATAGTTCCTTATTTACTAGTAAATTCTAGTTAAACCTCTATTACCTTACCTACGTACGCCTCTACCTCTCGACGGCGTTTTACCCCTAAACTAATAGCTAAATAGAACGTATAAACTAGACCCTCGAATACTACCTATAGTACTTTACCGGAGAGGAGTAGGTTACCTAGCTAAAGCTACTCGTAACTACCTAGTATATATATAATAACGCTATAAATATAATAACTAGCGTAAGCCTCTTCGAAGCACTTATAGGCTACTTACCTAACTTCTGGTAACGTCTCGAGGGCGAGACTTCCTATAGAGAGGTCCTAGCGGTATCCGTATAAATCGAGAAGCTTAACGAACTCTATCTAAGGCTATAGAATTATTAGCGAAAGATAGCCGAATCTATAGTAAAATATTATAATAAGAGTTATAAACTAATATAGTTTAATAGGGGAAACCTTATCGGCCTCTTAATAAAGAACCTTTGACTTAAGAGGAGTAGGAAGTTACTACCCTACTTTATTAGACTATTCCGAGTCTTATAGTTAGTCGGTAAGTAAGCTTACTACCTAAGCTTACCCTAATAATACGACCGAATCTATAATATCTTCTATATATCCCTTCTCGAGCTATAGCGGAAACCTACTCGAGAGGATAGCGAATCCCTACCGATACCTAACCTCGAAGACGAGGATAAATATAAAATTAAGGAAGTACGCGATAAGAAGTAAATTAGGAACGAATCCTATTTCCTAGTTAAATAGAAAGGCTAGCCCTCTAAATATAACTAATAGATTCCTTAAGAAGATATAGTAAACGCTACCGAAGCGATTTAGTCCTATAGGAAACGGTAAGATAAAGATAAAATAGGAGGCCGTAAGGATAGCGAAACACCGCCGAAGATAAAACGAGTAACTATAGGATTAACGCCGACTAGGCACTAATAAGATAGTACCGCTTAGATCTCTTCTACCTTAAAGGGAAAATCGTCTATTAAATTCTCTATTAACTTATTAGATTCTATATCGCTCTCGCCTATAGCCGCGGACTTATCTATAACCTCCTACTAGGTATTATAGGCTACTATCGAAATACGGCCGATAAAAGCTAGTTTTCCCTACGCCTACGAGATAAATCTATCGTTACTAGGAAGTAGGCGTAGAAGTTTCTTCGATCGGAACTCCTTCTACGCCTCTAGGCCCGCTCCGGCTTCTAGAGGAAGGATCCCTATAAGCTCGGAATAACGAGCTATAAGAAGCGCGTTATACTAACTCGAGGTTTTCTACTAGAAGGGTAGTTAATAAATACCGAAACCTATAGAATATTAGATATACCTTAACCTTACCCTTATTCCTAGTAAGGTTATTCTCTTTCTAATACGCTAGCTCTATACCGTCGAAATAGTTATAAAGATCTACTAAGGCCTTAGCGACTTCTAACCGAACTACCTATAGGAAAGGCTATTCTAGGAGGTTATTCTCCTTATCCGGATTAACTATATTATCCTAGAAACGAACCTTTATCTATCTTAGGATTATAGCTAAATTATAAGTATCTCCTAATATCGCTATTATCGTATATAGATACAATAGGATATTACCGGCTATAGGATATTACCGGCTATAGGATATTAACGGCTATAGGATATTACCGGCTATAGGATATTAACGGCTATAGCCTATTCACGGCTATTATTATATAATTTGCCACTTAATATCTTAACTATAAATACAGCCGATATCTCCTGCCAGAGGCCATCTGAATGATCATCCTGAAATATTCTTCAACATCACCAACTATTATTATCAGTCATCAACATTAATCTTTATTAGTAATCATCCTGATTACTTATCTTTATCTCAACCTTATCAATATCTACTATCTTTTAAGATAGTCCTTCGAACCCTTATCTACTTCTTCAACCTTGCTTCCTATACGCCCTTATAGCCTGCTCACAGGTTATGAGCCCGAGTGCTTTATATTATATACTATATAGTATATTACTCTAGCACTAGCTATAGGAGGCTATCCTCTCTATTAATAACCTATCAATCTATCAATCGACTACCTTCCTAAATAGGAAGCCGACCTTACTACCTATTTCGGTACTATCGGATAAACCTTTTTCCGATACCGAGCTACCTCCGAATTATATCCGAATTACCTTTAGTACCTCCGAGTTATCTCCGAGTTATCTCCGATCTATCTCCGATCTATCTTCAATATATCTTTAATCTATCTTCTAGGATATATCTTAATATATATATCTATCCACTATGAGCAACTCAGTAGGAAAGATATATATCGAACCGCTTAAGGGTACTGTCAACTATATTGAATGGTCTCTTAAGATGAAAGCGCTATTTACCAAAGATGGTATAGTAGACGCTATTCAAAAAGCTACTAAGGATGATAACAATCGTCAGGCAGTAGCTAATATCAGACTATTCTGCGCTAAGGGCCCGCTACTATTTATTAAAAGCGAAGATATCGCTTATAAAGCCTGGAATACCCTTGAGCGATTATATAATCCTAAAGGATTTACTACTGAATACCTTACGCTTAAGGAGCTATTTAATACTAGCTCTAACGATTTCCCTACTATCGAAGAGTACCTTAATAAGGTTAAATTCCTAGTAGAGGATCTATCTTCGAAAGGTATCCTACTACCAGAACAAGTCGTTATAGCGTGGGTCCTTAATAGTCTGGATGATAGCTATAGATCTTTCATCCAAACTATCACTCAATCGCTTCGAAAGGATCCTACTAGCTATAATATTGATACCCTATTCGCTAGCTTAATTGATGAAGCTAGAGGGCATCAGGATACTAAGGAAGATATATATTCTACTAATATATATCAGAAGCGTTGCCTATCTAATAGGCTAGGGCCTAGTCAACCTAGACCTAGGCAGCTATCTAAACGCTATAGACCTACTAATAATAGGCCTACTAAGATAGCTAAGTCCTATAAGAGAAGACCGCTAGATGGACCGTTTTGCGGCCACTGCCTAAGGGCTACTCATACTACAGCAGACTGCTGGTATCTCTATCCTGAGAAAAGGCCTTTGAATTGGCAACCAAGACCGAAGCCTACTAATAGGCCTATACCTGCTAGCGCCAATTATCCTAAATCAGAGCATTCTTTAGAGGCGCAGCGCAAGCAAAAGGCAGTTATCGCTACAATACTAGAGTCTGATAGACCTAGTAACACTAGCGAATCAACTAGCTATAACGCTAGTAATAGCCTACCTGATAGCCTACCTGATAGCCTATCTGATAGCTATCCTACTAGCTATAACGCTAGTGAATCTATTAATAGCCCTACCTTCTCTATGGATATCGATGATAATATCGATATTAATACTGATATCAATTCGCCTAAGGTATATATTACCTATTTACCCCAAGAGCCAATACAAGCAGCTAGTGAATATACTGATGATATATACGGTATATTTAACCAAAACCATCAAAAACACCAGATTGAACCAAAGGAGATTGCTAAATTGCTATTAAATCAATCTACCCTATCTGATATTGAATTTATCGTTGATACTGCTGCTACTATCTCTGTTGTTAACAAATTGGAATATTTCTATAAGTATTGGCCTACAAATAAATCTGTTGTATGGGGAAAAGCAAAATCAGTTCAAATCAACTATCAAGGAGATATTATAGTTAGATTCAACACTAACTATATCTATATATTGAAGAACGTTTTATATATGCCTGAATTAGGCATTAATATCCTAAGCACGAACTGCCTAGAGGATATAATATCTACCTTTTATAAGGATAAGGCCTTTATATATACTAAAGATATATATAATAATAAGGATATATATACTATATTTAATAGGCCTATATCTAATAGGACTACCTTACTTACTGCTACTAAGCAGGCAGGCCTATATAAGACAAATATTGATATTCTCTGTCCTAAAGGACTAGAAAGATATAGAGCTATCCTAGCTATTCAAACTGATGAAGAAGCTAAGAAAATAGCTATTATTAAACGCTGGCATGAAAGATTAGCTCATATAGGGCTAATTCCACTACAGCAGATACTTAAACAGCTTAGTATTAATATATCTAAGCAAGATATATCTAGATATATTGAAGATATCTGCCAAACATGCCTACTAGCAAAATATAATAGGTCTATTAATAAAAGATCCTATGATACTACCGACTATAAGATCGGTGAAAGAATTCATAGTGATCTAGGTGGCCCTATAAGCCCTAAGACCTATAATGGTTATAGATATTATATAACCTTTCTAGATAAGAAATCTAGATATCTTGATATCAGATTAATGAAAACCAAGGATCAGGCACTTGATATGCTAAAGATCTATAAAATTCAATCTGAAAATCAGACTAATAACACTATTAAAGAGATATTTACCGATAATGGTAAAGAATACATTAACAATGAATTCGCTATATATATTAGGAGATATGGTATTATCCATAGAAATACTCCTATATATACTAAGGAACCTAACGGTCTAATTGAGCGAATTAATCTTACACTACTTAATAAGCTAAGAAGCTTATTAATACTATCTAAGGCTAATTATAGCCTATGGGGTGAAGCGCTATTAGCAGCAACCTATCTATATAATAGGACGCCTCATAGATCTCTTGACTATAAAACACCCTATGAGATATATAAGGGTAAGCCCCCGAATATCAATCATATTAAAATCTGGGGATCTATAGCCTATTATCACACTAATAAGCATCTAGCTAAGCTAGAACCTAGGAAAAACCTAGCTATATTAGTAGGATATAGTGACTATATGCACTATAAGCTATATGATATTAAGCTACGGAAGACTGTTTGGACCAGAGATGCAGTTATCTTAGAAGGTAAATTCTTAGATACGCATCAGACAAATATCTATGAAGATAAGGCTAAGCCTATTGAGATAGAACCTATAGAGCCTAGGGAGCCTATTAATCCTAATAAGGATAGGCCTACTAGAGCTACTACTAGGCTATCTCAAATAAAAATAGATGCAAACCCTACGCATAAGATTGAGGTTCAAATACCTAAGCTATATCATATAGATAAAGCCTATATCTATAGTATTGACCAAACTACTATATCAAATCAGCTAAAGAAGCTATATAATTACCAGATAGATTATATACTATCTGCATCTGATATATCAGAACCTAATAGCTTCGAAGAAGCTATGAATTCAAATGAAAAAGATCTATGGTACCAAGCGTGCCTAGACGAAAATAATGAGCTATTAGCTCAGCAAACCTATACAATTATTGATATACCACCTAATATTACACCTATAAAGGGTAGGTGGGTATTTAAAAAGAAGGCTATTAAGAACCCTACTACTATAAAGCCTAATTATATTACTAATAGCGATAGATCTATTAGATATAAGGCTAGATGGGTTATTCAAGGATTCTACCAAAAGATTGGTATTGACTTCCTAGAAACCTTCTCAACCACTGCTAGGACTGAGACCTGGCATCTACTACTTATTATAGCAGTTAATAAGGGCTGGCCTATTATACAATATGACGTTAAAAACGCCTTTGTACACGCCGATATAGATACTGATATCTATACAATATTACCTAAAGGCCTATATAATAGCCCTATATATTCTAATAAATGTTGCTATCTAAAGAAGGCCTTATACGGTCTAAAACAGGCACCTAGGCTTTGGAACCAATATTTCAGAAAGATAGCTAATAGCCTAGGATTTACTATTTTACCTTATGATGAAGGGATATATATTAATAAGCTGACCAAAGCTATATTAATAGTCCACGTGGATGATATACTATTTATACATCACGATAGAACCTATATTAAAGAGACTGCTAAGAAGTTTAATATATATATTAAACTAGAGGAATTAGGTGATATATCAACCTTCCTCGGCAATAATATAAATATTAATTATAAAGATAAGCTAATATATATAGATCAGAAAGACTATATATATAAATTGCTTAAGAAATTTGATATATATCAATACCGCCCTATTAAAATACCGGGCGAACCAGGCATCAGATTAAAAAAGAATCCTAATCAATCTGATAGCCAAATCATTAGCTACTATCAGCAACAAATAGGTTCACTACTATATACTAGCCTAAAGACTAGGCTAGATATAGCCTTCGCCGTTAATAATTGCGCGCGTTATATGTCAAATCCTGGCCAGGACCATATAAAAGCACTTGAAAAAATATGGCGATATCTATTATATAGACCTGATACAGGTCTACTATATAACTGCCACGGAGACAACCTATATATTAAAGGATACTCTGATGCTGACTGGGCAGGAGACCTTGATAGCCGAAGATCTACAACCGGCTATATATTTAGCCTCTGCGGCGATATCGGGTTAAATAACCCTATCTCGTGGAACTCACAACTACAAAAGTCAGTTGCACTATCTAGCTGTGAAGCCGAATATATGGCTATGAAAGAAGCTATTAAAGAAGCTATCTATCTAGCTAATATATTTAACTATATTAATAATCAACTAGACCTAGGATATATATCAAATATCCCTGAGGTATTAGTTGATAATGAATCAGCTATTAAATTAGGGCAAAACCCTGAGTTCCATAAGAAATCTAAACATATTGATATTCAATATCATTATATCAGAGAAGCTATTCAAGATAATAAGGTCAAATTGACCTATATTACTACAAAACGTCAACTGGCAGACTTATTAACTAAAAATGTTAATAAAGTCCTATTTGAAGAATTTATTAAGCTAGCTAATCTAGTAGATATATCTACTATAGATAGCTAAGCAAATCTAGCCGAAATATATCTATAGTTATCATATACGACCTACTAATCTATATATTAGCTTATAGCTATATATAGATTACGGGGGGATATCGTATATAGATACAATAGGATATTACCGGCTATAGGATATTACCGGCTATAGGATATTAACGGCTATAGGATATTACCGGCTATAGGATATTAACGGCTATAGCCTATTCACGGCTATTATTATATAATTTGCCACTTAATATCTTAACTATAAATACAGCCGATATCTCCTGCCAGAGGCCATCTGAATGATCATCCTGAAATATTCTTCAACATCACCAACTATTATTATCAGTCATCAACATTAATCTTTATTAGTAATCATCCTGATTACTTATCTTTATCTCAACCTTATCAATATCTACTATCTTTTAAGATAGTCCTTCGAACCCTTATCTACTTCTTCAACCTTGCTTCCTATACGCCCTTATAGCCTGCTCACAGCTATTATAGCCTACCTTACGAGTTAGTTCGAACTCTATACCGGGTTAGCGAAACTTACCGGAATATATATCGTGGCTCTACCGGAACACTATTAATAAGCGATAGAAGCCTTAGTATCGAGGATATAATTAATCTTAAGGGATATATCCGTAGTCGCGTTAAAGTTCTTTACTAAGGTCCGGAGATACTTTATATACTAAAAGTATTTCGGTTTAATCGGGACTATATAGGTCGCGCGTGTTCGAGGAGGTATTATTAGGTTATTGATACTTACTCGGTAGAGAGAAGATAATAAAAGGGCGAGTAAAGATAGAGAAGAGAACTAAAGTAGCTAGAGGATACTAGAATAAGAGAATCTGCTTTCTTTATTTATCTATATATACCCTGCCTTATACTCCTCTATCTATAATTAGCTACTTAGCTAGCCTATTATCTTACTACTATCGGCGCGCCTCTTTATTTAACCTACCGCTTAAGGGTAAGCGATCCTTAGAGGGGGGATAAATTATTACGTTATCTCCTCTTAAGGCTATACTTAGGTTTATGTCTTAGGCTATAGGGCCTAATTTGATTCTACTAAAACGGCGGTCCTTTAGCGGTAAGTCGAAGGCCGTTCGGCAGCATAGCTAGAAGGAAGCGCTATATACGCGTTACACGATCTCCCTATATCTTATTCTGTCAACGACGAATCGATCAGAGATTAGTGGTCTCTCGACAGGGATTCGGCGGGGAAGCCGGCCCGAATGCACGATCTCGTATTACCCCTCCTTCAGCTAAATCGGACTATATTGTGTGTGTCTTTGGCCATAGGGACGAATGTATGTTAAATAGCTCCAGAGAGTGAGCTCCTTAAGGGGATCCTCAAGAAACAGTCTTTGACTCAATTTGACTTGGTGCTTTCTCTCCTACCTGATTGACAGGCCTTCTACCCTGCAAGTAGATACTATCACAGTATCTTAATAGGATAGATAAAAGATTTAAATTTTCTATATTCTTATTATAGAGTACTTATATTAAATAAGCCTATTAATTTATAAAGATATAACCTAATAGCTTAACGATTATATTATAGCCTAGAAATCTTTAAAATAGGAGCTTCTTTAATTATTATTTCTACTCTATATCTTATTAAACCCTATTAATTTTATTTTCTAATCTTATTAAAAGTATATTATCTATATAAATTAATATAAAAACTGTTTTCTTATTATTAGTATAATTATATCTATTAGAGTTAAAGGGTTTTAAATTTAATTAAGTAAGATCTTTAGTAAAAATATTATACTAGAGATATAGTGTGCGCTCTTCTAGTAGCCAGCTATCTAATGAATCTACTATTTATTAGTAACGGCGCAGTGGATAGTATTATTTTCTAGGACAGGAGAGAATTAGAGAATTACCAGCGATAAGCGTCTTCGCCGAGGCCACGCAGATCAGCTATAGTAGTGACCACAGTAATCTCATATTCAATAATGCGCTTAACAGTGAGGTAGTTGGATTTCCGATAAGTCGAATGAGTATTTAATGGCCAGAGAAAAGAATAAGCTTTGTTGGGGGAATAAGAACAGTGTCTCTGATTTTCGTTTACAAGGATTTATAAACCTACGGACCCTGGCCGGAAGATATATTGTTCTTAGAGGCCTACTAAAACTTCTGGACTTGTACTGTTGGGAACACCTCTCCCGAAGCATCGCTTACAAACGTTCCCCGAAACTACCTTCGTTTTCTCGACGAGGCGCCATCTACACCTCCTCGTCTCCACGTATGTAGTGAGCTTATGGGAAATACCAGGATAGTCAAATGGTGTGAGATTGTGGTTCCACCCCTCATCGAGGGATTTCAGGTACTCTAGGCTTTTAGCGTGGTTTTTAGTGCAGTATCCATACATGGTCAAGATACGAGGTGCTAACCAAGCAGGTGGTTCGTCGCGTGGCAGTAGTCCTCGATTGAATTGATCGAATGTGTGATAGTGAATGCGCGTTCCCTATTAAGGACATACACCCGGGGCTAAACAGAGACCAGGCTAGTAATAGCGTCGTTGGTCATGACACACAGGAAAAGACCAGTTATAACGGAGGATCAATTTGAACTATGGCATTGGCACGGTCTTGGCATAATCTTAGCTCGGCGGAACACCCGCTTTCCAACAATCCTTCCTTGCTTCTAAGCAAATTGGAATAAATGCATATCTTTTACGTTCGGAGTAATGGAGCTCGCTTGAAATCTTCCTTCATTTCCTAATTTCTATAGCCCATGGTCTAATAATGTCGTACCTTGGCGATTGAGAAGAGATTCTTTGAATTGTATAGTACATGAATTTGTGGAATCTTTCTCGATACGAGAGTTGAGGGGTGGCGGTCTCCGACTGCGCGTTGTTTCGCGGCCCCGGGGAAGCAGGACCGGCATTGTTACCCAGCCAGAACTTGAAAGGTCTTCGAAGAAGCACTGCAGCAATGGTCACTAGCTCTCCGTAGTGGCGACTAAAACATTGACGCGACAAAATGTAGTTCGTTTTCTAAGGCCCTTCTGGTAAAATTTGCGAGAGTAGTATGTAGTGCAGCTGACCATGAGCTTTGGAGGGTCTGGGCCCCGAACTTCCAGCCAAGGCTGCCAAAATGATTTGATGGAGCGTCGCACACCGCCCTGATTTTCATGCATTTGAGGAAGAAATCTACTGTGACATCTCCTTGTCTTGAGATATTGCATCCCGCTCTTGCGTAGACCGAAGGAGGCTCAGAATAGCCGACCGATCGTTGGGATTTCGCACCTACTCGGCCGCCTCAAAGGCGGTTTTGCCATGAAACTGTCTGCCTTCTGACCGTGCCGCGGGGTCTGCTCCCGCATCTAGTAGTACTTTGATAGCGTTAACATGGTTGTTACGGATGGCGCAATGCAGGGGAGTGCCCCATATAGCGTGCGATGCATTCGGATCGAGGCCCTTTCCAAGAAGGTAGGACGTCTTGAACTGCGCATGCGTGTTGCGCCGCCCTAGCGCCTCAAAGAGGTGTTCCGGTTTCAACTGGGCTCCATATTCGAGAAACATCTCAAGCATAGTCGTGTCGTCTTCTCGAAGGCACGCAATAGCGGGGAGAATAGCAGGTATTTCCCGCGGGCCGACACGGTTAGGATCAGCACCCCGCGCGAGGAATTCGCGAGCACATTCGGGATCGTTCATAAAGCTGTTACCAGGGGGTTAGCCCTCGATCCAGATATTTGGCAAAAATGGCTGACACAAACACAAGAATAGGGTTGCCATTAGAATCGGTTGCGTTAGCATCAAGGCCATGGTCGAAAAAGAGGCGAACAATGGCCGGCTGTTGTACCTGGCGACCGTCCCCAGGGAGAGCGTCCACTGTTTTGGCCGATACACTAGCGCCAGCGTCGAAGAGCGCTGCAACGATCTCCATATGCGCCATTGTAGTTGCCTCTGCGAGTCCATCGTCGAGATCCTCAGAGGTTAGTCGCTCGCTGGCGATGGCTTCCTGGGTCTTTGGCAGGTCGCCTGCGTAACAAGCATCAAGAAAGGCCTCCACAAAGGGATCCGTGGGTGTCATGGTGGCGGAGACTAGATCCTTTGTATGCGAAGAATGTCAACCTGGAAGAGATTGGACCTGAGCTCCGGGTAGATTGAACGCAGAATTGAAAAGTAGAAATTCAAAGTCCACAGGGTCATGGAATTAGACAAACTGATGGTCCCTTCGAAGTGGGGTGGGTCGAGGATGGTCATCCAGAGCCAATTAATGTATATTGTCGCCCCACGCCTTTCCGAACGTCTAAAAACAGGCCCTTTGTACTAGCTTGAGCTAACTATGTAGGTGGTTTGGGGGCGAGAAATCACTTGTTCTTGCCCGGATCTTACCCATATCCTCGCTCATCCACGGACACCCCGGACAGGCAGGTTCTAGACGGAGCATATGCCCGCTACGCTAATCTATCTAGCTTTTAGATTGTCTCAGCTTCACTTCATTGCGAATTGTTAAACCCACACTCTTTAGCAGATTCTGGTAAGGCGCAGTATTCGAATTACTTAGAATGGAAACTGTACCACATTGATCCTTTACCGGGAATGCGCCTATCATTTAATGGCGTGTTTTTAACAATCCTCGTCTCATTTCATAGTTCGGTTTATGGACACCCACGTCCCCTCCGGCCAGAATTCTTTCTTGATCCGATGGTGCAACGCGCTTCTTTGCATGTGGCAAATTGCCGGTGGAACTAACGAGCAAGCCGGAGATTCGCCTAGGATCCGCGTTCCCGTCAACAAGGGCAGCAGTGGAATGAACCAAAAGAAAATTTTCTGAATCTCAGTGGGATATTACCTACGCGATAGCCATGGAATATATAATAAATGGAAGTACACTTGTTTCAGTCTCCTTGTCTTAACCCGGGCTCGACATTCGATTCTCGAAGCCACTCACTTCTTTGGAAGAGAGATATTCGGATGCAATGGCGCCCCTGAAGCTCTTTACGCTCTCTCTCGTCCGACTATTGTCTTTTCTTACTCTACCACACGTTGCGAACAGTGAAGACGATTATTTTGTCGTAGGCGATCTAAGCCAATATACCACAAATGGAGTGCGTACCTACCGTTTATCAGACAGGTCTCGAGTCTGCAAAACAGGCCTAGCATGGACTCTAACGCCTCTCTAGGTCCCGACACCTGCCCTCACGGGGTCTGTGATTAAAGTAACTGCACTGGGCAACCCGGATGACAATGGTATCTTGATCTTTTTGTCACCAGACATGCAGACTAGCTTGAAGTCCACCATGGATAGCAGCTGCTCAAATGCGATTGACAGCAGCTGCTTTCAAGCAGTCACGGACGTTCTTGAGGGTGCCAATCGCGTGCTTCAATCTCGTGACCTCAAGCAACATGAGCTAGAAGGACGACAAGAGAATATTCTAGGAGCCATCGCTGTGGGGCTGACTGCCTTACTATTTCCGCTGTACTATAAAGGGGACCGTGTGGTCCCGGTGCCGATCAAGATTCCTCCGGAGCATATTGAGGACGCTTATGCCTTGGAAACCGCCACCGCTATCATTGTCGTGACCGATGATAACGCATCCCAGATGACCGTCACTCAGCCTCCAGAGCAGGCCGTGGTGAC
Source organism: Penicillium simplicissimum (assembly GCA_024706585.1). Classification (NCBI taxonomy): domain Eukaryota; kingdom Fungi; phylum Ascomycota; class Eurotiomycetes; order Eurotiales; family Aspergillaceae; genus Penicillium; species Penicillium simplicissimum. The sequence goes on from JAMZTW010000044.1 coordinate 3,241,277, forward strand.
TGGGTAAGCAGCTGAATCCTTCTCTTTCTGACCCCAGTGATCTGACTGACTTACTTGGTTTAAGGATCCCCGCTCATCATCACGACCATGGCAAGCCCTAGCAATGGGGCGAGCGTGGGAGACGTGGTCATCAAACTTAACTTAGCAGCTGCGGCACACCTACAGACACTGCTATCCGGTTCAGACAACAACAACTGCGATATAGGCGCCGATTTCTTTAATCCCTCGCTACGGTCTCGCCAACTAGATTAGTTAAGTATTATCTGTGCTGGCATGAACATCATCGCCGACGGCATCAACCGCGACGGGATCCAGCCCTGGCTCCTTATCAACCAGAATCTATTTCCCTGGACCGCTACCGAAATGGTGGCAGCTAGGAATATTTTGGTGCAATGGGTTCTGACTCATGCTAACAGGCTGAATCTGGCCGTGAGCGCAGAGTAACTCGACAGAGTGGCTAATGTGGCCTACGCCTTCGCGTGGGTATATTACAGCGTGGGATCTATTTCCACGGACAATATAATTCTGTCAGCATCGCTTCAAGGTGGCCCCAGTGCTACATCGTGTAAAGAGCAGACGGCCACCCAATATGGCGTGGCGTGCGGTGTGATGTCTTGGGCACCCCAATTCGACTGCACTACGGCCTGCTCGACTGTCACAAGCTGTGATACCCAGTCAGCGCTCACCACAACACTCACATCCACTATTCCTGCGTACGGTTCGGCGATAGGAAGTCCTTCGACGAGTAAAGGGCAGCAGATTACGGTAGCATCGTATATAAATCCGCTCAGAGACCCTTCCGCCTAGAATCGGCTAATTAGATACTCGTCGAAGAAGATGCCTATATTGATCGCTAACGTCGTCAATGGCCCAGATTCTGCCGTCGACTCGAGCTGGACCGACGTTATCAAACGCGCCTCAGCTTCAGGTAAAATCTTTCTCGGCTATATGAGAACCGGATACCTTGGCGTGAGCCAACAGAAGTTCCTTACGCGGCTGGGTTCTAGCGACCTAGCGGACTGGACCGCCCAGATTAAGGAAGATATAGATATATGGTACTCGCTTTATAGTAACAGCATTAGTAGCATCTTTTTCGACGAAGGTTAGCCCGAGTGTGGCGACAACAACCAGTACGTAGAACTTTACAAGTACATCAATGACTACACCAAGCGCGCTCACCCTAGCGCTTTTACAATCCTAAATCCCGGATCGCCTATGGCATCTTGCTTCGAGGACACCATGGATACACTCTTAACATTCGAGCTAGATTACGCCGCGTACACCAATTCCTATACGCCTAATAACTAGACACTGAAGGACCTACGGAAGCTCTAGCATATCGTTTATAACGTACCAGAATCCGCCGTTACCGAGGTTACGAGCTTAGCTAAATAGCGTGGAGCTGGCTTCATCTAAATGACAGATGACGTTTTACCCAATCCCTACGACAACCTGCCTACCGACTCCTATATGCAGAGCATAATGAATGCAGTTGAAGGTAGCTCTCTATTGAACACTAGTGTATTATCATAGGCCTCTAGAGGAAGCGCAGGAGTAGTCTCTAGACTTTCGGTCTCAGCCTCGGACTATAGTTCGGCCAAGCTCTCCTGGGACGCGGCCTCGAGTGCTCTTGGGTATTCTGTGTACTCGGGTAATCTAATTGTAAGCGTTCTAAGCTCTATAACCTCTATCACTATTGGAGGCCTTCAGCTAGGAGCTAGCTACGTCTTCCACGTAAATACGGTTAGAGGAGGTAGGGTGTTAGGATCAGCTTCCAACTCAGTTACCGTCGACCTTGAGTCTTTACTGTACGGGGAAACGATTAGTAACTACCATTCCTCCCCTGGAGCGGATTCGACCACGATTAAGGCCGACATTCTCGTTCCGTACGCTTTTATCCGTCTCTATATCTGGGACTCGGTAGGCTATGAATTCGATACCGACCTGGGATGGAGTGTGAACTTTAAAGTCGACGAATACGTCTGCTCTAAATATATGGTCGAAGGGACCACGCTATATAAATATAGTGGCACGCTTCCTGAAGGCTCTATAGCCCCGCCTTGGTCTTAGTCAGTTGTTAGGACCATTTCTCTCGATATCACTGGCTACACGTATACGTGGATATTGCCCTTGGGAACTAGCACAATCGACACGAGTAAATTTGTGGTTCAGGCGCAAGGTTACAATCCGCTGGTTAATGTCTTCGAGCCGGATCCCCGCGTATATGACTGTAAGGGCTCGACTTTATGTACGACCCCGGATTTAGTGAAGTGGTGCGATCACGCCGTTAACACGTTATATCGATACGACGACCCCGTTTATAAATCCGAGTGAGTTGGCTTTCCTATTGCTTCAACATTTTCCTGTTAAGTTCGCACAGAAGTCACTTATTATCTCTCTCCCTGTGGCATGTCACTAACTTTTCTTCTCCTAGTGGGACCGGCTATAGTGGGAATTGTTGGGGTGACCAAACCCGAGGCTGCGGTGTCTTCATTCAGGGCACCAACTGTAGTATCAGCGGCAACGATATGTGGAATGACTACTAGAACATTCGCAATATTGGTGGCTGTAAAAGATGTGGCTCGTTTCACCGGGAGGATGGTTGTTTGGTGACAATCAACTATGTTTTATCAATGTGACAATCACGATTAAGGCCGAGGCACTAATAAAGGGAAGCCCTGGCGTTCCGTGCGATGAATGATAATCGTATAGAATATATATAATATAGGAATGCTCCTGGCATGATATGGATAGTCACGTATCTGGCTTATATTTCCCGCTCCTGCCTATTTAGCAAGAAGTAATCGGACTTTTCTACCCTCGCCGAACTTCCTTGAGGGTTATCTTCCAGCTCTGCCGTAGTGGAAGAGGCTAAGGTTTGGGCTCTATTATTAGTCGTGAGTCGAGTAACTTCGGTTTTTACATAGTCCTGGCTTATACTAGGCGGTTGTCCTAAATCACTAAAACGGTGGCTATTGATGAGGCCAAGAAGTGGTCCGATATCCTGAAAATCTAGGAAGTAGCTGGGATTGTTTACCCTATCGTATGCCTCTCGCGGGAGGGTGGCTAGCTAAAGGTTTATATTCTGCACTACTGGATACTTTGCTGATAATATTGAGAAGGTAGCTTGCAAATTTTAAATCCTGAACCACGCTATATGCACCAGTCGGACTGCGTGATCCTAGGGTGTTAACGTGGCCCGACTAGGGACTTACTTTATAATACGGCATCGATCTAGGTTAGGCGAGTGTGCGGTATTTTCGCTATTAGCTCGTATTGCCGTTGTATGCCGTCGAGATTTATTAATTAGGTAAGGGTGGACCGGAGAGGCCGATAATAATAACAATTGAAAGGTCGAGACGTTTAGGAATAAGCCGCCGAGAGGGGACCTACGACGCCAAGGGCTATACAATATAACCTCTAATAGAGCGTCAGACGGGGCGGATAAAGCGAAATATGGAGTATTAATAAGAGCAATTAAGGAGATTTTGCAATAAGGGACGCTAGCGGAATCACAGAGGGACGAAATCTAAAGGCTAAACTAGCAGAAGGCGATCGAAATAGCCTTATAGTAGGATTCCCGGTAATTTTTTCAGAAAAAAGAGTAATAGCACAGAATCACACGATACGGTAGAGGACTAGACTACGCCCTGTATTTCTGCTCCTAAGCGATCCTAGGCGACTAGATAGTATTGTAGCCGACGCTAGCTAGAGTGACTATAGGGTCGGATAGAGCGGTATCTCCGGCGAAATGAAAGGGGCAGTATATCGGGCTAAAAGCTAAAGCGTAGGTAACGGTGGGGCCGAGAAAGAAAGGGGTTAAGGGGGGATAAAGGGGGAAAGAGAAGAGAAAGTACATCGACGAAGAGGAGGAGAGGGCGAGGGTGTTTTATAGATAGTAGATAGGCCGGGTAGTAAAAGCGGCTAGGGGGGGCGCTAAACCCGAATAGGGTTAAGGGTACGGGCGCTATACCCGAAGGGGTAGGGCGGATACGGAGTCGGGTAGGCAGTCGGCGGCGGTAGAGAGACGGTGCAATAGGAGCCGTTTTTGGCCCTCCGCTCACCGTGTTGAATAATACTCTTTAAAAATATATTCTATATTCTTACTAGTAAAAAACTAAAGTCTAAACTTATATATTTATATTATAATAATCCTATTATAGGAGACTATTTTAGAAGGAACTAAATAATTAAAATAATTAGTTATAAATACTATTAGCGAAATATTTATAGCGAAATTAAAGAATATATTTAGAGATATTTAATATACTAAGATAATATAAGCCTAAGATACTAGTCTTATAGTTAGCTTATATTACTACTAATTCCTAACTAACTATAATAAGAAATCTTAATAGATTTTATTATAGATCTCTTAGTTATAATCATAAGAGAAAAGAGGTTAATTTAATTCTTATTATTATTAATTACTTCTCTAAATTTATAGGATACGACTTTTCGCACGATAGAAAAGTCAACTCGTACGATAGACTATACCTAATTCGGAATAAGGCCCTACCCTATCTATTTCTGTCTAAGTCTTCCGTATAAAGCTTACGTAAATAATTATTATACTCTCCCGTTTATATTATTATCCCTAGAACCTTCCGGTTATAAGGGTATATTTCTTTCCTAGGCCTTTCGGCTACGGTTATATACGGCCTTACGGCTATATCCTTTCTTTTAGTATTTAGTCTCTATCTCTTCTAAATATTAATAGATATATCTTATCTCCCTTTTAGATTATATCTAGTAGTAAATCCTTAGAGGTTAGCCTTTTATAGCCGTTCTTAGGCAGGTACTTACTCTTATTATAGGATATAAGTCCTTATTTAAGGAACTGCCCTTAAATAGTTCTCCTTAATCTATTTTAAGGATTTCTAGGTATCTTTTAGTTACTTCTAAACCCTTTAGCCTTAAAGCGCTATTAATAAGATCCTTCTTTAGCGCGAGAAATTAAGGAGTCTATTTAACCCTAAAAAATCTCGGTTATTTATTAATACTAAGGTTTAGTAACGGAAAGTTTTTAAACGCTTCTTAACGTTTCTTTAGAATACCTATCAGAAGTTTTTATCTATTTTATTTAAGTAAATAATCTTCTAAGTTATAGGATTCTTAAATATAGTCGCTTTTATTATATACTAGGATATCCTTCTAGTTAAGTTATAATAATAAGATATTAATCTATACTAGAAGTAAAATCTTAGAAGCTTTTAAAGACTTTTATAACCTTTTAAAGTCTTTATATTACTTTAATAAGAGAAAGGTTATACTTTAAATTATACTTTTCTTAAAAAACTATCTCTAATAAATATTTCTAAAAAGGAAATTTATTAATAATTTTATCTTATTATAGATTTATAAATAAAAGATAATAAAAGATTTATCTTAGATAGTAATAAATATATTTATACTTAAGGATTTCTATAAGTTCCTTTTAAATATCTTCCTTCTCTAGAGACTCTTAATACTTTTACTTTTCTATTAGATATAATATTAATAGACTTATATAATTATATTTATTTCTATATCTAACTTAATATATTAATATAGTAAAGACTATAGCTTATAGAGTTATCTAATAAGATATATCTATTAGTTAATAATAATAGATAGAAATTTCTACTTCTTCTTTAGCTAAAACTATATCTACTCTAAATTCTCTATAAGATATTTTTATATATAATTTATCTTTAGCTATTTAGCTTACTCTTAAGAAAGTACTCTTAAAGAAGATTCTATTTATCTATAAATATTTAGATATTATTAAGAATAATACTATATAAGAGTATCTTAGAGATTATAAATACTTCTTTAAAAAAGTTAAGTACTTAGCTAAAATATAGATTAAAGATATAGATAAGATTATTTAAAGCTAAGAAGCTCTAAAGGAAAAAGCTATAAAAGCCTAAATAACTTATAAGTAGTAACTAATTAACTTATATAGTACTCTTATATAGATATAGTAGGATTATAAAGATTAGATTATATATAAATTCTCTAAATATCTTAATCCTAAAAAGTATTAAGATAGACTTATAAGTCTTTAGTAAGAATAGAATTAATCCTTTACTAAATATACTATAATCTTATAATAGGCTATAGTTAATACTAAAATTATATTTCTAGAAGATATTATTATTTACTTTTATAAAAGGGTACTAAACTAAACCTTTAGAAGAAGTAGATAGAAGGCTAAGAATATTTAATAACCCTAATAAATACTATTAACTATTTTATTTAGTATAAATATAGTATAATAATAGTAGTATATATTTAATACTATACTTAAGAAACTAATAGAGATTTAATAAATCTAATAGCTATAAATAATTCTAATTATAGTAATAAAGGTCTAAAATATTATAAATATAGCTAATTTAGTTATATTAAAAGAGATTATAAAAGCTTAGAGAAGAAAGATAAAGATAAAAGGAATAAAGATAAAAAGCTAAAAATATAAATAGCTAGATAAGTTAGATATACTTATTAATTATATAAAAATAATAAATATTCTTAAACTATCTAGATTAAATATTCTTAACCTAAAGTAGACTATTAATAAAGCTTTCTTATTTACTATAGGAGATTTTTTTATATTCTATTATTTAGTATTAAGAATAGAGTAAGAAGTTAATATCTATACCCTTCTTAATAGTAATATATTATATATATTTATTTCTTTTATAGTTATAAAGAAATTTAGGGCTAAGCTTCTATTATCTTAAAGGACTTTAATTATATATATTTAAATACTTAATAAAGGCTAACTTTTTACGAATATTTAGCTATTAATTAGTATAGGTTCTTAGAAAGAATACCTAAAAGTATAGATCCTTAAACTTTTAGGTTTTAAATTTATATTAAGATAGGATTTCCTTATAGCTAAAAATCCTTATATTAATTAGATTACTTTAGAACTAACGTTTTAAGATTATAAATATTCTTATTAGATTAAATCTCTTAGTCTTTTCTAGGATAAAGAGCTTAAGTTTATCTATATTAACCTAATAAGTAACTACTAAGCTTATTATACTCTTAAGAAAAAGGGAGTATCTAGTTATTTTATAATAATTTAAGATCTTTAAACTATTAATAACCTTTTATAATATTTAGATCTAAAAATTTATAATTTATTATAAAAATATATAGATATTACTAGATAAGATTTACTAGAAGATCTTCTTTCTAAATATACTATAGATTATAATATTATTATAGGAAATACTAAGCCTATTAATATTAATTTATATTTATTATTAGATAAGAAAATATATAAATAGATATCTTAAGTTAATCTTTTTCTTAAAAAGAGATTAATCTAACTATCTATAAGCCTTTAGGGATTCCTAATTCTTTTTATTAAGAAGTTAAATAATAAGTAGTAGATATATATTAATTATTATACTCTTAATTGAGTTACGCTTAAAAACGGATATCCTTTACTATAAATCTAAGACCTTTTAGATTAAGTTAGAGATATCTATATACTCTCTAAGATTAATCTTACTTCTAGATTCTAATAAGTATATTTATTATAATAGTTAATTCCGAAAATAATATTTAATATAATTTAAGGTAAGTATAAATAACTTATAATACCTTTTAGACTTTATAATACTCCTACTACTTTTAAATAATAATAAATAAAGCCCTTTAACTATTTCTAAGTAAATTTATCCTTATCTATCTTAATAATATATTAATCTATTTAAAAACTAAGGAAAAGTATTATAAATACCTTAAAAAGATTTTTAAAGTACTTAGAAAGAAAAGGTTAATTATATAACCTAAAAAGTATATATTTATTACTAACTAACTCGATTTTTATAGTTATATTATTAATAATAGCTAAATAAAGCTAATACTAGCTAAAGTTAATATTATTAAAAACTAGCTAAGGCCTTAGAATATCTATAAACTTCGTTAATTTCTTAGTCTAGTAATATATTATTATTAGTTTATTTAAGGATTTACTTTTATTTATATTTTACTATATAAGTTATTAAGGAATTAGATATAGAACTTCGTAAATAAAAGTTCTATTCTATCTAATAAAATATTATTTATAAAGTAGTCTTTAGGAAACTTAAGAGGATATTTATAGATAAGTTAATCCTAATCTAGCTAGATCTCTTAAAGCCCTTTATTATTAAGATTAATATATTAGAATAAGTTATTAGTATAGTTCTTATATAAATAAGAATAAATAAAAAGTTATATTTAGTTATATTTAATAAAAGAAAGTTAACTAAGGCTAAGTTAAATTATCTTATCTATAAAAAGGAGTTATTGGTTATTAAAGAAGCCTTACGCCTTTAGGATTATTATATTAAAAATAGGACTTAAATAATAGTTATAACTAACTATATTAGCTTTTAGTATCTCTAGATAATAGTAGTCTATAGTAAGTATTTAGCTTATTAGATTAATAAATTTTAAGAGTATAATCTAAAAATTTAGTATTAGAAGGGATTAAATATAATTATCCTAGATATTTTAAGTAGATAGCCTAACTTTATTAGAGATAGCCTTATTAATATATCTAAATCCTAGCTAATTTAAGATATATCTCTTATTACTATTTAAGTAGAAATATTATCTATATTAAATATCCCTAAAGATAATTAGCTTATTATATTTATATACTTTCTTAATACTAGAAAGTTACTAGATAATAAATAACTCTTAAAGGCTATCTAGAAATATATATCTAAACTAAGTTTATATCTTTATTTTAATAAGAGTAAGAGTAAGTACTAGCTTATTTTTATCTATAATAATAGACTTTAAGTACTATATTTAGAGCCTATCTTTTATAGAGATCTAGTTTAATATTTATATAATAAGTATAGCTATCTTAGTTAACTAGACCTAAATAGTATATTATATCTATAGATATAGTAGCCTTAAATATAGAAAGATATTAAAGTTTATATATACTCTTATCTAAGTTACTAAGTATTATAAGATTTATAAGAGGCTTTATGTGATCTCAGGAGTGTAAAGGGCATGTTTTGGTAATATTAGGAACTAACGTAGACTAAATAAGTGGATAGCGGAGAAGACTGGCAGAACATAGCCGTATCCGTACCGATACACTAGGTCCAGGATCACATCCTCCCCCACCAAGAACGAAATTCACCCTGAATTTTGCCGTCAAGTCCGAATCTTGCGCGGAAGCATCAGAATAGGTGGAATCGCGTCCAATTTACATACAAAACAAAGGAAACAATCTTCATCAGGCCATCCGTACGGGCACGCTCGGGCCGAATCTTACGGCCGTAGTTGGCACGTGACCCACGGTCCGGCCCTATGAAGTTGGATAACTTCAAACCGCCCGCGAACGGCAACTTCCTCAGCACAAAGAAGCGTGCTGGAAAGCTCCGTCAGCACACAAAGGAATGTCTACGGAAAATTCCGTGAGAACAAAGAAACACCACTCGTTTCCAACAAAGAATCGCGACCGGAAGTTCCCATCAGGCTCTCATCGATGCCTAGTAGGGGCCTATATAATAGACCAGATCTCCCACGATTCCTCCATCTTCTCTTCTCCTTCGCATCTCCCTCCTCCACTGGCTGCATTGGATCTTCCAGTCAGCCACCCCATTCCACCCGTCCGTAGCGTCTGGTTTCCAGGCCTGCCGACTCCACTGTCCACCGCGCCGGCATGGGTAGGTGTCCTTTCGCCCCAGATTCTGTGGAACTATCGCTAACTTTCGTGCAGCTTCTCCTCCGGAGGATGCCATGAGGTCTTCCTCCCCGCAAGCATCACCCGACGACCTGTCTGAGGGCCTCCGTCAAACCGCCATCGCTGCCGGAGTTCTCGTTTCGCCCAGCGTCGGTCCGACGGCGTCTGCTCCGCTCGCCAACGGCCTTGACAGTCATGGCAATCCCGATCTGACGTTGTTCAAGACCGAGATCGAGCGAAAGCTCGCGGCCCTGACTCCTATTCGCAACGTCGATTGGCGAGGTGGTCGTGTCAAGGACTGCAATGGTCCTTCTCAACGTCGGGCTGCGCAGGTACAGCGAATCGGGACGGCCGCGCCCTTAGGCGGCTCGTGTCATGCTTGCGGGTCTGGATATGGCCCTTTTTCCACTTGTGTCGTGCTGGTCCATGGGGGTCAGCCGCACTTCGCCGGTGCGTGTGCGAACTGTTCGTTTAACGGCAATGGCAAGAGCTGCTCATTCCGTAAGTAATCCCCCTCCCCCACCTAAGAGCGGACCACCGCGAGCAATTGCTGACGATAGTATGCTTTAGGTTCGAAGGAGGACGTCCTTCCGGGATGGGTTCGCTCTGTCCTGGCCGCGCAGAATCCCGACCATCCTGCTCTTCGGCAACCGACCGAGGTTGCCGCTGCCAAGGGAAAGCGTCGCGCCAGTGAGGCTTCGTCCTCAGTCGTTGGGGACGAGCCTGCGCGTGAGCCCAAAAAGCCGCGCCCTCGTACCCGTTCCAGCGTCCTGAAGGACAAGGAGACCAAGGGCAAGGAGCCTGCCCCTGCCGTGGCGGCCACGGCCGCCGACGAATTCCACCAACTTCCACTCGTCGACGCGCCTGTTGGCCCTTACAACAATGCCTGGTACGACTCTCCGCTCGACGATCCGCGCTTTCGCGGAAAACAGGTCGAATGGGACGTCGCACGCGAGGCTCTTAAGTTGCTTCCGGAGACTGTCGCTCGCGCAACGGCAGATTACCACGCTCTCCACGCCTTTTTGCGCGATGCCGGCCAGCTCCCGGAGCAGCTCCAGGCGGAGGAAGAAGAGGATGAAAATCCCTTCTACGGCAAGTACGCTTGAGTGCGCTCTTGTCCTCCGCAGGCCATGAAAAATGGCCAGATCTGACGATCTCAACGTTGCTGTGTTGGAATCGTCTGGGATAACTGCTTGCTGAGTTGTCCTGTCGTGGCGGTTGCTTGCTGAATCGCCCACGACGGCGCCGAATTGCGCCCCTGTAGCTTAGTGTTGCTGAATTAAGCTATCTTCCATTACTCTATTCCTGGACTTTCGCGTAGAACCCGTAAGATTCGTAGTCCTCGTAGACGTAGTGGGGATGACCACGGCCAGTGGTCCGTCGAAAAGCATCCTCTCGTGGGCGGCGGCGTCCCGGGGCCCACTGGAGCTTGGTTGAAGAACGTCTTCTTCGTCGGCCGACTCTACTTCCTCGAGATCCATCGGATCTCCTTCAGATAGCGCGCTTTCTGGATCGGTAGCACCTGAATCCCACGCATCTGGATCTCTTCCCCGCGTCTTCGCCGCTTTCGCCCTGGCAAGGCGAGCCTTCTCGATGACGCGGTCTGCGATCGCTTCCTCTTCCACCAACTCGTGGCGAGCCCGATTTCGCCTCCAATCGTTCCATTCTTCCCGGGTGAATGTAGACAATTCCGAGTATGATGGCGGATCTTTCTCATCCTCGAGGATACGTGCGAGTTCCTCGGGCCGGCCTATATCAAGGTTTTCCCGGCGCAGTGCTGCTTTCGCGGCCGATGACGTCCACAATTTAGTGGGGTCTTGGACGTTCGCGGCGATAAGCCTGGCACCATTGATGAGATATTTGAGCACGCGGCCAGACGGCTCTTCGAGAGCGTACGTTCCGAGTGGGTGGCTCTCCAAGACCCGATACGGTCCGAACCATTTACTCTCTAACTTCTTCCCACTCTCGTTGCGAATGAGCACCCAATCGCCCTTCGAGAATCCCGTCTTCGTGACTACGCTGTCACGAACGCGCTTCTGTCGGATCGCGCGGGCGAGAAGCATCTCGTTAGCTTTTGTGCGGGCGTCGGCGAGGTTTGCGATCTCGTCTAATCGCTCACACATTGGCCTCACGCGCGGATCTTCGGCAGAATCGCTGGGCAGCTTTGGGTGTACCCCGTACACCAGGAAGAAGGGACTGTAACCTGTGGCGGCGTGTTCATGTACACGTGCGGCCACCAGGGCTTGGGTAAGGAAGAGATCCCACGCTCTCGTAGGCTTCCCCATGAGATACTTCGTAAGCATCTTGCCCAACAGTCCATTCAAATTCTCCACTTTGCCATTCGTTCGCGGATGATATGGCGTAGTGGTTCTGTGCTTTGTCTGCATGAGCTTCAGATAGTATCTGACAGCGCCCGCGAGCAGGTTGGGGCCGTTGTCAGATATCAGCTCCATCGGGGCACCGTAGTTCGCGAAGATCTGATCGTGTAAGAACTGTCCGATCTCTTCCTCGGTGGCCTCCTTTAGTGCCCTCGCGACCGGCCAACCGGTGGCATAGTCGATAGCAGTGACTATCCACTTGTTGCCGTTCGGAGTCGTAGGCAATGGGCCAATCAGGTCGATTCCCCATCTCTGGAAGGGCGTGATGCCAGCCGTCACCATGTGCTGAGCAGTCTCCCGTTCCAAACTCTTCTGCAGACCTTGCGACACCTGACAGTTCGGACACGACTGTGCAAGATCTTCCATATCTTGACGCATCTGTGGCCACCACGCGCGTGGCTTGACCACTCCTCTGAGCCCTGGCCAGCTCAAGTGTCCGAACTCGTTGTGTAGCCTCCGCAATAATTCTCCACGAAAGATCGGCTCCAAATAAGGGGCACAGAGTCCATCTTCGTAGGTGAAAACGAGCTGACGGTCGTCGTCGCTTATGGGGTCCTCGCGCATCTGCATGCGCAGGTGCGGAGCCCATCTCTTGACGGCGCGGGCGAGCATTTTCTCGTCCGGCAACTCCTGCGTGTCCAGGTAGTGCACGACAGCGTCATACCATTCGTTTTCTGGGACTTTCATGACGGTAAACGATTCCGCCTTCCCTGCAGCGAGAGTGACGTCCCAAATCGGCCGGGACGTTGACACGTTGGCTGGTCCGTCGCCCATGAAGTCGGGCCGACGGCTCAGCGCATCGGGGACAACTGCGTCCTTTCCCTTCCGATACTGAAGCTTCAGGTCATACTCCTGAAATTCTGACACCCAGCGAGCCAATCGCTTGCTGTAGACCCTCGTGGTGTTCATGTACTGCAGGGATTCGTGGTCGGTGACGACCGTGGTTTGGGTGCCATTTTCGATATAGCGGTCCCAGAGGCGTAAGGCCTCCTTGATAGCCAGCAACTCCTTTTCTTGCGTGGGATAGTTCAATTCCGCACCTGAAAGCTTGCGGCCATCGTATGCAATCGGGTGCAATTTGCCATCTTCGCCGAGTTGCAACAGGACCATACCAATCGCCCATTCTGACGCATCCGTTTCGATAACGAACGGCTTAGTCAGGTCTGGCTGGGCCAGAATTGGCTCGTCGGTAAGCGCCACTTTGAGGCGTGAGAACGCACTTTCGCACGCTGTCGTCCACCGAATCAGCCTGAACTTCTGCTTCCTCAGGCTTTCATCTGCCTCCTTGAACAATTCGTGTAGGGGAGCACAGATCTTCGCGAAGTCCTTGATGAAGCGGCGGTAATATGTGGCAAGGCCGACAAACTGGCGTACGTCGTGTACGTTCCGTGGGGTTGGCCAGTCACGAATGATCGCGATTTTTGCTGGCATGGGGCGAATCTTTCCTCCCCCAACAATATGACCACAGAATTCCAGGCTGTCGCGAGCAATCTCGCACTTCCCCGGCTGAGCGATCAGTTCGTGCTTCTCTAAAGTCCCGAGAACTTGCTCGAGGTGCCGGTAGTGGTCTTCTATCGTGTCCGAATAGATGAGGATGTCATCGAGGTAGACAACCACAAAATCTCCCAAGAACGAGCGCAACGCATCATTCATGATCGTTTGAAACGTCGCGGGAGCGTTGCATAGCCCGAATGGCATTGCGAGCCACTCGTACTTGCCCCAGATCGTGTTGAATGCTGTCTTTTCGATCGATTCCTCGGCCATACGCACCTGCCAGTATCCAGAAGCGAGGTCAATCTTGCTTAGGACGTTGGCCTTTCCGACTCGGTCCAATAGCTCCTGGATTCGCGGCAGAGGGTAGCCATTCTTGACCGTTAGCTCATTGAGAGCCCGATAGTCAATGCACATGCGCCACTTCCCATTCGGCTTCTTCACGAACAGGACCGGGAAGCCCCAGGGGCTAGCGGACGGGCGGATGAGCCCCTTCTTAAGCAACATCTCGACCTGTGCCGCCTGCTCTCTGAGCTTCTCGTCCGACATCGGGTACGAATTCAGGTTGACCGGCTTAACATCTCCCGTTTGAATCTCGTGGGAGATGGCGCGTTCGGGCGGTAGTTTAGCCGGCAGCTCATCTCGCCAGATCCGTTTGAATTTCTGCAAGATCTTCGTGATGCGCGGATTCGCGTGCTGCGGGACACTGACGCCCTCGGATTCGTCATCCTCCTTGGATTCTCGAATCACCGTGAGATAGCCCTCCGTATTGGCCTTCTTCATGGCCCGGCAGACCTGTTTCGCACTCATAAGATTCAGCTCAGTCTGGCCGATACTGCCCGCAGAGCACGCAATTGGCTCGATGCGGTGCGTTTTGCGTCGGCCCTGATCCTTGAGCTTCATGACTGATGTGATCCAGTCGATCTCCGGGTTCTGTGAGCGTAGGAAGTCCCTGCCGAGTATGAAGTCGAACTCCGGCAGTGGGAGAATCCACGCTTTCACATAACCTTTCCACGTACCGAGGGCGACTGGGATGTGGACCGATTCGTTCGTGTATAAGTGCCCACCATCTGGCATCTTCACGCGCAACGGCTCGTGCTTCTTCCTGCTGAGGGCGTTCGGGGCGAGGCGTTTGGCAACGGCCTCAGCCACGAATGTCTTGGAAGCTCCACAATCTAACAGTGCGTCCACCTCGGTGCTGGAATCTGCTGGGCCTAGTCGGGCCCGATAGAACAGAAGGGAGTCGCCCATAGCGTTGAGGGACGCCTCCTGACGCTTCTTCTTCTTGCCGCGTCTCACTTTCTTCTGCTTCTCGGCCTGATTCGGATCCAGCAGATCCTGTTCCTCTAGGATGACATCGGGGACATATGAAGCTTCTTTGAGGCGGCTAACGAGTGCTTCTATCTCGTCAGCCCGCTCTAGTTTCCCTGCTTCGAGCCCCGATTCGATCCGTTTCGCTTCCTTTCATTTTCCAAGATCTTCTTGCGGAGTTCACAATTGGCTAAGATATGGCCCGGTTGGTCGCAGGCGTGGCAGATGATAGGGTTATTGTTCCGCTGACCCTGTCCCTGGTATCCGCCTCGACCTCTCCCGCCATTTCCACGCCTGTTCGGGAACGATGGCATGGCACCGAGATCCATCGGCTCGCCGCCGTCGTCCGCAGCCGGAGCTTGTCTGCGGTAGTAGCCCGCGATCGTCGCCGCTTCCTCGTAATTTCTGAAGCGCTCGATGATATCGTCGAGGGCCGTCGGGGGGTTTCGTTCCTCCGCCCAACGCTCCTGGAGCTTCTTCTTGGCTCCTTCCCGCATGAACTCGAAGAAGATATTGTCCGGAATCGCCTGTTCGCATTCCATCGCGGCCTGACGGAGCTGGGTGGCGTATTCCATGAACGACTGTTTATCGCCCTGACGAGTGTTTCGGAAGCGATCCCACCGCTTCGCGGCGCTCAGATGCTCCGAGAAGTTCTTCATGATCCACTTCTTGTACTCGTCCCAGTCCGTCAGCCGTTTCTCCCATAAATCCCAATACTGAGCCGCCAGGGTCTGAGGAATCGTTTGCAGAAGCTCTCTAACCACCTGGTTGAGGGCTTCGTCGGCCGAAGGCGTGCTGACCGACTGGCCCGGTTCGATCCCACGGGGATCTTGGGGCAGCGGTCTAGCCATCGCCTCAGCGAGGGTGGGATCCTGTGCGCCGTCGCGCATAGCAGGGTCCGCGTTGTCGGGATTCTGGTGCATTTTGAAGCGTAAGGGGGTGATCGTTTTGGATTCACGTCGTTGTTGTGAGGGTTCGTAGGTTTGGTCGATATCTTGCCGTCTTGCAATGAAGTCGAGTCCTTTCTCTCCCTCGGAATCTTTTACTTCCGTGCGATTTCGTGCGCGGAAGGATGCCCCACAAGAGATTCGTGTGTGATTGGGCGTACTTGCTTCTTTCGCGAGGAAAATTTTCACTCAGGGGCGAGGACTCCGCGTTATGGGGAGTGTGAAGGTCCCCATGCCGTGCTTGCGAGTCCTGTTATGGCCTCAGAGAAAATTCTGCGCTGTCGGTGGTCGACGTGCGCGGAAGCGTTGAATTGTCTTGTTTTGCCCTACACTACACTGGAATCTCATAAGATCTTACGCAAGCGGATCTTATAAGGGAGTCCACGCAGCTCCTGGTGCGCAGCCTCCCGTGGGCGACCGTGGAAGGCCGCCCTTTAGAGGTTTGCTACCATATGTGATCTCAGGAGTGTAAAGGGCATGTTTTGGTAATATTAGGAACTAACGTAGACTAAATAAGTGGATAGCGGAGAAGACTGGCAGAACATAGCCGTATCCGTACCGATACACTAGGTCCAGGATCACAATAGGACGCCTCATAGATCTCTTGACTATAAAACACCCTATGAGATATATAAGGGTAAACCCCCGAATATCAATCATATTAAAATCTGGGGATCTATAGCCTATTATCACACTAATAAGCATCTAGCTAAGCTAGAACCTAGGAAAAACCTAGCTATATTAGTAGGATATAGTGACTATATGCACTATAAGCTATATGATATTAAGCTACGGAAGACTGTTTGGACCAGAGATGCAGTTATCTTAGAAGGTAAATTCTTAGATACGCATCAGACAAATATCTATGAAGATAAGGCTAAGCCTATTGAGATAGAACCTATAGAGCCTAGGGAGCCTATTAATCCTAATAAGGATAGGCCTACTAGAGCTACTACTAGGCTATCTCAAATAAAAATAGATGCAAACCCTACGCATAAGATTGAGGTTCAAATACCTAAGCTATATCATATAGATAAAGCCTATATCTATAGTATTGACCAAACTACTATATCAAATCAGCTAAAGAAGCTATATAATTACCAGATAGATTATATACTATCTGCATCTGATATATCAGAACCTAATAGCTTCGAAGAAGCTATGAATTCAAATGAAAAAGATCTATGGTACCAAGCGTGCCTAGACGAAAATAATGAGCTATTAGCTCAGCAAACCTATACAATTATTGATATACCACCTAATATTACACCTATAAAGGGTAGGTGGGTATTTAAAAAGAAGGCTATTAAGAACCCTACTACTATAAAGCCTAATTATATTACTAATAGCGATAGATCTATTAGATATAAGGCTAGATGGGTT
The DNA here is from genome assembly GCA_024706585.1 of Penicillium simplicissimum. NCBI lineage: Eukaryota > Fungi > Ascomycota > Eurotiomycetes > Eurotiales > Aspergillaceae > Penicillium > Penicillium simplicissimum. Next base: position 3,258,478 of record JAMZTW010000044.1, read on the forward strand.
ATTCAAGGATTCTACCAAAAGATTGGTATTGACTTCCTAGAAACCTTCTCAACCACTGCTAGGACTGAGACCTGGCATCTACTACTTATTATAGCAGTTAATAAGGGCTGGCCTATTATACAATATGACGTTAAAAACGCCTTTGTACACGCCGATATAGATACTGATATCTATACAATATTACCTAAAGGCCTATATAATAGCCCTATATATTCTAATAAATGTTGCTATCTAAAGAAGGCCTTATACGGTCTAAAACAGGCACCTAGGCTTTGGAACCAATATTTCAGAAAGATAGCTAATAGCCTAGGATTTACTATTTTACCTTATGATGAAGGGATATATATTAATAAGCTGACCAAAGCTATATTAATAGTCCACGTGGATGATATACTATTTATACATCACGATAGGACCTATATTAAAGAGACTGCTAAGAAGTTTAATATATATATTAAACTAGAGGAATTAGGTGATATATCAACCTTCCTCGGCAATAATATAAATATTAATTATAAAGATAAGCTAATATATATAGATCAGAAAGACTATATATATAAATTGCTTAAGAAATTTAATATATATCAATACCGCCCTATTAAAATACCGGGCGAACCAGGCATCAGATTAAAAAAGAATCCTAATCAATCTGATAGCCAAATCATTAGCTACTATCAGCAACAAATAGGTTCACTACTATATGCTAGCCTAAAGACTAGGCTAGATATAGCCTTCGCCGTTAATAATTGCGCGCGTTATATGTCAAATCCTGGCCAGGACCATATAAAAGCACTTGAAAAAATATGGCGATATCTATTATATAGACCTGATATAGGTCTACTATATAACTGCCACGGAGACAACCTATATATTAAAGGATACTCTGATGCTGACTGGGCAGGAGACCTTGATAGCCGAAGATCTATAACCGGCTATATATTTAGCCTCTGCGGCGATATCGGGTTAAATAACCCTATCTCGTGGAACTCACAACTACAAAAGTCAGTTGCACTATCTAGCTGTGAAGCCGAATATATGGCTATAAAAGAAGCTATTAAAGAAGCTATCTATCTAGCTAATATATTTAACTATATTAATAATCAACTAGACCTAGGATATATATCAAATATCCCTGAGGTATTAGTTGATAATGAATCAGCTATTAAATTAGGGCAAAACCCTGAGTTCCATAAGAAATCTAAACATATTGATATTCAATATCATTATATCAGAGAAGCTATTCAAGATAATAAGGTCAAATTGACCTATATTACTACAAAACGTCAACTGGCAGACTTATTAACTAAAAATGTTAATAAAGTCCTATTTGAAGAATTTATTAAGCTAGCTAATCTAGTAGATATATCTACTATAGATAGCTAAGCAAATCTAGCCGAAATATATCTATAGTTATCATATACGACCTACTAATCTATATATTAGCTTATAGCTATATATAGATTACGGGGGGATATCGTATATAGATACTATAGGATATTACTGGCTATAGGATATTACCGGCTATAGGATATTAACGGCTAGGATATTACCGGCTATAGGATATTAACGGCTATAGCCTATTCACGGCTATTATTATATAATTTGCCACTTAATATCTTAACTATAAATACAGCCGATATCTCCTGCCAGAGGCCATCTGAATGATCATCCTGAAATATTCTTCAACATCACCAACTATTATTATTAGTTATCAACATTAATCTTTATTAGTAATCATCCTGATTACTTATCTTTATCTCAACCTTATCACTATCTACTATCTTTTAAGATAGTCCTTCGAACCCTTATCTACTTCTTCAACCTTGCTTCCTATACGCCCTTATAGCCTGCTCACAGTTTTGTATGTAAATTGGACGCGATTCCACCTATTCTGATGCTTCCGCGCAAGATTCGGACTTGACGGCAAAATTCAGGGTGAATTTCGTTCTTGGTGGGGGAGGATGTGATCCTGGACCTAGTGTATCGGTACGGATACGGCTATGTTCTGCCAGTCTTCTCCGCTATCCACTTATTTAGTCTACGTTAGTTCCTAATATTACCAAAACATGCCCTTTATACTCCTGAGATCACAATATTATAGTAATTCTATCCCTATTAGTATTTATATAATATTACCGCTGCCCCGCTAATCGACCTAATCCTCCTTATCTAGGACTCTCTCTAAGTACGATAATAGGGTAGACTAAGAGAGTTAACTAACTTCTCCTAGATCCTAACCTCTATACCTAGCCTAACTTAGGAATTAGCGCCTTCCCTAACCCTATTCGACCGTTCTATATAGCGTAAGCCGTCTTTATATAAGTATATAGCGGAGAGACCGCGTAATAGACTTAGCGGGCGTAGCGGACGTACTTATCTTCGTAGCGTAGGGCCTAGACGACCCCGGGGTTCTCGTGCTCGTAGCGCTCGTGGTACAACTTGTAGGCGTAGCGCTACTCCTAGTACGACTCGTAGCCGTAGGCGTAGCTATAGGCGTGGCCGTAGGAGTAGCCGTAGGCGTAGCTGTAGCGACCTAGCTACTGATAACGAATCGGAAGCCGCGGTAAGCAAGGATACCGCCGTAAGCGAGGAATTTAAGTCTAGCTAATCAGAGAGCGAGGATTTAGAGTAATTTTGGTGACCGTAGAATAGTGTGAATTGAGTGTTGTTTGAGTGCTTTAAAAATGCGTAGGTTTCATGCGGAAATCAAAATAGTAGACTATAGAGACCAGAGTGGCAGAAAGGGTAGCAGAAAAAGTGGCAGAACAGGGGCGGAGAGATAAAGGGTGGCAGAATCTAGGCGGAGAGATAACGGTTAGCAGAAAGTGTGGCAGAAAAAAAGTTGATACCTTAATGCCTGATTTCTGCCTAAAAACCTAAATTTTCAGGCAGGGGGGGGTGAAAATAGGGAGAGGGGGGGTGACTTTAGTAATCCCCTATAGATATAGTAATCTATATTTAGTTTAGCTCTCTTATTCTAAAAATATTACCTAATTATATTACTTTCTATTCTAATAAAATCTATTCCTATAGGAAGCCTTTATATATCTCTTTCCTCTTCTATCTTATCTTCTTTTAAGACTATATCTTATAAAGGGTTACTTCCTCCTAAGAATAGTTAGTATAAAGAGAGATACTATATTATAGAGTAGTACCCCTAATATCCTTAATTATAGGATTCTAGATCCTTAATATCTATAGTTCCCTAAATAGTCCCTATAGTTACCGAGTTATTAGTAAAGGATTTATTATATTATTAATAGAGAACTATTACTAAAATATCGGTAAAGAGTAACTAAATAGGGTACTTATATAAGAGAATTATTCTCTATACTAATTAGTATCGGATCAGTACTAAATCGCTTTATCCTTTCTTTTATATTAAATAGCTAGCTTAGAGATATCTATTATAGATCTCTAAGATTCAGTCTTATTCTTATTCTATCTTATAATAATTAGACTTAGTTATTTCCTTCTTTATATCTTACTACCTTTATACCTAGTTAATAGATTACTATTCTACTATATAGCTCCTTAATATAATAATAATAATAATAATAATAATAATAATAATAATAATAATAATAATAATAATAATAATAATAATAATAATAATAATAATAATAATAATAATAATAATAATAATAATAATAATAATAATAATAATAATAATAATAATAATAATAATAATAATAATAATAATAATAATAATAATAATAATAATAATAATAATAATAATAATAATAATAATAATAATAATAATAATAATAATAATAATAATAATAATAATAATAATAATAATAATAATAATAATAATAATAATAATAATAATAATAATAATAATGAACACAGAATGACCCTACCAAAAGAAAGATTGATACTGGAATCAGGGTCAGAATTGTCTCTTCGAACAGCAGAGTGAAGTTAAATCCATTTTAGCAGGACATATTAACGAACGGGCTAAATAGGTCCTCGTCGGCCACCGAGCATGGGAAGGTCGGATTCAACATGCCAAGTTCAAACAGATCTATAAGACGGATTTTTGACAGGCACGAACAGGATAGATATTCCAGTTGGCGGGATATACTAGATAGATATAAGTATTTTTTGCTTCTTCACAGCCTTCAGGATTTAATAATCTTAGAATGAATCATCACTTTTTGCTGGTGCCTAGGGGATTGGACGGCGGGACAGTGTGTCTACGGTGAACTCCTCTCGTTCGGAAGTAGGGAGCACTCTCCATCCGAACATCGCTACAATGTCCACAAGAAACACCGGGAAGGGGCAAATCAAGAATCACCCAAGGCATGCGGCCCCTGATCCACTACCTGGATTCAGAACCTCGGTCTGTAGTGTATTTAGGATCTCTGATTGATAAGTAGTGACACGGTTAATTTCCAAAGCCAGGGGAAGGCGTGGTAACTTAAACTTGGTTTAGAGCTTTAACCAGTACACAGTACACGGCATCACTTCCGAAGGCCACTCACTATATACTTACAGTCAGATATTTGTACTGCTTACTACTACTGATTCGAACTGATTGGCCAACCCGTCGTACGTTGTGCGTCCAGTAGGTAGCAGGTCTTGCGGCAACCATACTAAGTTTGAAACGTGAGACCTATTTTTTCTGCATCCTCTTATTTTTTCTGTTCCGGGTTAGTGCCAAAGACCGTCCCGTTGCTGCGCTGCATGTTTCAGAGCTCATTAATACAGTGGCGTGTACGTTGAGTACTTCGTAGTGTCTTCTGAAAGACACCGAGTTCAATCCGTTCCCCGCACGCAGCGCCAGTGGGGCTGGCCCGCACCGAGAAAATACTCTCTCTGGTCAACCCAATGATATAACCCCGACAATTTTGCACAAGTTCAATCGCAATATACTAAAACACCTAATCAGTCTTAAGACGTCCTAGTAGATTATCCCAAAAGCGTAACCACAAGCCCCACACCAGATCGCAAATTCGAGACAAGTTTACGAAAATGATAAGAATTACCTCTTTGCCCTTCTCTTCTTAAAAACGCTGCTCCGTCCTGACCAACCGTTCAAGTGCAACCTGTTTTTCGTCGCAATCTATGGACTCACTACCTCGAAAGCAAGTCCGACCCCATACAGAGGCAGACTATGCCTGGTCTCGCCCTTTCGGCTTGGTGGAGAAACCCGGATATTACCCCAATGAACCCGAGGCATGGGTCTATTGTGATAAATTTTCCTATGAAGGAGGCGAGACTGTGTCACTGAAGACACACACCACCGCCGAATCCTACGATATCGAGATTGTCCGTGATGGGTTTCGTCCGAAAACGGTCTTTCTTAAGACTGGGCTCCCAGGCCGTAAGTGCGATACTCCTCCGAACGCTTATGCAACTGGTTGCGGATGGCCCGAGGCGCTCCAAATCCACCTGGAGGAAGGAAAGTGGGAGTCTGCCTTCTATCTCGTGATCATCCGCACCAAAGAGTTCCATGGCCGGATCTACGAGCGAGAAGGCTTCTTCATCGTGAAAGATCAACGACGGAAAGGTCCCGATGTTACCACCGCTGACTTCGTTCTGATCCACGCTACCTCGACGCTCTTGGCGTATAACGACTGGGGGGGCGCAAACCACTATCGCGGTATTTCAGATGGTTATCAAGACGATGAACCCTCGCCGTTCGAGCACTCAACGTCCTATCGCGCGGGGAATGCTCAGGATTCCTCAGAATGCTCCTCGCGAGGCTAATGGGCCAATGAAGGTGCGCATGGGCGACACCCCTCGATTCCCGAGTCTCGAATATGCCTGGTACTTTCGCTATTCTAGACACTACGCGGATGCTGGATGGGCAACGTACGAAAGACCGTTCGTTGTTTGGGCAGAGAAGAACGGCTACCGTGTCCATCATCTGACACAGTCGGATTTGCATTCTGAGCCAGATTGCCTGGCGGGATACAAAGTCGCTGTATGCGTTGGACATGATGAATATTGGTCATGGGAACAGCGCGATACCGTGGACGCTTTTGTTGAACAGGGAGGCAAGCTGGCACGATTTGGAGGCAACTATATCTGGCAAGTCCGATTCGACAATGCGCTCGAAACTCAATATTGTTATCGAGTGCCCCAGGCTGACCCAGAGACGGAGCGTAATCCAACTCGTGTCACTACATTCTGGGATTGCAAGTTGATCGGTAGACCTGGTGCGCAGACTGTAGGTCTCACGGGAATTATGGGCTGTTACACAAGGTATGGAATGGCATCGCCGCGGTCCTCTGGGGGTTTCCAAGTTTATCGACCGGAACATTGGGCGTTGGCTGGGACCTCATTGCGATATGGGGATAGCTTCGGGACCGACCCAATCAACATCGCTGCGTTCGAAGTCGATGGGGTCGATTACGAGTTCCGCAAAGGCCTACCCTATCCAACTGGAAATGACGGTGCACCGATGAATTTGGAAATCATAGCGATGTGTCCGGCAACATTCGGTGAGCGGGATATCTCCGGCGGACGAGAGCCTATTGGAGGGCCGCTACGCGAGGTGTAAGTCCACCCTAGGCTGATGGGGACTTCTTTTGAACAGCTCCACTGAAATTTGATACAGGACAGAGGTGATTAGGCTCGGGTTCGAGGGTTTTGAGCTCCCCGAATATCTTCGAGACCGTGAATATGGCTCTGGGATGGTCGCGAGCTTCGAGAAGGGAAAAGGCGAAGTCTTTTGTGCTGGAACGTGTGAGTGGGTCGCAGGCCTGATCCGTAAAGACGAATTCACGGAACTCATCACGAACAACGTGCTGGAAAGATTCGTCGGGAAGGGAGGGTAGACTGTACATATCGTTTCACTTTACCATAGCCCAATATCAACCGCGCGACTCTGCAGGGTACGATAGGCGATCTCCTGACCACTCCCATCACGCTCTATCCAGAACCGCTTCATAAGTGACCTCAGGCTCCCTTGTGGACGTCGCCACCCCTCGTCAGATGGGTCGAATAAATGAGCGAGGATGTTATCCACCAGAGACATTCCGTCTTGAGAATTGTCTTGGATGTGAATCCCGAGCTCAAATGCCGGCCAGCCTAGGGCGCGGAGATTATCCTCTCGGACCGAGGTCGATGTAAGGAGGCGCAGGAGCTCCAGCAGTTCAACTGTCAGATCACCGACACCGCACGGCCTCAGACGGCCCTCCATATAAAGCAGTGCCGTGACAGCAAAGCAACGCCACAGACTCTCCCCCTTCGTCGGCATATCCGGTAACGTCGTGATAAACTGCCTCAATTCGGAGGCGACATCTTCTTTTCGAGAGACACGCGCGATCAAGTCTAGCAAGGGGCGAGGGAGTCCCGTAATTGGCTCAATGCCCTGTCGACCCATGCACCAGGTTGCCCAAATGTGCAGTGGCTCTGATTGCCTCCCCACGATCCAGACATCCATATCAAGTCCACCTAAGACCTCTAGCACGTGGTAATTGTCATTTGTGCTAGTCATTTTATGACCGCTCCATAGACGAACCTCGACTTCAAGAATCTGTGAGATCTGGTGTGTCCAGCTATATCCCGCCCTCATCTACAAGCATCCCGCTCAAGTTAGCGTATCCACACATGGAGGGGAGCGTTTCTTCGTTGTATTTCTATGGTCACGTACAGCGACTTGAGATAAAAGGACCATAGAAGTAGCCAGAACCTCGTGGTCAGCGTGGAGGTCTGTTCTGTAAAACTGCTTGGTTTCCATAATAGCTCTGTCAATTCTGGTGAGCGTGGAGAGGTTGCAGCATTCGCTACATAAGGACATCAGCGCTTCGACACTGTATCGGATGGCGGCATGCTGTTGGCATAATTGTATTATTTCGCCGACCAGATTCTTTTGGTAAGGACCGTCCCAATGTAAGACACGGCTCCCATTCGTGGCGACTGATGCTTTCAGCAAGGGCATTGAGAAGGCCAATGGGGGAAGAGGATCAGTATGAATCAGGATGCTACTCACAGAGATTCAGTAGTTGTGTTCCGGTCAGCCTCGTAGTGCATTCACAGACTGCGTGGGGGCTGTTCATTATCGGTGCTCTAGAGGACCCCACGCTCTCAACGGGATTGTATGATTTCCACAGGAAACGTGGAGAGTAATCACAAGCGAACCCCAAGCGCTCACATCTATGGCATGCTGGGCGATTCTCATCACACTTGCGGCTCACTCGCACGCACTGCGAACAGCCCGTTCGGGAGCGTGTACGCCGGGAGGCAGGCATTTGCGGGGGACCGACTAGATTTGATTAGAGGTAGGTCGATCTTGGGATATTGGCCGCAGTTGGCGCGAGAGTGTCAACGAGCGATGTTTGCGAATCAAGGGAGGCGAGAATCTTGGCCACTAGCGCCCGATAAGCCAACTGACAATTTCAGAGCCTAGTTAGTTAACTAACTTACAAAATGATGTACTGACTACTGAGTCATCTACTGGAGTCCCACCCGACAGCTCATGGAGTCAACGGACTGGAAAACTGGCACGTGCCACACGCTAACTCCTTGGGGAAATTTCAACAGAACAAGGTTATCAGGTCGTGAAGGCGCCAGTCCTGTCCACTTTTGACTTCTGAGGCCACACTGGGGATTACATCCGGGGAAATGCCGATAGATTTTTCAAAAAAGTAATGATGATGAGTGATAAGGCCTGATGTGGAAGTTTGAGGAGAACAAACCAGCCAATGGTGCCCAGTACGGAACAAGACTAGATAGTCAAGTCTGTACTTCACCCCTTTTCGCCCATCGTGTGGCACTCGCAACTCGCTTCTGTCGACGGAAGACAGAAGTGACAAGGAACGCGCCTCAACTATATAATTCCCCCCAGACCCCGCTCCAGACTGAAGGTCAGCTGTTGAATTTTATCCAACAACATGGAAAATCCCACTAGCAAACCAAGTCTCAACCGTGAACCGGGCCAGTGTCCGGGCACTGTCCGCCTGGTCCAACAGCGTCTGTCTCTTCCTATCCCTGCAGTCAACCTCAAGAACACTGACATGGAGCGAGTGATGCAGAGTGGACGGAGAATCACGGTCAACAAACGAGCGACGGGACTATTATTTTGATGCCACGGCCGGCGAATACGATCAATGATCCGCTGGTTAGTACCGTCTGAGTGTATTGTATTCTTCTCTCCCGCCATCACGCTGAAATTTTCCTGATTCTAGAACTGGTCTCGATGGCAAAAATCGTGGCATTTCACCATCCACCTGGTCTGGATCTTTTTGGCCAACGCGAGGTATGCGTCGATGACACCTCATAACGCTGGCATGACCTGATTTGAATCTTAGTATCGCATGGACGTCCCCAGCCTGGACTGTTTGGACAATCGATCTAAGCACAAACTACACAATCCTCACCTACGGGCAAGCCTCCCTCGTCGTCGTGTGCGGAACCGGTGTGTTGGTCATTCAACCCTGGGCAACCAAATTCGGAAGACGTCTACCGTATATATTCGGCTCTACTTTGATCATTTGCGGTTTGTTGTGCGGCCGTTTCATGACTGATAGTCGACTTTATCTTGCTTACCAAATTATCGCCGGGTTTGGTTCTGCTCCGGCCTACTCAACAATCATCACGTCGTTGCTGGACGTCTCCTTCCTCCATCAACGTGGTCGCGTCCTGGCACTTTACGGGCTTGTTCTCATTGCGGGAAATTTTCTTCCGCCCATTGCTGCTGGGTACATCGTGGATCAACAAGGATGGGCATGGTGTTTTAACTACCTGCTAATCTGTTTTGGAATCGCATCCATTATCCTCGCCTTCACCGGCGAGGAGTCGTTGTTCGCCAGGGACGCATTCGAGATCCGAGCTCTTTATGGTGGCGAGGTGATACCACCCCGCGAAAACACTGAGCAACTCAGTCCGGTGGGCGCGGGCCGCGAGAAAACGCTCGATCCCACCTTGACCCTCTCAGTCAGCCACGAACACATGTCCGGTCACGTCGAGCCGTTCGATACCAACCGAATTTCCTACCGACAGAGAATGACACTGTATCGAAAGAACGAGGGTATCAAAGCAGATTATTGGTCCTTGACTTTCTCCATTTTTCGAGTTGTCTTGCTACCCGCTGCTATCTGGATGAGTATAATGTTCAGTCTCGGTTCATTCGTGGTGGGTGTGGTGCTCACAACATTGGCGTCTTTTTTTTCTCCGCCTCCCTACAATTTCAGCGCTGCAACCATGGGGCTGATGTACTTTGCCCTTCTTATCGGAGCTGTCCTTGGATCCTTGTGGGGTGGACCGTGCACTGACTGGCTGCTGTTGCGTCTTGCTCGGCGGAATGAGGGTATCTACGAGCCGGAACACCGATTGTGGACCTACTTGCCAATTCCTGTCATCGGGGCCGCGGGCATTTTGCTGTATGGAGTTGGCGCTGCTCAAGGCGTACACTGGGCTGTCCCTTGCTTGGGGCTTGTCTTTGTTGGCTTCTATCTGGACGCATCTACCCCAATCGCTATGGGCTTTGCCTTGGATTGTTACCCGGATTTAGAAGACCAAGTTGTCCAGCTTTCCAATTTCCTTCGCAACGTGCTCGGTGGCGCCTTCACTTTTGGTCTCCAGCCATGGATCGATTACAGTGGTGCCCAGACTACGATTATCATTATTGCGGCCGTGGTTTTTGCGCTCAATGCTACGTCCGTGATTTTTCAGCTCGGGGGCCAACGTTTGCGAATTTGGTCTGCGAAGAGGTATTTGACGGTACGGGACCAAGCTCATCATCTGCATGCGAGATCGTAATGCTACCTGTGCTCCATATATCCAATTCTGTTCGGGGCATTTCTCGTACCTGCTGTGGGGCACATCATGAACAGATACTTTCACATATTATGAAGCAGAGCTAGGTAACTAACCTATCCATAACACCTCGAAATTCAATGACTTTTGATATTTGGATATTTGTATCAGGGGGAGTCTGACGTTAACGAGACGTGCCTAAATCAGGGGGCAGTGTCAGATAATGTATATTCATTGTGCAACAAACTGGACTTCCCTGACGACTCTTCGGTAACACTCAGACATTTGATTTGGTCGTAATATCCCCAGCGCAAATTAGGCAGCTGATCCATCAGTTGAATTTCTTATCAGAGCACTGTGGGGAGCTGGTACATATGGGTATAGTAGGTATGTTATCATGACGTCCTGGGTCAGACTTAGGCGGGAATCCGACCAACAGGACAGGAGCTATACCAGTTGGAGGTTTTTGAGGTACTCACAGGGCATTATGAGTCATGGATACTCAATGTACATTTCACGATGGTTTATTAGTGGTACTGGTAGTCCGTCGCTCCAAACTCCTTATTTGAGTAACGTGCCTCTAACTAACTTGTTTACCGATGTCTTGGTGTGAAATCGCCGGTCGATCCTTATAGAAAATCCTCATGCGGTTAGCCTCGTTGCCACTTGTCCATTGCCGACCATTGGTTCATGAGTTCTATATGAATGGCGTGCTTTGCAAAGGAAATACTGGAGCTGTCTACAACTCTGAATTCATCTCTCACGAACTCCCACAATGTCGTTCATTGCGACACCGCAGCAAATCGAAGCTTTTCAACAACGTATCAGTGACCCTAGTTACAGCCAAGAAGCCATCCAAATCGAATTCACCACGACTTCCGAGTTCATCGCCAAGGTTCTTCCCCCGACTCTGGAGCCAGCCGAATCAGCAACCGGGTTGATCAGCATTTCGACATGGGAAAGTGATGTTTGTGGCTCTTTTGGACTTTCTTCAGTCTCTCTCAAATGCGTCTGTGATGGCCGTGAAGGATATTGGGTCCTTCACTTGATCGTCAGTGACAGCTTTGCAATTACTTGGGGACGGGAAACGTGGGGTGAGGTCAAAAAGGCGGGACATGTGCATCTGGCATCTCGTGGAGCTCATTGGACAGGATATATGGAGCGTCATGGCGTGCGCTTGATAGAAGTCGAGGCCGAATTTGATGCTCTGTCGAGTGACCCGCAGACGCTTGAGTGGTTTGATTTCGAGGTCAAAGCATTCCCGAATGCCTCCGGGACAGGGCTGCATTCTGACCCCTTGCTACTTACGCTACGGGTTCGGGACACGCATGTTACACATGCGATTGGGAAGGGAAAATTGACCCTGAGAGGAACCGAGAATGATCCTCTCCATGCCATTCCAATCCAATCAATCGCTGATTGCTGCTACTATCAGGGTCCCTCGGAGTGGCGCGTCGTTAACGAAGGACCCTTGTGCCCGGCTAGCCAATACATGCCTTATTTGGTGGCAAGGCATTATGATCAGCTTTTTGACTTCCCCATCGAAAAAGAGCGTGTTGAAGTGGACAAGAAAGAAGACGCAGTGTGCTCGAAGGAGCCCCGAAGCTGGAATACTGTCAATTGGTCCCATTGATCTTGAGGTTGAGATGTTTTAGTCTGTTTTCATAGGGTGGTCTTAGGAACTGGACTGCTGGGCCAATTCCGAGCAGTGCCGTCTACTGCATTAAGTTATATATTGCGAAGACGACTGGTTTTCCGTATATTAAAAAAAAAGGTTTCACGAAAGGCCTGACAACAGAACAATTATTAGATTTACGAGTGACTACGTTGATACGACAAGAAAAGGGCCAAGACTGGGCGAGGAAACCAATATTTTCTAGAGCCGATTGATAGACCACGAAGTTGCGTTAATGCTTCAGACATGATTCCGACACCCGAGAGGGTTCGAACGTGCGACCTAGACATGATAAGTAAATGGTAGTCCAATCACGAACACAATAATTGCAAGGCAAAAGCGTCACCCCTCTCCTGCGCTGGTGGATCCCTGTATTCTCTTAGACTGTGTATGGTGCTCGTCTATGGCCATCATGGCCTCGTGCGCAATCATCCTAGGACTTCGTTGTTATATAATTGTAATTCACGGTCCAGCCCGTGCAGACCAAAATACACGGTAAACGCACTACGTGTGAACTTCCTCTCTCAACAACTATGTCTCAAAGTCTTATTGAAGTGTACTACGATAGGCAACAATTTTTCGACCCGCGGCAGATAAAAGTAGGAATCAAAGCTAGTCCACACAACCTATAACCCTACTGCGGTAGGTAGCGAACGGCAACCATCTTGACCGTTGTTTATCCGAATCTCAACATATATTATATACCCATAGTAACGTGTTATTTTTTCAGAGGATTAACAATTTGCAGTTTGTATGATTTATACCTATATACAACTAGAGGCAGCCCCGTGCACACGATAATATCAAGGGATCTGACTTCCAAACTATTTTATTCCTCTCCTACCGGTAAAATTAGATTTCATTTTATTCTTTATGTGAGAGAAGGGATAGTTGACCTAATCCGCCAGGAGAACCTGATGAGTTCTTTATGAGGCAGGGTCAATTCTGTACGAGGTCCTAGCGCCTTAGCGCAGGGTAATAAGGCAAAGGATAAAAGCAGCTGTCGCAACTCGTAGTCTGGGTCTCCAAGATTTAGACTTGTGCATTCATGGTACAATCTGACTCAGTTCTACTCTCTTTCATTTGGGTTCCTTTTATTCACCGTATTGTTACGGACCTCAAATGCCTAGGGCCGCAGCAGGCGGAGGAGCAGCCAACCATTCTCCCGGCAGTACCACGCTAGCGAATCACGTACGTTCCGGTATACTCACGCATCCCCCCGGAGGCCCTGAGGAAAGCATTAGAGAGCCACAGTCGGCCTGCAACTAACCGTTTAAACCTATACCTCTGTATTGCAAGTGCCGACAGCTAATAACGCAAAATGGAAGAGTTACATAGAGAATTAAAGTATGCGACAAGAGGAAACCAAGAGAAAGATATTCCAACTCCTCGTCATACCTCACGACTGCTCTGTTATTGCTATCCCCTTCAAAATATTCATATTTCTAGGAGCGATACTATTGATGATTAACATTGAGCCATTAAAGATGTTGCATGAAACGGGCCACGATTCGTCGATTCACCTAGCCGCCACTTAGTCCAAGTGCACCTCAAGTAGTCCACAGGCATTGGATGAGGATTTGAGAAGATATGAATGCGGTAGGAAAGTGATCCAGTCACTAATATCACGTTGAAATTCTTAAGGCAAACCTTGGCTTTCCATTGGACCAGACCAGAGCCTTCATCATAAGCAGGGTCAAGTCTGTCCAGAATTGCAGAATGGATTGGGGCATGCTTTCGTTCGGAGATTCATAGGCACAACTGGTCTGCCTCAATGATGGCTCGTTGGGCTCTCCGCACCTCGTAGCTGAAGCCTATGCTAAAGGTCATGCCGACTCAAATCGTCGCTAGTCCAGCCCAAATGTTGCCTCCGACGTTGACGATGCCCGCAGTGGAAATATTTAGCCCGAGGCCCGACTTTGGAAGGTCTAAATCCATAATAGTCTGGGAGCCCATAAATAATCCACTTACAACTTTCTATCTATATAAGCTTCCCTCTCTATAAGCGAGTTAAAACTTAAACCTGAAAGCCCTTTATAGGACTGATGGGCATGTGTATTATTACCAGACTTAAAGTAGCAATATTCTGAAAGATATTCTATATTAGTATATCATTTCCTGTATATAGTGTTATGCGCTATCGCTAACCAGAAACGTTTGTGACCAAATCTCTTTATCTATTCTAACACCGCGGCGGGTCTAGTTTGCTGAGTGTGCTAGGCTTCCTCTGGCATTCGGACATCGTCTACGCGGACTATTCCACTAGCCGCTATATAAGTAAGAATATTATAAGTAGTGTACAGATAGTATCTCTCATGCCTGGATGTTTACTAGAAGTGTGCGCGATCTCACTAATAGGTGAATGAGCTAACCTAAACGAGACACAAAATTAGTCTGGCTGAGTGGAACATGAGGGGTAATCGGTAATCCAGTCGTGATGTTTCTACCCAAACACGCTTACTCGACTCATGCTAATCGTTTCCCTCTGTGTACAACCTATACCAAAAGCCGTACGCAGCGTGTTAGACCATGGCTTTGAAAGTAGAATCAAACGACAGTCTCTCCACCCTCTGGGAGACAGCCTGCAACAACTATGCGCAAGAAACTGGCACCGCACTGACATCGCCCAACTTCCCCAAAGTCAGCACACCCTCCGAACTCTCCAGCCCCCTCGAGTCAGAGAAGGAACATTTCGCAGACTTCCGAATGAAGAAGCGCCCTCTATTCCATGCGATGCAAACTATCCTTACCCCTTTCGAGAATTTTGGTGATATAATTTCCGGCGCTGTCTCGATCGCTTTTCCACCCGCATCGACTATCATGGGCGCCATGCTCCTTCTCATCCGCTCTGCACACAGAGTCAGCGATGCCTTTGATAGCATCAGTGCTCTTTTTGATAAATTAGGGTACTTTGCGCAGCGGTTAGATTCCTACCGTGGTCTCCCGCTGAGTGAAGGGATGAAAAGCATTATTGTGAAAGTCTTTGTGACTTTTCTGAATGTTTGCGGGGTATCGCAGAGTCTGCTGAGTCGGGGCTCGTTCAAGGCACGATTCTCTAACTGGGCCAAAAATGTCCTTGTTGAGGATACTTCGATTCAGGGCCTCCTGGCTGAATTAGAGGAGTTGACAGGACAGGAACATAAGATGGTTTCTGCACACAATTTGACTCTTACGAGCCAAGCCTTGAAAAATACGGCGATCTTGCTTGAGAAAAGTGAGATGGAGAACGAGAGGGAGAGGATGAGTACCTTGAAAACGCTGTTAGGGCCTGTCTCTGCTTCGGGGCAGGTCTATTCGGCCATCAGTGAGGGTCGCATCCCGGGATCCGGAAAGTGGGTTGAAGAGAGGATTAGGGAATGGTGGGATAGCGGCGAGCCCTTGCTTTGGATCCATGGCGGTCCTGGCGTGGGAAAATCCTATCTGGCCTCGAAAATTATCGGTGATCTTGCGAAACAAGGCGACGCCGTTGTTGCATCTTTCTTCTGCAAGAACAATGATGTTGATCTACGATCGTTCAACAAAGCCTTGCGAACTCTGGCGTGGCAGGTCGTCGTCCTGCGGTCAACTTTCGCGGTCCATGCCGAAGAGTTTTGTTTGAAGGGAGATCCAGGCAATACATACGTTGTCTGGAACAAGCTCCTACTGGATTATTTTGAGGCAACGCCGGATGATAGCGTTTGCTTCATTATCGACGGTATCGACGAGGCCGATTCAGACGAGCAAGAGCTCTTCTTCAGTCTCCTTGAAAAAACATACTCGAATGATCCAGAGAGAAAACCCCCAGTACGAGTTGTCCTTCTAGGCCGGGATTCGATAGGCAGCATGATTGGCGAACACTCTTTAGATTGGATCCATGACATTGAGATCACGGACCGCCAGAACAACGATGATTTACATGTATATGTCTCCCAGCGGCTCCAAAAATCCAAGCTGTTTCGCAATGCTTCAGACTTCCAAGACGAAGTCGTCCGAGAGATATGCACCCAGGCAGAAGGTCTTTGGGAATGGGCCAACCTTGTCATCAACAATGTACTGCGCTGCAGAACGAAGGAGCAGATTCGCAAAGTTGTCAAAACCATGCCTAAGGGAATCAGCGCGATGCTGCACGAGGAGCTACAGCGGCTTGGAAAAGAGTTATCAGCGTCAGATATGATGTCTGATGACGAAGGATCTCAGATTCAACAGCTCAAAATCATACTGTCCTCCGTCACACTAGCCCAGAGACCTCTGACCGTGGAGCAGCTCGATCTCATTCTAGAGGTCCTCCTGGGAGAGGAGGTCCTGAATCTCGAAGACGACCTGCGCAAAGTATACTCGTCGCTGTTTTCGTTGCGGATGCCGGAGGATGATGATGATGATGATAATGAAGAAACTGACGGATTCACCGTCGTAACGCTTCGTCATAGTTCTTTTTACGAATTCTTCGAATCACCTTCCATAGACACTGGGTCTATTCAAATCAACCGCGGCCAAGCCGGAGCGGACCTTTTGTTCGTGATGCTTTATGCTCTCGCGAACCTTGAGACACCAAGTTCCAATAGATGGCTAGGTCCCCTCAAAAGATACGCAAAGAGGTATTTGCCTGTGCACCTGAAGTTGGCAGATCCGGGGAAAGTCGCATCGGGTCGACGAGATGATATCTCATCTCTCCTCGCGGATCTCTTCACCAACGAATCGTTGCTGAAGGACTGGATGATTGACCCAATCTACAGGCGGTTCCGCTCCAGCCTTAATTACCACCCTTGCACGATAGTCTCGGATCTTGGGCGCCAGTGGTGGAGCTGTGATGATCGGAACACGGCAAGTCAGGCGGCGGAGTTGGTCCTCAATTGGCTTACCCCTGATCAGCGGAGAGCGTTTGAAGAGACCGCAGGCGATGATGCATACCCGTTTGCAGTTCTTTTCTCGTCCATGGTACGGTTTTGCTCTCATCTTTGGCTTTGCCCAGAAGACATCAGCGATGAGGATGGATTTCCAGCGGCGCTCCCCCTCCTGCTGTTCGCTTATACTGAAATAACGGCCTCGCCTCTGACAACCGCTGGACCATCAGAAAAATTAAAGAATATTTCAGAAGATCTGAGGCCTGCAGATATACTGCAGGTCGCTGAGTCGAAAGGCCTCCAGAGGACAGCCATGTGGCACGCTCGAGTCGCGCAGGCAATGCTTCAGCACCACAACTTCGAAGATGCCGTTGTGCACTTTCAGATTGCTCTCAGCGAAAGCGATAAAGCACCTGCCTTGAGCAAGCAATCCCTTTCTGTCATTCATAAGAATATGGCGCGCGCATATAGCGAGCTCGGAAGGCACAAAGAGGCATTAGAGCATCTTGATTGTGTAATGTCAAAGGCGGACAAAAATCCAGAGGGTCAAGGGTTAGGCCTCCAGGGGTATCTGGGAGACCTGCTGGACGAGGCACATATGGAACACCGTGCCAATTTGACGGAGAAAGCCATTTCAACTGTGCTTCAAGCTTGGGAAAAGTTTGTCGCAGTTGAAGCTGAGAAATCTATCTCCGGAGATCTTCTGCTCTCATTCTTTGATGTTTTCTGGGAACTGCGTCAGCCGCGTCGTTTGCGGGCTGTGTTGGACTTTGCGTTTGACCATTCCCAGGATATTTTCGTATCGAGGATCGGGGGTTTTGAAGGAGATGCATTTGCAACTTTACTGGTTGATGCAATGACCAATCGAGCTGTGGTCATGCATAGCATTCTTCAGTCTACCCTCGCAGCAGAAGACACGGCGCTTCTCGATCTCATCGCTTCGATCCCGGGAATGCTGAATGAATCCCTTCTTCCTACTTGGGTCAACCCGGGCGCGCTGAAGTTTTGGATTGCGTCAGTACTGTTTGATAAGGGCCGGCCGGGTGAGGCTGTTCAAATTTGGTGTGAGATTGCTACTGTCTCAGACGGATATGGTCACTGGTGGATCCCACATTTTCGAACGCGGTCATTGAGTCGATTGGCGGCTGTGTGTCTCTATTATCCCCAGATACCCTTCTGCGGGGACACTCCTGCCCCATTCGCCGCGGATGATGTTAGCGAGTTCTCGTTAATTGTCTCGAGCTGGCTGCTTGATAGTGGCGACAATTTTCATGCCAAACAACTTCTTAGTGAGGTCGTGAGAAGATGTATTGCTTTGTTGTCAGATGACACTCCTGCGAATGACATTGATGCCTTTGTCTTACTTTTCGAGGTATTCCTCATGGCCATGGACAGTGATGACGACCTTCGCGCTGCCATATACCTGATCAAGGCCTGGGGCGAGGAATCGGATGATCTGGGACTAAGCAAGGATGTGGAGGGAGACGTTCCAACGGATGTGTCACGCACAGTTCAGGATGAGGATCTAGAGGATGACCAGGCAAAACCACTCCATATTTGGGGCACAACCTTGAATCTGACCCTATGTTCGATCTGCGCGCACGAAATTACATCGATCAACCAGTGGCACTTCTGCCATACCTGTCCCTTCACCGCGCTATGTCACCACTGCTACCGCGATCTCCAGTCGAAGTCGAATCCCACGGACGATCATCCTCGTGGCGTCACAGGCAAGTGCAGTCCTCAACACACGTTCTTTCATTGTGGCGAGGCCCTTCGAAATGTTGGGCATGTGCCGAAAGGTATGGTGCCTCTGGTTGGCGCTGATGGCAAGAGACAGGTGGTCTGGATTGATGAATGGAAGGAAAAGCTTGCAGAGAAGTGGGTAGGCACAGGAACAGAACCCTTGAATTTTGATGACGGTGGCCTGCCAGCCTGGTGTATGCAAATATTGCCCGAGGCGCAGAAGGACCGATGGAAGAAGTCCTTCAAAGTATAGATTCTTGCTGGGGGCATGTAACTACGGACACGAGGCTATGGATATGTGGTAGATGTTATTGCGACTGAAGGTTCGAAGTCTGCTGCAGGGTGCGCAGATGCTTCCGCTCTTGCAGATGTCTTTGTATGCAGATGCTTCTTCCCGATAGTCTTGATTTCTCCTGCATGTCTGGTTCTCTTTCTCCTGTCGTTTTCATGCTTCTCGCGGGTTTCCGACGCTAGAATCTTGCGTAGAAGAAGGCGGGTTTGTTCCTAAAATGTGCTCCCTCTTCTGGTCTGATAGATATAAGGGGAATATCTTTCCTACTCTTCTTCTTGCCTTTGCTCTGTCCTTGTGTCATGTGCGTAGCTGCTGGCCTGATCTGGCCGCATTTCGTCAGGCTTTGCGCCCAATGGCTGCTGTCCTGTTGATGGTTTCTCTACTTAGGGCATTCCATTTTCCTGATCAGAGAACAAAATCGGACGAGAAACAGGAATCAGGCCATCGGGCGCAGAACCTGACGGAACGCAGCCAAAACAGGCCAGCAGCTACCCACAGGAACACAGTGAAAAAAAGCCCAAGGGAGACAGCAGCACTCGAGCATTCTACCCGACAAGACCCTGAAGGACACCAATCTATCTAGAAAACAAAAGCCTCTTATAGTCGGACAGGCCAGAAGCGGAAGAACAAGAAGATTTCCCGTCCAGTCTATGATGATCTCTTGTTTACGAACCACTCCAGAGTAGCGGTATTCTAAAACGCCAAACTGGACACTGGACATCATAATTATAGTCCCGGGCCTACAGAAAAGCGGCCTATTTTGAAGATCCTTTTGAATGGAGTGATAATGTACTGTATTTGTTCGTTACATCGTCAGATCTCAATATTTCTTGGGCTACTACGACGAGCCCAAATAAGAACAATCTTGAGAGGCCAGAATATCCGATGTGTCGGGGTCGGCGCTAGGCTCCCTCTACCAGCTTTGGCATCAAGAGCTTGGCGTTCTCGTAAACAAGGAACGTGACCCAGGTACTTGGCAAGACTCGAAACAAGTTTGGGCCTAGCCCCTTGTAGAAGCCTGCGATACCCTCCTGTGCCCAAATCTGACGAACTGCATCCATGGTCCCACGGTAAACTTGGTGGGCTTCATAGGTCTGTAGTCGGGATCGGATGACCTGGTATGGGTAGGTCACACACCCGGCAAAAACTTTGGATAAGCCGGAGAGGACCAGGAAATCTAGGTTCCCAAGCTTTTTCGTGGCCGTTGCATCAGGATTCTCCGTTGAGGATTCGTTGTGTAGCGTCCGCGAACGGAGGACCTTCAGTCGTTCATAGGCCATAAATTGAAAGGCGCCATGGCTGACACCAAACAGTGAGGGAACTAGACCGCGATAAAAGCCGCGCATACCTTCAGTGTGGTAGATTTGCGTCACACCCGACATGACAGAAGGATAAGCCCCGGGAGACCGGGCACCACTTGCAAGCATTCGAGTTTTAATCACCCAGATGGGGTTCGTTAAAACCGATGTCAGAACTCCTAATGCTCTTTAATCAGAGGCTAAAATATCGTGAGCTTTCAGCTGGGAATACGTACCTGCTGCGCCGGAGGCAAGGAAATAATCAGAGGATGTGAGCATCCATGCTTCCTGTCCTCGATAGATGCGAATAGCATCCTTAAGACTTCCATAGAATAGGAAGTACAGGGCCCAGCTCGTCGAGTTTCCGATCAGGTTGGGAGTCAGACCACGATAGAAGGCACGGAGACCGCCTTCGTGTGCGGAGATATCACGGATAATCCGCAAAGAGTTGCCAAGGCGGGAGGGGGATGATCGATCAACTGAGGAGTTGTTAGATCATGTTCTATAGGTATTTAAATCAGAAATAGCGTTAGGGGGGCTAGGACTCAGCCTCGTGTCATCGTACCTTGCAGGCGGGTCTTCACCAGGTCAAGCGGGTGTACGCAGAGTGTTGAAGCAACCCCGGCCGTGAATCCAGCTACGGTCTCCACAACGGATGAAGACAACCCATCCTTGCCAGTCATGAACTTTGGGCTGGGATCAAAGAAGGTGGGCCAGGGTAGGAAGATTGGTCAGGGACTGTGGGTGCTGGTCGGCATGAATGTTTCTGAGCTGGGGTGAAAGAATAATTGTTGATATCGGAGAGATAATCGGAAAGCCTCGGCAGAATGAAGTCATCCGCGATCTTTGTCATCTTTGTGGAGTCATGGACCCAGAGTCACGGGACAGTACAAGATGGACAGGGGTTCTACTGGGCACCATGCTTATTGTATAAAACATGAGTTTTGGTTATAAGTAGGAAGTTCAAAGCCTGGAGATACGTTTCCGCAGATTACAAGGAGAGACAGCGGTTCAAGACCGATTAAAATCCAAAGTTCCATTTAAAAATACATATCATAACGTGGGTTGTACAGCTCGCCCTCATATTGAGCCATCGAGACATGAACCAAACACTGGGAAAGTAAAGATCAAGCTCCGGTATAGGGCGAGTGAGGCGGAGAAGGACCAATGATTTGAACTCCCGAGGGCCCGTTGATATCACCGACCGATTGCCATTCTAGTACCGTTTGGATTCCCTGCAGCGCGACGCTTAAGCCAGAGGCGAGAACAGCCTAATACCCAAGTTAGATGGATCTGCCGAAGTGGAGAGGTATGGATTCAAAGCCGAGGGTGTGTTGAGGATGGGCGCCAATGGACGTTCGACCTACTTGAAGAGAGAGGGCTTAGGCTCGCTGTAGGAGTAACCTGTACGTTGCGCATCAGTAACCAGATCATTTCTCCCAGGAACAGTAACTAGCAGGTCTATTCCCAACATACCAAGGTAGACGATCAAAGGCAGATAGCCACTGGCGGATCCAACGGTGTTAGCTCTGTTGCCAATGCGAATATATCGAGATGGTGACATCTGGACGATGGAGCCGGGCAGGGGTCTCACTAGTGGATAGCAACGCGGGAGATATCGATGACCTTGGAAACGCGCTCCTGTAGCAAGGGAAAAACCGGATTAGTGCTCATGTAACAATGGCCGCTTGGATGCCGGAACGGAGGCTTACCTTGGTCTCCTCGGAGAATTGAACCATGGTGAAAAAATATGGGAGGATGGTGAAATTCTAGAAGGAGAGCGACCTGGGGTCAAATGAATGGAAGAAAAGTAGACAGGATTCGACAAGGCTGGATGGGTTGCAGCGTCAGAGGTGGAGAGCGGAGGTTGAGAACTGCGGGAGCCGGGCGAAGTTGCTCAAAAGTTTTCGGAGGTCGGGAAATCCAATGATCACTGACCACCGCCGCGCCCAGGTTCTATCTGCCAACCCTCCTCCCTTTATACCAAGACAACTCCTTCTCAACGCTGGCCCGGCCTTGGTACACTCTAAACGAGCGTGCAATTCGCATCTTCTATTTCAGTGTCTCGCGCATTTCGTCTCAAAGCACGACTTTTACCGCGCCGCAACTGGCGCCGCCGCCATCATGTCTGGCGCAAGACACTGGTAAGATCTACCATTCCACTCTGCCACTCGAGTGAACCCTCGCACTGACTCTGAAAATCAGGGAGCAAGACAAGGAGGCCACAGTCTACATCGGTAATTTGGATGAGCGCGCTTCCGATAGCTTGGTATGGGAGCTCATGTTGCAGGCTGGGCGCATCGTGAATGTCCACCTCCCAAAAGACCGAGTCACGCAGTCACACCAAGGATATGGGTTCGTCGAATATATCAGCGAGGAGGATGCCGAGTATGCCTCGAGAATTATGAATGGTATTCGTCTCTTCGGCAAGCCTATTCGAGTGAACAAGGCCTCCGCCGACAAGCAGAAGTCGGTGGAAATTGGCGCAGAGCTCTTTGTCGGAAACCTCGATCCCATGGTATCGGAACAGGTCCTTTACGATACATTCAGCCGATTTGGAACTCTAATCAACCTGCCCAAGGTCAGTACCCCTTATGCTTGGTCTATGCTAAATTGCTCGACGATAGCTAACATGACTGTAGATTGCTCGGGATGACAACAATCTATCCAAGGGTTACGGTTTCGTCTCCTTCGCCGATTTCGAGTCCTCTGACGCGGCCATTGCCAATATGAACGGTCAATATCTCATGAACAAGCAAGTTTCCGTGCAATATGCCTACAAAAAGGATGGCAAAGGAGAGAGACATGGTGATGAGGCGGAGAGAACGTTGGCAGCGCAAGCCCGGAAACATAATGTTCGCCCGCCAACACAACAGGTTCCACCCGTCCCATTCCCGGGGGCGGGTGCTGCTCCTCCTGCTACTCCTACGGCTGCACCAAATGGTGACGTTTCGCGACCTGTGAGCACTGGGCCACAGACGCCCGATCTCGCTATGGGCAGGGGCATGCCAATTCCCATGAATTACCAGAGCGTCCCTCCCCCTCCCCAGCAGGGCCGACCAGGACCTCCTCCCTCATCACTCACCACTCCTCCGCCAGGTCTGCCAGCCCGTCCACCGCCATCTCAGGCCGGCTATGGCGGCCCTCAAACCTTCCTCCCGCCGGGCTTCAATGCCGCTGGTCAACAACCTCCCTACCCCCCACAAGCAGCAGCACCGCCGCCTGGATTTGTCCCGCCGGGCTTTGCGCCTCCGGTAGGAGGCCCTGCGGCCCCCGGAGCACCTCCTTCATTACCACCTGGCTTTCAGCCGCCGGGATACCCAACTGGTCGTTGAGCAAGCGTAGGCACAGTTGCATGCAATCTATTGCCGCATGACATGAATGGATTTATCTTTTCCAGCAAGGGCTCTCGCACCTGCTATGCTCTAATAATCGAAGACGGAGCTGCTGTTCAAGTCCAGCGGATCGTTTACACACAGCATATCTCGGATAGGGTTGGGATGATTAGGCTGACAGCGCGTTGGAATCCGGATCATATTGGTTGATCTGCCGGAAATCTAGACCATGAGCCTCCTAAGTAGGTTCTTCTGACATGAACAGACACAGAGAAGCGGCGTCCTCGATGCCCGCCGTCGCTCTAACTAGTTTCCCCGAGACCACCCCTCACCAATCAAATGAGATATGATAGGAAGACATCGTGGATTTGCTTCGAGAAAATAAAGTAACGCAATGACTCGGACAAGAGGTGTTGCGCGTAGCATTGTAGACTTGGTGCTGTGATCGTGGAGCAACGAGTGAAATGCAGACCGGAGATGCGATTATGCCCGACCTCCTATAGTCAAAGGCGGACGAAGGAAAGTTTGTAAAGAAAAGAGAGATTTAAAAAGAGAGTCGAAGCTATGCGCTCGGGCGAGACATCATGAGAACGAAACAAACTTGGGGTCGCGGGGCCGACCATCAGGGCCAATATTATTCCTTGCAAAGCGTTGCTCAGTGTAAATTCGCCGGGCCTCATCAAAGTTGACTTTTCGAGCTTTCATGATTTTCTGTATCTCCCGCTTTGCCGTTTGATCTAATCCAGCCCGCGTGTCCCCATCTGCGACATTAGCCGTGATATCGAATTGCGAGGAACTCAGGCCGGCCTCCAAGTCGGCAGTGAAGCTGGAGGGAAGGCGATGGTAGAGGTAATCAGGGACGGGCAGTAGATGGATCCATCGTGACCGAGTGACATAGAGTCCTGAGAGAGGAAATTAGCGTTCATTCACCAAGCGTTCTAGGCTGAACTAAATTCGCGACATACCCGTTCCCGCGATGATGACGAATAGGATCAGTGAGTAGAACAGGAGATAGCTCATGACGGGCAAAGCACCGGAGGACCGGAGCGTTTGATAAGACTTCAGGGCAGGCCGGTTGAGAGGCTTCCCAAGCCAGACGTCGAAAGTGTCGCAACAACAAAGAGGAGGCGGAGCACCTGCCAGAAGGCCCGGTCGTCATCCGCGACGCCCGAACTCGCCGAATGGGGAAAGCTGACTAGAATGGTTGCCTGAGAGAACGGGCCGTCAAGGCAGTAAGGCACTAATAAGGCATATTATATTATTAATGTATTGCAGTACGGAGCTCCAGCGGGTCAGCTCCGATTAGATAAGAAAGTACAGGCATCAAGGCACCAATGCGCGCGCTATTCCCAAAATGGCCTGCTTAGCGAGGCGCCGAGTCGAGAATTCCAATCACACAAGTCGTCCCCGACTGCCAGCAGAAGGCGATTCACGATTCTATACCTCCGAATCCAGCATTCCCGTCACCATGTCCGTCCAGCGCGCCAACGTCTCCAACGACCTGATCTGGCAGATCACCCGTACGTCTTGATTTTTCGCCCTTGTCGAATTTTTGTCGAGTCTCGAGTCCGTGGCTGACAGCTGTGGGCATCTATAGGTAACCAGAATGCTTATCTGGTTCGCCGCAACACCGGTGGTGGCTCCCAGTTCTCCCGGGACCCCCTGAACCTGGTCAACAAGCACTCCTTCAAGGTATGATGGTTGCAATTGGTTCTGCAGATCTTGGGATTGAAGGTTATGCTGCAATGATTGAGTGGAAGCTAACGGTGGGGTTTGATAGTACGCTGGTTTCGCCAACAACAAGGTATCCAATTTCTCTCCATTGCGCAAGCATTATATCCCAATCCCCTTGGGACTCGACAAACTCATGACTTACCGTTCTCTGTCTCGTTCAGGCCGTCGGTGTCCAGTCCACTGAGAACGGTGACATCGCCGTCATCACCAAGAAGCCCGGCAACCCCCAGCAGCCCGCCCAGAACCAGGTCACCGTCACCTACGGCCCCAAGACCGCCACCCGCAAGTAAGAAGCCTAGCAAATTTCCCCTCATACCCAGCCGGCGAACCATTCCATTTTCATTCCACGTCTTTGCGACATGCGCGTGGATCCGGAAATGGTTCATTCCAACCCTCGAGATATCAAACAAGACATGGAACTAACCCGAGTGTGTGTGTGTGTGCTATAGGATCTACAAGGGTGTCGCCAGCAAGACCGCCCAGCACGGCTACCGCGCTGACGTCCGCGAGGAGGCCGTCGCCCGCGTGAGCGCCCTCCGCCGCGCCCAGCAGCCCAAGAAGGAGACCCCTGCCTCCAAGCCCCGCGGCGCCGCTGCCCGCAAGGCCGCCGAGAAGGCCGAGTAAATATATCCTTGACGAGCAAAGTGATTGGAAGGGAAGGTTCAAAACGATGGGAGGCGAACGCGCATCTTAGGTGGGATCGGATCCGGGCATCTGAATGACAAACCCGTGCGCGCGCCGATGCTGGAAACAACGATGGAAGGGCGTCCATGTAACCTAGCAATACGCTTTTTTTTCCCCCGGGGTAAATTGCCCGGGCCCCGGTCCTTTGAAAGGGGAGAAAGAAGACGAATTCAATTTCTATAAGATCAACCATGGAACCCGCGACGATCACGACACGAGCGCAACTTGGTAGATGCCGACGGAGATACGGAAAAAGGATCATCAGCTTGGGTGCGGGTGTAGTAGGAGATGTGCCTGGCCAGCCGATTCGTCGGGCCGAATGGAGATTCAGCCTCGGGCCTGATGGGTTCCGTAGGGATTGCAGTAGTGTAGTCGGGAGTCAATGGAGTCAAGACTCGTCAAACCAGCTAACGGATCAAGACTGGAATTGCAAATCGGGTGGATCTCGTTGCGAACCTGCGGTACAGAGTCAACGTAGTAATTAATGTACAGATGCCAGATGCCAGATGCCTAGTCCCGACCTACTTCTTCTACTGGACCACAGTCAGCGGGATGATGTCGTTTGCCGTGGAATGAGGGCCATGCAACGAGATCGAGATGGGATCCCGCCTTTTTCCGACGGCGAATGGAACCTGGCACTGGTTTCCGAGAATCACGGGCGTGTTGACAATAGCCGAGACTGGGAGTGGCAGTTGCCGCGACCGCAGAAGACAGACCAGATAGGCAGAGGAACCCGGAAGATGGGACCGGGGAAGTTTGCCGTTGCTGGGATGGAGAAGAGGTATATCATATCATGTATCCGGTACAGAGTTAGTGTTGTTGTAGACGGATGCGGAGATGAAGGGGGTAACTGGGACTTGGGTAGACCTTGAGAGGATGCTTTTATAAGAGATATACAGAGCGACTATAAAAACGGAGAAGAGAGATCACCTAGTCTGATAGTTGTTTAATGGGACTCGCAATTGGCATCGGTGTACCGTCGACGAGTAATAGTTGGTTGAACATGGGCTGCTAGTAAGACTCTTTGATCCACGAACATCAACTTGATCGCTCTTTAGGTCAGTTCCATTGGTTTTTTAAAGGGTACGCGGGGGGCCAGAGTCCTTGAGCTCAATGGCTGGGCCCATTTGGAACGCAGAGTCATGTGGTGCCTGTAGGAGCAGTCTTCCACCGAGTGGGAGTTTGCAGACCGGGCAGCCCAATGCAGTAAAAAGGCAACGGAGGCCGCCAGCTGATATATTGTTGGGAATTGAATCCGGTGATGAGATGTTGGCTTATTTAGCCTAGTAGATTGCACGGAGAATAGGATAGAAAGTCTGCAATTGCAGGTACGGTCCGGAGGAGTAAGGTGATTAGAACGGCCAAGGGACTTCGTAGCCCATGTGAAGTCCTGAGAGGCATTTCTTTTTCCTCGGAGTCATGCGGGGTGGACGAGATGATATGGTGAGAGGGTATATGGAAGAGTCGAGCAAGACGGACCTTTCATTCTTTCACAGTCTTGGACCTGATCACATTCATATAATGATATACTCCTGATTGATCAATTCGTCATCGGAGCGTCGAGTAGGTAGCTCGCAATACAGACTGGTAATAATCGTCCATTAGCTTGTGAAGGAGGGGGGGGACCCGATGGGCCACTCCGGGGTTGCCCCTCAGTCCCAATCCCACGCCCCTCCTCCTCCTCCTCTTCTCGTCTCTTCCGATCGAACTTCCCAA
This sequence comes from Penicillium simplicissimum, assembly GCA_024706585.1. Taxonomy (NCBI): domain Eukaryota; kingdom Fungi; phylum Ascomycota; class Eurotiomycetes; order Eurotiales; family Aspergillaceae; genus Penicillium; species Penicillium simplicissimum. Next base: position 3,286,488 of record JAMZTW010000044.1, read on the forward strand.
ATAATAAATAACCCGGTCCCCTCCTCCCTCCTCGCTTCTCCTCTCTGTCACCCTGCTCTTCTCCCATCAACCCCCCCTCCCTTTCCATTCTCAATTCCCCATCTTACACCATGGTCAAGGCTGGTATGTCTTGGAAAATATTCCCCAATCAAAGCTACTCACCAGCTCGCTAATCTGATGGGCAGTTGTTCTCGGTGCCTCTGGCGGCATTGGCCAGGTGAGCTTTCCCAACAAGAATCTAGATCCTATGCCAAAGCTCCTGCGCTAACCTTGTATCTCTTTCTCCCTGGCAGCCCCTCTCCCTCCTGCTCAAGGCCTCCCCTCTCGTTGACGAGCTTGCCCTCTACGATGTCGTCAACACTCCCGGTGTCGCTGCCGACCTCTCCCACATCTCCTCCACTGCCGTATGTGACCAACCCGACCGGTTATGACACCCAATTCCATGATCATCGCTGACCGTCTGGTAGAAAATCACTGGCTACCTCCCCAAGGATGATGGCCTCAAGCACGCCTTGACTGGCGCCGACATTGTTGTCATCCCCGCTGGCATTCCCCGTTCGTGCCCCTTCCCCTCTTTCACCAACACTGATAAGGACATGCGTTGCTAATCCTCTCGCATCCAGGCAAGCCCGGCATGACCCGTGACGACCTCTTCAAGATCAATGCCGGCATTGTCCGCGACCTGGTCAAGGGTATCGCCGAGTTCTGCCCCAAAGCCTTCACTCTGGTCATCTCCAACCCCGTCAACTCTACCGTCCCCATCGCCGCCGAGGTCCTCAAGGCCGCCGGCGTCTTCAACCCCCAGCGCCTGTTCGGTGTCACCACCCTAGATGTCGTTCGCGCCGAGACTTTCACCCAGGAGTTCTCCGGTCTGTCCGACCCCTCCAAGGCTACCATTCCCGTGATCGGTGGTCACTCTGGCGAGACCATCGTCCCTCTGTTCAGCAAGGTCTCCCCGGACTTCAAGATTCCCGATGACCGCTACGATGCTCTTGTCAACCGTATGTACTGCCCTCTGCTTCTAGTCTCGAGGTTCCTTTTGATCGCAGCTATTGACTTTTCACTACAGGCGTTCAGTTCGGTGGTGACGAGGTCGTCAAGGCCAAGGACGGTGCCGGTTCCGCCACTCTGTCCATGGCCTATGCTGGTTTCCGGTATGATTTGATCTTTCCGACCTGTGCGTGTGCTCCTTCTGACCTCTCATAGCTTCGCCGAGGCTGTGCTCAAGGCCGCCAAGGGCGAGAAGGGCATCGTCGAGCCTACCTACGTCTACCTGCCCGGTGTCCCCGGTGGTGAGGAGATCGTCAAGGCGACCGGTGTTGAGTTCTTCTCCACCCCCGTTGAGCTTGGCGTAAGTTGATTCAACTGTTTTCTCACTGTAGTACCAGCAGCACTGACAAACTCTACACAGCCCAACGGTGCCGAGAAGGCCACCAACATCCTCGGCGGCGTTACCGAGAAGGAGAAGACCCTCCTCGAGGCTTGCATCAAGGGCCTCAAGGGCAACATCGAGAAGGGTGTTGAGTTTGTCAAGAACCCCCCACCAAAGTAAGACCCTCTTCTCCCTTTTCGTTTCCAATCATTTGGGTTCTTGCCCATTCCACACGGGTACTCGACCATCCCCTGACCACCTTTGATATCCGCCGATGGGCCCCCTCACGATTGTTTGGCCTCGGAAATAGCAGAGCCTCGCTAATTTTGGTTCAAGATAGGCTGTAAGCGCGAGGAAATGAGTTTATGAAATAACCAATGGAACGAGTGGAGGATTTCTCAGTCGAGCCGCAGGGTATTCCGCATATAGTGAAGCCCAGCGCATAAACAATTAAGATTATTCGGTTCAAGCCTGTGTACTCGTATTGTCCCTCCGATTTCAGGGTTCTGTCTCTGCGTAGCCGATAGCCACGAAGGCTCTTATTTGTGACGGTGCAGTCATCACTCAGATGGGAGAGAGCATCCTGCGGCTGACACGAGACTCTTGCCGGTCCAGCCGGCGAACGAACCCAGAACAACAATCATCAAGTCGTGGGTGAAGCGATCCAAGTCCGAGGCGTCGTGATCCAGGCCAGCCTGACTCGTTATATCCCTCTTGCTTCCCCTGGTAGTCCCACCTCTCCTGGCTCCAATTCTAATTCCAATCCAACTCAACTTCTCAAGGCCTCGCCTGTACCGTCTTAATCTGAAACGTCGCCCCCGGCAGCTCCGACGTCTCCGCCTGCACGGTCGTATTAATGCCCAGATTGGCGAGCGCGCCTCGGATGATACCGCACGGGAACCAGAGGTACTACGTCGTGAACCGCATAGTCAGCACAGCAACGCCAACAATGGACTGGAGGTTGCCAGGGTCGGGCAGGACAGGAATCCTTACTGCTTGCGCCATTGTCACAGCCTCAGCTCGCACAGCCATACTCATCCGGGCAAACGGCCGGAACGAGCTATCGGTTAACACGTAGACGCCCTGCAATGACAACGAGAAGTTGATTAGCACCAGCACCAGCACTGTACCAGCATTGTGGTCGGGCTCGCGACAGGGGGAACCACCTACCCGGTGATTCGTTTTTAGATTATCGATTTGTTTCCGGAATAGCACCGTCCATAGATCTTTGCAGAGGAACTTGATTACGTCGAGGTTATCGGTGAAGCGGGGGCGATCGCGGGAGAATCTGGGATTCACCGGGGGGTGTGGTGTTAGCCAGTGCCTGTGCCTGGGCCAGTGCCACGGGACATATGCGAGCGCAACGAGTTCCCTCCTCCAAGCTCTCTCTCTCTCTCTTTCTCTCTCCATCGTACACGGGAGCCGCCTGAGATCACTCAAGAAGTGTGGGTGTGGGTGTGGGTGTGGGTGTGGGTGTGGGTGTGGGTGTACGCACCTCTCCGCAAGACCCTGTCCAACACGGTACCCCAGCGCCTCGAGTCGGAAATACGTCGACTCGCGGAGCTCGTCGTCTTCGGGGGTATCTTGTGTGGCGAGGTCTTTGGCCAGGCGCTCGGCCATGGGGACGAGTTCGATGAGGAGGAAGTCGAAGCAGGAGGAGCTTAGGGCGCGGGCGTTGGGGTCGGAGATGGATAGCGAGGCGGAGGCGTCGAAGGACATTTTGTGTCGGCCCCGAGGAGATTGTTGGTGATCGGGGGAGTGGAGGGAGTGAGGAGGAAGGAAAGGGAGATTGGAGGTTGGAGGTTGGAGGTGTGAAGGTGGGATTGTCGTGGACTGGGAGGTACGGAGTACAGTAGTTAGTTGAGGTTTCCACCTAAACTTAGTTGAGGTACATAAGCTGGCGACGTTGAAGAGCTCGGCTTTCCCCACCCAGAATACTTCGATGCGGCTAAAACGCTTCAAGTGAAATTGTACAACTTCTGACCACTGCCACACGGCTACTGTGTTTCATACAATTCAAACTCCAGGGATGAATACTTTATTTCTGGTATCGAACAGCGTCACCTGCCTAGTAAGCACCCGAAGTAAATCCCAAGACGGCCAAGGGTAGACGCCAGAAACACCACGGCCAGATGCAATTGCAAGACATGAGGGGGAATGGGGCATCAAGACGTGTAAAATAATAGAGAAAAGAAAGCCTAAGATCAAAACATGGGGAGTCGGCAGTACCCCAGAAAATCCGCAGGTCTGGCAAAATCAAGAGGTTCCTACCTACTGAGCACCCTAGTATGAAGGAGGCGGGTACGCTCGATTCAGAGGACTGTTGGCCACTGGCTGGTGGGCATCGTGAGAGGATATCCCAAGGACGCCAAAGTTCAGTGCGGGACGCTTCACGGGCGGAGCTGGCGACTCGTCGTCATCGTCGTCGCTGCCCGTCAAGTCGATGACCTGGGCTGCGGGCCGCTTTTTACTTGATAAACGAGCCGCGGACGACGGAGTCGATGCCTCTCGCGATTTAGACTGGGCCGGAGTGCGCTCCAGCATGATGCTCGCCGACATGGGCTCTTGTTTGACAGCGCCAGGCTCGCGGATCTCGATGAGGTCGTCGTCGTAGTCGTCATCACTGGCCGGCGTTTGCCCACCGAGGTTCACTGTGTCGTTATCGTTGGGCGCCGACCATGCGCCATCTGGTTCCACGACGACTGAATCTACGTCTGGGGACGTGGAACTCAGAATGTCATTGACATATCTGTTGTAAACAATCACAGTGAGTACGCAAAGTCCAAGCCCACATGAGCATAGAATAATTGAAGTAACACGATCTACACTTACTGGTCCACCTGCAACGACTCAAAACTCGTAGACTTGGAGCACACCGGGCAGGTCCAAGTGGGAGCCTGCTTCTGCAGCTCAAGAAACGATGCTGCATCAAAGCACTGGTTATGAGTGCAGACCACAGAGCGACATGGCACTTCAATCCTCAGGGTTGAGAGCGGGCATTTGAGCGACATGATACTTGATGTCGCAACTATATCGGTATCTTCTGCGCGGTTTTTCACTGTAGCAAGTATGTTGTGAGGGCCAATCCCCAATATTGACAAGAGGGCTTGCGTGCTTACTTTCGCGGATCACCTGTTCCTTGGAAATGATCTTGCGAGACTTGAGTTGCGCGACAAGCTCGTCGACGGGATGCTGTCGGACAAGATTGGCAACCACGAAGAATTTCTTCAACGGATCAGGATCAGCACCCCCCATTTTGACGACGACAATGTTGGAATGAGGAAAAGGCAAAGACTCACCTTTGTTGTTAACGCATAAGTCATGACAATATTGTTTGAATAGTTTGCCCTTTTGCGTATATGCGGCGTGACATCTGCCGGCTGGGTAGTCCCGGGTCGATTCTTCAGGCCACGGAGATTGGCCTTGACTTCATCGAGGTTGGCCTTGAGCTCCACTTGATGGGGAAACGCAATGTCAGACTTTGTATATTGCTTGAGGCCCGAATCAGCGGCACAATAGACCATCACCCGGAGATTGGGGTCGGTCTGCAGATCCGCCGCCGTGGATGCGCTCAGCGTAACCCTGAGTTCCACGCTATCCCTTGTTTGTTCTCGGACTGGCACATATCAGCCCGACTCGTTCAACTGTATGCGGGGAGTAGGTGCTTGCTAAGAGGCATACCTTTACATTCCATCACTGAGGTGAGAGGGGCCACAATTGTGAAGAATGGGCTTTCTTTGAAAACCAGTCGACCTACAAATATCTCAGCCGTTGCTCTTGCTATTGTAAAGGTGATATGTTTCGAACCATGTGAGCTGGCATGGGGAGTCATGGTAGATCCTAAGGATGCCGGTCGAGCTTGCGATGGGGAAGGTTGAGCAGCAGGTGGAGGTGGGAGTTGATAGCTGGGCGAAGAAGACTGGAAGGTAAAAGCGCCGGGTATTGCGGTTTGTTGTATTCGTCGCTTCAGGGCATCGTACCGGGCTCCATTGCCTTCGGAATTGGCAAGGCGCTCAAGATCTGTTGCAGCGAAACTGTCAGTATGTTTGTACAAGAAAGGTTGTGCGCCGATAATGAATTCAAGGCATTCCAGTGACATATCCAGAGAGCAGCCCACACGAGAGACAAGGGGAGTCATCCGGGCAGGCATAAAGGAGACAGGGACAGAAGATAGCACGGACAATCAATGATGCGCAGCTGCAGCGACGCCTTGACGCCAGAGACCGCAAGTCCCTCATTGCGCAGAAGATCTTTCAACTGTGGGTTTGTGAGAGTCTTGATGAGAGACACGAGATTTGGAATCTCGGACGGCGGGCCGGAGGACGCCATAGCGGCGGTCAAGTCAACGCAAGTCGTGCGAGTGAGTGGTTCTGGAGAGGTCGTGCGGCTGTGATGTGATCAAAGGTCCCCAATGGGCATCGCTCAGGCAGAGTGCCACGCAACTGAGCCAGATGTGTAGGCTGAACACATATACATCGCTGGGTCGCGATTCAGGCTTCGCGCTTGCACGAGGAGGTCAGCCTCGAGGAAATTCGCCCGAGGGTGAAGTTGAGGTTTGGCCGGCGGTGGTTGTCCGTTCCCCGATGGCGTCTCGTTGCGGATGACATAAGACGCCCGCCTATCGCGATAAAAAAAAAGTTCGAGCCAACGACTTTATCGCAACCCCCCCCCAAAAGACTTTCCTCTACTTTTCCAAGGCCCATTTTCGCATATTTCTTCCTGCCGAATATACCAGCGATTATATCACAATGGCGAAAAGTGTCCGCGCCAGCGTCTCCAAGCGCAACCGAGCCAACCTCCGCAAGAAGGTGTTTGGTCCCGTCGTCGATGCCCGCACTGAGCGACTGGCGGCCAAACTCCAGGAACTCGCCTCTCAGCTCAAGCCCGAGCATCCTGAGAAGGCCACCATGGAGCTAGAAGTGGATGAGACTGGTATGTGTGCGCAGGATCCTTTGTTTCAAAAAAAAAGAAACCAGAGAGCCTTTCTAATCATCTCTTCCTACAGCCGAGAAAGCCACCGCCGCCGATGAGGGTAAGTCTACTCCCTTCAGGCCTTCCAATGCTCGTCTTCATTGGTCTGATCGAGCGGTTGACTAATTGTGATACAGCGATGGATATCGACACCAAGTCCACCAAGACCTCATCCTCAAAGTCCGGGCGAGTGCAGAAGCAGCATCGCAACCGACGAACCCGCCCCTCCATTGTGTTCCAGAAGCCCGGATCTAAGAACAAGAAGGGTGGCCCGAAGAAGAAGTAAAAATGTCGGAGTCGACAGTTTTTGAGGATATTGCGTGAGGATGAGGGGATGTAGAATCATCCGCGGCGTTGGGAGTCCCTTGGGCATATTTGCTTTTACTTTACTCTATTACGACCCTATTCAATTGCATATGTAGATACACTACGACACTTTCTTTTCTGGGCCCCTGGAAACAAGATTGTGTAGATATGGCAGATCTCATCGAGTCTCCAACCCACGTATAGACATGTCTGGTCTGACCCACGAGGATGATCAACTCGAGAGGCGTTGTAGAATGCGGGCGAAGGCGGTGTGGTCGCGTATCGTCGGCTCCGTCAACAACCTGGCGACTGCTGGATGTCGCCCTCCGTTGCCGACTATCTTTGATGGCCCCGATTATGCCCTACAGACTGAATTTCCACAATCGGGGGTGAGCATCATGGGTCTCTTCCAATCCAGCTGGACCACTTGGCTGGCCAATCTGTTGATCCCTGTGGGAATCCTCACCTTTTCCTCCGGGTTCTTCCCCTATAAACCACTCCTTCCGGGGCTTGCGACCTTCGACGAGGTCGATCAGGATGTCCCATCTCCAATTTTTGATAAAGTTGTGTTCATGGTGGTAGATGCCTTGCGCAGGTGGGATTACAATGAATTGAAAAAGAAAAACTATATCGTCCCCTAACCAATAGAACAGTGACTTTGTTTACTCTAACGAGTCCGGATTCTTGTTTACGCAAAGGTCTGAAATCCCTTGCGAATTATCCCAAAAAATATAAAAGACTACCAGGCGAAAGCTTGTTGAACATAGAAATATGGCTAACTTTCTTCTAGCCTCATTCGATCGGGTGTGGCATTGCCATTTACTGCCCATGCGAGCTCTCCGACGGTGACTATGCCTCGATTGAAGGCTATGACTACCGGCTCCGTTCCGTCGTTCCTGGACGTGATCCTCAATATCGCCGAGTCAGACACCTCGTCGACTCTTGCGTTTCAGGACACCTGGCTGGCCCAATTGAAAGCACGAGGAGATCAGCTTGTCATGTATGGGGACGATACGTGGCTAAAACTGTTCCCTGGCATGTTTGGTCGGGCTGACGGTACCACCAGCTTCTATGTATCGGTCAGTGACGCTCTGGAGAATGATCTCGATTCTCCTATATGATAATGGCTGCAAACTTCGTGATCTAATATGTTTTCACTGCAGGATTTCGTGGAAGTGGACCACAATGTAACTCGCCATGTTCCTGATGAGCTCGCACAAAGCGACTGGTCAGCTATGATCATGCATTACCTTGGTTTGGACCACATTGGTCACAAGGCAGGCCCTAGGAGGTATTACTCAACTCAATCCCTGGACTATCACTTTTGATCAGCTTGTCTGACATTCTTCGATAGCTCGTTCATGATACCAAAACAACAAGAGATGGACGCGATAGTAAAGGAAGTTTACACCGCAATGCAGCAACAGCCACATCTCCAGTCTACTCTTTTCGTCCTATGCGGTGACCATGGCATGAATGATGCCGGAAACCATGGTGGTGCATCCGCTGGAGAAACCTCCCCTGCCCTGCTCTTTATCTCGCCCAAACTCGACGCTCTGGGTTTGCGCCAAGAGAGTCCTGTCGAGGCTTTTGATGACCTCCAGTACTACCGTACCGTCGAGCAAGCCGATATTACACCGACGTTGGCAGGTCTTCTCGGCTTACCGATCCCTCTGAACAGCCTGGGAGTTTTCATTCCCGAGTTTTTAGACATGTTCGATTCTAGTAAGTAAGATCGCTTCCAGCCGGAAGAGATCTCTGGTATGGAAAACGTCAACTCACTGGTCAATAGGGTCTCAGCGACTTCAAATGCTGTCCCGCACTGCTCGCCAACTATTAAACACAGTCCAGGCTACGTTCCCCGGCGCAGCATTTAACCAAGAGGCCATTGCAGCAAGCTGCGCGACGGGAGCAGACTCTGGTATTGAAGGTGCCCAGTGCGCATGGTCTCAGATCCTCCGGCTTTCATCTGGCGACATTGCCGATGATGATACCTTTTCCGCCTTAGAATCCTCTCTGCTACGCTTTTCGCGGATCGCACAAGATGTGATGAGCAGCACAGCTAGTAACTACAATATCCCGAGGCTTTGCCTAGGATTGGTAATCACTGGCATCGCGGCACTGCTCGTGTTTCCTACGACATATTATGAATGTGCGCGATCAAGGCACACTGGTATATTCCTTGCATTCATGATCATTGGCTACGGAAGCATGATGTTTGCAAGCAGTTACGTCGAAGAGGAGCAACAATTCTGGTACTGGATCTGCTCCGGGTGGATGGTCTATCTACACATTCGCTCTGAATCATCGAGAGTTAACTCTCCAAAGACGACTCACAAATTCTACTTACATGGGAGCAAGTTGGCCACGCTGGGCCTCGCTGTGGCCCAGCGAGTTCTACGCCGCTGGAATCAGACTGGCCAGAAATTTGCAGCCGAACCAGACATTGCGCGCACTTTCTTCCCGGCTCATCCAGCTGTCTTTTGGGGCTTGTTCATGGTCACATATGCGGATGCGGGCTATCATCTGCTGCAAAGCATCCCATCTGCTGCTGTGCTGAAGCTTGGAGGGGTGGTACTGACAGCCGTGGCCTTCATGTTCAAGCTGAACTTTGTGGCAAACGACTCACCTGAGCTTCTGGTTGGGTCCTTCTTTTCAAAGATCGCCGAAGCTTGGCCAGAAAGCCTGTCGCTGGTTCTGCAGGCAAGGCTTATCTTCGGAGGGCTTGTATGTTGTGCCGTTATGTCGATTGCAGCCCAATGTCGACCGGGCGTAAGGTGCGGTAAGTGGTCTTTCTCATCCGTTGATTTCCTTCAGTCAAACCAGAAGCAAAACACTGACACAGACCTATAGTCTCGAACACACTCCTCCACGAGGCTCTTCATCTGTTCTTGATGACCCAGTCTCGAGCCACCAATATCCCTCTTTTCCTCGTGTTCCGAATCTCTGCCGTCATTCTGTCCTCGATGAATCTCACAGGGATCGAAGTGACCATCACGACGTTGATCTTCCAGTACACGACTTTCTTTGCATTTGGAGGCTCAAACGCAATCTCCTCAGTCGACCTTTCAAGTGCATACAACGGCGTCGGCAGCTATAGCGTGGTGATGGTGGGAATTTTGACGTTCGTCAGTAACTGGGCTGGTCCAATTTGGTGGGTTTCTGCAGGCCATTTGCTTCGACCCCAGCGCGGTGAAGAAGGTCACAACGCGGCTTCGCTGCTGACCTTCCACATTGCCACCTCTCTGATGTCCGTCATGGCAGCATGCACGGCCTTGCGAACCCATCTGTTCATCTGGACCGTGTTCTCGCCCAAATATCTGTACACGATGGCGTGGGCGACCGCCAACCACGTTGCAGTGAATCTGTTCGGCGGTGCCGGTCTTTCCTTTCTTCGATCTCGGAAATAGATTATTCAGAATAACACAATAGACATTTCACATCGTAACACGTTGAAACTGACGCGTGCGTGACACGAGTAGGACAAGTGCCGTGCTCCAGTGCTTAGAGCAGGCCACTAAACAAGTCATCAATGGCGTTCTTCTTTCGCTTGGCCTTCTTAGGCCGTTTAGCAGCTGAAGTCTTCTCTAAAGTCTTGTCTGAAGCGGCTTGGTCGGATTTTTTCCGGCTGATTTGAGGCTCCTGATCCGACAAAGGCAGCGCGCCAACGTCAGCGCGACTCACGCGTTCACCACGGTCCTCAATAGGCGGAGCTGACAGAGTTTTCTTGACCTGCGGTCTCTGGCACGTCTCCTCTCCCAACTTTGTCCCTGTAGCTTTTGCAAAGCGGGAAAGAGTCGCCATCAGCACGATTCCCAGTGTCGAGAACTGGTTTTCGGCGATGACGGTCGAAAATGCCCTGTCGGGGCTGTTAGTCAAATTCTGATAGCGCGACCGTCGCAGCTGGCCACTGAATGCTCCTGCACAGGCAGCTCAGGTCAATACATACAAGTAACATCTTGGGATCAAATGCACAGCCAGGTATTGTCTGTAGGCCGCCGGAACCACGAGACCGGTGTCTTGGGATCCGAGATCCGCAGCGGTGCGCTTCAGTCGTGATAGCCACTTCCACCATTTCGCGGGCTGGTGCTGGTTTTTGTTGCGATGGTAGATCAAATGCAGGACGGCGTGCACCGCCTGAATTTCCTGGGCATCCATGTCGCGTGCGGAGCGGCGAGGAGTGAAGTCGTGCAGAGAGTGGGCGAGTCCACAATTTTGCGGGTGGCTCGAGAGTCGAAAATGCCAAGTCCGCCGTGGTGGGAGCGGGAGCGGGAGCGGGAGCGGAAGCGGACTACAAAGTCAAACTATAGCAGACACAACGCGAAGCCACAAGATCAAAGCGCAGGTCAGGCGAAAATACAAACGAACGAGCAAAATACGAAGAGCGAAGCAAGAACTAAGTGAAGCGAGAAAAGTAATGAAAATGATCCAGATCCCAGCCGGCCATCTCAACAAGCAACCCCAACGACCGAAGCCGCCGAAGCCACCTGGAAGTCGGCCTTGACGAGCCGGGTCCCAGTTCATGAAACTAAGAATAATAAAAAAGAAAAAAAAAGAACAGAGTGGAGAGAGGAAAACAAAAAAGCAAACCAAAGAAAAAACGAAATCCCAAAACACAAAACGGAACCACTTGCACCTACTCCATACACCGTACTCCAATAAACACTTTTCTCTAGTCAGCCCTTAGCGACGGCCGTAACGCGACCATGAAGACCGGGAAGCCGAACCCGTGCCAGGGGTGCGAGGCTGGAAGCCCCCCGTTGCGGCCTGGTCATCGTCCGCCGGGGCCGATTGATGAGCTGGGGTGCGAGGCGTAGCACCCAGGAATGACCGGGGGGTCAAGTTTGGTCGCAGACCTGCGTTGAAAGTGATCAGTAATCATTTCATAAAGTCAACAGAGGAATGAGGTCAACTAACCAGAATCGTTCTGGCTGCGGAAAACACCCTGGGAGAGGGTGTAGAAGTTGTTGACGGGAGGGAAACACGCCTCCATGCCAACACGGGGTCCACTGGTGTGGAAGAGCTGGAATGACCATCAGTATCCGTTGTCGTCACAACATCTATAGGGCGTAGTTCTTACCTTTGGCCGGTTGTCCGGGTGGTTGAGGATTACCGGACTGTTCCGGAATCGCTCAACCAGGTTGCCGAATCCCTGGACATCTGTTGAGATGGATTGGATCAGTCATCAAATCATTCATAATCAGATCAATAAGCAAGCACTTACCGGCGTAGGTGATTTCGGCAATTTTCTCTGTGAATTGCTCGAAACCAGGCCAGGTCCGCCCGTGGCGGGCCGTGACGAACTAAAACATTGTCAATATTCCAGTCATCCAAGTAACGATTCATGACCAAAACCAACCGGGACAATATCAGCCGCCTACGATAAATGTCAGCAAGGTTCAACGTCGATATGCGAGATGTATTCGTCACTTACCGTCGCAAAATTAACGAAGGCATAGCCGACGCTGTAAGGAATGGTCAGTAGCTTTATCAAAGACAATCTTTCTTCACAAAGTCTTACTTGTGGTTGTCTCCGAAGTCTGATAAGATGGATGCACGCAGATTAGTCATTATCCTCGAGCGCTCAAAGGAAACAGAGATCACTTACTGATTCGGAGGTACAGGTAGTCGTAGCGCCCAGCGCTACTCAAGTCCAGGATGGACTTCAACTCCCGCTAATATGTCGTCAGATCTCGCGTTATAGGTCGTAGAGTTGAATCGAAAGTAACGTGAAAGAAAGGTGAAACTGAGCCCAAAGAGACGAAAGCCAGACTTACCCAAGTCATCTTGTGCGGGATGTTTCGGCACATGACCTATATGGCGAACCGTGAATCAGTTTTCCGTCAAAAATTCTTTGATCTCTCGCAGACGGGAACTTACAGAGGTGCGGCTGTCAGTGCCGTACATGATCCCCCCCATGTGGATCACGTAGTCAGGCTCGCCACGGGTAGGCGAGGCCTGAGGGTCAAAGGCCTTGGGAGTTGCTGGGGGGCGGCGGCCCGACTTGTTGCCACGGCGGCTGGATCCCCTTCGGCTGCCGCGCATCTGGACCTCAAACTCATGGCGAGCCCGAGTCGAGGTTGCGAAGTGGCTGTTCTCTCTGTCAGGCATGACTTCGAGAACAAGTTCCTGAACAGTGAATTAGCATCATTTTCGTTCACAATACACACGAAAGTTTAGTCATTCATTCCAGCACATACCGGAGTGCGAACTCCATTGAGTGCCCGAATGGCGTTGAGGGCGTTCCAAGTGCTTGAATAAACCACGGCCAGTTCGTAGTACCGAACAACCGAGGGATCGTCAGGCTGGCCGACCTCCAGTCGCATGAGGGCGCTAACTTGTCCAACCAAGCTGAGGATTGGCCGCACCACTCTCTCAACGCTCTCGGCATCAATGGCTGATTGCGGGCCACAGTAGACTCGAGCATAAACCACGTCATTGAGATCTTGCGAAATCGGGAATGCAAATCGGGTGATGTCGTTGAAAGCAGTGACCGACATGGAAATCACATCCCAGTTGTACTTTTGGAACAACTGAATCGCGTCCCGAGCCTCAAAAATCTCGCCAAAGCCGATGTAGAAGCCGCCCTGGGTATTCAATTCGGCAAAGAAAGGGCCAATGACTGTGAGGTACTTTTCTCTCTGTCTCAGTGTATTAGTTTCTATCGCACATTGAGCATAGGCCAGTATCACATCACATACCTTGATCTCAACCAGCACCTCCAAAGCTTCGATATCAGTACTTTTCGTGTCCACCAAGAAGTGGTGGCATTGGCCACGCACGAAAATCGACGGGGGCACCTGAGAAACGACATTCTGTGTGGCAATGGCCAGTTGATTGGCAGGAAGGTCGGTCGGTCCAGAATGAAGCGGGTTGGGTAGAGGATCTGTAGGGGAGACCAGGTTGGATGCCCAAGACTCGTGGAAGCTACGTTCCTCAAGGGGAGGAGGGGGGATGGTACGAGTCGTGTTAGCAAGAGCTGGGCCGAAGCGAACAGTACCAGGGTGAGGGCGAGCTGGTTGAGTAGGTCGAGGAGTTCCAATAGGACCACCACCAGTGGGAATAGGACCACCACAGGAATTGTCAACCGGAGCAGGGGCACCACGAATAGAACCACGACCAGGATCAGGTTGAGTAGGTCGAGGAGTTCCAATAGAAACACCACCAGTGGGAACAGGACCCCCACGGGAATTGTCAACCGGAGCAGGGGCACCACGAATAGAACCACGACCAGGATCAGGTTGAGTAGGTCGAGGAGTTCCAATAGAAACACCACCAGTGGGAATAGGACCACCACAGGAATTGTCAACCGGAGCAGGGGCACCACGAATAGAACCACGACCAGAAACAGTGGCGCGACCAGCAACCACATCAGGGGGAATGCCAGCAATGCTGCGACTGACAATCTGGGCCATGGTCAATTTCGGAATTCCAGGAGATGCATCAGCCAAAGATTGCTCGGGACGGATCAGATCAGGAGCGGGTTTGGCAGGAGACGGCTCAACTTTGAACGGGTTATCGTCCGCAGTTGGCTTGGACCGCCAAAGATCAGGAATTACAGGAACAGGGTTTGCACGGTTCCAAGGGTAATTGCCTCTAAGATACATTGTCAGCATTTAAGTTCAAGGTCGGATGATCAAGGGAGGAGGTTCATGTGTCGAGTCGGAACATTGTATCCAACCACAACCCACATCACAACAAGACTTGATACATTCGATAGACATGCTCAAGTGCTGTGACATGTCTTGGACAGTGTAATAGATAAGAAGAAAAGAACTTACCCATGCTTGAAGATGTTCTCATCCGGAGTAGGCTGAGGCCCAGCCTTTGGCTTGGACTTGGACCCCGGAGGGTCACCTCCCAACCCCGAAGAAGTTGGCACACGCCGGGGCGGGATGTCACTCATAGTGTCTTTCGGAGACCAAGACACGAGTGGAGATCTTGAGTCCAATCGTTAGACTGTAAGCTGGAATGAGACTGAATGATGTCCAAGGACAACTTACCGAGACTTGAAAGGGATGAAAGGTCTGCAACCCAACAAAGGTAGACTCGGCGGGGGAGCAAGAAGCTGAAGATTGGTAACGAACAAGTGCAGCAGGAAAGCTGAAGAGTGGAAGAGTGGAAAGGAGTTGTAGAGAACAAGAAGGGTTGGAGGGAAAAAAAAACAGGAGCCGGGTGGGAATAGGAGGAGATATTTATAAGTCTTCCCCCTCTGCTGTGAATGACCATTGACACCCCAGAAAAGGCAACTATGAGTCGCTGAACGTTTCACAGAGTCATAAAATGCGCGGCTGGAATTAGGCTGGCAATCACACGCTTGAATTGAGGGCTGCCATTCGCCGGATCCCCAGCCGCGGAGAGGCGCTGCCTAGCGGAGCAGCGTTACGCGCGAAATCGAGGGCCGCGATTGGCTTTTCTCGCGCTAGACGCGGGTCCAGCAGCCAACGATGCAAGATTTGAGAAATTTGATTGGTTCTCTAAGCGCTGCCTAGATCCCTGTTGCTTGGAGTAGAGTAGAGGAGGGTCATGGTGGCTAGAATTGCAGTTCCAGAGCACAGGCGTGTCCAAGTATAGCTATGAGCAAGGTTATCAGGCATTATTTGGACATTTAGAGAGCATCAAACATGAATATAAGCAAGATTATACTAGATGCCAGCTGAATTATTAGTATGACATGATGGATAATCGGGGTGCTTGATAGACAGCACCATCATGGACAGTTTAGACACACCATTCACCTTGTCTGTGACAGGCTTGATTTGCGTCAAAGGTATGAGCCAAAGATATGAGCAACAGAAACGTGCTCCTGCATTCACCAAATTACTGGCACCAGAATTACCAAGTCTCCAATTATTCCCCCCCCCCCCCTTTTGACGTCTTCTTTACACTTGCAACGCTGGTCTCAAATGCTCTTCTTAGGGCTCGAAATTCTATACTTCGGTTTTTATATAGTCCGTGTGGGCGCTAAACTCGATTTGGATTAGCGTTTCGTCCCAACTTTGGCGGTGAAGAGGCCCGTGCGTCGGTGGTCGATAAGGATAACGAAACCCGCAACCCCCAACTCCACCACATCGGAGCTACAGGGCCCGCGTGTGCAGAAGATGGCTGTGCTCAATGGGAGTAGCGTCTTGAACCAAGTCAGCTTGACTTCTATTCATGGATAGGGTCCCATTCACTGACTGGCGTCTCTAGATCATCATATCGCCCTCAGACACCGATTATCTGGACCAGCTCATTCCATCGATCCGCGAGTACAGCGTCGGCAACCGGACTCCTCAGCTACTTCAATCATTATCCCGATTCGCAAGCGACAAAGAGGCAGAAATTGAGAACATATGCAATACCAATCATCAGGGCTTCGTCTCCTCAGTCAATTCCCTCCTCCGGATCCGCGAAGGCACCGTCACCCTTACCGCCGAGATTCTCGACCTCAACCAGTCAATACAAACGAGCACAGAGCGTCTCGCAGAACAGAAAAAGGCATTGGTGGAGTCTCGGGGTCATAGACAGAACATTGATGAAACCTCGCGCGCGATTCAAGATTGTCTGGAAGTCCTGCGGCTGGCGAATCAGGTCCACGACCTGCTAGCCAAGAAGAATCACTATGCCGCTTTACGCGCGTTGGAGGAGCTACAAAATGTGCATCTGAAGGGGGTCACACAGTACAAGATTGCGGAAATGATTCAACGATCGGTGCCTGCGACTCAGCGGGCCATCGCTGAAGCGGTCATGTCCGACCTGAACACCTGGCTGTACCGGATTCGAGAGATGTCGCCATTCCTGGGGGAGCTGGCTTTGTTTCACACGGACCAGCGCAAAACCAGACTCAAGCAACGCGCGGAGAAGATTCCGTACCTCGAAAGCTTCAATTTGAACTCTGCGATTGAGCTTGTTGCGGATGAAGATGAAGAGTATGATCTGTTGCAGAACGAGGATCTCCAGGTGCCATTTGCACCGCTATTTGAGTGCTTGCATATCCATCAATCCCTCGGTCAGATGGATAAGTTCAGGATCGAGTACGCAAACACACGACGTCGACAAAAGGACCTGTTGCTTCCCGCATCCATCACGCTCGTGGATGAGGACGGGGCCAGTCTACATAATATGCTGGAGGAAATGGCGGGCTTTGCCATTGTTGAACGTGCGACAATGAAACGAGTGCCAGATCTAAGATCGACTGTTGACGTATGTAGTTGACCCAATCTGGACCATTCCTCGATCGCTCGAGTCCGGGCAGAATGCGCTTGCTAACGTGGAAAACAGATCGACGAGCTTTGGGATTCGTCGTGCCAGGCTGCGGTTGGTCTGATTTCCAAGGCACTGCACGAAGTAGACAATGCGGAGAGCATCCTGAAGACGAAAAATTTGATCGCGCTCTTCATGCAGACAATGAACGTAAGCAGGCTCATCCCCCTTGAACATGCTCGCACAACGAGGCTGACCCGCCAAACAACGATCACAGACATGGGGCTTTTCCGTCCGAATCTTTGACGACTTCCTATTGAAACTGTTCGAAAAATACGCAGAGCTACTGAAGAGGCGATTCAGCGATGATTTCCAGGAGGTAAGAAGTGCTCGACTGATACGCAAGGCCTTCCGACACTAACCTGCCCAGATCGTATCAACGGACGACTACATGCCCATGCCCATCCAAACACCGGAAGAGTATGACAAGGTGCTCAATGTGAGCTGGTACAGCCCTGAAAAGCCACGGGATGAGCAAGTGTATGATGTCTCCGAATGTGGTGGCAGAGGACCCTCAATAAACTAACTTCGACACAGTTTCCCTTGCATCCTGCCCTTCTCAAGGATGTATCCCTTGTGCTGCATCGACATTCGAAATTTCTTGAACCAATTCTACTTTTTTGCAAATGATGACTTTTCTCATCCTAATGTGATTGATGACACACTGAAGGACGTGAGTGGTTGCCACCAGGAAGACAGCATATTGACACGGACTGCTAACTGAGAAGATCAGGCACTGGACGAACTTCTTTCCCGAAAGGTCTGCGATACTCTGGTGGAGCGTCTTTCCTCGCAATATCTGGGACAAATAGTCCAAATCTTGATCAACCTGGAACACTTTGAACTGGCTTGCCATGAACTGGAGCTCCTGCTGGCCGCCGCGAGGTCCCAAAACTCGACGGGTACCTCCATCGCGCTCAGAGCCACCGAGAAGTTCAAGAGCAACAAAAAGGCTGCCGAGAAGCGGATCTTTGAAGTGGTCAACTCCAAGATTGATGATCTCATCGAAACCGCAGAATATGAGTGGATGTCACCTCATCCTCCCAGCGAGCCTAGCAACTACATGCAGACCCTGACACGCTTCCTGTCCAATATTATGAACTCCACGTTGCTCGGGTTGCCCACTGAAATCAAGGAACTGATCTACTTTGACGCTCTCAGCCATGCTGCAAACATGATCTTGGTAAGATCGCCCCTCCCTGCACATTCCACCACGCCTTTTTCGATACCAGTTTTATTAACTCTCGTTCAAGGCTCAACCTCTGGCCCCCGAAGTGAAGTCCATCAACCCCAACGGCGTCGCCGCACTGGCCAAGGATGTCGAGTACCTCACCCAGTTTGTGGACAGCCTGAACGTACCCATCCTTCGTGAGAACCTCGACGAGCTCCAACAAACGGTGCAGTTGATGCAAGCGGATAATGCGGATGAATTCTACGACATTTCAACCCGGAATAAGAAATACGGTCGCGTCGATGCCATGCAAGGGCCTACTCTGCTTGAGAAGTATGATATCCTCCATTCGATGACTTTGAATCTTTTGCTAACTCCTACCTCCCAGGCTGACTCGAACGGTGCAAGCCCCAACCAAGGTGGAGAAGTTCGTGAATTTGTCCTCGCGGTTTAAGAAATCTTGAACTTGCGGTGGAGACATGTCGGCAATTTGGCGCATTGCGAGGGTCCTGCCTGGTGGGTCCGACATTGTCTCGCGTTTGTTACAGACTCTAGAGTAGTTTTTTGCGCAACTGGATACTCGGTACTCTCGACTCGGACAGATAAGTCAGATCTTCTTTTAAGTGCTATAAGCTCCTCTGTACCTCTGGCGGAGCGTCTGTGCCACGACCAGCTTTGGGCTAGGACAACTTGCCCTGTGAATACGTAGATAAACACATTTCAGCGTCGGTTAGCTCTACTAGTACAGAGGGCTATGCGATCTCGATGAAATCGTTTTCAATTCGCACAGAGGGATAAAGAACAGAAAAACTCCATTTGTGATTCTAAGCCGAACCACATCTTCATTCCCGGTTCAACCTAAAGGTATCAGGGTTGCCCTCGTCTGGCAAAACAATCGATGAACCAAGAAAATATCCATTAACCGAAGAAATCAGAAAAGAGGCAAAACAATAAATAACACACAACCAAAAGCCCAGTATTCGCCGGGGAAGACACGCCCAGAACCGTCGAGTCGGGATATTGAAAGACCAAACATGCTCGTTTTGTAGCTCACTATACAAGATTAGTTTCTCGCTCAGGTCTAGGGGAAGGGGCTAGTTGCGAGGGAACGAACCTGCTGAGAAGCCATGTGGGGGTAGGCATACATCCCCTCGAACATCTGAGGCTGAGGCTGGCCGTATGCGGCCGTCGGGTCCTGCTGCACGGCACCCGGGTACATGGCCTGTTGTTGGCGATACTCCTGCTCCTGCGACATACCGTGCTGGCCGAGGGCACCATAGTCTGCCGGGCCCATGTGCGGCTGGACGCCATGTTGAGCAGGGGGCATTTGGCCCGGGGCCGCCGCACCCGGGGCCGTAGCACCAGCCTGGCTGGACCGCTTGGCGTGGGAGGTGGCCTCCTCGCGGGGAACGATGTCGATCAGGAAATCGAACATGTCTGACTTGGACAGAGCAGCGGCGATATCGGAGCGCTGGAGAGTGCGGCGCTTGTTGTCTTCGGCATGGATCCAGGCCCGCATCGTCAACTCGGTGATGAAGATGTCGCAGCCCTTGGCAAACAAGATGGGCGCCTCGGCGGAGATCATCTTGACCTCCGGGTCGGCTTTCATGACTTTCTTGATTCGAGCGAGGGGCAGCTGGTGGATTTTGTAGTCGTGGTTGTCTGTCTCCAGGTGGTTGATGACATGCTGCCAGTAAGTTGTCAAAATATCGCGAGCTGTGCCTTGCAAACCTTGATTCACCTGGACGGTGTGTTAGTCGGCGGTGGTACCATAGTGCTCGAGCGAGCAACTCACATTGGCCCAGGTTCCGGTGTACAGCTCAGCAACTGGAGCGTATCCTTGCGCTGATAGCTATTTATGCAAATGAATTAGTTTCGGGGTTCTTGGGGTCTTTCATCGATTGATTCCCGGATTGGGACCGGGATGATCAGGGCATACCGCTGCACTAGCACCTGCACGAACTGTCAGTATACAATTACGATATAGATGCGACAATGGCAACGGTGGTATCGCACGCTCTCATGGGAGAAATGCGCCCAATCCGATGCCATGCGATCACCATCTTATCTCTCCGGGGAGGGCTCAAGTACCATAGTGTCCGCCGTTCCTAACATCGTACACAGGCTGTTGCTGCTGCTGCCGGCCCTGGCCACCACTTTGAGAAGCTGGCTCCATGAGGATAACCGAATCGCGTTGCGCGCAGAGAAAAGTGGGTGGAAATGTAGCCGAGCAGATCTGGAGAGTTGCTTGCGTCCTTCGACGATGCGACGCGACGAGCGGCGGGCGCGGGATGCGGATTAGGCAGAGTATCTCTATAGGATTTCGCGTAGACTTCGGCAGTTCCCGGGATAAGTATCAAGTTGACGATAAGAGCAACCGGTTCTCGAGACTCACGGTGTTGTTGTAGAAGGCGCGACGGGACAGCCTTAAGCGTGGAGGTGATGCTCTTTCAGCTGTCTGACGTTCTTGGCCAAGTCCCCGCTCCCACGTTGCGCCCGTGTCGGCCCAAGCTCGAGGACGGCCAATGGAGTATGCAGGTACTCTGGACGGGGCTACTAGTTGACTACACTGATTACTACTGAAGGTGAGCTTTCATGAATATCTCAATTGTCTCAAGAATACGCAATTGATTCATTTTGCACCATAAGTTGGCAATTACTAGCTAAGGAACTCTTCGTGCGACTGATGGTGCTGGGGCACGTGACTAATGCAGTCACCTGACCCCAGCCCTTTCCTCCTCATAAAAGTTTGTCCGCGCCGACGGAGCATCAACGGAAAAAAAAATCCTATTAAAGCCCACTCGTGTGTTGCTCCTCTTCTTTCTCCGAGACCTTCCACCCTGACTTGCAGGGATGGGTGATACAGCTACAATGGAGTCCAGTGTGCCTCCTCAAGAGGAGGTGGAGCTCACTGATGACCAGATTCAACAACTCTTGCTAGAAGCAGAGAACCGATTGCGTGGTTCAAACAACCAGGTCGCCTCGGCTAAGGTTGACGATGTCGCTTCCATCAGGTATGCTGCCCACAGTGGCAATCTGTGCTCAAGGATATCAACTCACCTCAACCTAGAATCCCCAAGCTGTCTACCAGCTCCGACTTGGCGCCTTACGTGCGTCCCGGTGCCGAGGAAATTGCTACCGTTGATTCGGCCCAGCTCATCGATCCCAAGCAGAAGGAGCTAGCCAATTCCCTCCGGTCTGTTACGACAAAGTCTGCCACGAAGAAGGTTAGTCTACTTGGTCTTCCTCTCATTTTTCATTTTTCTTTTTGCTATGAGGAAAATATTCCCAACGTTCAACGCTTGATGCGGCGTCCTCAGTCCGTCTTGGGCTGTGCTGCAATAGTGAGAGCCTTCATTTTCATAGTTACTCTGAGCATACACACAATCATTATATTGTTTTCAGGAATGACGCTGTTACGATTTTCATTTGCTGACTCGTCAATCCTGCAGGACAAGGCCACCGCCGGACCCGATTGGTTCAACCTCCCCAAGACCGAGTTGACCGCAGAGCTCAAGAGAGATCTGCAGCTCATCCGGATGCGTTCCGTGCTTGACCCGAAGAGGCATTACAAGAAGGAGAATGGCAAGGCCAAGATCCCCGAGTACTCGCAGGTTGGCACCATCATCGAGGGTCCTACCGAGTTCTTCAGTGGCCGTATCACCAAGAAGGACCGCAAGAAGAACTTTGTCGAGGAAGCTCTGGCACTGGAGCGGCAGAACAGGCGTTTCGAGACCAAGTACCGCGAAATTCAAGCCCAGAAGACCAGTGGCAAGAAGGCTTTCTACAAGAGCTTGCAAGCCAAGAGGAACCGGAAGATCAAATGAGATTAGAACGACCTCTCTACTGGCCGTTTCACTCTATCCATGGTCTGCTGGAATCTGTCTTCCAGCAACTATGCACGTGGCGGCGACTCAAAAACGCTACCGTCTATGCCCCCTCAAAGACATTCACGAGACTTTGCAACACCAGTTTCTGCAATTGTCAGTCTTTACTTCGCGATTACGGATGGGGACAAGTCCTCTCACCTGCATGTCCAATGCCGCATTGCGGCCAGCCTCCAAGACCTCCTCATGTCCGGCCTTGCCTTCCTCGATGATAGCATTGAGCTCACCAGCGTGTTTACCCTGGAGTAATTGCCCATCGCCACGGGGGACAGGTGCCAACACTGCGTTGTTGGTCACCAGGCTGAATGCCAGAACACGAAGCCCACAATGCCTCGCCACCACGATCTCTGGCACGGTCGACATGCCGACGACGTCGGCACCCATCATCCGCAGCATACGGCTCTCAGCTCTCGTTTCATAGCTTTGCTCGGTCAGCGATGAAGGTAGTATAGTAAGAGAAATACTTACGTGGGACCTCCAACGAAGGCGTACACTCCTTCGTGCAACCTCCTCGTGCTCTGAGCAGGGATGGTTTGCTTCCACGCTTGGTGTACCTGACGACGAAGGTCCAGGTCATAGGCGTCGGAGAGAGGTGGAAAGCGGACTCCAAACTCTTCCTCGTTGGGTCCTCGGAGGGGATGAACTCCCGCTAGGCCTGCAAGGAAGATGTGCTAGAAGCCATAGTTAGCCAACTTATTCGAATAGATTGCGGTTGATGGTAGTCTTGCATCATTCAGCAGGACGATATCGCCGACGCAATACTCAGAGTTCAGGCCTCCGGCCGCATTTGTCACTGCCAATCACTTATCAGTCCCTCGTACAGAACTTGCTAGATCCTCTGCGTAGACACTTACAGACGACGGTATCGACTCCAAGCTGCTTAAAAACACGAATGGGAAAGGTCACCGCGTCCATAGAATGACCCTCGTAGAAGCTATTCACACTGCTGTTAGCCCTGGCCTGTCTTCTCAGTATTCCTCTTAAAGATCACGTACTGGGCACGTCCAACCATCAAGACGGCGGGGATCTTCTGGTCCAGCATTCCAAAGACCAACTTCCCAGCATGTCCCGCAACTGTCCCTCACCAGTCAACCCAAGCTCCAACCTATTCTCAGAGGACTGCTCACCCGTCGAACGGGGAAAATGAGGAATCGACGCATAGTCATACTCCGCCCGCCCTTCAGCATGGACCGTATCGGCCAGTCCTCCCAGTCCAGAACCACATACGATGGCAACTTTGGGCGCCTGCAGGCCCTCTGGCAGGCGACTTCTCAGGAAAGCCACAGCCTCGTTGGCTCGGGCAAAGGATGAGAGATCTGTTTGAGTCATGATTCCTGGATCCTGGTCGATTTTTGACTGATATCCCTGGCATGAAAGAAGAGAAGAAGAAAAAACTGAATGGTAGGGAAAGGTGGGGTGGGCTGTTTCTGATGCTGCGGAGTGGGTGGGCGGTCCCATTGGCCCGTCGTTGAAGCCCCGATGCTACCCTTTGCGAGATGGGAATTGTACTTGGGATATTGATCTTGTGGTGGTTGAAGTTGGAGTTATTGTAGTTTAAAACAACTATCGATCCATGTAATCTGAATATTCATCGCAGTTTTCGTGCCCGTTGCCCTTCTCACGACGGATTCCATAGCCAGATGTCCACACTGGAGGCTCTAGAATATAGAATCACCTTTTATACTAGTATCATACCCGGAGTGCGACCACATTGTATGAAAGACATTAAAATGTCATGTCTGCTTAAAAGAACACGTGCCAATATCCCCAGAAAACCCATAGAAATTCCACATCCGAGCCCTGGATGATGCTTGGTGTAGCCGTGGATGTGGAATGGTCGAGTGTCCAAGGCGGTCAGTCCGCATCACCTCCAACTCCGAAAAAAAAACCCGCACCAAACAAGACTGCAACTGCCAACGACCATGTTTCCCAGCACAACACGCTCTTTAATCGGGGCTGGCAAGCGCCTGCGGGTAGGTGGGATTCTGAGAAATCGATCCCATGTATTGGATGCAGGCTCATTGACTCGAAAACTAGGTGCCGATCCCCATTCGCTCACTGTCAACCCCGAGCCAGCCCAGTGCGCCATCCACCGACAAAGCGGCCACACCTTCTCAGACCAAGCCTGAGCCGACTCCCACACCTGCTGTGTAAGATTTCCGGGCCCCCAAGAAGAACAGTCGTGCTTGGGACCGACTGGCTGATGAAATTGGGTCATACTACAGTCCGACGACCGCCGAGCAACCCTCCGAATTGCCCGTGAAGGAATGGTCAGTCAATCGCATCGCTCCTTGACACCTGTAGATGAACTCCAGAGCCGAGTAGCTCACTCCCATCCCAGGTCCGATCGGTTAGGAGCTCTGGGTGAACATGCCCGACTCCCTCGCAGTGTTCAGGCGCTCTACTTGCGCCCCCTCCGGAGGAAGGCGGAACACGGTCTCCCCGTTTGCGACCTCCAGTTGCGATCCTACAGTGTGCAGAACCTGGAGTTCTTCGCCGACTTCGCCATCCGTGCCGCCTACTACCTCGGCCTCCCCGTCTCCGGCCCCGTGCCCCTTCCCCGTATCACCGAGCGCTGGACTGTGACGCGCAGTAACTTTGTACACAAGAAGAGCAAGGAGAACTTTGAGCGAATCACGCTCCGCCGGCTTATCCAGATCAAGGATGGAAATCCGCAGGCGGTTCAGGCTTGGCTGGCCTTCCTTCGGAAACATGCGTTCTATGGAGTCGGCATGAAGGCCAATGTTTGGGAGAACGAGAGTCTTGGTATGATCATCTTCGAACTTGCAATCGGAATCTCTGCTCGAAACCAAACGGCTAACACGTTGAACAGACGCCGGCAAGGCACTGGATGCCTCGCTCCCCGAGATCCAAAAGACCGTGGGCCCACACCTCGCCCAGTTCGGACAACGAAAGGACAACTCTGTCAAGGAGACCATCTTCGATGCGCTGGACAGCGAGCGATTCGCGGAGTCCAAGAATTTGTAAAGTGGTTAGGGGGGTTTGGCTTGTTGCTCGAGCTTTGCATAATTTGTGCGTGTTTTTTGGGGACCACCAGGGCGTCTTGTAGTTTTATATCTTCATTACTTTCGGCCTTTTGTGGCCCTGGCCAGGCCCGTTTGTACTCTACCTTTTGATTATGGCCGTCTCTCAATGAAGAATCGGAGTCTACTTTTGTGATGGATCTGACAGGTGACGAAGCTGTGCCGACAAAAGGCATCCCATCTCATGCTCTGTAAGAACGTGGTATCGTCTCGCAATTCAGAGATTTCTACTCTACTTGGCGGAGGAGTAAAGACTCGCCATGGACGATCTGAAGGATCTCATGACAATCACGTGACGTCCAATAGCTGTTTTGCGGCTCGGCGACACGAGAGTCCACCAAGGACCGTGCCTAACCCAATTGTGGCACTTACTCTACAACGCATACATAGATCCACCTGCAATGCGCGCCACAATATACAAACAGGGCAGCGCATCCTGGAGATGTGTGGGCCGCCACATTCGCTCCAGCACTTCCATCGGTCCATGGCACCGATCCAACAGCACAAGCACCAACGCACCACCAGCCCAAGAGCCCATCATCTTCTCCGGCATCCAACCAACCGGAGTACCACACCTGGGCAATTACCTGGGTGCACTGCGGGAATGGGTCAAGCTTCAGGATGAAGCTAAGCCAGGGACGAAACTGCTTTTCTCTATTGTGGATCTCCATGCTTTGACGGTTCCGCAAGACGCGGCGCAACTTCGGACATGGAGGAGAGAGGCCTTTGCGACGTTGCTTGCGGTGGGATTGGATCCGGGTCGGTCTACGGTCTTTTATCAGTCTGAGGTATGTGGACTCCGTGCAAGGAGTCTGGGGGCTCAGAAAGAGAGATAGAATGATGGGTGAATGGGTCGTCTAAAGAGATATAATAGGTCCCGGCGCATGCAGAATTGATGTGGATTTTGAGTACTGTTGCGTCAATGGGGTACTTGTCGCGAATGACTCAATGGAAGGTCAGTGTCTTGTCTCCTCGTGGAGAGAACAAGGAGTAGCCAGAAATAGTCGCATTGACGGCTGACGGACTCTTCGCAGAGTAAACTCCAATTACCAGAAGATACCACGTTAGAGCAAGCGGATGCCCGTGCACAGCTGCGACTCGGTCTGTTCTCTTATCCGGTTCTCCAAGCGGCCGATATCCTTGTGCATAGGTATTATTCTCTGTCTATGTAAGAAGGAAGGCATTGCTAACCACATGTCTTAACAGGGCGACGCATGTCCCCGTCGGCGAGGATCAGAGACAGCATCTGGAATTCTCGAGGTACACGGCTAACAGCTTCAACCACCTCTACGGGCCTATCTTCCCCATTCCCGAGGCCCATATCTGTAATTACCCGCTCTCTCCAATATCAGACCATCAGACTCATCAGACTAACCAAAACTTCAGCCCCGGCAAAACGAGTCATGTCCCTCAAAGACCCAACCTCCAAAATGTCCAAATCTCACCCGGACCCAAAATCCCGCATCCTCCTCACCGACTCCCCATCCACCATCCAAAAAAAGATCAAAGTCGCCCTAACCGACTCCCAACCCAACATCACCTACGATCCCGCCCAAAGACCGGGCGTCTCGAACCTGATCGAGATCCTGAGCCATTTCGAGGGGCAGTCGTGCGACGAGATCGCCGCGCAATTCGACGGCGCGAGCCTGCGCGCGTTGAAGGAGCATGTCGCGGACCGAATTACGCATCATTTGGCGGAGATTCGGGAGCGGTATGTTTCTGTTATGGAGGATCAGACGGGGTATTTGGATGAGATTGCACGACAGGGTGCGGAGGCGGCGCAGGGTAATGCTGCCTTGACGATGCGGAAGGCGAGGGATGCGATGGGGTTGTGAGTAAGCATTTTGTGTCCAGGAATATACCTGTGTGGGCAGTCCTTGTATTAACAATACTCTTTGCTTGAGGCCCCAGGGTTGAAAGGTTGTGGATTGAGGGAGGCCTTGCAGGACTTGTGTACTATAGAATCAGCTAGATGGTGTACATTAGGAATTATATCTTCACCAGAATTATCTCAAAGTAGGTACCGTTGTTATCGAGCAGTATTTACTCTGAACTGGACGGAGAGCAGCTGTGTAAAATGTAGGTAAGTCAACCTAATTATTGGTCTACCTGAAGATATCCCACAAGAACGTAGAGTACCGATGGACAGAATCCGATTTGGGATCTCATTTCCATAGAGCATCCGATGCTATCATACAATCTTCTTCACCTCCAAAAGTCCCTAGATTAGATTGATAGAGCACCAAAGGACTTAGTAGGCAGAAAAACACCTTGCTATGAGTACAGCAGTGAATGAATTGCTGTAAAAATGACACGAGTAAGAGACTCAATACGTGATATGAGAGACTGCTGCAGGTGACTCCTTTCTTTCCAATCCGGTGGGAATATATGGTATACAGTTTCAAACAATAACATGAAGCAATCCCACCACCATGTATGCCCTGAAGCAAGGAACGAGTGAAGGGGTCACTACCCTACGCGAGCTACCCGCAAAGTTTGGCTGCATTGTCACTACAAATTCGTTCCAAATTCTCGCCGCTGATTAGTTCATTTTCGCTGCTCAGACGTGCTCTGGTTCGCTCGAGTCTATCATAGCTAATACATGGTCAAAAGTGATCAAGAAAAAGCTGTACGGTGTACCATTGACGAAACAACAGAAGCAATGGAAAGAAAGGAAGATGAGGGCATCGAGAGACCTAGCTTAATTAGAAACCTCCTCGAACCATTCCTCTCAGATACGCCATGCAATAGAAAGAAACCAAATTTCTTTAACAGACGAGCTACCTAGTTCAATATCACTCGAAGCCCAGGCAGATTGAACAGAGGAGTCGATCGTTTACCAGGGCTAAGATTCACCCCCAAACTGATCGCCAAACAAAATAACTCTATGACTCAATAGGATGACAAAGACCATATCACTTACCCATGGAAGCCAGGACTTTATCGATGCTTGACTCAGCGAGAATAGTAGCGTACGACCCAAAGACCTGGCGAACCATTCGTTTGGGCTTGACATCCCAGCAAAAGAAGCGACCCGTTGAGCGCATTTGCTCAAGATCCACCACGATGAAAGACTCCACCGGCATCACAGTCTCGCTCCAGAACAGCATGTACAGCTTCTCTCCCAGTTCTAGTACCTTGGTGGGCTCGGTGTCCGCAAGACCCTTTTCAGTGCCGTCCAGGCAGTGCCATGTGAAAGTGCCCCGGTTCAAATAAATATGTTCGTACCAGTCTCGCGCGGTATAGCGATACAGGATATGTTTACCGACCAGTGCGTCCGTGGGCGGGAAAGGTTTCGCGTCGTCGAAGCCATCAATGCGCGCATTTAAAAAGGTCGTCTTCGTGCGGCGCTCGCCTTGACGATCGTAGAATCCTGAAATGCCGCAAATGACCTGACCGCTGCTTGTGTTGAGAACCATGCTGACGAGCTCCTCGTATTCCGGCTTGTAGAAGTCTACAAAGAAGACTTTGGGCCGCACTTCAAACGCCTTGTACTCTTGAGTTCCGGACGAGCTGGGACCTTTATGAGGCTGGTCGGAGTCTTCAATCTCCCATGTCAGGGTTGTGCCGTTCTGAAAGTTGTGCATGATGCGCATCCCATTGTCGAAAATGATTTTGATTTTCTGGCCGGCAAGATCGTAGGACTGGGGCATCAAGTGCTCGTCAAAGCCAGCTGTCCACGCCTCCGTGTCTGGCCACTCGGAAACAGGGACATATTCGAGGGACTTTGGGTCTTTTGACATCTTGAGATCAAGAAGAGCAAGCCCAAATTGAATAACGAAATGGAAGCTCTTAGAAGCGCTGCGATTATTTGCTTCCGGTAAATATCAACTCGGGGCGACCTGCGTGAAGATGCTCGGAGTAATTTGAACACCCCTCTATTTCGAGAAGCCAGCCGGGGATAACTGCTGTGTGCTTTATATCAATCCTCGACTTGACTGTTGCGTGCTTCCGCTCGGTGCGCTGAATTCCGACGGTTTCGACTTCTTCTAGTAACTACCCACGTTGATCTTCCAAGGAAACCATGCACCACATCAGCTGGTGGATATACAGTACCGGGACCTTTGTTAGATGTATTTATCGGGAATTAGCCGATGTAAGATAGGCTGTGCGGTCCTCCCGTCTGCTTTATCCATCGCATAATTCTCCAGTAATCGGAACGGAGAATTTCCGTTTTACGCGCATTCGAGTTTGGCCACACAAGAGCTTATCAGCCTTGGTACTGATAGGTTATCACCCTGAAACCCACGGAAAAGTCCCGTGTAATGCGGGGTTAGCTCCAGAGACTTGAGAGTAAGGTTGAAGCGGGTCCATGGATCCAGCGAAACGACAGTTCGGTGATCGCATCACGTATCCATTCTGGGATACCCCCATCACCACAACGACTAGTTTACTGGCCTAACCCCAAAACAGTCAAAAGTGCCGAACTCAAATTAGGAAGAGACAGATCCTGATACGCGAACTAGATAGCTAACCCCAGATTCCGAAACTCTGAGTAAGGCGGGCGTTGACCGATTCCAAGCCCCAGTCGGAACTGATGAACTGTGCGCGGAATTCAAGCGTCCTGGCTGTCGGTAGTCGGTCTAGATCACGATTGCCATATATATATACACTGCACTGTGCTTGGCTTCCCCATGCCCAGCGGCTTTTCTTATCTGATAACAAATATGCAGTCAATCATGAAAGTGAAACATGAATCTGGAGGTCAGTATCTCGAGCTTTATTCGCGTGATCTTACAACTAACGGCTATCACGATTTACCATCACCAGCGGGCGATATGTCGGAGCAAGGTGCGCCGGTTGTGTGACTGCTCTAGAAGATTCACATGCTAATATGAGATTGCGTGCTAGAAGAGCCTCCTCAAAGTTGCATCGCTGAGACTATTGCCTTGGAGAATCTGGGTATTGAGCCGATAACTCCACGATCGATTAGCTCTCTCGAAATCATCGGGGCCGGCTGGAACATTTGCAATAGCTGGTGTGGCATAGCAGCGACACTCGCAATTGGGATCACTCAAGGTGGCACAGTTACGGTACTCTATGGTATCTTCGTTATTCTTTTCATGGTTGGGAGTTCCGCTGCAACATTGGGAGAGCTTGCAAGTGTATACCCAACTGCTGGTGGGCAATATCATTGGGCTTCAATATTAGCCCCCCAGAGAGTATCCCGTGGCCTAGTAAGACTTTCTGGAGAGCGTTTCTTCTGATCTTGTGAGGCTGATATTCTGCAGAGCTACATATGCGGCTCCCTCAATATTCTGGGATGGATTGCTTGCACTGCTGGTGTTGCCATCATTCCAGCACAGCAAATCATGGCAATGGTCCTCTTCTTTAATCCAGATTTCCCTGCTCACCCTTGGCATTACTTTCTTATTTATCAAGCCGTCAATCTCTTGTTTCTTTTGAACAATATCTTCCTTCTCAGAAGAGTTCCGTGGATACACAACGTGGGGTGTAGGTATTACACGATCATCCATGCAACCTTGATACTGATCAAAGAATAGTCACCTTATCCATTTTCTCCTTCCTGGTCATAATAATTACATGCCTCGCGAAATCGACGGATAAGCAAACGAGCAGATTCGTCTGGACAACCTTCATCAATGAATCCGGCTGGGGCTCTGACGGAATTGTGTTCCTTACTGGGCTCATTAACCCTAACTACATGTTCGGGGGTCTCGACGGCGTCCTCCATCTCGCAGAAGAATGCACCAATGCAGCTACGGCGGTACCGAGAGCCCTGATGAGCACCGTTGCCATCGGATGTATCTCTTCTTTTGTCTTCGCCGTCTCTATGCTCTACAGCCTGAGCAATTTTGACGAGGTCCTCGGCACAATCACAGGGTAAGCTCTGTCACTTGGTTTAGAAAAGGGTGTTTTATCTTCGGGACCAGTCCTTGACAGAACTTGTAGTGTCCCTATTTATGAGATCTGGTACCAAGCGACTTCCTCCTCCGCTGCCGCGACCGTCTTCCTAAGTTGCATTATGGTTTCAGCTTTCTTTGCTGTCAACGGCTGCCAGCAGACAGCTTCGCGACTGACTTGGTCATTTGCTCGAGATGATGGCATCTTATTCTCACGGTATATTAAGGTCATCCATTCTTCTCTCCTTGTCCCAGTATGGGCACTTTTGTTCAACGCTTTTGTCGTCTTTCTCATGGGCTGCATCTACTTGGCCTCCTCCACAGCATTCAATGCCCTCATTGGCAGCGGACTCGTGCTGCAACAGCTCACTTTCGCGATTCCAGCGACTTTACTGCTCTATCGTAACAGGAGTAGTAAATTCTTGCCAGCCTCACGGTCATTCAGGCTGGGGATCTTCGGTTGGGTCGCCAACTTCGTCACTGTGGCGTTTGCGATACTCGTCCTTGTCTTTTATGATTTCCCGCCTGTTGTGCCGGTGACTGGTGGTAACATGAGTAAGTCCCAGCCGCAAACTCTGAGGATTCAAGTTATATCACGAATCACGCAGCAGCTGATCTATCTTAGATTATACATCGGCCGTGTTAGGAATTATGGGAGTTTTCATCTTGTTCAATTGGCTGTTATACGCGAGAAAGGTGTATCATGGACCTCGAATTACACAGGGGGCAGTGGAAGTCTCCTCGTGAGTCTGTATTCCGACACTCTGAAAGGGGCTCTCGGCTGATTCTTTGTTCATATTTGTGCGTAAATAATGACACTGGAGTATCAATATAAATATAATATTTCAAAACTCAACCTCAATCTCTGAAGATAGCCAAAGACAGATTTATAGGTGACTTATTGGTTTTGAGGTTCTTTCTCACATCGGGATCGAGGTGCATCAGGATGCAGAAGTTGTCTATGTCAGCGTACCCTTTCAAGTGACCTGACACGTTTAAAATTCTAAAAAGGTCATACCTATGACTATTGTGTTCGCATTGTCTCTAAATTTTCCTGCAATGCTTCGAGAGGGGTATACCCGTCAATATCACGGGCCGTCTTCCTGGAGTCGGCGTGGTCACCGTGTGCTCAGGGGCCTGAACTAGGATGGAGTTAAATGCAGAAGCGTGGCTTTAGAGTTGGTCAGTCAATCTCAGCCAATCGACACACTGAATAGAGCTTGACGTGACGGATCGAAGCTGCTTTTGCACTTTCACAACTTGATCCGCGATATCTCCAATTATTTGGGACTCTGATAAAGAAGTCCATGCCTCCTCGAGAGTCTGACTATCTATGCGTTCGGTCAAAACAAAGTACCGCCTATCTCGGTCGACCCAGTCACGTAAAACCTTAGGGATAGGCATATCGGTATTGGTGGTATAAGCAGCTAGATAGTTTAATGTTTTGACTTCAACTTTTGCTTTTGGACCCGGTCTTTCAGAATTACATCTGATCCGATGAACCACATATCTAGTGAGATGCACCGTAGAAGGGTTTGAAGTGGCTTGTATCATCCTGGCACCGTCTTTCTTTCTCAAGTGTCCACCCGCATGCGATATAACTTTTCTCGAGCGGTTCACTCATTGTGGATAGCTTGTAGGAGGTCGATTTGTTGCAAGAGATGAGGTTTGACTAAGGATTGCAAGCAAAAGTGAAAAATCATTCCCATTGCTCATATTTCAAGAGACTGACCGCCATTGAACTAGCGTCGACAGCTATCCTCCCCCCTCCCCCCTCCGCTCTTCCTCTTCTCCTCTCCGGCCTATGGCCTTTGTACCTTGTGAACAGCAGATAACTCTACATACTATACATTCGTTTATAGAAGTTAATATCAGACAAGCTCTTTTCTATGTCAGACTCGTTTGGTCGCTAAAGGGACCTGTGTTTTACTATATCCGGTTAGTTTTGTTGGTCCCAGCCTAGCGTCCCAATATGATGTCGTGCGCCTCCCTTACGTGTTATGTATTTCTTTCTTGGACCGATCAATTACTGGGACCCATTAATCGCGTCTATTCGCAGCGAGGAAGAGACACAGACGAGCAAAGGGGTAAAATGTCCTAACACGCGGAGGTTAAACACATCTCAGTCAGCATCTCTCGACCTCAGCGTGCTCTCAAGAAGCGATGTTGCAGCCTTGCAGGATATGACCTCAACGACCTGATGATGCCGTCGCTCGACACGACCATGGCTGGAACAACAGCCCTGACCTCACATATGATACAGAGAGTGACAACAGGACCCAAGAGGGGTTTCCCAGGAACCAAGCCAACACTTTCTCGGGACGAAGGCAAAGAGACCCTGACAGGGCAGCTAATGAAACTGAGCAACCATACCATAGGCGTCCCTCGGAAACTTCAATATACAGTCATTACTACCCCCTTAACAGTAAACTCCTCCGTCGTGAGTGAAGTGTTAGAGGCGGGGTCGGTCAACTGCGCCGTGAGTGCACTGAGTATAACGCTGGTGAATCGTGATCGACCTGTACTCTGTACAAAGATCCCGCTCGGGAGGTCCCATTCGGATGAGCGGAATTAACGGATTTAACGGTGGTAGGCGAGCACCAAAAGCTACAATCAATTAGTATTTGGGCATGTACCATACATACCAGCCCTATAATAACTGCTGGACCTTCGCTAATAAGGGTCTGATAACTATTATCTCCGTAAATTCCAACAGCCCCATCTATACAAGCTTAGTTACTTGAATTTTAAAAGCGTCACTAAAGCAGACGGAGTCTCATACCAAGCTAGAGCAATTGAGCCCTAGCCAAATGACATACACACATGCCTCCATCAACACTTCCCCCTCCCTTGCCAGAAAACGGCAACGGCAAGGGCAACTTCGAAGCGATCGGAGAGAAACCCCATCAGATCGAGCCTGAAAAGGAGAAGCAGACCGTCGAGTTTAACACACCATCCACTATGGCATTCTCGTCTGTGAATGGTGTAGACGATGGTCCTGCTACTGAAGAAAAAGCTGCGGATGAGCCTCCAAAACCTGTTATGGAATATCCGCAAGGTATCGAAGCCTTGTTCATCATGGCTGCGCTCGTGCTCAGTATCACCCTCTGTTCTCTGGATCAGGTGAGTTCTACCGCTCCAAGCTTCTCATAGAGTCGTCGTTTGCCAATGCAATACATCACACGCCAGTAAGCTGATGCTCTCAGTTCAGACCATTGTTGCAACCGCTATTCCAAAAATTACCGACCAATTCCACAGCCTTGACGATATCTCGTGGTACGGTGCGGCTTATTTCATGACGCTCGGAGCCTTCCAGTCAACCTGGGGCAAAGTGTACAAATACTTTCCCCTCAAAACTAGTTTCCTGGTGGCAATCTTGATCTTTGAACTGGGGAGTTTGGTCGCCGCCGTCGCCCCAAACTCAACGACTCTGATTGTTGGACGTGCCATCTCCGGTCTCGGTGCCTCGGGTATCGCACCTGGAGTATACACGATTTCTGCCTTTGCCGCTGAGCCCACCAAAAGAGCTACCTACACGGGGGTCATTGGTGTGTCTTATGGCGTCGCTGCTGTCTGCGGACCACTCATTGGTGGAGGGCTTACAAAAGGGGTATCCTGGAGGTGGTGAGTCAAGAAATCTTTTACTGCTTTGTCTTTGGTGCAAAACATGGGACAATCTCCAGTCATCAAATCCTGCCATGACCGGAACTAGCCTGATGTGACAAACTTAGGTGTTTCTATATCAATCTTCCAATCGGTGGTCTGGCCGCTTTTGTCATCCTGCTCACCTTCAAGACCCCTAAAGCCGCAACAATGGTCCAGGCTACACTCAAGGAGAAGCTTCTACACATGGACCCGATAGCGACGGTGCTTACAATGGGTGCCCTGGCCTGCTTGCTTCTAGCTCTCCAGTACGGCGGAGTAACCTATGCGTGGGATTCCAGCGTCGTTGTTGGTTCACTCGTCGGCTTCGTTGTCATGGTTATTGCACTTATAATTGCAGAAATATGGCAAGGTGAACGCGCCATGCTGACCCCACGCATTATGCGCAAAAGGACCGTCTGGGTCAGCAGCGTATGGGGCTTCTTCTTCGCTGGCGCGTATTTCGTCACGCTCTATTACCTGCCTATTTATTTCCAAAGCATCGACAACGTCAGTCCGATTGGCTCGGGTGTGCGTAACATTCCTCTCATCATCATGTTCGGCATTGCCACGTATGGCTCAGGCAGAGCCATCACGAAGACGGGTATTGCAACTCCTTACATGGCAGCTGCCTCTGTGATAGTGACCATCGCCTCTGGTCTACTGTATACTCTCGACATTGGGACCTCGACAGGCAAATGGGTTGGGTATCAGATCTTGGCGGGCTTCGGATACGGCCTCGCCCTCCAAGTCCCGGTCGTCGTTGCGCAGGCTTTTGCTGTGCCAAGCGACATAGCTCCTACGACCGCGATCATTATATGTAAGTTATCCCTTGCCCTGTCCTCCTGGGATGTTTGTTAGTTTTCTTTGTCCCTTGTATCCCGCTATCTAACTATTATCCCTCGCGCACAGTCGCTCGATCTGTCGGCGGCACACTTTTACTCGCAGCCGCGCAATCCGGCTTCGTCAACCAGATCGTGCACAAGCTTGCCCACACCGCACCGAGCGTCAATCCCGCCCTCGTCACGGGTATCGGCGCCACTGAGGTGCACCGGCTATTTTCAGGGGCCGAGCTAGACGGTGTTGTCCGTGCGTACGCATGGGGTATCAAGGTTGTTTTCGCAATTACTATCGCGGCCTGCGGCCTCACTGTTCCCTTCAGCTTGTGCAACAAATGGGCCAATGTTAACGCGAAGAAACCCAGTGGTGGCAGTGCTTAAAATAGCTGTTCAGACGATTATGCCAACGGAGTTCTGTTCCGTTTTCTCGTCATAGAAATTATCAATCTATAGAGAGAGCACGGAATAGAGGAATGCATGTGGAGGAGGAAGCTTTACAGAAATAATTCTTTCTAGCCGTCTCTCGAGTATCGGTCGCCAGTTGGACCTAAGTACTACGAAGCTTAGTCATTTCTCTGTCAACAGCTTTCCGACGTTAATGAAGGTGCGTAAAGAACTTTTGGGCATTCTTAGGTTCACAGTGCCAGCCAGAGATCGCATCTCCGACAAGCTCTCTCTTCTCTCGTTTCAACGCCAGCATTTCCGGATGTCGGCAAATAGCACGTTTATATATAGGCTGGCGCTATATCGGTAAGCTCGGGTAGCTCAAATAATTCCCTCTTCCTGAGCATATTACCTTCAACGCGCAATAAACCTTCTCAGGGTAGTCGAAGGAGAACAATATATTAGAGATCACGTCTATAGAATAAACTATTAGAACTAGTAGTATCTTTCGAATATAGAATTACCCGACTAGCTAAGCACTCTTTAGCGCTCCTGGCTAGTAAAATTCGCTATCCACTTCTAGTCAGACCTACTATAAGAAGAAGAACTCCTCTAAATAGTAGTAAAGTTTCCGGAGATTTAGCACTAGAGTAACTCGAGCGTAATCGAGCGTCTCGACCTAACTCATTAAGTGCCCGTCGACTTGACTCATAAGTCATCGGCAAGAACGGATTAAGGTCGTAGCTACACGTCGTGCGATCAACACGCCGAAGGACGGGCGTATTAAGCACCTCGGGCTTCCAGCGAGGCGGGAGAGAGGAACTACGTTTTGGAGCTCGGAGCCGCTAAATAAGCTCGGGTGTTAGGTCGGTATTCACAAACGCTCTATCTCGAAAAGCGAAAGAAATGATTTGAGTGATCGGATAAGCTACTAGTGGTTGATAATCGCCGTGTATAAAAATTTGGTTGTAGCAGTGGCGAATCCGGTGCTCTAGCATTTAAGGCTATAACCACACTTACCCATTAGCACCTTGAGGCCTGAATACAGAGGGGAGCCATTTTCGGCGTCGTTCTAGTTGCCAGTAGAAACGGCGTGAACAATCGTTGAAGTCAAACGTCCACAACAGAACGAGAGGTAGATGACTAACAGTCCTGGTTAGGTACAGAATAGAGGTGACCGGGGCGGTTAAGCTAAGGCTCACTGTCTAAAGTTACGAGTGGAAAGGAGGCCGTTTCTGGCGCCAGAGGTTGTCATTTTCGGCGTCGTTTTCACAGGTCCCTATATTCTAGTGGTACACAATGCAGTGCTATTCCGTCCCCGCTTAACAATCGACGGTCACCCCAGGTTATCAGGTGTGGAGCTCGACAATCATTACCATTGACCAGTTTCAGGATTTCTGAATCGAAAAGCGTACAAAATTGTACCGCGGAGACAGCATCAAATTGAACATGGCCAGATGAGACATCAATACTCCATTTGCCACAACTGACTAATTCTTCATCTTCCGATCCAAGGCCACGATCGGGTCGATCTCAAGTTCGCGAGTCCTGGTTATGCAGCCGCCTGGTCCGGTGGCTATACTTTTTTTGCCGCCGTGGCTATGCACTAGAATGGCCCTTAAACTGGACCC
The DNA here is from genome assembly GCA_024706585.1 of Penicillium simplicissimum. Classification (NCBI taxonomy): domain Eukaryota; kingdom Fungi; phylum Ascomycota; class Eurotiomycetes; order Eurotiales; family Aspergillaceae; genus Penicillium; species Penicillium simplicissimum. Next base: position 3,323,844 of record JAMZTW010000044.1, read on the forward strand.
TAGCCGGCAGCCAAATACTGTCTGGTATTTAGCATGAGATCTGGTGTATCGGCGATCGTCGGTTATTATCCGGGAGCATTATTCATGAGGTTGGGGGAGGGCAGGTACGGGTAACGGAGTGCATCAGAGTCGAATGATACCCACTCCACCAGCGTCCTATGCAATGTATGAGTAGTTAATGGTTGAAGCCTGGTAACGATCTATACATCTATCCTTTTTACTGGTCTCCTTCAACCCTTGAATAAATCATAGTACCGTATTGCAGTCCTTGTCCTTTTAGATGGATATATTCCAGGTCAAGGATTGGCCAGACTCAGCCTCCCCGACACACGTAGCAAAGACAAGTGCACCAAAGTCTATTGGCAACTTTAGAGTGACAAGTTGACAACACTGATCAATTGATCGTAGCTAGTTATTCGTTCCTCGATTATTCACCGTGAAGAAAGTCTCCCGCTCCATCGAAATCTTGGCTCTGGCTTGTCGCGGGGCTAACCGTTTCCGGGCTGGCAGCAGTGGAGCGTCATCCATCCGCGTCATCAGTTGTCCCCCGACCGAACTACGTACGTTGCATACGTACGCCAGATGGATTTTTCGTTGCGCCAGGTTATTGGAGTCAACTTGGCGACTGGCCGAAGGTGAGTATAATGGTGAGATTGAAGTGTATCTATGCGGTTATGACAGGAGGGAATAAACGAGTGTATTCTGTACTCTATACTACTCCCAGGCCTGTCTCCGTAGTAACTCCGTGCCAGGCGCCCTTCAACTTGGAAGTTGGTGACGAGTCTACGACAGCTCGACCCAGTGGGGCTATGTCGTCTTCCCCCAACGCCTACCCCAGCGACCTGCCCGTCGTAGACTCGTCGTACGTACTACGTAGCAACGTACTCGTCTCCCGGTTTCTTGCGGTCTCCCACAGCGCTTATGAGAAGAAAAGGAAAAGTCAATGGCCCACTTGTGGACCGTTGACTGGCCATCGAACAAATGAACCTGTCAAGCTTCCCGGCTAACCGGAGGTGCGCCCAAGCCGCCCAGTTGACACCGTCCAGTCAGTCAAAATTAATAGTGCCCTCTGGGGAGTGCATACGACATCTATCGCCTCCTCCGGCACAGCCGCATCGATGCCCTCAGTCTCTTAGTCTCCGTCTTTCCCTCATCCTCTTCTTCGCACCTCTTCTGCCCAGCGACCAACCCTGCCGCCCTCACTCATCCTAGCCTCGACGGCATCGCGCTTCTCCCTATCCCGAATTGCTATCTCCGTCGCATTCGGGAATTTCTAGCAGCGAAGATCGCGCCGATCAAAAACGTGGAAAGCGGCTTGCCGACCTCTTACATTCCTCCCGGGGAGTTCGGCCCATCCCGGTAAACGGCGCATAATTATGAAGAACTCCTGGGTGTTGTTGCTGGCGACCCTCGCCGCACCAGCGCTGGGAAAGCTGAACTTGGTTCAGCGCGATGTTCCCGCCGTGGTCGACATGAGTATCAAGCGCAAAGAGGTTCCAGATCCTGTAGCGCGAGATCGAGTGCGACGGATGAAGCGGAGTTCAACCGTCTCTCAAACCCTAGACAACGAGGTATGTACCTGAAATGTACCAACGCTGTTTTTGCATTTGGCTATTCTCGTAACAGGTAGCTAACAGCGAATAACAGGAAACACTTTACTTCTCTAATGTCACATTGGGAACACCGGAGCAGAGTCTGCGCTTGGTCCTGGACACTGGTAGCAGCGATCTATGGGTAAATGCGCCCAACTCGACCCTCTGTGAAAAGAAGAGCAACCCCTGCAGCGACTCGGGCACCTACGACTCCAGCGCATCGTCGTCCTATGCTTATGTGAATTCGGAATTCAACATTACCTATGCAGATGGGTCCACTGCGGCGGGCGAATACGCCAGCGACACCCTTACCATTGGCTCAGCGACATTGAAGGACTTTCAGTTTGGCATTGGCTTCACCTCAAGCTCAGCTGGTATGTGTGATCCCCGGAGACCCCTCACCTTCAGACAATGGAAAGCTGATATAGGTATTTGCGCAGAGGGTGTACTAGGAATCGGATATCCATCCAACGAAGTTCAAGTCGGTGTGAGCGGGGACAGTGCCTACGCCAATCTCCCCAAGGCCATGGTCAACAAAGGCCTTATCAAGTCCAGCGCGTACAGTTTGTGGTTGAACGACCTGGATGCCAGCACTGGCTCGATTCTATTCGGCGGAGTCAACACCGAGAAGTACCACGGCACCCTGGAAACCCTGCCCATCCAGAAAGTCAGCAACAGCTACTCCCAGTTTGTCATTGCCTTGACTGGAGTGTCTCTGAGCAACTCATCCGGCACCACCAACTACAAGACAAATGCACTGCCAGCGGCGGTTCTGCTCGACTCGGGCAGTTCCCTGACCTACCTCCCTGACGTGATCGTCGAGCAGCTGTTCAACGACCTGCAAGTCTCATACGATCCCTCCAGTGGAATTGGATACTTGCCCTGCAGCCATAGCTCGCAGAAAGTCAGCGTCTCCTACACCTTCTCGTCGCCCACTATCAACGTCGCCCTGAGCGAGCTCCTCCTAGACGTCGGCGACTACTTCTTCAGCAACGGTCAGCGCGCCTGCGCCTTCGGTATCGTCGGGGCTGGGAGCAGCATGTCCGTGTTGGGCGATACGTTCCTGCGCAGCGCGTACGTGGTGTATGATCTCGCTAACAACGAGATTTCCCTGGCCAACACCCGCTTCAACTCGACGAGCAACAACGTCCTCGAGATCGCGACCGGCACCGACTCTGTTCCCAGTGCCACAGCTGTCGCAAACCCGGTGACCTCTGTAGCCGCGGTCGGCGCTGGAGCGCGCATTGGCGGTATTCCTGGAGCTAGCGGTACCTTCACATCGAAGAATGCCGCCCCACCGCGACAAACCAGCATGCCTAAGCATTTGGCTCTTGGCCTGGCTGGTGCTGGAGCTTTGCTCGCTCTGTAGCGAAGGGTTCGTTTAGACAGGAGATTCTGTTGATATAGACATGGGGCTTTTTTATCTGCCATGTTAGACTTTTTGCATGTTCTTGGGTGTACGGGAGTCCTGGAATACCTGGTTTTGATTTGTCTATGATCAAGAGCACATATTATGTTCCCTCGTTTAACGTGAAACGAAATTTCAATGATTGTTAATATTTACAAAATTCGCCCATTAAACGATCTCGAACACATGAAGAATAGCAAGTCGTCTTTTTCTGATTTCTCATAGATTATAGTCGTCGGTGGTCCTCCATAGCTGAGCCTCTCCTTCAACTTGGAACACCAACTGGCGGATCACCCTTGGCAACCTCCCAATCGACCACGCAACTCTCCAGCTCTCAAGTACTACTGTATATAAAATGCCTCGCCTCCCCACCTCCCTCCTCCTCCGCGCCAATCAAGAAAACCCCCTTCTCCCCCTCCTCCTCAAAGAATGCCGCTCCCTAGAATCGGCCCGTAATGAACTGCGCTGGCTCCGGGAACGCGCCCTCCGCGACACCCGCCAGGCCACGCGAAGGCGAACAGGATGGCGAACACGCCTGCGGGCGATGTGCCACAAGCGCTCCCAGGGCATGCCGCTGCAGTATATCCTCGGTGATCAACCGTTTGGGGATCTGGAGATTCTCTGTCGACGGGGGGTTTTAATCCCACGGTTTGCCATATCCCCCGTTACGAGGTTGGCAGCAGACTAATACCCTCCCCAGGTCTGACACAGAGTCATATACGTACGAAGCAGCCCGGTTGGTCCGGCAAATAGCGCTGGAGACGGAAGAAAAAGAGAGCTCATCACCACCTGCATCCTCATCTAGCAAGACCGCACCAAACCCGGTCCGCATCCTGGATCTATGCACAGGAACAGGCTGCATAGCACTCCTCCTACACGCGCTCTTGTCACCGCACTTCCCACGCCTCCAAATTACGGGCGTCGATCTAAGCCCCCTGGCTTTGAGCCTTGCCCGGAAAAACCTGGAGCATAATATCAGTCTCGATGTACTTGACTCTCGTGCGAGGGATGAAATCTCCTTTCACCGTGGTGATGTGCTAGCTCGCAGCACCAACAAGAGCGATAGCACGATCCCCACCGTGGAAGACCTCCTCTCCCAACACGCCGCGTCTGAACTTGAGTGCGAAGCACTCCCCGCCATCGATCTCCTCATCTCTAATCCACCCTACATCTCACCGTCTGATTTCCGTAACGGGACCACCGCGCGGAGCGTGCGGCTTTTCGAGCCGCGACTTGCACTCGTTCCGCCCATCACTCCAACTCCCAATACGCACCCCAATGCCAGCGTCAGCGCCGGCGATGACCCCGAGGATATATTCTACCAACGACTCCTGGAGGTATCGCTCGGCGTACGCGCTCGCCTTACGGTGCTGGAGTGCGGTGATAAGAAGCAAGCAGAGCGGGTTGTTGAGATGTTTCGTGGTAAGAGCGACGCACTGGGGAGAGAGGGTGGTATTGTTACTTTTACGGCGCGGATCTGGCCCGGGACGGAGGGGGAGTGTCGGGCTAATGGGTTTCATGTTGTGGATGGGTCGAGGTGTGTTGTTATTCGGAGGGGAATGTCATTGTGATATATGATTCGAGGGAACGATTGGCGTCCAACTAGGAGAGACTCTGGCAGTGGCGGCGACTTTGGCCCGTGTCTGAGTGGTCGAAATGCCAGTCGCTGCAGGAGTGGGTGTCTACTATGTACTTTCAGGATTGGGGATGGATCGAGTAGGTAGCGATACAGTGTCACTGTTTTCTGATGTCAGCTGTTGACGGATATTGTCACTTGATACGGCTTTGACGATCAGCTCAACGCGAGCCTTGTACAGGGCTGGTCATTGCTTCGTATATAGAACAACCACCGAATTCGTGCGCAGATGCCCGTTCCATGGAAATCCAATATAAATTCGATGGCCTCACATACTGCACGGATCAGGCACTCTCCTACAAGGCTTCAAGAGAGCTGCGCCGAGTGTTGAACATACGCGATGATGGGATATCAATCAATGAAAATCTTAATCGTTACAATGCATTCAAGTCGCCATGGTCAAAAAGTATGTACAGACAATGGGGCAGACGGCAGACCACTGAGCCAGGCCCTTTTTGGGGGGAAAGTATTAAAACAGAGTAGGGGGATGTGCACAGCGCGGGATTAATGGTAATGTACGTAAAGAGGGAGAAAGAGTGGGAGAGTTACCGAGGCAGCCTAGGATCAAAAGAGATCCCACTCAATCTGAACAGGTCATGAGAATGCTCATACTCCCCGGAACGGTCGTCGAGCTCGAACGGGACTTCGTCATGACTCGTGCATGCGTGGAGCACTGCACCGTAGAAGTATAGAATGAAAGCGAGAAGAGAGTAATAAGGTGAACATCTCGCTCATAGGTTCTTCTTCTTCTGGGTAGAAGCAGAGTAAGTACGGTCGTCCTCACCCTCGACATCCTTGAGAATCGTCTCCATCTCTTTGGACTGGCGCTGCCACTCCTTCTCGCTCATCTTGGTCTCACGACGGAACAGCTCCTCGTTGGGCTTGCGGTAGCTGCCACCCAGGCGGTCCCACAGGGTAGTGAATTGACCATAGTTGTAGTTGAAGTAGAGGTGGTGCATGGTGTGGCACGCGGCACCATTGACGACGGGGCTGTTCGCCACGTACTCGCCGTCGTGGATGAAGACGGTCCACAGGTTAATGAACCCGAAGAGGAAGACGTAGGCAACCTTCTGCAGCGGGAAAATAAATGGGAAAACGTGGTAGGGCACGCTCTGGGACCAGCCGTCGAGAGGGTGGAAAGCGTGCGAGGCAAAGGGAGAGGGCATGATCCACTTGTGGTGCGGCTTGTGGAGAGTGCGGTAGACGAGCGGGTGGTGCAGACCGCGGTGAATCCAGTAGATGAAGAAATCGGTGAAGAAGATGAAGATGGGGAACTGAAGGATGCTGTAGTAGGGGAAGGGCTCCTCCGCGACGGTATCGTAAAGCTTGGCGTAGCCTCGCACCTCGAGGACGAAAAAGGGTGCAGTGAGAAGGGCCATGGGAGGCATGGCGGACATGGCCTGCTTGATTTCCAAGGGGATTTGGCCCTTGAGGAACTTGGGGTGATTGAAGGTGGTTTTGTCCCAAACGAAGATGTACGAGGCGGTTGCGACGATGAAGTATACCAGAAGGCCGAAGATCCTACAATCGGAAAATCATGTATTAGTTTCTCTGAGAATATTGCGCGCATAGTTTACACTCTTTCAATGCTGGAGGAGTGGCAAGGAAGACGTGGCATCGAGCGCATACCATGTGATGAGGAAAAAGCTGGTGAATTGGCGGTAGATGTTATTCCGGGGCCAGGCGCTCAAGTAGGCATACTTGGACGGCTCCAGGTGAATCAACTGCGTGGCCGGCTCATAGATGAAGGGCTCCGCGGCGCCAAAGAGGGACAGTGTACTGTTGGCGGCATTGACAAAAGCCGGCAAGCCGACGGAGGAGGAGAGGGAGGTCGGGAGAAGAGTCGAGTAGAGGCGATCACCAATAAAGGTGTCCCAGAGCTCAAGGATGATATCCATGATGGGCGTGAGGGTGTAGGCGAGGCGTGTTGTCGAGAAGAGAGGAAAGAGAGGTGGAAGGGGGGTGGACGGGGAGATAATATTTGGGGCGGCGAATAATAAATTCTGCCCGCATCACACCAGCGCGGAACGGAGCCTGCCGTTGGGATGGCGCAGCTTCTTAATAAGCGGCCATTCTTGGAAGTACGAGGAGAAACCATCTACGGAAGTAGTATCATGCCATCTGGATGATCTGCAATTGATTTGGCTGTAATTGTCAGAGACATAGTGATTTTGAATGGCGTGGTACTTGATCCTCATGCTCATGCCATTGTCAAGCCAAAGTACGGAGTACACGAAGTGCGCCGAAGGATGGAGGATGTTGAAGAACGACCACACTTGGCCCGATCGGGCTAGTCAGGGGTTTTGTAGCCTGAGAATTAGGGTGTAAAGCGTCTCCTCAGGCCGCAGGGAAACAAGGCAGCCAGGTAGCCAGGCACTCAGGCACTCAGGCACTCAGGCCACCGGTCCAGGCCATATGCGGCGAGATGACCGACCCACTGGGCCACGACTCCGGTACTACCAAAGTAGTGCGGATGGACTGTGCATCCAAGCCAAGTTGGACACATGGACAGATTGATAGAATGGTAAAAAGCGTCGAAATGTGTATGCTAAGTCTAGGAATACATCTTGAATATTGTCATTCACACGACCTTTGACCGCTTGGGTTGCCTGCTCATCTTCATCCCATATCTTTGGTGAGAGTCTCTTCTACTCCGTACATTATCCTCCCTAGGCTGAATGCAAACGGGTCCTCCCTCTCTCTCCGTTGTAGTCAGTTGGCCGGGAGTCGCCTTCTCCCCCCTCTTTCTATCTGGCCATTTCCTGTCCTGAATGACTTTCGGCCGAATTTCATAGTTTGTGGACTGAGTTCGGTTCTCCTCCACTCGGTACCACTCCGGACCACCGTGGTAAGGTTCCCATCACCTGCGCTTCTCGGCTCCTTTGGGCTCGCTTCTCGCGCCAACGGTAGCCGCCCCGTTCCCATCTCCACCCCCCAAACTCAACTCAACCTTCCCGCTGCCAGCCTCTTCCTTCTCCTCCTCCTCCTCCTCCTCCACCACCCCCCTCTCGTCCGAACTTCTTCCACCTTCGATCTGCGTCGACATTCCACCCCCGCCTCCCTCCATCCACCCGACCGTCGATCCACTCGATCGTTTCTTCTCTCATTCGACCCCTTTCACCATCATCTTCGGGCTAGCTGCCTGGTGTCGTTCACCAAGCAGCAATCGCGCCTCCAGCGATCGCAGGGTCAGTCAATTGAATCGCCGCTCAAGCTGCGATCCTTCGTCGCGAGCTGTCGCTGATCCCGACCCCCTCATTATAGAGCTCGTTTGTATAGCAATCTCCTCTCTTTGACGTGACACCGTCCGATCCGTCAAGCCAGCCATGTACAACACCCACCGCGGGATGGTGCCCGCCCCCAACTCCCGCCTGACGGAGTTGCTCGACCAGCTGCGCCAGGAGTTTGAGAGCCAGTCTCGCAGCACCGGCGAATATGAACATCAGTGTATGTTCCCTACTTTGTGTCTTCGCATAAATGCCCGATCAGCTCTTCTCTGCATTTCTTGGCTTCCGCTCCTCTCCAATATCTCAAGTGTCGCCCAGTCCATCAATGGCTGAAGCGCTCTCTTTTATGGGTCGCGAAATTTCGCTGAAATGTTTCTAACTGACAGATCACGCAGTGACCGGACAGCTCCAAGAGATGGAGATGATCCGTCAGAAGGTATACCAGCTGGAGCAGACTCAGATTAAAATGAAGGCAGAGTGCGTTCTCCCAGGATTCTAGACTGAACTAGATCAAATATCCTCCCCGCTCCACTCCTTTCTGCGTCCTGGCTCTGGCGCAAAGCAAAGACAAACTTTGCTTGCCTAGGGCGCGCACTCGCGAATTCTTAGGAGTCTCATGCGACTAACATTCTACGCGCCACAGCTACGAAGCTGAGATCCGAATGTTGCGACACGAGCTCGAGCAGCGCGGCGTGCAACCCGTTTCTTCGCATATCGCGCCCGCGCAGCACACCGGTCCTCAGGCGCAACCACCGTCACTGGGCCACGGCCCCAGCAACTTGTTTGGTGGTATTATGACCAACCAAGGAGGTAGTGGTCCCGGTCTTGCCCCTCCCCCCTCCCAGGATCAGCAGCCTTCCCAGCATACCCTTCAACAGCCTGCCTCGGCCGCCCAGCCTGGTGCGCCGCAGCCCCCGCAGAGCTTCCCTGGAGGATATCAGCCTGGTGCTGCTGTGAACGGTATGTTTGCATAAGTGGCGATGTGTTTTCAGCTTCGCTAACGTGTTCGACCACTTTGGGTCGCATCTTTACAGGCTATGGACCTCCCCCTCCTCCTACTGCATCTCCTGGCCCTGGTAAGGGTCGTCGCACCGCACCTGGTCCCGCCACCCCTCAGCAGACCCAGATCGCCTACCCTGATCCCCGTGCGTCGCCTCAGATTGCTCGTCCCACGCCCCCAAATCAGTCTCTCGTGCGCGCTGATCGCCCGGGTAACATGCTTGCCAACTGGGACCCGGCGGATCTCCCCGCATCGCAAAAGCGCGAGGGCTCGGATTGGTACGCCGTGTTCAACCCGGAGGTTCAGCGTGTGCTGGACGTCGACCTGGTGCACCATCTCAACCACGACAGTGTGGTCTGCTGTGTTCGGTTCAGCCGTGATGGTAAGTACTTGGCGACGGGCTGCAACCGCTCCGCGCAGATCTTCGACGTGACCACGGGTCAGAATGTGGCGACTTTGCAGGATGAGAATGTCGACAAGGATGGTGATCTCTACATCCGTAGCGTTTGCTTCAGTCCGGATGGCAAGTACCTTGCCACCGGTGCGGAGGATAAGCAGATTCGAGTGAGTACCTTGGACCCCGTCAATCTCTGTTGAGCCCGAATTCCGATATCAATCCGAGTCGTTGTTGGTGAACGAGGGCGGAAATTGCCGTGCATCAGTGAAACTTGATAACTGACAATCATTAAACGTTTTATAGGTCTGGGATATTGCTGCACGTACCATCAAGCACATCTTCAGCGGTCACGAGCAAGACATCTACTCCTTGGACTTTGCCGGCAACGGTCGCTACATTGCTTCGGGCAGTGGTGACAAGACTGTCCGTTTGTGGGACATTCTGGATGGCAAGCTCGTCTACACCCTAAGCATCGAGGACGGTGTCACCACGGTGGCCATGTCCCCCGATGGTCACTACGTGGCAGCCGGTTCGCTGGACAAGAGCGTGCGAGTGTGGGATACCACCACTGGCTACCTCGTGGAGCGTCTGGAGAACCCCGACGGCCACAAGGACAGCGTGTACTCGGTTGCCTTTGCGCCCAACGGTCGCGACCTGGTTAGCGGTAGTCTGGACAAGACTATCAAGTTGTGGGAGCTTACCGTTCCGCGGGGCATGCACCCTCACAGCGGCGTCAAGGGCGGCAAGTGCATTCGCACTTTCGAGGGCCACAAGGTGCGTTTCAAATCATCCTGACTGAACCAATTCGATTCTTGCTCTACCATGCCACCCATGATCTTCCATGGAACGACCGCGCCACACGGCAACCACAATGGATCCACTGGGTATGAGGATTTGCTGGATACTGACTACTGCGTTCTATAGGACTTTGTGCTTAGCGTGTGCCTGACGCCCGATGGACAGTGGGTCATGAGTGGTTCGAAGGACCGTGGTGTCCAGTTCTGGGATCCAGTGACTGGCAATGCCCAGATGATGCTGCAGGGCCACAAGAACTCTGGTGAGTCTATCGTCCGATAGTTGGTATAAGCCGGGATCGATAGTGTGCTGTCATACCTGCCATCACCTGTCACTTGGCCTTATCCCGTCTTATCACCTCGTTCTCGTTCGATGTCTGGGCGGATGTCGCGCTCGTCGATCATTCTTGCTAATTCTCCGCGGATAGTCATTTCGGTGGCCCCCGCCCCGACCGGCAACCTCTTCGCAACTGGCAGTGGAGACATGCGTGCACGGATCTGGAGGTAAGCAATCGCTATTCATGTCCATTCTTATGATCGTCTGCGCCCATTCTTTGCCCTCTCCCCTATCCCACACTATCGGGTCCACGATCGTCGTTCCGATCCAGCGCCTCCAGCATTGTTTTTCTGCTCTATCCGCGATCGATCATTTGTCTTTTCCTGGCGCGGATATGATATTTTGGCAGCCTACTGACCCGCTGGCTTTTTTCACCCCCAGATACTCGACGTACACAGGACGGTAAAAGGGATCGGCTCAGCCACGGCGCAATATGACTTTACTTGCTTGGATTCCTTCGTAGCCAGGTTCAGGCTTGAATTTGACGGTGTCTTTATGTTACTCGTGTTACCAATTCTCTTCTTGATTGCTCGATATCTTTTGGATCAATTCTGGTGTCTTTGTTTTGAATAACGCACATGCACAGTTTATTTGGACTAGTAGTCGTTGATCATCGTAAAAGTCAGCCGTACGGAGTAGTAGACAGCCAAGCTCTGCAACAGTCTCTATCTCCTGAGATTTTCTGGGCTCCTTCCATTGTCTCCAGCTCATCGCATCTCCGTGGGATCCCTCTTGGTGGACAGATAAGTCCTCCTGCACCGCATCTCCACGGAAACTTCTCATCTCAACCAACCCCCATCCCCCTAGTACCTACTCTACCGAGTGTATGCACTGTCAGCCAGTAGTCGCTCTCTCTAATCAACCAATCCCCGTCCCGACTCCCGAAGCCTCATCCAGTCTCAGAACGCCCCCTTATGGCTGAACCCGCACAAGAAACCCGGACCAGGCGGGCGCATGACCAAGTGACCACACCCGCTCTGGGCAAGTTGTGTCGCACAAGAGAGGTGCGAATTGCCCCAGACCAGCAAATCAAAGGGGGTCTTTTAGCCCGCTGTGTGTGCGAAAGTACCGTCCCATCTACTCCATAAGTTAGTAGGACGGCCAGTTGTAAATACGATATTCCCAAAATCAAAAATGACAGGTTTTAATCAAAACAGCAACCCACAATTCAGAAATTAGAATTAGCTTAACAGACAAGCCCCACGGCCCGCCAGCCTGGAATAGGGGATCCAGCTGGAGTCCTGGACAAGTGGACAAGCCCTGGCCCCGTTTCCTTCTGCCTCTGGACCGTCCTTCCCGTCGGAATCGCCACAGACTCAAGGGTGAGAGCTTAAGCCAGAGCCAGAGCCAGAGCCGCGGAAGTCGACTCGTCAATCCGAGGATGGTGCATTGTGGATGTTGACCCTGCCACCCTGGAGGGCGATCATTATCTACCCAGACTCCAGGGTCAGGGCTCCAGTGGGACTGTCCAGGACGGTGATCGTGATCCGCGGAGTTTGCGTTGGGAGGTGTGGAGCCGGAGGTGAGTTATGGCCCTTGGGTAGATTGTTGATAAGTTGAATGACCGTCTGGACTCCATGGAGGGCTAGTAGGGTACAGGGGGTTTACCTTATGATTGTGATGATATGATAATATGACCATAGTTAGGTATTTTGAATAGGCACGATGGGAGTATAGGTATCGCTAGCTGTGTGGGCATGCCCAGTAACCCTGATCACGTAACCTAGACAGAACGAGATTTATAAAATGAGAAGCATAAGGTAGTTACATATTCTGTGATTAGATGTACGTCCCTCCAATAGCAGCAACTAGCAGTCCCAGTAAACACAGGAAACACTGCGTATTCTCAATATCGACTAATATAAACTGCGAACCAGCGGACCACCTCAGCTTTCGCCTAGGTACTTGTGTACCACTACCTTCTCCGGTCTATCAAGTATACAGCACCACGCTGGTACATACTACCATAGAGTCCGACTCCGTCCTACGCACTTAGTGTAAACAGTGTAGCTAGCTAGCTAGCTAGCCTGTCATGCTGCAAAGATGCAAAAACGCTTGACTAGCTTCTGCCACTACCAACGGGACGGTCCCGACAGCGTGGAGCGCTACTGTACGTGGGTGAGACTTAGCGGCTGCCTGTCGGGAACTCGGGGTCAAGAGTCGAGAGGCAGAAGTCGGAATGCGGATCTTGAGAAAGATTTTTTCAACCCTTTTTTTAATCGTCTAGACTCACTGGATAGTGGATACTGTCTACATCCAAGGATGATGTCTAGGACGTGGTTTCGAGTCCGTTGTCCCGGAAGCTAGACTGCCGAACTAGCAAGTCACGACGGTAAGCAGTAACATCGATGATCATCATACAGTCTGTGCAGATTTGGATCGGGCACCCTGATGTACGGTCCAGTAGGAACGAGTCAGCATCATTCATGGCATGGAATTTGCCCCTGTCATCATCACGATTCACTCGCAAAGAATATCCAGAAACTGGGCACGCTACTCGACGGTCCACCGTATGCCCGACTCGGACCAGGATTCTCCACCCGATCAGATCATCATCTCAGTCCACATGCACTGGAATTAACTATTTAACAATTTAACTACGTATTTACGTCCTCCGCACGCGCAGTCTCACCTGCCGAGAAGTCCGAGACCCATCCTAATTTCTAAATTCTGGCAGGCGTTCGTGAGCAAACCAGGGCCTGGCCTAGCCTCCTCCAATATCCATAGCCCATTAGGTACATGTACTCCATATTCAATGCTGCCTCCCCGATCTTCCCCCTGCAGGAACCAGCAAGAACCGAACCGGAGGCCGAACGCGAGCGCCTCCTGATGCATCAGCAGGACAGACTCTACAGAGAACTGACAGTACGGAGGTAATAATGTCCTGTAGATAATGTGTAGACGTGCAGGCTCGGATGAGTGCCGTGGGCGTACTGGAGATGAAAAAGGAATATTGGATCTTGCGGAGACGTGGGCTGTCATTTCGAGGAGATCATGCGTATCTATTGCGGTATACTATGTGTTAGATCTATAGAGTCTAAAGTGGTTGGCTCCATGTTGTATGCGAATTGACGTGCTCAAACCAAGAATCATGGGAACTGTTCGTATTCTTTGTACTGTAGAATTACTTGAACCCAAGTTACTGGGTAGCAAGGCCAAGGCCTCTCTGTATTCACTGTTCTTTCGACTCCCTCCACGAGTCTCAGTCCACGACCGACAGCAATCAAGGTGACACCAGAGTAACGAGATCGTCCGAGAAGCGTGACCAGTGACCACACATCTCATTCCAAGCCATCAGCCCGAGCCAGAATCCCGAGGAGATCGCCCAGCCAGATCTGGGCCATGATCCATCGAGGCCAGCCGCCAGTCACACCAGTGGGCAGTGGGCACCCACTACCACCACTACAGAGCTCTGACCAGGGCCATGGGCCATGGCCAGGACCAGGGCAAATCTGGGAGCTGAAACCGATCGGGAGGGTCAGCCAGCAAAAGGAATTTCCAGGGCCATGGGCGGCTAACCAGGATATTCGCTGAACGTTGTTTGCCAGTTTGGCCCTTGTGGGGTCCTCCATGGAAGCAGCTAAAGCGGGGGGATCGGACGCTATTGGCGACTATCGGGCGGGCGCAGCCGGTGGACAGGCCAATCACTGTGATCAGTGGTGATTGCGAACCTTGCCAGACTCAGAGTCGCTGGTGAGGGTCTTGGAGCCATGGCCATTGGGTAGAGCGAGCTGCAAAAGTGGGAACTGGTACTTCAAGACTTGTCTCTTTTCAGACCTGCCACCCAGCCCACCCCTGCTGCGGGCTTGATCCGGGTGGAGGAGATGGGATAATCATAGTCAGACTGGGGGCACTGGGTCTGGGGGGTGGACTCGGTGGAGGGTGTGAAGAAGAAGTACTTAAGTAACTTGGTCAGGCAAGTCCAGTCGTTCTCTGGAGACTCTGGGGGGGGATGTTGACCAGTGAGATGGGGAAGGAAACGAGGTATACCGTATGCCTATGCCCTGGGTCGAGGCCCCCCTGACGCAGGAATAGTAATCAGTCAATCAGTGTCGTAAAGATGGGGATTTGGGGGCGGGACTTGGGCTCTTCTCCGGGCTCGAAGAGAGGCTGACTTGAAAGCTGAAGCTGGTTTGACTTGACCTGTCGACTTGGTAGGACTCGGTGATTCTGTTCGAGTGCAGATCGCCCGTCCACATTGCAATGGAAGTCCGAAGGCCCGGCCCGCCCTCGAGGGAAATGCAGTTGAAGCTGATTGCTTTTTTTTTTTTTTTTTTTTTTTTAAAAAAAAAAAATTCTTCTATTGTGCTCCTTAATAGTTTGTTTTTGAAGATCTGAAGAATGGACGGGGAAATAGGTACAGTAGAAGAAGACCAAGGCAACCTACTGAAGTTCACACTCGTCTCTGTATAGCTTCAAATTGCACGAAAAGAGAGTGACAAACAGCCCGGGCAAGTCGTGGTGGGCCAAAATGTCGCTGGGCGGCTGTCAGTGGTCGAGGGGAGACAGTCACGCCCCCAAGTCCTCGTTTTAGTTAGCACCAAGACTACCAGGAGGTAAAAACAGTTTATTCTGAGTTATTCTTATTACGATGATTATTATTATTACTATTATTATTATTTTTTAGTTGGAATAATAATATCAATATCTCATCCTCCTACCTACGCGGCGACGGGCCACTAAACCCAATCCAGCCGAAAATTAGCTAAAATCCTCGCCAGTCGCGGCTGCGATTGAATTCACCTGGGGCCACACCGAGATTCTTCGCTTGTCCCCTCTCCTCTCGCCTTCGAATCAGAGAATTGACCTGCTAATGGAAAAGGATTGGGCATGATAATGGAAACGGAAATGGACCGCGATTCCCATCTTTTTCTCTCTCCTGATTGCGGGGACTGCAATGACAATCGGTTGAAACTGGACGGTTGGCTCTCGTGATACAGCAGGATCTGCCTGTCCGAAATGGATGCATCGTCAGTGGAGCTGGGACTTTTTTTTTCTCTTTGGTCGCGCCTCATGAGATTTGATTCTAGATTCTATAGGTAGATTAATCATGGTTTTTAACTATGTTTCTGGTTCTGGTTCTCTACTCCATATACCGAACCCTGCAAATCACATCCATCTCATCGCACCAACGTGTATCATCATTACCATTGCTGATCATTCCCGACTCTCGTTCTTTCATTCTCATTCGCATTTTATATCACTCTCATTCTATAATCCAGAAAATCACCATTTTCTTTCCCCCGTGAGATCGCCCCTGCAAGTCGGGCCCTCGAACTACTCCCCTTTCCGGGTGGCCGAACGTCATACTGGACAAAGGTGAAAGGACAACCCTTCCTCTGGTTCTCTCCTCGAGTCCACTGGCGCCTCTGATCCACTCATTTTCACCCGATGAAACTAAAAAGATTATTTCGTTGAGCTTGGACTTTGCCATTTTGACTACTGTTTGACGGCGGACGACGCGGGTGATCACCACTAGTTCCTCGGGCCTCCAGCGTTGTGGTCACTGCTGGGTCGATCCATTCAACTGGGCTCGAACTTCTCTGTGTTCTTCAGCCCACCCTGCAGCCCGTGGGAAATAGTCGTGGAAGTTGCGCCTCTTCCGAAATTACTCGTTTAATTCTTTTCTGCGCTTGTCAAAACGGTCTGCCTCGTTCCGTGGAGATCGCTATATAGATCGATCCGTGACACCCCCCCCCCCGGCTCCGACCTAGATCATTGCATCTTGGCTCTGCGCGACCATCTTGATATATCTTGGATATATCCCATCTTGCAACAATAAGTTGAGTCTTTGAGTCGGCCAGGATATCATATTCACATTCGAGAGTGTGCCAGCACCATCACTGTCGTGCATCTGCCCAGCTGGGTTGTCTATTTCGATACTTCTTTGCCACCTCCCCTGGATTTCCTTCTTCTTCGGACAAAACCAAAATCAACCTGTTCAAAAAGAACCAGCATCTTCTTGTCTACTATCCCAGCAGACAGGCACAAGGCAAAAGCAAAGGCAAAAAGCAAAAACCGGGACCACAGAAGTCCTCCCGAGTACGTGGCTCAGGGCTGTCAGGCTGCCCAGTCAGGGTTTCACTTTGCCGCTTCAGAGCTTCCCAGAGACTCTCTTGCCCCCCTGGTCTCTTTTGTTCTTCAATCTATCCCATCTTCTCGCTGTCCTACTCATCATGGAAACCGCCGAACCGGTCTCCTATGATTTCCCCGGCCACGGCGTGGGCTCATTCCCCCGGCGCGCCATGGACTCACCTCTATACTCATACTATTCCCACCCAACCTCAACCCCATACACGCTGCCCTACCAACCGACTCCCACGTCGGCCGCATACAGTTTTGGCTCGGGCATCTTGAGCCAGCCCTCGCATCCGTACCAGTACTTCCTGGGCAGTCACAATCAACCATCGCTGGGCTCGCCGGTCCGTCTATCATCGGACAACCACCAGCCTCAACATGCTCACCACGCCCATCACCAGCAACATCATTCCCAGCAGCACCATCATCAACCCCCACCAGCGCTGCAATCCCTCCCAGAAATCCGCCCCGCAAAAAACGCCATCAACCAAGTCCCCACAAGGCCCGCCGACTTCACCTCCGCAGCCAACGCAAACGCACTCCCCTCCTCAACCAGCATCGACACCACCACGAAAACCGGCACAGAAGCCGAGTTTTCCACCGAAGTCGACGTCCTCATGAAAGCCATCCAGTCCAAGCCGGGATCCTCGACTTCCCCGGTGCCCATGCAGCAGTCCCTGCCACCGCTGCAGCAGCTCGCGCCGCCAGGGTATCCGAGTTACGCAGGGTATCCGATGTCGCCGCCACGCAGCTTGCTGTCGAACGAGGGGCAGTTGTCGCGGTCTGGGAAGAAGAGGAAGTATACGTGTATGTTGCCGAATTGCGGGAAGAGTTTTGCGCAGAAGACGCATTTGGATATTCATAATCGGGCTCACTCGGGTGAGAAGCCTTTTGTAAGTTGACCGATCCGCTTTCCCCTTGGGACTTGGAGACTTGAAAACGAGGGGATGAACAGCATGGGAGAAGGCGAGCAGAGAAGTGAACAATACGCTGACCAGAAAAACAGATCTGCAAGGAGCCCTCATGCGGGCAGCGGTTCTCGCAACTGGGTAACCTCAAGGTAATAAGCACACCCCGTCCCACCTGTATATCTTATACCTGGAAATGAACGACAAGGTCATACTAACCCACCCAACCCAGACCCATCAACGCCGACACACCGGCGAAAAACCCTTCAAATGCGACATCTGCCACAAGCGCTTCGCCCAGCGCGGCAACGTCCGCGCCCACCAAATCACCCACCTCCAAGCAAAACCCTTCACCTGCCTCCTCGACGACTGCGGCAAGAAATTCACCCAGCTGGGCAATCTCAAGGTAAAGCCCTGACAACCCCCGCCCCAAAAAGCAAAATGCAAGAAGCAAAAGACTTACCAAGGCGTTGTCGGCACAGTCCCACCAAAACAAATTCCACTCAACCACCCTGCGCAATCTAACCCTCCGCTTCGCATCAATGGGCGACGCGGGGTCTATGAGTCCCGCAGACCGCGAGTTGTGGGAGTACTTTGCGGAGCTGTACAAGAACAGCAACAAGGGGATTAAAGGGCGGGGGAAGGATAGGCGGATTTCAACGACGGGCCACGGTCACGGTCACGGTCACCGCGGCCACGGCCACGGCCATGGGGCGCGGATGTCGTCTATGGAATCGGATGAGGGGGAAAGGAAGGGGTATGAGGATGGGATGGGGGGGATGGGGGTTGTAATGGGGATGTATGCGGGAGCGAGTCCGAATGGGGGGTCGACTTGTAGTGAGGGGGAGGAAGGGTATTATCTTGAGAGGAGGTGATGATGCTGGTGTTTTGATGTTGACGTTGATACTAATATTGACGCTGGGATGGGCATGTTTGGTTATCGTTTTGTGTTGGAGGGAGCATCCTAGGGGGGGGTTTCGTTTTGGATCTCTGTCTCGGCTTTTCTCAATCCCTGTTACATTATTATGTACATGATGCGATGAGGGCCTTGTTCAGTTTCTGGGGTTTGCCTTGTCTTGTCTTGTTTTTGTGATATCCATATCCATATCCATTCTGTTTCATGTCGGGGTTTACATTATACTGGTCGTTTCTTAACCTTCCTGTTCTTCTCATCTTCCTATGTACAAAACAGTGTATGTATCCTACCTAACCGAGCGGATTATTCGGTTTGCCTTCCTTGTACGAGGGCTTGTTTGGAGAGCGGATAGGGGTTCACCTCGCATGGATTGGCGTGGAATGAGATCCGTTCGGTGCACGGTACTCGGTCAGATGTCTATTCAAAGCCCAGGATACGTTAATAGTAAAGAGCCAGAGAATTGAGGAGCATAGGTCAATATCGAGTCGGGCACTGTATCCAGTTGCACAGAGATAGAGTTAAGGAGCTATGTGCTACCACTTGGGTATTCGGCATAACCAAGGGTGGAATTAACCTCCAAGTCGTCAAAGCTTCGGGGACTTGGCCCGGTATTACTTTAGCTTGTGGCCCAATTCCAAACCTGCGCCAATCAAGACCTCATGCATACTTTAGGAGGAGTACTTTTAAAGCTTCTTTAATTCTTGGCTAATGGCAATTGTATTCATTTGCGACAGCGCGCAAAGTCTCGAGTTTTGAGTTCAGTTCGTAGTATACAAATCCAGTGTAGACGGCAGATCAAATCAAGATCCACCACAACATCCACAGATCAGAGGGAGACAGGAAAAGAAAAAAAAAGGACCATGCAGAAAACATAGTTCGAAAGGTAAAAACAGAATCAAGTCGCAAAACCAGGGCTAAGTCTCAGTGCTCAAAATCTCCTTCGATCAAATCGTGGAATGCGAATACCCCAGGTCTCCATCTCATTGCCCATCCGCATCGCCAATGTGAATGTCGCCATCAGCCGCGGTATCCACCGGGGCGTTAGTGCCAACCAGAGTGGCATTGACTAGCGCATCGGAGATAAAAGCGTCCTCGACAGCAGCCTTACGGCGGAAGACACGCAGCCAGCGGCGGCCCCATTGGCGGAGAAGAGCGTCTTCGGGCATATCGCCGGAACCATCCCCGCGCTCCATGAGCTCGTCATTGCTGCCGGAGGCGACGGAAACAACAACATCCTCGATGAACTTGAAGAGATTCCTCATTTCCACGCGTTCACGGGACAGGGTCTCATCCAGAACGCTGAGCTGGGGCTCGTAGAGGCCCTTCTGCGTGCGAGCAGCGACGATCTGGCGCATGCGGTTGGTGACTTTGCCGACGGTGGCAGAAATCATCTCGTAAATATGAGGCTTGGAGAGGATGGCGCCGGCGTCAATGTGCTCGGTGAGAGCCCACTCCAGTACGGAAAGAGGGCTGATAATGGTGTAGTTGAGCAGCTTGTCGACAATGTTAATAGCAATGCCCGGCTGGTCAGCCCAGTATTCCATGACAGAGGTGATTATTTGCAAACGGGCTTTCTCCGAGGCTGCGCCGATGGCGAGCAGACGGTCCTTGTTGCGCTCGATGCACGACAGGACATGCGATAGAGACTTGGAACCCACAAAGCAGATGGACGTAACGAGGGCATCGGTCGAGGGAACCTTGGGATCTTCCACGCCCAGACCCTGCGCTTGCTCCTCAATGGCTGCAATGATGGGCTGGAGTTCATCGTCGCTTGCCTTTTTGCGGATGAGCTGCATGAGCTCTTGACCTTCCTTTGAATACGGGGTTGCTATTCACGGAGTTAGTGGATTGTGGACTGTGCATAAAGGGGGTAGTACGGTGGCAGCCGCATTTATACGTACTTTGGGAGGAATATTTGAACTCGGGAGTGTCCTTCTCCTTGCCTTCTGTGATCAGAGGCAAGTAAGGCTCGGGCAGAGTACCCTTAATACGCTGCGCAAAGCTGAGTCGGATTTCCTTGTCCAGTGCTCCGGTAATGAAGGCCTTCCGAGGATGCGTGGGAGGCAGCTCGAGATCCTCAACCCTAATGGTACATTGTCAGCATCTTGCACCCCGAACCATTGTGCCTCAGGCCGAATCATGTGACTTACCATTCGCTCCACTTCCAGGTGAAACCAAAGTTACTCAAGTGGTGGGCGAACCAATCCAAGAACCGGTTGCTCAGCTCCAGGTCCATAGTGTCCAGGCTGTTATACAAGAACCGAATGGCACGACCCAAGCTTGGCGCGATTGCTGCAGGGGCGATCTTGCAGCACTCAGTTAAGACGGAGTGATAATACACAAGCTTGTGTTCCGGCGTAGGCAGCTGGAACAGCTGTGAGAAAACCGCATCCACCGCCACATCCTCGGGCTTCCACGATTTGTTCTCACTCGCAATCTCACGCATGCGGTCAAATGGAGTGGCACGCTTGACAAAGGTGTCGCGGGTGTAGTAGCAATCCACGTCGATAAGGTACTTAGCCGTAGCGACGCGGTTAAAGTCAAGGAGGTTAAGCGTGTCCACCAATGCGTCCCTGAGGAGCACAGAGGTGATGTCCGAAGCGGGAGGCACAGTATCGACTTCCTGATCGGCGTAGACCGAGAGGTAGACCTCCGGGAAGAGAGCACGAGGGCCGTACGGCACAGGGTTTGGGACAATGATTTGCGGGAAGGCAACCTTGCTCGCGACCTCGAACGGCTTTTGCTCTTCGCCCTCTGATTCCCGCACATCCTTCCATGGACGGGGGAGACACTTCAGTGTCCAACCTTGGCTGGCCTCACCTTGAAGCTGGCGCTGGAGAACACTGATCAGACTGGAACCAGCCGCAGACTCATTCTCTTCCGGACTGAAGGTGTTCACCAGGTCCACCAGGGCGTGGGGAGTCGAGGCAATGATGTCGGTCTTCTCCAGCAGCGCGGAAGCCTGAGATTCCATACCAGTGGCGGGAGACGCCATCACGTAGGGGATGGTGAAGAGGATGATTTTGACAAGCTCCAAACCAAGCAACTGTATCCATGAAAAACGATTAGCACAAGGCCAGTGGTCTGATTCTGAGATACTACACTTACGTCTTCTGAGGATGCGGTCTGAAGGTCAACCGCACGGGCGAATAGCTCTTCCAGAAGCGCGAAAACGCCATCGCCTTCAAAGAGAGGCTGGAGACATCCCAGGAAGCGGACCAGAAGCTTGACCTCGCGCCATGACCCAGAATCGATGTATTGCTGCAACGCCGCGGCCGCCTTCTTCAAGAGTTTCGCTCCCAGTTCCGGCTTGTTGTTGGAAGCAAATAGGGCTGTCGCGGCAACGAAAGGGATTTTCATGGGTTGTTCGAGGACACTAATTGGATGAAATTGATTGTCAGTACTCGCGTGGAAGTCGTATCGCAAGGGCATAGTCTCGTACAGGTCCAGAGAAATGTTGATCAAGGTGTCGCGAAGCTCCTCATCGTCGTAGTTATCAGTCACAGTCTTCGCGATCCCGACAACATCATCCTCCACTCTCCGAGCAGCCTAGATAATGGCTTCAGCATCAGTAACTGGTCCGCAATGACCGTCGCAAACAAAGCGCCGGGAGATTGGAAGGGGAGGTGATCCTACCGATTCTGCGATGGTCAGAAGCTGCCGGCGAACCTGCACAAACAGTGGCTCCTCGTATCTCCGTCGCTGAGGGCGGCGATCGTAGTCCTCCTCATCTGGAATTGGCTATGGTCAGCGGCGCGTAAAAGAGACATCCAGGAGGATCACTCGCCTCGATAGCGGCGTTTGCGCCCACCACCACCACCACCCCGATAGCCATTGTTCCGGCGCTCGTAGTCGGCCATTGTGAGTGGGGATTGTGGATTGTGACGACAATCAAGTGGTCCAAGAGCTTGAGAAATGGCTGAGATTCAAAATGGTTCCAGCGGAGGAGAGCTTCCCCAAAAGGTCGACGCCAGCTCGGAAAATCAGATAATCCGGTCCGAGCTCCCTGCATTAAACGCGCGAAGACTAAAAGGCGGGACTGAGCATAGTTACTGACCGCTTGTTGGTCAATTCAGAGTCTCAGTCCTTGTTGATTGCTTGGATACGCCGCAGCAGGATGCATGCTATGGCACAATGTCTGCTTTGAATGAGTGAAAGTGCAGTGCATAGCGTCAAGTTGTTCCACAATTGGTCCCCATCGAAGCTCACCCCATCGTGGAACCATGGATGGCCACGGCCCAGAGGATGCTGTGAAACATACTGAGCATCTCCCACCCCGGATTCTTTTGGTCAAAGATGTTGTGTTGTCTTTCGACTCATTTATTCCGCACTATGAAGAAAAGTTCTTCCTGAAGCAGGGAAATCATTATGTCACCTCCAATCCAGATGAGATGCTCGGTTCTAGTATCTGTACATATCCACCTGCATCTGCGTTCTACTCGGCAGATGATGAGAGCTCAGACGTGCCTGGTTCAAGGCTTGTGGAGAAGGCAAAGGCTATAGCTCTGGAAGCTCAGCTATTAGATCCCAAGGGGCCCAAATGCGAGTGGACTGAGTTTCTGAGAGTCAATCTCTTTGAGAGCTTCGAGAAGAGGGACTTGACCAATTTCAAACCGCAGTAAGTGCCGTTAGACAGGCAAAAGATTAGCCTGTTTGATTTCGAAAATGTATCTAATCGGCGCAAATTGTAGGGAGTCTAGGAACAGATTTAGCACAGTCAAGATGTGTGTCAACCCATTTGCATCGGCCTACAACTTTGTGGTGTACTAATATTTTCCAGCGCACGGCAGTTGAGTTTCAATGAGCGGCTCGCCACCTACTATAAGATACCACCATCTTTGAAGGATGAGCCTGAATGGACATTTGGCTTCAAAATGGCAACCATTGATGATGATCGAATATCGCAATCCCTGCCACAGCCGAACTACCCCTGCTCCTTTAATAGTCAAGTCTTCGAAGACATGGGCCTCCATGCTTACTACCACTGGCCTCCCAGTGAAGGCCTTTGCTTTCCTTGGGCGGTCGTTCAAGTCGATGACGATTATACACATTGCAAGTCCCAGGCCCTCTTTGACGTGACATTTGCCCTCAGTATCCTTCGGCAGCTGTACAAGAGGTGTGGAAGGACCATCGAGGAAACTCCACCGGTCATATTTTTTACATGTTCGAGACCAACTGTCTCTGTATGGATTGCCTGGCTTTATGCTGATGAGGATCGTGGGGCTGTTTTAGTAAGTGCAGGATGTCTTTCTCTATTTTCTTGCATGTGTCTAACGATATCAAGGACTGGGCTTGCATCTGGGAAACCAGGCTCGATCTTGTTTGGGGGGTACTTGCGCTTCAAAGAATTATTGAGAATATGGTTCTTTGGGCAACACGTTCTCTCAGACCAGATATATCCGCATTAATCGGTCAATTGAATGTGTCCAGTGATGACGAACAAGACGATGCGTGGACAGAAGCGAGTTTCCACAGCGCCAAAACCACCATTTCAATTGACAATTCTTATAAGAAGACGTCTGCCCACAATGTCCCAACACCACCCGCAGAATACCCCAGTCTTCTATCACATCTTTGTCCCCCTCGAAGTACGGACGTGATACACTTTCCTCTGCAGCATACAAGTTTGAGCAAAAGGCAGCGGCTGAGAGTCAAGCTTCCCGGTTCCACCGCTAGATATGTCACATACGGCAAAGAGGATAATGCGACTCCCTCATACTCCAGCGATGCGACATCCGCGGATATTCTTGAAGATACTGAATACAAGATAGCCGACAAGAACGGCGCCAAGGAAATTATGGACCTGTCGCGCTCCAAAGATTTGATAAAACTTGATCGCCAGCAGAACCAAGCTGGCAGCACCATCTCACGCGGGAAACGCCAGCGTAACACCATACTAAAAATTATTGATGGGTTGAGAGCCGCATGGCTTATCGAAATCACCTGGAGGGCATTGGACAGCTGGTTATGGGCCCCCGGCTCGATGGACCAACTCGACCTGACCGTGGAAAGAATCAATGACTTTATTAGGGCAGTTGACGTGCCAGGGTTATTCGAAGTCTCCGTTGACCAACTTTTTGAGGGTCACCGCTCGGAAGATATCAATATGGCCCTCTGCTGCATGTTGGCAAATGACGTGCACGGCTTGAGGCTGGTTCTAGCCGATGCGCTTCGATGTTTTGAGGCCAAAACAATCATCGACATTCTGCAGGAGGAGGTCAAGAAATTGCCTGCGAAAGAGAGATCACAGATCGAAACGCAGGCACGCGAGTTTCTTCAAATTACTGCGGAGGGTTGAAGTAGATTGTGTGTAGAATTTACTGGCCATCCTCGTCTCGGGGATCTCTGTCACTCTTGCAGCTCTAGGAAGATTGCGGTCTCAATTTTTTTTCATGCAGAATTTCTATGAAAGGGGCCCAAGTCGATAAACTGACTCAAATTGCATCATTTGAAGATGTAGGAGGATTCTTTGCAAATAATGCCAATAGTAAAGATCAAAACGTCTTGGTAGTTATTCTTACTACCCGCATTCGATTATACCTAACTGGAAATCTCACACCCGGGCTCGTAACGAACTTGGCACGCAAGGCAGCCCGGATATCCGCCTTACTCCTGTTCTTCCATGCAGGATATCCATCCTGACTGAGCGGGAATAGAACCAAATTCTCTGGGCGGCTCATAAAGTCGTCCACATTTGGTGGCTGAGTGGCAGTGATGATATCAAGCTCTTTAGCAATTTGGCGACAGTAAGTTGTAAGCGGCAGGTCGTTGACGTCCTCGCCGAATGGATTCTCGACTTCACTACCGATGAAAAGGAGGCCGATGATGATGTATGCCGCAACTAGGTTGAGAAGGATTTTGTCAGTAATAGTTGCCTGTGTAAAGTGTGGCAGGGAGGGGTGAGTAGGCGAGACGGCGTACCGATAGAGGCAGGGATTGTGGTCCAATGCAAGAAGTTATACAATTGGAATGGGAGTAACATCACATAAACCCACGAAATCTGCGTTATGGCAATGCTATAAGCCGCGGGCAGGGGCGTATCCAGCACACGCTCCGTTCCGCTCAAGATCTCATTGAGCGAAACCAGCAAATTCACTACAAGCGATGAGATCAGTAATGAGAACTCAGCGTCGGTGTGAACCTTACCGACTTACTGACATGGCCCTGATATTGAGCCACCGAGAGCGTGCCATTCTGTACGCACGACTCAATATAAGCAGATAAATGAACGAGAATCTCGAGTGGAAGATGCCCCAATGGTTTCTTGGACCGCTTGACCAACTTGCGGGGGTTGGACTTGGCAAATGAGAAACCAAGGTACTCTCCCATGGATTTCCACGGCGTCTTGGGAGGCGGGCATACAACGGTGCGATCGTGTGCCTCAAGCGCAAAGGTGTCTAGATGGCCGATGAGGCCTGCTAGGTCTTCGTAGGCGACATCCGGTTCAAAACGGAGTTTGTGTTTTAATGCCACGGCGAAGGCGAGAACGAGGTTCATGGCTGATCTATGGTGGGCTGGTCAGTGATTGATGCGAGTGTGATGAGCTCACGAGGAGCTTGTGGATGTACAGCTTTCTCAGAAGGTCCACCTTGCCATTTTCCTCTGCTTCTCGTTCGCCGATGTGTACCCAGATGATGCGAGCCAGATTCCGCGAGGTCTGAATGAGCGCAGCCCAGTACTTGCGTCCATCCGCCCATCTATCCACATCATGTCAGATTCAACAAAGGACGGTTTTGATCCAGAACTGTACCTTTCATAAGCGGTCGAGCCACGAAATGACAATGATAATCCCACGACAAAGCCCAGCACGGTGAGAAGAATATTGTTAATACCGACTATCCCCAGGTCAGTCAGCCCCAGTCCGTCTTAGCTCCCAAAGAAGCCGGACATACGGTTATGTTTGAAATGAGAGAAGCATGTAATGGCGGTGGCCCAGCCTCCAACGAGCAACAACGGTAGAATCATTTGAGGCATTACACTGCCTTGAACTCTCATGACTGTGGGCCACTTCGAATGTCTGGTCATATTACGGGGTCCATGCTAATGATCCAGATGTTACATCCTAGATTTCTTCTCAAAAAATTTCTCGGGTGCTACATACAAAGTAACGCTCAAATTCACTTCTGTCCTGCACGTGGAACTGCGACTCTCTTGAGTCCGCTAGATGATCCATGAAGCTTGGCCGCCGAGAGAATGACTCGATGAAGTCCTGCTCTTTAGCGTGTGAGAATGATGAGGTCGTGCCGTTCTTATTGTCGCCATGGTTCACATTGACGGGGAGAGAGGCTGGTGCGCCGCTATTTGACATGATGGAAAGAACCCGATCTAAGGAAAAAGGAGATGGGATAGAGGAGTGAAGACCAGCTTCCGCAGTTTTGACGGTTGGCTTCACGGAACAGTAGAAGGGAGAGCAAGGACACTAGAGAGCGAAATTTTAATTCATATGAATGAGAGAAAAATTAAACATACGTCATTCGTGTTTGCTTGTCCCGATCTACAGACTCTGGTGACTCTGCATTGACCAGACGAGCTGTCCAAGGACAGTCAACCACAGCGCCACCTACTATCCTAGGAAGCAGTTGCAGCCACGCCAAGGAGAATTAGTATCAGAGTGAGGCTTCGAGGACATCTGACTGGAATAGCAAAAATGCATGTCTTCGTAAGCACTTTGTGTGCGAGTAATTTATTGGTTCAACGTGAAATTATACTCCGACTTGAGCGGGGGGGCCGCCAATCGTTCACCTGATCTGTACATATGTCGATCCTTGCTCAGTGGAAGAGAAATCAAAGAATGGAAACGACTGGGGCTCTCCATTTCCTCCTACTCGTCATCTACAGTTTACCCAATTCCATACGCGCACAGTTTTCGAAGCGTAGCTGTGCATCGGCTTCTCCCCCAATCTCCTCAATCCGGGAACTTCGAGCCCATCTCTCGAGCTAATTATGGATGATTCAAAGGGCCGGTCTATTCGCCCCAAGCAATACTCATACTCGGTTTTTGCACGGGGACGCGACCATGATTGCTAGCCACTGTCGATAGCTCAGGACCACGAGTGTGCAACCTTTGAACTCTCTCGTGAAACCTACAATTCGAACCAAAAAAAAAACCAGCGAAGCAACACGGTCAAGTTCTCCAATACTGATGGAAGTATACCACAAGCACAGGCGGGTTTATTCACGGGCAGGATGAAATTCTGGGATGAACATGGCTTTATCCTTTGGTCAAGCTTGTAGCGAAACACTGCATCCATCTATATACATTGAAGTCATGAAAGTACGTTGGAGATGGCATATATGCGGGTAGACGTATCCTCGCTAGCCACTGCCAGTTCAAAGTGTGTCCTGCCATCCACATCGGCGGCGGGCACAGGTCTCCACACTAATTGCGTGATCGTCTTCGACGGGGCAATAAGCGGGTCGATAGTAATGATATGGTGCGCCTCGAGACTCTCAGTATCAATTCTGTGAATGGATACGGCACCACTATCTTCACCCGCAGCCAGGATGAAGTTCTTTTTATATGGCGTGGGCAAGAACGCAACCGCCGACACAGCAGATGTCAAGGCAATGGTGGTCTTGCAGGCAAATGCATCCTCGGTCTTCTGCCAGATCTTGACCGACTTGTCACGTCCGGCCGTGGCAAAGATGCGTTCCGTTGTCGTTGGGGCCCAAGCTGCGCCTAGAATCATTCGAGAGTGGCCCTTGGGGTTTGTGGCCCAGCTGGTGAAAGTGGCTGGGTCTTGTTCGCTTCGAGCGAAGACGGCCCATTGCCGGTCTCGACCCACACTTAGGAGGAACTTGTCGTCGTCGGAGAAGGACAGGTCGGTGATGGTTAGGGAGTGTGCTGTGAGTGAGGGCTTGATCTCATGCCAGTCTGTTGTATCATACAGACGGATCACTGCGTGGTCGACAGAGCTCGCCTTGCAGGCTGTGGCGATAAGTGTGCGGTCGTGGCTCACCGCGACTGCGGAAATCTCGTAGCCGTGGCCATACAGCTTCTCGTGCTCCGGCCACAGGGTGTATCGAGATAGTTGGTCCTCAAGTGGTGGGCAGTCGGCGCTGAAGGAAGTAGCGGGGGCAGACGGCGCCACCCCGCTGGTGTCACCATTTTCATCGACTGGGGCTTCGTCCCCTTGGGCTTTATTCGAAAGACCCAACACTGGGATCTCAGCTGTGTCTGGCATATCACCCTCAATCTCTTGTCGGAAGCCAGTCATCTTCTCGAGGAGCTCTGCAATCTGCTTGGGCTCATTGAAGACCCGCAGAAGCTTCTCATCTGCACCAGATACAAACTGAGCAGGCCCCAAGGTATCAATGCAGTTCAAGTCGTATCCATGGATCTGAGGGCGGGAAAACTCATGCCATGACCGCTTGTTCTCTCGCAGCCATTGAGCATGAAGACGTGTAGTTTGATCAGCGCTCGTCGAAAGTAGATATCCACCGCTGGGTTCCCATTGCACGCCGTTCGCTGACCGCACATGGCCCGAAATGCCGAATTTCTGAACCCAAACATCTGCTTCCGAGTCATACTGCCAGACTCTCCAGCTACCGGTGCGGCCAAGGCTGACCACTTGCTTGCCGTCTGGCGACCATAGTCCAATCCAGAAGCCACCGGCACTGCCGGTCGCAGTAGTCGAGCCTTTCTGAGTACTAATCTCCCCCATTCTCTCTCCGGATATCCAGACACCAGATGCTGGGTCCTGTTCCCAGATCGTGATTGTGTTATCGGCCGAAGCCGTCAAGAGCTGTGATCGTGCCGGGTCGGGGTTCCATGCTGTTGTGTAGATCCAGTCTTCATTTCCGAAAAGCAGGGCCTCGAAAGTGATCGAGTACTTTGAGCCGGCAGCATCAAATTCGTGTGCTTTGTTTGAGAGGGTAGGCTCCATACCGCCCAATAGAGGATCATCTTCATCAACCACGGCAGAGACTTGTGCTTCGCCCTGGCATAGTCGCCATAGGCGAATGTACTTGTCTTGACTAGCCGAGGCGAGCAAAAGATCCTTCATTTTTCCCTGCTTATCCTCCGTAAAGGAAAGTGATCGCACCCACGCTTCATGACCCGAAAGCACAGCCCGGCGCTGGAAATTTGGCTTGTCCACCGATGAATCTGCAGCATAAATATGCACACTCGTGGTAGTCCCTGCTACGGCAAGCACCAAGGGCTTGCCATTGCCTGCCTCCAGTACCCGCAAAGCCAGTGTAAGCGGGAAGAAGCGAGGTTTCATAGTGATCGTTTCCACCAATTCGCACTTCAATTCGTCTTGCGCGGTGATTCTCCAAATCCGGACTGTTCCATCCGCAGCTCCAGTCGCAACGATGTCTGTTCCGTCGGCCACAGCAATCGCATTCACCGTTCCTTCATGGCCCTCCAGGGACGCGACTTGCTTGAAGTTGCGCGACTCGCCCTCTTCCTGCTTCCACACTTTGATTGTACGATCGACGGAGCCGGTGAGGAGGAGCTTCTTCCCCGAGGCGGGGCAGGTGTAAAATCTGACGACGCTGACTTTGTCGGAATGGCCCACGAGCAGGGCATACACACCTCTATGGGAGTCATCCTATCAGGAAATCGTCAGTCGCGAAGATCAATCTCTTCAAAACTTAACGGACATACTAGAGGCTCCCACAAGGCGACATTATTGTCCGCACCAAAGGCGAGCACGCCCGACTGGACATCCCAGTCCGCAGCACCGGGGTGCCGGTTTCCTCCCACGCTAATATAATCGGTCGTGACAGACGCCATACTTGCAACAGTTTGCGCTAAGACGTCCCCGTCGTGTCGGCGCCTAAGATAGCAATGGCGGAGAAAAGAGCTGTCGCAGAGAGAAATTGTGGAAGGCTTATCGATAAGACTGATTCTGCCCAGCCCCTCCCCACCGCCATCGTCAACTTCTCCCTTCCAACATTCTGGCCAAGAGCTACTGACGGTGTCGGAGATTCTGTGAACACCAGAGATCCGTTTTTATATTTGAGCAATCATGTCCGATTCTTCCAAGGCGCCTTCTGGCCCTTCCATCTCTATCACGGTCGAATTCACGTACGATTCCTCCAGTTCCACATGCGCCTTGGTCCAGTCCAGCGATCTCTAATACAAATTTTATAGTGGCGGACTTGAGTTACTATTTGGCAATGAGCGGAAGCACAAGGTCTCATTACCTGCTCGCATGGAGGATGGCAACCCGACCAACATCGCATATCTGCTCCCATACCTGGTCGATAATCTAATGCAGGACCAACGGAAGGAAATGTTTATCATGGAGGACAATGTGTATGTGAAATCCAAACTCTTGACTGGAATGCAAGGCTTACAGAGGCTACAGACGACCAGGTATCCTCGTCCTGATCAACGATGCCGACTGGGAACTCGAAGGCGAGGAGAGATATGAACTTCAACCGGGGGATAACATTGTATTTGTCTCAACGCTACATGGAGGCTAATGGTTTGCGGGTGATACATATGTGTTGAATGGAATAAGCAATGCATTTGCTGCCAAAAGAAGGCCCCGAAAATGAGGTCCTGCCGGTCAAGCCAGAAAAGCCTCTCCTCGGTCAGGGTTAGACAACGTCCTCGACGTGTTGCTGGGAGATTCTCTCGGGCTCGCGAGGAGTGCGAAGTCCACTTGGGGTCCTAATTCCGCTTTGAGGAGTCCTAGCTCCGTCCATTGGAGTGCCTAATCCCTGGATTGGAGAAACGAACCCGCTGGGAGGCACGGGGATCTTGATATCCTCCGGCGAGGCAGGGATGATCTCTGCTGGCAGATCAGGGATGTGGATTCTTCGTGCTTCATTTTGGTAGCTCTCGGGGATGATCTAAAAGAAACCAGTTGGCATGAAATATAGTCGCAATGATACAGATCCGCACGTACCTCGATAATCTCATCGCGCGGGAACTCCAAGAATGGGATATCGGCGGCGTTACAAGCCATGAGATAGCCATACAAGACTCTCAAGACGCTTTCGTGGGCAATAATCAGCAGATCATTCTGCTCCCGCTCTAATTCCAAAATCACAGGTTCAAGACGGACAGCGAGGTCGTGATAGGACTAACATGATGTCAGCCTTGGTCTGACCAGGAAAACTGAGAATACTCACCTCGGCTCGAGGGTAGCGATGATGGTAGGGATCAAGCTCATGCTTTGCGACCTCGTCCGGCCACTCTGCACGGATGCGTCTCTCCGACATCTTCTCACAGACACCGGGATTGAGTTGACTCATTTGAGAGCGCTGTCGGACCTTGTAGCCTTTGTCGTAGAGATACTTTGCTGTCTCCACCGTCCGACGTCTAGTAGACGTCCAAACCTTCAGTGGCCGGAGTTCATAGCCCGTGTCACCACGTGCGATCATGTCCTGCTTCTCGGATTCTCGGTGGGCAAGCAAGCGATCGGTCATCTTCCTGGCGTAATCATCGCCCTTTTCAGAAAGGCCTGAATCAGACTTGTAAGTGAGATCTTTCGATACGCCCGCCTAAATTGATGGTCAGTATGAGACAAACCTTGATAGCTTGAGCGGAGGCAATGCTTACCCGCACAAAGTAGGTTCGTCTGGATTTGATGTGGAGGTTCAAGAGATAGAAAACGATCCGATTAGAGAGATAGCCGAAGCTGCGGTTATTCACGATAAGCCGCTCGCCGGCATTGATCATCTGTTGGTAGGTTAGTATGTGATATCGTTGGACAGCCACTTGAGACAAACTTTGATATAGTTCAGGTCCTTCTCTTCCATGGTCTGGAATTGGGGAATGCGCGAAGAGATGCGGGTCAAATAATGCTTGACGGCATCCTCAGGTCTCCATCCGATGTACTGTCGACAGTGTGAGCTGGGTCATTCTAGTCATTTGGCACTGCAGCGCTCACATCGGGGGATGAGATCTTGACTCGACGAACGTTCTCCTCAATGATCCGTTCATCATCGCACCAAGACTCAATGAAGAGCGTCTATGTTTTCATACCATAAGCTTCTGGCTTTGCCATGATTACACTGGGCCAGCTCACCTCGATATCATGCTTTGCAAACTCTTTCGCAAGAGAGCGCCGACCCGAAGCCAAGGGGTTTACCGCATCATAAATTGCGATCTGGCCGTTTTCGTGATTCAAAAACTGGTAAATGTCCTCGCGGCACTTGCGCACAATCTTCTGGCGGAGCAGAACAGACGATGCCGATGCTATCGACTGTATTAGAACCGGCGATCTCGCGAGCATGCATGGCTATGGCCACTCACCATTCACGAAGAAATAGTCGTCGGGCATATCCTGGCCAAAGGGGATAGTAGCCCGTCGATAGTCTCCGAGGTGGAAGATTCTGGTTTTGACTCCGAGCCTGTCCCCACTGTTAGCTCCAGACTTCGAACGAAGTATGAAGGAACGAAGCTGTCCAGCTTTCTGAAGAGACGTACCATCGCAAGTAGCGAGCCAAGGCAACGGACATGTGTCTAACATTAAATCATATCAGCATCTCGAATACCGTTACATGCAGATCTGGTCAGGCCTACGTCTTGCCTCTTGCGGGCAATCCCACAGTGATGATCACGATGCGACCCGAGTGGAAAAGCCGACCGGATTCCGTGCTGTACAGCTGGGCGGGGGCCAGATCTGCCTTTTCCGGCAAGTCGTGAATCGCATCGACGAAAATTGAGGATTTCCGCCGGAATTGCGGCGAGTTGGCCACGATCTCTGCCGTACTAGACTGACGTCAGTTTTGAATCCAGGGAGCAACACCATCTTCCTGGCAAGCTCGGCCTCGTAACATATCATCCATGAAGGCAGATATGCAATTCTTTCCTAGCCACAGCGAGCGCCGAGTGTACAACAAGTATCAGGCGAAGGGGAAAGCTGACTTACAGTAAGGTATCCATGATGGCGGGGCGAACAAGAAAGGACGACGCGGGTCCGCCTCCGGCAATAACTCAGGCAATTGCGATGCTGCGCCCCACAGCAGCTGAGAATAAAGCTTGAAAGAAATAGTCCAACCGCCTACGCCAGATGGCGAAGTCTTTGATGAAAAGAACGATGAAGAAACGAAGGAAGAGCACTGGTGGTAGGCGGTATACGCGATAACGGCGGGCGTAGATATCAGGTGGATCCTCACCTCAAATGGAAGCCAGCCTGGATCTATCCAGTACTAAGCAGAATCACAGCACGAGTCCCACGAGGCAGACGCCACAGCTTGCGAATAGTAGAGAGTCTGGCTCCTTCCAGGTGAGGCTACCTCTTTTGTTTTTCTTCAACGATGCTCCCCGACTTTCTTCTATTTTCTTTGCAAGGTTCAGTTTCACTCTTGCAGGCCCGAGAACCCCCGGTGCGCTTACCTAAGGCCCAGCCCCGGCGGACGGCAGCGACCAAAGACGCCGCGCAACTGGCATTTTTCCAACTGGAAAGTCTTCCAGCTCCGCTTCTCTCAAGACCTTGAGACATCATCCTCCCCCCGACTCCCCCGACTCCCCCGAGCGGAATCCAGATTCAGCCCTTTCTGCACAAGTCTACGTGATCCGAGACGTTTACTCGTCCCAGATATCCCGGGCTGGTCGCTACCATCTTTCCTCTCCACCCCATTGTTATCCTTCCTCGCAAACCGAAAATCCCCGTTGACCGGCATCGCGTGACGACTCCTCTATAATCCAACTCTCCTATCCTTCAAAATGGCCGACCTCACATCATCTATGTCCATGCTGACGGACAATCCCGCCGTGGCGATCGTGAACGATCTTTACACCTCGTTCTCCGAGCGCCGGGCGATGCTCAACTTGCCGAATCCCGGCACTGTGGACAACATCGCGCGCGAGGTCCAGAAGGAGGTTTTGCTGTCCAACTTTATGTTCACAGGCCTTCGGGCAGACCTGACCAAGGTCTTTGGCATGTCTCCTCTGTTCCGCGTGTCCCATGCCTTCTCAATGGGCTCGTCGGGCAACCTGCCTCCGTACGCTTTCTCGTCCATGTACGGCAGCCCCAAGGTAAGAAAGCTTCATCTTCCTCACTTGCATAAAACTATTATGCTCTCTCCGAGTTCAATGACTGATGTGTCTTGTTTTCCCTTCGCAGGTCTTCATGCAAGGCAACCTCGGCAGTGACGGTACTCTCTCCGCCGTCTACAACTGGCGCTGGAACCAGGCCCTCGTCACCAAGACCAACGCTCAGATCATGCCCGGTGCCACCCAGGGTCTCATGCAGATTGACAACGACTACACCGGCAAGGACTTCTCCGCCTCCCTCAAGGCCTTCAACCCGTCCTTCCTCGAGGGCGGCCTCACCGGTATCTTCGTCGGTAGCTACCTCCAGTCCGTCACCCCCAGCCTGGCCCTCGGTTTCGAGGCTATCTGGCAGCGCCAGGGTCTCAACACTCGTCCCGAAACTGCTCTGTCCTACTGCGCCAAGTACAAGGGAGAGGATTGGATTGGTACCGCCCAGCTGCAGGCCCAGGGTACCTTCGCCGCTACCTACTGGCGCAAGCTGTCTGAGCGTGTTGAGGCCGGTGTTGACATGAACCTTCAGTTCGCTCCCAACGCTGCCGCTTTGATGATGGGTGGTCCCAGCCGGGAGGGTACCACTGCCATTGGTGCCAAGTACGACTTCCGTGCTTCTTCCTTCCGCGCCCAGGTTGACAGCGCCGGCAAGGTCAGCTGTCTGTTGGAGAAACGCATCGCCATGCCCATTTCTCTGACTTTTGCTGGTGAGATTGACCAGGCCAAGGTATGATCATAACTTTTTCTCAGCTTTTCCTCCAATTTCACTGTTCCTCGATGCTGACTCTCTTTTTCTAATAGCAAACGGCCAAGGTCGGCCTCGCCGTCTCTCTCGAGATCGCCGGTGAGGAGCTGATGGAGCAGCAGGAGAAGGCCGACCCCAACATGATGCCTCCTCCTTTCTAAACTCCTGACCTTTACCGCCATCTTTCCGTCTGAGATTTTCTCCTCCTCAAAATTTTCTCGAGGTTTGGTGCATTCATCACCGGGTTCTCTCGAGTTAATCACCTCTTCGACCTCCCTGTTTTAGTACTTTTTCTCTCCCCCTCCCCCCAATGTCCGGATTGACATGGCACGTCACTCCATCTCCCTCGGTATATCCCACTTGAATACGGGTTGCTGGAGTAGGCGGCATTTGTTTGGCGCCATGGAGATTCCCGCATGACCTGTATAGATTCACATTGCTTGTTTTTTTGTTAATGGTTTCCCCTCTCCGTCTCTTTATCCTTCTCCCACTGATCTTCTTCCATGTCTTTCTTCTCCGTCTCTGCCAACATCTGATGCCTGCATCTCTCCGGTTATGCGTCTTGGTCCGTGGTCCTATGTGTCTTGCTCATGGATTGGTGGGGTCTTCGCCTTTAAGTTTTTCATTCGAGGCTGTGGTGTTCTCGTGTGTCCTGGGATTGCGAGAGGGTCTTTCTGAGGTTGGAGGTAGGAGGTGCATGGGTTGCACCTGGAGAGATCTCTGGTCATGTTTCGCATCATAGACGGACCAATGTAAAACAGTCTTTGAATCTTAATTGCAGCGCTTTGCAGTATGCTGGAGTACAAAATCGTATTCTCGGGACTGGGTAGCAATCGGCAGGTTGAAGTTTTAAGATGACCTGAGCTGGGAGAAAGCCTCGCGAAGTCAGCCGATGAGTCCTTTGCATCGCTTTATACAAGTGAGAGCCACACAACGATCTTATATTACCATCCTGACGTCCATGCCCGATAATTGGGTCAACATTGACCCCAGCTTTGGACCTCAAGATTCCGGATTGCGTCTTGTCTTCTTTTCTACATTGGCCATTCATCTTCTGATGTCTAGAGATGATCCGGTATGCACACCCTGAGAGTGAGAGAGAGAGATGTTGTGTGTCTTGTCTAGGACCGGGTATATCATATCACCACTTCAGACTCCATACATTAAAGGCGAGGCTACTCGCACGACGCGATTCACCGATGTGAGAAACGTCAGGAAACGATACCGCAAGTACCTAATCCTTGAAAGAGGTTTCCGTGACCCTCTAGAAAGACCGTTTTCTAACTATCTTTCTGCACTCAATCCATATCTCCTCCTTCTGATTCTCTTCTATTGTTAAGTGTAACTTCCTTTTGGTGGTAATAATCAGAACATTTATACATGAGGTAACTTAGCAACAGTGAGAAGACTAGAAGAAACTAGGGTGAATTTCTCATATACAGAATGGATGAGGCATTGCTGTTTAGGAGTATCATGGATTCTGGTAGGTATCTTTTCTTGGCATTTCTCAACATCCATGGTAAAGCATGAGCTGTCGCGCGAGTAGCCTCGCCCTACATCAATCGCCAGCTCTACATCCCTGCCTACACAAACTCCGGGACGAGGGAACAGATACCTATCACATGGATGGCGCCCACCAGCCCAGTCCATCAACTCTTGATTACTTTGTATCTGTGACATTCTATAGCCCCAGGTCTCGCAGCCTTGCCGAAGTATAAGAGCAATATATCCCTCATCGTAGGAGATTTGCCTACAAGTCTGCATCTCAATGCAGGACACTTGAATGGGCAGTGGCCTTCTCAGGTGCATGCATGAAAATAGAAAATATTGCCTTCTCGGCTAGAATGATCCGAGCTAAATATTTGTCTGTTCACTTTGTTAATTCTCATCCTGGTCGGTAGGTTGGTATGCTTGCCCGGGCTCTATCTCCCAATGTCCATCCCGTCGGTAGTATAGGTGGACATGCCTTTCCCCCCCCAACCAGCGTCAATATATTCTACCTGGAACTGCCCCCCACCATCCCATCCTTCCTTGATCAGGTGCAGGTGGAAGCGCCTCGAGTAGGCACACTCAAGTCACTCAAATACTTCGTGAGTAGGTACCTAAATAACCTCAGCGCTTATATTTCCCCGCCCCTCCATGCATCATCATCATCACCACCACCCACGCAAACCACAACCCCCAACCCCAAACTCCAAGCCCCGAACCTTCCATAGCCACCCCCGCGCACCCCCCTCCCTCGAATCCCGGCGCACGCAAACTCGATGGTCAGCGGGGATAGTCTTAGCTTAGCACTTCTGGCCCATAGCGGCCCCGGGCCCCCCCTCCGAGCGACGCCAATGCAGGTCGACAAACTCGGACAGAGGGGCTGGGGCTACGCGCTGCGAGGATGATGTCAGGACCTGCACTACTGGAATCTCGGGTCGGGGTTGAGTAGGGCATCTCCGAGACTATGGGCACGGCGAGTCAATACTTCAGCGTCAGGTGGAAGGTGGTCGGGATGAATGACTCGGTGCTGGTGGCTGTGGGAAGATGTGTGTGCCTGTTTGTAGAGTTCAATGTTGTACATGTGTAAGAGGCTAAGAAACTGGATCCATGCGTAGGTACTACTGTATGGCCAGCCTGGGCAGGGCTGTTCGTTATGTTAGGCAGCTCTGTAGTGGAAAGACGAAAGGCTCCTGTAAAATGGGTTATACCTACCCCACCTTCGGGCACTGAGCCCACCACCCCACATGCCCCTCATAAAGAGTACGGTAGCGAATATACATGATGCGACTCGTGAGACACGATTGCCCTCGTTAAATCGTGCCTGACCACTGTTATTGACTCGGTACTGGACGAAGTCTTGTGCACTGAGATTGGATAACATAAAGCGGACCTCAATCTCCAATGAAATGAGTTCCATTCAACCCATCAGACTTAAATCGGGTTGGATACTCCAGTCAAGTCCCCGCCGAGAACCAAGTGTGGACTCTGGTTGCTCGATTCCCTGAAATTGGGTGTGGGTAGTGGTCCACTCTCGAGGCTGTCTTGCTAGAAACAGCCAGTAAGTTTACTCGCTACTAGCCAACAGCCCACTTGATTTTACCTGTGCGGAAATTGGGCCCTGTAGACGCTCGTTTAATTCAATCAAGTTGTGCATAAACTATGAGAAGGTCATAAGAGTTGTCTCATGTCTTGTAAATCGGCCATTGATGAAGGTTTTCTTTTGGGCTGTGAATGCTCTTTGTCAATTTACTGGTCCTGACGATGTCCGTAGGCAGATTGACAGGATATCATTCGCTAGACTTGCCTGGTCGGGCACCTATCTTCTTGGTCTTCAATAAGATATAGGTATGAGGCGTTGGGCGCAGCATAGCTTATTCAAATGCCAGCCTCAGAGTGACCGCCACATTGATAGACGCGCTGAACGATGGATTGTTTTATTTGGATCGTCGGGAAGATTGGCAGATCGCCGAACCTATGATAACTTAGCGCCTGGTCCAACGTGAACGGCAGAGGATGAGTTAAGAGATTTACAAAGAAGAAACCGCGATCTCACACCGAGCCAACAAAGTAACAAGCCAATAATGAGAGAAGAAACCAGCGGCATAGCATGTATAAAACCCTCCCACCCAGTATCACTCTCGGTATACTTTAATTGTCAGTACCGCTTCCACAGGTCTTAGATTAATATTGGATCCCAAGCTCGGAAGCTCAGCCAATAAGCCCCGCGGAGATCAGCATTTCGCTTTGGCATTTTTCGCTACATTCCCAACCTTCTCTCCGACGGGTAGTCCCAATTGTCGCTTCCGAGAGTCGCAATATTTGGCGTTTAGCTGATAGGCTGTGGATGTTGATTAGGGTTTGAGTAGAGAAGCAGACTGGCAGTACCTCCGTGTTTGCGGTATGTTATGCAAGTGTGACGCTCTTGCTCTGGGCCTCGAATCTCGGTGTTGGGACTGCATATCATGCAATATCTATGCCCACTCCCGAGTGCTGCACGCCTGTGGACGGGAAATAGCTTTGCGTATTACGTTCGGCATTGCAATCATAGACCACTTTCTCAAATAATAGCGTTTGATAGTACAAGGTCCCAGCGAAGTCACCATATACACCTAGAGTACAATAAAAATCCACCTGGTCTACCAAGACACCATACTCACCCGTGATCACTGAGTCTGACCACAAAACAGAACTAAACGCGCGAGCTAATCTCACCACCACGTGTCTGACGCGGAGGCGCCGCAGTGCAGCATGCCGTACGATGTACCCGCCCTCGCCCTTGCGTCTGGCGCAGTCGCCATTCCTCTTCCCGTCGGCTTAGCCTTGAGTCCTGGACTTGGTCTTGCAGTAGTTGGCTGCTGATTCTCGCGAGGCGCGCGAGTCGCCCGAGTCCTGGAAGTAAACGTACATGCCAATGCCGGTGCCATGCGCATTCCCACCCTTGACGGAGGCGTTTCTCGCTTCTCTCGAACCGGCAAGGCGAGCATCTCAGCATCTGAGCATACAGTACTGCAATTGGACATACACTAGGTACTGTACTACCGTACGGACGAGTCGACGAGCCAAGTGCATCACATCACTGCGTTGACATTCCCATGCCAGTGGCCGAGTCTCGAGGCCCACGGCTCGGCTGACTACATTACGTCGTGCGCACAGTGCCCGCACTGCCCGCAGCCCGAATACCCATGCCCAGCCCGTTTGTGCCGAAGCCACAAGGCCTGTCCAGTACTAGAGTCCACTCCAGAGTGAACGGAGTCCTCGTCGTGCTGGTGGACCTAGTTATGGGCAATGCGCCGTGCTATAGGGCAGGCAGGGCAAGCGATGGTTGATGGCATGCGTTCCACCAGTTCCAGTTCCAGTTCCAGTCTTGAGGGAGAAGGTCGAGGGTCCGATGGGACATAACTACGGAGGTTGATGATTAGTTTTGAGTGGAGATGTCACTGGTCTGGCTAACGATCTAGTTGAGGAGCCGAGCCCATCCAGTAAGATATAGCCTTGACTCTGTTCATCAGACTCAACCGTGGGCTCCTGCCCGAGAGACCCGGATATGCTCGTTTCATCTCTGAGGGAGACATAAAACTTGTAGCTGCCAGACTGCCACCGAGGTCATCATCATAAGAGACGGAGAATGCCTCGCTTAGCCCGTAGTCACCTCGCAATTGTCTCAAATCAGGAATTATCGTGAGCCAGGACGCCATCCAGTCATGACATTGTCAAAATCTCCACGATCTCTCACTCATCGCCAACGTCCTGTCGTACCGACAGGACCGTGCGGGCTACGTCACTACGGGGAGGGGTGACAGCTGCTGTCGCATGACAAGCACGAACTTGTGGCGAGTCCCCGCCCTGAGTCTGGTGATGTCGATCTGCCAGGGCAAGAGGGTACAGCTAACATGTCGTGGTGTTTGAGGGTTGGGTTTCAGGTGGACGGTCCTAGGTACTGGACTTTGTTCTACAGTAGTTAAAGGGCGCCGAGACGTCGCCCTCGTGGTAGGATGCATTATGCGTTGGACCTGATGCACTGGATATAGCTCGGTAATTCAGTGCTTGTTGATCGTAGAGTAGAGGAATTGTGATCCTCTGGGATTTAGGCAGAATAGCAGTAGATTAGACATGACTGGGTAGTGCTTGAAAGATAGTGCCCATTCCATGCCTAACACAGCTCAATTCCTACCTAAATCTACCCGAGAGGAACTGGTACAATCGTGGTAACAAAATCTGGTCAAGAAA
Organism: Penicillium simplicissimum; assembly: GCA_024706585.1. Taxonomy (NCBI): domain Eukaryota; kingdom Fungi; phylum Ascomycota; class Eurotiomycetes; order Eurotiales; family Aspergillaceae; genus Penicillium; species Penicillium simplicissimum. Next base: position 3,364,549 of record JAMZTW010000044.1, read on the forward strand.
GATACAAGACACAAAGACAAGAATGATCAGCAACTCTAGAGCAGCCCTTACGGCGTCAATACCGGTCAGCGGGTTCGAGACAAACGGTTCTACCGGGTAATCTTACGCGGACGTACGAGTTGGCCCCTGCTTCCGGGTCTTGGCTGGTGTATGCGCCCATCACGAGGAGAGGTACGCGAACTGGACGCTGGACCATGATTTTCGCTAGAACATCTTGATGCATGTACGGAGTACACATAATCAAGCTATTTACAGTATCTGCTCCTACCTACTTCCCTACCAGCAACCAATGTCAAAGTTCAACCCCTTTACCTGAGTACCAACCCGTGCATTGACGCACGACCTAAAGGCAAAGCCGATGCAGATGCAGATGCAGGCCCTTGGCCTAACCCGACCGCCCAGTAAGCACCGACCGGGAGCTTCTCAACATTAACCTTTTCAGCCTGGTGCAGTGGCCATTTCTGCACCTCCCATCCTCCGTTAGTGCCCCTCGCTGCCTTGAGGGTTGAACCTAAAATACCTCGTATTGGAGTCGGAAGGAGGGCGGAGGACCCGATGGGGAGAACGAGAATCAGATACTGAACTCCAGGATGTATAATTCTCAACTTTTCAACGACAGTAATGCATCTAAGTTCTCAACGGCCTCTGTTGACTCGTTGAGTGGCGACCTCCCCGTGGCCAGTGCCCGCCACGTCCCACCCCGCGCCCTGGGCCCCCAGCAGGAGCCAACTGGACCCCGGGACCCGTCGCGCGTTTGAACTCGGGTGCGATCTCGTGAGATTGCAGGATGGATTATGGCACAGACACGTCGGACAGACCACCAGGATCGTTATGTACTTGCTTGACACCTCGGTCACGTTCTCAGGTCAGGGGTAATGTCAGGGACCGGTTGTTGGATTGCTGTCTGAGTTTTCAAGTCCTCTCATCTTCCATGCGTTCGAGATATTGTTAAAAGCAAAAGAATGGAAAAGGCACTCCCAGGACTCAATTATGTAAGTGGTCGCTGGGCTCTCGCGGTCGTTAGTTTTGGGCGTTACGAGCTGTTAGAGATTAGGCTTGGTAGGTTGGGTGAACAGAACACTACGTTCTGTGGTCTTGGGTTGCTTGTTGCTTCATGGTTCCTAGATCAGTGGATTCCGAGTGGCTCCCCCGATCAGGTATCTAGTAAGATCTAGATTGTCAATTTCTTCGAGGCTCAATACCTGACAACTAAGTATAGATTATTGTTGAATAGTCTGATCGGCCGTGGCATGTTTTCTTCTGCCGGGGTCCGCTCTCCGGCTCACCGTACCTTTGGGCGTGATGTTCTTTGTGGATGAAGTACATAGTACTTCGCATCAGAGGCTTGAAGTGAAGCGCATCCCTCTCCTCTTTGTAGTGCATATTGTACCGTCACTTCCAACGAAAACCAGACCCAGCGGTGACCGTCGGACGGGTCAAGAACGTACGGCTGGAATCCCAATTACTCGGAGCTGGGCATCGGTTGCGATCGCTGCAGCCCGCATGCCAAGGGGATCCCTGGGCCTGTGGGCATCTACATGCTGGGTATGTACTATGTAGTATGTACTGTGAGCATCGAGGAGACTCCCTTTGATGTAGCCCTGTAGCCCGTCAGCCTTTAAGTTCAATGTTTCCAATTTCGTCCACCGGAGAAGAGACCAGACTTCCGAGTCGACTCCCCAAGGAAGTCCCCAGGGGGAGCCCATTGACGGGGATCGACGGTGTTGGGCTGCCGGGTCCCGTTCGTGCCGTATCTCGCATGGCATGTGTGGCTCAAGCTTTGCAACCCAGATCGGCCGCAGGAGACAGCCAGACAGAAGGGACTCCCGATGGAGTGGACTACTCGTTTACCACCATAGGTCCAGGTACATACTTCCGTAGTTGATTCCAACCAGTTGGTACAGCCAAGGTTATCGCTCAGTGAGTCAGTGGTAACTTGTAAGGGGCAGAGACAAAAGAAAAAGAAAATAAGTAATACATTCGTGGAAGGACAAGTGAGACCGTGCAGCCGAGAGCAAATGACGGGCTCGGGAAAGTCCAACAGACGAATACTTCCCGTACGGAGAGACGGGGAATGAACTCTCCACTAGAGCTTAAGCCGAAGTCCCAGACTCCTGGACCAGTGGACAGTGGCTAGACCTTGAGCTGGGGCTCGGCTGGGTCGTAAGCGGGGATTTGAAGAGTTGCTCGGTTGACGTCTTGCGATGACTCCAAGTTTTGGAGTGGAAGGAGATGATTTCCTGCGATACCAAGAGATGATCCAACACCGTTGAGTATCGTATACAGAAGCTGCTGGCTAGCTATTAGCTCCAGGAACGACTACCCTTTGAGGTTCAAAACAAGGTCCCTGTATCGAGGCATTCGAGATTCGGTAGTCAGTATTTAGCAGTTGTCCGTAGTCCCACACTGCTCTATCCAGCTTTGTTCTTCCAGAGCAATGACCACTTCACAAGTTCCCTGTTCAACTGTGGAACTACGGAGGTATTTCCACGGACCACCCCATGGCCCAAGCTTCTTCAAGTCAGCTGGACTCGATGACATCGTGGTCACGAGGCAGGCCCGGCCAATCGTGGCGGTTCCTGCGAAAATCACGGCTGGTCACCCGACCGCGGAACATCAGTCTCTCCGGGGATATCTCTGGTCATTTGGGAGGTTCGTTTGAGAGGGGGGAGAGAGAGAGTATGATGGGGTCAACCCTTTGGAAGTAGGACTATAATTAGTATAGCTGATTTGGTTAGCTGATCAGGAGGATCAATAGTCCTCTGGCTATCGTATGGAGATACCACTGGCGTCGTTCAGCTGCGGACCTGCGGCATCAGAGGCTCTGGAAGAAGATGCTGAAAGCCTTGAAAATGAAGGCGGCGAAGAACTTTGGACGCGGTATGTTTGATGTACAGTACTCGTGTATCAGTGATTACCCTCCTCCCGTCCCAATGATATCATCATCGTTTTGACGACTGCTCAGCGGGTATTCTGTATCCGTTATACCCGAGTCCTGGTATCATGTAATATACACCCGCCCAGCCACTCCAAGCACAGAGAGTCAGACTAAAGAAAGAATCATGAGAGGCAAAAACAGCTCATGATATCTAGCTCTTGCAGCTTAGGGCCAGAACAGGCGGGGGCGATGGAGACAAATGATGAGAGATCAGATCGCGGCCTTAATAATGCTCTCTTTACAGGGCGTAATCCCGTTCAAAGAGGGTCTATAAAGCTGGAATGGGGCGCATAGTGAATGGCTGGACTTTTCATATTTCTTTTTTCCTCCTTTTTCTCTGGTGCATTTGGCTCATTGAACGTGTAGGTTTGGCGTCCCCCTCGTCCTCTTTTTTGCTGCGCTTCTACGTTGTATACGGTCACCACTGCCACATTTCCTGTACATTTCCTGTCTACCTATCACTCGTGGCATTTCCTGCCCCCTCTCTTCTTTGCTCCGCCCGCTCCTCCACGACCATCCGCTTTCTATCATCCTTTTGCTGGTAAGCCTCGTACAGACTAAAAGGCATCCGCTCGAGCCAGTGGTTCTCGTACGTCACCCCGGTTCTGATCCAAGCTCTTGATCCCTTTTACATATTGAAGATTACTCTTTATGGAGTCCTCTGTACATGCCCCCTTCGTCTTTCTTACCCAATACTCAATACCAATTACCCATCAATACCAACCGGCCTTACCATCTTACCATCTTACCACCATCAATCAAACCAAACCCACCGGACCCTCCAAATTGAACTGAACTGACTCTCTCTGACTAACCAACAGGTGACCTGCTTTCCCCCCCATCCACTCTCTCTACCACCACCACTTAACCTTCCCAGTCTAACCCGTCTTATTTCCTCCACGTCCACTTCATTGGTCAAACATTATCCTGTTCTTTGCCCACCTTCTCTTCCCTCATTCCTCCTGGTCGCTCTTCTGCTCTCTTTCGTGCATTCTTGGCGCTCGCCGTTTCTTCTCATCTCTTGCCCCGTTCGGACCTGCCGCTCCTCCCACTCCCCTCCCCCCTCCCCTCCCCCCTCCGAAGCTACTCCACCACCGACCAACACCTCGCCCAAAACGGATTCTCTTTCTTCTCATCGATAGCACATCCCCCCTAAACCTCCCCCCAGCGATGTCACAGAGTCGGCCGGGGCTGTTCCCAAGTCTGCGCATGGGTGGTAAGAATTCCTGCTCCCCGATGGTGCTGGTCAATTGCGCTCCGAATCCGTGATCACTGACGTCTCTCCCTCTTTTCCTGCGCAGAGGTCATCCGCGAAAAGGTCCAAGATGGCCTGACAGGAGAGCACAAGGAGATCTCCTACACCCAGTGCAAGATCGTGGGCAATGGATCGTTCGGTGTCGTGTTTCAGACCAAGATGGCCCCCAGCGGCGAGGACGCTGCCATCAAGAGAGTCCTGCAAGATAAGCGGTTCAAGGTAAGGCGGACGCTCCGGAAACCTCAGGTGCTGGATACCCTTTCCCCATGCTAATCGATTTCTCTCGCTCTTCACAGAACCGTGAGCTTCAGATTATGCGGATTGTGCGCCATCCGAACATCGTCGAACTCAAGGCTTTCTACTACTCCAATGGCGACAGGGTACGTGTGACGGTTTCACTTCCCCCTCTCCTTCGCTGAACTGGCTCATTTCCCTCCTCCTCGCCCTCTCATGTTCTCTCTCGCCTGCTCTCGTGTATTCCCGCCCGGCTGACCTGGCTGCATTGTCCCGTGACTACAGAAAGATGAAGTGTACCTCAACCTCGTCCTCGAGTATGTCCCTGAAACCGTGTACCGCGCATCGCGGTATTTCAACAAGTTGAAGACGACAATGCCCATGCTGGAGGTGAAGCTTTACATCTACCAACTCTTCCGGTCGCTGGCCTACATTCACTCACAAGGCATCTGCCATCGCGACATCAAACCCCAGAATCTGCTCCTGGATCCCAATACCGGTATTCTGAAGCTCTGCGATTTCGGATCCGCCAAGATTCTCATCGAGAATGAGCCCAACGTCTCCTACATCTGTTCTCGCTATTACCGGGCACCAGAGTTGATCTTCGGTGCCACCAACTACACAACGAAGATTGGTATGTCGCTTTTCTACTCCCTTTCTCTCCCACCAGCCCGGCGTGGCTAATCTTCTGTAGATGTGTGGTCGACTGGTTGCGTGATGGCCGAATTGATGTTGGGCCAACCGCTCTTCCCTGGTGAGTCGGGCATCGATCAGCTGGTGGAAATCATCAAGGTGCTCGGCACCCCGACTCGTGAGCAGATTCGCACCATGAACCCCAATTACATGGAGCACAAGTTCCCGCAAATCAAGCCTCACCCCTTCAACAAGGTATGTCGTCGTCCTGCCTCTTTCTCTCTCTCGGTCGCTGGTAGCGGGGAAGATTGTTGTGCTGACCAACTGTAGGTCTTCCGCAAGGCACCCCCAGAGGCCATTGACCTCATCTCAGCCCTCTTGGAATACACTCCCACTCAACGGTTGTCGGCGATCGAAGCCATGTGCCACCCCTTCTTCGACGAACTGCGGGACCCCACTACCCGGTTACCAGATTCGCGGCACCACAACAACCCACCCAGGGACCTGCCTCCCCTCTTTAACTTCACACGACATGGTGAGTTGGAGTGAGCCCTTTCGGGCCACCGATTAATTATCCTTGCTTGGTATAATCTCGAAACTAACTCTGTCAGAACTCTCCATCGCCCCCGAATTGAACGCCCAGCTCGTCCCCCCTCACGCTCGTCCGGCTCTAGAAGCACAAGGTCTCGACATCAACAACTTCAAGCCCCTGTCCAAGGAGGAGATGATGGCCCACCTCGACTGAGCCAACTGATGCCACCTCCGCGAGGACACGCCTGTTTGTTAACGCGTTCCGCACCAGTGCTGAGTATTCGATGACCTTACCGATCCGACAAACTTATCATGTTTCGAGTGGGCTCTGCACCAAGAGCACGGAGGGGTCCCATTTCCTATTGCGCTGAGTCTGTACACCTTCTTGGACTAGCGGGGGAGCCATGGTGAAGAACTGCAAAGCTTGTCGAGTGTGGGAGTGAAGCGAGCGATGAAGGTGACGAGAAAGGGCGGCATGGAGGTTTGAAGGACCTGGACGTGCAAAATGCGGAACATGCAATTTTTTTTTCTCTCGTGATGGCCATGTCTTCATGGTCAGAAAATGGAGAAAGAATTTTCGAATTGTTACATTTGGCGAGGTCGGCAGCGGAAGGAGCTTGATGAATTGTCACGTCAAAGGTGGGAGGGTCCATGGGCTGGAGTTTTGATTTTGGAGATGTCTGCGACATGCTCTTGGGAGGAAAAAGTGATACCCTTTTCTGTGCAAGTCTGGCCAGTCGGGATTGAAGACTGCATAGCGCTGCCGGTCGAGGGAGAGGAATGGGATATGGACCATCAGTGAATCATCGGGGGAGGGTTCTTGTACCGCCACAGCTGGTGCCCTGACTCTGACATCCCCGGAACATCAAAAAGAGATGCATCACCAACGGTCTCGAAGGCTTCTATTCGGTTCCCCTTTGTGTTTCTCCGGTTTCATTCGTTTCCTTTTTCTCGATCTTGATTTCCCCACATGTCTCCTCTAATGGTGGGCTCCTGCTGTCTGGTTGAGCTCGCTTGGACTGGATCTGATACGCACTATCTGATCTGTGAAGTCTGGCATAGCCTCGAACCGGACCTTGGTCGAACCCTTCTCATTTCCTCTGAAACTGGAATTGGAATTGGAGGTCGAGTTTCCCCTTTTTGTCCCTTCGACCCGCAGCGCTAGAATCCTGTTCTTTTCTTCCCATTGCGTCCTCTTTTTCTGCTTTGTTTCTTTGGTCCTGACTTTAACATTCCCCCCTTCCCCCTCCCCCTATTGTCATCTTCCATCCCCATTTCCCCTGTTTCTTTCCTCTCCATGTCTCGATGTCTTGTTGCAAATGTCATTGTCCTGGTTTTTAGCGGGCTCGGTTGGTCCCTGGTTCCTGATTCCTGGTGCCCTCCCCCGGAGTCTCCAATTCTCGAATGTCGACTTGCCATTATCTCCACCCCCGGGGTTCTTCTTTTACCCTCCTCCTCCCTTGCCGGCGATGAGCTACTCGTATCAGTTCTGAAGCAGACGGTTTTTTTTTTCTTGAGGTTGGTGTATCGTAAGATGTAGTGGGGTGTTGTAGAGTTAGGTCAGGTGCATGTGTAGACTGCATGACGGCTTGAAAAGAGTTGGAGGCACGGGTGCAGGTGCATTGATGAATCGAGCTGTGTTTATACAAATCCCAATACAACTTACCATTACCCCTGATCTTGGTCGCTTGCTGGAAGAGATCCTCGAGTCTGGATCTATAGAAATGGAAATCATCCTATCACTAGACTATCAATCGCGAAAAGATAAACTTGATTTCTCATACTATATGCAAAACATCATCAACCCAAGCAAAACCCCGGAAGCCCTCTATGAGTCATGGTTGAAAAACTCCAAATGTTGAATCTCAGTATCAGTAACACCGCCCGATGTATGCCCTGGTGGTTGAACCCGATGATTGTTGAATGGCACAGTGACAAGTGCTCCCCAGCAGACAATCACAAACAGACGTGATCAAAAAGAAAAGAAAAGAAAACATCATACCTCGCACAAAGTCCACCCTCGATCAGGACTTACTCCCTCTTCTCCAACCCATACCCCCCAATCCCATCCATCGCCCCATAAGTCTTCGCCTGTCCGGACTCTCCATCCCTCGGCCCCCTCGCCTTCAAATCCTCCTTCAACCACTTAAGCACCAACTCCCCCAACCGACTATTCTCCGACGTCCAATCAGGAACCTGATCATAAAACCCCTCCAGCGGACCCCAGGCCCTCACTTTGCCCAAATGCATATGCACAAGATGCGTCGGCCACTCCGCAAGATTATCCAAAATATGCGTCGCATACACAATCGTACAAGGCCGCGCCTCGGTCTCCCTCTTCAAAAACGCCAAAAAGTTACTCCGCGACAACAGATCCAAATCAACCGTGATCTCGTCCAGCAACAACACGCTCCACGGCCGGAGGAGACCCATGGCGAGCTGGACGCGCCGGCGCTCACCGTCTGACACGGCGTGCATGCGCCAGCGCAGGTCGATGTCTAGGATTGAGACTAGTTCGTCGCGCCGGTCTGGCCAGGCGTTGCCGCCGACGGAGGCGAGGAGCGTGGGGACGTCGATGTCTGTGCGGACAATGCTGTTTAGGACCCATTCGACGCCGAGGTAGGTAACGCCTTCGAGGCTGTCTTTGAAGGGGTCGACGCCGCCGACTGTTATTGTGTTTGTGGGGGCGAGGCGTTTGCCCGAGAGGAGGCGGAGGAGGGTGGTTTTGCCGGCGCCGTTGGCTAAAAAGGAAACGAGGGGGGGTTAGCAGTGGGGGTTTGAGGGGAATGAGGTGGGATTGATGGATGGGGGTTGGGGAGGGAGATTTGGTTGGAGATTCAGAGAGAGGAGAGAGGACGAGAGGAACCAGGACATACCGCCGATTAGGAGGGTTCGACTACCCGCAGGAAGATCGAGGGTGACATGTTCAAGGCCCTCGGAGCCGTCTTGGAACTTGTAGGAGAGATCCTTGACCGAGATGGATGGTAGTGTGGCCATGGTATGGGTGGTGGAAAGTTGGTGATGCCGATTGAGAGGAATTGGCCCCAGGCGAGAAGTGCGTATGAGCAGAGAAAAGAGTACAGTAGAAAGAATGTAGGAATAAAATCCGAAATGAGTCACAGGGCTACAGCCTTGTCGAGCTCAAGCCAGGTAGCATCCGAGATGGATCGTGTTAGCGTCCGCCATGAGGTCGATTGCAGATGAGGTAATGCCGGATAAGAAACCCCCCGCGATAAGAGCAGGCCCGACTGTCTTTTTCTCCCTTTGCTCGAACATTGAGCCCTTGACAATCCTTTCGAAAGGCACCATGTGGAGCTCGGCATGCTTGCAGCCCTCCGATCTTTCACTTCCACGACCAGAACAATCATGGATCCCCTCATAGCCGTCGTTGGCGCCACGGGCACCGGCAAGTCCAAGGTAATAGCGCCCGCCCAGCCCAGCCTAGCTTCACAAGCTACTTTTCCCTGCTCGTGCGAGCAAAGCTAACGAGTACAGACAGCTCGCCGTGGACTTGGCCGCTCGCTTTAACGGAGAAATCATCAACGGCGACGCAATGCAAATGTACCGCGGCCTCCCGATCATCACGAACCAGATCCCCATCGTCGAGCGCAAGGGCGTCCCGCACCACCTACTGAGCTGTGTTGACCTGGAAGCAGAGGCATGGCGCATCAGCCATTTCAAACGGGAAGCGCTCCGGCTTATCGCAGAAATCCGGGGCAGGGGTAAATTGCCCATTCTCGTCGGAGGGACGCACTATTATACCCAGGCGGTGTTGTTCAAGGACCAGTTAGTCGGGGAGGGGTCGGACGCCGAAGATGGCGATGAAGATGCCGTCGATGCTCTATCGTCGACCCCGACGTCCGAGAAATGGCCCATCCTCGATTCCTCGCCGGAAGTTCTGATGGACAAATTGAGGGAAGTGGATCCCGTCATGGCGGCGCGGTGGCATCCGAAAGATGCGCGGAAGATCCGCCGGTCTCTGGAGATTTATTTCCAGACTGGACGCCCCGCGTCGGAGATTTATGCGGAGCAGCAGGTTCAGAAGGCGGCGGTTCTGCAGTCCGAGGGACAGGGACTACTGCGGTTTGAAAATACCTTGGTCTTCTGGGTCCATGCCGAGAAGGAGGTTCTGAATGCGCGGTTGGATGCGCGGGTCGACGATATGGTTCGGCAGGGATTGCTGGGCGAGGCGGAGACTATGTTTGAGTTTTTGTCGCGGAAGGAGGAACAGGGGATTCCCGTTGATCTTACTCGCGGTGTGTGGGTGTCTATTGGCTTTAAGGAGCTGGCTCCGTACTTTACGGCACGTCGGGAGGGGAAGGCGAGTGAGGATGACCTCGAGGCCTTGCGGAGCCGTTGTATCGAGTCTATTCGCACTGCGACGCGCCAGTACGGCGGATCGCAGATCAAATGGATTCGGAATAAGTTGTGGCGGGCACTCGCCGAGGCGGGCATGACGAGGCGGTTATATCTGCTCGACAGTAGCGACGTCAGTCAATGGGAAGGGTGCATTACGGAACCGTCTGAGCAGATTGTGCAGTCGCTGTTACGGGGTGGAACCACGCCCGATCCCAAGTCTCTCTCTGTCCTGGCCAGGACTGTTCTCGGTGCGAAGGAAGAACAGGCCCAGGCTCAGCCGGGGTTGGCGATGAAGAGCTTCGCCTGTGAGGTCTGCAATAAGACCGTGGTGGGTGATGAGCAGTGGGAGATTCATCTCAAGAGCTATAGCCACAAGCGAGGCGTCAAGTCTGCGGCACGCAAAGCCGAGCGAGATGCGTACTTTCGAAAGCGAGAGGTGGAAGCTCAGACAGGAGAGACCCCGAAAGTTGATTCTGAGAGCAAGCCGAATTGATAGGCTTGGAATGGGGGAGTGAAACCCTCAATTAAGATACCATGTTCATACATCAGTTGTCTATAGCTATCTTCCAACATTCAACTCGCTCCCATACTCTCGCGCCACGTCTTAAACGCCGAAGAGAGGATCTCGCCATGCCCGGACTCCTCAATCTTAAACACCTCAATAACATGACTCTTTTCCAACTTCCGAATCCTCCAAACCCCCTCGCCCTGAACAACCTGCTTCAGCCCTGCACAAACATTAGTCAAAAGCCCAGAATAACTAACTCTCTGAGTAAAAAACTCACACTCCAAAAACCTCGCCGCAAAATTAATACAAATATTCCCATCCCACGTCCCCCGCCCAACCTTCTTCACCTTCCCCGGAATACTCGCCGTATCCAGCTCTTCCAGCCGATGCACGATCCCCGTTTGATCGCGGAACCCGACGATGATCTTGGGCACGCCGAGCAAGAACGACTGCGCCCAGAACTTGAGCAGTTTCCGCTCGTACTTGAGCATGTCGCGGTCGTTGCGGATTTCGGCCGAGGTCTTGAGTTCGACCCAGTGGATGGGGTCTTCTTTGCGGTCTGGTTTGCAGTCCCAGACTAGCGTGTCATCACATTAGTATATTAGTGTATCCCCAGTTGTACATGGAGAAAGGGGGGGGCGGAAGGGTGAAGCGTACCGGCATCTACCTCGCCGCCGAGGACCATGCGTACACTGCCCATGCCCGTCTTGACGACTGAGCAGTATTGGGCGCTGTTATTGACGATTTCGTTTTGTCGATTTTCGATTTCGGCGCGGGTGGATGGGTCCCATGGTTTTCGGAGGACGGAGATGGCTTCGAATTTGTAGCCTTGAGGAGATTAGCATGAGGTCCATCCTATTAGATTCTCTTTAATCTCAGGTCGTACCCCAATACATCATTAGTTCTTGAGATGCCATTCCTGGGGGCATTCGTTGGTTTCGTTGGATGTCTTTTTGTTGGTTTTTGTATGCGTTGTTTTCTTCGATGAATCTGTGAAGTGAGTTGTTAAATAGTGGCCCGAGAACTGTTGCCAGAAAATTCGATACGCACATTGTGCCCTGGTCCTCGTCAGTCTGGATCTATCGAAAGCTGTTGTGTGTAGGGCAGTGTCTTACCTGGAAACATGTGGCATTCATCTCGAACCTGGATATTATGAGATCAAACCACGTTAGTCAACGAGGATCAAACTCGGGTTCAAGGGAGACACGCCCCACCCATTCATCATATCAAACGGGGCAGTCAGGATCTCATCGCAGTCAGTATATCCCCGAGAACCGCAAACGGTGCATTCTCAACTACTTACCTTGGTCATCATCCCTCGCCACGTCACAACATCAGTCTCACATCTCTTCCCCGTCTCTTTCTCCATCGCGACAATCGTATCTAGCAGCGCATCCAAATGCTCATCAGCGGCATCATTCAGCTTCTGGAACGTATCGTAGCCGATATTCAGATCCGCCGGTAAACTTGGCGGGTAGTAGTACGCGAGAGACGCATCGCCCAGGGAGAAGCGGCGATCCTGATCATAGGAAAAGCACGCGATTTCCTATGTTTGATCTGTTAGACTGGTCGGGATGAAGGGGGGGTTGAATGGATGATGGTGTTTTGGCTTTTTCTCTTACTCTGGGCCGGCGGATTGTGGTATTTGAACCGCCAAAGCGGTTCACGGGTTGGATGTCGAAGACTGCTTGATTCATGGCTTGTTGGATGTGGAATAAGGGATTAGAGGTCAAATTGCGGCGGAGCGCATCTCCAAGCGCGATGGACGCGCTCGCCCTTGGCGCTGGGGTTGAGTTATGGCAGCGGACTGTCCCAAGAGTGGCTGAAGGAGTCTGTCACCCTGCGCTTCTTTGTTTATCTCCACGACAAGCTTGAGATGAGCCAATATCAGTGTCACCCCAGCATAAGGGCGGCCCTGGCCAAACTGTGAGTCGCGGAAATGCCGCGCTGTCCGGATGTTTGCAGCAATGACCCCAAAACAAGAAATAGCTGCGATTCTTTCAAACCGTGGGCATGAGTAAAGAGGGTCGATCTAAGTAATTTGCGTCGAACTTATTCTCGTAGTTGAAGTCGACCGGATACCTCCAGGTAGCATCCCTCACACCTCACACTTCCACGACGGACTGGAGCTTTCGGGGTAAAAGGCCCGGCGATTGGCTCCGTTCCCCACCAACTTTGTGCTTTGCACGTTGCACGTCCCCCGCGGCTCATCATCATCATCACCATCATCACCCACGAGCTTGGGTCCTGCTTTCAGATTTGTTTAGCACTTCCCCTCTTGTTCTTCTCTGGTGATCGTTGTTCGAGAAGTTTATTGCTCAACAATGACCTCCCGCATCGACAAGACCATCGCCCGCCAGCGAGAAAAGTACGTTACCTCCACGTCTACGTCCCAACCCGCGTAACCAACCCGAAGAACAAACCAACATCCCTATACTCATACCTTACTAACAATCCACTCTGCTACTAGAATCGCAGCGGGCGCTTACTACGAGGCACATCAGCAACTCCGCGTCATCGCAGCTCGCTACATCAAGCAATCCAACTACGATGCGGCCGCGGAGCTGTTGGCAGGCGGAGCGACGGCTCTGCTGAGGGCGGGTTCTCAGCAGGGTGCGTCGGCGAGTGGTGGTGATTTGGCGATTATGTTGGTTGTGGAGGTCTACAATAAGGCCGGGTGGGAGATTCGGGCCGGTGATAATGATTCCGAGGGGAGGGCGCGGAAGAGTAAGTTCAAGTTCCAATTGTTGGTGTGGGCTTTCCTGGTCAGGGTGGGTGATGCTAATGTTGTGTGTCCTTGTGGGATAGAGCGTCTGATTGAGCTGCTGCGTGAGTTTCCCTCCGAGGAGCCGACGAGGAAGCGCTATATTCAGGAGATGATTGGGTGGAGTGGACGGTATGGGCCTTTGGAGCGGGGGGATCCTGAGTTGCATCATGCGGCTGGCTCGGTATATGCGGAAGGTGAGTGATTTAAAATGGTCACTTGGACAGTCTTTTTATGGGCTATTGGGTTCGCCTGTGATGGTTCTAATCGTGATTGCAGACAATGAGCCATACGATGCAGAGAGGCACCTCGTCCTGGGCACATCCGAGTCCGCCGAGACGCTGGCCAAACTCGAGTACGAGTGGTACACGCACGACGAACCACACACGGCCGCTCTGTACGCTTCGCGCGCCGTCTTTCCCTACCTCTTGACCGGCAACATCCGCAGCGCCAACAAAGCCCTCCTTATCTTCACCTCGCGCCTCTCAACCGCGAACCCTGCCCTGGGCGTGCAGGACGTCAGCAGTTCTAGCTCCGACATCCGCCTCTACCCCGCGCTCCCGCTGCTCAATTTCCTTAGCCTGCTGATGCTCACTATTCAGCGGGCTAGTGCCGATCTCTTCAAGCAGTTGACGGCACACTATGCAGCGCAGATCCGGGAGGTGGGTATTTGGGACGATTTCCTGGCGCAGATTGGCGAGCAGTACTTCAGTATCAAGATTCCCCGCCAAGGGAACCCGTTGTTGGATATGATGGGGAGCATGTTGTTTGGCGGTGGTCAGGGCCAGGGTCAGGGCCAGGGTCAGGGCCAGGGTCAGGCTGGTGGCAGACCCACGAAGAAGGTCGAGGCTCCTCCTTCAAACATGGAGCTTGATTAGATGGCGACGGAGGAGTGGAGTTTGCGGCCTGTCCTGCATAGTACTGCATAGCAGTGGACATACCCAATTGACGGTGTAATGACTTGAACAATAGTTTAACAGCGTGTAAATGGAACAAGGTTTAGATCCGCACGTCCCTCTCCGGTTCGAACATCCAATTGTCCTCGTCCAAAGACGCGACCTTTTTGCGCAGGCTCTGGTGGACAATATTCAAAATTTCTGCCGTCACAGGTGAGGTCAGTACATAACATCGCCCCCAGCTTCTGTGAGACCGTCAAAAGGAGAAGACTGCACTCACCATCCGGCTCCCCACTAGACGGACGATTTCGATGACGAATAACCATCTCAACCAGCGCAGCCTCGAACTCTACAAAACAATAAGCATTAGCCCAAATAGCTCCCCCAACCCGGGGTAATTTAAACATACTCTCTTTATCCCGCTCACTCAACTCCGCATCCAGCGTACTCTCCCCACTCTCCTCACCATCCAAATCCCCAAGTTCCTCCCCATTCTCCCCAATCAGTGCAGGCGGCAGCACAGGGATATCCAACTTGTAGCAGCCGTTCTTATCGCGGACCACGATCTCCCTGTTCTCGGGGAGCTTTGCGGGGCGCGGGGGTTCGGTGGGTGCAGGCTTGGTTCGGTGCGAGGGGCGGGTTGAGTGTGTGTTGTTGTTGGGTGCTGGCGGCATGTTGGTGTTGTTGGTTACGTTCATGTTTGCGTTTGTGCCTGGGTTTGCGCTCGTGCCTGGGCCGGTGGTGGCGGGTCGGCGGCTGAGGGTTTGGTTGAAGAGGTTGCGGCGGATGGAGGGGTGAGTTGTGGCCATGGTGGTGTGTGGGGGGTGTGTGAAAAGAAGAGATTAAGCAGGTTATTTGGTCGTGTAGGGGGTGATTTGCGGAGCGGAGCGGAGGTTGGAGGTATCTTGTGATGTTGGAGCACGCGCGGTGGTGGGAAGTGAATGGACGGACTTGACGTGTCGCGTCGAGTCCTGAGTGATAGTTTAGGAGGTAGAGAGGGTTAGAAGTGTTGAATAGACACTGTGTGGGTGGTAAGGATAGGGAAGCGAGTTGTGTGTAGTGGTGAGGAGAGATGATGGACGGGGTAGAGTAGAGTGGCCGCGAACGGAAGCCGAGATGATGATGCTCCGCGACGCGCCCATGTAAAAGTGGCGGCCGAGGTCGAGCTGCGAGTTTACATGCAACTTTGATCTCAGTTGAGGGATTCAATATGAAATTGAGGATTTTTGTTTCAGTAGCTTCTTCTAGTAAGCCATGAAAAGTCTTGTCGATGTAGCGAATTATTTTGCATAGCTTTGAAGATGCAAAGCAAAGCTTGCCTATCGAGGTCGTTTTCTCGAGGTTTTGTTCCACTACAGGAGATCGATCTGGATCAAAAGAGGCGATCAATATTGGCTATCAATTCTATAAAGAACTTTCTTCTCTGATTGTATGCTACTTAGCTATGCAATAGCATGTCAAGGTGTTCATGCTTGGTCCACTCTCGCCTCCATAAAGTTAGTACTTAGTAGTGCTCTTATCCAGCTTATCGCGAACGCGTCCACTTTCGCGTCTTTCATCACCGCTTTCTTCCCCCCACGAAGCTCCAACATCATACATCAACCTAACCACCTCCACCATGGTACAAGCCGAGTCCTCCAAAACTGCCGAGCGCAATGGCCTACGGGCTGTCACAGCTGGTGCCCCCGCAGACTATGAGCTGCCCTGGTCAGTAACCTTTCCCTGGACATTGCAAGGACTGGAGCTGACTTTTTACTTGCGCCAGGGTTGAAAAGTACCGCCCCATCTTCCTCGATGATATTGTCGGTAATACCGAGACGGTCGAACGGCTGAAGATTATTGCCAAGGATGGCAATATGCCTCACGTTATTATCTCGGGCATGCCGGGTATTGGAAAGACGACTTCTATTCTGTGTCTGGCGCGGCAATTACTTGGGGATGCGTATAAGGAGGCTGTTTTGGAGTTGAATGCTAGTGATGAGCGAGGTGAGAATGCTTTGATGAGGGATGAAACTGGAGACATCGTGGGATACAGGGACTGACTGAACTGATCAGGTATCGACGTGGTTCGCAATCGCATCAAGGGTTTCGCCCAGAAAAAGGTTACTCTGCCCCCAGGCAGGCACAAGCTGGTCATCCTGGACGAAGCTGATAGGTAGGACTTGTGGCACACCTCTCTCCGTGGTACCGACTTTGCTCACACCAACTTGTCTAGCATGACTCCCGGTGCTCAACAAGCCCTGCGCCGTACAATGGAAATCTACTCGACAACCACTCGTTTCGCCTTTGCCTGCAACCAATCGAACAAAATTATTGAACCACTCCAATCTCGTTGTGCAATCCTCCGCTACTCCCGCTTGACAGATGCCCAGGTCGTTAAGCGGATTATGCAGATCTGCGAGGCTGAAAAGGTCCAACACTCCGAGGATGGAATTGCGGCCCTGGTCTTCAGTGCCGAGGGTGATATGCGTCAGGCTATCAATAACCTGCAGAGTACCTGGTCGGGCTTTGGATTTGTCAGTGGTGACAATGTCTTCCGTGTCGTGGACAGCCCGCACCCGGTCAAGGTACAGGCCATGATCAAGGCCTGCTGGGAGGGGAAGGTAGATGCGGCGCTGGACATTTTGAATGAGCTCTGGTAAGAACTTTCTCTTCGAAGTTATAACATTGCGACGTGCTTTGAGGGAGTCACCTTTCTAATCTTGGTTATTACAGGACGCTGGGATACTCCTCACATGATATCATTAGCACCATGTTCCGGGTGACCAAGACGATTCCCACGCTCTCGGAGCATTCAAAGTTGGAGTTTATCAAGGAGATTGGATTCACACACATGCGTATTCTGGACGGCGTGCAGTCGCTGCTCCAGCTGAGTGGCTGCGTGGCTAAGCTCTGCAAGATCAACATGAAGCCGGAGCTGTTCCAGCCTCCCAAGGCTTGAGTTGAGCATTGATATTCCGCAGCATATTCCCCACGGCGTTAAGGGCGTTTCAACAAAATTCAATGATGAACGATGTTCTTTTAATCCTTTCCTCTAATTTTTGTTTAGCATAGGGATACTTGGCGACATCATAAGATAGTAAACTGATTCCTGACAACCCTAATCACCATTAACCGCGTTTACTCCCTACCCATTAAGTGTTGTCTACGTTTGTTCAGGATATGCATGGTTTTCGCATAAACTAGAATACTAGATTAGAAGACCTAAGTAGTAGCAAGAGTGTTCGAAAGAGTGCTTGAAAGATGACCAGAAGGAGTGGCAAGAAGAGGTTCTCTGATGCTTCTTCAACATCGGGATACTTGGCAATATCATCACCTAGTCATTCCCCCATCTACTAATCCCTACTGCTCTCCTTTCTCGCTATTCTTGCCTTCTAGATGCCTCTTCCAAACCCGCTCAATCACACTCGCAGCCCCCAAAACCTTCTCCTCCTCAAGTTTCTTCCCAATAATCTGCAAATTCACCGGATACCCATCCACCGCATCCACATCCCACAACCTCCAATTCCACTCATCCAACTCATTTCCGGGCACGTACTCCTCCCCTCTAACCCCATCAACATCCCTTCTTACTCGATCCACCGGAAATGTCAACGCAGTATAATCCAAAAAATTCCAGATCTTCGTATACCCAACCCACCGGAACGTGCGGTGCGGGATCCCAGTATGCGGCATAGCCGGCGCAAGCAGGATATCCACGCCGCGCCCGTTCGGGGCCCGTGTTGCATTCCACTTGTCAAGGTACTTCTTCTGCGCAGCATGTTTCCGCTTGTTGAGCTGCCAGTACTCGTAGACGGAGATGGGTTTACCCCGGTTAACTAGAGCCTGCACGTGGGGTAGATACGGTTCCCCCGCGACGGCGATATCGCGCTTTATATCCTCGCCGCCGTCGACGGTGTAGAAGGCGTCCATTATCTCGATGCAGGAGGCGTGGTCGGTTGTGTCCCAGGGGATGAGTTCGTGGCCGGCGGCGCGTAGGGCGGAGGATAGTTCGTGCAAGGCCCGGGTTATGGGCGGGTGTGGGGTGACGATGCCGTCGGTGAGGATGAGGCCGATTACGAGGGGTTTGGACTGGATGGACTGGTAGGCCAACTCGTTCCAGGGGAGTGGGGTGCAGCGTGGGTCGAGTGTCCAGGGCGAGGCGGTGGTGAGGGTCTTGGTGATGTAGGTTATTGAGGCGAGGTCGCGGGTCATGGGGCCGACGGAGGAAGGGACGTGTTCTTGGCCTTGGGTTGAGACGGGGACGCCTTCGTAGGGAAAGCGGGTGCTCTGTTGGTGTTAGTATTGGCATTGACATCGATCATGGAAGTGCTTACACTTGGTTTCAGGCCGTATAGGCCCGCGAAGCTCTGCGGAATCCGTATACTTCCGCCGATATCTGTGCCGAAGCCGAGGACTGAGCCATGTAGTGCGAGCAATGGGCCTTCGCCTCCTGTTGAGCCGCCAGGCGTAAAGGCAGGATTCCTGGCGTTGGTGGTCAAGCCCCAGAGAGGGTTTTCTGTCTCTGCCCACTAGGCAAGTCAGTGAGGATGGAAAGCGGAATTGGGGTATATGCTTGATAGTCCAGGCCTAGATCTAGAAGCTTGCAAGCAGCAGGGTTCAAGCATACCATGATACTTTGGCATAGATTTGTTTTGGCAATAATAATGGCGCCCATGTCCTTCAGCATCTGCACGAGCACTGCATCCTCGGTGGCAGGTTTGAAAGATCTCCCGACGTATCCCAAGGTTGAGTCAACGCCCTTGATATCGAATTGATCCTTGAGGGTGATGGGAATGCCATGTAGAGGGCCCTTGAGCTTTTGCGTGCTGCTGAACTCCTTATCCAGTACTTTGGCTTTTTGTAGGGCTTCTTCGAATAGGACTTCCGTCAGGCAGTTGGTCTGTTGACAGTCTTAGCTGCTGTTTTTGGCACGGATGAGAGACTTCCTACCAACTGATGTGCTACCACGGCGCTGAAATAAAAAAAGAATCGAATTTAGCCAACTAAATTCAATTGTAGTGACATCTTCATTCGAAACCACACCTTACCGTTTGATATACGCTTGAATGACTTGCTGCGCGGTGAATTCTCCTGTCTCCAACCGTTTCAACAAGCTAATCAGATTGAGATCGGTGATTTTCTGAACGTCAGGCTCATTCTCCAGACGAGTTCGGTAATCCACATGGTCCACTCGGGGCACTCGATGCTCAACGTCGACCAAGTACGGAGCGAGTAGTTTGTCTCTGATTGCTCGTTTTTGGGAGACGATCTGCTCCCATGGCTGTTGGATGGTGCCCATAGCGCTGAATGTTCTAAGTATCTCGATTGTCTTAACCTTGAATGCCCTCACCTTGGTTAGCTTGGTATGGGGTAGAAATCGCAGGGCAGACCGCAGAAACGCCCACTTTATAGGCGATGCACTCGGCCGGAAGGGTACATGGCCGTTATCTACTCATTACTTACTCCAATACACAATTACAATAGTACCGACCTTTATTGCCTTCCACGTTGGGAAACAAAGAGACGCTCTTGCAAATCTTAATAAAATGACAAGCTACTCCCTATAGGACACACCTGTATTTATTATTTTGGTTCCGGTTTCAATGGTCATAACGCTGGAAAACGAGTAGTTGTGAGCAAGGCGTATGGCCATGTAATGTTACCGATTCCAAAGTTGGAGTCATTGTCAACGGGTTGTTCGTTCCCGACTACCCGTCTGTCGCACAATCTTTCCCCACACTTGCCTGAGCATATGTACGTATTTTGAACTCTTGTCATTGTGCCCGTGGAGTGGAGCGGGATTGTAAGGAGTCTAAGGACCTTGGCTCGGCTGCAGTCAGCTTGGGCCGAAAACTTAGCCAACAGTAAAGTTGAAGCCAGTCAGGAATCTGGATTACAGGGTTTTCCCAAAACCAGTACCCCGAGAAAGTACTTGATGCAACACTCAGATTGTTCGCCCTGACTCTAGACGTGCAAGCTACTGAGAAAGATTTACAATTAAATAAGACAGCAATAACAGCAGTGGCTGGCGCTAAGTAGAGTATCCAGATCAGAATAAGATGTCACATGACGGTGGGGCGCTCTCCCCACACGTTCTAACAGCCCAGAGCCTCACGTTGCACAGGTATGGATCACGGCATATCATTTCACGGTTCTACACTATTACCGGTTCTCAGGTTCCGAGGAAAATTGGAGTGCAGAATCACAGACCCTCGAGGGCCCTTCGGACTTGGTTAACTCGGTAGCGTTCTCGCCTTCCAGCCGCCTTCCATCGTCTGCCTCCAATGACCACCCCGTGAGCTCTGGGATTCGGCTACGGGTGCTCTACAACGGACGCTTGTGGGCCATTCTAGCCCAGTTTATTCGGTGGCGTTCTCGCCTGATGGGCGGCTCCTAATGTCTAGCTCCGGAGGCTCTGCAGCAGACGCTAGAAAGGGGCCATTCATCCCTAGCTCAGTCAGCAGTGTTCTCGCCTAACGGCCGGCTCTTAGCGTGTGCCTCTTATAGTCCGGTCCATCTCTGGGATACAGCTACAGGCGCTCTACACCAGATCCTCGAGGGCCACTTGCACCTACGCTGGATTACCTCAGTCGCGTTATCGCCCGACGGCAGGCTCCTAGCACCTGGCTCGGATGATAAGACTATCCGGCTCTGGGATGTAGCGACGGGTGCCTTGCAGCAAATCCTGGCCCCTGGGAGGCCATTCATATTTCATTCAGTCAGTAGTGTTCTCGCGCGATAGCCGACCACTAGCATCTAGCTCTCGTGATACTGTCTGGCTCTGGGACACAGCCACAGGCGCCGCCCAGTAGATTCTAGAAGGCCATTCCAGCGTGGTTCTATCGGTAGCCGTTTCGCCTAACGGCCGGCTACTAGCCACTGCCTCCGATGATACGACAATTCGGCTCTGGGATACAGCCACGGGCTTTCTACAGCATACCCTCAGGGGCCATTCACACGCAGTTGACTCAGCGGCATTCTCGCCCGACGACCAACTACTGGCGTCTGGCTCCAGAGACAAGCCAGTTCAGCTCTGGGATGAGGCCACGGGCTCTCTACAGCAGACCTCAACGGTCACGGGAGTAGTCAGCGATTTGAAATTCGCCGGAGATTGCTCATACCTTGCTGCCAATCTGGAATACCTCAAGGTTCAAACCTCGCGGGACACGAGTCGTTACAGTCCAGCTGGATCGGAGGCCAGCACCTTCCTTGTACAAGGCCAGTGAGTGACTCTTCGAGGCGAAAAGGGCTTATGGCTTCCACCCGAGTATCGACCCAGTTGCTCGGCAGTCAAACCCAATACCCTTGCCATGGGACATGTATCGGGGCGGGTTTCTATCATTGGATTTTGTGCCTAGTACGAGCCAATAACACCTTGGTTGCATAGGCGCCTACTTTATGATCTTTTCTCTGTGCCCTGCTCAATAGACGGAATGGGACAAATCATATTGCTGAGTCCAATGGTTCTACTGTAGTTCGCAGGAGGGGTTTCTACCGGGTTTTCGATTCGATACAGGCGCCACTGTCTATCGCTGGGCTACTCCAATGCGCAATATTCCGGTTAAAAGAGGGGAGCTCGGTTATTATGCACATAGAGTTGGACTAGTTGAGTACTGCTTCTTGCTAGTGTGTACGTAGAGTACCGAGTACCTGGCTATGGGTACTTGCGTCCCAACAAGGTCCTCGAACTGCCCAGTTGCCACATGTCTGTCTGACAAAGACCTAGGGCACACTTCCAAGTGATAACTGGAATAAGAATGACTTTCAGCCTACTCCGTACATATTATGCAGATTCTGCACACATGACCCTTGAAACCCCCCAAACTTTGGGCAGCACACCGTTTTCCATTCCTGGTGACGAAGCGGGGAAGAATGACCCGGTGGATCCTCGCAACCTCCACTCAGCCACAACCTGGACTTGTCCAGTGCCCAGCGCCCAGGCTGCTCCAGCCTCCAGCACGGTCACCAGTCGATTCCCACCCCCCATTCTTCTTCCCCCTCAAAAGCTCCGAGTCCAAATCTTAGCAGAGCAGAGATTGTCATCTCCGTAGCTTGATGGAGTGGAGGCGCCATGGATTCTACCAGCTCAGGGTCGAGTCCGACCGGCGCCGTCCGCACGCGCAACAAGTCCGCAGGCTCGATCGCCAAGCGAGCTTGCGACCAATGCAAGTTCCGCAAGATCAAGGTATGTCTGGAACCCGGAAAAAAGCAACCCCCACGACAGCCCCTTCCGATGCTCGCGTCGCCTCCGCGCTAGGGGGAAATTGAAGCACTAATAGTCTCCTATAGTGCAGCCTATCGCAGCCCTGCAAGGCTTGTCAATCGATGGGCTTTGACTGCACATTCCTTCAGCCGCAGAAGAAACGCGGGCCGACGGGACAGTAAGTCGACCTCCGAATCGCGCCATGCGCCACGCGTCATCAGAATAGTTCGCTAATCTCAAGCTTGTCATAAAGTCGCGTCTCGCAAATTCGCCAGCAACAAACGAATATCATCTCTCGCACTCCGCAGGAAACCCCCATCGCCAAGCAGGAACCCTTCCGGTATCATGGCCCTACCTCTGGTGTCGAACCGGGCCAGCCCGTCTCGATGCCTGGAGCATCGTGGGCTCCCGCGCAAGGCCAAGTGACCATGTCACTGGAGGGACCGGCTGGCCTTGCAGCCTCCGGTCCCGCACCAGGTATCGTAGACGCCTGGGCGGGCGAGACTACATCGCTCGACTCTCAAGGCACCAGCGTGGGCTGGAACGAACGCCCGGATGTGGAATATTGGCTGCCGGATCACTTGGGAGGGCAGGTCCCCGTCTTTGAATTCCCCGGTAGCAACATCTACCTCAAACCCTCCCTCCCGTCCATCATTCAGCCAGTGACGGATGTATCGGCCATCAATCTGACCCCGACAGAGCCACAGGGGATGCCATATTCCCCGGCCGTGGGGTCAATACCGTCCTCGGAAAGTCAGGAAGTGGAGGGATTCTGGCCTGAATCCATCAACGAGGCAAATATGATCCCCTGGCTTGACGTCTACTTCGACCGGCTCCATCCCACTGTTCCGGTATTGAGTCGGTCTTCCTTGTACACGCGGATGATGTGTCAGGAGCATCGCAAGAACACCCAGTTCGGGGCGATGCTGCTATCATTGTGTGCATTCTCCCTAACGCAACCTATTGAGATTAATGAGCGTGCGACGACATCTTCTCGGGCCACCCAGGCCCGTTTGATGATGCATGAAGCGACCAAGATGCGGAGTTGTTCTGATTTTGGTGAACACCCGACCATCGAGGCGGTTTTGACTAGTTTCTTCCTTTTTGGCTGCTTATTTGGAAGCAACCAACATAATGCCGCCTGGTTGCGGCTGCGAGAAGCCTTGGATCTTGCTTCGACGTTGGGTCTCAACGATCCGGAGTCGTACCGGGACTTGCCCGGCGACGAGAAAGGCCAGCGATTGCGAACATACTTAGTTCTATCAATCACGGAGAGGTAGTTATCCGACATCAATCGCTTGCATCAATCGCTTGCCAAATCTTTCATCTTGCACATCCTAACATCTCTACAGAGCTTATGCATTGCAACGCCTCCACCCCGTCACATTCTCCGGCAAGCCCGGATTCAGCATGCGCTCCGTCCACGACTTCCTCCACAACGCCACACACAGCCTCGTCTCCGGCATCATCGTGCACAACGAAAAAGATGCCGAAGGCATGATGGGTCTAGCCCGGCTAATGGAGCTCTTCGACGCCATCGACGAAGACTTTATCCACTGCTGGAACCGGCGCTGCGACCTCCGTAACGGCTACTGCCAACGGTTCACCGATACCAAAGCTCTATCCATGTTCGATAGTCTCTTGCAAGTTAGTCAAGCGGAGCGGTACAAGGGCTACGACTGGTTCGAGCGAGCCAAGGTCGACGGCAACGATAACAATGCGCTTCTTGCTATGGGGCTGCGCGAGACGCAGGCCGCGGACGTCTTTATTACGCAGAAATGGGTGCAGAATCGAGTTTGGCTTCTGTGTTTGAACCATGGTCTTTTGAGGACGCAGTCTGATCGGCCGGAGTTGACGTTTGGGTTTGCGGTGTCGATTGCCGAATCGACTATTCAGTTGTGTCGCTCGCTGCGGTTGAGTTCGATGGAGGCTCACGGGATTGGATTTGTATGTTTCCCTTCCATTCTATACCCTATAACCCCTCAATGTTCTCCGAGGCGTTCCTTGATGCCCTAGTCATATCTCGCTTGATTACCCTCTGGCTAATTCCACCTCAGACGGAGAAATTATACGATATCGCCGTCGGCGCCACCGATATCCTCTGCAACATCAACCCACCCTTCGGCACGGGAATCACCCCGCTAGGCAACTTCTCCGATACTCTAGCCACAACCTCTACGCCGCAGGCCATGGCAGAAGACTTTTTGTTGCTGATGAGCGCTTTCCGCGGTGGAAATCATCCCTTCGTGGAGAAGTATAAGGATCATTTGCGTGGGTTGCAGATTCCTGGGAGCTGGAGTCAAGGACAGGGACCGTAACGAATGGATGATCTGACTACCTTGGGTTGAGGGCATCTTCGCCCATTTTTGTTACTTGTGTATTTGATTATGTGGGATTTTTGTTTCTGTCTCGTCTGGGGTTATGGCGTGGAGTGTATCAATAGACGGTGTGGGATTGGGATTCGGTGTATATTTATGTTGTGTACCAGGCTTTTTTTTTCTGATTCGCGTTGGCTAAACCTTCCATTCTATCTCCATAAGGCTGCTACTCTGATCTTGACTCTAGCTAAACTGTAGAACTGTGGCTCTATATTCTAAGGCTGAACCATCGACATAATATCAAAACGATCTCATCGTCTAAAAGGAAAGATGAAACCAGAGATGATCATCTTCCTCTCATCCATCAAACCTCCACCTACCGCTGACACTCAACAAGCCCATCCCAAACCTCCGCCCCAACAAGCACCGCCGGCACCAACTCATCCAGACACCCTGTCCCATTCAACTCTTCAGACCTCGTGGCTGTCTCCGCAAAAAACCTCACCCCGAAACACCTCGCCGATGAACGTGGATGATAAACACGCGTAGAGAGAACAGTTCGCCCATTCACGAAGACTTCTAGCACGGAGTTGTCGAGGAAGGCGTGGATTTGGAGGGTTTCTTCTGCCGGATTGTTTGTGTCATCCAAGGTGGTGAAGAGGGTGTGTGGGGCGGATTCGTAGCCGTGGTTTATAGCGGTCATTACGTTCGGATCTTTTTGTTTGGGTGTGTCTTCTGGTTGTAGTTGTGGTTGGGGTCGGTGAATGGTGAAGGTTTCTGTTGGGGGGATCCAGGATAGGGTTGTTGTTTGGGCGAAGTCTGGACTTCATGTGTTAGTTCTCATTGGAAGATGCAGAGATTGGTATAAAAGGGAAGGCATGACGTACCGGGTGTATGTGCGATTTGAACCCCGACACGTTCGCAGGATTCATGGACAGCGAATTCGGCCTCGAGTTCCCAGCGGTTCGTAACCAGGGGAAGAGTCTCGCGTGAGATGTTCCGAAGAGCAGCTGGTAGATATGAGGAAGGGAACTGTCTCTTTTCAGCTCCCTTTCGGAGCAGGGAGAGTCGGGCATCGGGCTTGATTCCAAGTGTGTGAATCGTGTACGTATCCGGCCTGGAAGAGTCGGGTATGGCCTCGACAGAAGTAATACTTTCCAGCTGCGAGCTACGCGCTTTCACGACATCACTCAATGTCATTAGCTGAACTACCCGCGGCAGAGAAATCATCCCACTCCAACCCTGTCGATGACGAGGTCCATCGGGGAGATCCTCCTCGGTGATCCAGCCATACACGATTCGCTGGGCCGTAAGCGGGTCCCAGAAGGAATTCGCGGCGTACAAGCATCCATGATCGAAGTATCCCGCAAATGCATATTCAGCAAGAACATCATCTCTGGTCTTTTCGGGGGCTCGTGATTTCACGCACATCCACAGCTGAGCTCGGGCCTGTCGTTTGTGTCGTGCCGAGCCCAGGGTTGTCCAGAGGGAGTTTTCACCGCGTAGACATCCTTCAGCACCCATGATTGCAAAGTCCCGCGAAACGCCGGCGTTGTTGGACAGGGTCATTAGATTGCCAACTTCCCAGTTAACGCCAAAGTCTCCTGACCATCGCGAGGGATGGAAGTTCAGACCGACGTCGACTAGAAGGCCGGTGTATCTCCATGATCGGAGGTCTGTTGGGTTGACGGTGTACACGAAGATTGCTGGGGCTTTGTCGACGATACCACCAGCCACGATGCCGTGTAGAGGCTTGCTGAGATTGTGAATGCTATCTTGCTGCTCCTCTGGCCAGGTCGTGAGATGGGGATCTCGCCAGCCCGTCACTAACACGTCCTCAGGGGGACCCGTGAGTATCGGGTTACAGCTCTGCCGCTCCCACGTCTTCCCACCATTATTGGAGACAGCCAGACTCACAGACTCACAGCCGGCAATGTAAGGCAGGGTATAATGGAGTGGCAGATGCCGGACAGACGTGTACAATGCCGTCAACGCACCAGGATTCCCATGCATATCTGTGGCTTGCAAACATCCCGTGAAAACTCCACAGCGATCGTACTCAGTCGAGGGCGTCAGAGCCGGCGTAGGAGATACCTTCCACGAAACGAGGTCGGTAGAAGTCGCATGGCCCCAGGACATATTGCCCCAGTCGTTACCGTGGGGGTTCCATTGGAAGAAGATGTGGTAGTGGCCCGTGGCGGGATCATAACCCAGTCCACAGGGATCGTTCATCCAGCCCTTGGGGGCAGTGAGGTGGAAAGATGGTTTTGAAGTAGTTTGTGTTATCGTTAATTCGTCCTCGGGGGTTGCTTGTGCGGTTTGGATGTGCTTTTCTCGAAGATCTTGCTCGGAGATATCCGGCGAGCTAAGTAGAACAGACATGTTCTTATCTGGTGATAGGTCAGGTCAAAGAGACTGTAGACCAGGGACAATGATAAGGATTCTCAATGACAGGAGTGGATATCATCCCTTCAGTGCCAGTGGGAGCGACTCGTAATGCAGTGCCGCGGAGAGAATCTTGGTGTTGCTGTGATATCCAATTCTTGCCGCAACAACGGTATCGAGCATATCTCAGCTGCTCCACTGAGATGACAGGGGTTTCTGATCTGATATAAGTCCAGACCACCAGGTCCACGATGACTTGGGCGGAGGTTTCTCCGATCAAAATCGGGACAGTGGAGGCTGGAGGCTGGGCGCTGTCACCGTGCGGGAAATTGTCGGGGATTCTCGGTTGCACAGCGACGAGAGCAGCGGCGCGGGCCAGACCTGATCGACAGTGAGATTCATTTGCGACCTCCTGTTTCACAAGACAATCCATTTGAAGATCTTTTAAAGCACGAGAGACCCAATTGTCACGCAATATAGTGCATTCACCTCGACATGCGCTCGACTGGGAAACCTCGGAGAAACCAACCCTGACTAAACGGCCGAACATGCAAAAAGTCTGGGGAAGAAGATGGGCCCATCATGATGGTCATCGCCCAGCTTCTCTATGGGGAAATCCACCTGTGTTCCTGGCGAGGCCTGAGGAGGACTGAGCTGAGCTCGTCCAGCGTATAAACCCCGCCATGTCGGCGGAGTCTCTTCTTTCTTTTCGCACGCTGCCATCGCGCTGGGCGGGATCACTTCGTGCGATGTTCGCGACAGCAATGGCCAACAAGGATGCACATGGCTCTGCAGAAGTCGAGCATGTGGATCACCCAAGTCGAGAGAAAGGCGCTGTGAATGCGCGCCTGGTCTTTGCGTGTATCACATTTTGTGCGGCGTCGTTCATATTTGGATATGACGACAAGCTCATCTCGCCGGTCGCCGCGTTACCTGGCTTTGTGAGTGTACCAGCTCATTTTAAAACGAAACAATCTAAACTGACGAGGATCTTCAGGTGGACAAATTCCAAGGACCAAATCCAGCCACAGGCCGATTGATCCTCACAGCGCGCAATCAGAATCTGGTCTTTTCGCTGCCGCTGGTAGGCGCTGTTCTTGGAGGTCTGGTAGCCTCGCCACTGAACTTTCATTTCGGTCGCAAGTGGCCTCTGATCGCAGCATATCTTCTTTCCATTGGCGGCGGATTGCTGCAAGTGTTTGCGCCGAATTTGGGTGCTTTTGTGGGTGGTCGGTCTATTAATGGGGTTGCCATGGGCATTGCAATGGCGACGGCTCCTCTTTATCTGTCAGAGGTGAGAGACATACACTATATACAGAGATCTCTGTAATAGAAACTCGATGATCTAGAATACTGATCAAAGAGTATACAGGTCGTCCCCGCTTCAATGCGAGGCCGCAGCGTCAGCTCCATCAACATCCTCAACCTCACAGCCGGCGTGGTCAGCACCGTCATCGTATGGGGTACCCAAAAACTCGGGGGTCACTTATCCTACCAAATCCCCCTGGCCGTACAATCCGCCGTCCCCGTAATCTTAATCTGCATCACGATCGCTCTCCCCGAAAGCCCCGAATGGCTCGTGTCAAAAGGCAACATCCCCCAGGCCCGACACAACCTCCGCAAACTGCGCGGCTTCAGCGACTCACAAGTCGAAGCCGAACTTCACCTAATAACCGTCTGCGAGAAACAAACCCGCGAAATGCATGCACAAGTCAAATTCTGGCACATCTTCCAGCGACAACATCTCCGGCGCACGCTCGTCGGTGGCTCCTTCTACTCGCTCAACCAAATCTCCGGCATCATCCTCTCAACAACGTATACCACAGTCTTCCTCACAGAACTAGGCATCGGCAACGCCTTCTCCCTAACAATCATCGCATCCTGCTGTACGCTAGCCGGCACAATCGCGGCGCCCCTCGTCCTCGACCGCGCGGGCCGTCGCCCAACCGCCCTAACTGGAATGACCCTCCTCTTCGCCATCGACTTGACAGCTGGCATTCTGGCCTTCTACACACAAAACCCCCACGCAACCCTCGCCATCGCCGCGCTATCCTTCATCTTCAATTTCTTCTGGGCCTCGTCATTCTACTCCCTCTCCGCGCTGATGCCGTCCGAAATCGCTACCCCCAAACTCCGCCACCATACTGTGTCATATACCATTGCGTGCCAGGAGGTCACCGCCGTGATTACCACGCTGGTCGTGCCGCGGTTGACCTCTGCGGATGCGGTGGGGCTGGGCGCAAAGACGTATCTTGTTTTTGCGGGGTGTATGGCTGGGATTCTTGTTTTTGTGGTTGTGTATTTGCCGGAGACGAAGGGGAGGACTTTTGCTGAGATTGATGAGATGTATGCGGCGGGAATTCCGGCCTGGAAGTGGCGGTCTTATCGGACGCGTGAGGTGAGGATTGGGGAAGGGAGGGTTGAGCCCGGTAAGACGTAGCTTGTATCATCTTGTACATTAACTTGTTCCTTTGGACATTAGATGGAACGGGTCGTATAGTTATAGATAGGTGATTACTAAATTGACCCCCCCTCTGTATATTCCGAACCCCCTCCTGCCTGAAATCCCCTAGTATCCTCTTCCAACTACTCTTTCCACTGCTCTTTCCACTGCTCTTTCGAATACTCCTTCGAATACTCCTTCGAATACTCCTTCGAATACTCCTTCGAATACTCCTTCGAATACTCCTTCGAATACTCCTTCGAATACTCCTTCGAATACTCCTTCGAATACTCCTTCGAATACTTTTTCGAATACTACTCTAAATCTCCTACTACTTTAGTTTTTATAGTTTAGTATTAGGTCTTCTTTACGTATAAAGGCTATATATCCTTAAATGATATAGATATCACGAAAAAGTAGACGGGTAAACGCGGTGAAGGGTAACTAGGGCCATTAGGAATTAGGTTTACTATCTTATATTATCGATTATTTCTATCTTGATGCCTGATTTCCTGAAATGCAGGCATTGAAAGGTATCTTTAGGCATTTCTAGGCAGGACGGGGGTCAAAATATGCAGGAGGGGGGGGGGGGTCAATTTAGTAATCCCCTATAGATAGGATATTGCTAAATCCTCCGCCTCCCCCCTTTTTACATATTTTGATCACCCTCCTTCCTCAGAATGCCTAAATATGCCTTTAAATAGCTGAATTCTAGGAGCTCACCTAGGCATCTAAGACAGAAATACGTCATAACTTAGGATAGTAAAACATTCCTGATAGCTCTATTTACCACCGCGTCTACTCCCCTCCATGCCGGCCGACCAACACTTTAAGATTCGATATTACGACCGTCAAGTATAGAGTACAATTCCTAATTAAATCTTTAAAAATGCGTACCACTTTTACTAATTTGAAATAAGTTACTATATTATGAAAAGGCTAGTATCTATAAAAACATACAGTATCTTTTTGCATTCGGTATTATTTTTTGACCTAGAATACCATTTCTCACAAGATACTATATTCTAGGCAGCCGGATCCGCAAAATCCCATTATTAATGCTTCATCACGGAACTATGTTGGTTGCACCCTGGGTCATTTTAAGGCTCAGAAGGCTTTCCAAACGATATTCCCGAAAATAGACGATGATTAATCTAGTTATAGAGTGCTTATGACATATCTCACACAGAATAGAGACGGCCTTTCAAATTATCCAGGTTCAAAATAGCTTATAGTAACGCTTTTCGGCGAGATACCAGTCGGGGCTCTGCGAGAGAAGCATTCCTGCCGACTCAGACCAAGTTCCTGGGGCTGAGAAATTGAGAATTATCCTTTCTAAGGCCGTATCTCCTCGGCCGTCTATCTGATGTATACCTTCTGGGAAACGGGGTGCTAAGAGGCGGAACATCTCCGGGTTGCAGATTATTGAAGCTAGATGCAGAACATTCTCGCCGCAGGAGTTGTAATATCGGAAAAGTGCTTTAATGTTGCTCTCTATGACGAGGTATTCCACTACGGTAACGTGATTTCCTAAACTAGCCTCCCTAATAGATTGATGTATCGGTTTAAATACCGTCTATTCTATCCGCGATCCGCGAAGTAATTCACTTCTAAGCTCCTTGTTATGTCGGGTGTTATTCATTAAGCGCTAGATAATTAGTATATAGCCTGTACTGGTAGCTATATATAGAAGTTTATTTCCCTACCGTCCTTATATTATTCTGTCTGATACGACGTCGATAAGAGCGAACACCTTATCCTAGTTATGGTATTTGGTAGGAGAATCCTGCTATATTTTAATGATTCGTCGAAAAAATTCGAGACTCTGTAGCTGGTAGCCGACTTTCGTATCGAAGAAGAGTAGCCGGAGTCTTGAAATGTCTCCCTATTAGAGAATTTAGTTAGCTGCTCCTATCGCTGGATCTAGAAGGTAGATATCCTTTGCGAAGTCTGAGCTCCTTAATATATCACGTAGTATAGGTATCGAGCCGTAGAGTGAAGTGACACTGTATGGTATAATAGATTGGTAAGCGAGCCCCCGGTGAGGAGGGCCATGGCTGCTTTTAAATTGACTGGTTAATTTCGTGGCTCTCTTTAACAGTTTTCTTTACCTCTGTTCCTTGGTTTTCTTAAGGGAGTTTCTTACTATTACGGTATCTTCCTGCGAAGCTTATCGTCGGAACGCGGGCGGTATATGGTTACGCGGAAACCGGAGATACTAGTCATCTCCCACTTAGATTAGGTATAGATTTAAGCCTATCGAAATTGCTATTAAGGGGCCTAATACACACTTAGACCTGTTTAATTCCTTCTATATTTCCTTCTGGTACCGGCGGGCCTACTAGGGATTAGTGACTTTTCGATGGGGACTCTACGGCGAATGAACGCCGCTTCGCTATTGAACATCCGCGTGCCATGCCATATCCACAATTCTCTGTGGTTCGTACAATCTATCTGGGCTGTAAAAGGGTGCCAATGGGGACTAACTGGAATGTTTTCACATTTAGGTGACTAGAGCCCTAAGCCGTCGACGTCTGTCAATACCGCTCAATATGGGTCTTTCTGGACGGTTTGGGAGCTCTCACAGTGCACCTGCGTGGATTCTGGTTACACCATTGCATATGCTCTGCGCAGCCAGCTGCGCTTCCCAACACCACCGGTGATACGTTCTATATCAACGGTGTCCGTCGTCGCGAAGATTTCGTTGAATCGTTGTAGAGGTGACTAGAGTTTATGCGACAACGCACGTGGTGACTGCAAACTTGACTTGCTATGTCTATACCGCTATTGAATACTCGTGTCGCTAATTTCTTTACTAATGGCTCTCATTAATCAAACATTCTCCTAGCTTTTGAAGGCATGCCGGACAGTCTGCAGAACGGCAGAGCAATTGTCACCGGGAGCGGCGCCCTCAGATGCTCAAGCACACCACGAAGCCTCATCAACCGCCATATGTGCAGGTTTTATTCGCGACGTTCTATTACAGCCGTTCCGGCATATTTCCATGGTCAGGGTACAGATCACAAATATGTTCAGGAGAATATTGGATTTGTTACGTCTGGACATCAAGAAGCCGAAAATCATGTCAGACGAGATCTTGCATGTCTCTCTAGAGCACCGGATCTCTAAAAGCCATAAATTCAGAATTCTGAGGCGCTTTGTAGCCCTCATTTCCATTTAAGTTGCGAAGGAAGCGGCCAGGAATGTGAGAATTAGTGTAACTTGGAGTTTTTGTGTTGGGGGGGGGGGCGGGCGGGGCGGAATCGATGACGAAAGTAGTACCGCAGGTAGAACCACTTAAGCCTTGGCAACTCCCTCCCAAGCAGGACCATCCAAATACGAACTCCATGCATGCTTGGCAAGAACAATCTCCGCACGCAAATTACGACTGCTGCTTTCCTCTGACCGCCAACCTTGCTTTCATTTGTTTGGTTTGGTATTCTGTCTTACTTGGCGACCATACACTACCATGGTAGTGTTGATTGCACTACAGTAACAGCGCGGAAAACCGTGTTCTCAGGACCCAGAACCGCTACTTTATGCTCAATACTGATTGACCCTCTTGTGTGGTCGCAACGTATGCAGTTTACATTGTCCAGCAATCATCACTCCAATTTCCAATATTGGGCGAAACTCGAAAGTTGCAAGGCTAAAAACAAGGCCCAGACTGAGCACGCATCGATCAAGAAGTTCTGAACCTCTTGTCTCTTATATCTGTGCGGAGGGCGATGGGTGAAAGGGATCCCGGATAGGGTAGCGGGGTTCGCTTACTGGGCACCGGCACCCCGCTCCTGTTACTGCAGGCTATACGCCAAGGATTGCCAAGCCTTGGGGACCGGGAGCGGGATTTGCCACCCATTATGATGCTTTCTTTCTCGCTGGCTAATCTCATTGATCCAGCCAGCATGCGATAAATCTGGCCGGCATTTTCATTACCACTGAAAAACATGGACACCACTTGGCCAATCCCCCCCGGCCAACCAATAAATTTGTTCGTAATCCTGGGCCTGGGTCATGGTTCCAGGTTGACCCGTAACCCCGATTATCTATGGCGCCCCTCAGTAAAAAAAAAACAGGTCATCGCGAAGGTCAACAGACCATAACGCCATGCGGAAGTCCCAGTGTGATCGGGGGAACAAAACGAGGCGGTAAAATCCGATAGAGCAGTCCTTGGCGGAAAAGTTTCAATATCTTTGGCCCGATTGCAGTCATTGGATCCATCTCTGCCATCAGGTTTCGGCTCAAAGTCATGGCACCAAGCCAAGTTCTTGCCTTATCCGACAACGGCCTCTGGCTTTGGCGGCGATCTATTTACCGTGCTGGTGCGCCAAGACTAACCTGTGGAGCGTATATAACCGACGCATTTACCCCCTCTGCTTCCAGCCCAGAGCCATTGTATGTTCAACTTCTGACAAGTGATTGTTCCAAAAAAGACCTATGCTTCAAATAAGTGCGATTATATACACATCCGAGCACTATCTCCAATGCCGAAGCACAACATCCGCCCTGAATTCGGGTCGGGCGGCAGCCCACTTGGTCGTCCGGCTCACTCGCTAACTTGCGAAGCCGTGGTCAAGGAACTCAACACCGGGTTGGATGAGGGTCTCACCCCTGACGAAGCTAGTCGTCGTCTCCTGGAATACGGTCCGAATAAACTTGACGAAGGCGAAGGCGTGTCGATAATCAAGATTCTCATCCGTCAGGTGGCTAACGCAATGATGCTAGTAAGAAACCTCCTCTCCTTTACGAGATAGATGCCTGGAATTCCCTGAAATCTTTCCGAACCGGATCCTAATTTACTACTACAGGTGCTGATCCTGGCCATGGCGGTCAGTTTCGGAATCCAGTCGTGGATCGAGGGTGGAGTGATCTGCGCTGTCATCGTCTTGAATATTGTTGTTGGATTTTTCCAAGAGTACGCCGCAGAAAAAACTATGGAGTCGTTACATTCACTATCATCGCCGACGGGAACTGTCTCGAGAGGTGGACAAACGTTCTCGGTACCGTCGTCGGAGATCGTACCCGGTGACATGGTCGAGTTGAGGACAGGGGATGTCGTTCCAGCGGATATCCGGTGAGTCTGTTGTAACGATCCATCGGCGCTCTTAGGATAGCTGAGCGATTTATGGCTCTTTACTGAAAATGTTAGGCTGGTTGAGGCTGTTAATTTCGAAACCGACGAGGCTCTCCTGACCGGCGAGTCACTTCCCGTCCAGAAGGAGTGCGACTCGATCTTCAAAGAGGATACCGGTCCTGGAGATCGTCTCAATATCGCTTTTAGCTCGAGTACCGTCACTCGTGGTCGTGGCCGTGGTGTCGTCATCAGTACCGGCATGTTCACAGAAATCGGTTCCATTGCCCTTGCATTGAGATCCAGCGATAGCAAGCGTCGTCCCGTTAAGCGTGGTCCTAGTGGCGAGGTCAAAAAACGATGGTTTGTTCAGGCCTGGACTCTTACTGGGACGGATGCCGTTGGACGTTTCCTTGGTGTTAATGTTGGAACACCCTTACAAAAGAAGCTGTCAAAGCTGGCCTGCTTACTATTTGGAGTTGCTATTGTCTTTGCGATCGTTTGTATGGCTGCAAACCTCTTCAGCAGCAATACCGAAGTCATCATGTATGCTGTTGCAACTGGTATTAGCATGATTCCAGCGTGCCTAGTGGTCGTACTTACCATCACTATGGCAGTTGGTACTAAGCGCATGGTCCAGCGGAATGTAATTGTTCGCAAATTAGACTCGTTGGAAGCGCTCGGCGCCGTCACAGATATCTGCTCGGACAAGACCGGTACTTTGACTCAGGGCAAGATGGTGGTGAAAAAGGCATGGATCCCGTCTCGAGGGACCTACTCCGTGGGCACGTCTAACGAGCCTTTCAATCCCACCGTTGGAGACGTCACCTTCACAACTTTACCTCCTGTGCAATTTGATGATGAGAAGGAAGGTTCTGCTACGGAAAACCCAGAAAGTTTAGTTTCAGAGAATCGCCAGCTTGAGGACTTTCTGGATGTCGCCTCTATGGCTAATTTGTCTCATGTGTACAAATCTGAAGCCGGCGAATGGAACGCTCGAGGTGAACCCACCGAAATTGCCATTCAAGTCTTTGCGTCGAGATTCAACTGGAACCGCGACCGCTGGACTAAAGGCCATGGAGCAGTGTGGCACCAGAAGGCTGAGTTTCCATTTGACTCGACCGTCAAGAAAATGTCCGTGATATTCAACAAGGTCACTGCAGAAGGTAACCGCACAATGGTGTTTACTAAAGGTGCTGTCGAGCGTGTCACCGATTCATGCACGTCGGTAATTTGGGACCATAATTCATCTACCCCTGTGCCAATGACCGACGATCATCGCGACAAGATTCTTCAAAACATGGAGGAACTCGCTAAGATGGGGCTTCGGGTGTTGGCTCTGGCTCATCGACCATATACTGAGCAAGCGCAGCTGCTTGAAGGTTCAGACCTGGAACGTGAAGATGTAGAGAACGATCTTTGCTTCCTAGGTTTGATTGGCTTATATGATCCGCCGCGTCCTGAAACAGCGGGCTCGATACAGGCCTGCTATCGAGCCGGTATTACTGTCCACATGGTTACTGGAGATCACCCAGGCACGGCCACAGCGATTGCACAACAAGTGGGAATCCTTCCTGCGGATTTCAGTACTGTGGCTGCTGATGTCGCGAACGCCATGGTCATGACTGCTAGTCAATTCGACAAACTCACCGATGAGCAAGTAGATGCGCTTCCGACTCTACCTTTGGTTATTGCACGCTGTGCTCCGCAGACCAAGGTTCGCATGATCGACGCCCTTCATCGTCGCGGTCGCTTTGCGGCGATGACAGGAGACGGGGTGAATGATTCTCCGTCGCTCAAGCATGCAGATGTTGGTATCGCTATGGGACAAGCAGGCTCGGATGTGGCCAAAGACGCCTCTGACATTATCCTCACGGATGACAACTTTGCCTCAATCCTGAATGCGGTCGAAGAAGGCCGTCGTATCTTTGATAATATTCAGAAGTTCGTGCTTCATCTATTATCCGAGAACATCGCCCAGGCTTGTACCTTGCTCATTGGGTTGGCTTTCAAAGACGCTGATAACCAATCCGTTTTCCCTCTATCACCCGTGGAAATTCTCTGGGTTATCATGATTACATCGGGCATGCCTGACATGGGTCTTGGAATGGAGGTAGCCGCCCCGGACATCATGGATCGTCCTCCCCAAAGTAAGCAAGGAATATTCACCTGGGAGGTGATTGTGGACATTCTGGTATATGGAGTCTGGACCGCGGCACTCTGCCTCGCAGCATTCTCCATCCGCATGTGGGGATTCGGCGACGGCAATCTCGCGCGCGGCTGCAACCAGGCGTGGTCGGAAGAGATCAGGGACTGTGAACTGGTCTTCCGGGCACGAGCCACCACATTCGTTTGTTTGACTTGGTTTGCGCTATTCCTGGCCTGGGAAATGGTCAATTTGCGTCGGTCATTTTTCCGCATGCAGCCAAAATCCACAAACTACTTTACTCAGTGGATGTACGATGTCTGGCGGAACAAGTTCCTTTTCTGGTCTATCATGGCGGGGTGGATTACCATGTTTCCCATCCTCTACATCCCGGTGCTGAACGACGTCGTTTTCAAACACAAGCCCATCACATGGGAATGGGGCATCGTCGCAGTCGAGGCCGTGCTGTTCTTCATGGGAGTTGAAGCCTGGAAATGGGCCAAGCGAATTTTCTATCGTCGTGAAGCCAGAAAGCGTCCGATTTCGAGTCCGTTGCGAAACCTGCCGGAGCAACCTTAACTAATGTGTTTCCTGTCCCGACATTACGTGGGGTCAGGGCCAAGCCATCGTTTGTTTATGGAGCACACTCCATAAACAAGCACACATCACGAGAACAGATTGACAAGGCGCTGCAGCCTTGACGTGCTCAGGATGTGAGGGTGTAGGCCAATATACTTCTGCAAAGACCTTGACAACGGGGCCCGTCTAGGGGGGAACGGGATGGCCTCCTCTGGCCACTCATACCAAATCAGGGGCAGACCAGTGGCACAGCCATTGATAGAGAGAGAACCCTCGGGCAAAGATGGGCAAGAATGTATGTATGGCGGAACTGGGGACTCAGAGTGGTGAATTGGGAGTCATGATACTGTAGAGAGGGGCTCATCAATTGAATGATCGATCAAGGGGTTTTCGTGTTAATTAAGCGGCTTGCCGCGCTCATTGAACACTTATGTGCGGTACAGCCATTGCTTAATCCTGAGCTGTAATTCCGCAAAGACAAGGGGGGCAGATTATATGAAGTGATAGGATTGACCTGAATCGACAATAGCGAGAAATCACTTACATTAAAATATTGTAGAAAAAGGTATATTTGTTGCCAAGCGCGAAAATATACTTTCTATAGAAAATCAAGGACCAGTCCAGTACTCAAGATCCACATCCCTATGCACTGATAGCCTCATAGTCCTTCGAAGCTGCCAAATTATCGCCAGCCTCGGAAAAGCCGCCATTCACTATCAACTCACCCACGTACCAGTGGGCAAAGGTCGAACTTGTAGCCAGGACATGGTGACCGAGCGCTCCACAGAAGCAAGCTCGCTGTCAGATACGCTCATAGGCGCTTGGTACGTCATGCCGAGCTTAAAGCCTGTTGGAAGCCACTCGAGCATGTTGAAAGAGCCTTTGGCTTTGCTACCAGCTGGCTACAGCCTGGGTGCAGTTGTGGGGCATGAGGCCACCGCGGTCAAGCAGAGTAATAGCCAAGTACTTACCATTGTGGGTTGCAGACGACTATCTGGTTTAGGGGCTCGAAGGCTGGCGAAAAATTAGTAAGAAATAGTATTAGAATAAATGAAAGCAGGTACGCTGAAAGGTTAACTCCTCGTCCTTGAAGTTCTCGTGACTGCTGTAGATGCTGGATATGACAGGGGCATACGAAATACGTGGATAAAGAGTTCGCGGAAATGACACAATATTTATCTAAAAATCATTCAACTCCATCTACCCTTCTTGCGCCAGACTTGAACATCGGACTGTGATGGTAGGTTCAATGCGGTGATGGTATTGGGGCTGTTGCGTATGGCAAGAGCGTCCCGTCGTTCACCTGGCGTTCCGCATGCAGGCGACGAACCTCTTTAGTAGCAGCACGCATAGCCTTAGCTCTCTTGACTACCGAAGTTGATGGTGGATCTATTTCGGTTATTCTCGGGTATGCGCTAAAGATAAGCAACGTTAGAATGATTCTATCCGGTCCAGCTGAGTCGTTGACAGCTTTCACAGCTATTTGTAGAATAATCTCCCTATCGATGTTCTCGTCCTTGAGCTCTTCCCTAAGAATATCATAGGCCCTACGTATTAGTGTATAGTATCTTTCCACTTTCCCTACGCTATTATAAGCCTCTACGGGAACTCCTTGACCTTGATCGATATTAAAGATGTAAGCTGCTTGAATTCTGTAGATATAAAGTTCTTCCCTATAACGTAGTCTAGTGTTCCCTAGTAGGTATCGATCTAGCATACACGAAGTGTGTCCTAAGCATTACGTATAGATATACCTTTTAGAAATCTCGTAATACTAAGTAATATAGCTATATCGATAACCCGCAAAACGGGCTTTCTTTCGAGGTACAGGATATCGATGATAACCGAGTGGTTAAACTTATAGTCATCTTTCAGAATGAATTTATATTATCTAGGGGCCTTACCTTTTATCTAGCACTACTAACAGAACTTCGTAAGGTAGTTAATATACAACAGATTTACCTCGTGCCCGGCGCGTTAAAGGATTCGGGTCAACCGCCGTTTTAATTAGGTATCCGAAACGTCGGTAGAGTTATCGTAGCTCCGATTCAGTGAGGTAGCTCTATACCAGTATTTCATCTAGATTGTGTGGCAATATCTATATAGGGGTCCCCACTTTCGTATAATAGGTACTCTCTTACCTCCCCGCTCGAGGACATTTTTCTTTTTTCGGAGCTCCGCTCCTATAGTATCCATATCCTTAAGGCATAAGAGAAATAGTGTGTTCGTAGAAAGGATTTAAAAGGTAATAGTGCTAATTAGGATGTCGACATCTGCTGTCCCTAAAGAAACTCTTAGATCCCTGTCTCCAAATTTAATCTTATACTCCCTAGCCCTAGAGATATTATGACCTTGTGGTCGGGCTTGCATAATGCCTTGGATTGAGGTTCACCAGCGGACGAAACCCTAGAGGCTCCAGTATCTGGCATAATACCCTGGAAAGTGTCAGATGAATACCGGTTATCGAGTGTGAAGACTTCAATGGCCTGTCCGTTGGCTTGTCGCTGCTGAAAAATGTCGTCTTTAGTGAAGAAATGGTAGGTTGACTGGTCGTTTAAGATATACGTCGATCTGCGCCCAATTCGCACTTGCATCAATGATAACGTTTTTCTCTGTGACTTTTCATGCCCCTCTCATGTCAATCGCAACCAGAGCAAAATGGATGCACCTGAGGGTCAGGGTCTCGTCCATTGCCACAAATTTATATTAACCGGTGTGGGTTCGCGCACATTTCATCTCCTAAGGATATACCCAGCGTGAGTAAGCAACCGAAAGCTGCATTTCAAGATAACTGATAAGCTGACTGGGCCAATTCCAGGCAAATGAAGAGTCTTTTTCATTGCCTATTCAAGGTTGCCGAGGAAAGTTTTGATGTGTACAACTTCGATTGCCCCTGCAATCTTTGGAGACAACGAAGGACCAGCTCAAGCGACTGTACCATGATATGGCAACAATCAGGTTAGAATAACCCAATCGAGAGCTTATATTCTCCACTAGCTGACTTTATAAAAAGGCAAATGGAGACATCTGCTGATCAGTTATACAAAGCGAGAAAAATCTGTGGCTTCTGCCAATTGACCGGCCAAGAGGCAGTTGCAGTGGGCATCGAGCACGCCTACCGCTCGCATGGATTCACACACATGCGCGGCGGCACTATCAGGTCTATTATTGGAGAACTTCTCGGTTGCCGGGATGGGATAGCACATGGGAAAGGCGGGTCGATGCACATGTACTCCAAAAGCTTTTTTGGAGGTAATGACATTGTGGGTGTAAACGTGCCGTTGGGGACCGGCATAGCATTTGGCCAGCAGTATCAAAGTACGGATAACGTCACAGTCAACCTCTGGCGATGGAGCTGCCAACCAAGGGCAAGTGCATGAATCCTTCAACTTGGCCAAGCTTTGGGGTCTACCTGTGATCTTTGGTTGCGAGTGTTACCATTCACATGGTTGCTAGTTGATGCCTGGTGCCTAAAGGCATCTATCTACTATTTAGATCGCACTCTCGCCATCTCTCCTTCTTTCCTTCTTCCTTTCTCATGCTTAGTTGCTTCGTTGAATGCTACCACTTGTTGATTTGATATCCCTGTGCCTGTGCCTGAGCGTAACACCGAGAGTGAGCATGTTCCCTACTCGAAAGTCCCCGGCTGACACTCATCTTGAACAGCCAATAAGTATGGCATGGGAACCTCTGTGGATAGGTCATCAATCTCGGTCGGGCGGGGAGTCTTGTGATTGTACATTGTGCTGACATGGTCTCTTGCCCCACAGATCCTCAACCTGAAGAACGGTGAATGATTCACGCACGTCACCCCGAAGCTCGTTTTTGTATTTTGTCACCACCTCATTGTAAACATGACCTCGGAGTCTCGCAGTGTCCCTGGAGAAGCATGGAAGAAATCAAGAGCGAGCAAGCCGAAAGTGCGAACGGGTTGCATAACCTGCAAGTTAGTCCCCTAAGGACACCCCCCCCCCCCCCCCCTTGATTTCCTCGAACATAGCCTTTCTGATCGGCGTGATCGCGAAGACTACGTCGAGTAAAATGTGATGAAACCAAGCCGCAGTGCGTTCGGTACGTGCAAGAGGGGCCCGACGCGGGGCCCTACCTCTACTAACTTGTTACGTTCAGGTGTACTGGCACTGGAAGGAAATGTGATGGCTACATTCCCGTCGCCCAGTCGGTCAGCAACTTCCGACTACGAGTCACGGCCAACGGCTCAGCCTCTTCAAAGGAGAATAGGGCTCTGGAATTCTTCTTTTGCAAAACTGCTCCGCAGCTGGCTGGTTTCTTTGGACGATCTTTCTGGAAAGTCACTGTGCTACAGTTCAGTCTCACTGAGCCCGCAATACGCCAGGGTATTGCGGCGCTAGCTGCGCTCCATGAAGAGGAAGCCTTCAGAGATACCTCAACCGCGCCTAGCACGAGAAATGATCTGTTAGTGTTTGTACTGCAGTCTTACAACCGGGCAATCTGGTCGGTTGTCGACAAGGCTATCGCGGACCAGAATATACCTCTCGTGATCATGGCTTGTATTATCTTCACATCCTTCGAATGTCTGCGCCGCAATGTTGACCAGGCCCTGAACCACATCCAGGCCGGAATCAATCTTTTTAAGAGCTGGCGCAAAACTTCCGGTCGAACTCCAAATGGACCGTGGGGACAGCGGTACCTTTCGTTCGAGTCGTCCTTTGTTGAGACAGAACTGGCTCCGATGCTAAGTTGTCTCAATCTGGCCTCATCCGAGTGTGGCCGTCGGCCATTCGTAGACGTTTTCCTCAACCCGGTCGACCTAGATGGGTCCCTAGTTCTCGGGGATTCATTCGAGAGGGCCAGTGAAGCAAGAGTCGCGCTCATGGACCTTCTCACAGCCGGCATTACGCTTAATCGAGGTAATGCTGCCGAGTCCGCTTTCCATGGAGAGGACCCTATTCTTGGCGTCGAGTTCCGCTGGCTGAGTTCTACCTTGCAGCGGTGGAAGTTAGCCTGGGACGATCTTGTCCGACGACGCCAAGAATTTTGGGGCAAAGAGGAGAGAAGTGCCGCTGACTTCGTCCGACTCATGTGGCTTTGCGGAAATATTGAGTCATATGCATGGACGTCCGGTACGGAGACTGCTTGGGACCCGTACAAAGCCGAATACTCAGAAATCATCCGGCTGGCCGAGTCGTTGCTCTCTGATTCCCATTATTTTCCCGACGAGCCCCATAGAAGGATTTCGGCCGACTTGGGAATAATCTTCCCACTCCAAGTGGTCGCGTGGAAGTGTCGCTGGCCACGTCTTCGTCGCCGGGCTCTGGCCTTGCTCCTGCAGACTTCGAAGCGGGAATGTCTGCTCGATGCTGACCACTTCCACACCATTTTTTCGCGCATCATGGAATATGAAGAAAGATCTCTTTGCTTACCTTCCGGTGCTGTTCCGGACGAGGACATCCTGCCTCCGGAGCATGTCCGCGTATATCATTTCTACATTGCGACCCAGCCCACAAGCGCACTTGGAGCCAGTCTTTATGCTGCTACGTTCCTCACCAAACCAAATGGCCCTGACAAGGAGTGGCACTCTCACACGGAGTATCTGGATCTCAGCATTCACCAAACCAATGAAGCCGATATGATTTCGATATCACTTCCTGGCTACAGGTCGATCGGAAGTCAGCTCGAATGTCCGCCAGTTGGGGAAGCCGGTTTACATTGACTCTCCCGTTACCTCTATCAAAAGTCGGAAGAAACCTATTCGCGACTCTGCTTATGAGTGGAGCACTGCCAACCTTGCTGACAACGCGCGATGCTACCGGCTCTTAACACAAACCCGAAAAATAATAATCTAGTCTAGCGACTTACCTGTAGCGCAACTTGTGGCCTAAACACATTCCCACTGTGTTGATCCGAGCGTGAAGCCTTATTCTTGAATGCGCTTGGTGGTGTTTGGCAGGTGATCGGCGTGCACTTTTGAGGGTGATTGAGCGGACAGACTATTTCCGATACCCTCCCGCTCAATCGTCGGGGTTTCCATCACGAGGACGATGACCACGAGTCTAATTTAAGGTTTGGCGGAAGCAGGGCTGGGCGTTGCTGGTTGGCCTCCTCGTACTCGCACATGCATCAAGCCCCCACCCCAACTTTGGTGGGAAAGGCCTCGCGGATGCAAGTTGCCAGATGAACATACAAATGGACCTGGTCTGCTTCATACAGCAGGGTTTAAAACTAGTTCCTCTCTCCATCGAGGTCTTTATTTGACTATCGAATCTCCCTGTCTACATCATCAAGCGGAGTGAGGAACATTTGACTGCCTATGCCATCCTCGCCCGTTCTCCCGCTGTCTGCTCGCCTTTGTGCGCTGTGTCATTGGATTCTCCCAGTTCTAGTGAATCCAAACTTCGTTCATTTCAGAGCGTGCCTGAGAAAGCTCCCATGAGTGACTTGACACCGGCTGTTGAGCTCTCAGTCCTCGAGGCACCCGTTCGGAACCCCGACCAGGAGAATGACGTGAACAGGGGAAGCCAAGGGGATCGCCCACGCAAATCTGAGGGAGGCTGTGATGAAAGACGAGCCCAGGAGCAGGATGACCAAGAGCATCCAGCCACTTGGAAACTGATCCTCATTACTACTGGCTTGTGTATGGCTGTGTTTTGCATGGCATTGGTAATTCCATCATTCGCGTGTCCCTCACAAGGGTAGTGTTTCCTCACAAGACTAACTTCTATTTATCCATCGGTAGGACGAAACTATCGTGGCAACCGCCATCCCGCGCATAACTGATGAGTTTCATGCATTGGAAGATGTTGGATGGTAAGAGGCAATGAGAGCATCGCAAAGGCAACTTGCGATGATGCTACTAATCGAGAAACTTGGTCCATATAGGTACGCTGCCGCATATCTGCTCACCGTCTGCAGTTTCCAACTCGTTATCGGCAAGCTTTACGTGTTGTACGACGTGAAATGGGTGTTTCTTGGTGCGCTCGGCCTCTTCGAAATAGGATCCCTCATTTGCGGCGTTGCTCCAAGCTCCGTAGCTCTGATCATTGGCCGTGCAGTTGCTGGAATCGGCGCCGCAGGGCTATTTTCGGGAGCTCTTCTCGTCATTGCCCAGTCGGTACCGTTGCGACAAAGACCGGCATACATCGGCTTCATCGGAGCCATGTTTGCTATCGCAAGCGTTGTAGGGCCACTTCTGGGTGGGGCGTTCACCTCGCGGCTGACATGGCGTTGGTGCTTCTACATCAACCTCCCCTTTGGCGGCGTGACGGCTCTGTTCATTTTTTTCTTCTTCAACTCCCATGGCAAAAGTCATGACGGTACCGACTGGAAACAGCAAATCTTCCGACTGGATCTGGAAGGCACTATTTGCCTACTCCCTGCGGTCTTGTCTTTGCTCTTAGCCTTGCAGTGGGGTGGCACGAAGTACGCGTGGTCTAACGGTCGTATCATTGCCCTCTTCGTCATCTCGGCTGTGCTAAGCATCGTCTTTGTTCTGATCCAGCGGTGGAAGGAAGAGAGAGCCACGGTCCCTCCTCGCGTTTTTCTCAATCGAAATGTGTGGGGATGCGCGGTCTTTGGGGCTTGTTTTGGGGCGTCGTTCTTTCTGCTCATCTACTATGTGAGTTACCCATGCAATTCTCATCTTCTTCCACT
This sequence comes from Penicillium simplicissimum, assembly GCA_024706585.1. NCBI lineage: Eukaryota > Fungi > Ascomycota > Eurotiomycetes > Eurotiales > Aspergillaceae > Penicillium > Penicillium simplicissimum. Next base: position 3,409,423 of record JAMZTW010000044.1, read on the forward strand.
TCTCCATAGGGATTCATGTGATGAGACTAAGTCCTGATGCGTCTCTGCAGATGTCAATCTGGTTCCAAGCCGTCAAGGGTGTCAGCGCGTTCCATTCGGGCATCATGATTCTTCCATCAATCCTCAGTGTGGTGGTAGCGTCTATTATCGCCGGCGGCGCGACCACCGCGATCGGTTATTACACACCCTTCATCTACGTATCGTCCATCATTATGAGCGTTGGCGCTGGCCTTCTCACCACATTCACCGTCGACACCTCCTCCAGCCTGTGGATAGGATACCAAGTTCTCTATGGCCTGGGGGCCGGCTTGGGAATGCAACAACCGCTCATCGCCGTTCAGGCCACCTTACCCGCACAAGACATCGCCATTGGCACCTCAGTCTTTATGTTTGCGCAGACAGCTGGCGGCGCCATCTTCATCGCTGCCGGGCAGAGTATCTTCACAAACCAGCTGGTGAAACATGTTGCCGCCGCCAACATTCCGGGGCTGGATCCAGCGCTTATCCCACTGACAGGGGCCACGCAGCTTCGGAGCCTCGTCTCGCCGCAGTACCTGCGGTTGCTCCTCATCGCATATAATGAGGCTCTTGTGCGGACATGGTATGTTGTTGTTGGGATGGCGGCTGTGTCGTTTGTGGGCGCCTTCTTTTTCGAATGGAAGTCGGTCAAAGGAATGAAGACCATGATGGTTTGAGGTTCCATGCTTGGCGGGCAAGGCCTGATCGGATCTGTTCCCTGGGCCGTGGTCAATGGCAAATCCAGTACGAGGGCTTGGGGGTTGCGAGAGCCCGAAGGGCAGTGGTGCTTACAATGTTCTATAACACAGCATGGATGTTCCAGGTTTGGTCCAGTGCAGTTGAATCAATTCTGCTTGAGCCGTTCACATATTATCTACTCCGCCTGGTCTAGCTTACTTGGATTGCTCCCATCATACAGTGTCTAGATTCCCAACTGTTCTGAAGTTCGAAGGAAATCTGATCCTCTTTTGTGCGGAGCCCGGACAATCCTCTCCGGTGGTCATCTCCAGCTTGTATCCACAGCGTATATGAATACTATATCCATACGTATGAGGATATATCGTGTTTGGCGGGAATATATTTTGAAGGTCAGTAGAAGAGACTACCTAGGTAGCAACACCCGTGGACGTATGGAGCTGGATTCGATCGATATTGCGACCTAGTACAACGTTAAACTGTAATATTTTGATCTCGTCGCGGGATGAATGCCCGAGCTACCAGAAGGACGATTTCAGCTGGCAACTGGAAGAATGACCTTGTAGAGCGGGAAGAATAGGAAGTATCTCTCGTGATGCCGCAGTAAATTGGGGCCAGGTCGGCGGATGAGTAATCCTCCCATATATAAGCGTTACCGCCTTATCCTCCGCCTTTTACCTGATGTAGTAGAAAGAGTAGTAGAAAGAGTAGTAGAAAGAGTAGTAGAAAGAGTAGGTAGCAGAAAGGGTAGCAGAAAGAGTAGCAGAAACTAGGTAGGGAAAAAGAGGTAGCAGTAGGGGGTAATAATATACAAAGGGGGAGCAGTTTTAATAATCTCCTGTAATAAGAGGCCGCCTTTTAGTTAATATTAAAAGGGCTCTATTTAGCTCGTAAATACGATAGAATAACCGTACTGGATAATATGCAGAATTTGATGTGGATATCAGAATGGACTTCATGTAGAGACCAAAGATGCAGATTGGTGCGACCGGTAGAGTCCAATATTAGCCATAGAATCCAGGCATCAGTAAGGCATTAATCCGGCAGAATAACTGTGACTAATCATCCGCCGACCTGGCCCCAATTTACTGCGGCATCGTGACCGCCTCTCTGCTCCGCAGATCAATTTCCACGTACAACCACCTAGGGCGAAGCTATAGGATGCAAATGCAGAATTATGATTGCCAAATCTATAAAAACCTCGCTGGAAGCTCATCAAGCGAATAAAGATAATAAAACAAGATAAGAATAAGAACCACATGCAAAAAAGAAATGAAAATACACAGGCCCAAAGCCCACCGTCATCACGTCGTACGCCACCATGAACCAACCAGACGCACCATCCAAGAAAATGCCAGTCACACGCGATAGTGAAGATTATTAGAGAGATATACTCATACTCAGAAGGCCCTGTGGCCGGACCGCGCACTTTACACCCGGGATTGTATATGCATGGGCATCAAATCATAAAACAGAGACAGAGACCAGGACCAGGATAGCGACGCGAGGATACAACTTAACTCAGTAGATATGAGTGCTGAGTCTACCGCGAGCGCCACTTCCAAAACTTCCACCCCGGGATACCCGTTGAACCATCGCGCAGGTAAATGCGCCAGTAGTACACCGGGATCCCCGTGATGATGAAGCAGACCACGATCAAAGTCTGAAGCGGCTCGGCGATGACCGCACGGCTCAGGAGGAACAAACTAACACAGCAGAAGATAATCGGCGTGGTGATCCACGTGCGGTAGGGACGTTCGAGGTGCGGTTCGCGAATGCGCAGGACAATCAGGCCCAGCACCGTGACGAAGTAGAATGTATACCCCGCGACGCCGTAGAAGGTGACTAGCGTGCTGAACTCGCCTACGCCAATGTAGACCATTGTCAGGGCGGCGTTAAAAGCTATGGCATTGATGGGCGTGAAGCCCAGACGGGCCTCGTCGCCGAAGACGCGCGAGAGGGACTTGCGGGCCCAGGAGCGTCGGCGGAGACGGCTGGCAGATGAGGGCGCTGGGGAGGAGTTACCGAGGCCGATGCGACCGAATAGAGAGGGGAGATAGCCTTCTTTGGCGGCGGCATAGACGAGGCGGCCGCTGGTGAAGGTGGTTGCGTTTAGGGCGCCGAAGCAGCTGGCTCCCACGACGAGGGCGAGGATCAAAGCGCCGACGGGGCCGAATACTTTGCCGCCGAATTGGACGGCAATCGTGTTGCTTGCTTCGATGGTTTCGTGGGGGAGGACCAGGAAGTACGAGACGTTGGCCATGAGATAGCACAGAATGACCAACGGCATGGCCGTGTGGATCACTCGGGGTAGATCACGGTTAGGATTTTTGAATTCCCCTGTGACATAGTTTGTCTTGTAGAAACAGTATTAGCATAAGTCTTGTTAACGGCTGCTCTGCGTGCTCACATTGTCCCAACCATCGAAAGCCCAGAGCCCTGCATACAATGCCACAGCGAAATCCGAGATCTCAGTATTCGTTCCCTCGAACCAGCCGTGGGTTTTCCATTCTTGATTGGCACTTCCTTTAGACGAAAGACCAGTCACAGCGACCACTATACCGGTGATTGTGACGCCAAGCAAAGCGACAAATTTGAAAAACATGAACAAATCACCGATCCGAGTTGCAATCTTGGTGGAAATGCAGTTGAACAGCGTGACGGCCAGCAAACCCCCTAGCGCAACGCCCTTGTTAATCCAGGGATTGACATGTTCCACGTCCGCGCCCACAAATGCACGAACAATATATTCGCCAAAGATGATCGAGATGATCGCCGCCGACCCGGGTTTCAAAACCAGCACCGCGCACCACGTGAACAGGAAGCCCGGCAACTCTCCGAAGATCTTAGATAGATAAGCCTGCGCGCCCCCATTGAGAGGGATGGCTCCTCCCAGTTCCGCATAACTCGCTGCTCCAGTCCACGCCAGCAAGCCCGCCACAGCCCACACGATGAGCGCCGCGCCTGGCGACCCCGCGTTGGCATTGACCTGGCTGGGCGAGGAGAAAATGCCGGAGCCAATAATCAGCCCCACGATCAGCGACAAGCCATTCAAGTATGTCAAGGTTTTATTCTTCTCCAACGAGCCATCGGCTCCCTGCCGGTCCAGCGCCGACGGCGTCCCGAGCGGAGCGTATCCAGCTTGTGTTTGCGACAATGGGAACAGGTTGCGGCCAAAGTCAAAGGCAGAGGAAATCGAGTAGGAGCGTAGGGGGCGCTGGCGGCCTGATTCTAAGTAGATGTCGCCCTCCTCACCGGCGAGGGGGTCTTCGTCTTCGAGGGAGAGCTTGCGCGAGGAGGAGATTCCATCGGGGGAGGAGGAGCGCGAGGAACCACCGACGGAGACGGGCGACGAGGAAGCGAGTGAGGCGAGCTCGAGCGAGTCTCGAGGGGCGGCTAAGTTGCCATTTCGAGAGTCGTGGGTGAATGCGCTGTTCGACATCCTCCTTTGTTCCTTGTAGTCGTTGCGTTGAATCCGGAGAGGGTCGTGGGACGCGGAGACAAAGCTCTCGAGGCGGAGGATCGAGTCGAGTAGTGCAAGAAAGAGTGTTGGTGTCAAGAGTCGCCGACTAGACTCTCCATTCTCTTCGAGAAACACCAGCGACAAAGAACAAGCACGGTGAAAGAGTGTTTCTCTTTGGGTTTCGTAGATCGACGTGCACAGGTGCACGCACTTTGGCCAAGGGGGGGAAAAGCAGTTTACTTCCAGCGTCGATCGCCCAATCGGCTTTCCGTCTGCAACAAACCCAATTTCCCCGCGGTTCACCTTCTCGACGATGCGCCTTTGATAACAACCTGGCCACTGTCTCGTCTTCCCCATGAGATCGTCTATATCCTCCCTACGCTGCCGGTGCAACGGCTTAGGCGCTTCTGGCTCAAAGTCGACAGCCATTCAGTCTCGCTGGTACACCTCAACCTCAAGCTCAACCTCCTCCTCCACGACACCCTCAACTACATCTTCAAAAACCCGCTGGCTAGCCATTACCCTCGTGAGCATAACCGCCGCGGGCGCAGGCGCGTACATACGCTCTCAAACCCCCAGCTCAGGAACCCTCAACCCAGAAACCTTCACCAAATACCGCCTCGTCTCCCGCGACCCTGTCTCCCCAACCAGCAGCATCTTCACCCTGCGACCACGCTACCCAAGCGAAAGCAACTACGACGTATACGAAGAAGCCTGGCGCGCCGGTGTCTGGAGCGTAATGTTCAAGCAGCCACAGCTGCAAATCGGCCGAGACTACACGCCCCTGCCCACGACAGCGGCGACGTCATTAACCGTCGACGAGGAGAATGAGGGATACCTGCGGTTTTTTATCCGGAAGGACCCCTTTGGCGAGGTTAGCCGGTACTTGCATTCGCTGGAGGTTGGCGCGGATATTGAACTGCGCGGACCGCAAATAGAGTGCGAGATTCCGCCGGACACGGCGGAGATTTTGTTTGTTGCCGGTGGGACGGGGATTGCGCCGGCGTTGCAGGCCGGGTATTCGCTTTTGAATCGGACGAGTAGGGAGCATCGGCCTAGGATTCATATTATCTGGGCTAGTCGGCTGCGGGCGGATTGTGTGGGTGGCGTGAGTGATACGCCCAAGGCTGTGCCGCAGAGTCGATCGTGGTTGTCGGGGTGGTTTGGTTCGTCGTCTGGCAGTGTCTCGCGTGTCGAGACTATTGCACCGAGCGCCCAGTCTCAGGAGCAGTCGCTGATTGTGCGGGAGTTGGAGGCGCTCAAGTCGCAGTATCCCGGGCAGATTACGGTGGATTATTACTTGGATGAAGAGAATCGCTTCATTGGAAAGGATGATCTGGCCCCGTTCATCAGGCCCACGAAGGAGGACGAGAGTCAGCAGAAGCGAAAGCTGATTCTGGTGTCTGGCCCTGAGGGCTTCATTAGTTATATGGCTGGGCCGAAAGTGTGGGCTCAAGGCACGGAGCTCCAGGGTCCCCTAAAGGGCATTATCAAGGAGCTGGATCCCAAGGATTGGGTTGTATGGAAGCTGTGAGACGTTTTCTGCGGACATCTTTCGGTCTGAAGTCATTTGTATCATAATTATTTTCTGGTAGCATATATAGCATATACCATGGAGTTATGTTGAATAGTCGCAACAATCCCGGACGTTGTCGTCCATATCCCAATGCCCACTCAAGTCCAACAAACCAAATAAAGATAAACTCCGGGTTGAATTGATTTTTTTTCTTGCTAAGTCATAATCAACACCCTCCCTGCCTCCGGGGCAGTTTACTGGGCCGAGGCAAAGTCCTCGAGGTACTTCACCAGCTTCTGGACGTTCTCCAGAGGCACGGCATTGTAGTTGCTCGCACGCATACCACCAACGCTGCGGTGGCCCTTGAGACCCTGTAGAAGGCGTTTCTCAGCACCGGCAATGAACTCCTTCTCTTTGGCGTCATCGCCACCGCAGACACGGAAGCAGATATTCATCCGGCTGCGAACGCTCTTGTCTGGAACGACCCGGTATACTTGGGGGTACTTGTCCAGAGCGCCGTAGATGAGGTCCGCCTTTTGGTCGGCGATTTGCTCCTGGCCGCTGACCTTTTGAGCACCAAAGGCGGACATGAGGTCGGCCATGACCTTGCCGGCGACCCAGAGGTTGAAGATGGGGAGGGTGTTGTAGAGAGAGTTGTTCTTGGCGGTGGTGGCATAGTCCAGCACGACGGGGCCGGGGAGGCCACCGATGTTCAACCGATGCAGCAGAGCAGCGGGAGGGGTTGCGGTCTGAGGAGGGAGAAGGTCCTTGCGAACAATGGCGATAGTGATACCGGTGACACCGATGTTCTTCTGGGCGCCGCCCTATAGTGAGCTTGTTAGCACTAACCCTCCAACGATAGGTCTTTTTGTAGGTGACTTACGAAAATAACAGCGTACTTGCTGACATCAACCTTCCGGCTGATAAAGTTGGAGCTCATATCAGCCACCACGAGCCGCTCATCCTCGGCATCCTGGCCCTGAGCCTCGAGCACCTTAGGGAAGCTCTGGAATTCCACACCATCCACCGTCTCATTGTCACAGAAGTACACAAACGCAGAGCCCTTGCCGCCCTCATGCTTGGTGGGAGTCAACGACCAAGTGGTCTCGTCCGGAATAACACCGAACTTGCCATCATTAGCCTTGCGAGCATCCAACGCAACATTGACATATTTAGACCCGATCAAACGGGCCGCCTCCTGCGAAGCCTTGAGCGACCAGGATCCCGTCACAAGGTAATCAACCTTCAGCTCCTCATCGACCTCCTTCTGCAGCCTCTGGAAGACCAATTCGTCTATCTGAGCCTTCTCGGCGTCAGGGTTGGCCTTAACCGTATCGGCCTCTGCGCGGCGGCGGCGACGCTCAATCCACACGGGGACGAGGTTCTGCACGACGGCGCTAAACTCGCCACTACCACCGGCCTGCATGAATAGGATCTCATAGTTATCCGGGATATCGAGCAGCGCGGTGAGATTGGCCTTGGCGTCATCGAGAATCTTGTTCGCGGTGGGGGAGCGGTGCGAGATCTCGCCGAGGCCGAGACCGGAGTCGTTGAAGTTGACAAAGGCCTGGCCGGCGGCCTCGACGACGGGGGTCGGCAGGGGAGCTGGACCAGCTCCAAAGTAGGAGACTTCTTGCCGGGAAGGCATTTGGGGGGGAGTGGAATGGGTGGGAGGGAGGGTATCGCGAGTATAGAAAGAAGAGAAGGAGGGAAGGCAGCGGGGACAAGAAAAAGAGTCACAGGTGGACCGCCGCCGCAAGTGGATCAGTCGATGGAAGGAGTCATCGCATTTAGTCAATTGAGCTCTACGTCAGATTAATTGGCTCAATTATCTAAAGCATCTCATGGCTTATTCACCGAAGTGTCGTTTCAAGGCCAATGGTCTGTATTGGTACTAATTCTGGCGGCTATGGCGGGGTACATGAGTCAAAAGTGCGCCAGGGAGATGCAAAAGTCACAAAATGCGGAGACCTCGACGATGGTTTCATTGCCGGAAAATCTATAGCTCACGAGATGTATCATATATGTGTCCTGGGAGATGGGCATTGTCGATTATTTGATTGAGTTCTGTTCTTGGGGAAATCGTGTCACTCTTCTGATTATCTCCACCGAAGTCAGGCATGATCGCATGATGGTGGGGCCGATCTACGCTATCGCTTTAAGGTATAATTACTGTATTTTACGAATCGAGCATACAAATTGAAGTGACAACGCAGGTTACCTAGTTGCTAAGTGTCAAAATTGCTCAATGTTTACGTAGCTTTCCTTCTGTACAGAATCTGGCAAGGTTTCTGGTCAATCGAGCTTTGAATTGGATAGACGACAACTGTGATGAACCATGAAGCAGCTTAAGCACTATTGCCCTGTTTGTCTGATTTGCCTCCTTCCTTGCTTGGCAGGTCCTAATATTCATTTTGTACGTATATGGTTTGAGGTCTTCCGTACTGCTGTCAATGACAGAATCGATGGATGGATGGCAAGCAGGCGCTAGAAGATTTGAAGAAACAGAGTCCCCGCTATGCTGACATACTAGGCTAGCTCTGTGCACATATGGTCTCAATCGACTAGGTAGCTACGAAAAAATTGATGAAATCGTAAAACTCGCTCGCACAGACGCACTTTTATCCAGGACAAGTCGGGAGTCACGGCGTTCATGATCTTTGATATAGACTCCAATACCAATACAGAATGAATATCTCAGGAAGAACCGGCCACATTCTCCCACATCGGCAGAATGTACGAAGTCACGTGCTTCTGATGTGCAGTGTTTGTCCAGTTTGACTGGCGTCAAGGTGTTCCAGCCAACCAGAATAGTGATGAGTCACCTCCCCAAATCCCTGGCCGCTCATTTGCCTGTGCCGAAAGCCGGGGCATCTTTTTCTTGTCTTGTTCCTGTCTTCAAAACTATACACACGAGGGCATCATGACTGTAAGTGCTCAATGCGTTACAACCCGAGCTTCGTACTAATCTTCCTCTCATATAGTCCCGATTAATGCCTTCAGGCCGCCAGGCCATGCGCAGCCCCTTCAGATCTTTGCGCCGAACCTTTGCGACCTCCCGAGTGTTTCTGCAGACCTTCAACTCCCAGCAGGGCTTCCACTCCCAGCTCGAGACCGCCACGCCCGAGATTTTGTTGTCACTCGCTTCCAAGGCTGTGCCGCAGACCTTGACCGAGAAGATCGTCCAGAAATACTCCGTCGGTCTCGCCAAGGACAAGTTTGTCCAATCCGGCGACTATGTCACGATTTCGCCCCATCGCTGCATGACCCACGACAACTCATGGCCCGTCGCATTGAAGTTTATGTCTATCGGTGCTTCCAAGATTCATAACCCCGACCAGATTGTCATGACATTGGACCATGACGTGCAGAACAAGACCGAGAAGAACCTCCAGAAGTATAAGCAGATTGAGGACTTTGCGAAGCTCCACGGTGTGGAGTTCTATCCTGCTGGGTATGTCATACACGTTGGATTTGATGTTGGCGATTGCTAATATGCGTTGATAGCCGCGGTATCGGTCACCAGATCATGGCGGAAGAGGGATTGGCTTGGCCCGGAACTCTCTGCGTTGCTTCGGATTCTCACAGCAACCACTACGGTGCTCTTGCTTGCTTGGTAAATATGCCCATTTCCCCTTTCAAACCCCCAGCAAAACTGACTTTCTAGGGTACTCCAATTGTCCGAACGGACGCAGCGAGTGTATGGAGCACTGGCCAGACCTGGTGGCAAGTGCCTGCAATCGCCAAGATCACCCTAACAGGCGTTCTCCCCGCTGGCGTCACCGGCAAGGATGTTATTGTGGCTCTCTGTGGCCTCTTCGACAAGGACGACGTTTTGAACCACGCTCTTGAATTCACCGGTTCCGAGGAGACGATGCGCAGCCTGCCCATCGACAGCCGTATGACTATTGCCAACATGACCACCGAATGGGGTGCCTTGTCCGGCCTTTTCCCGATGGACGACGTGCTCAAGGGATGGATGAAGGGCAAGGCTACTCTTGCCGCCATGGGGTTGGCAGACGGTCCTTTCAAGACCACGGCTGCTAAGCGGTTCACCCACGAGGCTATCGAGGAGCTCTTTGCCAACCCTCTGACCGCGGACAAGGGAGCCAAGTACGCCAAGGAGCTGTTTTTGGATCTCTCCTCGTTGACTCCGTACGTTGCGGGCCCGAACTCGGTCAAGGTTGCTACTCCTCTGAGCGAGCTGGAGGCTGCCGACATCAAGGTCAACAAGGCCTATCTGGTTTCCTGCACCAACTCGCGTGCCTCGGACATCGCTGCTGCTGCCCGTGTGTTCCGCGAGGCCGCCGAGAAGAACGGCGGTCAGATCCCCAAGATTGCCGACGGCGTTCAGTTCTACATTGCTGCTGCTTCCATCCCGGAGCAGCTCGCTGCCGAGGGCGCAGGCGACTGGCAGGTTCTGGTTGATGCGGGTGCTACCGTTCTCCCCGCCGGCTGCGGTCCTTGCATTGGACTTGGCGCGGGCCTTTTGGAGCCCGGCGAGGTCGGCATTAGTGCTTCCAACCGTAACTTCAAGGGCCGCATGGGTTCCACCGATGCCAAGGCGTACCTGGGCTCTCCCGAAGTTGTGGCAGCAAGTGCTCTCAGCGGCAAGCTCTCGGGTCCTGGCTGGTACAAGACCCCCGAGGGCTGGACTGGCGTGAAGCGCGGTGAGGGTGATGGTATCCCCGAGGAGGAGCGTATGCTCACTACGGAGGAGGCCTTGGAGAAGCTTCTCGGCCAGATCGACGAGCTGGTCGCTGATGGTGAGAAGAAGTTCGCCCCTGAGCCTACCGAGGGCAAGGCTGAGGAGACTTCTTCGGAAGAATCCCTGACCGACGTCTACCCCGGCTTCCCCGAGCGCGTCTCCGGCGAGATTGTCTTCTGCGACGGAGACAACATCAACACCGACGGTATCTACCCGGGCAAGTACACCTACCAAGACAACGTCCCCGTCGAGAAGATGGCCGAGGTCTGCATGGAAAACTACGACACCGAGTTCTCCACCACCGCCAAGGCCGGCGACATCCTAGTCACCGGATACAACTTTGGCTGCGGTTCCTCGCGCGAGCAAGCCGCCACCGCCATCCTGGCCAAGCAGATCCCCCTCGTCGTCGCAGGCAGCTTCGGCAACATCTTCTCGCGCAATAGCATCAACAACGCCCTGATGGGCTTGGAGGTGCCCCGCCTGATCAGCCGTCTGCGTGAGACCTTCAGCGACGGCGAGGGCAAGGCTCTTACCCGCCGCACCGGCTGGACGCTGACCTGGGATGTCCGCCGCAGCCAGATCGAGGTCCAGGAGGGTCCTGATGGCGCCAAGTGGACGCACAAGGTGGGCGAGCTGCCTCCCAACGTGCAGGAGATTATTGCCAAGGGAGGTCTGGAGAAGTGGGTCAAGAACGCCATTGAGGCGTAAAACCGGGGCCAGAGTGACTCTTGACCCTGAACAATTGGCCTACGGCGATAGTCAGAAAAAAGGAAACAGAAATTTGGCGTTTTATGACGTGATACCCGAGCTTTGGTTTTATATAGATGCCGGCGCGGAGAGTTCGAGTTTAGCGAGTTTGTTGTTCGAGTCTGTACAGTATAGAAAAGCGTATAGTTCAATTGCATTGCATGTTATTATGGTGTGAGATTGCTTCATGTGGCTTGACTCTTTCGAAAGAGTAGTCGGAAGAGTAGTAGGAAGAGTAGTAGGAAGAGGATATCAGGGAATTTCAGACAGCAGGGGGTTTAGTTCAATAATCTTTCTTCTTTTATACTCTCCGGCTCGGACTACTGTTTTCGACCCGGTTCGTGTCGCTATCAATTCGGGTGTTGATATGTAATGTAGTAAGACCGATTGTGCATCCTACACAGAATCAAGTACCAACCCGCTGCTTCTTCCAAGTCAAAAAGACCACATAATACTCCTCCTCCTCCCTGTCAGACGCAATCTCAAACTGACTGCCCGAGGCGATAGCACCACTTTCACCATCCACCCCAGCTCGGGGACTAAACGGTTTCAAAACCGGCACCGGCACCGGCTTTCCAGGCTCTGGATCCTGCTCTGAAGCCGGACCAGACCCAGCCTCTGCTTCCACTGCATGAAACTGAATAAAACTCGAGTACACACCGGGCTGATTCTTCAAATCGCCCTCCTGGGCCCCAACCCAAGTCCACGCAGTCCTGGAAGTGGGTTCAGCAACAAAATACAGCCCCTTCGCAGGCTGCAGGGGAAACTTCCACTCCAACGCGCGCTGGATGATCCCATCCAGCTGCTCTCGCTTCCGCATCACCGTCTCAAACTCGATCACCAATTCCTCAAGACAGGGCATGTAAACAAATTGTCTTCCCCAGGCCCGGTCCCGTTCCCGTTCCCGTTCCTCCGCACCTAGATTCGGATTTAGATCATCCGTCCGTCCCATCTCATGCGCACGCGTCCTCCCCACGCGAAACGGATCGATCCCCAACGGCTCATCATTCTCCCAAAACCACCAATCCGTGTGCCGAAAGGTAATACTCAACTTCCTGGGCGCAATCCTACAAACCTGGCTCGAGCCAGAGCCAGAGCCAGAGCCTCCCCACCCCACCGCGCCAGCCGCATCGCCATCACCATCACCATCACCGATCTGCATCCCCTCCCAAATACTCGACCACGGGTTATCCTCGAGGAAAAACTGCTGCGTGAAGAGGTGGATATGCCGCACCTGCTCGCGCTGTTTGGGCGCCATTTGCCGGAAGTATTCCAGCGGGGACGACGGGTGGTGCACGTGTGGTGGGGCGCGGTAGAACCAGAAGGTGTGCTCGTTGATGGCGGGCGGGAGGAGGGAGGCTTCGGTGTAGATTTGTTGGCAGGTTTGGAGGAGCGCGGTTTGGATGTGGCTGGGTTTGTTGTAGCCCGGGCGGTAGTAGAAGGCGTTTTGGCGGTAGGGAGCTGGTGTAGCTTGCTCTGTGGGTTGATTTTCATTTTGATGGCTGCTTGTGGTTGTGGTGTTTGTAGGTGTGTGGTCTGATTCGAGGGTGAAGGTGTAGATGCGGTTGCGGATTTCTGCGGGGAGGCGGGTGAAGAGTGGGCAGGTTGTTTGGCGGATTGCGGGCAGTGAGGGGACCAGGTTCAGATTCCGATCAGAGGGGAGGTAACCTCGTCGAGTGGGCCTCATGGTGGTGGTGGTGGTGGATCGTATAGTTTATGGATATCCGTGTGGAAGGGGAGAAGCAGCGGAAGAACAATCCAATTGCTAGTTCTTATATACCCCGCTGCAGCCTGAATTCGAATGACCAAAGGACCTCTCCGAGCCGCAGACGACTCGGGAGGCTCAAGTGCATGGAACTTGCCCCGTTGAGGTCTGGTAGATTGGATAAGTATGTGCAATTCATGTGTATGGGTCTAAATCCAAACAAAAACTCCGCCCTGCGCTAGATGTTGAATGTGGTCTTCACTCGCAATGTGTCGATCCAGATGTTGAAGACACGATTCCTCGTGCTGTCTGTGATCCAGTGAAGAAAAAAAAAATAAAACAAGAAAAAAAATATGTATGTGATGCAAAAAACCCGCAGAGGTATGACCTCAAGAGCCCGCCTATCAAGCAGTCTCCGACGGGGTAAACACATTGCACACAGTCCGCAGCTTGGTCAACATCTCCTGCCATTCGCCCTCGGCCGTGCTGAGCGTAGTGACTGCGCCGCCGGCTCCAATCCTCCACGTCTGGTAGCTTTGGCTTTGGCTTTGGCTTTGCCCACCAGCGTTTTCATCAAGAGAGCGAGTAAACGCCGTTCGAATCAGGACGGAGAAACTCCCACCCCCACCGAGGTCGAGATACCCCATCACCCCAGAGTAAACACTGCGCTTCCTCGCCTCAATATGGCGCAGATGCAAGCACGAGCGCTCCTTCGGCGCGCCCGTCATCGAACCCGGCGGCAGACAGCGCTGCAGCGCCGTCAGACCGTGAACCGCCATATTCGACGACTTCAACTGCGGCATATGCCGGACCGCATAACCGAGTCTTTCCGCGCGAACTTCGCCCTTCACGTGCGTAATCATCTGATACACGCGCCCGTGATCTTCGACCTCGAGCAACTTCTCAACGCGAACACCGCCAGACCCACAGATCCCGTATAGATCGTGGCGGATCAGATCCGCGATCATAAGATTCTCGGCCATTTCTTTCGTCGTGCCAAGGATTTCACGGGCTTTTTCCATGGTCATGTCGGGTGTTTTGCGGACGGTGCCTTTCATCGGTTTCATTTCTAGCATGGACTCGCGGTCCCAGTTGAGGAAGCATTCCGGACTACTGCTGGCAATTTTTGCGGGGCCCAGGTCTGCGAAGGCGCTGAAGGCGGCGGGGTTGTATTTTCGAAGCTTTTTGTAGAGTTTCCATGGGAACACGGCTCTGCCGTCCTCCGTTGTAGGGGTTGGCAGTGTAATTGATGTCTCGGAGGTTAGGCACAGTTCGTAGGATTCTCCTGCGTCCAGTTCTGCTTGGCAGGCTGCGATTTGCTGTTTGTATGTTGCTTCCTCTGGGAAGGTGATTCGAGCATCTTTGAGAACGGAGTCGAGGAATTGGGTATCGGCGGCTTCATTTCCCTGAACTGGTCCGGAGTGCTCCTGGAGTAGCTGTAATGTCTCATCCAGCCAACCGCAGGGTAAATTGTCACTTTCGCGGGTAGACTGTAGAATGACATTGCCCGTAGTATTGTCGATGACGATGCTCCTTTCGCACCATAGTAGACTGACATCAGCCGGGTGGTGTTCAGAATCCCCAGGCGACGAGGCGGATGTAGGTGACTCGGCCGATCCCTTGGGATGAGGCAGGCAGGCTAGCCCTAGCTCGTAAGAGAAATATCCCAAGAAACCTCCCCAGAAAGGAACCTGATCACTGCCCTCAGTGACCTTTTTCATTTCCATCAAGTATCGAAGAGCGTCCCACACTTGAGTCACGGTCAGGGAATCCTCAACTGTTTTGCGACCAGCCCCGATTTGATACATGGTCAATTTCTGACGCTTGACGTGGAACTCGAATCGCCAGGAGCCAGGGCTAAGAACGGAAATAATGTTATAGCGACCATTTGACTGGAACAAGACTGTCGGTGCTCCGGGCTTGTTGAATAACTCGCTGATAGACTCTGCAATCAGATTGCTTCGACTGAGAGACCGGTATGCCGAGGAGGAGGATGTTGAAGAGCTCCATTTCAACATTTCATAAGCGATTTCTGGGAAGCACTTTGTGTCTTCGTGGGGTGTGATGATTGTCTCCGGGAGGATTGCGTATCCCCCGCGTCCAACAATCTTGTTGAAAGTCAGAGCTTTGCGCCACCAATTCAATAGCAACGTTTTGCAGGCATCCTTTTCCGACTTGCACGACTCCGGGTGGAATTGAACACCCCAGAATGGTTTTTGGCGATGGCGAACTGCCATTGGAATCCGAGCCACCGAGCCAGACAGCTTCTCCAGAGGAAGCCATGCCAAAAACTCGAGATCGTCTGACGGTAGACCCTGCGATCTGCTCACAGCATCCAAATCGGCATAGAGCGAGTGATAAAGCGTAACCTCGACATCAGCAAGGCCCTCGAAGATATCCTCCGACGTCGTGGAAATATGGCGCACCTGGCCATGCAGCGGATAGGGCAAACGCTCAATCGGCACGCCGTAATGCAGACACAGACTCTGAAACCCCAGACAAATGCCGAAGACCGGCAAGAGCTCGGCATCCCGCAGGTTCCAGATATCTCGCATGATGCCGACATCCTTGGGCAGATTCGGATTTCCAGGACCAGGCCCCAGCACGATCGCTTCATAGTGTGTGAGGAATTCGTGCATGTTGCCGTCTGGCCAGTCCGAGTCGATTGTCATGACGGTGACAACCACGCCGAGGGTTTCCTCAAGCATGGCGACCACATTGTAGGAGAATGAATCGTAGGCATCTACGTATAGGATGCTTTTGAGAGAAGTGGCATCTTTGGTTGTTTGCGGTGATAAGGAGGGACTAGCGTCTCCGTCCCAATTGCCCAGCAGGGGCGCCATGGTGAGATGTTGCTTTGGAGTCACCGGGAAGGCCGTGAGGGATGCAACATGCACGGTGGCCACGGCCCAAGGGACCGAACTAAGATTGATGGGGCGGTAAAAGAGTAGCTGAAAGTCCGAGACAATCGGTGAGCGTGGAAAACTCCGGCTATTAAATTTTCGCGGTGCTTCACGAAGCCGAGTCAGACATCCCAATTGAGGTCTCGGAGAGTGGCGTGAGTCGCGCGGTTATCAGCACCACGCCTCTCGTTGTGATAGGGTTCAGGCGAGAAGTGTTAGCGTCGCATTTTATCGTGACTGAGAGGAAGTCGAACCTAGGCCATGCAGCTAACAATGCATTGTTGCACCTAGGAAAATTGAATTTGAGGTTGCAAAAGGAAAGAGAATTAAGGTTGGGATGCAGGCAAAAAGCGGGTACCGCCGGAAAACGGATGGAGCCCATTCGGGTGGCGAGATGGAGATTGTCTCCAGACTTTTATGAAGATAATTTGGGGAGATCTTGGACAGGGTATCCAACATTTCTATTAACAACGAGCATCTATGATCTAACATATCCAACAAAATTTCATCGGTAACGGATGCGCAAGATCTACTGCGGCGGGAACTGCTGCTGCTCTGGCCGCTGCTGCTGTGGAAGCGTGGCGAGCTTCGCAGCCACTTTGGGGAAGTATTGAGCCACAAAGCTCTCGGTGTAGTAGCTATGCGCCGAGCTGTGGTCTCCCACGAGATTGTGAGCCAACTCGTGACACAAGATCACCCACCAGTACACGATCGCATCAGTCCGATCGGGACTCGCGCTCTGAAGAAGAGCCTGTTCCTGCAGCTGCTTAAAGTAGAAGTAATTGCAGAAGATGCTGCCCGCTCGGTTGAAGGCGATAGTCTTGCTGCCTGGATCATAAAAGATGCTCAAGCTCGCGGGAAGCATGGAGAAAATTGAGACGCAATCCAGAAGGATCGATGCGAATAATTTAAGACCGTCTCGGTTATTCGCTAGGAACTCAGTGCGATCGGTGATGGTCCGGGCAGTCAAGATATGGATACCGCCTGGAAGGGCGACGGCAAACTCTAGATCGTGGCCTGGTCTCTCATCACAGTAGGACTTGCTCTCCGAGATCTGGTTCGTCTCGGGCCGGCTGTACACGCCGGATGATCCGCGGGGTCGACAAGCCTGGACGGCGGAAAGGAGCTCCTGATTCAATCGGTGCGGAGAACTGACAGACACAGGCTGTTCGGGGCGTGGTTGTCGTGGGTCTGAAGTTGGAGTAGGTTGTGGTGGAGGGGTGGAAGGATTGGGGAGCAAAGGGCGCTTCTGCTCATTGGGAGCGGGCGTTGAAGATTGCTGCTTGTCCAGCCCGAATCGCTTCGTGAGATTTGCAAACAACCCACGAGGAGTTCTTCCTGGTATATCAGACTCAGTTGGGGTAGATTGTGTTTCCCTTAAAAAGGCCTTCTCATCGGGAGACTCGGGGAAGACGCCGGGCATAGGGTTCTGTGGGTTTGATTCTGGGCTCTCTTCTTGCGCACGCTGGGCTTGAGCCTCAGCCCATGCTGCTTCCTTTTCTTTCAAGGCCCGTCTCTCTTCCTCGATTTGTTTCTGGCGTTTATCCTCCGCCATCCGGGCTTCGTGGGCCTTCTGCCGGAGAATACGCTCCACATTGTAACCACGAGCGCGGAGCTCCAGGAGGTCAGTCTTCAGGAGCATTTCCAGAGTCAGGGTGGAGTGGAGCTTGGGCCGCTTCAGAATCAGATGGACAAGCGATTGACTGATCTCGTAAAGGTCATACTTGCCTGGGCAAATGCACAAGCCCCAGTTGCTGGACAAGCGCGCCACGATAGCACTTCGCTTCTGGGTATGGGATGCCCTGCGACCCTTCAGAGAACGTGTAAGCGTGATCGAGTTGACCACTTGCACCACAAAACTGGTCTCCAACCATCTGGCCCCATGCTGAATTGAGTCGGCGGGTTGGTCGTGCAAGAACAGCCGTGCACGCTCGAGGATCACTTTGTGCAACTTGGCGCCCGAGCTCTGGTCAGCCGCCACGCCACCGAATCGAGCTTGTTCCTCAACAAGACTGCTCAAGGAACCGGCACCCAGTGCTGCGTAGAAGTTTTCCAAAACCTCCTCCTGGGGTGCAGCCAGGATATGCTCCTTGAAAAGATTGAAGCTTTGGAAATCATCCACGATGACAACATCCTTCGCGGCAGCTAGACTCCATTCCCTGATATCCAAGTCTTCATCCGCATCCCGAGCGTCCTTTTCACCCGGCTTCGCTTTCCCTGTGGCCCGAGGCGGGATGTCCCGGCTGGCTAGCAGAAACTTGGCCTTCTTCATTTCACTGAACAACTCTCGGTCCTTCTTAAGCACGGGGAGATGTTCAGCCAGAGTTCGCAGAAGCATCAGATACTTGTCAGAGCTCTGGAACGAGGCAGAAATGCGAGCGGGCTCTTTTACCAGCATGCGCGCAATCTCGTTTTTGGTTGGCTCTCTCCTTGAACCCACGGCCAAAAGGAAAAGATTTGCTTCTTGTCCAAAGTCCACAAAGTCAAAGATGTCTTTGTAGTCTTCGCCATCACCAAGATAGCAGAGTCGGGGTGCAACGAGGCGCGTGCGGGGGCCCTTCTCCGATACACTGTTGATGGCGACAGGAATCACGGGTGCATTTCCAACCCGCTCAATATCTTGGGGACTCAAGTCGGATATCCTGCCTGCCAGATATTTGAATATGATCCTGGCATCCCTCTGAGTGGTTGGCGGTTGGCGAATCAGAGTTTGAAGGCATTCCGACACGGGTGGATGAGGTTTGACCCCCAGTTTGGAGGCATGTGGATGAAGCCGGTTTTGCAGAATGTTGAAACCAAACAAGGATGCACCTTCGTCCGTAAAACATCTCTTTGGCGTGCTGAGCTTGTCCGAGCCCTCGACTGGGAGGAACGGCACCGTGACCGCACTGATATCAAACGAAGCATATCCATTTGTGTGGTATTCGTTGAGGAAGTAAGCCAATGCCTTGCTCTTGCGAGTGGCATCTTTCTCGGAATCGCTCATAACCATCAGTCGGACAAGTTCAGATCCCGATGGATAGCTTTTCAGCCCCATCATAGTGAGAAATTCGCCCTCATTGCTTGAGCTGTTGTAGATTCCGGGCCATTCTATGATAGGTAGGCCCAACGCACGGAGCGAATCCTTTGGCTCGTACAACTCGGCAATCTTGTAGCGGGTGCCCCGGGTATCTTTTTCAGCAGTGCAAATGCTAGTGTTCTTGAGTCGTTGGATATCGTTTGCAGGGATGTCTTCGCGCACAGACGTGAGGTAGCGGATGAGATCCACATGGTTCCATCTCCTGGCGGGAGGCCCTTTCGCGTCCACGGCTTCCGGGGTATTGATCAGGCGGTCGAAGATGACACCAAGCTCAACGGTCTTACGAACGCCAAGTGATACCAAGAATTTCTCCTTGACACCGTGAAGGCCGTGCACAACCGGGAGGTCATCGAAAAGTCGGACGGAGGCAAAATATGTCTGTGTCGGCTGCTTCATGCCAAGTTTTGTTGGAATCACGGTTTGTGGCTGCAAAACATCAACCACTGCCTGTCTCGAGGCGGAGCTCAGGATCTCCCATGCCTTGGACAACACAGGTAAAACTTGCCCGGCAAAGGCAGGGCTTTTCAGAATGTTCTGCTCCTTTTGTAGAACACTCTCATCACCGGCATTCGTGACAAGCCATCGAATCCAAGGAACAACCTGAAGCTCCACCCAGCCCAACGCCTCGAGCTCTGGTTTACTCAGGGCTCTTGTGAACCGGAATGGCATTACCGAAGGGGGCACGGGCAGGTCAGCTGGAATGCGATGGGGATTCAAGAACCCTACGATTTCTGCAAACACAATCAAACGAGTAGGATGGCCTTCTTTATCTTCGTCGTTTGCCACTGCGACACGCAGAAGACTTTTCACAGAGTTGCTGTCGAGTTGTCCGCTCAAAGCCTTGCGACCGAGCCATGACAGAAATTCCATGATCTGATTGGGTCGCAATGTATTGGACTCCAGCTCACGTTTGATATCAGAAACTGTGATTTCTGTGACTAGGCCAAAGTCCGTCAACTTTTGCACAAAGTCTTTGGCATTCGTGACCAGCTCCTCGGGCAATGCCGGAATCGAGTCCATGAAGCTCAGATCTTTGGGGGCAAGGCGCGTCTGATGACTGGGAATGACACCGCATGTAGAAAGTACTTCAATGGAAGCGTTCTTATTGCACACCCAAAACGCATCCTCGATTGTCTGGCCAAGAACTGAAGACGGTGTGGACTCGCGGAAGACAAACTGGTTGGCAGTGTGAATAGCCTCGGGCAAAACGTCCACGATGTCCTGCTTCCGGATCTTGGAGGCGCGGGTTGATCCAACTTTGGCAGCAAGCTTGGATTTGATGGTGCTCATTTCCGCAGACCAGGCAATTCGACAAACAATGCCGACGGCCCGGAGCATCTCAAGATTCCATTTGCTAATGTAACGAGTATTGAGGTCGATGCTCTCACGCTCCACAGTAGGAATGACAGAGGGTGCCGACACATGAGCGTTCAGACCGGTGGTTTGTTGGGTGGGGAAACCAATGAATATTCTGCCAGCTTTTGTGGGTAGAATAGACGCAAGGATCTCCGACTGCGACTCGGATGCACCCGTCGCGATGTTGGCGTCATACGAGGGTGTCAATATGGCGATGGTTGCTCTCTTTGGAGGCGGCTTCCGCGTGGCCCGTTCCAGTTCCTTGCTCAGAGAAGTGCTGATTGAAGGCTGGATAGATGCAGTGTTGATGTGCAAGAATACGGTAGCCTTCAGCATTGCAGTCATGTTGGCTGCCTCGTCAGTCTTCTCTACTTGCTGGGTATGAGCAAGCTTCTCGGGTCCTGTCTGGGTGGTAAACTTGGAAAAGAAGCTGCGGAGGGAGCTTGTGGTGTCGCGAAGGTTGTCCAAGCGGAACATGCTTGCATTTGGGTTCCATTCCACGATTCGCATCCAGGATGCGTCAACTTGTGCAATCTCTTGGGTGATGTTGGTAACTTTCATCAGACCCTCGGTTGTTTTTGTTTCCACATCCCGAGGGATTGGCACGTTGACGCCGGGTGCTGTCTTCTTTGACAGTTTGAGCAAATTCCAATCGTCCAGCCATAGCTCGATCTCTTCCAAGGCCACAAATGTCAGACTGCTCGACAGGAACTGACACAGTTGCATCAAGTTTGGAACTGGGGAAGAATCGTTGCGGTAGTCCAACACAAAGGTTGTGTCTCGGGATGGGGTTTCACCCAAGTCCAGCCGTCGAGTGAACAGTGCATTGCCCTTCCAGTAAAAAGCCATAGCCTGACTTCCTGAAGAGACAAAGGGCTCCTCACAATCATCAAACACACTGTAGAAGCCGACTCCAAATGCACCAATCTTTGTTTCATCTGGGTTGCCATCAGCGATACGCTTCAACCTAGCCCAGTCCTTTTCACTAAACGGGAGACCATTGTTGGAGATAAGGAGACGGCGGAGGGTATGGTTTGTGATGGTGTGCTTCAACAGGGCGGTTGGATCTGTCGACGATGGAGATGGTACTGTTACAGAAGGGAGAGTCTCAAATTTGATGGTGACCTTGGTTGCGGAAGCATCGGCGGCGTTCTGGATCATTTCACGTAACACGGTCCTGTAAAAAGCGGGTCAATATTCACAGTTTGTGCGCATTATTTGGATCATGGTGAGACGAACCATTTTCCGGAATATCGAGCGAGGACTTTGGAGATCAGGCCGCGGGTATCAACTGTCACTGCTTCTTCATCAGCACCGGACCCCATAGTCCGGGCCTTGAGTGCATTGAAATCCATGTTTAGAGCCATCCTGGAGTGTATCGGGTGATGTTTCTGAATGTAGCTCTCTCGACTTGGGAAGCGAATGCAAAGCTCTGCATGAAACGGAGATGCCTATGTCATCTTTCTCGGAGTAGGCAAGCTTTGGAGGGGTCCAAGAGAGGATGCAAACAACCAACAAACGCGTGTATTGAAGAGAGTGTGACTCAAAGAAGTTGACCACAAGAAGGGGAGAGAAAAAGAAAAGATGCGACGCGTCCTCGCCGAAGCCAAAAAGATGCCTGGTGAGACCTCCGCGAGACACCTCGGCGACTACGGAGAGGGCCTTATCGCTCCGTCTTATCGCTCCACGCTTATCGGCAGCTTAGATCAGCCAGCCTTACCTAATCAGGATTGTTTCTCCATGCATCGAGGTCGCGGGCTTCAGGAGCCTTTGCGGAGTAGAGTTCCTTAGTCGCGGTCGAGTCGCTCGCTGTTCTCGCCTCTGGTCCAGTCACTACAGTCGCTTTGCTGTGACATTCTTTTCTTTGTCTAGCTAGACCCCTAAGTTAGTGCGGTCTAGAAGCTAGGCTGTTCCGTCTGCTGTGGATGTGGGCCTAATACTGTCAACCGCCTCTACCCCGTTCTCCTCAAATGACACCATGGGAGTCGATCCTCTATCTCCAATTGCGCCAGTGCGCCTTCGGGCGTTATTGCTTCCAATTGGCAAGATCAAGCGCTCACGCTTCTTGAGCTTCGCTGGAAGGCTGCAAGCTGAGAATGTGGTCCGACTAGGGGACATCAGCCCCGATGCTCGTCCAAACCGAAGTACGCAATGACAAGTAGAGTGCCAATCGGCCTGTACGATCGCGATAACATGGTGGGAAAGCTGACAATTTGCCAACATAGATATGTTCTCCCCGCTTGCCTTCCCCACCGGAATGATCCTTTACGACCTGTCCTTCTCCGTTCCCCCCACATCACATCTGGAGCTGTTCCCATTCGAGATATACCGGGAACCGCTAGTCATCATTGCGATAGCCGATGGGACAGAGCTATGTCAAAGCTCCGGCGCCAACAAGAAGCATCCCACGCCGCAAGAATTGGATCATTTGTTTGAGGAGCTCGGTGCGGTGAAGGAGAGGAACCCGCGGGCATTGGTAAATCAACTTCTAGTCTTTGACTACGAGGGTATCGATAATATCACCAATGGTCCGGAGAATGTCCTTTGGGTTCCTCGACCTGAAGTCTCCAAGGCGACTACTATGAAAACTGTCCTGTGCGATATCACTTCCGTCTTGCTTTCAGAGTTGGATGAATTCGCCAAGACGATTCAAACTATCCCGTCAATAGAGTCGCCTAGAGCTTCATCATGGGGCCCGCATCGGAACCCAGAGTTGCGTCCACGGCCTGTGGATCGACTGCTGAACCGAATGACTTTGCCTGCGCAGCTGCCATCCAACCCCAATGGCGCCCCGCCGGAGACCCCCCTGAGATCGAATGCCGCCTCGCCTGCTCCTAGTGATCATGAGACACCTACAACCTTTGACGAAATCACTCGATCCATCCATCTGTCACGTACGAACTCGGGTGGTAGGAGCCCCTCAATATCGTCTCCGAAGGAGCACAGCCGGGATCGCATGTCTGTGAGTGGCGTCAGTGCCACTGATCGAACCAAAAATCGCATCAAGGGCCGGTCTGGAGTCGTCATTGGCACTCTGTTCCTGCAGGCGGGAAGGTGGCCCGATGCGCTCAAAGAATTGGTCGAGGCAGCCAATAATGCGCGAGCTGGTAGCGATTATGTCTGGCATGGAAAGGCCCTGGAGAACATTCTTCTCTGTCTCGTGATGCTCGCGTGGGCAGGCATGGACTTTCAAATCCCACCCGTTCTCTATCCGGTCGCCGACAAGGCATCAAAGGCGGTTAGAGATGCAATTCAGGCGCCATCAGCAGCCGGCAACCGCATGGTCTCCCTCCAAAATCTCGCGAACCTGTTGCCCGACCTTTCCAACACCATTTTAAACCTTTACATTCGTGCCGCGAATATAACGGACGAACCTCTTCCTCAGCTCGTCTTTTCCGAAACTGTGATCCGATTGTCCAGGCTGATGGTGTCTGCTCGCATTCGAGATGGCGGACTGGATGATAACGCTCTGAAGCATATTGTGATGAACGAACCTTTGATTCCTTTACATCAACCTGAACTCCCGAGGGGAACAGTCGTGCTTCGCAAGTCCGAAATTGCCCACTTTCTCTACCGGGCTCTCCCTCTTGCCCCCGAAGCAGACTTGCCTGCCACGGATGCTGTCCCCATTATCGTGGGTGTTATCTCCGTTCTCAATGCTCTGGACCTACCCCGCAAAAAAGCGTTTGTTCTCCGCGAGCTTCTCACTGTGATGGTGCCCAGTCTTGTCCAGGCTCGGAAGATCGGTGCGGCAGAAGTAGGTATTCATCCAGCCGCTGGGCTAGCATCTCTCAGTGACACGGCATTCGATGTCAATGCTCTGGACGTTGGTCCTGGGAACATGGAAGCAAGTCTTCGTCTTCTTCTGGCTTCAATTGGCGAGATCTACGGGGTCCAGCCTTCTGCATCCTATGAGTGGGAGAAGCGACAGTCCCGGATGTCCGCTTCTGGTAGCGCACAAGAGAGTCCTGAATATGATTCACTTGCCAACATTGCAGAGCGCTCTTTCCGTCATGTTGCGCTGGATCGATATGGCGATCTCAATCTCAAGATTGACGTTCTGAAAGCGTGTATCAACTGCTGTGAAGCACTCCCCGATTTTGATGGTGTCCTACGCTTCACAGTTGAGCTATTGCAAACCAT
Organism: Penicillium simplicissimum; assembly: GCA_024706585.1. Classification (NCBI taxonomy): domain Eukaryota; kingdom Fungi; phylum Ascomycota; class Eurotiomycetes; order Eurotiales; family Aspergillaceae; genus Penicillium; species Penicillium simplicissimum. The sequence continues at coordinate 3,433,757 of JAMZTW010000044.1, forward strand.
CCGCGGAGACCTTATGCTGAACGAAGCTCACAGGGTACCACCGTACCTGCCCCAGGACGAGCAAGTCCGTCTCTTGAATAATATCAAACGCACAGTGGGAGCGGGAAACCGGCTGGGTGTAGCCAACATGGCTGCCGAATACTGGGATGATTTCCTTGTCCGCGATGTCCAACTGCTAGCATTGCCTGAACCACGACGGCCCGTCCGCCGGTCCAAGACAGAGCTAGATGCCGTAACGACGTCGTCTGAAAAGGCCAAGAAGGACCCTTTCCTGTACAACCCCTTCGCCAAGCCTAGTAGCAAGGCTTTGGAGGTTCTTACAGTGACGGATGAACCTGCATCCTTCCGAGTCACCCTTCAGAACCCTTATGAGTTTGAGGTCGAAATCGAACACCTGCGGCTAGAAGGCGAAGGCGTGAACTTCGAGGGTGTGGCAGAGAATATCGTTCTTCCGCCACTGTGTCTGCGGGATATCATCGTGCTTGGTACGGCTCACCAGGAAGGTAACTTGAACATTACCGGGTGTGTTGTCAAAGTGAGCCATTGCCGAATGCGACGGTTCCCTATCTTCAGGACATTATGGAGACCTGAGCCTGAAATCAAGTTCAAGCGAAGGGGACTCTCCGCGAAAAAGCCTCTAAGTGATCGCCCAATGTCTTGGAGCTCAACGACATCCAAAGATGGCAAGGTGTTAGCGAAGAAGGGCCCTCAAACGGAAACGTGCCAGGTGAAGGTCATCGGAAAACAGCCCTCTCTACTCATTGAGTCAATGTCGCTCTCACAGTCGGCAATGATGATTCTCGAAGGAGAGGTCGAGTCATTCTCCATCACCCTTCAAAACACATCCTCATGCCCCGTGGACTTTGTCTTGTTCACCTTCCAAGACTCAACCACTCGCCAGCTTCAGTCGGCCTTGAGAAACAAGGACTTGCTTCCCGTGGAGATTTATGAGCTGGAGATGAAGCTGGCCACGCAGCCTGCCTTGAGATGGCGCCGCGATGGTCCCCAATCTGATGACTGGCACATTGCACCTGGCGAAAAGGCCACGTTCACAGTGGATGTGCTGGGTAAGCCTGGATTGCAGGATACGACAGTGCAAATTGACTATTCGTACTTGAAGAGCGAGCAAGGACAGCTGCCAGAGGTGTTTTATACGCGGCAGTTGTTCGTCCCACTCACTGTCACAGTCAACGCGAGCGTGGAAGTTGCTCGGTGCGACATCCTGCCATTCAGTGGGGATTTTGCCTGGAAGAATCATCTCGATGCCCCGTCAGACTCGACGCAGACATCAGACTCGCCCTTGGCTGCCACCGACAAAGATCCTTTTTCTCAAATCCTTTCCCGCCTTGGCAATGGTGCGTATGGACCAGACCACTGCATTGTTCTACTCGACCTCCGCAATGCATGGCCCAGCCCCCTGTCTGTATGGCTGCGTGTGAATGAGCACTTCATCGTGCAAGCTCCCGATTCCTTCAAGGATGATAGCAAGGGCCAATACTCTATCGATGGCAATCTCCAGCCGGGTCAAGTTTCACGATTCGTCCTCGTTCTCCCTCGCGTCTACCTGGACAACCCATATGCCACTATTCCCGTCGTCAACACGGGAACTCGCCGCCAATTCGTCGTCAGCGCCAACAAGCTCACATTCGAGGCGGAAGCAGCCTCACGCGAAGCCTTCTGGTTCCGCGAAGAGCTTCTCAAACGAGTCCTCGGAGGCTGGTCCGAGCCCGCCACCGGCCGCAAGGGATCCATCGACCTACGCAACATCCGTCTGAACACCCGAATGGTAGAGGCAATGCGTCTCGAAGACGTGGAGATCTCATTCTCTCTAGCCTCTCCTCCCTCCAACGACAGTCCCTCCCCAGTGCAACAAACCGGCCGCTCGCGCTTCCACGCCCAAACAGACGACCTCCTCACCCTCTCCGTGACCGTCCGCAACCGCTCCTCCCGCCCCATCCATCCCATCCTTCGCCTCCAGCCCAGCCTACGCCATCAACCGAACAACATCGCCCTAGACCTCACCCGCCGTCTCGCCTGGACCGGCATGTTGCAGCAAGCCCTCCCGATCCTCCAGGCGGGAGCATCCACCCAAATCACCATCGGAGTGACCATCCTCTGCCGCGGCGAGTACGAGTTCGGTGCCAGCGTTGAGGAAGCCCGACTTCTGCGGCAATTCGGCAAAGACGGCAAGGAGGAAGATCCTGATGCTGCCACCCGCTTCATTGAAGATGGGATTAAGGATACCTTTGGCGCGGATGTGGTGAGGCGGAGGCGGATCTGGCATGCGAGGGATACTTGTGTCATTCTTGCGAGTGATTGATTAGATCCTTGCTGTGCAGCGTTTGTTATGGTCATGTCCTCTTCCACCTATCTCTTTGAGTGTTTGAGTAACAGTCATGATACGTAGAGCTTGTTGTTTCCCCTGGGTATCGTGTCTGCTTCTTGGAGGTCTAATGTGATGAATGGTCACGTCTCTCCTTGTATACTGCTTTTACATAAGTCTTAGCGTGGTAACTACATAAACACCTTGATGAATAAGATCTCCTCTAATTGAAATGGACACCGCAGGGAATATCCATATGGATGGTTATTCGTGATGGTTACTGAGGTGACTATGTGTAATAACGATTCTGGAACAGCAATATTCATATTTATCAGAAGAGATACGGTATGCAGGAAGATTTGGTCAAAAATGGAGGAAATTGCTGACATCTAGCAAATGAGTAACTTAACTGAATACTGCAGTCTGTAGTCTGTAGGTAGTCTGTACTCTATAGTCTGTAGGAAGCTAAATCGACCAAAGTGGGTCACAGTCTCCCCGGAAAATGCGGAGAGCAACTGCCAGAATTCCACCGTCGTCCCCTCGTTTTCTCACCACCTCCAGCTGCCTGGGATGGAGCAGTACTCGCCCCCCAAAGGAGGCCCTTCGTCTCCAGCCGCCTCTCGTGAGCCGCAGTTACATCTTCCGTCAACTACTGACCCCCCAGGCCCGCAGAACCCTCCCAAACCCCTCGTATGGCTGGTAAGTGCACCTCCCCCACATCCGCAGCTCATCCGCAACTCAAAGAGGAACCCCCAATCCCAATCCAGTGACTAACCGCATCTGCCCTATAAAGATCTTCGGAGCCACGGGCCACATGGGCCGCTCACTCGTGAAAAACGCCCTAGCACGCAACGACCTCGTCGCCGCCGTCGGCCGCACCTACGAGAATAGCCCCGAAAGCATGAAAGAGCTCGAAGCCGAGCACGATAACTGCCTCGGCTTGCTCTGCGACGTGCGCGCCCGCGAAACCGTCAAGCGCGTCATCGACCAGACCATCGCGCGCTTCGGCCGCATAGACGTCATCGCCAATTGCTCCGGCTACGGCGTGATCGGCGCCTGTGAGGACCAGGACGAATTCGACATCCGGAACCAGTTCGAGACCAATTTCACTGGCACGCTGAATATGATCCAGCTGTCGCTGCCGCATTTTCGGGAGCGGCGTGCGGGCCGGTATTTGATTTTCAGCTCGACGTCGGGCGCGCTGGGCGTGCCGGGGTTGGGGCCTTATTGTGCGTCGAAGTATGCGGTTGAGGGGTTGATGGAGAGTATGCTGTACGAGGTGGACAGTTTCAATATCAAGGGCACGCTTGTGGAGCCGGGCCATATGCGCCGCGATGATATTGGGGATTTGGTTTCTCCTTCGGTCATGGCTGCGAATCCCTCTGCGCATAATCTGTCCTCGCCGCTGCCGCTGTATGGGCATTTCCTGGTTAAGCCGCCCAGCGAGCCGTATAATACGCCGACGTCTCCGGCGGCGCATGCCCGACGGATGCTGATGTGGCTGGGAGATAAGCAGCCTGCTTCTGCGGTGAAGGCGGCCCATCTTGTCTGGGAGCTGGGGCATTGCTCTTACCCGCCTTTGCGGCTGATCCTGGGTACTTATGCCGTGGAGAGTATTCGTGATCGGTTGAAGTGTATTATTGAGGAGATTGAGGATTGGAAGCATCTTAGCTTTCCGCTGGGAGAGTCGCAGCCTGCAGCGAACCGAGACAAATCGGTGCCTGCCGAGGGAGCTGAGGGTGGAACGGGGTGAAGTTCAGCGGGATCGAATTCTTGATCCTGTCTAGCTGGACGATTCCCTAGTTGATCTATGGTCCTCAGTATCCATCATTTCCCTTCGGCAGCACACTGTCACGCAGTTGCTGTGTCTTGCCCTCTGACCTCCCGGCAAGGAAGCTGGAGGCACGCCAAGGTTCTTAGAGCTCCCATCCTGCGCAGATCGGGAGGCTCCAACAAGCCCATGTAGATCAACTTTGATCTCTATCTGGTTCTCTCGGGCACAGAGTCATAGACTTTGATGGAGATCCAGAGCTGATTAGCACCGGTTCCGCGGTATATCATGCATATTAAAGAGCCCCATATACACCAAGCTGGAATAGCCGGCATTCAGATTGCGAGTGATCATGATAAGCTTTTCTAAATTGCGAAAAACGAAACAATTTGTATCCTTCTCGACTAGCCTTTTCACCGCCCGAACAGCACTATCCCTATAAGCAGAGAGCCTCGTGCATGTCGCAGCGAGCCAGCATCAGCATAACGCCTCTAAGATAAATCACGGCAAGGGAAGGTTGTCGTGATAGTTGGTTATTCATGGTGGTTATCATGACCCAGTCCACTACTACCTAGTAGATGTAGAAAATTGTCCAAAGTCCTCTTCTCTTGATACAGGGGTGAAATGGATTCAAGCTTCTTTGACTTGAGTGGTCAAGATGAATAGCATTATCATATATGGAACAGTCCAAAGCCTACATGCCCTCTAACTACCGCCCAACCTCCCGACGCAGCCGTCCAGCAGCTGTCGTGGGACCAGGCTCGGGCCAGCTGCCCACAGCATCGTCCACTTCCTCGAGGAAGGTGGTACTATTGTGCACACTGGTACCACTCAGGACAACACGCACACCGGGGGAGCTAGCGTTGACTTGCGCCACCATCTTGGCCTCCTCGTACGTGGCGCCGCCGACCATGAAAATGATAATATCCTGTGGCTTATCCCGAGTATGCCCGCTTCCTTCGAGGAAAGGGTACTGCAGCTCCTTCAGACGGCCCTTGATGAGGTTTTGTAGAGTCACCTCAAGTCGGGGGGAATGTTGGGTGTAGACATTTTCGACGCCCTTGAGGCCCTTGAATCGGTCTCGAGCACCTGAGAAAAAGGAAGTTGATTCGAAGAGGTCGGTGAAGCCTCCAGCGACTGGGGGGGCTTGGAGTGAGTGGTGGTATGCGAGGAGCTTGGGGATGATGTTGACGCGGTTGGAGGGGACGTCGCCTGCGGTGACGAGCAGGTCGAGCAAGACTGGGAGGGCGTTGTTGGGCTGGCTCTCATAGCGGAGCCCGTAGAGTGCTACCAGGCGGATTTTGCTGTCTGCCGGGACATTCGGTAGCTGGATAATTCGTTGAAGCGACTGGAATGAATTGCTATTAGCATCCCATGGTTTCGGGGGGTGTTGTGGAGACCACACATACCTTGAGGTCATTGGAGTGGTTGTCATTACAGGCTAAGCTCTGCTCCAACTCACTCACATCCAGCAAATTGTCCTCGCCCACTCGCCGACTCAGTTCACCCACCAAGGTGACGTGTTTGCTCACATTGCCAGACAGTTTGCGGAATTCTGGGTAATCCTCCACAAACCGCTTCATATCGGCGATGGAATCAATGTTCATATTATTTTGCGTCTTGACCTGGTACTGCTCCACATATTCCTTGATGTTTTGTCCCAGGTCGCCAAAGTTCTGATACATGTTCTTCTTGAAGAAAGGATCTTGATCTTGAGCGAGAACGATCTCCTTCAGCTCGGGCCGGATGTCCGGTACGCCGCCCAAATCCACTCTTCCATTATTGATGCCGAGAAGTTCGTGCACCATAGCCTGATAGGTCCATTGTGAGAGCAACGGTGTGATAGGGTCATCGCGACGGTCCAGAACAAGCAGGATAGGCGGCGTGTCCGTCCGGCGGAAATTAAACAACTGCTCCTCCTGCGTGATATGGTATCGAACTTCTGTCGCTAACTTTCGAGCCAGGAGACTGTTCTTTTCGTATCGAATTAACGGGTTCTTTTTCAGCGACAACAGCAAAGCGAGGACTCCCTCGGTGGCCCGTTGCAGCGAGTCCGGATTCCATAGATCTGGCGAATGGCTCCATAGTCGGGACAATGGAAATCCCAAATTCAAAGTGCATAGGTCAGGGTTTATGACGAGGAAGTCGGCGAATTGCTCCTGTACACATTGCACGACCTCGTGGCTGTCCGCCTCAGCGAGTCGCTCAAGGGAGGACTTGCGGATAATGTTGCTGAAGTAGATGTAATATTCGCCGTATTTAGGCTCTCGAAGTTCATCGATAAGGAGCTGGATGGAGTTCGGGGAGGGGCGCACGAAGCATAAGCATCGCAAATGGCGCATCCTCTCACGCGCGGCGTTGTCCAGGCGGTCAATGAGGTAGACTTCGTGGTTCAGGAGGGCGGATTGGGTGATGGCGGTCGAGACGATGGATACCTGGGTAGAAAGTGATTAGTCTATCGTGTCCGGCAATGTGTCTGGTAAGCGCAAGTCGCACTGTCTCACTATCCAGAAGCAGGATCTTCATCTTGGTGGATGATGACCCTGAAGCCGACTCGCCGGCCGTCACCATCTTGGAGATGTAGCCCGAGACGGCCGCGACGACGTCCATGATGAAGGGAAAATGCGCCCTGAGGCGGGCGATCCACGGGATGAAAGGGGGGAAAAGACGAAGCTGAAGAAGTTGCTGCTGATCGCGGTGAGTGGTGTTGTCCCTTGTGTTCGCGGGGGAAGGTGGAGCAGACGAGGTGGTTGAATAATGTTGGGCGCCGCTTTTTCCACATGACGTCCTTACCGTCGATCTCTTGACGCCCTTTTTCCTGCTCCGCTTCTTGATCCTTCTTCTCTTCCAGCTTGCATGCGTTCTTCTCTCTTGAACCCTTGTCCTCGATTTGGGTCTGGGTCGACACCATGTTGCCCTACATAGACGCTTGTTCGTTTCTCCATATTTCTCCCAAGTGAAGCTACCAGAGCTGTTGGACCTCGGAACTGACCTCCCCGCAGTGTTTAGCTACCCTGCTCAGCTCACAGGCGCGTCGGTGGATGAGCGTGCGTATCCTACTGCCCCAAACCCTGCGATTCAACAGCCAGGCTTCTAATCTTACCCTCTAGTCAAATTGATCGCATCCTTCCTGCTCTCCTACCCTCTCGCCGGCCTGTTGAAACGCATCCCCGACGCCCAGCCCTGGAAAAAGAACGCCTTTATTATTGGTGCTTCGCTCTTCTACATTGTCGGCCTTTTCGACCTTTGGGATGGTCTCCGTACACTTCTTTACAGTGCAGCGGGCACTTATGCCATTGCATACTATGTGGATGGCTCCCTGATGCCCTGGATTGGCTTCATCTTCCTCATGGGCCACATGTCGATCAGCCATATCTACCGTCAGATCCTCGATGACGCGCAGGTGATCGATATTACAGGAGCGCAGATGGTGCTCGTTATGAAGCTGTCTTCCTTCTGCTGGAACATCCACGACGGTCGTCTTCCTCAGGAACAGTTGTCGGATGCGCAGAAGTATTCTGCAATCACAGAGTTCCCCAGCATCGTCAACTACCTGGGCTATGTTCTGTTCTTCCCGTCGCTGTTTGCCGGTCCGTCCTTCGAGTATGTGGACTACCGCCGCTGGCTGGACACCACGCTTTTCGAAATCCCGCCAGGCACAGACCCAGCCAAGGTCCCTCGCACCAGGAAGAAGCGCAAGATTCCGCGCAGCGGCACCCCTGCTGCAAAGAAAGCCGCTATTGGACTGTTTTGGATTTTTGCCTTTTTGAAGCTGGGCTCTTGGTTCACTAAAGACTTTGTGCTGTCTGATGCTTTCATGGAATACTCCTTCCCTCGCCGTGTCTTTACCGTGTACATGCTCGGCTTCACCACGCGGCTGAAGTACTACGGTGTCTGGTCCCTGACAGAGGGCGCTTGCATCCTCTCCGGCATGGGATATAACGGTTTTGATGCCAAGTCGGGCAAAGTGTTCTGGAACCGGCTCGAGAACGTGGATCCCTACAGTCTCGAGACCGCTCAGAACTCGTATGGCTACCTCGGCAGCTGGAACAAGAACACTAACCACTGGTTGCGCAATTATGTGTACCTGCGTGTCACGCCCAAGGGCAAGAAGCCGGGCTTCCGCGCTAGCATGGCTACCTTTGCGACTAGTGCTCTGTGGCACGGCTTCTACCCAGGCTACTATATGACCTTTGTCCTGGGTTCATTCATCCAGACGGTTGCAAAGAGTATGGCCCCTAAACAACCTTTAAGCTCTTTCGCCCGATATATCTTTATCAACCATTATTCGAGCTTGACTGCTAACACCCCATAGATTTCCGCCGATACGTGCGCCCCTTCTTCCTCACCCCCGACGGCACCAAGCCAACCCCCAACAAGCGGTACTACGACATCCTCAGCTGGGTAGTCACCCAGTTCACGCTCGGCTTCGCCGTACTCCCCTTCATCTTCCTCGGCTTTAGCGAATCGATGCTCGTCTGGTCCCGTGTATACTTCTACGGGGTCATCGGCACCGCAGCCTCCCTCGCTTCCTTCGCCTCCTTCTCCCCAGTCAAGGCTTATCTCGTTGGCCAACTCAAGCGCCGCAACCGTCCTCATATCCCGCGCACGATGAGCCAGGAGACTGTGCGCCCGCCGACCCTCGGTCTGCCAAATGACCCAGAACGCGACTTTGACGAGGCGGTCGCCGAGATCAGGGCGGAGATTGAATCTCGTCGTCGGAGGGGAAGCGTGGTTACCATGCCTACCGGTGAGGAATTGAAGATTGCTGTTGAGCAGAAGATTGGACGGAAGCTTTAAGCTTGAGGTTTGAGGTTGAAGATGCTGTCTGTGGACAGGAGCTTGTATAGATAGTATGCTGCAGTTTGGTAGTTTTGCTGGCTCATTGACCCGATATGGTCAGGGCTGAACTGGGTTTGGCCCCTTGGAGTGCATTCTTTGCTAATAGCGTTAGAGAGATCGTTGTGTGTTAAGTTTTCTTTTTTTTTTAATAACGACAAGTGTCATTTCGGTTGAAAACGATGAGGAAGGTGAAGAGTGGACATTCGAATCACATAGATCATGCGTACATGTAGGTTGTCGGAAGCGCCATCTCTGGAATTTGTAATCGATCAACCACGACACCAGGGTCTGCACATAAAGAGAGATAGCTCCCAGCCGATACAGACGAATCCTAACAGGAATAAGAGTCACGTTGAAAGTGAAAGACTACAGCATCCACGGACACTAACATTAACCAGCCAAAGAAAGAGTGACCCAACACTCTTTGTAGCTAGATAGATGTCCAGTCCAAACCTATCCAACTACGAAAGAATGATTCAAGGCCCCGGTGTGCTGCATAGCCGCAGCACCTAGACCACAACCCCCATGCCGGGCTCAATGCCTCCGAGCACCCTCTGCCACCCTCGGGCATTCCAATCATCTGTGGGGGCCTGAATGGCGTGTTACGCCTCGGCCGTCTTGTTTCTAAGAAGTCGTTAAACCCTGGAGGTGCTGGAGGTGTAAGATGGATCGGGAATCAAAGCCACTTACCGGAGGCGAAGATGATAGGCACGCGCACTCTGTCTAGCAAGCTCTCTACTGTAGGTTCTTGGTTAATTCGAGTAGAGGCTGGAAGCGGTCCCTCGGGGAATACCACGGAGCCATTACAAATAACCACCACGGAGTGGTGTCTTGGCTTGTGGTTGAATTATAGACGACGTAGATTCGTGGCTCTACGAGTTCAGGAGCTAGAAATCCAGCACAATAGATGCAAGGTTGTAAGAGTGGCTGCGTAAAGTGGAAGAAATCGTAGACTCATTGTATTATACAGATGCGGAATGCAGTATGCAGTATACAATGAATAGGAAAGTAAATCAGAATGAGAAGAGAAGAGGAATGTAAATGCCAAGTCAAGGCTGAAAAGAAGATGAAGATCAAGTAACACATGTCAAGTGTGAAAGAGAAGGAGCAAGTGAAGAAGAGAGTAGAGCCAAATATAGAAAGCTGACGAAATACCAGTCATAAAGTGACCGGTCGCAGAGAGGGTAAAGAGAATTTAAACAGGAAGAATAGAAGAAAACGACAGGCGAAGTGTAAAAGCACGCGAAGCGATCAGGGGGAATATTATATATGTGCGTACAGTCGTGTCGTGTAGATCGTAGATAAATGTCCAGCGAAGTGAAGATGAATGAACAGCGTTAAGGACGAGGACAAAATTTGTCTCTGCGTTATAAGGGTGGGTGTTAAAGTAAAGACGGTGGGAGATATAATGCAGGCATGGTTGTAGATGTGTTGTCGCTGAAAAGGAAGCCGAAGTCGAAAGTGCAGATGGTGGAATGAAGTGGGAGTGAGAGGCGAGTATGCGAACCGTTAGGGAAATAAATGCCGAGATGGTCGTTGGGTCAAGTCAAGTCAAGAGGAAGGTAAACGGTGGTAGAAAGTGCAAGTTGAAAGGAAAGGCAACGTGCGTTCTGACCACGCCATAGCAGTTGTCGCAGAGATCGGGGCGCGAGATGCAATAAAATATTAGAAGCCCGTAGTGGTACCAATAACAGCCAACGCGATCTGCAGGGCACGAGTTAGTCCGAATATTCCATCACAAAAAACGACCTGATCTTCTTACAATAATAACGATAATCACCACACCAAGCGAAATCATCCACCGATTCAAATTCCGCCACCAGCGCGCATTCTCATGTCGGCGGCGCTGCAGTGCGATCAACTGCGTCTCCAACGCCATCTCGACATCGTCGTCAACGTTCGCCATTTCCGGAGTGAGTTTCGGCAAAGGCGGGAGGGGGAGGAACGCTGCGATAATCCATGCTGTACGCGCCATTAGTATCAATTCTTGATTTCATGAGCTTGTGACAAGCTCATATCAAATGGACAAACTCACCCAGCGGGAAAATAAAGCCCACACAGAACGAGTACACCTGGATATTCCTCCTTCCAAACATAGGTTCATTCGTTGAGTCCAGCGACGGCGCCGTCCACGCGCTGCTCGAGTGCGGAATACCTCGTCGGTCCGTATGCAAATGCGGCGACCAGCTGTGGCGCATTCGATGGCGCGACGTGCCGACGACTTCGTCTTCCTCGTCGGGATCGGGGACCCAGTGCGCGCGCGGGTCGAGCGGGTCGCTTTCGATGCGACGCTGGACGAACCGTACTGGTCCGGGGCGCTGAGGCTGCGCAGGCTGCACGGGTGCGATAGCGGGGGCTGCGGCTGCGGCTGCGGCCTGCTGGGGCGATCTGGGTCGGGGCGGGGACGCTGGACGTTGCGACGAGCGTGGGCGTTCCGGGGAGCGTCCGCGGGGAATGTTCAGCGGGGTGGGCATGAGGTTGAAATTGAAGACGCTGGAGTTGGATGTACCGGGGCGAGCGGAGGACGGCCTGCTCACGTCCATAATTGAGAATGCCGAGTTGAGGCCTAGTGCGTCGGCGCGGTAGTATATCTTTGCCCAGGTGGGCAGGATGTGCCAGACGGTGCTTGAGCTGGTGCCGGGTCGCTTGAGGCTTCGTGTGCTGTTGCTGCGTTTTGAGCCGGAGGATAGACTTCCTGGGAAGCCCGGGCGTGGGGGCAGATTGGTCAGGCTGTCTTGTCGCTCGTCTTCGTCGGTGTCTGTTACCAGCCAGACGCTTGAGTTGCTGGGTTGGGAGATTAGTGATGTCTCGGGGATTGCTGGTTCGGACATCTCGCGGGCAGGGGTGTGTTCGTTTTCGCCCGCGGCAGCAAGGTTGGCTAGGTCTTCGGCTGACCAGACTGATGACACGCGGGACAGATGCGGGTTCCAGCGGCCGGAGGCTGGGCCGGGCGTGAAGTCGCGGACTGGAGTGAACTCCCGGTCTGAAGATACCGATGTGTCGGCTCGCGAGCTGGACGATGGTGCTCGGATACGTGGGTACTGGATGGGGATACCGCTGTCGATGGCGGCAGCCATCTCCGACACTGAGCGGAAGCTGCGTGACGAGGAACCCGGGGAGCGGGATCGGCTGGCTGATGGACGTCTGGGATTCGACCGGAACGAGGCTACTGAGCGCAATGGCGGGCTCGAGTGGAATGACGATGGCGAGCGGGTGCTCAATTGCTCAGACGAGCCGGCAGTATGAATCCAGGGTGCGGTGACACCAGCGTGTCGCACGGCTGTTCCGCGTGAATTCCACGATGAGAGCGAGTTGGATCGTGGCTCGGAGTCTGAATTGGCTGCACCAGATGGCAAGAAGTTGACGCTTGAGTTGTCCAGCGTCACGAAGTTCGGGCTCGACGGGGCGCCAATGGTTTCAAAGTTGGGACTTGACGGCGCACCGATCTGCTCGATATTGGGACTGGAGTAGCCAATGATTGATTCCTCGTCTCGGACAGACTTGGGCGAGGTAGGAGGTTCCGAGATGACCGCTTTGATTGTAGGCGTCGCAGTGGGCAAGACGATCATCTCATCATCCGAGTACTCTGGCTCGTCGGGGCCGTCTGATGTATAGTCCTGATGTTTGGCGGCCGGGCTGATCTCTGGCAGCGATGACTTGCTGGATACTGGGTCATCCCACATCTGTGGGGGAGAATTGATTGTATCCACGGTGGACGATACATCCCATGTCTCGCGAATGGACAGGTCGCGGGTGCTGCTAGCCGCGGGATGGCCCAAGGCGGGCGATGACCACGTTGACGCGGAGGGGCCGGGGGTATCTGCATAGCTGAAGCCAGTATCCGAGATATACCCCTGCTGTCCTTTGCCGGGAATCGGCAACAAGATCTGCTCTGGTTTGGTGGGAAATGGCGTGGCGGTATACATGTCGGCATCTTCCTTCTCCCCGAAGACCATGCGAAGGGATTGAATTGATCGGGTCGGGGATCTTTCATTGGTATGAGCTGAGCTGCGCTCCTGCAGAGCTCGCCGCCGCCGTGGCGGAGGCGACGTTGACTGCTTAGACGTCGGCATTGAGGTGATTGAAGTTGTCGAGAGTGTGGGATATTAGGGCATGATCCTGAAGACGACGAGGTTGGTGAAGGTGATGTGCCAACTGCCAACCACAATGAAGAATGCAAATAGTGATATAATAGATCGGCCAGACAAATCGCAATGGCCAAATCAATAATCATAAACAAGAAGGAATGACGTTGACCGCAATAGGGGACTTGTTTGTGTTTTCCTGGATTGGTTCAATGTAAGGAATGTTGAATCGAGGGCGATGATCAAGATCGATGATAAGAGATAGACTGGATAAGTCTATACTGGTCTATGGGGGGTTGGTCAAATTCTTCATGAAAAGAGCGTAGCGTGACTAGCGTCCGAGGTATGGATAATGAGCGTCAAGTCGTCAAGGACAAGCAATTAGGCGTATGATGCGTTTCAAAGCGACATTAGTGAGCGTCAAGAAGGGGGGTCATTAAGAGTTTCAAAAGAACGACGGGGAACGCAGAACGACTGGCGGCAACAACACACAAGAAAACAGTAACACACGACAAGAAGAAGGGGAGAAGAAAAGTGAGACACTTCGGCGATCTCAAGGGGGGCAGGAATTTTGTTGCCCAGCGGCGGTGAAGCGCCCTTCAGAGAGACGCCAAAAGAGGTGTCCAGTCAACGCCCGTCCACGTCCAGCCAGTGCTCACTCAGTGGATGTTTTGGGCGCCTATCACAGAGAAGCCCGGGCCGCAGGGGTATGCATGCGCTGCACGGACGCGAAATTACAGTTGGCCTCGACCGTTGGCTCTTTGAAGAGGAAAGAATAGAATACGGGTTTTTGTTTTTAAATATGGAGACCCGCATGTAGCCAGGTGGAGCTGGCCTAATATGATGGAAATTGTATGGTTCACGGGAGATGCTCGATCCTGCGTGGCTGGGCCCATGGGGATTTCTGTTTTTAGGACGCTGCTGATAGGTGAATACTCGGGTAAATGAGAGAAGCGAATGTTACAAAGATGAAGATGAAAGCAGGGCTTAGCAAGCGAGGACAAGTGTGTCCGTCGTGATGAACTACACAAATTACAAATGGAGCATCCATCACTATAGGTTCGAACTTTGCGACATGAAGTGGAAAATATGGATCCTCGAATTACCGAAGTCAAGGTCCTCCATGATCCATCTCCATATTTTGTCCTTCAATTGAATCGATTCCACTCTTAACCCCTCTTCTCCCTCAGCCCGGTGGATCCCCATGCGTTGTCCTCTTCCTCCAGGATTCGGGCCAACTACACTGTGAACAGTTAGCGAAAAAAAAATTAGCGCCGTCTGACCTCATCACGATACTATTACTGACAGTCCAGACACTGGCAGACAGTGTCCGGAAAATGCCGTTCATCAGGCGGTTGAAACTTGAATGACACCTGCAGTGCCCGGGCATAAAGGACTCGACTAAACTATAGAGTCTTTACATATCCATGTCTCAAGACCAGGTTGCACCCTCGCGGACACTCGTTCGTTCACCCAGCAACGCAACATAACCCCGCCGGTTATTGACGTTCATGATCTCGGAAAATTCATCTCCCACGATCCCCTCGCATTGACTCAGTTGTTAAATGAGGATGAGCCCCAAGGGATAGGCCTGCAGCTGATGCCTCACAAAACATACAGAGCCAGGCACACCCTCGACCACGAGTGACGGAGACGCTCGGTCCATGTGTTCGGGACTGAGATGCGACCTCTCGCCTGCCACGGAGGTTTTACTTCAATAGTTCCGCGACGGGTTGAGAACTTGAGGATGTATATATTGCGAGCAGGACTATGGTCAGGGTGGGTGTGGTTGAGAGTGCAATTGCCATGGTCACATGCTGGTTCAGACAGACCACGTTTTGCAGTGACCAAGACACGAAATTTTTCATTGTTGAAGCGAACATTGTGAAGAACAATACTAAGAACAATCATCGTACAGTAGATACTGATACTGATCATCCTGGTCAAGTCCCATTGAGACCACGGAGTGAGCCGTGACCCTGTAATTACCATTCACGTAAACCCCCTCCCACAGTCCCACGATCTGAATGGCACTCAGGTACGGTAATTATGGTCTTGGTATTGTCACCCCACTTCACCTGCAACAAAGAAGGTCTCGACTCACTTCCAAGCCTGTGCCTTGATAAACTGGCCCACCAGCGCTTCCGCAACAAAGTTGGCAGTTGTTGAGATCTCCAACCTCAACTTGCGTCCGCCATGGCTCCCGTGGCTGCTCCCAGCGGCCTTTTGGCGCGCTTGAAGAGTTTGTACAGCAAGCATCAGGGTGTGTTTCTCTTACCACCAACACAGAGACCCCAGCGTCGACCAGCACCACAAACTTCAGACCTGTCAACTAACCGCCCACCTAGATGAACCCTCATTATCCGTGCAAACCGTCGCGCTCTTCTCGGTAGATCACACATCCTCCCCTCTGCACCGGCCCCCTCTTGAATAAATCCTCCGAATCTCCATGCCCGTGCTCCAAGACTAACGAAACCATCCCAGGTCGCCCTTACCTTGCTCTACGTCGTTCCCTTCTACCTCTCCCCATACACCCGGCCTTCACCCAGTCTCAGTCGCGATGCGCCGTCCGTCATCCGCGCGCGTATTCGCACCGTTACCGGCTCCTGTATCGTCTGCTCGGTGATTGTGCTTTGGCTCGTCGTTGAGAAAGGCGGATCCTCGCCCAGTGCCGCGTTGAGCCTGCTCGGTTGGTGGCCGATTGACCTGAGTGATATCTTGCGCAGTCTACTGTTGACCGCGATCCTGTTCATCGGCCCGCTATACGAGCGTGGAATTGTCGAGGGCGAGTGGCGGTCATGGGTTAGCCGGGCGAAATGGTCCGAGTCTTTGGGCGGTTGGATCGGGTGGAGGAACTACGTTGCTGTAAGTACCGGTGCTCATCCGACATGCTATCCCTCATATCTAACGACTTGTCTCTCCAGGGCCCCGTCACTGAGGAAGTCATGTTTCGCTCCGCCCTTGTTCCCCTGCATGTCCTCGCGCACATCTCCCCAGGTCGCATCGTCTTCCTCTCCCCGCTGTACTTCGGCATCGCCCACATCCACCACTTCTACGAGTTCCGGCTCACTCACCCCGACACCCCCGCCCTCGCCGCCCTCCTCCGCTCCCTCTTCCAGTTCGGCTACACCACTGTCTTCGGCTGGTATGCCACCTTCCTGTACCTGCGCACCGGCTCCCTGCCCGCCGTCATCCTGGTCCATAGCTTCTGCAATTGGTGCGGGCTGCCCAGGTTGTGGGGCCGTGTGGAAGCCGGTGAGCCCCTGGGCCCGCCGCTGCGCGGGAAGGAGGATAGGGATGGAAATGGGCGCGGGGCGGATGTTGGTAGTGGGGAGTTGAGCATTGGTTGGACGGTGGCGTATTATGCGCTGCTGGTCCTGGGCGCGATGGGCTTTGCGTGGGCGTTGTGGCCGTTGACGAAGTCGTATAATGCGTTGTTGGACTTTGGGGTGAAGAAAGGGTCTAAATGAGCGTTGGATTGGGATTCGAGTCGAGCTTAGTTTGCTCGCGCGGTCTTCTCTGTCATGATTGTTGATGTGTGCATTGCATGGCGATACATTCCTGGCCTTGCGACTTTCATATGAAGCTACACGTTACGAAGTTTTACGGTATGTCCATAGCAGTCCTGCCTTTTGCATTCCTGGAATGAGTCAAGATATCTCTCTTAATGAATAAACTTTTTGGTTATGTCCATCTTGCGTAGCGCCTATAGAACAGTAGTAAACAATCCAGCTTTATCCTTCGGCAGCGGAAAGTTACACTTCGGTCTCGGCATAATGTTCGACCGAGCAGAGCATACATCAAACAAACGAAATCATTCTTCTCGACCAGACACACTCACTCTCTTTCTATGCCTAGACCCGGATCGTTTTGAAAGGGCCAGGATCTAAATATATCTTTCCATTATGACTGCTTAGTCTGGACATATGGAAACGAGCAACCTCCCTCGACCTACATCCATTTCGGGAGATATATATTGCTTCCCTTTTGCAAGAAACAGCGACTTAATGACCCTACCAAACCACCCGTGAAATGGACCTCGCTGGAGCGATCGAGGGTGGAAAACAAAGCTGACAAAGGAATTATCCAGCGAGCACTATGGCGGTTGGGCAACCTTGCTGGGCTGCCTGCCTTCCACCAACACTCACCTGGAGGTACTCACGGTTTGCACAGGGCTCAGGAGTCTGAAGCATGCTGCCAAGGATAGGCAATGGAACTCTCAGGCGTCCTTACAGACCCATAGCTCCACCTGATCGAGAGCAGGACCCGCGTACTGATGCTCACCACCTGATCGAGATATATTTGTCTTCCTGCTCCTTCACTGAGGATAATATACACTTGGAACCTCATCGAAGCGGAATTCGCTTTCGACGGAAGGGTATGTCGAAGCACCAGCCCTCAGAACCAACTGCAGGCTGCTACGATATAAGTGGCACAGACAAGTGTTTGGACATCTGAGGCTAAACTACCGACACAGACCACCTGGACCATGTTGCTCGTGAACTGAACATCGACTTTCAACCTCTGGATTTTATGACCGGCACGCCATTGACGACATTGACCGACCAGGCCGCGTCTCCCACCCCGTTCTTCGAACCAACGGACGAGGCTGGGTAACGTCTCTATCCCCCCATCATGATGAAAATGAGTCGGGCCTGTCATCTTACTGCGCCTTATCTCACCCAGAGCTGGAATACAATGGCGTCGAAGAGGTGGAAAGTCCCGTCACTCGTGGGAGGATCCGAAAACTTCATGAGGATCCATGCCGCGGCCGTCCTGTCCACCTTCTGGCGCGGCATCCCCCACTCACGCCGGAAGCAGTACATCCGTTCCTCTGCTGCTTTAATCGAGGCTGATCTTGGTCTACGACATGGAACAGCTGACCGACCAACAAGGTGCCTCTGGAGCGTTAACGCAGGGGTCCGGAAAATTATTTTATTGCGGGGAACCATGGACGCTGAAATCGAAGCCTTTCCATGTGGGAGCTTCACCAGACTTCTTCGGCCAGCCCTGCGCAGGATTTGCTCAATGGTTGTGCGGTACCGTCGGCAGAGCTGCAAAATTTAGCTCATGGATGGAAATATTAAAGAAATCCTGAAATATTATTGAGAATATCTCGAGACTGAGTTCAGGCCTGTTGTTGCCCCTGCGAACCTCCCTGTTGGTACGGCCGCGATGACGGATGTTGGTCATAAACATGCTCGGTTACTATTCCCCTGAGGGATGTGCCCGGTTTTCAAGTCCTCAAAGATCTTTGACAGACTTCCAATACCCAATACCAGTGTCTTATTCTGGCGCTGGTAATCACCGACTGGTCTAACAGGCTCCATCTCACAGTCAGCCAAGGATTAGGCTTGTGCGTCTCCTTCACTACCACTGATCTTCACACATGACTGTCCTGTCAGGCTCGTCTGCCGGTGCAGCCTTTGGCGTACGTACAGCATGATGGGCGGCTTCCAAATGGTTCTCGGAGTAGCTCTGATGGAGCATTGGGGCACGATGGCGAGCGACATGCCAGCTGATGCTGAGCTCGTCGTAGGTGGCAAAGGCGATCTGCCAGTCCCCATGTCTGCGGGCAGTATAACGGTATGCTACCTCAGTCATCACTCAACTGCCTAGGGCTACTGTACTGACTCACTCAGGCGATGCTGTCTATAACAGTCCACGTTACTATGGGCTTTGTCGGTTTCTGACTGGATACGACAGCATGAAACAGTTACTCGCACTGCTCTTATACATACATCGATGTTCTCCAGGAATCGTAACTCACTCCCAGTCAATGCTGACACAAATCTCATCTCAATCCTGCTTTGCGCTATCTGCAAGAAGAGTCCCGTGGCAGGTGAACAAGAAGTGCCGCAGCGGCTATGCATCCGTCTTGCGAAAGGAACAAACCAGCCCATGGCCCCTGAAAGCAAGCTGTGTACCAGAAGATTCCCACACTGGTGCAGAAGCAAGTGATGATGGATGCATTGAAGCTCCCTAGGTCGCGAGCCAGGATCTGTTGAGGCCATCTACCGAAGACATGGACCATGATGCTGAGCCATTGCCGTATGGTGCATGCAAGGCCCGAGACAGATTGGGGCTACTGAGAGTACAGCAAAACCTCCATCCTATGCTGACCTGTCATTATACCTTCACCAGCTTCTCTTGGAATAACTCGGTGCTCGATCCACACCGCTATCTCTACACAAGGACCTCAGGGAGGGCATGCAGACGAGACCGTTGAAACCACCGAGACAATCGGGTTCCCGTTAGGTGATGATCCTCAAGTTGCCAGGAACGTCTCGGCTATAATGGCGTGTCTTCTTTGCCTTTTCCATGACGAAATGGTCTTCGGCGATGCTGCACTCAACTCTTCAATAGTCGTGTCTTCTGGTTGTCTCGCGCGCACATTACTCCTCGTTAACTCCACTCCTTTTCTTTGCCTATCATTGATTGCCTGGATCATACATCTGGTGAGTCCCAGATAGCTATCGCGTCCAGGGTTTCAGGAAACTTTGCCATCTTGGCCTCACTTCACGGTCGTGAAATTCCCCCTCAGTATTTATCTCGAAAACCACAATCCTTGCACTCTTCTGCATGTGATCTCGATGCAATTTTCATGATAGATCACTGACTTTTCAAGTTCAGTTGCCATGAAGGGCATCAAGAAGGCGTGGAGAAGAAGTGCTGCAATGCCTGTGCACCCTTTGCTCTCGCATTTGGCTAGTCGTGTCTCATCCTCGTCTTCATGGACATTCCCCACGACTTCGCGCTGGGAATGGTCGAGTGGTCATTAACCCTGACCGAGTCCGTCATGTCATGGATGGGAGGGGTATCCCATGTCTCTTGCACTGGCTCGCTTGTGTTGCCAGGAATACCAAAACTCATCATCATGAGGACAAGATCTGGGAAGCACTTATATCCACACTGGCAAATCTAACGACCATCACTCTGGTGATCTCTCACTCGGGCTAAAGGCAACAGTGTTGCCCCGACTCCCTGTTGCGATATATACAAGGCTTCTGACACATAGGGGTCAACCCGTAAGAAGCGCCCCAGTCATGTGGGACCTTCTTTATCAAGAGCTATTATGGCTGCTCATCAGCCGCCCAAGGTACCTCTGGGAAGGGCAGTTGAAAAAGGGTCATCTCCTACCCCACCGTCTGCAGTATTACCGAGTCGTTCAACTCTCTTGCCCGCGCAGCAGCGTTTGACAAGTTGCCGGATCTGGCGTTTGCTTCCATGGTCTCCATGTTTTTTCTTTTCGCTCTCCTCCTGCTTTCTCGCCTTCTTCACTTGAATGGAATGCAACCAGGGAGGTCGATAATGCACTAATCAGCGAGCGTGATTCGAGTGCTCAGGAGGTCTCCTTCGTCTTGCTTGGTAACTCCCTCGACAACAACAGCAGAAAGGTCCGCTTCGTGGATTGTCGGCCACCAGGTGGATCCGTTCAATTTGTTGTGGATCGGGGGACAGGACAGCCACACCGGGCAAATTATTGCAACAGAGGCACATGGATCGTCCTGATAGCTGGCGCGAGAAAACCCATCTTTGGTGGTTGACGCGGGTGAATGACCAGAAGAAAGAGCGGCAGGCGCAGGGTGCCGACTACCTCTTGCAGTACTCGCCAGTCAACGATGCGGTCCAACAACCCGAGGACTACGCACATGTCAAGCTTATGCTACACCACCCGTTTATGCGTCTACAGGACCTGAAGATAATAAATGGCCGCCGCTTTGAATGTATGACCGGCACTTTATCAACATGTTGAAAGCCAGAACTGTCACTTCTGGGGAGCTCTCCTTAGTCCCGCAGGGCATCTGAACGCAGAGCCTGAGGACTACACGCCTGGATCGGTGAGCGAGATGCAGGTGGCCTTGCGACGGACCTATCGAGAATGGGTACTGACTCCGGGGGCAATTTCTTACATCCGAGGCATCAAAGAGAGCTTGGAGGAGTGAGCCAGGGGTGGGCACTGTGCTGTGGCCCGGGATGTACTGGTTGGACCTCCATGGTGATTTGCACCTGCAAGAGTTCTATGATCGAGCAGCCGAGGTGTCCCCGAACAGCTCTTCGAAGATGCAGAGCTGAGCCAGACAACGATTTACGGCCTGAACCAGAGACCAGTTGAAGATGGCAGCGACAGGATCGAGAAATGGCCAACTTGGGCGCCTATAACCTTAATATTGATGTGCTTGACAACCCGAAGCTTTTGTGCTCTTGGAGAGAAAGCAGAAGAAACTTTAGGATGGCAATCTGCCTGACTGGGCATGAGATAGAGCAGCTATCTTCCACGTGAAGCAAGAAGTGAGAGAGAACCAGGTCAAATCCCTTGCTGGCTGCATAATTGACGTCCATGCTATGTCATACACCACACCAACAACACATTCGGTCCACCGTGCTCGAGAAGGTTATGAAGATTTGGAGAACGTGGCACCTGACGATCGTTGGAAGGAGATACTTTACCTGGAAAACTCGACGTTATGATTCTGAAGGTGACTGTGAGCGCGTCTACCCAACATCAGAAAGTAATCGGGACAAGGCTGGCTATACGTGACCCTTCCTCTGTTCCCTTAGTACCTACTCCACCCAGACCAGGCCGATAGCAACCCACAACTTCGGCGCGAGTTTCTCCAGGACTTTCGCCTGTGTCCGCTCATGGTGCTAACTATCATGACTGCGATCGTTCGGTGAGCAAATCTACAGCACCGGGCTCACTGGCGTGCCTGGGATTGCAATGTTGGAGACGCAGATGATGCAAAAAAAAGCGCAAGGAAGCTGCATTCATGATGAAGCTTAACGCAAGCGCATATGCCCCGAGTTTACACACATCTTCGCCGACTGTGGCCTTCCCGGCGGCCTGGTGGGAGATTTGGAGAGACGACAGTTGATTGGTAAGGCCCGTGACGACTACTCAAAATTATGGCGATGTACTAATTAAGGAGCTAGCGTCAAGCTGCATCATCAGAGAGCGGGTCTGTGAATAACAAAATTCCCGTTCTTGAACTTCATGGAGGCATCACAATGTCCCCCAGCCGTCATGATGACCTCGAGCCCTGAGGGCCTCCTCGTGAGGTTACTGGTGAGGAGGTAGTTGGGGTGTCCAAAGTGAACAGCGATGAACACCAACCCGAATGGCTTAGTGCGCAAGCATTGTATTAGATTATCGCTGGAGCTGGGGTGTTCTGGGATCCTTCACTTTGTACTGTTCCCTGACCGTTGCTGACTTTCTTGCGAACACCGGACTTATGGCGAGCGCAGACATTGGAATGTTATTGAGGATGCGCGACAGCCTTGTTTGAAGAGCGACTACTTTCAACCATGTCTTGTTCATCCTGTTCCACATACGACCTTTGAATGGAGTTAATAGAAGTCGTAATCATTAAAATTGTTGGCGTGAAGCAAGGTTCTATTGTATTGAGTCTTCTACTCCCAGCCTCACCTCCTTACTTGAGGCCCCAAGGAATCCAAGTGACTATTCTCAGGCATCCCCAACTCCAAAAAGTCATCAATCTCCTCATTGATGCTCTGCAGTAACCGATCCCTATTCCACACCGGCTTCCAGCCGATAAGATCTTTATTCACACAGACGACCTTCAGACTGCACGCATCGCTAGAATCAGCTTCACCGTCTTGCAAGAAGAGGGAGCCTCTGGATAACATACCTTGAATCCCACATACTATGTGCAAACTCAGCCGGGACACCGATTGCCTCTGCTGCGAATGTGTCGCTTGGCCATACTTTCGTGGTTGGTTCGTCGACTAGCCCGCGTGCATGCATTACAACTGCCAGACGGTCGAGAATATCCCACCACCGGACAGAATAGGAAGCAATAAAGTAGTAACCGTCCAGGCAGGCTGGGAGAGCTCGTTTTTGGAGGATTGCTTCGGTTAATTGGGCGTAGAAGGTGGTGAGATCGGAGATGTGTGTCAAGAAGACTTCCTGTCGTGGGATTGAGTACGTTTGTAATGTGCAGAAGGAGATTGTGCAATTGCCGGCGGCTCGAATGACTCACTTTATCTTTTGCAAACTTGTACACTTGTTTATGGTTGATTGCAGCTCTAATGAGGGCGGGGATCAGTGGTGGTAGTCGGTTCCAGGTCCCACTGCCTCGACCGTCTACATCATTGTTAGAGGACTTTCATGTTGAGTGGATATTTGACTCACAAAGTGCGGGAGGCATGGCTATCAGCCCCGTCAGACCAGCTGCTTTTGTTTGTTCGGCGACGAGAATGTCAACCTGGACCGTTCCGTTGGTTAGCAAAGACCTCTGGTGAATTGGAAAGAAGTATCGTCTACCTGCCTGACAATGTACGAGTCCGTACATTGTTTCTCAAGAAAATATACCGGATCAATGTCTCGTACTTGCCCAAAAGGCCAGCCAGTGTTATCGTCAAATGCCGACAGCCCCGAAGTCTGTTACAAAGTCAGCCCTGGCCCAAGCGCAAACCTGACAGCCTTACATGGATGAAATAAGCTTTTTTCCCATTCGCCTCGCGACGCTTCTTCAGCGCCGTGATGAGATTTTGCGTCACCTCTGGGTCTATTGAGGTTGCAGTGTGGATAACGATGCTAACTAGACCGACGCGGGTTCAGTATGGTCATCTGGGGGGATATCATCATCTTTGTACTCACCGTCATGGCGGATCATGTATCCAGCCAGCGCATATGGATTGCTCAGATCAATCTTGACCACGCTGACATCTAACGTCGACAAACTTTCAGCTTGCTCGTCTGACCTGACCGCAGCATGAATTCTGGCCGTCCCAAGGAGACCGCCTTTATGACGTGCAAAGTCAGCGACGATAGATCCTCCGCTATAAACAACAATTAGCTCGGAAGGCATCCCAGACATGTGTAGAACTTACATGTATCCACACGCTCCAGTCACAAAAATATTCGCACTCATGTTGAGGTATGGGTGGAGCAGAAAGAGCGCCCTGTCCAAGCACAGGCCAGCAACGCGGCTATATCAAGCGCCGCGGGTCCTCCTCCGTCACCGGCCCGATCAGGCGGGGATAGCAGATCTTCGCCCACTTTGGGTCTAGTCAGGTTCGCGAGAACCCAGCCGACAAGAACCCAGGAACAAAAATCAATCTTGTTAGAACAGACCTCGCGACACGCTTGTTTTCTTGTAAGGTTGTGCGGTGACATCAGCTTGGTAATGGGCGGGGTAAGCTCACTGGAAATTGGGGGACACGGTTAACCTTAATCGGGAAGGGGGAGTTTGGATACGGGGATCAAAGCGTCATACGTCATTGGTAAGTATGATCTCAGTGCTTGTTAACTAGTTAGTAATTTTCAGCTATTATTAATAATGCAGCTGATTGTGAGTTAGTTACTAGATCCATGTCTAAGTTCAGAAAATATTGCGGGAGTCAGACAAGAGAGACAAGGTCTACAAAATGCAGCAGAAAGCAATTCTGAGAAAGGCTTCATGGACAAGCAGAACGGCTTCAGTCGAGAAAGGGGCTGCTAGGTGATAGAAGACAATCCCGATTGGTTCCCAATCTAGTGGAAAGAGTTGCAAGCAAAACATTATGTTGACTACCTAAATAGGCAACCGGGAGACGATTCGGAGAACCCCTTCAAGTAAAGACGCATCCTCCCTGTTAACTACCTAGGTGAGTACCTTTGCCAACAAA
This sequence comes from Penicillium simplicissimum, assembly GCA_024706585.1. Classification (NCBI taxonomy): domain Eukaryota; kingdom Fungi; phylum Ascomycota; class Eurotiomycetes; order Eurotiales; family Aspergillaceae; genus Penicillium; species Penicillium simplicissimum. The sequence continues at coordinate 3,458,409 of JAMZTW010000044.1, forward strand.
TGGGTGGCAGGAACACCACTTTCGTCCGTATGGTGGCTATGGTGGCTATGTGCAGACGCGACCAGACCGTTTCAGGACAACCGATGCTATCCAACCTTACAGTTCTCAGCCATACCTCGGCCGAGAGATACGTGCGCTGGATTGCGCAGCCCTGGCTGTGTCTGGGTGTACTCGCCCTTCTCCTAGTTATTTCGTGTGCTGGGCTACCAGGTGTGATTTATTCGGAGACAATTAGTCCCCTATCCCGATCTCCTATGGTGTCTTTCCAAGTGTCTTTGCAAGTGTTTTTAGAGGTGCCTCTCTTAATCGATAATGATCAAGCACGTTTCCAACTCTATCAGTAGAGCGACATGGATAGGGCTCAAAACCCCCCTTGACAGAACTTTATTGCATCGAGTGCTTGAACAATGAAAGGCGAATCTTCTAGCCATTTCACTCGACGTGGCTTTCAGAGCTCAGCACTCCCAGATCTCCGGCTTAATTTCTCGACGTACACAGCAACATTCCTGCCAACCATGATTTGCACAGTCCAAAAGTCAAAATTCTTTGAAAGAGTCATCATGGTCTCTTTCGGGGCTTGTTGCTGCACTCTATCCCGTCACCGGCAACACAACGAGTAGTTCGCGCCAAGTCTACAATCTGGGTTCGAACACGCACCACCTGATCTGACTCATTGAGGAAACAACTGGGGAAGAGAAAGAGCAAGAGGCCGAGATAGCCGAGAGGATCACCCTGGATCAAGTGATGGCAGAGTCACGAAAAGATGCAGCATCAGGACCACAGAGGCCACAGTCATCAGGGTCAGGGTCCGGAACGACAGCAACCCTGTCATTCTGGAATCCGCAGTTAAAGATCAATATTGCAGTCAAAGACCTAGATGACATGTCATGTCTATTGTACAGTTCTAGTAAGTTCATAAAAATACACATTCCAGAATGGAGAGCCAACCCACACCCATACAATCCAGACAATGCAAATGCATACTGAGGCAGCACTGGCAATGTAAGGCAAGGCAACACAACCTAAAACACAACATTCACCAACTTCCCACCCTTCACAACAATAACCCGCCGCCTCTTCTCCCAATCATTCTTCTCCCGGAGCCACAACTTGCCTTCCGCAGTCTCCAAAACCCGTCCAATGATCCAGTCCTGCTCTTCCTGGGAGGGGCCTTTACCCTGGGCAGCAGTGGTGACCGGCGAGTCCATGCGCGGGATCGTCACGGCGCAGCGCAGTTTACCATTGATCTGGACGGCGACTGTTTGGCCGCCGCGGGCTGAGAGGGCTTCTGCTTGTTCGGGGGTGAGGAGCGGGGTGGGCCATGGGGCGGATTGGATGGATGGGATTGAGGTTGAGGGGTCGGTGCTCTTAATGAGGGACTCGTGGAGGATCTCCCAGGACTCGGATGCGAGGGCTGGCGCGATTGGGGAGAGAAGGCGGAGAAGGGAGGAGATGGAGATGTAGAGGGCGAGAGGGGAGGAGGGAGGCGCCGATGACAGAGCATTGGTCAGTTTGATAAGGTCTGAGATGACGGTGTTCAGGCCGTAGGGATTTGACTCGATGCACGATGTCACAGATGATATGATGTTGTGTGCTGCCAGAATGGCATCTGCGTCGGAGTCGCTTAGGTCCTGGAGCGAGGCGGGGAGGGAGACAACGTGGCCGGTGGAGGTATCCAGATCGGCCGGGTTGATCGTGAAGGATGCGTTGCATAGAGCCTGCTGGGCGTCATGGACCAGCTTCCAGAGTCGACCAAACCAGCGCTCCACGCCGACAATCTTGGTCTCATCCCACTCGAGCACTTCGCTGACCGGTGCAGAGAACAGGATATGAGCGCGAGTGGCGTCGGCGCCATACTTGGTCGCGCAGACAGTGGGGTCGACGCCATTGTACTTGCTCTTGGACATCTTCTCAAAGGAAATGTTGGGCGTGACCGTGGTACCCTTGATCAGAGGCTTGTCGGGGCTGGACAAGTCCACCTCTGACGGGAGCAAAAATCGACCGGTCGACGGCTCTGTCAAGGTCTTGCCGTGAACCATGCCTTGAGAAAGAAGAGTCTTGAAGGGCTCGGCTGGCGTTTCGTCGGATTGAGAAATGGCTGGGAACAGCTCCGACTGAGCGAGGAACTTGTAGATGAATCGAGCGTACAGCAGATGCAGGATAGCGTGCTCCACGCCACCAATGTACACATCCACTGGCCGAACAACGGAAGGTGAGAACGGAGCTTCCTTGTTCTTAGGATCTAGGAAGCGCAGATAGTACCACGAGGAGTCCACAAAGGTATCCATAGTATCCGTGTCGCGCTTTGCAGGGCCGCCACAACTGGGGCAGTTCGTGTGAAGCCACTCCTCGGACGATTCAAGTGGGTTGCCCTTTTTCCCCTTCAGCCAGTCTCCTTGAATCTTTGGCAATTTAACGGGAAGATCCTCCGCCGGTACTGGGACAGGGCCGCAATCACCACAGTGGATGATAGGAATAGGAGCTCCCCAATACCGCTGCCGGCTGATCAGCCAGTCTCGAAGTCGCCAGGTCTCGACAAACTCAGCTTGTCCGACCTTTTCCAAGTCTGCCACGATCTGCTTTGCAGCCTCCTTGGAGTGCAGGCTGTGATATTTTCCGCAACGCGAGGTCAAGAAGCCGTCTTGAGTGAAAGCTTTCGCGTCTTTTGAAGTCACAGTGCTCTCGCTTGTTGCATTTCCGGAAGACTCTGGTTCGATGACAATGGGGATATACTCGGGGTTGACATTTTCTTTGAAAAAGGCCATGTCTCGAGTATCGTGGCCAGGAACAGCCATCACAGCTCCCTCTCCGTAGTCACTCAGGACATATGGTGCCACGAAGATGGGCAGCTTCCTCTGGACGTGCGGGCTCTCGTGGTCAATTAGTCGCAATGGGTGAGACGCGAATATGTCCTGAAGGCGATAACCAGCCTTGGAATCTGCTGGTAGAGATGCGGCGTCATCCAAGAATTTGCGGAGCGCGGCGTCCTTTTCCGCAGCCTTGGCGACGATGGGATGGTCGAGCGACAAAGCGAGATACTCAACGCCATAAAGAGTATCCGGACGCGTCGTGAACACGTCCACCTTGACTTCCTCGCCCTCTTGCTCGCCAATGGTGACGGGGAAAGTGACCTTTGCTCCGTACGATTTCCCCAGCCAGTTTCGTTGCATGGAGAGGACGCGTTCGGGCCAGCCTCCAGAAAGTGAGTCGAGGTCTTTCAGCAAGGCTTCCTTGAACTCGGTGATACGGAAGAACCACTGCTTGAGGTTCAACTTCTCGACCTTTGCGCCGGATCGCCATGAGAATCCGTTCGCGTCCACCTGTTCATTTGCCAGCACCGTCTTATCAACGGGGTCGTAGTTGACCAGTGCCTCGGCCTGGTATGCCAATCCCTTTTCGTATAGCATCAAGAAAATCCGCTGTGTTTGCTCGTAGAACTCGGGCGCGCAGGTCGCTAGTTCCTAAAGAAACAGTCCAGTCAGTCACATGCACTGACAACGCGACACGGCGCCACTCTGAGAGACTCTCTCACCCTATCCCAGTCGAATGAGGCAGAGATACACTTCAACTGCTCCTTCATCTTCGCAATATTCTGCTCCGTCCATGCTGCTGGGTCCACTCCACGCTCGATCGCTGCATTCTCAGCCGGCAGTCCGAATGCATCCCACCCCATGGGGTGCAAGACATCATGACCGCGCATCTTATAGTACCGCGAAATCACGTCGGAGATCGTGTATACGCGCAGATGACCCATGTGCAGCGTACCGGAGGGGTATGGGAACATCGACAGGACGTAGGCCTTCGGCCTGAGATCGGAGGTCCCCCCTGTCGTCTGTCGCGACGACGCGCCCGCAGACTGCCATTTCGCTTGCCATTTCTTGTCAAGAGCTGGAAGGTCGAGCTTCTTCGGATGTGATACGGTTGCTGCTAGGCGGACTAGACGTTGGGAGGGAAGGTAGAGCGTGGGCGGTCGGACGTGAGGCACGGGTGATCGGAGGCCATGGCAGACGTGTCGCCGAGCTTGCGCGGAAAAAGGCGTCAACTTGAGTCGGAGCAGGGATTGCATGGCGGCCTCTGGCTCATTTTGCCCTTAATTGAGAGGGAGGGTGGTGGTGGTGTCCGTGGCCTGCGACAGCTGTTCTGAGTTTTGCTTTCAAGCTGCGATTTGCTTTGGAACTAGCTCACCTCGGAGGCTCGGAGACCAAGCGACTCCTCCGATCGGCCCAACCTTCAAGCATCTCTCCGTAGATAGTACAGATACACAATAGGAATCTCTAATACACGCAATCTCAGCAAGCTTCAAGATCCTTCCCAATCCCGTGTAACTTGAGTTTTTGAACTACGAAGTCGACTCACAAGCTTCTATTCACTTCCGAGCTGCCGTTGTATTGGTACAATGGGAAATCCCTCGAGAGCTATGAGGCTCTGACAGGCAGAAATACCCGACGACATCCAACCAGCCTCATCTTATTTTGACAAAAGGAGACTACCTGATGAAAAACATCTGAATAGCGTTCCACTCAGTCTCGAACCATTAACTGACTAGTACTAAGAGCCGGTTGATCTAAAATCGCAAAAAAAGAGAATTTCCGTTGGGGTTGGAAATCGGTCGCCCGGTACGGGTTTCGATCCCGTGGCTTTGAGATATCGACCATGAAAGGTTAAAAGTCTCACACTCTCCCAACTGAGTTAACCGGGCGTTGGATGAGTTCCCCGCACGCTTAGCGTATTATAAGGGGGCAAGACTTATCGTAAGCATCGCCGCAAAGATCCGTGGTGTTTAGCGGGAGGCTTGCGGTGGCTGGAATAAGGTTGACTTCAAGTGAATCTAATTCAAGAGGACATCTTGTACAAAGAGAATTTGGGTATCCTTATGGTATTTAGACAATCTAATCGGGATGGCATTCTTCGTGCCACGGTCCGACCACGAAGTATATATCGGCGGTTGACCAGCTCAACATGATCATTACGAAGCTCGCGAAAATGGAAATCATGTCCACTGGTACCATTTGCAGCTGTCAACCAAGAAAGAAACGAAAGAGGAGGTCATTATAGGTATTGTATATCTGCATTTACTCCAGTCGAATATAATAAAGGGATTACTTAATTAACCTCCCCTGCGTATTTTGATCCCCCTCCTGCCTAGCCTTATCCTTTTCCGAATACTCTTTCGAATCCTCTTTCTCTTAGGTATAGTCCAGTATTCTAGTTTATCTATAAAACCTTTCTATCCTGAAAGCCCGGACCTAGATAACACTAAATAAGAGATGAGGACCTAGTAAACGCGGTGAAGGGTGATTAGGGCTATCAAGAGTCAGGTTACTATCTTACATCATCGGTTATTTCTATCTCGATGCCTGATTTCTTGAAATTCCGGCATGCAAATGCATCCTCAGGCATTCCCGGGTGTACGGTAGCTAAAGTGAGCCGCATTTGTACCCAACATCAGAATGACAAACATTTCTCTTTTTGCTTGCTGGAACCGATAGTAATACGCCGGGAAAATTACTCTCTACCGATTGATTCGCAGATACTGTGGTGATTGTTGAGTTGCTTAATTGAAATTACTTTCTTGTGCGGTACTCAGCCAGCACAACCGGGCTTACTAGGTACAACCTGAACACCCGGGCTTGTCGCCCATAGACCTATGATTATAATTCTTTGTTGGTTTTCGACCTTCTAACTTATACCGATGTTCATTATAGGGGATTGCGAAATTGACCCCCCGCTGCATATTTTGACCCCCCTCCTGCTTGGCAGTTAATTTAATTGTCTAGAGAGAAAGCTCCAGCAATTCTCTGAAAATGGTCTGTATCTTGTCGAGGCTAATATTTTTCATACTCCATATGAGCCTATGGCTTGGGACATATGTACAGGGCGTCAGCCTCGATAACAGAGCCGCATAGACCAGAACATTGGTCATGGCGGCAAAGCCGATGTAGTACATAGTCATACGCTTGCCGTTATTGGGCACACAATCTGGTGAAAAGATCCAATCCTGGAAGCGAGATAGAAGGGGCGTTTGTATTTTCCAAGAGTCATTTTCTACATTAGGTTGAAGTGATGAGTATCTTGGTTTTGTTTCTGAAACCGTGGGAATGATGGAGTTGTTGCAATCAGTCACACATGTAAGTTTTGACTCGCCATTTACTAATCGTTGGTATTGTTCAAATCTGACTGACGTGCATGTTATTAGAGGAATCGAGAAATTTCTGACTTTCTTCATGATGCAAAGCGTTTCCTTCTGAAGTTCAGACAAACTGCTGACGAGGCGCCCTTGCAACTATACACCTCAGCACACCTGGAGCTTGGACGACCAGGCTTGAATTCTCGTACAATGGTGCATATTTGAAAACAGATCACTGGCTGCTCTACCTCCAGCCCTTAGATGGTCCTAATACCCACCATGCAGACTTGGTCAACGAAGCCATATCACTTATTGACCATAACTGGATCGCAATCTGCGACGAGCCGGTCTTGTAGCTAGCCCCCGACAAGTATCGGTCTGTCTGTTTGGCTATTCACTGCGACATTCTTGTCCTAGGACATGCATCAGGGTAAATTTTATTCTTAGAGCTCTCTTGTCATATCGGTCATGCGGCGACTAAGCTTTAGAGATGTCATCATGATTAAAATGTGGACATGTTTAAGTACATACGACCACAGGGTGTGGAGAACAGGGCTTCCCGTCCGCTCAGCCGTACTTAAGCCACACGCCGGCCAGTTAGTAGTATGGTGGGTGACCACATGCGAATCCTGGCTGTTGTATGTTTTGAATTTTTAGTTGGTGCTGATGTATAGCTTGCAATTGACAGAGCAAAGACAGGGTAATACTCGTGGGCTTTGAATGGAGTATGGTCATGGATGTCGCGATTCCAAAATAACCACCACGAATAACCACCATAGATGGTCGCCACGAATATAAAGATGACATTTGTCCACATACCTGGAAGGACCAATAATCTGTTCTTACACCATTGCAATTGTTTCGGATTGCCATTTCGATAAATACTGGCAGAATGGCGGCAAGCCAAGGCGGAGCGTTTGGAGAGTGGCAGAATTCAAACTAGGCTTGGCAGCTGCGGGAAGCGGAATAAGGTTATTTTGCCCTACCCTTGGTTAACCGCCGCCTAATATGGCCCCCAGAGTTATGGTAGCCCACACTACTAAGCTAAATCGAGCTCTGGTAAACTAGAAAGGCTCCGTAGGGCCGTAGGCCTCTTTTTACGAGCATAGCCGCAGATTCTCCTTTCAGCATAGTGTATGTTGCCGAGGCGCTCCTTATTCCGAAATTGGCAAAGCTAAGCCGAGGTCGAGTAGTATGCTATGAGCATTGATACGTCATGCGAACTGTGGATTTAAATGCCCGTCGTCATTTTTTTGAAAGAACTAGTCTACTAATGATCCAGCCTTTGCCAATTTGGCATCAACAAGCCCCTCTTCAATGTATTAACATTCCAGAAGCATAAAACATGGCAACCTAAAAAGGGACATACAGAGCATTTCTAGCTTCACAGAGCTCAAATTAGCGTAGTTGCGTGGGCTACCATAGTTATGCGATCCGTATTAAGCGGCGGCTGGCTAGGGTAGGGACTTACCAATTCTCTTCTGCCAGTTGAAACCCTTTCCCAGATTTCTTTCTCCTCAAATTCTCCTTCCGATACAAAGATCGTTCAATCGTCACATAAAATGTCTGAGCCATCTCTTAAAGGCCAAGAGCCCAAGATACTCCCCTGCTGCCACGACCACCCTCCGCAATATGACTCATGCCAGCAAAGACCAGACTTACTCACGTCTGTCATTGAGAATGAACATACTCGCCGGATATTACTCCAACGTATCGAAGGTGTGCCTACAGAACTCGAGAACTGGGTAGAGGAGATGGAGAAGAAACTGCCCACGGAAACTCCAGATTACAATTTTGATTACAATTTCACATTGAGTTTTTTCAGTATTGTGGTCGAACATGCACAGAGATGGGACAGGTGTGTGGCGGGTTGGAAAATACTTTTAAAGAGCGCGCCGTTCACAAAACCGATCTCTATAAGGCACTATCAAAACTCACCGAGGATGAGTTCAAGCGGACCTATGATTCTTTGAAGCGGGACCCGAACCTGCGGATGCGCAATGAGATACTTAGCCAATGCCTCCCATTTGATACGACCAATGTTTCGAAGATGGCCGATGATGCTACTGCAAAGTCACCCGTGAGTTTTTGGAAGAGAATTTTCAGACATTCAGCTCGGCCTTAATAGTCAAGTGGAATGAGGGTTTCTGGAGTTATCCGATCATGAGAAGACTGCTGAATCTTGGTGTTGATCTTGCTTTATACCAAGTTAAACCATTTATGTGGATGTGTATGCTTCCGGTGGTTAGGTTGTTTCTGTATGGCTGAATCATATTTCTTCTGCAATCTTTCACACATCGTGAAATTTCCGGCGTATCCATTCCAATTCCTCTTGATTCGGGGAGCGGAATCCGCGGCCTTCCACGTCCCAGAACGTAAACGGGGCGTCGTCGTTAATATGCCGTGCGCCCCAACTTCCAGAATCTTGCCATCGCGCGGGCTCAGGATGCCCGTGAGGCAGAGTAAGACTGCGGTGCTGAGTATTGGGTCGGGAGCGAAAGTCAGCGCTGGGCGCATTTGTTAAAACGTCGATATACGGTGATCTGGGTTATCTAATCGTATAAGATATTTGAGAGGTAGCGGCTGACACTGGGATGACCGCGAGAAGCGCTTATGTAAGTAATATGCATACATAAGGGCATACATAAGGATAGAGGTATTTACATATGTAGGTGTCGGATGCTACTTGTGAAGGTAGGGCAAAAAATTTCCCCATTGGGTTTAGTTTGGCGTGTAAAGGCATTTTGGTGGCGTGGGGTTGTCATCGCCCTTACATTATATCACGCGGATAGCGCTAGTACCCTCCGGCTATCATCTATGGGATAGCAAAGGAAGAGCAAGGGCAGTGTTCTCCGGTTTGGACTCCGATTGGAGAAGGCCGAGGGAGACGCCCTGGAATTTATTAATTTTCTGACCCGTTTCAAATTTCCATACCTATGATGGAGTGATATCAGGCACGGTGGCTTAAATGCTTTTGTTATAATTCTTACCTTGCAGTATATAACGAAGGTGACGAGTTGAAAAGAATGAGATCTTTATTTACACGCCTATGTACAGTCGTCGGTTGGTTGGTTGATGTCATTTACCCTGACCCCTCGGAGTAAAAAGTTGGATCCCAGTACAAGTGTGATGTTCGTTCTCTAAATATGCGAGTAGATGTAGCTTTTTGTAGTCACGGGAGCTGCCTTCTATCTAGAGTGGCAGTGGCATGCTATTAGGCTGCTTGAGATTGGACTGCAGTGTCATAGAACCATTTTGCTTTGTCTCGCTTCGATAGACCATGGGGCGGGAACGGCGGCGGAGTCCCATACCTTTCCCAAGTCCAAACGCCTTGACCTTGCTTGAAAGTTGAGGCAAATCCATGAGTATTCATAAAATCCTCTGGGGTCGAACGGCCTAGAACAGCTAGTCCCTGTTTACGCCAACTTTTAAGGGTTGCCTCGAGAATCTGAGCTAAAACTCTAAAGTTCGTGTTTCGTTACAACACGTTGATAATCATCCTAGGCAAGGTGTTCTCTCTTCCACTGTTCCCTAAGCACTTCGGACCTATGCACTTCGGATGTGAAGCGTAAAAGAAGGAACAATCACTCCTTGCCTCGCTCTAGAAATATACTCCTGCTCACCGACGAAGATTGGATCGAGACCGTCTGTATGGATATTATTCAACAACTATCGCGTATTAAATACCGAGATCTAATAGATGAAGGCGTAACAATGTCAGAATGGATCAATTTGCCGATTAATCTACGAAACATATTCGGAAACGGCGGCCCGCTGTGCTGATCCGACTTGGACCCGTATTCACTGCAAAATGACTACAATATATCGCAATGTGTTTTAGAGGTGGTCACTCGCTTGTGACATACGTTATGTCCTGGCTACCTATTTTGCTGAAATTTTTGGGCAAAATTGCTTGACCGTCTTCCTTTCGATCTGAACGTCCTACTGTAAATCACTCTTTAACCTGTGCCACATTTCTGTTTTTCTCCCAAGCTTACATGCATTACATCGGCTAGGATGTCCTAGTGTCGACACATTCCAAGCCTTCCCTACATTGCCCGGTGTTCCTTCCGCTATTTCAGTGCTACAGTATTGCTTTGTCATTGCTCTTCTCAAGTTCTCAGGTGACATTCTACATTATTTCACGCACCTTAAAAATCTTTTGTGTCGGGCCCACAAGAGGAACTATCTCAGCACCTGACAAGGATCCAAAACACAGCATCTGATTAGCCAACTGGCCAGCACTGGAATGTCCGAGTGACCTGGGACAAGGTAGAGCGTTTCTGGCGACTCTTCCCTAAATCGTATTTAATACCCTCCATGCCATATCAAGCTGTCTCTATTCTCTGGAACCTTATTATCCACTCTGTTCCAATTTGACTGAGACCAAATTGCCTTGATTGACATCATTTGAAACTGCGACAGTAGCTATGGCACTTATATCTCTTCCCCCCGGTTTCCAGATCGAGCCGGTTGTATTCTTAGGGGAAGCGCCTGCGCCTGAACCACGATCGCGGCTGGGTGTGTTGGAGAACTTCAATGGAAGCTTTACTGGGTCAGGCTTCAACACAATCTTCCGCCCGCATAGCGGAGCCAACACCACATTTCCACGCGACAACATCTTGGAGCTGAACCTGATAGATGACGCCATAACGTTCTCCAAAGATTTTGGCTCCGTGCCTAACCGCGGGCTTCACTCGCAGAGCAACATCTTTCTCAATGGCATATCTTATGTACAGGCTGTCAGCGCTGTGACAAACGAGGAAACTGGGAAGGCCGATCATTCTCCCATTGGCATTCACTTCGAGACTGGATTGTGGATGAACGTCCCGCCAACGAACAATACCCCAGTTCTTGGTGAATCCCTCGTGCGCATGGGGTCCATTCCTCATGGCACAACTATCAATGCTCAATGCCTGGCGCCTACTTCGAATTTCTCCGGTCCACCCGAGATCCCACCAGCAAGTTTGGCGGTATTCCCCACCCAGGGTGGTGCCGCAGTGACGATTGGTAGCGCAAAAAACGCCTCGGTCATCTCGTCTCTTCGACGCCCACAGGATCTCTCGAAATTCATTGCTGCTGGCACCATCACCCAAGAGATGCTAGATGACCCGAACACCGTTTTGCGCAACGCCATCAAAGGCCAGACTATTCTCCACAACATCGCCTTTACCGTGTCCACGTCGCCTCCAGCTCCGGTGTTCGGGGGTGGAGCAGCGAACATTGCATTCTTAGAAGGCGACCCTGCCATCATGAATCCAAATGCTAATACAAGCCTAATGACTGCTACCTTCTGGATCGAAACGGTGGAACATAAGCTCCGAGTTCCAACCTTCAAGCGCGGACAAGCCCCGATGAAACTCTCCCCGACTTCACCAGCACACCAACCCGTGCCAGTATTCCTCGTCGACCCACCGCATGACATCACTGTCCCCAAGACGATCACTGTCACTTCGATACAGATCCAGTACTCTCAAGTGGTTAATCTGGTATTCGACTTGTTGATCTGGCCGCATATAACAGTATCTACGCTGATTCCATCGGACCCAGTACCAGTACCAGACTCGGTCTGGAATTGAGAGACAATTGGAGCTCTAATGGGTGTGTGAATTTTTGATGACTGTTGGGTAGTGGTTTGCTACGTATTGATACAAGATTTGTCTTCGTTGAATTGTAATGCTTTCTCTGGCATTTGAACCATTTACCAAGCATACGACTACCCATAGTAAGCCCAGATAGGAAAACCACACCCGGCGGACATTATCCAGTGTATATACGTGCATATACACTGAGTTTAGGAACTTGAGAAATCCATCTGCGGGCTTACCAATCATAATAGAGAGCGAAATGCTCGAAGGCCACTTGTCGTTCTCGAGAATACTTTTCGGACCGACGGATAGTAACTAGTTAGTTAACGGACCTAAGTTACCTAACGGTAGCCGTTCGCCACCAATTTCCCGCGTACTCCGAACAGAGTTTGGCATCTTCATAATTTACAGAGCTCTTTCATATGGACATTCTCTCACTTTTTTTTCTTTTGTCCAACCATCAAAGCGATACCAGGGATTTAAGATGCCTTGCTGAAGGAATAATCAACCAGTTGGAAACTCGCCCAGAACAAAGCCCTTTAAAGTGACATCATGCGCAGTCAGTCTTTTGTGTCTTCTGTTTCTTTTAGTGAACTTTTCTTCCGTGATAATTTCGTATATTAGGCATCGTAGTCCTCATAAGAGCATCTATTCTGGCCATCTGGGGTAAGCTCCGCCGACATTCATTCCATTCGTTCTTTCTTCTTCTACTCCATTCGGCCCTTGCATCAGGGAGATGACACCACGTGATCATGCTAAGACGCCCACTCCACCAAGAGGAGTAATAAGTAATCTCCCCAAAGCTTATTTTAAGATCGGTCTAACTCCGTACCCCTTACTATCCTGCCACGAGGCGTAGGAAGATTGATCCTTGCGCCCTAGGTGCGGCATACCCTGACTGGGTCTACCGACCCTACAATTTTCGTTGTGCGGGGAAAGACCAGTTCCTCCTTATTGGTGAGCCACTTTCAAGTCTGAGGGCTTGAATCCGGGGGTGGCGAGGTGGTTAGACCACGGCGCAGGACCGAGTCAGTTTGACTCTGCAGTTGTTTCTCGTATTTCAAGAAACTGCAGAATGGCACACTCGGAGCACGTCCGATTGTCCTCAATGTCAACGAGGCCGTCTGCGGTGTTTTTATATTCCATGAATCCTTGTCGTTTTTGGGCTCCATCGCTGCACTGGATGCTTAGGTCCTCAACATCACCTGCATAGACCTGCATAGCAGACCGACTTCTGACAATGGAAAAAGAGACTGTCGCCGCCTATGAGGAGGATAGCCTCGACCGGTCAATTTTCCGACGTATGTCTTGTGAACCCTGGTGTTTGATTGACTGCATGCATGCCTAGCAACAACACGCTGACTAGTACATTGTTGGTCGATTCAGCGGAGGCTCCCTGGGCCAGCTACATCCCAGGTGGCTTCTCACCTTCGAGATGCATGAAGCTGCAGGGTCGGGCGATGACCTATGCTATATTTTTGTTCTCCGGATGTGGTATTCTTTTCTTCGGATATGATACTTCTGTGATGAGCCAGGTCAACAACAATTTGGACTATCAGCAGGAAATGGGTATTGCCGGTGGTGGTGGTAGAAATGCTGCAGCGATCGGAGGGCTCGTCAGTCTCTGGTTTGGAGGATTCGCGATCGGTAAGTGGAACCAACCTCCTTCCGTGGGAACTTCTGTGGTATTGAGACGAGCTACATAGGCGCCTTAATCGTCGGCTACATCGCAGATTCCATCGGTCGACTAAAAACCATCCAGCTCGGATGTATCTGGGGCCTTCTTGGGGCAGCTCTCCTTACTTCGGCCCGAGGTATGGCATGGTTTGCCTGCGCGAGAGTTATCAGCGGCATTGGCTGTGGCCATCTCAACACCATCATTCCGGTTTGGACCTCAGAATTGGCCGATCCTCATCTGCGAGGAGCTTTTGTGGCTGTGCAATTTACCCTGGCGATGATTGGGTCTACGTCGTGAGTGTCTATGTATTCTCGAGAGGTGATCCGGCTCTAATCAAGTCATGAACATAGGGCATATTGGATGGAATTCGGCTGTCTGAAGACCCAAAGTCTTTCTTTCTCGTGGCGCTTCCCTATCGGATTCCAAGTCCTTTTCCTGATGATCCTATTGCTAGCCGCCCCTTTCTATCCCGAGTCGCCTCGGCATTTGGCAAAGATCGGCAACCTTGAAGAAGCTCGACAAGTGCTGAGTCAGTGTCGGGTTGACCGTGATGAGAGTGTCATTACCGGCGAGTTGGAAGAAATCATCGGTGCAATTCGAATTGAAGCAATATCGACCTCACACAGCTTTTCCAGCATGCTCTTCTCAAGGGACAAGCTGCATACTCGTCGGCGTGTCATCATCGGATCGGGCGTCCAAGTTATGCAAAAGCTGACGGGCATCGACTTTATTGCTGTCTACGCTCCAAACATGTTTGCCCTGTCCGGTTTCACGGGCGACAAGCCCGCTCTTCTTGCCGGTGGTAATTGGTTTGGCTACATCGCCAGCTTGACCCTAGCAATCTGGCTTTGCGACCGGGTAGGCCGCCGAAAGTTGATGTTCATCGGGTGCCTGTCCATGGGCATTGTCCTGATTGTTGGCGGAGTTCTATCCCATCTGACCATTTCAAACACAGAGATCAACCCCGACCAGGCCGTCAAGTATGGTTCCGGCGTCGTGGCTGTCCTCTACATCTACACGTTCATTTACGGCAGTACATGGTTGACAACTTGGTTCGTGGATGAAAGCTGTTGACTCGGTTTTCGTGGAATTTGCGCTAATTATGTTCAGCTGGGTCTATCCTACCGAGGTTTTCCCTCTCGCCAGTCGAAGCAAAGGCGCCGCGTTGGCGACTTTCGCGTTCTCGATTGCCGGAGGCACTATCAACATGATCATTCCTTATCTCATCGATGCCATTGGCTTTTGGGTGTTTATCATGTTCGCTCTCATCAACTTGATCATGCTGGCGCCAATCTATTTGTTTTATGTTGGTGAGTTGGAAGTCATAGCGTTTTTCCTGAAGTCGTACAATTACTCACGCCTCACAGAAACTGCCAATCGCCACCTCGAGGAGATGGATATTCTCTTTTCGGGCGACAGCTGCCTGTCCTGGAGGGCGGAAAAGCACTTTGCTGAAACCATGGCCGCCCAGCGCGACGGGCTTGCGGATAGTTCGGAGAAGACTGTAGTCGAGCAGATCGAGTGAGCCTGGAATAGTTGGAAAATGGCTGCTGTGAACATTGATCTGACATGACGCTACACGCTCGAGGGAAGTTGTGAATTAGGGAACCGTGTAACGCGATATTTTGAATTCTCTCGGACAAAAGCGGCTTTTTGTCGCTTGGATTGCCAACATAATATCTTTGACATATGGAATTGCCACTTCCGGTGCTAGAACTTATTCTGATCAAGCACGAAGAAACATTGCATAAAGCCCGACGTACGTCTAGTCCAGAGGTCGCGGAATCAAGGCCAGGGATAGGGTTATAATTTTTATACCAGTATAATCCTTGGAAGTTTTAAGACTTGAAACAAAGTATCTTCAGAAATTAAGATCCGGTGTATCTGTTTCGGAGATTGAAACCCACGTTTGCTTGCTGTGCTTTTGAGAGCTCTCTTTCACGCGGGTCGATTCAGCGGCGAGTCAAAAATATACAGAGTCCACTCATGGCTCAACGATTACCCATTATAACCTTCCACATACTCGACCACACGAAACATGCTGCGAATAAGAATCAATAGACTTAGAGCATAAAGCACCCGAATCTGATTCTTCCAGTCGAACTGCTCAAAGGCGGCCTCAAAGGTCGGACGTCGGTTCATGCGAGCTTGGAAGACAATTGTCGTCCAGATGAAAAACCCAAACATGACGACTTGGATAAGGAGGCCGGCGACAACTATATTGGAACCAACAGATACGTTGTCGCCAGATACAATCACGCCAGATGCCCCGCCTTGTATAATGAAGGAGAGAATATCACCCGCAATGAAGACCTTGGTGATCCAGTTAACACATACAAGTGCATATTTCTCGCCGCGTGCCTTTCGGATAATTCGCCCCAGGGCCATGTAAATCGATACGGCAAGAAGTGTCGGACCAAGCAGCAGGAAGACGCTTTGCAGGGAATAGAGGATGAGCGACTCTCTCATATAATGTGCGGCGAGCCGGGTGCCATAACCGGGCAAGGATTTCAACTGAAAAGTAAAAAGTCAATATATGGAGCAAGGTACTTATAAGATGCTTGCACTCACAGGTTCCACCAACAACGAAGGCGATGCAGAACTTTGCTTTCGTCTTGTAGAGCTTCAATGAATGATAAAGCGTAGTAGTAAGGAAAAGCGCGAGAAAGATGATAGTGGCAGCGAGAGAGGGAGTGTAGCGCCAGAGAAAACGACTCGGTCCAGTTGATTGAGAGATGGAAGTCATTGTCGAAAAAGAGATCGTAGCAATATGTTGCCTCTGAAATTCTGTATCCACAGTCTGGGAATTGCTTCTGCGCTCATGCGGCTATTGCAAAATACTTATAGACGATCTATGGATAAGGTACCAGTAATGTGTTTCATGGCTCTTGATCAAGAATTTTCCATAGAATCTTCATGTCAACCTACTAGAAGGCTTCCTAATTAGACAACGTCCGTTTGTCTCGTATAGTAGCACTTATACGCGTACTCGGGGACCGTTTTGGCTCAAACTTTAAAATTGCGCTTGTGACGCAGCTTATTCGTTGCATACCATTTCAACACCGCCATCAATCTTTTCGAGGCATGGATGCATGCCTAGAAGTCCCTAAATTTCTAAACTGATCCGGTAGACTTTGTATGCGACCCCGAGGACGAGCTCCTAGCCCTCAATTCTTCAACTCAATCCAGACGATGGTACCAGTAAATAAGCTTCAAGGGACCACACCCGAAGCGCGATCTCGGTCTAATGAACCTAAGTTCAATGTTCAAATTAAAGCACGAGTAGCAAGAAGCCACTAATTACTTAAGTTAATGGGGGCTTGTGAGTACGCAGTGGCTGAGTGATCGTAGACTATTCACTGAGCGGTCACTGAGCAATCACATCACTACACTGACTAGATCACTGATCACGAGACTATGCTGGCATTTACTCAGTGAGCCTGAGCCTGATCGCCCTTATTAAAGCGGCGGCAGCCCAGACAGGAAAGCCCTACCCGGCGGACATTATCCGGTGTATATAGTGACATGTCCGGGAGGAAAATCAAGACGCCCCGAGGCAACGGCAGTATATATTCGGACATGGTTACCTCCGAAGAGGGTCAGTCAACTCCAACAAGAAAACTCAAACAGGAGTCAAACAAAGGAAAGATAGAACAAAAACAAAGAAAAATTCAAAGAAAAAACAAGGAAAAACAAAGACCCCAAGAGAAACTCTCACTCTCTCATCACTCTCTCACCTCCACCTCACATCTGCACCCAGTTTTTCCCTTCATCTCACCTCACTGAGGTTCTCGGAGAGAAGCAAAAACGGTCAAAAAGCCCCAGAGGAACGCCACATAAAATATCCCCTCCATACATGTGTGGTATATCCGTTTTCATTCATCTCACCTCCCTCAGGTTCTCGGAGCGAAGAAAACGGACAAAACAACAGAGGAACGCCGTCGACTCCACGGCCATCATGCCTCACAGTCTGGCATGGTGTATGGCGGCGGCGGTGGTGGTGTCGGGGCCTGCAGCGGGGCCTCATCAACCGGCTCAGGGGTGCTGGTGTTGTCTTCAACATGATCAAAACTTGTTAGCGTTTGATCCTGGGGCATAAGGGCAATGATGAGGCTCACGAGCTGCAACTTACCTTGGTGCCCCTCCTGAGCGGGCAAGTCGATGAGGGCTGCAGCGCCCAGCGCTGCGGCGGCGGTGTTCATGGCCGCAGCGACCCAGTTGTAGGCCTCGGTGGCCATATGTAAGCCACCAGGGCTATATCACAAGATGTTAGCTTTTGCACAAAGACCCTCTAAAAGAGGTCCAAGAAGAGGTCCATGAGAGCGTCCGTGAGAGCGTCCATGAGAGCGTCCGTGAGAGCGTCCATGAGAGCGTCCGTGAGAGCGTCCATGAGAGCGTCCATGAGAGCGTCCATGAGAGCGTCCATGAGAGCGTCCATGAGAGCGTCCATGAGAGCGTCCATGAGAGCGTCCACGAGAGGGAACAGGACATGTTCAACAGGAATCATGATCTTTCACTTACGTTGCCTTCTCCTTCTTACGCAGGGCGTAAAACCCGAGGCCGAACGAACAGCACACCACTATGCCCATGATGACCCAAAGGCCGTCCGGGATCTTCGCCAGGATGTCGATGGCGGAGATGGTGGTGGAGGAGGAGGAGGAGGAGGGGGGAGGCGAGGGATCAGGCGAGGGGGCCACAGAGGGCACACGCAAGAAAGTGCTGAGGATCGTGGAAGTGGTGTACTCCATGATGACAACGTTGTTGAGAGGAAAAACATCGAGGGCTCGGGGGAAACACGATCTACTCTCGACTTGACAGGTTCGTGCCTGCCGAATTTGTACTACGTACGTCGACACTACGTCTGTAGTTTCCTATTCCACGAGGACATGTCCGCAGCTTCCTCCGACGATCAGTTTGGTCTCATCCTTTGATCGGGTTGATCTCAAACCAATCGGATGCACCCGAGATTGTAAAGACCGAACCGTGGAAACACTTCATCCATATGAGCGAACAACGGTATGATCTGGCGAACCAAGATCAGAAAGCTTTCAGCAAGAATGACTTCTTCCGCCTGATGGGGCATCGGAACACTGTATCTTCACCCTGTTTTCTTGCTTCATCTTCCCTCGCCCAGGTTCTCGGAGCGAAGAAAACGGACAAAACAACAGAGGAGCGCCGTCGACACCACAACCCCTCATGCTCCCGAGGCTCTCAGAGATTGTCTGCACCATGGGCAAGGGTGCATAAAGCTCACCACTGAGTTCGCCGTGGCGGCGGGGTCTTTTACCGCCTCGAAGAAGCCGCGGACGCGCGAGGGCTTCTTGGGGGTGGGGGCTGGGGCCGAGCCAGGCGTCGCGGGCTCCCCGGGCCTCGCGAGCGGCTCGGGGGCTGAGGGACCACCAGGTTGCCGTTGCCCGCGGGCAAGACCGGGTCGGCGGCATCGGGGGTGCCCAAGCCAGGGTCAGCGGGGTTGGTGCTGGCTTCAACATGATCCAAAATTGTTAGCGTTTACTAAATGATGAATCATGAGGCACATGATGTGCGACTTACCTGGCTGCCCCGCCGGCATGGGCAAGCCGTTTGGAGGCGCTTCGGGGTCCCTTTACAAGAGATCCTCCCAGAAGAGATCCTCCCAGAAGAGATCCTCCCAGAAGAGATCCTCAGAAGAGATCCTCAGAAGAGGTCCCAGGAGAGGTCCTCAGAAGAGATCCTCAGAAGAGGTCCTCAGAAGAGATCCTCAGAAGAGATCCCAGAAGAGATCCCAGAAGAGATCCCAGAAGAAGTTCCCGAAGAGGTCTATAGAGAAGAGTTTCACGAAGGGCGTTTGTGATCTTCAACTTACAGGTTACTCTCCTTCCGCTTATCCTTCCCCCTCAGATACCAAACCATAAAGCCGAAGGAGCAACCCCAGCTACTATAAGCCTGTACAGAATCAGGACGATACTATCCTCTCATCTGCTCGGCGGAAGTGGAGGGGGCCGCAGAGGCCATACGAACAAAGGTGGGGATAATGGTCATCTCAAAAGGCTAGGTGATAGTATCTTCCCCATCTGCTCGGCGGGAGTGTTGGAGGGGGAGCTGGGCAAAGGGGCCGCAGAGGGCACACCTAAGAAAATGGTGGTGATAGGAACCAGCCTCTCAAGTGGCTAATGGAATCTTCGCTATCTCATGGGCGGGATGGGCGGGGAGGTAGGCGAAAGCGTCGCAGACGTCGCGAAGCCGCGAAGGTCGTGATGGTGATGAGGGTGGTGGATGAAGATGGGCACCATGGTGAGAATGTTGTTGAGAGATAAAAAGAAAAATATTTAGGAGCCTGGGGGAAGCACAATCTACCCTTTACACAGAGGGATCGTGCAGTGTAGGATAACCAGGCTGAATGTGTAGTGAGGTCCCAGGTGGAGAGTGATTGTGCGTCCTTAATTACGCATCAGATTTGGCACCATGCTCTCTCACTTTCGAGTGTCCAATTGTCATAAAGTGAACCAGTGCTGATCAAACCAATTGAGAAGTCTTGACAAAGCTGAGATTGTAATGACCGAGCCTTGGATAAAACTCTCATATGTCAGCGAACGACGACATGATGTGACGGCTCAGAATCAGAATATCTCAGCAATGATTTCTTGCGTCTGAAGGGGCTTTGGGATAATGAGAATTAAAGATGTGAGCTTATCTGGATTGAGGTCTTGACCGTTCTTCTTACCAAGAAGAAGTATACTTTTAGAACAAGAATTTTGGGGTCATGAAAGGAAATCAACGAAAGTGGAACCGCGATGTCTCAATATGAGCCCAGAGGAACTGAGAACTGTTGCCAAGTATCGTCTAGTTACCTGATAGCTGGATTTGATTATCTCCAGGCTCTTCTTCAAGATTGTCCCTCGGATTTTTTCGTGTCATCGCCCGCTGCCACCGTTTCTTCTTTGCCGCCCTCACACTTCTCCTCTATACCATATCCTTGGGGTGCACTCTGTTTCGGCGGACGAGCTTCTGCCATTTCCTTCCAGCTGTGGAAACATCGCCCATGCTCATCATACCAAGGAGGATTTGCTAAATCAGAAAAGAATGGCCGTGGTCCTTTATCAACGCTGCTCTTCTGCGAGTACTGATAAGCCACCCGTTCGTCCATCCGCTCATCCCTCCATATGATGCACACATTTCCTTTGCGACCAATCGAATGGGTTGGCCGCTTTGTTTGAAAATCCTCGGAAATCTCTTTCCTAACTCGTTCATCACACCCGCCGAGAAAGAGATCGAAACGAATGTACACAATGTTGGGTTTCAGGCCACCAAACATTTGAGCCATGTTCATCTGTATGCTAAAGCCGGGCGTTTGTTGTCCAACTTCTTGAAGTACGGCGTTGGTGGCTTTCTCAACACGCGACTGAGCCTATGGGATAACAACTTCAGAGCGTCGGGACTTGTCATGATGGTATTTGGTCCGGAGTAGACACCGCAAGTTGAGGTTTGCCTTCAGTGCCGCGCGGATCTGGGCGAAAACTTGAGCCTCCATGTCCGCCATGGCGGTGATAGTATGCTGACTGCTCGATAAATGAATGTTGGCTGAGCTGAATGAGGCAGCTGCGCCGGTGGTGTATGGTAGTGTATCTTTTCAATAAGAGTTTTCGAGAACTTCCTGAACAGTATACCATATCTCATGGATTACGGTATCTCTTCCGAATAACATTGCAAATTACCATCACACATCACCATCATGAATAACCATCACGAGTAAGCGGAGTAGAGCTAGATACCTGTATATTACTGTGAATATCCAGACACCTCCCGATTGAAATATGGCATTACCTTCTATTATCCCTACTTTCACGGATACCTCCTATCTAGCACTATTTCTCTAAAGCTTGGGCCAGACTACACAAGGCCTATAAACATCTCACTACCGGAAGTTGGGAACGCACTTTGTTCTCTTTACTGATATACCTCCCGCCGCGATAATAATGAATCATTTCAAGTCATAGGTTGTGCCTACTTTCAGCTTCAGTCGATAGTTACTCTGTGCTCGTTCTCCCAGGGAAGATACTTCCAAACAGTAATAGTTCCTGACGGTGACGTGTCCCGCTTCACCGCTTCATCGAGTGACCAGTAGCCAGCTGCACTGTCGAGGATCCCTGTCGATCGTGCGGTGAAACGTACAGTTACGGCAGTAATTTGCTGCGCCCGGCTGAGCCTCACAACCCCTGCGTGCTAAGCCCCGTGACTCGACTGCCTAACGATCTGTAGCACGCTGAGAACTTTACTCCTAAAAAATCCTTTGAACTTGAAGTCCAGAACACACTGACGACACGAGGAGCTCTAATCGCAATGAATCAGTTACTGGGCTTCAGTGAGACAGATTGGGCAAAGCGAGATTGGAAACAGCTCAATACCCCACCCGCCAGCGAAGACTCCGAACCCTAATCCAAGCGACGGCGTGTTGAAACTCCTTGTGTGTCCCCCGGGATCTCTTCGGCGGGTGGCCAGCTTGGTGATATCGATATATCCTCTCCACCAGATTATGGCCCCCTCAAGCCTTCCGCAAACCACTGGCTTTCACTGCCCGATTTCGGGGATAGTGACAACCTGCTTCTCACACCTGATTCGGGGTACAGTGACTTGTATCCTCAGAACGAGATCACTCCCGCTCCATCAAGCGTAGAATGCGATTCTCAGATATTCCAGACCTCTTCTGACAGTTCCTACGATGTTTGCTTTGGGATGGTCAGTGATCTTTCAATTCTTTCAGAAACCAGAAATGACATGAGAACTGACATGATGTGCAGGTGATACTTCAAGCATCTTGTCACAGTCTACCGAAAGGAACCGAAGATTCTGTCCCTGTCGAAATAAAAGTGGTGGACGACTTGTTGAAGCTCTTCGGAGGCTCTCCAAAGCAGAATGTCGGTTTCTTGCAATCGCAAGCACTGGCAAAGCTTGCTCGAGATTGCAATGTCACATTGTCTGCAAGATGCGAGCGGCCAAAACAGGAGAAAGGTTCAAGAGTGACACTAGGCCACAAGGACACTCCGGTCGATATCGTGATTTATGGTCTCCTGAGCGAGATTGACTTGGTGAACAGTATCCTCTCCGACGATGACATGTTTCTTCAACACCCAAAACAAGGCGATACCTCTGTCCCCTATCAGAATCCTCAGTTCTTGGTGGCTCCTGGAACAGAGATGCCTCTGATTGAAGCGCTCGATAGTTACTGGAAATACGTCTGAGTCAGCGGATCTGGACCAAGTCTTGGATAACCCATGGGTTGATGAAGTCTTTCAGGCCTTCGACGCAGTTGATGGTCCTGCCAATTTTGCGGCTGTTGAACAAAGTCCACGTTTGCAGACAAAGCTGAAAGAGTAAGTTAGGTGCCCTCTATATATCTTCAATACTAATGTATTGCTAGACATCAAATCAAAGCACTTTCCATGATGACTGAAAAGGAGATGGGCATTGTTGAGGGGGCGCAATTTCCTACCCTTTGGCACGTTTCGCGGGACCCCGATGGGAATGCTAGGTATGATTTACGTTGATATGTGCTCAGGGATTTAATATCTCATTGATTTGGCTCTGTAGGTATCAGCACGTCGTTACTGGCAGAGTATCGGAGGTTCAGCCTCAGGCCCCTTTGGGAGGCATATTGGCTGATGTGAGTCATCTTCTAAAGGTTGTCAATAACTCCTCTCTGACCAAGTTTAGGCAATGGGCCTTGGCAAAACACTCAGTATACTCGCACTCATTGCGTGGTACCTTGACAGCATATCTCTGGACGCATCAGGGCCTCGAACAACTCTTGTGGTCACCACCCTCTCAGGTAAGTCTTTATGATCACTGTTTTGATACACTTCATTAACATGTCGTCAGCTATCCAAGTGTGGAAGGAACAAATCTCACGGTAAGACCGTCTGCTTCAAGCCATCTTTCAGTCAGAGACTAAAGCAGCAATAGGCATTTCTGGCCAGGGCAGATTGACGTAGCTGTCTTCTATGGATCAAGCAGGGACAAATTGTCGTCAAATTTGATGGACAAGGACATCATCTTGACAACGTATGAGACTTTACGCAGCGAATGGTCGGATGCTCGATCAAACAGCGTTCTCTATCACCTCCCATGCGGTTGGGCGCGCATAGTCCTTGATGAAGGTATTTACCCCTTGATGAGACAGAAATGGGTTGGTCAGCTCTCTCACCAATGTCAAAATAGCGCATCATATCCGGAATCGTTCAACAAAGACCTATCAAGCGACATGCGACCTTCGCGCTAGATATCGTTGGTGTCTGACCGGAACTCCAATACATAACACACTGGACGACTACGCAGCCTTACTAGGATTCATCCGAGTGCCTCCATTTACCGGTCCTGGAGGGAAAGCCGCGTTTAAAAATTTCGTCGAATCCCCGTTGAATTCCTTTGATAAGCATGAGCTTGGAATTCGACGCCTGAGGAAACTCATCGCTGCGAGTTGTTTACGACGTACAAAGGACCACTTACAAGATCAGCTGTTGTTGCCACCACGCACTGAGCTAGTCCATCAAATTGAGTTGACACACGAAGAGCGCAGAGTTTATGACTTCTTCAAGTCTCGCGCGTCTTCTCTCGTCATGAAATTACGCCAGAAGTCACACATCGACAAAACATCCTGGTCAACTATGTTGTCTATCATTGGATTTTTGAGATCAATTTGCAATCATGGAGGAGAGCTCTTACCGGAAGCCGCAAAGGAAATGTACAACACGCATAATCGCTTTGCTGTCGACTCCGTACAGACCCCTTCAAAACTATCTGAAGCATCCATCTGCCCCACTAGACTATCGGCTGGTCTTTCATATGGCTCTCCACAATCACCAACACGATTTGATGATCTGGGGCAAGCTGGGTATCAGCCTTCATCAAAGGTTACCGCGTTGATCAGGAACATCCAGAACGAGCAATTCGAGAATAAGTCTGGAATTAATAAGGAGGCTCCCGTGAAGAGGTGAAGTCCTCATCAATTGATCCTTGAAGAATATGTGACTGATGCGTATTTTCACAGCGTCGTATTCAGTTACAGAACAAAAATGCTTGATCTCATCGAGATTAGCTTGAGGATGAAAGGCATCTTCTTTCAGCGCATTGATGGCAAAACTTCAGTTGGAAACCGATGTCTTGCATTGAAAATTTTCCGAGAAGACCCCAATTGTACAGTCATACTTGCCAGCATTGGAGCAGTTGCGGAAGGGTGCGTCGCCAGTTCACAAATATGGTGACTACAGTGGAGGCTAATGAGACTGAGAATCTCCAGTATTGATCTTACCTCGGCAACCCACGTTCATCTCGTTGAACCCCACTGGAATCCTATGATCGAAGCCCAAGCTGTTGATCGAGTGCATCGTATTGGCCAATGTCGCAATGTGACAATCACCCGCTATATTGTGAAAGACTCTATCGAGAAAGTAAGAAAACTGTATTTTGTTTATACAGCTTCTATGATAGTTCGCCGTGCATTTTTGCTAATATTCTTTTTTGTCAAGTACGTTCAAGGGATTCAACAGGCCAAGCTGAGGTTGGTTCATGATTCGTTCGGCGATACCAATGCGGATCAGCAAAGCCTCAAAGAAGCCCGTCTACAGGTGAGTATTCTGTCCAAGATCCTCCTCAAATTACAACCGAGAGCGGGGACTGATATCATACTAGAAATTGTCTTTATTGCTGCCATAGATTCTTGCAAAGAAAGTTACAAGACGGGCGATGGATGTGCGATTTGTGGAACAACGTGGAAATTCAAAAACACTGAGCAGTACCAGGAGTCAAGACTCGGATCGGTTATGAGTCGATAGGACGGTCAGCCCGCGATTGTTTGATCGCTCCGCCGCTGTCCATGCGACAAGCTCACTCCAGTTGTTGAATTTTAACCACTTCGAAATGTTCCGGGCTCCTATCCCCATGCTCGAAAACTGAGGCTCACCGTCCTTCCTTATTCGATAAGATGCATTCGGGTCTGCACCCGCGAGAAGCAGAAGTTTCATGAGTTCAGCTCCTTCTTTTGTGTTCTTGCGTGCTGCCATTAATAATGGAGTCATGGAGTTCTGCCCGTTCGGGTTGTTCTTGGCCCTGTACTCGACATCTGCGCCATATCTAAGCAATGCGCGTGCTATTGAAGGAGCGCAAGTTGTTCTGACTATATCTTTCAATGCATCGCTTAGTTGAACACGCGAGAAACATCCACGAGAAGCTTCTTCGTCTAATAGTTCTGCAAAGCGTTCTTGCTTTGCAGGGTCCTTCAAGCTCCGGAGCAGACCAAAGTCGAGAAGCCACCGAGGGTTGACTGCGACTGCTTGTTTCTTCCATGTATCGAAAATTTGTGGTGACTCTGAGTTCGCACCAAGTATCAAGTAATTGTAATTGCGGCTGTCCAAAAGTCCAACTGCCTCAGTTGAAACGAGTGATCTGAACTGAGGGTCAAGGCTCTCTAGGACTTCGTGGTTCTCGCCCCTGATTGACTCACTAGCACATTCGACGAGGAAGGACGATGTCCAGTCAGGCTCTCCGAGCAAACGTTGCTCAAAGAGAAGTTGGAATATCTGTACATTTCCGCAGAATGCTGATTCTTTGATAAGCGGCTCCTGTAATCCACGGCGAAGTAGCCTGTATCTTGGCAGAAGGGGGTTTAATGCGGCAGTCATTCCCGTCTCGATGATGTTGGAGATAAGAGGCACAATCTCATCCTCTTCTGGATCTTGTATCATCTGGATAGCCTTCAAAGGTGCGTTAAGATGACACATGCTCGTATGCTTGTGGAGTTGACTCGCGGATGGAAACCCCAATTCGGAAAAATCACAAGATGGGTGTGGGCACTTGAATACCCGGCTGTGATCTCGGCAATGTGCATCGCGATCTGCTCTAGTCACAAAGGCCACTTGAAGGGGTTGACAAATCGCATAATGGCACCTGAAAAGGCGCTCACCATAGAGCTTCTTCAGTCTTGTGCAATTGCAGCTTGCCACATGAGGCATTTTCTGGCAGAGGAGGCTCTCGAAGGTCTCATGGATGAGGACTGAGACATAGGACAAGTAAAAAGGATCCGAGTTGGTCCACGAGTCATCGTCTAAAGCATGAGTCGTCAGTTCTTCGCCTCTTTTTCCACATGTAGAGCTCAAAAGTTTGAAATACCTTCATCATTATCTTCTAATTTCCAGTCGCCCGCGTCCATGCGGCGAAAATGAAGCTCCTGAACGAGAAGCTCATGAAGTGACGGGTCCTTCTGTCTCAGGATGGAGAAGTCGTGATCTGATTGAGAACTCAAGCCCACCGTGCCCTCAAAATTTCCGTTTTCACACTCGTGGACAAAATGTTTCAGCGCGAGGAGTAGGGACTCTGGCAAGTCAGAGCTGCCCAGCAGCTTCTCACACTCTTGGAGCAATACTATCCATTGACTCGTAGCAAACCAATGTAACCGGTATATGCCGCTCAATATGTTGCTCTTGATCATTTCAGGCTCGATTTCAACATTGAAGATGTCGGACGACAAGTAATGAAGACAAGTCTTGGTCACTTCGATGGTCGCGTCCAACGCTTGAAGAAACGTATCATTCTTCTTGTTAAAGAGATACCTGGTTGTGCTAAGGTTTAGCCATATGCTTGTTCTGTGACAGTAACGGAGGGGCTTACTCTTTGACGGTGAAGTGAACAAAGTTGACATAACCGTTCGATATCTCCACGATTGGCCCACAGAGCCGGACAACCGGTATCAGATTTTCTGAGCCAGACAAGTCATTCTTGCCATCAGGATCAAGGCTCAGAGCAAGGCTAAGCTCTTCCACGGTAATTGGGACAGGTGCGCATCCTACCCACCCCAATGCTCGTCGACAACTTGTGCTTAACGATGGTGATTGTTTTCTCAGGCGGTCGACGACCCTAGAGTATCTTTGATCGAGACTAAGATTGAAATCCAGATTTGCTGTTCAGAGTGGGGGACATACGCTTCGTCCAAGTTTTCCGGGAGAACTTTGAGCTCATTCTTGACCATCTCGGAAGTGTAGCACATTTGAACAACATTATCCATGACGACTCTGGCGTAGAGAAACATGCCTAAGAGTGTTAGCCCTCAAAGTCGAACATGCCTGACCTTGATACTATACCCCTAGCTTTAGATGAAAGTGGAGCCAGTAAGCACCTGATCTCTTCGCAATCCTTTTCATCATATCCTGACTGGCTGAGCCACTTGTCGGTTGTGACAGTGACATATGCCTGGATACATCCGCTGTTTCTCTCATCAACTCGGACTTGTTTGGCAGATGCCTTCTGGAGCCTCATCACAATTTCTTCCTGTGCTCTGCTGCTCAAGAAGAGTTTAACTTCAGTGAAGTCATCCAGCACCTTCAAAAGCTCGTCCAATATGTCCACCATATATTCACTTTTGGCGACTTCATCTAGACCGTCGAGAACAATATAAGCCGGGCCAACACATTTGAGTAACTCGGTAAACGTCTCCCGAGCGAACCGAGTGTTGCTTTTCAGATTGCGTTGGCTCGAGCGAAATGCATTAGATACCTTGGCACGTAGATCTCTCTTGAGTAGATCATCCAGATGCTCGTCACCGATGGCGAGTTGAAACAGGAGGGAATGTAGAATTGAGATCGGTGTCACATGGGCTTGTTGGTAGCTCAGAAATGCAAAGAGCACGGTTTTCGAGGATTGTCTTAGCTTTTCCACCATCATGGAGGCGATGTGAGTTTTCCCTGCTCCAGGGATACCTTGCATCCAGAGAACTCTTGTAGCGGTGTTCTTCTGATCCAGCCAGTCTTTCAAGACATCTTCTCGTTCGAGCCATCGACCGGTTCTCTCGCATATTCTTCTTTGAAACTTATCAAGCTCATCGTCGTACAGATTCGGTGAAATGTAGGATTGCGCGCTGTTAAAGTCCTGCGCCTCTTGGAACTCGAACACCCGTTGCCACCGGTCCATATCAGCAAGTCGAGCCGCATGCGCTTCGCTGATATTCGCCAAGCTAACCTCCTCCGTCATCAACATGGAATGACGTTCGATGCTGCTGACGACAACGTTGATCTTGGCTTTGTACCTTGGCCAGACCGAGTCGAAAACGATGACCCAGCCTAGAGAATTTTTAGCAATATAAAGCAAATACGGGGTAGTTATAGCAGACGTTTTGCTGAGAAGAAATTCAACACGACCTCGTAAAATTCCAAAATGTCCTTGTAAAATAAGACCAGAACATCAAGAACCCGACCGCTGGTCTCGAAGATATTGGTATAAGCCTCGAAGAGAGGAAGCTTATTACCGATTCCCGTCATCGCTTCCACGATCGCGTCAAAGGACTGCGTCAAATTATCTGCCATTTGCAGAAGGAGTTTGATGGGCCCCCATATGAGCGACAGAATCTCAGGCTTGGCTTGGACGAACACTTCGATGACACCAGCAAATTGCTTTAATCCGTCCAGGTAGGGTGTAATCTTGCGAAGATTCCGCAGACCTTGACGTTTGCTCTGATCATGCTGAAGCTGAGCCGTGAAAGCGTAGACTTCATCAATAGATTTGATACTGGCCACGCTCTGGACTAAAGACGGGTCCTTGAGTGAAGCCACAAAGTCTTTTTTGGCCCTCTGAAGCGCATCAGATAAACGAGGTGCAACTTGGGAAGCCATGGTACTTGTTAGATACACTCATTCGCTGCAATTTCCACTGCTGGTTTGGAATTTGTGGTCTGTCGAGGTCGTGAGGGGGATCAGCTGGCTACGGAGACACAGGGGGCGTCAATTTCCCTTTCTTCAACGTCCAAGGCGCTTAATTACTAGGCACCAATGCATCTATATCTTAAATTTGATTGGCGGGCCAATGAGTGATCTTAAAACGCCAACAGTGTGAAGCATGAGCCTCGACTAGCAAGATATCCACGGAGACTAGTTAGCCCACGGGATTCTTGGAGTCAGCCTCGCCTGCTCGTTGTAACCACTGGAGTCTGAGTTTGATGGTTTATTCGTGGTTTCAGGAGAAAGAGGCCGTATGATTGTCGGTGTGAGGTTAGGACAAATCATATTCCAAGCTACCGCTTGAGTTCAGCTGAGAAGGTCAATGCGCGCCTAATGCACGAGAGGGCCATAAGCCTCAATTGGCCCAGGCTATGCGAGCATTCCAGAAAGCGTGATTCTCAACACGAGACTCACGATGGCTCTAATACCATGCCCGGCTGCATTGACCTCTCAACCAACCCCTTCCACCACCATGCACCAAGGATGGAGCTACCTAATATGACGCTATGCATCATGTATAGCCTTTTACCTAAGGAATGGGTATTGATCAGGTATAGACACCTATATAGTAGTTATTCGAGGGGGCCCGCTATTTGAGGTGGTTGGAATTTGGGATGCTTGTTCGTGATCGATATACGGTGTGTTCTTTTCAAGCTGCGAGATCCTCATCTTCCACGGATGCCTACCTAAAAAGACACGGGCATGCAAGAATATATACTCAGCTTTAAACGAGAGGAACCTTGTGAATACTGCTTCTGAAAAAATAACCACTGTGGCGGCACACTAGCTACCACCGCACGGTAGGTATCTTTATCAACTTAATGCGGGGACCAGCATGGTGATATCTAGCATTCGAATGCCATGCCCGGATATCCAGACTGGAAGAAACTCCATTTTCCTTGGGCATCTCGAACGACGAAGTGGCTGGGACATGGATCCCTGCCTACAGACAATGGGAACCGAAGAAAACACGAAGCCGTCCAAGTGGCATGAAGAACTTCATGATTGGACATTCGGCGTCTAATGTAGAACTATGTATATCTACAGCCTCTATTCATACAATGCGCATGTACAACTCCCGAATTCTATCTATAACCTCAAGATATCGCCATTCCGATCAATCCCCCCACGAAAATGATCCACCACAACCCTCCCCCCAAGCACAGTCTCCTCAACAATCCCCCGCACATGCTTCGGCTCAACACGCCCATACCAAATCCCCTTCCCAGCCAGCGGATGCAGCGCCGCCTCTGCAGCCGACTCCGAGGTCCGCACCGTCATCTCCGGCGGAATATACACAATGACATTTCCCGCATACTTGTGCCCACCAACATGGCTAATCAATCCCACATTTGCATGGCCTGGCGCATCGACACCGGCGCCCTCACAGCTCGCGGAGTTAAATCCGTTGTCTCGCAGCACGCGCTGGAACTCGGCTTCGAGGACGGGCGCCATTATGCCGCAGCGCTTGTCGCGGCCGCCGTGGCCGCAGATTAGGATTGTGGGGGAGTGGGTTAGGTCCACTGCGGATGGGAAGTGGGATGCCAGGTCTGGGGCACGGGTCATGTCTTTTTGTTTGGAGTGCGGGAGGGAGGAGTGCATGTCGTGGAGGCGGGTTGGGAGGAGGAATGCGCGGATGAAGGTTGTTAGGTCTGTATTGGTTGAGGGGGGATTCATCTCGGTTGGAATTGAGGGGATGTACTTGAAGGCTGGGAAGAGGAAGGCTGAGGCTGTTGATGGGATTGTTGTTGTGGGTTTGATGGAGGAGTTTGTGACGAGAATGTTGTTGAAGGGCTGTGAGGGTTTGAAGATTAGTAAATGCTTCGTCGCTGCCATGTCTGGTTTCTCCCTCGTACATCAAGATATGGCCCGCCACGACCCATGAGCTGCTTGAGTCCCCGCACGAGATTCCCCCAACCTTGATCTTTCCCGTCGTCCTCGATTCGGCTCGTCCAGTCCCGGTGTCCGGTGCAGACGATGAGCTGCTGCGCATAGGCTGCCATAGTCCCATTCAATGCTTGTTCGTGATCGATGGGCAGGCCTGCGGGCATCGCTGGCGTCGGCGGACAGTCGCAGCTTGCCTCGGGGCAGGTCTTGATCACTGGAAACGGCGGTGGAATATCCAGGCGTGCACGAAGTCGACTGGTGCGGCATTGTGTCGTGGAGAGTGGCCTCGTGAATGTGATGCCATGTTGGTATTGTCTGCTCCAGTCGCGCGCGATAGACTGCGCGATGGCCGTTGCCCGTGGTCTCATTGATCAGCCAGGGTTGTTGTGCGTTGATCTAGAAACAATGCAACCGGATCCTCGGACAGAAATGAGCGCCAGGAATAGCGGTGCGACAGAATCATGATTTGCATGTTGTATCTCCGAGGACGCGCTCGGAGCGGAGATTAGCGGGACTGTCAATCCAAGCGTCCAAACTAAGAACACGCCCGAGAGACGGTGCAGCGCTTATCTCTCAACACTGGATATTTCAAGTCTACCTGATACGGGAATCATGCATGAATCGGTCAATTTCATTGTTTCGTTCTGCTAAACTCGGAGATAAACTGCGCTGTTGACATCTCGAATTCACCACGTGATGTATACCTGACGTCGCGTCGACTTCAATGCAGCCAGGTGCAAAAATGTTTCAATGGTAGGAGTCCAGCTCGAAGTTACCTCCAGTAAGATATTAAGAAGCCCACAGAAGCCTCACGACCGGCCAGACCGGTGATCAAGTGGACCCCTCACGAGGCCTCTCTCCAAAAACTTCCAGAAGCATATGGCTACTTCAGAGCCGCCCGGACGAAGCAGAGGAATCTCCGATTGCCGGAGATCATCTCATGCATCACCCTCAGTTGAGACACGACCACCATATTTCTCTATATACCATGTCTATGTTCAGAATAGCGACCCTTGAAGTAGAACAAGATCACCCCGCGTCGTCCCAGCCCCCTATCCCTCAATCCGAGAGATTCTGTCTGTAACAAACATTTGGACAAGCGCCGCCGAGCGATTCCCGGGTTTCTGCCGAAAGTCGGACTCTCGGACTCACGGCTCACCAGCCGTTCTCCAACTGGCCAGACCCGCTCTGCCACACTGGCTGAGCGGCTCGGGTTCTGATTCTGTTACTGTACTGGGTTTCCCTTCTCCAAAGCGGAGGTTTTTGGAGATCATTCTGCCCTGCTTGGTGCTCGGAGTCGGAGTACACACCAAGCACCCCCAATTCTCTGTATCCGGACCCGACAGCATTGTACAGTAGTTAGTCCGCGATGTCGGCCCGGAACAACTGCGTCCGTCAAGAAATGGATACGGCGAAATATGCCTTTCTGGTCATTGGTTAGGGTTCGGCCCCACAAGCAAAATTCTCCTCGCCTAGCTCTCTCTCCTTTCTTTTCTTCAGAGCTTCAATTCTCAACTCTCTTCCCTTGTGTACATGCCTGCACAGCAAGAGTGGCCTAATGTGGTCGCTGTCGCCGTGCTCTCTGCGTGGTTGTCCGATTGTGAGAGAGACTCGTCCTCAGCTTCGGTTGGGTCGAGGATTTTTTACTGTTGCATTGAGGGATTGATTGAGATTGGACATTGTTGTGACAACTGAAAGGGGCTGCTTGTTCGAGGACCTGTGGCAATCTCTTCAAGCCTCACGCCTTCGTTGGACTCAATTCATGTGGTGTTCGGCCGATCGCTCGATGTGATGACACGCTTCTGCATGCGATCGACGGTCTGCAGCGACGAATAGCGCAATGGATTCTCAAGTCTAGCGAGCATGTCCACGCGAGAACCAAAATGAATGACACTAACAACATAGGATGAGACACAGGGAATTCGGTCGTCGGCCGTGGATAATGCGCCGACGACTTGCCATCATCACCGTAAGTTTGCTCGTGACTCCCTTTTCTTTGTTTCTGAAACTGCCCCTGCATCCACCATTCGTGTGGCCTCAACCGCTCCCTTGCGGTCGGCCTCTTGATCAAATGATGAAATATTTCGGATGTAAACTCACAGACCTGTTCGGAATGCGCAAAACCGTGTCGAGATTTCCGTTGCCTTCCTTCTGATTGATCAATTCTTGCCCTTGTTCTTTTGAATATTTGCCATGTCTTGTTTGTGACAGTTCACTGACTCGGCAGGCTAGGACTTTCTATTGTCAAGAGTTGACTTTGGATCTCGAGTTTGGTCTTTCAGTCTGGATCTCTGTTCTGAAGGTTTTGCCTTCAATCGGTCGTGGCTTTGGGCTCGAGCGATCGTTGAGAGTTGAGTCTCGCGAATGGGTAGTTGCTATAGAATTCGTGTCATGCATTGGTCGCCGACCGTAGATTTCTTAGCTGAATTGAGAGTGTCCCCGATGAATTTGTTTCTATTGTTCGAATTGTAAGGCTTTGGTTCTAGTAGTACTTCAGAACAGTTAGCTCGGGGCTCATGACCTGACGTAACTTCAATCGAGGGAAGTAGAAGAAGTTCAACATAACACTTGCCCACGGAATGGCATCACCAACTGGCATCCCCAACACAGGACGACATCTCTCCTGATGCCTCTGCTCAATTCTCTCAACCCCTCTCCCATGATATCTCAAACACCCGTTTGATCCGGTCGGAATTGACTCGGACCACCCTCTCCATTTACCCATGCGCAATCCGCGGCGAGCTGGACACTTTTTTCTTGTTTGCGGGGCCCATTCCGGCAATTACCCCTCATTACGTGAGCTCCCCCGCTGCGGAGAGCTATCCCAAACGGGCAAAGTAGCCCAACTTACTCCAGTGGAAGGTTACGCTTGGACGTGATGCTGGGCTGATGGGCTGACGGGGGGGACGGGGGATGTACAGGCATGTACCATGTCAATGAAACGGATGATCATGGGTTATAGTATCTTAGCAGTGGGAGTCGAGCGAGGAGAGTGCGCAGTGGCATATCTACCAAATGCTAATCAGATTGAATGTTGGCCTCAGGCAGGATTTGGATAGTTCCCCGCACGAGCTGTCACTATCATTACCATCACCATCATTGCCAGCACCAGCTCAAACTCGCCGAACGAAGGCCGATGGAGTCGACAAAGTCACTCCAAGAGATATCGGTCCGGGAAGCCGGTGCCAGAGTACCTGAATGTCTAGACTCATGCACGGATGCTCCCAGTATTCCGTACTGGGCTGCACGAACACGAACCCGCCCTCTGCGCTCCCCTCTTTGGCTGTCCCTCATGCGGAGAGACCCAAGTGACTCCGTGAGTGGTGCAATCCCCCATCCGCCAACCGGTCTCAGCCAGTGGAAAACTGGAACCCCCCTCTTCCACGCAACTCTGCAGTCAATCACTAGGATCTGAGGGGTGTACAACTCGTTTTGGGTTCTGTCGCGCTCATCCTCTCCAATCCCACTCACTTTCTCGCCTGGATGGTCCGTTCAAGGAGGGGCTGTGAGAGGGGCGTTTTCCACCCTGTTTGTGTATATATTCGGTGTCCTCTGCCGGTTGGATTCGAATCTTTCTTTCTATCCATCATTCCAACCTTCTTCATTTCCAACCTTTTTTACCTCTTGCAAAAAAACACCAAAGGTATGGTTACTGCTAAACTTCCTAAACCTTGCTTTTGCCTCCCTCCAAGCCTCGACCAGCCTGCAGGTTCCCCACTCTTCTTTCCCTCCCCCGCTTCCCAGTTTTTAGCCGCCGCTTCTCCAACACCGTTTTGGGAGCATTGACTTCATAGACCGATGCGACCGGTTGAACTGGTGCTCTTGTATATATAAAGGATCTCCCGCTGACACTCTCTCACAGCTTCGTGCTTTGCTCAATTCCCCTGCTTCCACTCTATAACTTCTATTTGATCATCCATCAAAATGGTATTTATCCGTCCCCTTTCCCGTCAGCTTCGACGACCGGCTACTCAGCTCTTCTCCGCGGGCTCCAAGCCTGCGCTGGCCAATGGCTCCTTTGCGCGAGCTCCGGTCTCTGGTGCCTTTTCCCGTGCACGTACGCTAACCGCATCTGCCAACCTTCAGGGCAAGGTTCTTCTCGTTCTGTACGACGTAAGTGATATCTCCGCCATGGATTGATCGATTGCGGTCGCCCAATTCCACCCGTTCAATGACTGACTGGTGTATAGGGTGGCGAGCACGCCAAGCAGCAGCCTCGTCTCCTCGGTACTACCGAGAACGAGCTCGGCATCCGCAAGTGGCTCGAGGATGCTGGCCACACTCTGGTCACCACCTCCGACAAGGAGGGCGAGAACTCCACCTTTGACAAGGAGCTCGTCGACGCCGAGGTTATCATTACCACCCCGTGAGTGAACCTTCATTAATGATTCGGCATCCCAATCTAACAGCGTCTTCTAGCTTCCACCCCGGTTACCTGACTGCTGAGCGCCTGGCCAAGGCCAAGAAGCTCAAGCTCGCCATCACCGCTGGTATCGGCTCTGACCACGTCGACTTGAACGCTGCCAACAAGACCAACGGCGGTATCACCGTCGCCGAAGTCACCGGCTCCAACGTCGTCTCCGTTGCCGAGCACGTCGTCATGACCATCCTCCTCCTGGTTCGCAACTTCGTCCCCGCGCACGACCAAATCCGCAACGGCGAGTGGGACGTCGCCGCCGTTGCCAAGAACGAGTTCGACCTCGAGGGCAAAGTCGTCGGCACCGTCGCCGTCGGCCGCATCGGCGAGCGCGTCCTGCGCCGCCTGAAGCCCTTCGACTGCAAGGAGCTCCTCTACTACGACTACCAGCCCCTGTCCCCCGAAGTCGAGAAGGAGATCGGCTGCCGCCGTGTCGACAGCCTCGAGGAGATGCTCGGCCAGTGCGACGTTGTCACCATCAACTGCCCCCTGCACGAGAAGACCCGCGGCCTGTTCAACAAGGACCTCATTGCCAAGATGAAGCCCGGCGCTTGGCTCGTCAACACCGCCCGCGGCGCGATCGTCGTCAAGGAGGACGTCGCCGAGGCCCTCAAGTCCGGCCACCTCCGCGGCTACGGCGGTGACGTCTGGTTCCCCCAGCCCGCTCCCAAGGACCACCCGCTCCGCTACGCCGAGTACCCCTGGGGCGGTGGTAATGCCATGGTCCCCCACATGTCGGGTACCTCGATTGATGCGCAGGTCCGCTACGCCCAGGGCACTAAGAACATCCTGGACTCGTACTTCTCCGGCCGTGAGGACTACCGCCCTGAGGATCTGATTGTTCACAAGGGTGAGTATGCTACCAAGGCTTATGGCCAGCGCAAGTAAGGGGTTATAAAAGGGAATAATGTGATTACTTGCGGGAGATGCTTGTACCCGGATTGATGGGGTTTTTCATTGTTTATATTTTTTTTACTTTCATCAGTTCTCTCATCGCAGGACAGCTATGCTTCAGAATGTAGCAGTTACGATACCAATGACATGACCTGTTCATACCCATGATTTTGATTGCCTGGTTTGCTTTGCTCTATTAAGTGTGCCTAGTGCCTACATGTTTCGTCCTCGACGTGAGTAGGGCCTGGGATCCGCTTCTTCTAGAACTTCGATTGTGGGGCGTCGAGCTGGACAAGACGGGTTCGTAGATTGGAATGGATCAGGGGAGCTAGGCCTGATAGTTGGATGCCGAGTTATGCAGCGATAACCGGTCGAGAGAGAATGGTCACTACCATTTTCTTTCCTCCAGGTGTTGATACTCCGTGTCCACTAATGGTGCCTTGACAATGCTGGTATCTGGTCCATGCACAGAGCCTGTACTCCTACTCCAAGTGAAAGATCCCAAGAGGGAACAGAGTTCTCACATATCCGAGGCAGATACAAGAAATAGCTATGGAGATATTCAAGGCCATCCGGGCCCAAAAATCATGCCGATGCAAGAAACGCTAAACCAACAAAAACGCCACCCATGACAATAGCCCATATCAACAAACACCGCAGCCCTGGATCACCATCAGAATCCAGTCCACGTAGAATGTCTGATCACCGTAACCCCCTAATCCCAAGCACCCCCCTCCCACCGGTACCCTCATCCAGCTCCTCATCACTTTCATCCATAAACCCCTCCTCCAACTCCCGACTCAACCTTCCCTCCGTCTCCCTCCGCCTATCCCTCTCAAGCGCCTCCCTCCGCCTCGCATCCATATTCATACCCACCATCAACTCCCCCTCCTCCTCGTCAATACTGATATTATCATTATCCGCCGCGTGGGCATGGGCGCCCCGCCGCCAGGAGGTCCGGAGGACGAAGCGCATGACGCTGTCTGCGATGCGGTCCCGCAGGGAGACGGTGTGTGCGGAGATAGTGTGCAAAGGCAGGTATTGGGAGTAGCGTTGGTGGTAGCGGCGGAGGAAGGGGAGGATCAGGAAGGACAGGAGGAGGTAGACTGTTAGGGCGATGGAGGCGGGGATTAGGATTGTCTGTGGTGGAGGGGGTTAGTGGATGGTGTAGCTGTGGGTGTAAGTGGAGGGTAGGGAGGCGGACCTTTGCAAAGTTCAAGGAGGAGCCCATTTTGGGCGTGGGAAAGCTGGTGGTGTTGTGTTGTAAGGAAGGAAAGTCCGCCTGTCAGGCGGGTCGTGGTATTTGTTTCTGTTTATATCTCGGGATGTTCGGCCACGGCCACGGCCACGGCCACGGCCACGGAGGGGGGTGAGGGTCGGAGGCCCTCGGGAGTCGGCGATGAAGTCGGTCTTCGACCAGATGAAGCGAGAGTCACAGGGAGCAAAAGTGAGAGTGTACTCTTGAGGCTTGAAAGCCTAGTCCAGTTGAAATACCCCCAACCTGTCAATGAACGACGCAAGTCTTACTTCCCCATAAGCCGATCTTCAAGCTGGAGAACCACGTGATCCAGAACTCCTATCGCAATCACGTGCGACGGTCGGGGAGTTTCTCCGGGCAGTAAAGTAGTGTGGCCGCCCCCTAATCAGGCACTTTGGGATCCAAGTGCCCGTGCTTTTGATCGACCCTGGCGTCAGGACTCGCCAGGACTTGCATATTGCACCTCTTTCCGATCGTTTCATATTTTCCATAAT
Source organism: Penicillium simplicissimum (assembly GCA_024706585.1). Lineage (NCBI taxonomy): Eukaryota > Fungi > Ascomycota > Eurotiomycetes > Eurotiales > Aspergillaceae > Penicillium > Penicillium simplicissimum. The sequence continues at coordinate 3,496,486 of JAMZTW010000044.1, forward strand.
TTGTTTTTTGGTCATTCATTTCTTTGTGTGGTAAGTCTCAGTATCTCATTTGGTGTTTACGCCCGTGCCTTCTTTCCACCCCTCCCAGCGCGGCGGCTCCGCTGGAGCAACGAAAGCGGGTATACTAAACTAACTCAGCCAGGGAGGGACGAAAACAGAATTGTGAAGGAATTGTGCATGGCATCGACTGTCACCCCTAAATCTATAGTGGCTATATCGATCAACTCCGCGATAACACTGTGAATCGATATTCGACCCTGTCTACCTCGTTTGAGTGCGCGACGGACGACTGTTAGCGCTTTATGCTGCACCTTGCCAGGTCATCAAGAGAGAGAGAGCGAGAGAGAGCGAGAGCGAGGTGAGGTGAATACACGCCAAAATGCCTACCGGCCCGCCCGCCGACAAGTCTAGGCAAACGTCCGCTGGGAAGTCCTTTTTTGGGAGGAAACTATACAAGGAGAGGCCGGCCGATGAGCGCGAAGGGTACGGGTATGGGGTGGCTTCCTACGACAGCCTGGCGCCACCTGCCAGTACGGCCGGTTCTCGCTCTTCCAGATACTCCAAGCGCTCGTCAACACATTCCATCGACGTGACCGGTGACATAGACCCTTCCAGTCTCGCTCCCACGGCGGGCGTCATCACGTCTATTCCCTACGAGAGCATGCCATCCGACACGAGAACTCCTATCCCGATCGACAGCATGTCCCGCCCCGACTCCCGTCACGAACCCTCCCCCCACAGCCTTGGCAAGACGGGCGGTGACTTCCACCAGTATCCTACCTGGACTTCTTCCTCCGCGCCGAACGGATACGCCTCACATCCGTCTGGCCCCCGCCCGCCACCTCACGCCTCTGGCATGACCATGACGAGCAGCACATCCGGAGACCGGGGCACACGGTACCAGCAGTGGGGTCGGCCTGGCAGCTCCGCTGCGAACCACTCAATAGACTCGTCTTCCAATTCTCGTACATCACTTGACCAGACCAGTGTGTATTCCTCGCAATCTTCCAACACCCGTGGCTCGAACTATTTCTCCTCCTCCGACGGCTCCTCCCGAACACTCACCCCCTCGCACTCGAGTGAACGCAATACGATCTTCCCCAGTGGCAGCTCTGGACGTCTTTCCAACGCCACGTCTATCCCCGCCGCTATGCCTCGTCCACCGGATAACTACTTGACTCGACCTCGTGATGACCGGGTTGTGGATCAGTTGTTCTTGGAGTTGATGCAGAAGCGGGGTTGGCAGAATCTCCCGGAACAAGCGAAGCGGCAGATGCTCTCGTACCCGGCCTCGAAGAAGTGGACGTTGGTTCACCAGGATCGTTTGACGGAGTTACAGGGGGAGCAGAAACGAAGACAGAACGCTCGCCAGACTCATGGGCATGACGGACTCTCGGGCCTGCTAGAGCGTGCTGATGAAGAGGGTAGCCCGGAGTGGTATGTGAAGAAAGTCATGGACGATACGATTACTTCCAAGCAACTCGCTAGTCTTAGCGTCAGTCTACGCACGCAGCCGATCAGGTAAGCCGAAGTGATGGAACTTCTGTATTCACTGATTTACAAAAAGCTCACTTTGCATACAGCTGGGTGAAAGCTTTCGTCGAAGCTCAGGGTCAAGTTGCCCTTACCAATGTCCTTCAAAAGATCAATCGGCGCAAGGCCTCGGGGCCTGTTCCTGCTCCTCCGTCCGGCGATAAAGACCTAGATCGTGAATACGACATCGCCAAGTGTTTGAAGGGCCTCATGAACAACAAGTATGGCGCGGATGATGCTCTGGAACACCAAGGCGTCCTGGTCGCCCTCGTCAACTCCCTTTCATCACCCCGCCTGAATACCCGGAAACTCGTTAGCGAGGTTCTCACCTTCTTGTGCCACTGGGCCGAAGGCCAGGGCCACCAAAAGGTCCTCCAGGCCATGGACAAAGTCAAGCATGATCACAATGAGACTGGCCGCTTTGATGCGTGGATGCGTATCACCGAAGTCACCATTGATGGCCGTGGCAAGATGGGCAGTTTGGTCGGTGCCAGCGAGGAGTACCGCAGCGGCGGCATTGGCATGGAGAACCTACTGATGGAGTACGCCGTCTCGACTATGATCCTGATCAACATGCTTGTCGATGGCGCCGAGAACGACCTGCAGCTGCGATGCCATATTCGCGCTCAGTTCATCTCATGTGGCGTCAAGCGGCTGCTCACGAAGATGGAGGGCTTCCAGTACGAGGTCATTGATAAGCAGATTGAGCGCTTCCGCGAGAATGAGGCCATCGACTATGAGGATCTGCTTCAGCGCGAGAATAGCAGTATGAAGGATAGCGTCGAGGGCGAGGTCAAGGATATGAGTGATCCCCTCCAGATTGCGGATGCTATCGCTGTGAAGATTCAGGGTACCCGTGCGCACGACTACTTCCTCTCGGCTATGCAGCATATGCTGTTGATTCGGGAGAATTCCGGCGAAGAGGGTCTGCGCATGTTTCAGCTTGTCGATGCAATGATGAGTTATGTTGCTATGGACCGGAGGCTGCCTGACCTAGATCTACGTCAGGGCTTGAACTTTACCGTGCAAAGCCTGTTAGATCGTCTTCATACTGATGCTGAGGCGAGACGAGTGTACGATGAAGCCTTGGAGGCACGCCAGATCGCCGAGGCGGCCATTGCGGAGCGCGATGAGATGAAATCTCAGGTGGAATTGGGTGCCGAAGGTTTAGTCAAGAAACTGCAGAAGCAGATCGACGAGCAGGCCGGCATTATTGAGCTTCAGGGCCGCCAGAACGAAACTCTCAAGGCCGAGGTCGCTGAGGTCCAGCGGTTGCGCGCGCAAGAGTTGCAGCGCAATGAACTGGAGACCCGTGAGCTGTATCTCATGCTCCGTGATGCTCAGGATATTGCCGCGTCGAATGCTCGGAAGCAGGCTAATGCATCTGATGCGGCTCCCGCTGATCCATCTCAATTGCCAGGCATTATGGATCGGGAGCGCCTCATGGAGCGTCTCGAACGCCAGCTGGAGCGGACGAAGACTCAGTTCAAGCTGGAGGGCAAGGTATGGGGCCAGCATGGGCCATCTGACCGTCTCCGTGAGCTGCGTGAGCAGATGGATGGCGATGTTGACTACAGCGAGGAATTCGCCGAATCTACTCGTCGCAACCTGGACCCTGGTTCCCTGGGATCTGTGTATCGCAAGCGCAGCCATGTGCCGGATATGGACCAGGGCCCTGATGGCCTGCCCATGTCTCCCGTTGATGAGGATGAAGAGGCTGTGTACGAGAAGCCTCGCCTGATTGAATACGCTCGTCCTCGCATGAACCCTGCTCAAGCTACTGGCCTGCTTGGTGAACTGGCTTCCAAGGTGCCTAAGTATGACGACGATACGGAGGCTGCTGCTGTCGCCGCTGAGTCCGCGAAGCCTGAAGATGGTGGTGATGCTACTCCTTCAGCAGAAGAGCCAGTGACCGAGCCAGTGCCTGAGATTGAGGTCAAGTCAGAGGCAGAGCAAAAAGCGGTTCCTCCGCCTCCACCACCCCCTCCACCTCCCAGTGGTGTCAAGGCTGTTGTTCCTCCCCCTCCTCCACCAGGCGGGAAACTCGCTATCCCTCCTCCTCCGCCTCCGCCTGGTGGTGCCAAGATCACTGGCCCTCCACCACCTCCCCCGCCTCCTGGTGGAAAGATTGGCATTCCTCCCCCGCCGCCTCCCCCTCCAGGTGGTGTTGGGCTTCCGCCACCGCCTCCTCCTCCAATTCCCGGAGCGACTGGCGGATTTGCTCCACCCCCTCCGCCCCCTCCAAGTGCTCCTTTGGGCGCTGGCTGGAGGCCCAAGTACATGGTGGACGACGACGTATCTTCTTCAATTACTGGCATGCCATCTATTCGGCCTAAGAAGAAGCTCAAGGCTCTGCATTGGGACAAAGTTGATACTCCACAGGTGACCGTGTGGGCTGCCCACGCACCGACTCAACAAGAGAAGGAGCAGAAGTACACCGACCTTGCCAAGAAGGGTGTCCTCGACGAAGTCGAACGTCTGTTCATGGCCAAGGAGACTAAGATCTTCGGAGCAGGCACCGCAGCGAAGCAGCGCAAAGACAAGAAGCAGATTATCTCCAACGATCTGTCAAAGAACTTCCAGATTGCCCTCTCCAAGTTCTCCCAGTTCCCGGCTGACGAAGTGACACGCATGATCATCCACTGCGACAAGGAGATTTTGGATAACCTGGTTGTGATGGATTTCTTGCAGAGAGATGAGATGTGTACGATTCCAGAGAACGTTGGCAAGTTGATGGCCCCCTACAGCCGTGACTGGACCGTTCCCGGCGCTGCCAGCTCCGAGCGCGAGCAAGATCCGAGCGAACTCACCCGTGAAGATCAGATTTATCTCGCTACTGCATTTGAGTTGAATCATTACTGGAAGGCTCGTATGAGAGCTCTTGCTTTGACGCGCTCTTACGAGCACGAGTACGAGTACATTTCTGCCAGACTGCAGGAAGTGGTTCGTGTTAGCGAGTCTCTGCGTGACTCGGTCTCCTTGATGAACGTCCTGGGTTTGATTCTGGATATCGGTAACTTCATGAACGATGCCAATAAGCAGGCGCAGGGTTTCAAGCTGAGCTCGCTTGCTCGCCTCGGCATGGTCAAGGATGACAAGAACGAGACTACCTTTGCCGATCTTGTCGAGCGTATCGTGCGCAACCAGTACCCTGAGTGGGAGGGCTTCTCCGAGGAGATCGGAGGTGTGGTCGGGTTGCAGAAGGTCAGCGTTGACCAGCTGCGCACTGATTCGGTCAAGTACATCAACAATATCAAAAATGTGCAGGCTAGCTTGGACGCGGGTAACCTCAGCGATCCGAAGAAGTTCCATCCTCAGGATCGGGTCAGCCAGGTTGTGCAGCGCAGTATGAAGGATGCTCGTCGTAAGGCTGAGCAGTTGCAGCTGTACTTGGATGAGATGGTCAAGACGTATGACGATATTATGGTCTTCTATGGCGAAGATAACACCGATGAGAATGCCCGGCGAGACTTCTTTGCGAAGTTGGCTTCGTTCTTGATGGAATGGAAGGTGAGTCAAATAGGAGAAAGTGTTGTGATTGTTGAACTGTGGTTGCTAATTTCTTTTCCAGAAATCGCGTGAGAAGAACATCGGCTTGGAAGAGTCCAGGAAACGCACCGAAGCGTCCCTGGCCCGCAAGCGGATCAATGTCAACCTTGCCAACGGCTCTGCCACTGAGTCGCCAAGTTCCCCTGCCACCAGCGGAGCAATGGACTCGCTGCTCGAGAAGCTGCGCGCTGCCGCGCCCCAAGCCAAGGACGTGAGAGATCGTCGCCGTCGTGCTCGTCTCAAGGAACGTCATCAAGTGCGCGTTGCCTCTGGTCAGAAAGTGCCCGATCTCTCTGGGGCCGACGGAGGGGAGGGCTCAGATCAGGCTGGTGACGCCGCTCCAACGGACGAGAATGGCCTGCTGAGCCCGCCTAGTACAATTGAGGGTGAAGAGGGCACGAAAGAGCAGATCTCGGAAGGCGAGGACGTGGCCGACCGCGCTGCCAGTATGCTGCTTGGCTTGAGGAGCAACTCTGACGCGACTGGTGAACGCCAGCGTCGCCGGAGAGAAAGTGCCGATGAAGAGCGTCGTCAACGGCGCATGAGACGACGCAATGGCGCAACGACGGGCAGCAAAGACAGTGCTGATGGCTCGGGATCGGGTCTGGCTCCCGTCCAGGAACCGACATCACCATCACAGACGGATTCTTTTGTGGGCGCGGAAGACCAACCTCCACTGAGTCCTCTCCCAGATGAGGCCAAACCCTCTGCACCCCCTGAAATCGTTGTCTCTGAGCAGCATGACGATAGTCTGTCCGAAACAAAACCCCAAGCTGATGGATCTTCTGCCAGCCATCCGATCGAATTGTCGGATTGAACCCAAAATCAACACTTCTCATACCCTCCTGGCCAACCCATCATCTAATGTCTGATAGATCCTTGATGCCGTCTCGGAATGTCTCTATTTGCCTATCCTTGTCTCTCCTGCATCATACATCGCACACACCTCATCACAGCCCTCGATCTGTATAATACCCGAACTCGACCCTCCCTCGCCCCCGACCCCTACCAGACCTACCGACCATCCCATCCTATCCGAGTTCTAACCTTTCTTTTCACCTCTTTCTGTCCTCGTCCCATCTCACCTTTTCAATTATCCGTGATGAGCAAAGCATGGTGCCATGATACCATCGTCTGTTTCTGTTAATTGTGAATTTCTTCTCTTTCCCCATTTTCCCTTTCTCATATCTTGTGGATGCCCCTTTATCCTTCTGTGTGCACATCTTGGGTTTGGAACGGGTCGAGGGGTACATTTTCGCATTCGCACGGGGCTCGTCTTGTCTTGGAAACTTTTGTGATTTATCTCCCTCTGTATGTCCTTGTACATAATACATTTTTTTTATTTGATAAGACCGCTTAAGGTTCCATATGTGTCTTCATCCTGCCGGTGGACTTGAATACTGTGCGTGGCTGTCGCTGGGGGTGTTCGGTGAATTGGATACTCTTCGATGCTGATTATTCGATTGTACTTTTTTTTTAGATCATGGGTTGATTGAGTAGGTTGTGGTAGATTCTGGGTATGTTGTTTGGATCGCTCGCGTGTCGATGATGTATGAAGTTGTCGACAGTGTCAACGAGGAAAGTCGTCGTTTTGCCTGTGTCAAATGTCAAATGGAGATAAAATTGCAGCGCTAAACTAAATACAAAATAACACAGGGTGGGTCATCGGGATTAACTTCCAAGTCTGTTTAGTAGTCCCCGAAGCGCGGTGGCTTAGTTGGCTGCATCTACTACACCGTCCAGTGTTGGTAGAGGAAGCAGATTTCTGTGGATGCGGCGTCACTGAAGGGGATAGCCTTTTCACTCGAAGATATACTTACTTGGTTCTAAACAACAAAGACCATCAGAATTCAGCATGTTGATTTTGATGCATCTTCCGCCAACAACATTTCAGAGTCGCTGTGAATCAATCGTAGACGAAGTCGGTCTTCAATGAAGCTGTTATAATTGTCTCACGTGACCAGGTCTTTATCGCTTCCGCGGCGACTTGATCCTTCATCATGTAGCTCCGCGTCAACGAACCAGCTACCTGTATGCGAGCATCTCGTCCTCGAGTCTTGCGTTGGGCCTCTCCCTTCCGCCCATCATGGAGCCAACCGCTTCTGAAGAATTCCGGGCTAAGTGACCGCCCACTTCGACCCCATGGCTCAATCTTTACGGCGCGAGCTCCGCATCGAGCTCCTAACAGCATCCGGAGCTTCTCATGCTCTCAACAAAGGCGGTTCATGCTAGATGCTGACTCGACCATCTATGCTCTATCCACAGCTCCGGGTAGGGCAGCAATTGCTGTCGTCCGGGTCTCGGGCCCGGCTTGTGCCTCTGTACGTCACTTCAAGCTCGCCGCGCAGTCCCGCCGTGTATACTAACAGTGTCCTGACTAGATCTACAAAGCACTATGCCCCAACAAAGCCCTCCCAAAACCGCGCTTCGCGGCTCTGCGCACTCTATACGACCCCTCGCACCCGCCCTCCCCGAGCACCGTCCTCGACGCCGGCGCCCTGGTCCTCTACTTCCCCGGCCCAAAGACCGTCACCGGCGAAGACGTGCTGGAACTACACATCCACGGCGGGCCAGCCATCGTCAAAGCCGTGCTAGCCGCGATATCACGCACCAACCAGTCCGACGAGGTAGTCCGGTACGCCGAACCTGGCGAATTCACTCGCCGCGCCTTCATGAACGACCGCCTGGGTCTTCCGCAAATCGAAGCCCTGGGCGATACTCTCTCCGCCGATACCGAGCAGCAGCGGCGCCTAGCCGTGCGGGGCGCGAGCGACGCCCTGCTGAGGCGGTACGAGCTTTGGCGACAGACGCTGCTGTATGCGCGCGGCGAGCTGGAGGCGCTGATTGATTTCGCCGAGGACCAGCATTTCGACGAGTCGACTGAAGAGCTTGTGGCTTCTGTTTCGGGACAGGTGCGTGCGCTGGCGGTGCAGATTGGGTTTCATGTGCAGAATGCTAGTAAGGGCGAGTTATTGCGGAGTGGGATTCGGGTTGCTCTGTTGGGGGCGCCGAATGCGGGCAAGAGTTCGTTGTTGAATCGGGTTGTGGGCAAGGAGGCGGCTATTGTTAGTACGGAGGAGGGGACGACGAGGGATATTGTGGATGTTGGTGTTGATCTTGGGGGGTGGTATTGCAAGCTTGGTGATATGGCTGGGATTCGGGCTGAGGTTGGTGGGACTGGGGCGGTGGTGATTGGTGCTGTTGAGAAGGAGGGGATTCGGAGGGCGAGGGAGAGGGCTCTTGAGTCCGATGTTGTTGTTGTGGTTGTTTCGCTGGAGGATGCTGATGGGGATGTGCGGCTGTCTGTGGAACCTGAGGTCGTGGACGCTGTGAACGACTGTGTGGAAGCTGGGAAATGCCTCGTTGTTGCCGTCAACAAATGCGACAAATTACCTGATGATGAGAGGGGTGAAGCATTGCCTCAATCTCTGGCAGAAACCATTCGTGATATCTTCCCGGCCGTGCCAGCAGGTCGAGTCTTTGGGATATCCTGCAACGAAGCGCAGCGCGGGTCGCTGCCTCCTCTTGGAAATCAGGGTCCGAACCAAACGGACCCGGGCAATCTACAGGCATTTCTTCGCGGGCTCATCTCGACCTTCGAACAGATAGCCTCGCCGCTGGGCACAGATGGAGATGAAAGTGGTCAATATGATAAGTCGTATTGGGAAGATTCTTTGGGCGTCACACATCGACAAAGCTCGAATCTACAAAAATGCCTCGACCACCTGAACGATTTCCTATCCCAGACCGCCGCCGATACCCCCGATGTCGTCCCCCATTCTTCCGAACGCGACCCTCCCTTCCTCGATGTTGAAATCGATATCGTGACCGCCGCCGAGCACTTGCGCTACGCCGCCGACATGCTAGCCAAGATCACCGGCAAAGGCGACAGCGGAGATGTTGAAGATGTGCTCGGCGTGGTCTTTGAGAAGTGAGTCCTCCCCTGAAGTGAATGCCTCCGGTGTTGCTCCTGTCTCCCATGTATCACTGAGTGCTGCGACTAACACTCTTGTAGATTTTGCGTCGGCAAATGATGTCCATATTGTACCCATGTGTCCCGGGGATACGAGAACTCGTATCCCGGATGATCGGATGTGAAGAGCTCGTGAAACCCTTGCAAAATGGAGTGGCGATGTTGTTTCATGTCAAGTCCTAGTCCCAATCCTAGTCCTGGCTGGGCGCCTGTGCTTATGCTCGTGTCCATTGTGTGTCATGAAGTTGCCATTGAGTGGAGGTATGTATTATGATCGTCATAATGCCCGTCACTGGGCGGGATGTGCATTTGCAATTCGTTCAATCTGTGAAGCGTTGCTCGTCGCTCTCGTCTGCGTCGTTGGCAGGTCCGTTGTATCCGCCGCGGCCCATTGTGAATGAGTTGACGATGTCTTGCGGTGCAAATGAAGATGATACCGTGATGGATGAGGCTTGCAAGCAATAGATAATCAGCGTGGTAGATAATACTCGAGAGAGTAATTCGATCAATCGCGATGAATGTTGGTGATAGTGCCTGGCTGAACCTTTCGGAAGCCTGAAGTGTGCAATTCGCAACCTATTGATGGTCTGATCTGTAGTCGAAAAAACGATCTGATCACCATGATGGACGACTTTATTTATAAAGAACCTACATCAAGAAGTATTCTTACAAACCAAAGAACCCCCCCAAAAAATAGAAACAACCCCCAAAATTCCAAAACACAGCATCACCTGAAAAATCACAGCGCGATGCCTGCCTGCGCTCATCCTCAGCACCAGCGCCAATAAACCCACCCGGACACAGATTCCGAGCCCCCAATGCCCCAATTCAGGCAATATTCTAGACTCGATCCCTGGCAAAAATCAGCCCTACGTACCGCAAGAAACCCACCAAGCATATTTCTCCATTTCCACCTTTCCAAATACCCGGCGCGCGCGGCGTGCATGTCTGAGTCAGGGCCGACTCATACCCTTCACGAGGGAGAGCGTGTGAGTAAGGCCCAAGGGAAAGCAACCACTAGGAAGAAGTCATCAGCTACGCAGCGATGAATCCCAGCTCCAACTGGCCAAGTTGCAACCTACCACACCCCCCTGCCAGCCACGAGGTATCGACAAAGCCACACATCCAGGACCTGAGGTTCTCCACTGGGGGGTGTCCTTGAGCCACTATCCGGTTCCGCGAATTTGGCACGCCCTAGCCTGAGAATGGCTGTGACTCTGAGATGATTAGTGAGGAAAATGCTACCGTGCCCTTTTGGCAGGACTGCGGACGGGACAGGGACCGGCTGAGGTGCGTGAGTGATTAGTCGATGATCGATGAGTCTGGCTCGGGGACTTACGGGGGTTTTCAGCTGAAGAATGTCCATGATGGATAACGGTCGCGCGGTGGGTTGAGGACTGGACTCTGTGGACTGGGCCTGAGGCTCAGTATGGCTGGGGGCTTATTACTGTATTACTACTGCATTGCTGGTCGGGGACCTTTTTCGGATATAGTACTTGATTTTTGTCTTGGAATGGTAGGATGGTAACATTTGAGTTATCGTTCCTTGTAGAACCACTTTCTTCCATGTGGCCATTGTGAGGCGGGAAATCGTGTCATGGTCGGTGTCAGCTTCTAAGAATAGGCCCCCATAGAGTTACTTGGCTGGAATGTATACCTCTAAAGAGTGGCTGTTTAACTTGGTTTTGTTCAAATGTTCGTTTTAAATGTCTTGTAGATCATATTTGTCAACAACTTTTGTATAGTTAATAGTGTCTTGGACACTTGATCTTTCTTGAGCTCGTTCACATCAATAGGAACTCGATTGTCTGTCGAAGGATACATTGGAATAGCTCTCTAGTTACAATATTTTTCAGTCAAATCAAAAGTTCACCCGCTCTATGTCATTCGTGATGTACCTGTTCTTCCTCATTCACGCCGCCGACCGGTCGTCGTACAAAAACCGGGTTGATCAAAATAGCCTCAACGAGGGCCACCTTTTGCTTTCAAATCGAAAAAGCCCCCAACAAAAACCCAAATAACAGGCTAAACTATCATAGTTTATTGATCCCGACCGCACCGGCCCGTAAACCAGATTCTAAAAATAAAAATAAGAAACACAAATAAGAAACCCACGTTGTGCCCCTGCAGATACCTTTGGGGCCGGGCCCAAAAAAAAGCACCCACCAGGAACAATAAAGCCCAATGCAACAGAACATGGACAGAGTCGCAGAAATGCTGGTCGTTTATAGAATGGACCAGGGACATGGATGGCTTCGTGTCTGGAAGATATGTTGCGGTTCGCCTTTATTTTCCTGATTCATGGTATACGGTGCAACGGCTGACACAGATGGGCGATTGGTAATGATGACAATTAAGGTCTTGTTCTTTCCTGGGGACGGGGCGGCAGAGTGTGTGTGTTACTTCAGTGACTTCACATTTAGCCGCCGATGATATCCTGGGTTGACTCTTTATCTGGGCTGAGGGCTCTAAAGATAGGTCCATTGGGGGCTACTGTAGTCGGTAATCAAGGCCTCGCTGTACACAGGTGAGGCCCAGATCAACGATAGGTGTGTAGGATCTCGGAGGGTTTACCAGCAGGAACTGACAATGAATTGTCCGGCAAGTCAAATGCTGGGTTTCTAGTTCTCAGCACTTGGGACGCTACTCCGGAAACCACAACGCAGTTGCTCGCCGAGGACGTGCCCTTGATGGTGGTGTCGATTTCCTTTTGAAGACTTGAAGGATCTCCTCGATTCTCGAAAAGACTTTGAACAAGCTATGGAAGGCGACTGATCAAGAGACCTAATGGTAACAGTCCGAGGACGGACAGTCTTTTGACTTCTTTCGCGCAGTGGATTATTGATCGTACCCAAAGATGATATTCCCTAGTAGTCATTGTAGAGATATAACTAGTTGTATTCTTTTGAAAGTTCATGATGGCTCAGCTCATCGACTTCATAATTTGGGCACGCGAGCTCTCGGCTCAATGTCATTTGAGGGCAAATTCGAAAGATGAGGAATCAAGTGACGGCGAGAACACAGGCAGTAGTGAAAGCACATTGAATACCTAGAAAAAGAGATTATCAGCGACAAAATGCTCGGAAACCTTCTTACCATTCTGCGCCGTAGCAAGTGCAGGTCTCTGAGAAGGACTGTACATAGATTGTTGCTGGTGCGTGGAGCGTGGCGGGACGAGAAGAAGTTGCTGCTCGAGGTAGCTATCATGTCTCTGAAAGGTAGGCGGTGCTTTTGTGTAAGTCACCGCCTGCGACTGACACCGAATAACCATCCGAAATACCACCGGCAATATTGACCACTATATTGACCACTCTGCCCTCACCACCAGACCACGTCCCTCGATTAATAGCCACGCAGTATACACTGTTCGCCTGAACTTCCGTCAAGACAACTCTGCTCATCCATGAGCTCGCCAAAAGGTGGCCTTCGCACGAGGACGACCCCGCCGCAGCGGCACACGCCAGACAGTCACCAAAGTACCTCGTCCGCTGGAATGGACAGGGAAGACGACTTTGATTGCTTGGACAACTTGAAAAACTCTCCTTTGATATTGTGATATTGGTCTAAACCAACTCAATGAGACGGAGATTTCCCTTCGGTAAGACCCCTACTTAGCAGGCCATGTCTCCTCCAGCACTCTCGGGCGGAAAGTCGGCAGAAGCTCGATATCGGGGAAACGCACACGATTGTTGGCTTGGGAAGCTTTCTTGGCATCGTGCTAGCTCTGAGTGTTGGCGAGATGGGTTCGAATAGGCTCGCTTATGTCAGGGTGGCCATGTTGTTGCCACGTTTTTCTACATGTCCTACAAGAGGCCTCGCTTTCCTAACCTCTTCCTTCTTCCCAACGGAGATCTCTAGGCAGAGATATCAAGATTATTTGCTTCCTTCGCTGGCTGCTTCCTGTGCGTAGGCGTAGACTGCGCCTTGTGAGTGCAATCACAAAGAGCGAGAAGCAACAAAAAATAACAAAGGAACAGGAAAGTGAAATGGCCTATTCGTACCGAATGATGAGCTTGTGGCACATGGCGGCGAAATCCTGCCCCGTGATGAGGAGCCTGTCGTAGTGCCACATCTCCTCAAGGTGTTCAGCAAGCTCGCTGAATCCTGTCCACCGTCTCTCAACAGCCTTTGCAATAAAATTTGAGGGTGTTAGGCGAGGGCTCATAGAAGTTCCCGTTGTACTCGGGAAAAGACTCACCCGAATCCTTTGCAAGTTCCCCGGAAGCGAACCGCTTCTTAAGGGCAAGCACAGCTCGCTGTCGCCGCAGGTCCTGGACAGCTCCAGGTGCCAAATTATGTCGGAGAAGGATACAGAGGTGATGTTGCAACTGCGGCATCCGAACTCTCAAGGCCAATGGTTTACCGTGTGCTGGGTAACTATGGTAGTAAGATTCTTTGATGGAATTGATAGAGGCAGGACGGTGATAAAGGACTTACGTCGTAGAAATTTTCCGAGGTGTGGAAGACTTTGAGGCATGCCTTGAAAGCACCGTGCTTGTCCTTGACATGCGTTTTGTAACTGCTTGCTGAGGCGAGGACCAGGCGGCAGTATTGGCATTCACGGTGGGTTTCATTTCGATGGGTATTGAGGCCCTCTTTGCTGGGGTACTCGGCCCTGTCCTCGCAGTCTACGCAGAGGTAGGGTTGTTGAGTAGCCATCTTCTTCGTCTAGATGTTAAGGTGTTTGAGGGAAGGAGAGGAAAACCGGTTGGAAAAACCGTGAGAAAGAGGTCTGCGACGACGTACAGGAAGACGAAGGAATTAGGAGTCAAGATGGTGAGCGTGAGGAGAAAAAGGTAAATGCGCGATATGGGTCGAGAATTAAATGATCCAACGATGGATAAGGCCTGCGTTGGGGAAGATTCCTTCATCTAGGCAGGACGTTCAGCTCCATCAGAAGTTAGGATATCAGGCAGACGGCCTCATCTTTCTTCCATTCACTCCAATTCCACATAACAATGGGCTTCCTCTCTTTCAGAATGCCATTTCGTCATGGTATTGAATATCACAGGCTCGATAATTATTTTTATACTCGGTGAGCAAGTTGAGGTTGCTCACTCTTGGACGGGGATTCATTGCGTTTACGTCACAGGCACAGGGCGCAATCAGCCTTCCCACCCCCAGAGCTTTTGACTGAGCAAATTCACCATGTTGAGGAGGAAAAGTCCATGGTATTTGCCCACCATGCTTGAATTGGCTTCCGGGACGGTTCTCGAGCCATTTGCTTCCATAGCAGCATTAACTGACTTGTCTTCAATACACCATGAGGCTACCCTAATGTCACGGAAAAAGAACAAAAAGCCACTGGCATTCTTAGACACCTGGAATATCTGGGGACGAGTGAAGTAAGAAGAAGAAAGTGGGAGCATAGACTCCCTAAATAGGTCATAGACAGCAGACAAACGCTGGTCCTCGCCAGCAAACAGCGGAAACGTCCGCCAGAAAGAGGAAATCTCCATCGTAGGATATCTTCGCTTATGATAGGCTATAGAATGCTTTGAGATGCGATGGTTACTTTGAATCCTCCCGCTTTTGTGTGGATGGGTTTGCTTGTCGTGGCTGGTCTTTGAGACTAGTGCCATATACTGGATACTAGGTGAGGAAATTCAATCTGTCAGAGTCATATGTTGCATTGTATTAAAGTGACCTTATAGATGCATTAAAAATGGGTGCGTAAGTTCCTGTTATGCAAGCTCGAAAATGCTAGTATGGATTGCAGTGTCAGGTCCAGCCTGGTCTTCCGGAGCTGTATACACGGACGATATCGAATCCGAATCCGAATCCGAATCATGATCATCATCTTGCCTATGTGTGCGAGTCCGAGAGCCAGCTCTGACTGTTGCATAAGAGTTTGTGGGTATTGTTCGTGGAATTCGTTCAACCTCACTTCGAAGCTCCGAGGTTGGTCTGGAAGCAGTTGTGCGACTCGCAGACGACGTGACCTCCTCTCTTGATCGATGCGTCAACAGCCGATGGCTATTTGTGCCTGACTGATGCGGCGGTGGCGAGATGAAAGATGAAGATGATGCAGGTGTAAATGTTGCGGATACCAGTGGGACGTTGCTGGTTCCTGATCGACTGCGGCTTCTCGACCCGTTATATCGTCTATTTTGGTTTCTGAGGCGCGAGGAGCCCCTAGACTCCCTTACTAATGCGGTGACTCGGTCACTCGTCAAAGGGAGCGGGTGCTGGTTTGGTGGCCCTGACTCAGGGGTAGCAGTTCGTGGACTAGTATCAAGAGTTCCGACGTGACTGGGAATCTCCTGATCCAGGCTTCCCGGGAGTTCCACTTGAGTTGAACTATCTGCTTCGACCGGAGCTGGAACCATTTGTTGCTGTGCGGGAAGAGGCGTGAATGGGCCCGAGAGCGAGTTGCGCTGACTTTCAACCTGAGATATGCCATATTCCCGATCCAGTGGGTTCGACATCATCGGCCGTTGGAGGCTTTGGCTGAATGCTTGATTAATGAGCTGCCGGACTTGATGCATTCGGTCCTCAGGAACACCAGGAGAGAACCCGATCGTGTCTGGCATGTTGAGAATCTTTGCAATATCTGCATCCCGCATCTTGCCACTTGTTAAAAACAGGTGCAGGACATCCGGTTGGCCGTAGTATGCGGCACAGCGGATTGGCTGCCAGCCAGCCTCGTCTTCCTTCACCGGTGATGCACCGCGTTCCAGCAAAAGGGAGGCTAGATGCCAATGACCTCCCATTGCGGCCAGACACAGTGGCCAGGTGCCAACTTTAAGGCCCAGGGTCGATCCTCGATCAAGTAGTTTCTTGGCAACATCCACATGGCCGAATCGACAAGCGACATCAAGGGGCCTGTCGCCCAGTTTGCTACGCGCATCGAGCGCGGCTCTCTTGTCACAGAGTAGGTCTAGCAGAAAGACTGACCCCCGACCCGCGACGATATGCAGAGGCCGCTCTTGATTTTGGGACTCCGTAGCTTCAACGTCAGCGTTTGCCAAAAGCAGTAGCCGTGTAATCTCGAAACTGTCCGCCATACATGCGTAATGCAGAGCTGTTAGGCCTGTATTGCACCGGACCTCGAGAGGGGCTTTCTTGCGTTGCAAGAACTCCACGACGGCAAATTGCGATTGTATAACCGCCAAATGCAATGCGGTTCGACCCATACGGTTGACCATATCAAGCAACCCTTTCTTTTCGCTCAGAATCCGGACAATCTCTTCATGGCCATTATAAGCCGCCCAATGTAGGGCTGTCATTTCGCCGTCGTCGACATCGCGCGGAGAGGCCTTTCGTTTGAGCAAGAACTCCACCGCTTGGGTACGTCCGGCTTCGGCAGCACAAATCAATGGTGTTTTGCGGTCTCGACCACGAGAGTCGATGGTCGCTCGGTTTTCCAAGAGAATCTGGATTGCTTCAAGATGGCCTTCTTCGCAAGCGTAGTGCAGCGCTGTCATCATCGTTCCATCTTTGGCTTCAATGTCAGCGCCATGGGCGACCAGCAGTTGTACAATTTCAACGTCTCCGCCTTTTGCAGCAGCATGAAGAGCCGTCATCTGGTTCTCGGCGCGCGCATTGACTTGAGCGCCGTTGATGAGTAGCACCTCCACGGCATCGGGTTGGCCACCGTCTGTCGCTACACGCAAGGCAGTGCGGCCTTTGAGATTTGGAGTCTCAATGAAACCCGAGTTCTTCAGAAGACTCGAGCTCATCAGAAGCAATTGTATCACTTCCCAGTGGCCTCGCGAGGCAGCCAAATGCAGCGCAGTCTCGCCCGACCCATCAGTCACGGCAACCCGAGCGCCGCTTTTAATCAAGAGATCAACGACGCCATCTCGCCCGCAATGCGATGCGACCAGGAGGGCGTTCCGACCTGAGCCTGCGTGTCGTTCTTCAATATCAAAGCCTTGTTCGATGAGCCGTTCTGCTTCGTCTCGAGAGCCAGCTTGCGCAGCTTTGATGAGCGGCGAAACCGACGCGCCATCTTTGGCTAGATCGATACTTGTATGAAAATTCGTGCGTAGACGATTGCCTCGTCCCCTGGAGGCGAGGGTAGTTCCAGATAAGCTGGGGGAGACGACCGGTGATCCTTTGAGGCTTATCCGACTACTTGTGTTGATGCGTCCAAGAATGGATGAGAACTTTCCTCGTTTTGAGCCAGATATTTGTCCTCGTGTCATAGTCTTTGAATCGGACACGATTCTTCGTATTTCGCCGACATTTTGTCGTAATGGCATCTGCGTATGAGATATGCTCCTGCTATGCACCGGTGCCGAGGGGGTCTGGGGCAAGAGAAGCAAGTTCTCCTGCTGCTGTGCAAGGTCTGGGGACATGGCATTATTGCCATATCCTCCTGAATGATAGCTGCTGTAGCCTTCGTCGGTGAAGGAGCTATGGGTGATGCTAATACTCGGCTGTCTTGAAGGCGGCTGGGATTGCTGGGGTTCTGAAGCTAGACTGGGGGCCGTCCACTGCTGCAGCGCCCGCTGATACACCGGTGAATCCATGATAGTTGAGTCAAAGTCAAAGACGCGATCGCTCAAGGCTCGCCGGCTACTGCTCTGCGACATGACATCTGTATCGGTGGCCACACGACTGAGCCGACGGGATCGGAGCGTCGCAGTATCACCGGCGACTTTGCCAATGATTTGCCGGGTTGTCGCCCGTCTGAGCAGACGTACTTGCTCGGTTGATGAGTGACTGTCGCTGTCAGTTTTCGAAGAATGACAAGAACGTGCGATATGCATTCCTACCATTGGCAGACTTGAAGTAACAATTGTAACGCCTGAACTTGAGCACGCAGCTTCTCCTGGTGCCCTCGCATAGTATCATCATTCCAAACAATCCTCATGCGTGTCCTGAAGTTGACACCCCCACTCTCTTCAACGTTCTGAACCAGCTCGAAAACCTCGCACGACAAGACCTCCATGACAACGCGACACCCGTCCATGGCAACCGCCAGGTCCTGATGAAGCTCGCTGAATTTAGGCCCATCGCGACCGCTGCCGCTGCCACTGCGGTGGATGCGGAGCCACTCCTTGAGGCTGGTGAGCGCGGTCCGAATGCACGCTAGCTCCTGAATCAGGGATTGGATGGTGAAGTCGGCCTCTCGTAACTTCCCCGTCAACTGGCGAAGCCCGCCGACGGTTGAGGCAATCGCCTGCAGGACCTGGATGGCGCCTGAGAAGAGACCGAACGCCGTCACTGGATCCATGGGTTCGTCATGTGCAGGAGACAAGAGCGCATCCAGCGCTGCCAGCCAGCTGGTCACTGCTGGTGCGGAGTGAGGCTGAGGAGGCCGAGAGCGTCAAATCACATGGCGGGGGTGCTGCTCCACTTTGGGGGCTGTCATAGCGGGGGTCAAAACAAGGCGATATAAGCCAGCAGATCATATCTCGGTTCTCGGGGTCTTTAAAAAGAGTTATGGATAACTCTGGTCGGAGTTGGAGTTGGAGTTGGGACCTTACAAGGTACCTCAAGGTTTGGACCATGGAACTACCTACCAGTTGGATTCACAAGTTGAAGTAGCGTTGAACAGCTGCCGCTAGAATCTACTTACAACATGGGCCGAGCTTTGTCCCCGAGAATATGCTCGTGCTGAAGTTGAATTTATATTCTTGTTGTCCTTAAGGGGCCTAGGGGTGAGGGTGTGTATTGAGCCATATTGAGTACCTTACCTATGAAATCGTGAAAGGGCAGCGTGATAATTGCGCTGAGCTATCCATCCCTCGTCTGGCGATGGACAACGGACTTCAAACGCACCAAACACGCTTGTTTGTGCGCAGAATAAGCAATACGATCCTCCCTTTCAATTGGTCAATCGCTTTGAAAGATGGATAGACTCATCACCACTGTGGTCATGTGATCCTGTGATTGCCCACAATCCCCACAATATTTCTCAACTTTCCTTTCTCCGTTTGTTTGCAAACCCATCAACTCCACTTCCCGTACTTTGGGCACCTTTCCTTCATTTATCCACATTGACCATCCGTGGATAGCCCAACACCCGCCGGTGCTCCAGTCCCTACTGCGATCTTGGTAGCAGACATGGAACTCAGGCCGAACCATCAATTTGATCCTTTTGCTACAGGTGCTGACGCCTATGACGAGGAGGCCGATGATGTTGTCAATAGCATCGACTGGAATGATCCTTCATCCTTCTTCAAAGCCATCGGTGCTGGCCCGGGTGGTTTGCCCATGCCGGACATAAAATCAGCCCCAGAGGTTCGTCGAGAAGCTACCGCAAGGTCCGCAGAGATTTACGCCAGTTACGAGTTGCTTCACGAGATTCTACAGCGTCATGAAGCCACAATCCGCAAGCGATGGCTCAAGAAAACACGACCCCAGAGGCTCAAAATCTTGTTGCATGCCTGGCCGAACCTGCCAGCAATGCATCGCCCCGACTTTGAGGCCTTCCGGAAGGAATCAGAGGCCGCCCGCGACAAAGGCACCAGATACCGGGACTACTATTTGTCGCCATACGTCAATCAGGAGGATCTTCTTAACACCAAGACGCTGCCTTTGCTGCTGAATGCGCGAGGCCGCCATCCACCATCGCACTTTGCGGCTGCGGACATCAATGCCATGCACTTGGGCCTGGTCTCGAAAGCCATTGTGCCCATCTTCCTGAATCAGTACGTTATGATGCTCAATGGCATGACTGAGAACACACTGGAATATGGCAAGCTTGTGGGCTGGGAAGAGCATCCTGATGCGTTTGACTGGATGCATACGCAAAAACAATTCATTCCTGGGGAGGGCCTGTTGGTCCTGGAGGTACAAGAGCGGCTCTTGAAGGCGCTTGTTCAATGCTGCCTGCAGCTGCTTCACGATATTCCAGAGTCCGACCTGACGAGCGATTCTTACCCCATTCTACCTGAGCCACCTCTCAAGCCTGAAAGCGAGATTACTGGATTTGAATCTTTGGCCATCATGGCTACAGAAGCCCCATACCGTGTGCCAGCGCAACTTGATCTTCGTCTTATCGAATCGCTGCTTTCCGCGAGAGCATCTGCTGCGGAGGACCACCTTTGGGCGCTGCGGGAGGATCCCGATTACTTTCAACGAACTGTCCTTGACGCCCAGGACCATCGGCAGGAAATGCTGAAGGATACTATGGGAAGGAACCATCCCGTGTTTAGCCACGGCCAAAGAGACGTCCTTTGGGCGCGCGTACTTGGCAGTGTGGTCTTGGACGCGTACATCGACCTTGAGCTGTTCTCTGAACTCAGCAGCCAGGCTAGGAATTTGGCTTCATTGCAGGAGAAATACGCCGGCGACATCTCGCCTTCCAAAGACCTCCCTGAGGAATACTTGGAAGCCTTGCTTCGCTTCCAATTCTTTGTCAACCAGACAGCGAAGGGGCCATTGGGAACTCTCAAGTTCACAGCTGTGGCGTCTCCACCCTTGCGCAGACTCTTCGTCCGTGAGCCGCCGCTTGATTACCAGTCTCCTAAGATCCAAGTCATTTTGAAACCGGGTGTCAAGTTGGACAAAAAGGAGGAGCAATTGCTTTGGCTACTTCGCACCTTGTGGGAGGACGGACATAACCTGTTCCTTGCCAGTATGCCGCTGGTTGTCGACGAAATCGAGCGACTCATCCAATCCGAGCCTCTTGCACGAGAACTTCTCTCCTCCAAAATCACCGCAACCATTGGAGACCTCTCTATTCTCTCCCAGTGTCTGAATCAGCTCGGCCTTTACCACCCTTGGGCGAGAAGTTTCGAATCTGACGCTTTGGATCGTGAGGAATCTTTCAAGAAAGATTATGCCGAGCGAACTCAATCATGGGCGAAGATAATTGCTGCCACGCACGAGAAAAGCATCTCTTCTAGGGCTGTTGCCCTGGGACAGCCTACTGGAAGCAGATTCAACTACCCCGTCGACAAGCGCCGTACCCGGGAGAATGTGGAGGCGCTGCGCGAGGCCGAAGCCAACTTGGATGCTTTCTGGGTGTCCATCGATCATGTCATAATCGCGAAAGCGGGTGAGCTGCGTGATTCCGCAGTTCGGAATCTCCTATCCCAGCCCCGCATCCTACGACGCACTCGAGAATGGGTCGAGCCAGAGAAGCCATCAGTGCCCGCACAGCAAAAAGAAATTGACTTGGATCCATACACTTCGTATCAACCAATCTCCAAATTCTATGCTCCCCCCTCACCCAAAGATCTAGACGTCCAGAAGCCCAAGACCAAAGTCAAAACCCGCGGAAAGGCACGCCCACCCACACCCCCAACAGAAGCCGAAGTCCTAACACAGCCCAATCCCGTCGACCCCCAACCTTCTTTCCCAGTCGATGCGCGTGCGCTCAAGGTCTTCCGCACTGTCTTCCACAATCCCGCTGCGACTTCTACGCCAGGCGAAATTCCGTGGAATGATTTCCTGCATGCCATGACATCTGTTGGCTTTACGGTCATGAAGCTTTATGGGTCTGTTTGGCAGTTCCAGCCGACCAAGCTGGACGTTGAAAGGAATATCCAGTTCCACGAGCCTCATCCGCGGGGAAAATTGCCTTTCACTACTGCCCGTCAGTATGGGCGACGGCTGAATCGGGCGTATGGTTGGTTTGGAGGCATGTTTGTTCTTGCGGACAAGACGGGGAAGTGAAGTTGTGACGAAGGACGTTGAACGCGATGGTGCCACTGCAGGCTAGAATGACGTTCGGTTCTTATGGTAATGATATTGATGAAAATGTTATCTATCTCACGAAGTCTAACTTGTCACGAATCATCTATCCTTGGAATCCTTTAGAGTTGCTGGTTGATTTGGGGATTACTAAATTGACCCCCCCTCCCTTCTGCCTGAAATCCCCTAGTATCCTGTTCCTATCACTCCTTCGACTAGAGTCTTCGACTACTCCTTCGACTACTCCTTCGACTACTCCTTCGACTACTCCTTCGACTAGAGTCTTCGACTACTCCTTCGACTACTCCTTCGACTACTCCTTCGACTACTCCTTCGACTACTCCTTCGACTACTCCTTCGACTACTCCTTCGACTACTCCTTCGACTACTCCTTCGACTACTCCTTCGAATATTACTTCGAATAGTCTGCCTTGAGTTTCCTTGGGGCCCCAGTTGGCTTGGCCTTGTCCTCCTCGGCCCAGGATGCTTGCTGGATGGCCAGCGCGGCGGCAGCGGACTCGCTGCGAAGTCCATTCACCCAACGTTGGGCCAGGAGCGAATCCATGTCACTTCCCAGCAACGGTTTGAGCTTGAAGGCCTCGTCTGCGTACTCTTCGAAGGTCTTGCTGCCCTGCTTCAGAGCCATGACTTTGTTGATAGTGTCGAGTCGGTCCACTTCCCGTTTCTTGAAGGGGAACTGCTCCTTCAGCTTAGCTGACAGCTTGTCGAAATCGAGCTGTTCATCGATGTCCAAAGTCGAGGCATATTCTTCTGCGGCCCCAGTCAATCCGCCTCGCAAAGTGGTGCCTCGGGCCTCGCCCAGCTCCTCGGCACTGAGTCCTCGTCCTACCCAGTAAAACTTGCACTTGTTGATGTACACATCCACCGCCTCGGCAGATGCGCCTGAGAATGTGGGATCACTTCCCTGAGCCATGACGACAGCTGTAGGTGCTACTTTAGTTCTTATAGTTTAGTATTCTTCTTTATGTATAAAAGCTATATATCGTCGAACGATATAGATAATACTAAATAAGTAGGTAGACGCGGGAGGAAACGCTTTGAAGGGTGACTAGGGCTGTTATGTGGAATCAGGTTTACTATCTTATGTTATCGATTATTTCTATCTTGATGCCTGATCTCCTGAAATTTAGGTATTGAAGGTATCTTTAGGCATTCCTAGGTAGGAGGGGGATCAGAATATGTAGAAGGGGGTCAATTTCTACCGGGCCGTACCTATGGGTAAGGCCCGTCTTAAGCGTAATTGAGGCTACAGCAGCAGAGAGAAAGTGGAACCAACTTGGTAGGAAAAGATAGACTCGAGGGAGTTACCTAAGAGAAGCTAGGATCAATTCTAACGGAGGTATGAAGAGCTGGGCTTGAATGTGCAGGATCATGTAACTGACCGTGGGGACTGGACCAAACAAATATAGAGCCCGGGCAATCAAATCATCCAACACGGATTGAACCTTACCTCCTCGGCAGTAATAGTTAGACGGCGCACTTCATTCTGGCTATGCGGCGGCGACCGCCATGGAAACCAGTGCTGCATCCATTCCTTGGCAGGTACCTACAGCGTATTGGTTCAGCGGGTTGGGCTCCATTCTGTCTCGATTACTGCGGCAAAGCCTCCCGAAGAGCTGGCAGCAGCTGCGGATTTCACTAATCCAAACTCTGCGTGCCAAGTTTTCAATACTACATATAACATTGGGGGCACTGGATTGAACCTCCATACTTCCATGCTGCAACATCGTCATACTTATAGTCTTACGGAGCCCGCCCCAAATTTTAATTTGGAGACCCAGGCCATCGGGCGAGTCCATCGGATCGAGCAACCGCGGGCCCAAAAGGCCTACCGTCTATACCAAGATCATACGATCTGCCGATGGGTCACCGGGAATAACATCTGAAAGATGTTGCACTAGTTCGCGGCTTAGTTCTCTAAGCCGTTTGCCGAGGAAGTGGACCGGCGTATAGCACTCAAGAAGGCGGAGCACATAGAGAGCGATACGGCATTGGAAGATATGGTCGATGAGGACCGATTACGGAGGATGCGTCTTGCCATACTCAATGGCGTTTGCGAGGATCACCTTCGAAGGATGATTGGGGTTTGCGAGGATTTCCCATTTCACTATCAACTCCTCGCCAAGAAGGACGTCAGTCTCAAGACGGTCGATGCCAAAGCAGTCGGTTTAGGAGATTTCGGCAAGGTCAAGAAATCCAACCGTTAGTGATTTCAAGTCTCCTAGTGCTCTTGATGCGTATAAAAGGGTAATTCAACTTGAAATAACTAGATGTCGCATAGATTGTGGGGTCTAATACCGCTAGCCTAAATTTGCTCCATGGGCAACATTTTTAGTTCATACGGTCATTTATTGCTTAGACACTAGACAACCGTAGCATTGGCTGCAAAAATGGGTATAGAGACTTAAGCAAGTAGAATGCGAAATTTGTTCGGTGCTGGGACCTTGGAAATCTCATCACTATCTACTGGTGTGGGGGGAACGTACCGAATACACTTCTTGATAATCGTTGAGATTCCACCGGGCTCGGATAAATGGCATTTAGGTTAGGCAACGTCTAACTTAATTGGAGACTACAGTATTTAGACCAACTTCGCAATGAGGTTAGCGTGTCTCAAGGTACTAACCGATATAGACCTAGATTAGTGCTGTCGCGTCAGCCCTCGTTAGTTAATTGGTTCAAGTGGTCACCGACACGATGCCTAACAATGCTTATGCGTGGCGCGAGCTCGGTGCCCCGCCTCAAGAATCTCAAAGTCCCGATCACAGTCGCATGTCCCCTGCTATAACGGACAGAGTATCTTGAAATTCCTCGAGCAATGTATTGCGCGTGTCAAGAAACTCAAAACGTCTCCCTGAACGGTATGCACCACAGTCGATTCCGAATGCCATGGCGTGTGAGTCCTCAACAAGTCAACATCTGCAGGAGCTACGCGCGTTGTCTTCGATGCAAAAAGAACTATCCATTATGAGTTCGTATGCGCTGAGAGCTCGAAAAAATCCTCTACTCGGACCAAGATCCGATCCCATGTCATGAAACGCGTCAAAGATGCCCAGGCGCTCGAGCACGCCGGCTCTTTCTGGCGGCAACAAACACCGCGGTCGACCAATAGGTCGGCATCGGGCGTTCCGTGGACCTTGCCAAATGCAGCTCCTGCGCTGGGTTCCTCTTCACGGTGCGCTCGATGTGGTAAATTGATTATTGACACGTCACCTCGACAAGAGAGGGGCCAAAAGCCTCAGATAGAAGGTGCCCTAAAAGGTTGTCTCTTCCATGCCCTGATTGGTCTTTATTGGTGTGTATTATCACTGACACCCTTAATCTAGGCTTGCCTCTAACTTGTGTCGAAGGATCGACTCTCCTATTCGAGTACCGTAAGTTGCTCGTTCGTATAAGTTAGTCATGCCATCCGAATTCAATTCTGACAGGTTGTAGTCGGCAATGTATACTCGTACATACTCAATTTTTGGTGGGAACGTGGTCAAGGGATCCACGCTAGCTGTTTACCATATGTGATGTCCGGTCCGGCCGTACTGAATGCAGTCCTCAGCGTGATGGCCGTGAACAGAATGCTCATGAGCGGATCAACTCCGCATCTCATCACGGTCTATTACCATCACAAGGTCGAAGCTCTTCGTATGGTCAGAAAGGTTCTCCAAGATGCTACGGATCCTGCAAGTGTCTCTGATGATGCATTGATTGCTATCGCCGTTCTATCAATTCTAGAGGTTTGTGATATCTCCACTTTTGGTAAACCGTCTATCCTAACGAGAACAGAACAGCGCCGGGTTCATTGCTGTTGGACGCAGACACTTAGAGGCCTTCGACAGAATCATGACATACCGTGGAGATACATACCAGTCCAAGGTGAACATCTTCCAGGCTGGATTGTTCAAATTGTATGCAATATCCCCAGGATAAATCTGCATCTGACAGCCTTCGGTATTCGCTCTTCGACTGACCAAAGAACTCATAGAGCTCGATTCGCAGGCTCCGATTTTCCTCTCACACCCCGCCTTGTTGATGAGCTCCCAATGAGTGACTTATTGAGCCAAATTCCCGAAAACGCTCATTTCGCTTTAACAACCATGTTCCACGAACTCAAATGTCTATCGCTCAACCTGACGCCAAGTTCCGAGATCATGCCAAAAGCCGAATGGCTAGAAAGACTCAACGCCCTAGGACTCAGCATGCACCGCATGATGGCGGGGGAATTTCTCGAAATGAGCGCCGAAAATATACCGCGGAGAGCTTATTCCACTGCCGGGAATCTCTTTCTGTGCCTCTATCTCCGAGAGTTGCCATTGAGCAACCCCGTGTTTGACTACTTATTGGACTGTCTGGTGCGTGCTCTGGTGGAGACAAAGTCAGAGAGAAGCATCCAGTGGTATCCGCCTCGTTTCTTGCTCTGGCTGCTGTTCATTGGGGGCGCTGCTGCCGAGGGCCGTGCTCGGCGGGCATGGTTTAGAGAGCAGATCCTTGCAGTCCAGGCTCAACTGAAACTAGAAATGTGGGATGAAGTCATCGCGGTTTTGAGTAATTTTCCCTTTGTCAGTGCATGCTATCGGTCATTTCAAAAATTGTGGGAAGAGTCAGTAGCTACCTGACCTGAGACACTTCAGGCTTTCCGGAAGCACCAGTAAACAGCGTCAGGACGGGCTGAGAGGGCATATAATATTCCTATATAAAATCCATGGTGCCCCGAACGGAAATCGTTTTGAATGAAGGTTCTCGCTGATCTTATAGGCTTTAATCGAGTTTCAACATGAACAGACGCGTAGGCAAGCCGCAACTAGGTAGTCTCGGAATTGGCATGCTTAAGGTTACACGACCCATGGACCGATCGTTTCAAGCCACAACCTTAAAGCTGATGATCCATGCGGAGTTGTTTTTGTTCGGATTTTCAGCCTTCGGCCCCGGGCATCTTGATCAAAGCAAATTTGAGCTCAGGAAAAGCAAAACCAAGCTGAAACTGGCTTATGTCAACGTACTTTTGTCAGGGGGTCAAAGCGTACGTAGCGCTGGCTGAGAGCCCCCAAGATCCAAGATAAACATCACGACCCCGCCACATCACGAGTGTATACCAGAAATTGAACGCGTTTCTTGGGTATCACACAACCACGTCCAGCATGGAAGCGCTTGCGGCCTTTGGCCTTGCATGTAATGTCATGCAGGTTATTGGTTTTGTGCAAGATGGAATCCAGGTTGGCAAGGCCATCTACGAAACGGGCTGCCTGGACCCTCATCTTGCCCAAACGACCAATTACTTGACTGGGAGCTTAGAGGCTCTGAGAAATTCAATGCCGAGAGTACCGCCCCTAAGTAAAGAAGATCAGGAGCTGCTAGCAATTGCCAAGGGCAGTCTCGACACAGCGACACAGTTAAAGGCCGAGCTAGAGAGGATCTCGGGCACAATGACAAAGGGAAAACATTCCGCTGCGTTTCGTGGATGGTTCAGCGCAGCATTTGGGGGGAAAAAGAGAATTGAAAAATTTGAGAAAGCAATGCGTGACCGGCAGCATGTTCTGGAAACCAGACTTTTAATCCGAATTTGGTATACGCTGGTCCATCGCTGCTCCGTCAAATCTGACTGACAATGTTTGTACAGCAATAAAAACGACGCGATCCTCATCCAACAACAAGCTGATTTTGATAGGCTGGACCAAATCCTACAAGGCTTTATTCAGGCCCGTGCCCACGATCAGACGGCTCTTGACCAGCTCGTACGGAGCGAGTCTGCTGCAGTAAAGATACATGTCGACAACAACGCGAAAGCTCTGAAGCAGTCATTGAAAGTCATCATTTCCTCCGAATCAAACCAGGTCCAAGCTCGCCTGCAGGATCTCGTGCTAAACCAGATCAGCAAAGCGGAGCATGAAAGGTTGCTGGGGAGCTTCAAATACCAGTCAATGAACGCTCGTCGGAATCAGATTTTGCAAAATCACAATGATACTCTATCTTGGATTTTCGACACCGGTTATGTTGACAAGGACGTTACCCGGGAGGTATGAGAGAAATTGACGGAGCCCTGGACTTGAGACGCTATATGCTAATGACTTGGTGGTAGACGTCAATGTCGTCGTTTTCTAATTCTCGTCCTCACATCGGTCAGATTGGATTCGTCAAATGGCTGCAACTGTCGCAGCAACGCCCATTTTGGATCAGTGGGAAAGCAGGCTCGGGAAAGAGTGTGTTGATGAAGTTTTTGGTTGATCATCCACAAACCAGTTCTATCCTTGGTGCTTCGCACGGGAACACCATTATCTTGTCTCACTTCTTATGGGCTGTGGGACAACCACTTGAGAAAAACCTGCAAGGAATTCTTTGCTCATTGGCCCACCAGTTGCTATGCACGAGACCAGATCTCTCCAGCGGAGTCTTGCAGAGATATTCCAACACAAGACCGAAGAGATTCCCTGACGATTGGTCAAACGACGAACTTTTTGACGCTGTTCTTTATATGTTCTCGGCATGTGAACAGCACATCTGCATTTTCCTCGACGGTCTCGATGAAATCAATACCCGGGATGACCAAAAAGCGCTGAAAGGCCTCCTCGATAAATTCTGCGCTCTTGAACGGCTTCAAGTATGCATTTCGAGTCGGCCAGAGCCCGTGCTCCAAAGATATTTTGGCAGCTGCCCTCAGCTTCGAGTGCAGGACCTGACGCGGTTTGACATCGAAAAATATGCAAGAGACACCCTGCAAGAACTTTTTTCTGACGACAGGACAAGACTCAAACGCCTCGTTTCAACAATCTGTTCCAAGGCTGATGGGGTGTTCCTATGGGTCGCTTTGGCTCTCAAGAGTCTTCAAATCGGATATGACAATCACGACGATCCAGCGGAGCTGGAACGGCGTCTCGAATTGTTACCGAACGATCTCTACACACTCTACCGACAGATGTGGCGGCGTCTAAACGATAACGAGCCGCTCTATCGAAAGACAGCTGCCGAATATTTCAACCTCCTTCTGGAGTGTATAGACAGTCAAAAAGTCTTACGAACGACCAGCATCATAATCCTGGCCCTGGCACTCAATCCGACACTTGCAGCCACAGTCGTGACAGGTGATGTTGAAGCATTTGCCGATGACCTCGCTATGGAATGTGACAGAATGTGGAAGCGTTTGCCGATACGGTGTGCGGGTTTACTAGAGGTTTCCCAGGACGGAACAGTGACCTTCATACATCGATCAGCTCAGGAATTTCTGGTCAGCACACCAGATGGTCAGCAGATTCGACAAGCGGATCAGACACCAAGCGAGACCCGCCTATTGAACCTTGCTCAAGGACTGCTTGGCTGCATCAGATTGGAGATAGAGACTCATCGCAATTCTTCTCCCCCGAAGCTTTCTTCCCTTCTGCTTGGATTTTGCAAACCTCTTGGCGGGGTCTCAACAATGGCGGGGCCAATATTATTGAATAGCTACGAGGCTTTTGTAGTCAAAAAAAGTTTATGTCCAGGCAGTGTGAACGAGTTCCTTCGTCTCGCACAAGCACTCTATTCAGCGGGGGAATGGAAATATGACTTTGGCATCCTCGTCCCACCAGATTTTTATGGTGCTATAGCCAGGGCCGGCTTCTTCGACCAGACTCTACACGGAATATCTCAACTCGCCTCCAATGCTCCCGCTGGCATGCGAGTTTCAGCCCTCTACAAAGCGTACATCTTCGATCTCGCTCGCTCGTTTCTGCTAAGCCCAGGCTTCACTGTTCCACAAGATAGTGCCCCACAAGATTATGCCCTCTTTTGGTTACTTGGCGAAACAGCCTCAGGGCAACAGAACATCCACGGTCTCATGAGTTATGCTCAGTTGATAATAGATGAGGCAAGGAACCTCACCCCAAAATATCCAATCTTTTCGCTCACTGGCGATCCCCTTGGGGGTCTTCTTGAGTTATCGCTTGAAGATCACAGCCTCTTTGGCCTTGTGATCGAGCTTCTCGAAAGGGGCTACAATCTATCCAACCGCTCAGTCATACTCCTTATGACTGGCTCTATCGATCTGTCTGCTCTGCTTGGAATATCGTGCCATCATTACCTACAGAACCTTGATAGAGGGGATTTTCTCGTTGAAGTCAATACCTCATTCTGCCTTTCCGTGTACGTACGGTTTCTATCAAGTAGAAGGGCCTTTTTCCCACGCCACTTCGAACAACCCACCATGTTTGAAAGATTGATAGCGGGGGTTGAAAAAATGGCTCCACCAGCTTCCGCACGACTTCTTGCCTTCATCCCTGTATCTTCGGAAAGAACAGAGTATATTGGCTGCGGTAGTACGAGCCCCACGACCGACCCTCCTCCCGACGAGTCTCCCAAGAACCTCCATTCCACATACGGACACTGCGGGAGTGAGAATCGCGATAATTGTGAAAAAGAGGGCGAACAGTTCGTTGATGAGATTTCACACAGAAAAAGGGATCAAGAAGACTTCCATCGTGAGAGTGACAACTCTGAGCGCAGGGCCGGGATCTATTCAACAGAAATACTGATCCCTCACACCAAAGATGATAGCGATTTTGTCCTTGAGTCCTTATCGGGCGATATTTTCAAGTCTCTCACCATGCGGCAAAAGGGTCCGTATGGGTTGGTTACGGTTCCCGAACTTGAATCAAGGATCCAACAGATATCGTCAAGGGCAAGACGCTCGACAGTTCATGAGCTATGGCAAGCCTTGATTCGAGCCGGATATCTTGTGCCGAGTCAGGATGTGGAGAAGGTCTGGCCGCCGAGTGTATATTCACTCGATGTTGAAGATGACGAGGATGAGGTCCTGGATTCTGTTATACAGAATTTCTTGAAGTGGTGACGACCAGGAATCTCTTTAGCACAATGCTAACCTAGGGATTCCGATGCGAGACCTTTTGGAGTTTTACAGCGATGGGGATTCCCTCTCTCTATTGGATATCTCCGCTTGTTGTAAGGACCAGTGTTTGCTGGGTGGTTCCGTTTGCCGGGGTTTTCACTTGTGGCCGATTTGGACCTTCAGCTTTCCTGTTTCCCCCTTTCTTCTCTCGATGCTTGAACTTGGGTTTCTTGTTGCTCTTCTCCCTTGACCTGCTTCTTATGTGTAGATGCCTACCCATTCTGATTCCAATAAATAGCACACGAAGAAGTAGTTAACCCATCAGAAAGGGCGCGGAGGTGCTAGCCAAGTTTAAGGAGCCTCGTACATTCATCTTCAGGGTATTTCCAATGAACTAACTACTCCATATGCTCGAAAACCGATTTCATCACCCTCTGAACCTAGCTTGTTCCATATCACAGAAGCGCGACTCACCGATATCATTTGTTCGTTCAATTTTACTATTACACACATGAGCTAACTAACCGTACTGCTGATCATAACCGTACTGCTGATTCTTTCCTACAAAAAACTACATTTTTGTAGAGTAGAGAAGTCTGTGGCCTTGACTGGCGACTTCCGCTCCAGTTTCCCTTACAAAGTGTAAACGACCCTTGTTCTATCCTCTTCACTTTTAGTCCCTCCCTTTCAAGGTAAATAAAAATTAAGATAAACCCATCACAACCTGCCCCTGGTTACAGCAAAGGAAATTACTATTTGTAGAATACCGTACGTAAGGTCCTCCAGAAGGTCCAGCTGCGATGGCTACCTGTCAGTATGATCTTTCCCAGAGAAGACTTTCTTGAGACACAACCATTTCACCATTCATAAGCTCCTCTTCCCGCCTCAACGCCTGCCAGTTCTTAAGATAAGCACTCTGCAGCATGGTCTTTCGGCATCATCTTCTTTTTATTCGCGGTAAATTCCCGAACAATTGAAAGAATTTACAGAAGCCAGATAGGGCCGTCCAGTAATACAGCGCGTAAGATCAAACAGATCTGCAGCCTCGTCTGACATGACCACGGCTCTCGTGGCGTCTACAAGGCTGTGAACGCGCACTCAATCGCCC
This sequence comes from Penicillium simplicissimum, assembly GCA_024706585.1. Lineage (NCBI taxonomy): Eukaryota > Fungi > Ascomycota > Eurotiomycetes > Eurotiales > Aspergillaceae > Penicillium > Penicillium simplicissimum. Next base: position 3,528,070 of record JAMZTW010000044.1, read on the forward strand.
CCCAGATCCCAGATAAACCAACAAACCCCGATCACCGACTCTAACTAACTCCCCGAAAATCCAAAACATTACCTCGACCATCGCTTCATTCACCTACCATGGGCCAACAAGCATCCGTCCCCAAACCCGGCGCAGAAATCCAAGTCATTGGCGCTGGACTTTCGCGAACGGGAACCGCCTCCTTCAGCGCGGCCCTCGAAATCCTTCTAGACGGGCCTACCTACCACGGCGGCACCCAGATCTCGCGCGGCGCCCCGATCGAGATCCAATCATGGATTGACGCTTTGAAGCACTGGATCACCGCCACCGCCGACTCGACCTCGTCACGGTCCAGCAGACGCGAGCTACAGCGCATCATCCGCCAGCGACTGGCAGGCTACACCGCCGTTACAGACGCACCATGCTCGCAGTTCGTTCCGGAACTATTGGAACTATACCCCGATGCGAAAGTAATCTGCACGACGCGCGATCCGGTCGCGTGGGAGAAGAGTATGGTTCAGATGCAGGGATTGGCGATGGCGTGGTTTCTGCGGGCGGTGCTGCTTCCTGTTCCTGGGATGAGGCATTTCGTCGGGTATACGGATTTGCTTGCTGTGCAGTGGGAGAGGTTGTATGGGGTTCGGGCGGGGGGGCATGGTCGTGAGACGTATGCTAGGCATGTTGCTTGGCTTGAGGAGGTTGTGCCCGAGGATCGGTTGGTGTTTTTTGATGTGAACGATGGTTGGGAGCCGTTGTGTAAGGCGCTGGGGAAGGAGGTTCCGGAGGGGATTCCGTTTCCGCGCATTAATGATTCGGAGGGGATTGATCGGACGGCGAGGTATCATATTCGGCGGGGTTTGGTGCGATGGGGGGTTATACTGGCAGTGGTGGGTGTTGCTGTTGGGTTCTATGTGAAGAGCTAGGTCGGAGTGTAGATTATGAGCTCCAGTTTCATCCTTTCGTACATTTATCCAATCTCCAGGTCCTCATGCTACATGACTACTTCATCTACAGTATTTTTCGTAATTGTTCAAGGATACAAGCTTGGGACGTGGATGGGCAGATGAACAAGAAGAATATTGGCTGACCGAGACAGTGCACAGGCAATAAAAGGGTGAACAAGGATAAGTAGAAAGGGCAACGACACGAGGGAAGCATGTCCACACGATACGCAGAGCGACTGAAGAACAACAAACTGAGACTGGAAATTTCAAAACGACCGACTCTATTCCACTAAAATCGAAGAATTTCCATTTTCAGGCTATCCGCTTGATAATGCGAGTCCAACAACGCTTGCGATCCACCAGTGCCTCCATCCTGCCTTTTGATACACGAGGAAAGTACGAGCGACGACGACCAAAGCTTCGAACAAGGAGAAGAAGCAGCTTAGAAGCACTTGCGGTGAACGATCGAGGGACCGCTCTCGTCGTACTCCTGCTTGGAGATCCACATCTGCTGGAAGGTGGACAGCGAGGCGAGAATGGAACCACCGATCCAGACGGAGTACTTGCGCTCGGGGGGAGCAATGATCTTGACCTTCATGGAGGAAGGAGCAAGAGCAGTGATCTCCTTCTGCATACGGTCGGAGATACCGGGGTACATGGTGGTACCACCAGACTAGAAGGAAAAGAGACGTCAATTATCGGGTCAGCCACAAATGCGAGGGAGAAAATCACATACCATGACAATGTTGCCGTACAGATCCTTACGGACATCAACATCACACTTCATGATGGAGTTGAAGGTGGTAACGTGGATACCGCCAGACTCGAGACCCAGGACGTTGGGCTGGAACAGAGCCTCGGGAGCACGGAAGCGCTCGTTACCGATGGTGATGACCTGACCGTCGGGCAGCTCATAGGACTTCTCGAGGCTGGAGCTCTGGGAAGCGGTCTGGATCTCCTGCTCGAAGTCGAGAGCGACGTAGCAGAGCTTCTCCTTGATGTCACGGACGATTTCACGCTCGGCAGTGGTGGAGAAGGTGTAACCGCGCTCAGCCAGGATCTTCATCAGGTAGTCGGTCAAGTCACGACCAGCCATGTCGATACGGGAGATGGCGTGGGGCAGAGAGAAACCCTCGTAGATGGGGACAACGTGGGTAACACCATCGCCGGAGTCGAGGACGATACCAGTGGTACGACCGGAGGCGTACAGGGACAGGACGGCCTGGATGGAGACGTAGAAGGCGGGGGCGTTGAAGGTCTCGAAAACAATCTGGGTCATCTTCTCACGGTTGGACTTGGGGTTGATAGGAGCCTCAGTCAGGAGGATGGGGTGCTCCTCGGGGGCCACACGGAGCTCGTTGTAGAAAGTGTGGTGCCAGATCTTCTCCATGTCATCCCAGTTGGTGACAACACCGTGCTCGATGGGGTAGCGGAGGGTAAGGATACCACGCTTGGACTGTGCCTCATCACCGACGTAGGAGTCCTTCTGACCCATACCAATCATGATACTGGAGCATTGCGTTAGTTTTCTCGTTACAAGGGGATGCGTGCGATGCTTTTTTTAACAGCGCATAGAGCAACAAAGCTCGGTTAAGGCGAAGAAACAGTGGGAGAAAGGGAGATATTTACCCATGGTGACGGGGACGACCGACAATGGAGGCTATGAGATAAGGTTAGTATTTGAATTTTCTTGGTCAATTTCCACTCAATGTCGTAGGCGACAAATTCTCCGACCAACCCCAGCTTGGCCGAGGGGCCGACGCAAGGGTTGGTGGGATGGTGTGCCAGGAGGAGGGGAAAGGTTGCCATTGTGAGGGATCTTGTGTGGGGGGGGGATTTTGGTTGGGACTTACGGAAAACAGCTCGAGGGGCATCGTCACCGGCGAAACCGGCCTTGCACATACCCGAGCTACGGACAAGACATCAGTAACAGGTTCTTCCATCGACGCCGAGGGGGAAATGAGCTCGAATTTTCATCCTGGGAGTGGTCTGGACAGCGCTTGGGATTCACATGCGTCGTGGCGGTGGATAGGGGACGACGGAGTCAGGACCGCGACCGGGGGGCGGTTCCTCGTCAACCCAAACACAGCCAGACCAGCTCTCACAGGCGCCCATTCCCCCATTTTCATCACGTACCCATTGTCAATGACGAGAGCAGCGACTTCCTCTGTAGATGAGTTGATGAATTAGCATGCGATGGTCCAAACTCGAGGTCAGGTCATCCGTCATCACGTCAGCTTGCCTCAGCGCTGGTCCTCTCCCCAGGCAGCTTTGAGGGGGGTGAGCCAAGGCGCTGAGGTGGCCACAACGGGATTAAAAACAGAGGGGAGAGATGTAGAATGCATACCTTCCATTGTGACTGAGATGGATGTGGATTAAAGTGGTGATGGAGGAAAATGAGAAACGGGGAGGGAGGAGGGGGGGTAAAGGTGCAAGAAGCGTGATATGGAGGTCCGTTAAGAGTGTAGGGGGGGGAAAGGGAGGAAGGAGGGAAGAGGAGAGGGAAGAAGTGGAGAGGGGCTGGTGTGGTTTGGTTGGTTTGTGATGGTTGGGCCCGCTCCAACTTTTGGTGTGTGCGCCTCTCTCTCTCTCTTCCGGAGTACTGAGAGAGGAGTCTATGTCTGGTTTCTGGCCTGATTAGCCACACTGATCACTACGGATCACTCTGTCATTATCTTTGTGCTATTTATGCAATGGGGCTTCCACCAAATCGAAGGCAGACACCAATTCTATGGCCTTTACAATTGCTCTGCCTGCCATCCCAATGGCAAGCCTTTTGCGTACACCCTCTTCGCATTGCGTACACCCTCGCGGGGCAACTCTTTCAAGGGACAGCTCAAGAGCCTCTAGACCCTGATTCTGGGGATCGTCGAGGGCACATACATCTCTGCCTAACGACATCCGCGGCAATTGTAGAATAAGAATTATCCCTCCGCGACATTTACCGTCCAAACTACGTACGCGACACTGTATACTGGTCCCAGGCCTCGTGGTTCAGAACAGGCTCCGACATTCATGCCCAGAGTCTTTCATGTGGCGGGGGCTAGAGAGCCAGCCAGGACCGGACGACCTCATGTCGATTCCTCTGTTCCTTCGAGGGCTGGAAAAGGTCACTTCTAAGTATAGAACCCCTCCATGCCCGCCGACCAGAGCACTGCCCCGACCACCAAAAGGTACTTGGTTGGTACAGCTCCCGTAGGGCCCGTACTAGGCTCGTCATTGGCATCATAGCCTCATGGCACCCACATACTTTTCGTATAACTACGTATAGCATGTCAGAAGTCAGCCTCAGGAGGGGCACGGGGTATCCCGCCATGTCAAACCATGCCATTGACCCTTTTAGAAACTGTGTGGCGATGATCATGGACAAGATGGTAGTGCTATTTCCCCTCCAAGGGTCCGGTGTCGAGCCTTACGCAAGCGCTGAGCGAGAAACATGGGTCGAGCGTGTTCCCAGTGTGGTTCCAGCGGGTTACCGCCATTTCCCGTGGCAGTGCGAGGCGGTGAGTGGTGAGTGGCAAGTCACCTGGATGAACCCATCCAGACCTTGCCCGTGGAAGATATTGCAAGTCACATGATCGAACCTGCTGGGCGCCACAAGAATCGTCTCGATTCAACGTCAGATTAGATAAGCAGTCGCGTTGGGCTTCAGATTATCACCGGATCGATACACGGCAATTTCAATCGTGTCAATTTACCAGCAAGAGGAGGCATTCAGTACTTCTACCCGGAACATCCTCACACCCCCTCCTCCATCACACCACATACACACACATCATGGACCCTACAATGAACAAGCTCCTCAAATGGAGCGTCCAAAACTCGCAACAAAAAAATGCCGACGGAACCGTCTCTGCCCCTCCCAGCGCCCAAGAAGCCTCGCGCAACCTCACCCCAGACATGATCAATGCGCTGATGGGCGGTCCCTCCGATGCAGACCTCATGAAAGCCGCCATGGAAGTCCTGCACTCGGACGAGTCCGATCTCGAGAACAAGATGATCGCCTTTGACAATTTCGAGCAACTCATCGAGGGCATTGATAACGCCAATAACCTCGAGCCATTGGGTCTGTGGACACCCCTGGTGCAATTGCTTCAACACGAAGAGGCGGACATGCGCCGGTACGCGGCGTGGTGTATTGGTACGGCTGTGCAAAATAATGAGAAGGCTCAGGATAAGGTATGTGAATCGTGGATTTTCTGCGATGTCGGCCCCCCTTACTCTGGAATGATGCTGATACTTTTAATCTCTAGCTCGTCGTTCTAAATGCTATTCCTACCCTGGTCACCGTTGCTACCACCGATCTTCATCCCGCTACTCGCAAGAAAGCCGTCTATGCGCTTTCGTCTGCAGTGCGCAATTACCAGCCCGCCATGAATGAGCTGATCAAGGTCCTTCCTCAGGGATACCCTACCGATAAGACCGATGCCAGTGATATGGAGGTTGTCGACGCTATCATGGACAAACTCCGTGAACATTCCACTTCCGACAGCTAGGGTCAAGGGGTCAGAGGAAGGCTTGACGGTAGCTAGGATCTGTCAGCGCTAGCTACCGAAAGGGATGAGACCAGGACAGCCGCGGTGCATACCTGGGGCTCTCAAGTCCGCGCTCCGCAAAGTGGAACGCTTGCAGAGACTCGATCCATGGCAGCGCCAACCAGATACCAGACCAGGATTTCGCCATCCACAGGAGGCAGGTACCGATGGATCATCTTAATGTTAGACGTGAAAGTTTTTATGCCACCGGGTGACCAGGGCGGCTAGACCATCTTCATTGAATACGTCCCGAGCGCTCTGGTCGCCCGATGCCATACGAACTTTCACGCCAGGGCTCGTAACACCAAGGTCATCCATCGGGACCTGCCTCCTGCGGTTGGTGAACTCCTAACCTTGACCAAAACCCTAAAGCGAGCAATCCATCTACACAATGGTTTCATCAACCACACAGGTTTTGTTTGCTCGTTGGTTCGGGGTCGTGTCACCATGGATGTTTGACGGAGCCCCAATCTGAGCAGAAAAGTGTTTTATGATATGTCTATACCCCCGGACTTTAGGTCCTTCAGCGAAATGCACTGCATGAAAAAGCCCGAATATTGAAGTCATCTCTACTAGCGACATCTGTCGGTCCATCTGTAGATAAGGTTGTAGCACACGCAAATTCAGGGCCCGTGCCCTGGTTGACCTAGATGCTCAACCTGGAGCTTAGCGTGCAGCGGAATATACATCGGTGCCTACCAGGGGTATGCACAACAGAATACACCATTGTCTCCGATGACGAGTCATGGATCCAAGCCACTGCCTATCCACGACGTACCATCAAGGCAGATAATTTCTCTTGAACTTAATTTTCCAGTGAAACATATCATTAGGTAGGTGGGCTTGGAACATTTCTTTATTCGTTTCTCTGTCATACGTACCTGTGTTTCATGCTTGATCACTATCCACCTCCACCGGCCCGATATTTCTCCGCACCCTCGGTGCATCGTCATCGGCATCCAAAGCTCACCTCAGGCTCCAGCTCACCCATCCAAAACTCACCCATCACCACCTAACCATGGACGTCTCCAGCAACCGGCTCTTCCGGTTCACCAAGCCCGAATGGCTCAATAACGCCGCCGTCCGCAACGCAGGTGTCTACACCTCCGGCGCGTTGGTACGCCTACCCCCAAAAGCCCACACCTCATACACCTCCGTCCTCCGCAATCCCCGAACCGCGCGCAATACATCTACTCCTCCCGTCCAAGCCAACGCTAACAACCCTCCGTGCATCTAGTTCGCAGCAGGCTTCTTCTTCCTAGTCGACGTAGCGTCCTTCTCGCACAGCCCACGCAACGGCTCGGACGTGCACATCAAATTCGTCGATTGGATCCCCGGTATCTGCTCGGCGCTGGGGATGCTGGTGATCAATTCGATTGAGAAGTCGCGGCTGCAGGCCGATAGCTTCAGTTACAGTGGGGGTGGGGTGGCGTGGAAGGCGCGGTTTGTGCTGTTTTTGGGGTTTGCGCTGTTGGCGGGGGGTTTGGCGGGGAGTGTGGTATGTTCAATTCCATTCGGCTTTTCTCTTGCGTGGTAGTGAAGAGGGGATGGGGCTGGTGCATGGCTAGGCTGGCGCTGGTTTGGTTTTGTGGGTTGAGGCTAAGATGGCTGGTAGACGGTTATGGTACTCAAGTACCTCGTGAAAGACTACCCCCTCCAGACGCTGTACTTTGGTATCGCGAACGTTGTGGCTAACGGGTTGGTTATGCTGAGGTTGGTTTTTTTTTTCCTGGGCTCGGTTTCCTTAACCGAGACATTTTGGCTAATCCTTTTCCAGCTCTGTCGTGCTCTGGGTCTCCCAGAATATCGAGGACGATTACACTTATAACCTGGCGCTGTAGCGTGGACACCCATTGACTTTTGATGGATTTGACCAGGCCAGGCTTCGATTGACTTGACTTGAATTGGCCTGACTGGACTCGATATACCTATTCTGCACCCGTGATGTCGTTTTTGTACTTTATGCGCTGTTTGATGACTTGGCTTGGGTGTTTGGAATTCGCATCTCCGGCTTTAGCTGCGGCTTAGCGTGAATGGAATGGACTCATTGATGCGGAAATTTTAGCCAACCAAAGCGTACACGTGTAATCGTTCTGTAAATTAAAAGATTTGAGACAACCGATCTCCACATATAGCTGGAGTGGACGTCGAACAATAGGCAGGCAGGGTCAATCGAGATGATAGTGATATTCAACGGGGTATAAACACTCAACGCCTGGGCAGCAAATCAGACTTAATCGTAAATCCCAAAACATGGTCATCTAAAAGCACCCTGACAGCACGGTTGTCCCATTCCATGAAACACCACAAAACCAAATGCAAGTTCGTATCCTCATAACTTCGCGTATTCCCATTCTCGAATCCAGCCAGATTAATTATCCTCACAAAAAAGCCGCAACAACTCATCAATACAAGTCATAGCCTTCCCCTTCTCCAACAACACAGGCGTAGCTCCCCCCGCACCACCATCCTTCAGATACTTCCGCAGCGCAAACGCAGCAGCCTTGTACGTCGCGTGGTACATAGCCTTGAACTCGTCGTCATCTGCGGCGGCGCCCGGGGCAGGCGTTTCCGCACGGAGAGTTTCCAGGGCCGGGGTTGTGGCTCGTGGATCAAGCTCTGCCTCCGCTGCAGACGTGGCACTGGCGGGATTCAGCTTGCTGGAGAAGGAAGAGGAGGAATGGCGTGAGTTTGAGCGGTGGAAGCCGTAGAGGCGCATGCAGGTTAGGATGGTGCGGGTAATGAGGTTCTTGTTTTCGGCAATGATGGCGGGCGCCGTTTTAGGCGGGGAGTTGGGCGTTGTGAGGTTGTTTTCTGAGGTCGATGCTGAGAGGAGGGATGGTGTTTGTATCTGTTGAGAAGCGCGGCGGGATGACGGATCGAGGAAGGGGTTTGGTGTTGAGGTGCATTTCTGTGGATCTGCGCTGGAAGCTGAAGCTGGAACCGGAGTTCCAGCTCCGCGTGGGCCAAGTCCGCTTGATGGTCTATGAAGTCCGGCTCCAATCGACACAGATCGTGATCTGTGTGCTGCTAGTCGGTCTAGAGTTGGTAGGCTCGCCTGATCATCTTCAGGCTCGCGCTTTACTCGCAGCGTCTGGAGATTTTGGGAGGAGGAGGATGGCCGTGACGAGGCCATTAATTGGGAGACGGCCTCACCGCCGCGCTGCCGAACGCGCCGGTGATGCTGTGCGGCGACTTCGAATAGAGTAGCAACTCGCTTGCGCTTTGGACTGGGTGAGCTAATATCTGGGAGAAATTCGGCTTGGGTCGAGGCACGCTCTTCGTCTGCGCTGGGAGGCGGAGATGGGAAGGCTTGCGCCTGGGTGAGGAGTGATGTAGAAAGTGGTGCGGCGTAGATTCTGAGTTGATATGGTTTGCCAGAGGAGGGGTTGGGCTGCCCGGGGACATCAGACGGCGACGAGTGCGGCGGGGTGGGCGGGCGAGCACACGATGTCGCGGTCGACAACACGCCATAGATCACGAGGTCCGACGTGACAATGCTGGTATTCCTCGCCGGAGCCCCGTCGACACTGACCAGCAGAGCGACGGGGCATTGAACAGATTGGTGAAAGTCCAGTTCATCCTGGTTCAACCGTATGGCTCCTGCCAACTTGCTTCGGAGCCATTGCGACGTCCCCGCGTTGAGTGTGTGTACTTCGAGGTTAGGGCCTGCTCGCGCATGGAGTGGGATCAATGCGGGATTGACAAAGCTGCGGAGACCGAGTTTGGCGCTTTTGGATATGTCGCATTGCCAGTGAGAGCTCGGATCGACTAAGCGGATCCCTAGTATTGAAGTTAGCCAAAGTGTTACTGTGACACGGCGCGTCGAGGGCTTGTACCTTCCAGCTGTCGGTCTGGGTTCAAGCTAATAGACCCGGACCAGATATTCATTTTCGACCACTATGACTTGGAGTGCTTCTCCATGACCGTGCTCGTGTCCTTGAGCGTGTTGGGCGGTGGGTTACGGTGGTTGCGTCTGATAATCGTGTCGGCGGGACGCGCTATGACGCGCGACGTCACGTGAATCTATAGATTAGAGTCGACTTGACGGGATGCATCATAGGCTTCGTAGACTTGAAATTCTGGTAAACCCTATATCCTTATATCCTGACTCGTTACTCTCGAGTCAGGAGTGAAAATGATATTCGGTTGAACCGACTGTGTCTCAACCGTTCGTCTCGGTCTTCGCAATCAACTGAAGCTGAAGCATATATGGCGGGGCCTTCACGGAAGTATGCAGACCTAATCCTTGACATCTCAACATGTCTAGCACGGAAGAACTGTACGTGTGCAGGATACGTGGCAAAGCGATAATCCATCAGAAAGATTCTATATATACACTGCGTTAGGATACACCCAGAGTGACATAGCCAATCATATGCTAAAGCCATCAAGCGGCAATTGACGCTAGAAACAATTCCCCGCTCCGAGACCGAGTGGAAACGTATAAAATCAAAAGAATCACGCAGGACAAGAGTTATCATAACCGCAAATCGGATGGTAGTTGAGTCTTCATAGCCTAACAAATTAGAGCATAAAGACAGCCCACACCCCATTCAATCGTCGCAATCAGAACTCTTCCTGCTCCTGGAAAAACATGGAGAAGCTGATGATAGTGCCGTAAATCAACAAGCCACCAAAGATGGACATGATCATAGCCGGGATCTCGATCGCTCCGCTGTGTGCTAGAACTGCGGGGAGAGCTATAAGGGCGGGGTGTCAGCAGATCAGGTCGCGACAACAATGGGTCACCACTCAATAACAACGAAGCCTCCGTAGTATTACAACAATGCTTTGTTGAGCAGAGATGCCAGAGCATAACTGTCGGAGGTACGTTGTCTGGTAAGCCCGGCGGTACTGGTATGGACGACTCACCGATACCGGTCAGGACCAAGAAACCAGTCATGAACCGTCCAAAGTCCATAGCCGAAGAGCTTGAGCTGTCCATAAAATCATCTGGGTTCGCACATCGTCCACAGATCCAATTGGGGAGCGGCGCAACGATATAGATGGCAACGACCAGCAGGGGCCAGTACTTGTGCCAGAGCGCGGACGAGAGAATAACGAGTAGAAAACCGATCGCAAGTACCTGTCTCAAATCAGCGAAATGTCCAACCCAGCGACATAAACGTTCAGGCGTGCGTGGCTGCGTACAAACGAGAGAGCGATGATAGTCTTGAGTCCAGCTGCCATGATTGCGGAGTCGCCGACGCTGTCCGGGTCCACGAGATAAGAGGGTTCGGTTGGGATATAGCAGCGCGCAGTTCAGACGGGAGACTCAAAGATAGTTCGTAAATGGCAGCCCCATTGGCAGGTTTTGAGGGGGAAGTGAGCTTCGGAGATGGACGAGGAATGAGTGACGTTGGCGCCTGAAGGTCACCGGGTGTTGCTGCCTCAGGCCGCAAGAGCTCATGCTTCACACCGCGTCACCTTACCTGCCTGGCTCCAGCGTCTCCATCTCAGCTCCAAGCTCTATCCGCGCCTTCGATTGCCCGCCTTTCCATTTTCTTGCCGAATTGAAAGGAACTTCATCTTTCTCTATTCACTCCCCGTTCTTCGTCCCTTCCCGCCACCATGTTCAGAAACAACTACGACAACGATGCGGTTACCTTGTAAGACGTACTCCGGGCCATCCACGAGAAAGCAGCAGCATACTGACTCGAGGTCCGTAACAGCTCTCCACAGGGTCGGATATTCCAAGTCGAATACGCACAAGAGGCCGTGAAGCAAGGATCCGTGGTTGTGGGATTGGTGAACAAGACACATGCCGTCCTGGTCGGACTCAAGGTTCGCCCTACACCCGTCCTTAGGAATCTTCAGGACATCCCATCTATTAGGGACACGGAGCTAATCGAAACCCTCGGGAATAGCGTAATGCCGAAGAACTCTCCTCCTACCAGAAGAAGATCATCGAGATTGACTCGCACATGGCCATTGCCATCGCCGGTCTGGCCTCAGACGCCCGCGTCCTCTCCAACTTCATGAAGCAGCAATCGCTTGGTTCCAGGATGACCTACGGCCGACCAATCCCGCTGGAACGCATCGTCACGCAGATCGGCGACCGCGCGCAAACCAACACGCAGCAGTACGGCAAGCGGCCCTACGGCGTGGGTCTGCTAGTGGCCGGCGTCGACGAGGCTGGCCCGCACCTGTTCGAGTTCCAGCCCTCAGGTCTGATTCACGAGATGGTGGCTTGCGCTATTGGTGCCCGTTCCCAGATGGCGCGCACATATCTTGAGCGTAACCTTGATAAGTTTGCGGACTGCAGCCGTGACCAGCTGATCAACCACGGTCTGCGGGCTCTTAAGGAGACGCTTTCGCAGGATAAGGAGCTGACGGTGGATAATACTTCTGTTGGCGTGGTTGGATTGGCCCCTGAGGGAGCCAAGGGTCGCATTGAGAGCTTCAAGCTGTACGAGGGTCAGGAGACTGTGCCGCTTCTGGAGGCTCTGGAACGGTCCGAAGCGTCTGGCACTATGGAGGAAGAGTCGATGGAGGTTGATTCATAATTTCTCGAGTTCTAATGATTCCGCATAGACATGAAATCTTGCTTATGCCGTGCTTTCTTGCCTCCACCTCATTATCCATGGTTCAGTCCACGAGAGATACGATTTAACGTTGTTCAAGTCATTCAAGTCCATGGATTCTAAAATCTACTGGTCTATCTGGGATATCTCTAAACCAATACCCGCAGGAACAGCAGCAAAGCAAGCCGTATTCCGCAAATAACCACGTCCATCGACGCAACCGCTTACTCCTCGCCCCAGTTCAACTTCATCCGATCACTGCTGCACTGATACTCCAACAACTTCGGCACAACCTCCTCAACAGTATGCGCCTCCGCCAAAATCGACCCATTCTCCCCCGAAATAAACCCCTGCTCCACCGCATTCCGCACCCAAGCCAACAACCCATCCCAATACCCATTAATATTCAACAGCACCACCCCGACCCGATGAATCCCCAACTGGTTCCACGTCGTCATCTCCATCACCTCCTCAATCGTACCAAACCCACCGGCCAAAGAAACAAACCCAGACCCCGGACCGCCCTCAAGCACCATCGTAGCCATCAACCGCTTCCGCGTGTGCATGTCGTGCACGATCGTCGTAACGCCGTACTCCGACTCGGGAATCTCCTCGCCCTCCTCGGCCTGGGGGAGGACTCGCTCTGCGGCTTTGCCGCCCATGGCCTCGGCGGTGGTGGGGGTGGAAATGCCGTTGCCGTTGCCGTTGCCGTTCTCGACAGCCTTGGCGGAGACTTTGACTAGGGCGCGGGGGATTACGCCGTGGACGGCCTTTGGGCCTGAGAGGGAGACGAGGGTCCTTGCGATCTCGCCCATTAGCCCCGTTGTGCCACCGCCGTAGACGAGCTTGACATTGTGCTTGTGGAATGAGTACGCTAGGGCGCGGGCAGCTTCGAGGTGGATCGGGTCTTTGCCTGCCGTTGAGCCGCAGCTGGATACCCCGGGTAGAGGGATTCGTTAGTGTATGTGTTCGTTATGGTGCTTTGAGAGACAAAGGGGGCGGGGTATACAAAGCAGTCCTCGAAGCGAAGGTGAGCGGGTGGGAGGAAGTATGACTCACAAAACGCAAACGACCGCGGGCTTGTTGTCGGCCATGGCGAATGGGATTCAAGAAGTATATACGTTGGAAGCTGTAGGTATGTATGCACGGTGCGGTGATATTTGCAGAAGGCAAAAGAAGAGAGATTGTAAAGCTATGATGTGGCAAGAAAGAAACCGTCAACCGTCGCAAACCGGGGCCATCGACGATCGTATTCCTTGGGAGCAGGCCCCACCAACGATAAGATAAAGGGGGCTGGCAGTGAACGGCCACGGAGGCTCTGGACAGCCCGTGGTTGGTTGGGCTGGCGCTTTCTTTATTTGCAAGCGTTCAGCTTTCCAGGAAATGGGGGAGTCGATCGATTACTTCATTCTTGCCCGCCTGGGAGGTCATGTGTCGGAGTTTGGTTGGACGCGTTCCTACAGTACAGGCCATCTACATATGTCGCCGCGAAACGATGTATAGGAGAGCGGGATAAGTCCCGTGGATGAAAATGTAGTAAATGGAACCCCCGAAACCTCTTGAATTATACCGCCCAGACGCCGATAAGCAGGGGTGTGCTTGCGCTCGACCTTCACGCAGCACGGGTATCATTGAGTATGCAAATCAGCTCGCAATCCGGCTCTTCTTCTTTTTCGTCTTGTTCTCGCCCGGGCTAGGCGGAGAGCTGCTCTTCTCCGATACTTTCCCAGGCGTGTCAATTCGGACTTGAGGGGTAGTTGATCGTCCTCGTAGCCCAGAGGGTGTGTTCATTCCCGTGCCCAGGGTCGCCTTGGACGTGGCCTTCACTGCGGCTCCAGCTGCACGGTCGGTCTCACCGGCACGAGAAAGGATAAACGAACCGGGCTCTCCAGTCAAAGGGTGCTCGTCCATGTACTCCTCGCCGTACTGAGTGAAGAGGTGGAACGCCTCGGCCAAGCTGCGAGTGTCCTTGTAGCTGGAGCTAGTCGACGACACGCCGAGACCGGACTTGCTGGTTGATTGCGTTTCGGCGGTGGAGGACTGAGTGGCATCGGGCATGGGTGTGTTTTCCTTGCTCAGCTGGGATGCTTGCTGACCGGGCTCCGTGGTGCGAGCGGTGGGTGGGAGATATGTGTGCCCTGTGGAGGGGGTGAAAATCGGTAGGGTCGAAGCTACTTTCATGAGCCGCGAAAGAGAAGTGGCGGCGGTTAGCTGGAAATAAAGGACGAGTTAGCATTTAGTTTTCGAGTCATGGCCCAAGATCGGTCCTGGCCCACGGAAGAAAGAGGCTCACAATTCGGTTCCCCACCACGCTGGCAACTGACGGGGCCATGTAGATAGTGTCCCCGACGACGAAGTAACTCGCGATCACGGTCACCTCATCTTCCATTCCACTCCGCTTCCGCCGTTCCTGCTTGCGAATCACCCAGATGTTGTTGGGCTCGAAGTCGAAGCGATTCGGGTTCGACTGCGCCGCAGCCTCGAGGGGATCGAAGGAGACAATGAACTCCAGGCCTTGCATCTGTTTCAGCTTCCCCTCGAATGTCGCGCGCGTCTCGACCACATGCCGGAGGGACTCGTTGTAGGTGGCTTGAGTCGCAAGGATACCATTGTTGGATTGGGGGTCAAAGAATGTGGACTCGGCAAAGTAGAAGAGAACTAGGGAGCAAGATTAGCCACTGACAGAGAGCAATACCTGGGCCGAGAGCAGCAGACATACTGTTATTGGAGTGTAGGTAACCGCCCATCATCTGCACGTGCTGGGGAGACCTCCAGATGATCTCCTCCATCGGGGCCGCCTGGCTCGCCATGGTGGCGCGAGCGGGCGAGAACGATTGGCCGCCTTGGTTTCAATCTTCAGGCCAGCTGGGGAATGAATGCTTTGTGCGCTGAGTAGAGCAGTGAGAGAAGTTTGGCTGACGAGTGTTCGGAGGACGAGCGGAGGAAAAGCATGTTTAGTTTGTTTGCACCAACGTTGACGTATGGCTTCAAGGACGATCGATTACCTGGGTAGGCACACATCCTCAAAATGACAAAAAGGGTACCTCTTAATCTTCTCTAATATTTTTTCAATGAATTCGAGAACAAGTATGAATATAGAGCTGATCAGTGGTAAAATAAATTGCGAATAGCTATCGAATTTACATACCCGCGGAAGAGGCAGTGAATCTTAAGGAACCGGAGGTATAATCGGAAACTATCCTATATCTCAGTGAAGAGCTGGATGAGCACATGAATTCGGTGGTTATTGTTCTACCCATAGTAAGAAGACATTGTATTGTAGGAAATTGTATTCCTGTCAGTATATAAGTGTATTTATCATTTCATCCATAATACAGGAAATCAGTATCATCCGTCCCGGGCCAGCACAAGCCCATATTTTGTGTCACCAGAGCGACAGAAGCGTAACAAAAAGAACCATAACAGTCAACGACCCAACATCGCAGAAACATTCAAATGGAAATAAAAACCTTATACCTCGAGAAATCATGCGCTCCACGACTCCAGGCCGCTGAGCACGCAGCCCTCCTCACCCTCAGCACGGGCACGCAGCTCACCAATGCGGTAGACGGTCTCACCGGCAGCCTCGAAGCTCTGGCGAACAGCCGCCGCAGCGGAGGCCTCCACGGCAATGACCATACCAACACCGCAGTTGAATGCGCGGGCCATCTCCGCCGGGGAGACGTTACCAGCACGCTGCAGCCACTGGAAGACCGAAGGCTGGGCCCATGAGCTGACGTCAACGGCGGCAGTGAGAGTCGCGGGCAGCATACGGGGGATGTTCTCAGTGAGACCACCACCAGTGATGTGAGCCAGACCCTTGATGGCAGCCGGGTGGGCCTTGAGCGCAGCCAAAATAGGCTTGACATAGATGCGGGTAGGGGTGAGCAGGGCACGGCCCACGGAGAGCTGCTCCGTCTGGCCGGGCATGGTGAAGGGCGCGGGGTCTGCGAAGTCAAGGCCGGAACGCTCGACGATCTTGCGAACAAGGGAGTAGCCGTTCGAGTGAGGGCCGGACGAGGAGAGAGCAAGAAGCACGTCGCCAGAGCGCATGGCTTCAGTGTGGGGCAGGATCTGACGAGCGTGGGGACCGCTCGTGTTGATGGCACCAACAGCTGCGCCAACGGCGTCGTAGTCGTCGGCCATGAACAGACCGGGCATCTCGGCGGTCTCACCACCAATCAGCGCACAGCCGGCTTGCACACAGCCGTCCGCAACACCGGTAACAAATGCTGCGGCGGTAGGGACGTCCAAGTGACCGCAGGAGTAGCAGTCAAGGAAGAAGAGCGGTTCGGCACCCTGGACGACGAGGTCATTGACGTTCATAGCAACCAGATCGATACCAACGGTGTCATGGACACCGACAGTGTGTGCAATCTTGAGCTTAGTGCCAACACCATCGATGGCACCGATCAGGGTTGGCGACTCCGCGTGGTACTCGGGGTTGGCGGCGGCCAGAGAGAAGAGACCACCAAAGCCGCCAATGACGGCATCAGTGCCAGGGCGCTTGGTACGTCCGACGGAGGCCTTGATGCGGTTGACCAGCTCGTTACCGGCATCGATGGACACTCCAGCGGCAGCGTAGGTCAGCGAAGTATCGGCCGCCGTCTGGCGGAAGGCGCGGTGTGCGATATCCTTGCGGAAGAACATGTCTTCGAAGTGAATAGTGGCGATGCCCTCATAGCTCTTGGACACGGCCTCCTCAAGAGTTGGCGCGGTAGCAGTAGCAGCGATCACACGGCCACCAGAGGTCAGTAGCTCATTGCCAGATAAGGTGGTACCGGCGTGGAAGATGATGGAGCCGGCGGGAGTGGGATCCAAAGTAATGGGCTTGCCCTTGGCGTAAGAGCCGGGGTAACCACCGGCAACGGCGACAACAGTAGTGGAATAGTTGGGCTCGACAGTGATTGATACACCATCCAGCCAGCCTTCCGTACAAGCGACCATGATCTGGGCTAGATCGGTGTCCTTGCTCAACAGGGGCAGAAGGGTCTGGGTCTCGGGGTCACCACCGCGGACGTTGTATTCGAGGACCTTTGCGCCGTTCTTGGTCATCATGAGACCAGTGAAGAGAATACCAACAAATGGGAAACCTATAACAGATCAGCAAAAGCTCAGATCAAGAGAATCAAGAGTGTATAGCCTACCGTCTTTCCGCATGCCGTCAACGGAAGGCTTGATGATAGTGCGGTCAATCTCATCGCGCACTTCCTTGGGTGCAATGCGTGTGGGAGCATAGCAGCCCATGCCACCGGTGTTGGGGCCCTTGTCACCATCAAAGATGCGCTTGTGGTCCTGCGCGGGGGGCAGGGAGTAGATAGTGTAGCCATCGCTGAAGGTGAGAATACTCAGCTCGTCACCCTCCAAGTACTCCTCGATGACGACCTCGTCGCCGGCGGTGCCGAACTGATGGTCGAGCATCATCTCCTTCAGGGCCTGGTGCGCCTCCTCCTTGGTCGTAGGGATAACAACACCCTTTCCGGCGGCTAGACCCGAGGCCTTGATCACAACGTTGTGGTTGACGGAATCGAGGTAGCGGCGGGCGGACTCGTAATCGGAGAAGTTGCCAAAGGCAGCAGTGGGGATGTTGTGGCGCTGCATGAAGTCCTTGGAGAAGGTCTTGGATCCCTCCATGCGGGCGGCGGCCTTGGAAGGACCGAAGCATCGGATACCGACTATTCAGAATGGGAAAATGTTTCAGCGGTCAATTGTACCGAGATGTCGAAACTTTCTCGACTTCTCGACTTACCAGCCTGGAAGTAGTCCTTGATGCCGTCGACGAGGGGCGCCTCAGGACCAGGAACAACGAGGTTCACACCGTTCTTCTGCGCGAATGCGACGAGGCCGGGGTAGTCGTCGCCCTTGACATTGGCGTTGGTGATCTTGCTGGAAGCACCCAGACCAGTACCACCATTTCCGGGAGCGACGTAGACGATGTCGACAAGGGGCGACTGGCTCAGCTTCCAGGCATAAGCATGCTCGCGGCCACCATTGCCGACAACGAGGACGCGCAATTGTTCTTGAGCCATCATGAAAGCAGTGTCTCGAGCGACTGTGACAAAGTTAGTAACTGTGGGAACCCACCGCGGGGTATATGCCCCTCCACTGATAGATTCGGCCGAAGAGAATGGAATTGGCGGGGCAGACGAAGATCAATGGAGTTAATGAGGAATTTGAAGAGTTCAGTTATACTCACCTCGCCGAGAGAGACCTGAAGAACAACTGCAGGAAGTGTGGATGTAGATCGTAAGGTTCTCGCCGTGCTGGGCAACTTTTTTTTCTGTCGGCGGCGGTGTTTCTCCGGAGTCGGACCCGTTATGACTCTTCTTTAGAATGGTTAGTATACGGGAGAACTACGGTAACATTGGACAGAAATAATGTCTCATAGTATGTTATTTCTCGTCAGAATCTCTAATGTTTCTGTGCGCCACTTAAAGATCGGACTTGTGACACGGAGGATATGCTCTGTATACGGTGATGGGTGAGTCCCTCGACCAAGGACTCGAGGTATTACTTCGCGCAATTTCACTTTTCTCGTCGATTCCTGACAGATGAAATTGCTCCAGATATAGCATAGCTTCAGAAATGACCCTTATTGACCAAATACTCTGCCAACCGCATCGATCCTATCGATCTACACTTTGGGCTACAGCAAAAAAAAGGACAAGAAGTCTAATTTGCAAGATTGGGTGCCTGAGGTGGCAAATATTAGGGCGGTGTCGCGAGGCAGAAAAAACAGCTTGCATGGCACGCAAGCCCGTCAAGATAGTACGGTCTATTTTCAAAGTCCCGTTATTTTGTCTATCCCCGGGCAATTGTTCCCTTTCGTTCTCTTCTTTTTCTTATTAAACCCGCGGTCCGTATGTTTCGGGCCTCACTCCGGTCTGTATCAGACCCTCTCCGCGACCATGTCTGCCTTTCCTGCTTAGCGCGCCGATTCGCCGCGCCGACGAGTCTGCGCCGATTCCACCGCGTAACAGCACTCCGCGCGCAATTCAGCAGTCATAATGGAGGAAGTGCCGCGCAAGAGTCCTCGCCGGCGCCGTCGATGGCTCATTGGGAGCAAGATCCATCCGGCAAGGTATGCGATTCTCAAGCACGCGGCTCATGCATGATTGGTCAACAACGAGATATTGACAACACCTTGATCCAGAAGATTCCCGAACAAGTCGAACAGGCCAATGATGAATTGACCGAGGAATCATTACCCGACACCATACCATCAGATATCGCGCAGGTCCAACACCAACAGGCGGCAAGACGAGCGAGGCGCACAGCGAGACAACGGGACAAGCGGCGGGCAAAGGAAACTGAACATCAAGATGAGGGAGAGACTAAAGGTGGACCGGCCTCCGCGAGCAAACGGAAGGCTGCGATCCAAAAAGTGAACCAAATACTCGACGAGAAGACGTCGCCGAAGAAGGGGCCCAGGGGACCAAAGGGCAAACTCTCCCATGTCGCAAACTTCATCAATGAGAAGCACACTGGAACTGTCGACAGTGAGACTGAAAAACTCACAGGTAAGTCATTCTCTAGAAGATTTGGACCAGAGCCTTTGCTGACATTTTCAATTCAAGCCTTGGATGTTCCAATGGCCCCAGTCCCTGGTCTGTCATTTGGCCTCGACCGAGTCCTGTTCAAGTAAGATCACCACCTAACCTTGTCTTATGTAACTGGCCTAACGAAGCTTCTAGTCCTGGTGTATATCAACTACGCGACCCTCGATCGCGCGTCTACAATTTCGATCCTTACCTAGGCCAGATTATGCCCGTGACAGAGTTCGATTTCAACGCGCTAAAGGAGTATATCACTTCATCGAAAGATGATACGCTCCGAAATCATGCTATCAAACAAAAGAAGAAGTACAGTGGATCATCTTCCAGCATGACTTCTGTACTTTCCCAATTCCACTACCTTCTTTCTGCTTGGCGAGGCATCGACACCCGCACACTGTCTCAAGGCTTCCCAGACAAGCTTCGGTCGTTCACCCGTCTTCTTCGCTCACCGGCGGCGATGTTTCTACACTACCAGGATGGAGTGTATGCCATCGATGCGGATAAGGAGTTTGACTCGGCCAATATTCTCATGAACCTGGGAAAGTCGATGGAGAAGCTTTTGACCATGCCCAAGGAGGATTTTGAACGCTACCGACGGTCGAGTGAGAACAAGATCTCACCAGAAGAGGAGCAGGCTATTCCTGAATCGTACCATTACTCTACCTATGGAGACTTCATCATGCGGTCTCAGTTGGACGCATATGATCCTCGACTCCCCGGAACCGGCATGTTTGACCTGAAGACTCGCGCCGTGGTTTCAATTCGCATGGACGCTAAGAACTTCGAGCATGGTCTTGGCTACGAGATCAAGACCCGGTTCGGCGACTTCGAGTCGTTCGAACGTGAGTTCTACGACATGATCCGCGCAGCTTTCCTCAAGTACTCTCTCCAAGTCCGCATTGGCCGTATGGATGGTATCTTTGTTGCCTTCCACAATGTCGAGCGCATCTTTGGATTCCAGTACATCAGTCTACCCGAGATGGACCAGACGCTGCATGGAACATCAAACACTGCGCTGGGTGACAAGGAATTCGAACTTAGTTTGGGGCTGTGGAACAAAATTCTCGACAAAGCAACCGAGAAATACCCCGAGCAATCTCTACGATTCCACTTTGAGACCCGGGACGCCGTGACCCCATTCATGTACATTTTCGTCGAGCCCGTCACGAAGGAGCAGATTCACGCCATTCAAACATCCAAGAAGGCCGAGATCGACGCCTACCAGCAGCGCCTCCTGAACCTCAAGCCGAGCGACGATGACAGCGATCTGGACGCCCCTCAAGTCGAAGAGACCCAAGAGGCGTCCGCTGCTGAAGCCGAGGAAGAGGATGCTGCACCCAATGGCGAGCTTCTTGCCATGGCTTTGACCATCCGGAACAAGGTCAATGGCGAGTATGTCGAGCGCCCCGGTGAAGGATTCAACGCCGACGACAAGTGGCAGGTCGAGTACGAGCTGAGTGAGCTGTCACCCGCGCAAGGGCATGTCCTCTACAAGATGTGCAAAACTCGTCGGATGCGAGGTCTTGAGGGCCGAGGCGAAGACGAACTTGAGGTCGCCAGCAACGTGTATATCCGCCGACTGCGACAAATCAGCAAGGAAGGACGCAAGCACCGCGAGCGTGAGAATGAGCTCGATAAGGAGCTCGGTATTGTTGTCTTGCAAGACCCCGTGAAGGATGGTGAGGCGAAGTAAGACGTCTTTCGTCTTTGAGCAATGCTTTCCTTTCTTTTCTGAGGTAGGTGGAATCATCGCAGCTCAGACTGTGATTTTTCTACTTTTCTGTATAATACTAGATGTGATTCCCCGTTCTGTTCTCTGGTTTGGGCTTCGTTAGCTTTGCACTGGATGGCGAAGGACGCTGTCCAACAATACATACAAGGCGTTTTTTTGCGGTTACATGACAATTTCCATTCCTTCCACTATAGCAGCGTATAACATTCTCGCTAGGTAACCGTTCAGGAGAATCCTGTAACATTTGTCTATGCCAAGTCTCTTCTTGAGGGTCTTTTCAACTGATTCATGGTCATCTGTTCAGAAAAGCTCCAGGGTAATATTTCAATCCGCCATTCCCCACCTATTAATTTGAGGGTGTTACTTGTGAGTCTACGAAGCCCGTGTCTCTATTAGGTAAGTCAGGTTCAACCTTGGAACGATTAACTCCCATATTCATGAAACCGAGTATAGGTGATAATGAGAAGTTCCATTTCCACAGCGCGCACAGGTGGATATATCGCAACGGCCCATCACATTATGAATCGAACCCTCCGCGATCAGAAAGCTAGATGATCTCATGCCCTCGAGGACATAGGTAACATCGATAGGTAAGAACTTCAGAACCTCACAAAATGCTCTGCTCCTTGCTCTCCCTCAACCCATTGCGTTGCCAAAAGCGTGGACATGCCTGATATGTCACTATTCCTGAAGACCCGAAGCTCAAACGTAGCTGACCTTGACACTATTGGAGGTAACAGAGCTGGAAGTAAGAACCTTGTTGTTCTGCTTGATATCAATCAGAGTAGCACCAGATGGTCCAACCTTGGAGCCATTGTCAGTAGCCTGGGCCCCCGTAAAAGTTACAGTGCCGAAGTTGGCAAAGTTCACAAGGGAACCACCAGACTCGAAGTCCTCGACAATCCACTCAGCATTGACCTCGCCCAAGGCACCCTGGGTGCTACCGGAAGAGAAAGTGTGGGAGACAGTTTTCTTCCGAGTCACGTTCTCGATAATCGCAGTGCCGGAGGACTTAGACGAAGCAGTCACGGTGACCTTAATCACATCGCCAGCGGCGATGGGGATGCCACTGAAGTCGTAGGCATAGTCCGGGTACCACTCGTACCAGGCGTCGTAGCTGACCTTGCCGTTGGTGATGGTGAAGTCGACGCCCGTCTGGAGGATTGCGTTGCCCCAGGTATCACCGTCGATACCGACCCAGGCTGAAGCAGAATATGTCCCGCTGCTGCTGCTGCCGCTGGGTACTTTGGGAGTTGGGACTGTGAATTGGCCTGTCACTGAGGTATAGCCTGAGCCGATGAGAACGGCACCGGCCCAGTTGGAGCTGTACTCCACGTGGGAAGTTTCGTTGAGCTGGAGAATCTCGTGGCTATCGGGTTTGAGAAGAGGATTGCCGTGACGCCCTGTGGCAGAGGCCTCTGCGCGAGCGAGACGACGGGCTTCGTGACGGGCTTGACGTTTTTCAGTCAGGGGAGCTGCAAAGGCAGCAGTTGCAAGAAGCGTGCTGCTCAGAATTGCAGAAGTGAACTTCATGATGAAGATTGAGATAGGGTGGTTGAGGTAATGGGTAAGGCTATTCTCAAAGAGATCGCTGTAAGTGAAGTCTGGGCCTGGACTACAGAAAATATCCAAGTCGCAGGCAAAGATGCCGGACTTTATATACCCGGATCCAGGCCTTTGTGTTGGAATATTGATTAATTGAAGACGCAGTGAGACGGATTCCTCACTCCACCGGTCTCTTGCGAATGACTTCGGATGCAACATCAACATCGGCGCAAAAGTGCCATCCATACATCCAGTGTTTATGATAGTAGGAGCACGCTAGAATGGCGAATACGTGACCCCGTCGGAGACCGAAATGGAAGGTCACCAGTCTAGATCGCGCGATGAGCTAGTGGGATTCTGCGACTTGATTTGACGAAAGACCTGGTTCGGCTTATGGGTATTAGCCATGCCAAGATCGCGGCGCTATCATGCGGAATTCCATCTAGTATTTCAGTGTTCTATATTGGAAAGATCTTCCAAGGACTAAGTAATTAGCCGAGGCCCCTCCCGCAGACATAATGCTCACTCCTCACTAAACATGGGCTTTGAGAAGACAGAGTCGAGAAAGCGAACATGGAAAGAGTGTTTCATCTTATAAAGCAAAAGCGTGAAACCAGGCGAGACTAGGAGACTAGGATCGTCTACAGACAAGGAAAGTAGACTACTACTGACTGAAGAAGCATCACAGAGAGGGGTAAGGTTGAATTAGCTTAGCGGGGTCCAGAGGTCTCATCGGCTTACCGCAGTTATTCAGAAAGCTAGATAGTCTTGACCCCCTATCTTGCAAGCACCTGGCACTTCTGAGTATGCAAGTCATGGCGATAGTATCCTCACAACAGCAGTGACGATAACCAACTGTCGTATTCGTAAGACTAGGCCCTGCATCCGCCACCAGCGCCCAATTTGACAAACTCACCAATGTAAGCACGGAATAAACAGCCCTGCAGAAAGGCGCCATCCGGAGCTCCGGCATCTCCGCGCGTCGACCATGAAACAAGCCTCATTTTTGGACGCTGAGGGGGTCTCGGAGTGGCATCATGCATACCAAGAATGGTTATCTCTGGACAAGATGGCACCGATAGGACAGCGACCGGGCATTCAGGAGAAAGATTGGACGGAAGTGTCAGAAGACGACCTTGATGCAATGTCACTGTGGCGCACTGGCTAAAAGGGAAAGGGGGGGGGTGAAGAATATAAGCTACTGATTGCGTAAATCAAGCTTTTGACGCCCAAATGTGCCGGGCGGGGTGAAGTGGTTTTAGGAGGGCAATCACAAGTGTAAAGCTGAAAAGATCAGAAAGACTAATCACAGACCGAAAAAGACGGATTGACTTCGTTTTCCAAAAGCAGTATCTCTTAAGTTCCGAGCCAGCCCATTAATCGCTAAACAGCTGGAGAGGCGCTCACAGAAGGACAGAATTGGAGACTGCGCCAAGACGTGACAGCTTGGACAAACTTTACCAGCCTTTTATACCGAATGAGGACTGAAAGACTGAACTATAATGGCGATGTCCGGGGGCGCTAACTGTCTTTGAAAGCAATCCCGAGTCTCCCAAAAAAGGGTTCGAAGTACGATGCCCTGATTCCCTGAAATTCCACGAATTGTCGCATGGCTCCAGGATCAAAGAATGCCATGCATGTTGTGTGCTTAATCTATAATCATCACGGTTCATGGCCTGTAGCCCCAAAGAAGAGTCTTGTGTGACGAGACACACTTTGGATGTAAGGTTACACCTCGAGCCAGGCCCGCACGCTAAATAACTTTAAAAGGTTAGACAACCAAAGTGATAGAGTAGATTCTATCTAATCATGCCGCATACTGGTAGATCTTGGGGTATCTCTATCAAGTAGCGTAGTGATTCCATCAGATGCTAACCCAAAATGCTGCCCGTCATAGCTTACTACTACTATCCAGACCTTGGACCTTTGGCACCGTTCGTCGGTCGAGGTTATCGTAGAGCAGTATAATTAGACACCTCTTCTGGCCATACGTGATGTCATGATATACGCCTGGATGCAGGTCCTAAAGGGGTGGTGCGGAGGTGCTAAAATTTAGCTCATTTGCCAAATCAACATCCATTAGTTACAATAATTTGTTGAAAACGCTATATGGCCTAAATAGATGGACGGGCAGCAGTGGGAAAAAAGACCATGGCCAGGTAGAACTCCACTGCCCTCAAGGAGGGCTCTCGGAGCTGCCAACTACGGCATGTAACCACTACACCACCATGATTAATAATTATCTGGACATGATTAGATTATATGCCGCGCCCTTAGAGAGACACTGTGAATTCAAACAAAGTGGAATGAGGGTCCCAAACATTCACAGCGGAATAAAGATCCACATAACACTAGTAATAGTGTCATACAACAGGGGGAACGAACGAGCGAGGAAGAAACAAAGACAAGCTTTGAGAAGTAGGTAGGCGCTACCATTTATAACTATTAACCCCTCACTTTCCCCCCACATATTCTAAGGCACAGGATGATTACAAGTGGTGGGGCTAGGCATGTTGCTTTTGACTCAGTTGGGTTCTCACAGCGTTCAGATCGTGGATCATTCAAGGTTCCTGAGAAAAGTAAAAGAAAAGACCGTTGAACAGTTGCAATTTAAATTTGAAGTCCTGAGAGCAGTCTTCTGATTGGAGTATTTCTATTAAGTACTATTACATCGAGGCAAACCCCAAAATCCTTCTCCATCTGAAGCGAACCACCTCTCTTCAAGCAGCCGGAACAGAAACATTGTTCTCCTTGACCGTCTTCCACTCCATAGTCAAAGCGGGCAAAATCATCAAGCAAGACACCGCCACGCTAACAATGAACGACCGATGAATGCCACCATTGTACACGAGCAAGACGTCAGTCAGCTTATCAGCCGGCACAGCTTCAGAAAGACCTGTTGCACCTGCAGCCAGGGCCTTGGCCGGATCAATGCCCTTGATAAGAGGCAGTTCCGCGCCCAGGTAATTCTGGAACAGAGACTGAGCGACAGCAAAGAAGATAGCACCGTCGAGCGACTGAGCGAAGAACATGAGCGAAACACCAATAGCGACTTCCTCCATGGGGAGAACGGTTTGCGCTGCCAGCGAGGGCTGTTGCAAGCCAGTGCCGATGCCGATACCGAACAACACCTGGTACAGAATCCAGGCGGCGTGGATGGTGTCCAGCTTGAAAGATGTCACAAGACCTGCACCCGTTGACATCAGGATCGTCGCGACAAACATCAATGGGACGTAGTAGCCCATCGCGGTGATGATTCCACCGGGGGCGATGGCACCGACGACGAGCGCAAGGACCATGGAATAGTGTCAATGCCTGATTTCACGGCCGATGTGCCGCGGACACCCTGGAACCAGAGGGGGAAAGCGTAAAGCATGGAAGTAAGGCCACCACCCACGCACTTGGCGAAGACGACGCCACCGATGATGCTCTCTGATTGAAGATGTGAGGGGGCACGGTTGCATCGTCACCGAGCAATTAGCACGGCGACTCGAGCTCTGCGAGCGCGCTGTCAAGGCTCATGGGATATCCCTGGAGCCCGGAGCCGAGATCGACAGAAGGCGCCATGGCTCCTAACTGGAATCGCCAGCCGCATCGCCTGAACGATGGGCCTACACCGAGAACGCAGTCTTGGCTCACTCCCAGCATTCGATTCGAGCGAGAAATGCGCCGCCGACTCTGGTGGCAGATCGTCTTGATGGATCGCGCAGCACAACTATGCGGAATCGTGGTGGAAGCCCACTCCTACCACTTTTGGGACACGGAGCGTCCCAGAAACCTAAGCGATAGCTATCAATCCCCGTTAATGAAGGAACTCCCCCGCGATTGACCAGCGGCCACAGAAATGCTGTTCTGTGAGATCCGATTCGAGATCGGTGACTGTATGCGCAAGCTCACTGCTATGGAGCACCAGCTCGTCGGTGTTAGATTCCAGAGCGAATGGTTGAAGAGGAGCGGGCGATTAACGCGCTGGAGGGCCGTTTGGAAGATGGGTATCTGAATGATTGCGATCCCTCTATCCTGTTCCACCAATTGGCGCTGTACCTGGCCCGCTCGTCGATCTGCCAGGTGCGTCTGGCAGCCCGACATCTCCGTCGTTGCGGGGATCTCTCACGAGACGACAGGGATCGCCTGTTTTTTCTGGGGCAGCAGGTCCTCAGCTATGATAATTTGACTTACGCAAGCCGGGACCTGCAGCTTCCCCGCCACGTGAGCATGAGCTTCCCCTTCGAAGCATTCATTCCCGTTCTGACGGAGCTGTTGACCCGGCGCGAGGGTGACCCTGGAGACCAGGCCTGGGCCAAGGTTGACCATGTGTACCATGACCACGGGGACTTGATTATGGCGTCCAAGACGAATACGCTTTTCTTCGCGCTCGGGACACTTACCCTTCGGGCTTGGGAGATCCGAATGGCTTGGACGCGGCAAGGACCGATCTTGCCTCAGCTGCTGGAACTGCAGTCTGTTGCTCGTCTTCGTGCTCTCCGAGGAAATTATAGGGCTGCGTCGCCTGCGTCGGCGCCCGGTGCTGCCTCGCTGATGCTGGGCCCCGTGCCGAAACAGGGGGATAGGGTCGGGGAGTCGGAGGGATTGTTGATGCCGCAGAGGATGAGCTTGGAGCCTGATATGGATGTGTCGCAGATTGATTGGGAGACTTGGTAGAGTTTGATCTATGAGAATAAGACATGTTTTTAGTGGATGAGCTGGACTCAAGTTTGATGATGCAGATGGAGCTGATGAATGAATTATGCAAACTCTGATATGCAGTCACACTCAATGAAACAGGAACTTCAAAGAAGTTGCTATTACTATCCATAGCAGAATTGATTCAATTGTACTAGGCCAACATGCTGTTTACAGAACTCTTGAGGAAAGGAAAAAGAAGTGGGCCGTTTCCGCAAGATGACATGCTGGCCACTCTTCCTGAATTTTTTGGCATAGTGATAGTGCTTCGCGTTTTCAAATCTATCAGAGTATCATATTGTCTTTAATAGACCTTATCATACTATCTTATCCAATTTTTTTTAACCTGAAATCCGTGATTTGTACGTTGCATGTAGGGCCGCGAGGGGGTTGCACAGAAACCTATGAGCACCCACTTTATGTGCCTCGGGATTCCTGGTGTCTGCCCATAAGAAAGAACTTATTAAGGTCACCAGATCCATTTGCCCAACTTCAGCCGCAATGGTCGGGGGAATTGGCGGAAACCTTCCATTACTCTACCCTGTAGCGTCCTCATGCGGGAAATGGACAGAAAAATCAAAGGAAATGATTTATTACTCGAGAGGCGCAGGTGTTGGCGTGCAATGTCAGTAACGGCCCTCCAACTGCTGCAGCAACGCGCAACCGTTACTAAAAGCAGACAAATTTTCTATGCTTTTCTTGAGAGGCTCCTCATACTTAAGGCATTGTGCATCGCTCAAAGAGTCAAGCGGACATTAGAAATTCTGTCGCTCTGGGACGGCCAAGTTCCCGGGGAATTCCCCGGATTCTTACACAATACCCACCCCCGAATTTGACCTGACCTAAAAGCGTCCAGTTGTCCACCATTGTAGTTTATTTTATGAAACAACATCATCATGCTCTTTAAATCGTTTCTCCTCCTGATTCCAGCGCTCTCGGGTGTACTTGCGATCGACGATCCTCTCGCCTACCGCACTGTTGCAACAACCTATGCTGTTCCCACCCCGAGTAATACCTCTACACTCTGGGAGTTTATTAACTCCCGATCGGACCTCAGCAGCTTAAAAACAGCGGTCGAACAAGTTGGCGGATTCCTAGAGGCATTTAACACCAGTGCGACCTGGAAGTGGACTTTCTTCGCTCCGAACAATGACGCCTTCGCGAATACAGGGCGGTACTTCTCGACTTTCGAAGCCACCCCGTAAGTTATTTTTCACCAGCGTTTCCTAATGGTCTTGTAGTCATACTCAACCGAGATAACCAGGAAAGGGAAATGGTGGTTGGGAAACACCCTTATTCACCACTACATTCCGAATTCAAACTTAAAGCTGGCCAATTTCAATGCGACCTACCAGCGTTTCCAGGTATGGCATTGCCACCGTCAGTCTAAGCTTGCTAATACTAAAGCCGCACTTTTATAATAGACGGCTACATACCTTTTTGTAGGCGCCCAGATGGAGGAAACCAAATTGGTATTGAACAATGTTGCAGAAGTCGTCGAGAGTGATATACAAGTCGCGAACGTAAGTAAGCTTCGTGTTGCCAAAGTCCACAGAAGCTAATGGTCATCCTAAGGGGGTCATACATAT
Organism: Penicillium simplicissimum; assembly: GCA_024706585.1. Classification (NCBI taxonomy): domain Eukaryota; kingdom Fungi; phylum Ascomycota; class Eurotiomycetes; order Eurotiales; family Aspergillaceae; genus Penicillium; species Penicillium simplicissimum. The sequence continues at coordinate 3,557,160 of JAMZTW010000044.1, forward strand.
TATTGACAAGATCCTGGACCCGTCTGCTCAAATATACGAGCCAGATCATCCGTGGATGCACCAGAGCTTCATTGCAGGCAGTTGCTCCAATCCAAATCTTCCATACTGCTAAGCCCGTGGAAGTTCGTAGGGGTACAAGGGAACTCTTGCTCCCTGTGAAAGAACTAGTTATTTGTACGGCACCGGAGGGGAGGATGGCCAATTTGTTCGATTATTCTTTGATCACTAGACTAGTGAGAATTCATTTACTTCGTAAGCTTCAGGATTGCGATTCTGTTGCAAAGAGAGCTGAATTCGACAAATCAATCGAATCGCATTAAAAGGTCTACTGTTTTCACGAGCTGAGTTGAAGAACACAAACCGCAAAACACTGAATAATGATCGTCGGCGGTCAAGGTCAAATACCAGAAATCGCCGGATTCCCTAGATTTGACCCTGGAAATGAGCGGGAACTAATCCCTTCGAGAATGGCCTTCCACGGCGTGTCTCCGGCAGATCCATATACATTGTGCCGGCAGATATCCCGTGTCAGCTACTATCCCGGCTTCATCAAGACCTCACGCGGATGGATAAGCTTTCAATTAGTTACGGTCAAATGGCTTGGTGTGATACAATGTCAATTTTTGGCTTCCATCGCTGAAGGCTTCCATCGGCATGGCCTAGGGCTATATAACTATTTGGGCCATGTTCACCTCGCGTAACTCGCCACGAACTCTTCATGGTCCGTAAGGTTGGGGAAAGAACGACGCACAATGCCCCCGCCCAGTAGCAAACATTGTCTAGCTATGCAATCAGTACTGTAATTTGCCCACCAGAAATTGACGAAGAAATTACCATAATGTAGTTCCCTAACATGATCTACAAGACACGGGGTAGAAAATTCTTCCCGCTCTACCCAAAGAAAAAGAATTCTCCGACACAGTGGGGTACTTGGAAATATAGAGTGCAATATTCTTCTGGACTTGTTTACAGACAAAGGGGTTGGAAAGCAATACGTCCACTGTTGCCCTGCGTCTAGAAAGTCAAAGTGAGGAGTTCAGTAATCGCAGCTGATTTCCCCACACAAAACACTGTCCACTATACTATACATTCGGTTTACATTGGATGACCATTTTCTCATGTTTTGTCAATGGATAGAAGCTTCAGTGGGGGGTATGGATTTTCTTTTATTCCAGGGTAACCATTACATCCTCCAAACTCACATTTTGATTGCTTTCCTATGCTATCTGTACTAAGAGTCGTTCCCGTAAAGTTCATCCTTCCTTCCTCAGCAACCTGGCCCCCTCGAAGAAGAATAAGCAATTTCAGGGTCACCCTTGTATCGTCTTCATTCAAGAAGCTTACATGACCATGACCAGTCTATGTACATACTTTCATGTACTAGATATTCTACCCGCCAGATAAGGGATGGTAACCTTTTCTTCACGTCTGTGTAAATTGCAGGCCACGCTAATCCATTCCATAACTTCAAACGTCTTGTGACCAAAGAGTAATATGGAAAGATCTGCGTTTACTCTGGACTATGATCAGCGTTTAGCCCGGACTGAAGTCCGAGGACTTGACCGAGCAGGATGTACCGTACAGAGTCAACTAGACGTAAAGATATAAAGATCCTGTTATCTAGCGTTTAGCATGGAATAGCACTCAAATCTGTGAAAGATCACAAAATCAAGTGCCAAGGAATATATATTCATTTTCTTTCCAGTTTACAACTTGATTTGGTTCACGTCATGACCTTTCAACACGCAGGTCTCATGGTTGCATTAGCTGCCATGGTTAGCAATGCATTCGTGCATCCAGGACTTCTTCACACAAATGCAGATTTTGCACGTGTATCCAACTTTGTCTCTCAGCAAACAGAACCAATGTATACCGCATGGGAGTTGCTTATAGCCAATTCTCACGCGCAACCTGGGTATACACCTAATCCGCAGTCTATTGTCTATCGTGGAGATGATGGCGTACATGCAGAAAATTACGGAGACCTTTACAATGATGCTGCTGCTGCCTACCAACTCGCTCTTCGCTGGAAGATTCAGCAGACATCAGAGTATGGCGATGCTGCAATAAACATACTGAACGCGTGGGCTTCGACGTTAACAAAGATAGCCGGGACTACTGATGCCGCCCTGGCCGTTGGTCTTTATGGGTATCAACTGGCAAACGCTGCAGAAATCTTGCGTGACTACAACGGCTGGAACGCGTCGGACCAGACCGCGTTGGGCAAAATGTTCCATGATGTCTTCGTCGCAGAAGGTCTTTACTTTCTTGATACCCACTATGGCAATGGAAATGACCACTACTTTGCGAACTGGGACATTTGCAACCTTGCAGCTATGATGGCCATCGGTGTGTTCACCGACAATCAGACCCTGTATGATTACGCACTCAACTACGCTCTGAATGGCCCGTCTACAGGCGCATTACCTCAATTTGACATTGCCAACTTCACCGAGAGCGGTTCAGGCAAACGTCTTGTTGAGGGACAAGAAGCTGGACGAGATCAGGCACATTCCACTCTCGACTTTACGCTCTATGGAGTGCTTGCACAACAGGCATATAATCAGGGTGACGACATGTTCGCTGCGTACGACAACGAAATACTGGCTGGGTAAGATATCCAGAACTTCGAATCAGCTGCGACCGAACGGGACTAATATTGAGCAGATCCGAATATTGTTCTAAGTACAATGTAGGACAAGGCGTACCTTTCACTGCCTATACCTCAGACGAAGGTGACTTCACTGCCATCTCAAACAGCTCCCGTTACACGATTCGACCAGGATTTGAACTTATTTATGCGCACTATAACGGGGTAAAGAAAATGAATGCTTCATGGACTGGCCTTTATCGCAACATGGTTAACGGCAACTCTACCAGCAACGTGGAAGGCGGGGGAGGCAATTATGGCTCCAACAGCGGTGGCTACGACGCGTTGGGTTTTGGTACCCTCCTTTATCGCCTGTCTTGAGTACATGTGTGGAACCAAAGGTGAGGATAGGACAAAGCTGACCAGCAATACCTTATTGGACAGAGGAACATAAGATTGAATTAATGCCGGTGTGTACTTGTTATGGAACCATGTTTGCAATCGATTTCAAATGCTGCCATTCGTTCTCAAGTAGCAGCGAGGAACCTTCCGCCGCAATGTCAGTGAGTGATCTGGGTGCGTAGATTCACACCTAGTTCGTAGTTCTTGCGACTTGGTGGTTATACGCTTGGAGATGGTGTAGGAGGCCTAGGTGCAGTATGACCGCACGAATTGGTCCTCCAGGCGATTAGGGGCTAGGCACTGTGTGAGGCATAGTGAGGACGTGATTAGCATACACCACCATACGTTTAGGAGGTTTAGTAGGCTATAGTTAAGAGGAAGACGGTATTACTAGGGGTGAACTACGAGCTTCACAGATTATTGTGTCGCCTCTGCACTCCGTACTGCAGATTCATTAAACCAACCTTTATGACACCATTAGTAGACTCTGTGTGGAACACTGGAAAGCCTGGCACGACCCACTTAGGGAGAAAAACCATATCCACTATCTGAACACAATCTTGATGACCCCTCTCCGAGCGTAAATTTGCTCAGACCGAATACTAGTCACTGAAATATCTTTATTACGCTAGCCGAATACGACTGTCGACTGATCTCTCTTTTGCGCCACCAGTCTTACTAGGTTAATGAACCATTAAATGCTAACATATAATAAATGAGTGTCAGCTGCTTTTGTCGCAAAACCTTATGAGCAGCCCAACCAAAACAGGTTGTGCCAGATATGACTTGTGGGTAGCGTTTGGCCTTGGCTAATTGATTAAAGAATTGGCAAACACGGTCAGGGTGTGCTCAGTATAAACAGTATCCCCGTAGCTTAGCGCGGATGCGAGGCTGAGAAGAGCCCCTTCAACTCGGCGTACCTGAAGGTCCACAAATTGATGCCATAAGCAGACCAGGCCCTTGTCCTTACGATTGACCCCCTCGGCCCTGCTTTTCCTCCCTTCCCTTTATCTCTGCAACCGAATATGCCAGTCTTGGTTCATCCAGAAACACACTGTCCAGGTGCTCGATCTAACGAGGCATTTTACTCCTCCGGTGCCCAGCCTCTTTGGCAACCATCGAGTGTGTATGAATCGTGGGACCTAGTCAATGGCTTGCAGGATGAGTGCAATTTAGAGGCGCCATTTATTGGTTTATCTGACTTAGTAGGCGTTCCGTTGGATTTATCCCAACGGATTAGCTGGTACGGAGATGGAGCTGTATCATGACCATCTGGCAGACTAGTGTTAAAAGATCAAGGGACTTATAGAATCCCACAATTTTGCTGTGTATTTCTCAGCTTCGTCGTAAACCACACAGTACCATTGCGCATTATTTCTACTTTTGTACATCTTTCTAAATGTGGTTGTCTGCAGCAACACAGATCGAGATTTTAGAGCTTGCCAATACAATATTTCTGTGGGCTGTGACTTTTTAGTCTATCTCACCTTTCCGTACGTCAAATCCAGTGGAGCGACTTTGACGGCCTGATTGACCATCTTCTTCACTCCAAGACCTATGACACGTTAAGCTATTTCTTGGGGAGCCAGGCAAGTGTAACACAAGATTTTCAACACGCTTTATTTTCTGGGACTGTAGCAACCCGACCAAAGTTCTTACCTACCACTCTCCCCGAGCGGGAGTATACTGACGGGAGTGGGACTCAAAGGACAATTGGAGCAGCCGTTGTTGACATCCAGAATCGCTATGTCCATAGCCAAATTAGAGAGAACGACACGTTACTGTAAGATTCCGTTTAAACGGTGAATTGCTAAAAGGAAAGGCTGCGAAGTCTTTATTTGCAGGGAGATGATAATAACCTTACAGGACAAGTAGATAAGTTCAGAAGAGTTACTGTCAACAGCTAAGCAGTACAAGAGTAACGATTAATCAATCCAGTTCCTTACTACCAATGTGGCCAGAGACAGATGGGAATCTCTTCTGAGTTGCTTGATATTAGCTATGTATCTTTCCCATCACTATTATGCAGCCAAATCAAGAGCTCAGCCTGAAGACCAGCGTCTGGTACGGTTGAAGCAGACTCTCTACACGATTGATCTTGCCCCAACTCTTCCCAGACCAAAGTTCACGGGCATTCACAGGTTGGTCTAGTCCCAGACCTAGATCCTGTAGCGGTACTGATACATGTTGCTCGTAGCTTTTCTCGTTGAAGATCAAAACCGCGAATCCGTCCGCCAACTTTCCTGCCCATACCTGGAGGGAACCCTCAATGCTGGCTGACGAAATGTAGTTGACGGGAAGCCGTAAGGAATCTTTGTTCAATGCGATAATGTCACGATTGGTTAGAACAGCGATATTGTCGTCACTCAGCTGGCGCAGGTCAGCCCCGATGATGAGCGGAGACTTCAATGCAGACCAGAAGGCAAAGTGTGTTTGTTGCATGTAGACTGTCATATTGGCGTTGCCGATTTCCAGCATGTCCATGTCCATCCAGTGACCACCAACTTGGAAGGGACTGATTTCCCTCATTTTCCGTATGATAGTTGTCACCGAGCATGCGGCATAGCCCGTGTTTAGGCAGTATGCCGTCTTACAAGGACAGGACGTCTCATTGATGAACGATGTTGTAATGTCGCCAGAAACGCGATACGAGTGTCCAATACCTGAAGGCAAATGGATTCCATTAGCTTTGTCAAATTCACCATCAGAGACAAATAAGCAACTCACTTCCTCCCCAATGCCAAGGGAATTGATAACCCCACTCGCAAAGCGAGTAGAGAATATCTCGGCCAGTCTGAAGTAGCGCGGCTTGCATGGCCTTGAATCGCACCTGAGGCGGCTCCGTCATAGCCTCAAAACCACCACAGTTGTCGTACTTGAGATAGTCAACCTCCCATTGCGCAAACGTCTGCGCGTCCCGTTCTTCATATCCCCAGCTTCCTGGCCGGAAGCCACATGTCATAATACCACTATCCCCATAGAGGCCGATCTTTAGACCCTTTTGGTGGATTTTATCTGCCAAGGATTTGATGCCTTCTGGGAATGTGGTTCTGTTTGACTGAAGATAGCCATCACTGGTTCGGTTAAAATCCGACCAGCCTTCGTCCAGCACCAGATAGTTGTATCCCGCTTTCTGGAGGCCTAGCGAGACCATAAGGTTCGCCATCTCCTCGACAACGGAAGCATTATAGTTGGTTTTGAGAGCATTCCACGTGTTCCAGCCCATCTGAGGAGATTGGGCAAGAATCTCCGCAGTAGCCGCAGCGACGATAGGCAGGATGGTGAGAATCAAATTCATGGTTGATACTCGCAGCGAGATTTATTGCAATGGGGTCATCTGTGTTCTCAGGTCATGTTTAAGAGTTTCATTTACTCCACGCGTGAGAATATCCACAAATATCCAGAAATATCCACCATCGGGCCAACTCCGCTACTTCCTCCGGAGTGGAGAAGCAAAGCTCGGGGTAGGTCAGGGGAGAAAGCAAGCGCCACTACAACTATGTAACTAGGTACTACTAGATTGCGACGCCCCAGTCTCCACTGAATATTAACCTTTAACCTAGGGCGTACTACTCCACATCCCTCCCCTTCCACGAGGATACATTGATTCCGTGGATGTGGTCGTTTGTCTCATCCAGAATTTGACGATAATAAAGTCACATTAGAAAGTGTTTGTTCCCCGCCGGTTTCCGATGCACTAGGGGGCAACTTTGTTTTCATTTTTGTGATGAATGCGTGAGTACATGCAAGTACCCATCAGAAATACCGGGGGTCACAGCTGAGTTACGGAAGCTAATAAGTGCCATCTCTGGCCAGTGTCGTTTTCATCAAATTGAATAGCAGAATTCCTGATAGGCCACACAGCTGTCTGCAAACCTGAAATATTGGGCTACCCAGGGGCAATCTCACATACAAGCGTTTCTGATTCGGTCAGTAAAGATCCCCGGGTTTCATGACCCATAACTACCATGATTTAGATCGATTTTGCTGTTATAGTTGTTTCTCCAAGTACTGTGCGACCACATGGCCTCGCTACTAGAAGGGAATTTTATTGTGGTCCTCTGAACCGTATCGATTGAGGCATCAGTTGATGATTCCTGCAATCCGAAGCACCATCCTTTCGCTGCATAGTCTGCTCAGCGAGACTTTTTCGCCAGATTGACCAGACCTTTATCATTTGAAATGGGCATACACAATCAAGTCAGGTGGAAGTACCTTATCATGCGGGAACAACCTAGTCTCTGGCGCCAGGAAAGAAAGCATGGTGTCTTTGTAATTCCTTTGCCTTCGAAAAGCCGGGAGTGCCTCTATCAATTCCACCAACTGGCCTGTGGATTACTTTACTTTGTCCGTTGAGCGCCAGGCTGTTACTCGAGCGTGGCCATGTAACCCCGGTCTTCGATCATTCTCTGCATGTGTCCTATCGGACCCCAAAAGTTTGCGTATGGGTTATGGTTTGTCTTACCTCCTGCAGAACGACCCCTTTTTTCTTTCCCCAAAGATCCTTAGAAACAATTAGTGGCCTCGGTGTATTGAATCAAGTTGATTACAGCACCGGGCAATACTCCGGAGACTACCAGTAAAATCACCCGTAACAGGCCTCGCTGCTCAACATCCATACAGTAGAATGTGGCGCCCCGCCTATTTTCCCGGAGTTCATGTAGTTTTACGGGACTTACCATACTACTTGACTTGTGCCCCGTCCAGTTAATAAGTGAATCCGACGCGCCACTAAAGGTTGCAAGACACAGCAACTTTTCTGCTATGTAAGCCTGACTCAGACAAGTTCGTTTTGCTTGAAGACTAATCTACAATGAAGCTTCTATCCTCTTGTGCCTTGGTATGTCTGGTTGCCCAGGCTGCTGCGGCGGCACTCAGCAACAGACTCAGTGGCTAAAGTCTTCGAGAGCATCCAGACCCAGTAAAACGCGCGGAGGTGTAACAATATGTAACTTTTATGTTGTGCCCCTGAAACCAGTTACGAGCAGATAAGTTCACACTTCTGACTATCGTGGCTTCGTATAGATAACCTGGGATGACTATTCGCTATTCATTCGTGGTGAGAGAATGATGATTTTCAGCGGCGAAGTACATCCCTTCCGGTACGCGATTTCAATGAATGTATTATTTGATCAAATAGCTTGCATTGGCTGATAGAAGCTGATTATAGAATCTCTGTCCCTTGTCTCTGGCTTGATATTTTTCAGAAGGTGAAAGCACTCGGATTCAACTGTTTCCTTCTACGTCGACTGGGCACTACTTGAGGGCAAATCGGGTCACTATACCGCAGAAGGCATCTTTGATCTTGAACCATTTTTCAAAGCCGCCAAAGATACTGGCATCTACCTCATGGCCCGTCCTGGACCTTAGATCAACGCTGAGTCCTCCGGAGGCGGGTTTCCTGGCTGGCTACAGCGAGTGAACGCCACACTTCGAACCCGTGATGAGACGTATCTGAAGGCAACTGACAAGATTGAATCTTCCGAGACAAAGGCACGTATTAGGTTTAAAGATGCTTACTCACTCACCCATTTAGCCATGCGGCCCATATCGCTTCGACAATCGCCAAAGCCGAAATAATTTCTACCAACGGTGGTCCAGTGATTCCCTACCAACCGGAGAACGTGTACTCTGGTTCTTGTTGCGGTGTGACACTTTTCTCGGATGGAGAGTATAAGCAGTACCTCGATGATCAGGCTCGCAATGCGGGTATTGTTGTGCCTTTCATCAATAACGGTAATCACCCTCATGGCTACAACGCCCCAGGCACGGGTGCGGGAGCAGTAGATTATCTATGGCCATGATGATTATCCACTTGGATTCTCTGCTGCCCACTTTGAATATCTCCGCCAAATGACTCCTCGCTGGAGCCGACCGGAGATCGGCCCAGCCGTTGATACGAAACGTCGATGGAGAAATCATACGTTAACGGGATATTATCTCATCAAGGCCTGTAACGAACCTCATAGAATCTTCCACTTTGCATTTCAAATCGAGAAACCACGGACGCGGGTCATGAGTTTACCTCGTTGCCCGTGCCAAGAAGGTCGAGCACGGAGGACGGGGCCCTTGAAACAGCCCGCTCCGCGATTATAGCATCCGTAAAATAGCAGTATTTAAGCGCTAGCAAACACGGCCAACAGTAGGAACTATCAACATTCAAACAGACTTCATTTGATACACATCCTTCAATTCTCCTATCAAAAGGACTTTTCTACCAAGATGGCTCCCATCCACGTTGGCTGCCCGCTCTTCGATTACCAGACGATCGATGTCATCGGACCATGCGATCTGCTCAACTCCGCGAGCAAGATGCTTTTGGAGGGGATCAATTACTACGCCCCCGTGGATCCAAAACTTCTGGCAAAGGCACCCGAATTCGTCTTCCACCATATCGGAGAGACTTTGGAGCCGGTGCACCTGCTTACAAGCGCTGCAACAGTGGTGCCTACGATCGCAGTGGACAACGTGCCTGAATTGGATATCCTCATCGTCGGTGGGGATATTCCTGCGGAAACCAACCTTCCTCCGAAGTTGCAGGACCTCATTCGCCGCCATGCTGCCTCCGGAAAGTTACTGTTCACGACTTGCACCGGAGCCGCTGTGGTTGCAGCCACCGGCGCTCTAGACGGCAAGAGGGCCACGGTCAATAACCTCGAGTACAACTGGGTTAAGAAGAGATACCCGAATGTCAAGTGGACCAAGGAGAAGAAGTGGATTATTGACGGCAACATTTGGACTGGGAGTGGAGCTGTGGCGGGGATGGATATGGTCGCCCACTGGATCAAAGAGACTTATGGACTGGACCTTCTTATTCAGGCGGCATTGTCGCTTGATTTTGAACCACGCGATGTTGACGGACTGTTCAACGTTCTTCCCCAGCGATACGATTCGGCTGGAAACAAGATTTCCACCCATGTCTTTCCCAACGAGATCTGAGGTACAGTATTTTTATGCTGAAACTTCATTTTCGCGGATTTGAGGTCTGGAGAATGGATCACTTCGTCAAAATTCTAAAGACGATGAACCTGTCATGCTAGAAAGTGTATCCGTCAAGAAGAGATCACCCCAAAGCTTCTCGTCTTCTATACTCTGGACTTCCGTAGTGATCGCGCTTTGTAGTGTGGGTAGACCCTGAACCTGGGCGACGTGCCGGCTCGAATACCGCACTGCAGGGCAGCGGTGCAGCTCTTGAACAGATGAGGCTGCGTTATTCGAAGCCTTAAGCTCGTGGTGAGCATGGCGGCTATCGCGAACCTGTGCGAGATTCTCCTTTGCCAATGCATAGGAAGTTTTTACACTTCCCATGATCTCGGGCAGCCTCGAAAAGAGGCTCTTGGTGGGAATTTGCCTATCCGGCAAAGGCTCAATAGCCTGGAAATGAGACAACAGCGTATCGATGTATTTTTGTAGATCCACAGTTTGCTGTGCAATCTCCACGTTCCACTGGGGTACTTCCGGCAGTCCCACGGACAACCTGTACAGTACAAAGACAGTCAAAACAACCTGACACCATGTAGAAAATGGCAAGCTATTTTGCTCCGCAGCGGGAAGGGCAAAAAACGAATCGAGATATTCTTTCGTAGAGCTGACACATTTGATCAAGTTACTGATGACCATTGGATGTGCGGATAAGGTGGTAGAAGCTTCCTGCGCCCTTGGGGATGGAGGTCGTCTCTGCCCGTAGCAATATACCAAGCCCATTTCTTGGATCCGAATCTTGGCGGCGAAATAGCCGTTGATGAGCAACACTAGGAACTTCACGTAAGCTAAATGGTAAGCCCCCAGGCCTTAAGAAGTTCCTACCCTTGTTGCGAAGATCCGTTGATAGAGCCGACCACCATTCTTCTAACCACGTTGTGAATCGTTCAGCATGGATGTACAGGCGAGGGCTATGAATGCCTTCTGACCGGTGGGTCTCGCAGACGTCCTCAGTAAACTGTAGCACCTTCGTTATTGGATATATCAAGATGTCTGTCTCAAATTCTGGTTCTTGCTGCAGCATCATCGCGCATCGAAGCATGTCCTTGTGAAAGTGAAGATTGTTGGGCTTGCCCGAAGACATTGCTATTCTATTGAAGTAAGCTCAAGTACATTAGCGCCTATCCAGGTGGGGCATGGCATCTTACATGTTGGACAAGTAATAGCAGCCCAGATAGGCACGGCATGCTTCCCGGATAGAAGTATCATTCAGCTCGGTTCGCTGCTCAACCAGGTCGGCAACCTCTTGATCGAGGCGAAGGTCAATAACCATGCTGATTGCAATTTGTAAGTACTGGTAAGCTTGCTGACTCCCTGGAACAAAGTGGAAATGGAACCTGACATAGGTTAGCTTGCTTGGGACCCCGAGGCCCCCAAAACAGAAGGTAATGGGGGAACTGAGATCTTACCAGGCAAGGTGGACAAGTAACCCCTGGAGCAGGTCTAGATCCTTGTCGCCAGCCATGACAACCCGCTGGCTGAGGGTTTCTTTGAATTGGCTGATCAGAGCGTCTTGAAGATGACAGTATTTTGAGGAAGCAGCAGTAACAGCTGCAAGCAATAGAAAGGGGCGATTTTTAGCCATTGATGCAGCAGTACAGTCGTATGGGAGCCGCACAAATGGAAAATAGGATGCCATGCCGCGGAACCTGTCTAGAAGATGCTCGAGGACGACCGGACCGAGTCCCAAGTCGGTGACCCACGCGGCATCCACGGCAGTGGATGAGTCCCACGGATTTTCTAGGGTATTCTCAGTGGTATTCTGGTTTTCGCTTGACTCCAGGCCTTTACCCATTTCAGAATTGGGCAGGTAATCTTGGCTCATCCATTCCGCTGTTCGGTGTTGCCTGTCGCTCAAACATTCGGGAATTGCAGGCGGTCCAACATTGTCATCAACCGGGGGCTGGACTCCACTAGGGGGAGCGCTCGAGCGCGTAAGAAGACCGATAATATTGGTGAGCTTGGACTCAAGATCGACCAGTCGCCTTCATCCCCTCGCTATCAGCAAAATTGACCCGTAGACTGGAGGGCCTTCTGGGGTCACTTACGGTTTCGCTCGTTGTGAAACTCGAGCTCGCTGTCTGGGCTCTGGAATTACGCATTGAGAGTTCGATCTGGCACATCTACTTAAATCAGCCTGACTTGAAGTATATGGCCCAGGATGTATGTGACGCGCACTTAGTACAAGGCTGTCCCCCTCCGGGTCGAATACATTTCACCTTGAGGACACGGCATTTTTCGCACGCAGGTATCGCTTTCATCTGCTGACGAGATGAGTCTATCGGGATTGCGTTATCCATCATCAGGCAGTCATATCTTTCGCGATCTCAATCTTGTAGGCTCGAAAAATGAGGGGTTTTTATGTGCTAAGACAATTTAAGACACCAAATCAGGCATTTCGGCTGACAAATCCTCATCTGAGTGGTACGACATGAGAGAGAGCATTGATGTTGAAAGCGGGTCCCGTCGCCTCCGAACGGCCGAGTGGGACTACAATAATACCTACATTATTATGTAACCTATTCAACTGTAGCCTCGAAAATAATTGTCAGCCTGAAGTTGGAATGTCATAGGTGTCTTCGTGTGGCTGTGTGGCTGTTGGGTAAACTTCGACACTTTCATAACACTCAACAGTAACTGGTCGATAGCGGATCCACCCACGGGAGGGCCCGAAGCGCCGAAGCGAAGCCTGTTTGCTTAGATATTAATGCCTGGTTTCTAAGGCATATATCTACCAACGTTAGAGGATCTTGCTACTCGAGAGAGGTGTTGCACACCTATCCTACACTCGCCGTTGGCTATTTAACCACGTGACCTAAGTTATCTACGCAATTGTATCTCCTAACTGCAGTAACGTGGCTTCTACAGTAAAGGAATCTACTACCAGTGAAAGGAGACTCAAAGAGCTCCACCAAAGAGAACCTATCATCTAAGCCAGCGCGCCACTGGGGAGCCTAAGCTCAAGCCAACTAACTGGCTTACTAACCGCAGGAACTATTTTCCGTGTCACTCTGTCACCTGAATGGGATAAATACCTTACAACTTCCCTCCTGGAGGCGACTTACAGAATTGGAAGTTGGTCCAGGATACCGGAAACCTCTTACTCTCCTCAGTTGCATCCCGGCCGTTTACGAGGTTTTCCGGGACCAGAATTATTTAACGGATCGTGCAATTAGACATATATTTTTGTCAACAAACAGAATGGCATGCCCGATATCGCCCGTCGAAGCCCAGGACGTGGATTTGCTCGTGCGAAAAGTCGAATTTCCTGCACATCAAGATAACCTTCTCTATCGCTTAATGTTCCCGTGCTCAAAGGAGCGACAGTGGGAGCAAAGAGAAGACGAAATCAGATGGACGATTGATGGGCTTCTCGAGACAATTCGTCAAGGGGACGAAGCTCTGTATAAGGCGCGCGGAGAAGATGGATCACCTGTCGGACTGATAGGCTGGACTACTAGCCCAGCACGGAATATTCCCAAAGGGAGTGAAAGCGAGGATAGTATTGACAGTGACCCGACAGGCAAGTCTAGAGGGAGACAAGGGGCAAAGTTGAAAAACTGGAATAGCGTTAACCCGTCCTCCTTGGATGTAACTTCGTGGCTTGATATCTCAAAAAGGCTCAGAGAAGAGAGGCAAAGAGTTCTTCGGGCTTGTCAAGGCAATGAAATATGCCGTAGGCCATCAGTCAACCTGGATTTTCCCGGGCCTTGCTGACCTTCTTCGTTAGGAATCACTTTCATGGCTGTGGATCCAAACCACCAACGTCAAGGTGTTGGGTCTATGCTGATGAATTTTTTCTGTGATCATGTTGATAAAAATGCACTAGACGCTTTTGTTTTGTCCTCGCCTGCTGGGATACGACTATACTCTAAATTCGGATTCAGGGCAGTCGGGGTTGTTGAAACTAAGCATGGAAACTTTACTAGCATGCTAAGGACTTCAGGCCTTAGTCTTAGGGAAAACATCGAATTACCTTTGTGAACAATAAAGCAAACTAGTTGTCAGCATCAAACCCATGATACGGCACCGGCACCGGTTCCTGATGTTTCTACGCCTGTTGACGAATATCCCATTCCAACTCCCGAGGCCAAACCCGTGACGACAACTTCCATTGGCCGGCAGCACTATCAATCATCTCAGAAGGGAGTGAAATCAGCATCGCCGAGCTGATGTATGACTGGGTCTTTTCTGGCATGGGCATTGACTCGCTACTATCACTTGTTAGTACCAGCCGATTTGCCGAGGAGCTGGAAATGAACGTTCCACTCCAATCCAGTTTCACCGATTGTCCGACAATAGGCGCGATCAAAGTTCTGTTCCAGGCAGACCAATCTAGCAGCGATGTCTCGAGCTCGTATGACGATCAGAATGTGACCACGGCCTTGGAGGCTGTCAACTCGACTGCTGAGACCTCAGACTGCTTCTTCTACCCAGGATGACAGGGAAGCGAAGCCAGCAGCTTTACCCCTGCCACTTTCCACATCGGTCATCTTGCAAGGGTCACCGTCTAAGATGGAGAAGACTCTGTTCCTCTTCCCAGATGGCACCGGGTCCCCGACGTCGTACACAGGCATTCCTCGCGTCGACTCTAGCGTCGCCGTTGTGAGCCTGAACTCGCCTGCTACCGCCAACCCCATTTGTTCAATTGCACTGTGGACGACCTCATCAAGCGCTACATCTACGAGATTCGTCATCGCCAAGATCGCAACCAAACGGCCCCTACCACTTTGGTGGCTGGTTCGCGGGCGGGATTATGGCCTACCGCGCCCCTCGGATGATGCCGGTGGATTATTAAACAACCTCAGGCAGCCTCATCCCCATCGACAACCCCGTACTACACAAGCTGAATTGTCTCCAGTAGCACTTCTACAACTACTGCAACAAGGTTCATCTCTTTAGCAAGAGTCAGGGAGAGCAAGGCCCGGCTCAGGCACCAGAATAGCTCGTTCCCCATTTCAACGCTACCATCGACATGCTGTACGAGTATACGCTGCCCCACTATCGCTAAGTAACGCCAATAAGCCCCGTGTGTCGATAATGCGGGCTTGATAATGCGGACATTCCCCAGTCACCGTCTTGTGAGGAGGACACGGAGGGTATGAAGTTCTTGACTGAGGCTTGCACTGACCTTTCCGATTGTGGCTGGGCAGACTCTTCCCGGAATACGAGGTTCGCATTGAGAAGACCCAAGGCGCCAATTATTTTATGATGATGAGGGGAGACTTTGCGCCCAGCTGGAAGCTTTCAATTATGAGTCGCTTTGATTCGGGTTCTGTCATATTGAGGGAGAACCTACGCACAGGAAGAAGGGGAGAATCTCTGTGACATTGAGCGAAGCGATCTGGCAACATGGAGGAGAAACGAAGAGAGAGAGAGAGAGAGAGGGAGAGAGGGAAACAACAAAACGAGAGGCCTATCAAGGCCTAAACAGGAACATCCCGCTGGTCCTGACAAACAACGGCAACATCTTCTATCACTACAAATCAAATTTGTATAAACTTCTCGCGTGGCTGTTTTAGCCGGCATGACCTCAGACCGGAACTTGAGTCGAAGTGTAAGCATCTGCCCTTGAAGTAGGGCTGTTGACTAGATGCAAGAAATATTGCCAGACTACCTGCACTTCTGTTGCATGCCTGAGTCTCGCATCCCTCGCCAGGTTGGACTTCTCGTTGTGGGAGAATCCATCCGGGCGCCGTACCATGGGTGCTCTATGAACAGGATCCTCTGCATCGAGTTATGGGTCCAGCTTCAAAAGCTGTGAGAATCCCCATCTCGGCTATTACTAGTCAACGCCGGCAAGGTTTCACATCCTCACCCAGCAAAACGTGCAACAAAAAGAAAAGAAATTCAAAGAGCGCTGGAGTAGATATCGATCTTGTTGACGATGCAGCGAGCATTTCGACTGCCATTGAAGATCTCAATATCCTCCTGTCGGAAGCCGAGGAGGAACTCGATGGACGTCCTTCCAAGAAGAAGCAGCTCGAAGCTTGCCAAAAAACAGACTTCGTGCCAGGCACTTTGAAGGAGGAAACTTTGCCTCTCCTTGCACCACCAGCCTACGAAACCAGCTCGGCCCCCACCATTCTCGCCGCGGAGGTTTTTATGGGGCCATCCAGAGACAGGCTCAGTCAGTAATTATCAGGTTCAGATAGAAAAATTATCAAAGATGACCGACAAGAAAAGGAAATTCAAGGAAATACTAAGAGATGTCCGTCTCTATATCTGCCATGCTGCTGTCATCTTCATCTTCATCTTCATCACTTTCAACGACTACTCCAAAGACATCTTGCACCCTTCGTCGGATCTCTTTAGCCAAGAATGTCCTTAGTTCAGACTGCCCCGTCCCAAAAAGCTCTTCGATCATATGAGTGACCCCGGACAGCTCAAGACATGTCTCTTTCAGCTTTAGAGATGGATGAAGAAGTTGTGAGAGCAGGGATGCCCATTCCTCATCGTTCAATTCGATGAAAGTAAGCTTTGGAATACTCCGGGGCAACGTAGCCTCGTCGAAAAAATGGATTAGGAGAACCTCCCTAACGCCAATAGCATCAACGAGACTTGCGACTCTCTTTGCAATTTTGATTCTGAAGTCGAACTCCTTGACGAATTTGTCAAAATCGGCTGAACTCGATCCTATGTCCTTCCCTATGTCTAGGATGACTTTCCGTGAGGCGAAGGTTTCGGCTGCTTGCTCAGTCATCCCGCTAGCTTTGGCTTGAGTCATGGCCTCCGCAAAATCTCGGTACACGTCTAAAAGCCCGAGACGAGTACGTAGCACCTGATAAACTGCGTTTGGCTCAACGGCCTGGATATGCATCAACCTTGGATCAAACCAGAGCGGGATGTCAGGAGGGATGCCAAAATACTCCCAGTGCGCAAGTCTCAACGAGTCAAAAAGCACAGCAAATCTAGGAGGCTCGAACTTTCCCGCCAGTTTCTTGTCCGTTCGAACGTGCTTAGCTTGCTCAGACTCAGGTTCTTCGATTTGAGTCTGTTGGGGAATATTGTTGGTGGTACCAAACATGATCGGCAGTGTAGAGGCTGGAGCATAGCGCGTCTGGTGTTCTCGAAGTCGACTCTGCTCTGACGCCGTCATGCTGGCAGAGCAGGCATAGTTATATTTGGCACAGCGATCACATTTTTGCGCTGGCCAAACCCGTTCGAAGGGTGTACACTTTGAACCACGGCGGTAATTGTTAGCCTTTGTGAAGAACCGTTGAAGAGGTCAGGGCGCCATACCTGCTTTTTTCGCTTCGGCATCGAATACATTTCAAGTAGTGTAAACGTCGAGGCACGGTGCTTTGTTCGTTGTCCATGGCAGGGAGGAAAGAAGAACCTTGCCAAGGTCCAGGTTGTTCCAATATAGATAGTTCCCAGTTTTCAAAAGGAGGGAACAGCTTCTGACTTGAGATGGAAAGTGAATAAGATGGAGTTCGTCAAAAAGGGGGAGTTGACCGCTATTTAAGGCTTGGATTGCGCTTCGTTTAGTCGCAGTCTTGAATTTTTGACACTATCACCTGCGATTTACACACTCCGCAGTCGCAGCCGCAGTTGGCAGTCGTAGTCGCAGGCGAATTTGGAGTCATGCGCGGTCGCAGAGAGGGGTCTAAAGCCATTGGTTTCATTGGAGAATCATGGCTGACCCCTGTCACTTCTGCACTCGCAAGGACCCAGCCAACACATTGCCGCGTACGAAAGTCTCCTACGAAAAGTCACGAAAAATAGGATTCTTCCAATGTATTCTTGAGCCTCATGGTCATGTACTTACTTTTAGTCTTAACACGAGCCAGCGCCGTAAATGATTGGTTTTAAGCCTGCGAACCTCCTGGGGTAGACCGAGCCCAAGTCCGGAATTGGAATATCTTGTCCGCATGGGCAAGATTTGACAGAATAAGATTAGCGTATGCCTGCGGGGTGCAGTCTCTTCCCTCGTGATAGGCCAAGGAACCCAATATAGTCAGCTAGAATCCAGGGGCTTTCTTCGACTGGAACCAATGACCCGAGGCTCATGCACGCCGACGCTTCTTCTTAGAACTCGGAATAGACTTAGCGATGCTTGCAGTTAATGACTTCTCTTCGGTTCAAAACAAATAGAATTAACGATATTATTTTGTTAGCTATTAATCGTTCTAGCCCCCGCACGTTAGGCTTCACGATTGTGAATTTCTGATTGGCGCGCGACGGTGATGTGATTGTGGTTGATCAAGTACCGTGGCTGTGCGCTTGCATGGATGCTTACTTTGCCCTTCTTTGCCCCTTCAACTTTCATTCCGACTCCTCGACAGACTTTAACGGACTGCCAGTCTTTTCCTCTATTGGTAGTTGCTTTCTTGTGGATTCGATCAGATTAAGGGATCTCACTACACACTCCTGTGAATGCTTTTTGGTCACAGCTTTCAATTCGTGAAAATCCCCCGCCACGAGAAACGGCCAACTCGTGAAACCAAGGAGTCCCAGATGCCTGACTGGGATTTTACGTATGCAGCGCCGGTGGAATTCTCATACGCGCCCTATGGTGGCTTCTGTTCGAGAAGCTTGAATACTACCTGTCCAACGCTATCGATGACTGGGCCCGGGTATTCGATCACCGCCTAAACACCTCTCGCATCATTAAGACATCGTGAAGATATAGATCTCTAGTCTAGCCAGTGCCGGCACTCAGACTAGATGCAACGGAGCTGGGAGAGTGGAGACGTTTTGGGTTGTTTATGCAATCTTGCATGGCTAGGCATTCGACACGATCCACTGGCAGAAAATCGACCGGCGGTTCTTTGGGCCTACGGTGAATGATGGTCCCAGCGAGGCATGAAAAGAGCGGCTGGGCCTGCTTGATAAACACCAAATGGATGAGATGGAACGACTGGTCACGAGGAAGCTTGAAGAGATGGAAGACAGGGTCTTAGCGTGTGACCCGGATGAGTACACTGAGGAATTCACTTCATGTGCATTGCGTTCACATCACGCAGCTACTGCGTGTAAGCCTAGTACTTCTCTACTATCATGACTGAGGCTATACCATAATTCTATCAAACGTAGCGCAAACGAGTAAAACCCAAGCCATACAGGCCTGCCAGCATATCTTTCGTGACCTCGAGGCATCAAACCGGGTGTCTAAGTCTCCCCATAAGCCTCATCATACTCCCCTTCCTCCATCTTCGCCATTGACAACCTCCCAGCCTTCGACCTCAAAACCCCCCTCCGAGCATCCACAATCGGCCTTACAAACCCTCGCGTCCCACCTTCCTTATTCCCATCCTCAAACGGAAACCAAGTATCCCCAAGCCCCGTCGGCTTACTATTGATATAAACCGCCTCCCAATGCCCCCGCGGCACAACATACGTTTCATGATAAATCGCCAAATGCGGCGCGCCCCCAACAATCCGATTCCAATACTTCACACCCGCCATATGCACCTCTCCGTACGCAAAGCGGTGCAGCGCGTCATAATCACGTAAATAGAACACAGTAACGATCTCATTCCCGCCGCTATCCTCGCCCTTCAACCACCGCGACGTCCCCAGGAGTCCTGATTTCACCGGGTCGGCGCGCATATCGGCCAGCATGGCTGAGAAGTTCTCGCCGAGGCCTTTCATGCCTGGCGCGAAGAGGCCGAGGGGGTGATTGCTGCGGACGCCGAGGTGGAAGACTACTATTTTGGAGCTGGAGGGCTCGGCGCCGAAGGTGCCGTCCCGGTGGGGGATTTGCGGGCTGTACTTCTGGGGGATTACGGTGTCCATGTAGCGGTTGCGCGTTATGTTGCAGGCCATTAGGAGGTGGTCTGTTAGTCGGTAGAGGAGGATGAGGGTGGTTGGGAGGAGGGTTATCGGGCCCAGGGCTAGGTAGCTCAGGCCCTGGAGAAGACCGCCGAGGAGCAGCCAGCTAGAGAGAGTGAGAGTGTCCCGGAGCGGCGGAGATAGTGATTCGTGTTTGGTTGGGATGGGAGTTGGAGCATTGGGATTTTTGTCATTTTGGGGGATGATATGGGGTGGGAGGAGTGGTTTGAACGTTGCCATTTTTTTTGCAAGCGTCGGGGGAAAGTGTATACTGCCCGGTGTTTTGATTGAAACTGTCCGACAAAGTGAGGGGCAGGTCAGTCTCTTTATATCCTGCAAAATGACTGTTGGTGACATGAGATGATTGCCTCCCATAGTACTCAAGGCTGTTTTGAGAAATATTGGTGCCTGCAGGGAACGAATCAAGGGCGAGCATCCATAACCGGCCTCGATACATTGACTTCCAACTGGTTCAAGGAGTCAAGACCAGCCTCGTAGAGCTCACAGGGTCAGCCAATCGCTCTTCATAAATCTTCGGTACTGGTCAAATGATTAAGTGTCCTTAGCCCAGGCACATTTGAAGGTAAATTCCTCAAATGATTCAGTTGTTCTAGTTACGTACCACGTAGTACTTGTACTTCACCCACACACTAACAAACAAAATGTGAGAATACCTCAGTTGTACAACAGTCAACCTAACCCTGTTGAATAATCCCACGATCGCCGGAACCCATACGCATCCTAGCCCCGCGGCCCGCCAACGGCCGATTGCATATCGCCGTCTATCCACGGAATCGGGCTATCTAGTACCCGTCGGGATTGAAGCCATCAAGCCACAACGCTACACAATTGGTTGGTACAAACTACACAGTAGGAGCCTAAATGTCAAATGACATCTTAGAAGTTAGCTAGGTCACTCGACCTAGTATTTTTCCTCTGCCAGGTAGGGCTTTCCTTTCCAAGCTGCCGCCGCTTTTACGAGGGCGATCAGAGTCAGACTGAGTAAATTTCAGTTCTGGCTCTGGCTCACTGAGCTGGCGAGTGCGATTACGTGACCTACGAGCGTGCACCTAGCGAGTGTGATGGGTCGCGCACCGATTACTTGGAGACTCACCAGAGTCGTCTATTGAGCATCCAGCCTGGCGGGAACGATTCCCTTTCCTTTCCTTTCCCCAAGATGATTGTAAACAGTCAGTGGCCTGGCTAGGTTGAACCAAGTCAGCTTCAGCCTTTCACATGAGAGATCTAATTGCGGGTGGTGTGCTAGCGATTTCGAAGAAGTCAATTCAATAAAGAGATGCCTTGAGTAGCACTTTTACACAACTGAATGAGAGAGAAAAGCCAAGGAACCTATATACTCAAGTAGTCTCGATTCCTTTAACACAAGGCAATTTTCAGAATTGCCAAATGCCCGCTGCCAAAACATTACTAGTTCCTCGGTTCATAATGCGCGATCATCATCTTTTCTTTTGGGGCAAGTGGAAAATGTAGCAAGGATTAAAGCTGATAAATACATCATAAAACTCCCGAACTCAACCAGTTGCTCTCTGGGCACGTGCAAGAAGTGACATTGCTGTACTGGTTTCCTCTTTCAAAGACACAGGAAAATCGCTTAGTTAGCATGAATTCCCACGTATCAGAAATTGGCAGTACAAAAGCTCAGGTACATCACTTACCACTTTAGCACGTCCTTCATACTTATATCTGACTACTGTTTGGCTGGTCCTCCCTTTACATAGCACGCTTGGTGAACAGGAGTGCCGTCAGGCAGTACCATCAGGGATGTACCTGATCGCGGTTATCGCCCCGTCAGGATCAGTCTCTGTTACGGTCTCGGCAAGGGTAGTGTCAGAGAAAAGGATGAAGATAAGAGAGAGCGAAACGATCAGCGCAAAGATGGTCATAATGAGCAATACGTTTTTAGGATAGGCGATAAAGTAAGGTTCGAAATCTTGGTGGAGGATGCAAATTCATACATGAGACAATAAAAAAAGGCCGGGTTCATCTCTGTATAAATGTTAATATCTTACTCACAAATGTTTCACGCATCATAGTGAACGCCGCGATCAAAATTTCAGCTTGGATGGATGGACGGGTAACACGTTTTGTGATCAAGAGCCACGAGACTTTATCCCGACCAAGGTATTAAATTTAATAGTGCAGGCCAGACCTCGTTCCTACGACTAAGAACATGCAAAGTTAACACAAAAACGACGTATTTTCTATGCCGGTCAGGGTCTGGTTGGAACCTAAAGAAGGTTTAACTTCCTGCAAGGCTGTAACCGAAGTCTAGACTTAAAAACCTAGCTCTTTCATCAGTCCAGTTTATCTCAGGCCTCGGTATGCTCGGTCTCACTGAAAATTTTCTGACACATACGTGTTATGTATTAGAATCAACATGAGCCGCAAGCGGAATATGATCTAGGATCGTGGCGCCCAATGGCGTAGAAAAATAGGTTGCCGGGCGGCTCCATCCATTAAAGGCAGGTTATGATGATTGCAGACTCCACTTTCCAACAGCGATCGATCTCACGATCGATCTCAAGCATCATGGCTGAAATCCAGAAAAGAAATAACCACGGCTACCTTAACTATCAACTAAGTTCAAGAAGGTTGATCCATCAGCAGGTTCTTTCTAACTGGGTTTCCGACAAATTCGATTGCTCTACCAACTCGGTGGCAAAACCATGCAGCGGTGTCTCTTAATGCAATTGAGCCCGTATTACGAGCTTGAAAATGCACGTATACAGATTGACCTAGATAACGATGTAGGTATACCACACCGTTTAAGTATTGAGTCTACGCAAATCGGATAATTCCCCGATGCTTTTTTTTTCATGCTTGGTGCTGGATACTGGTGCTTCCCGGTCAGACTTTCCTATATCCCGTGGGTGACTTTTCCGACATGGCCTACGAAATCCGCAACATCGGGAGAATTAAATATAGTTGACGCCTTACAAAGCCCCTATATGCCAGCCCATAGATATGAATCTATTGGAATGTACCAATTTACCAGGAGAATCCCTCTCAGGAGCATCATGAATCATTCGATATTCTCCCACCATTAGCCTAGCTCCGCCTGACCGTCTCTATCCATCGTACCAAGTATAATCTTCCAGATGAAGCCTAGCGAAGAATCCAGACTACGGCTTTAAAATTGTCGCCTCATTAATGAAGTTAGGTTAAATTTGGACGTCATTGAATCTAGACCAACTCAACGATGTCATAGTAAAGCCCGTGAGATACTTAAATATTCTTGTAGTCCTAGGGCAATAATTTGGAACGAGAATAAGTTGAACGTTCTACACTTTGTGCATTGTATGCAATGTACAGTTGAGAATGGTTAGGCCGACAATCCTCGCGCTACTAACGCTCGGTAAGATAAATACCCAAGTATGCAGTTAGCTCCGCGGTTGATATTGTTAACGTATCCATTCAAGCCTGCCCTGTTTGGTCACTGCCACAGAGCCCTGTCATCAAGCTTGCCGAGTGCACTCAATGGTGTCTTAAAAATTACCCGAACCCTGCTACCACTTGTTTGCTCCCTGCTTTAAGTGGAAAGGGCCCATGTTACGTTTGTGGCCCCTTTAAGACCTTACCATCGGAGCAATTATGCAACGGAGCTTGCATAGATACGAATACCGATACGAAAAATTGCGGGAAGTGCAACAATTCGGTAGGTCAATGTTCTGTGTGCTCTCTCATTACTTTAGTATTACCAGGATAACTTAATCTGTAGTGTCCATCTGGTTTGGTATGCTCCTCGGGCACTTGCACGTGTCCTCAGGGACAATCGCGTTGCAGTGAAGTCTGCGTAAGCTCTTCTTCTATACAAGTGAGGCTTCAAAACTAACATATGCAAACTCAGTGCACATCACCTCTGGTATGTCAGAATAATCAATGCTGTGCGCCTCTAGGTACCTACGGATGTACTGTGTCGAATTTCATACAATTTTGTTGTCCTGAATCCGGTGGAGGCTTTGGGTGCACGTTCGCACCTCCAAGCCCAACTGGTACCTGCTTTTAATGGTTTCATTGGTAACTCAGTTGATGCGATTTTTAACTTATTCTTACGGAGTTGTGGACAGGAGTGTGCGGGTGTGAATTTATTTACCTTGACTCCTCGCGAGTTGTTTTACCCATCTA
The DNA here is from genome assembly GCA_024706585.1 of Penicillium simplicissimum. NCBI lineage: Eukaryota > Fungi > Ascomycota > Eurotiomycetes > Eurotiales > Aspergillaceae > Penicillium > Penicillium simplicissimum. The sequence goes on from JAMZTW010000044.1 coordinate 3,581,056, forward strand.
GACCAAAATACGAATCCGTACCCACTCTAGTCGGCTGTGGTTTATAATCCAATTTGACAAACAAGATGCAGGTTACAATCGCTATCTATATCCGTGTACGTACATGTAGAGTGTTCCACTTCCTGAAAAAGAACATTAGAACCTCGCCGAGGCCTACCGTGGCCTAATTGCCGTTCCAATTGTTAGGTTGCCCTCGTGGTGTGCGAGTGCGAGATCGTTGTGACGCCTTAGCGAAGTCCAGCACGGCCTCGACGTCCTAGGTCGGGAGACGGTGTCTAGTTTGCCTCTTTTACCTTATTTTGAGCCTCCTAGTAGACTTGACATACTATTAAACGCGTCTCTAACTTCTCTCCCCCAACTCTCTTCGAAGTACCTTAAGTTCGGGCAGTCTATTGCACATAGTTGACTGTTTCTTGTGCGCGTCTAACCAAGCTCAGGGTTACGAATAGGAAGTGGCTTACGAGAGCCAGGCAAATAGAGTAAAGAAGAGAGGCTCTAAGATAGTAGGATGGTGCAGCGACTCCGCAAACCCACCGGCTGGGGGGATGTACAAGCGAACACAGGTATTATTGGCGCTGAACACATTCTAACTTGGACAACCTATTAGTGAGATGCAAGACAGTCTCACAGGGCAGCATCATTGTCGTTAATATTGCAAACAAGTTAGGTGGAAGGTGACTAAAGAAGCCGCTATGAACGTCGCCGCGTAGTCAAATCTGATTTAACCTTCACAGGTACGCCATTCTTGAAATCACTAGAATGCGAACAGTGGCAGCTTGGTAATTGCAAGGTAGAACCAATACCTAGACAGCTCCTTAAGGTTATGTCGATGTCTGCAATCGGAACACCACTCAGACTGCTTAGAACGCAGCCTACTATTCAATCAGTGAAGCACATGAGAAGCAAGGCAAAAAGAGACACAAAGAAGATTCCTAGATGCTCTGGCCCTGGCCCCGTCCCTTTCCCTGAGGTGGCAATAACCATGTTCCGTACCTCGAAAATCGGAGCCCTTCGGAAAATATCTTCTCAGTTAGACTAGACCAGGGCCCTAGGGGGCTAGGTGGATAACCTGGGAGTCATCTTTTGAATCATGAAGCAGGGGTAACTCTCAGGTGGCTCTTCAATTAGGACAGGTACCTCGAGACACGAGCCCTAAGTCTAGATGTATCGGAACCGATGAGCCCGCTCAGAGTCGGTCAACTGCTCGTCTTTCTTCAAGACCGCAATGCCTGGGTTGTTCTGCAACCAGCCGAGGTGTTCCCTGCTTTGAATATCGTAAAAGTGGAGGCGAACATAGACATGCGAGCCAATTTGCCCAGCTCGCTCAGCAGCTTTGCCATCCTAGATATAGCGGCTTTTGTTGTTGGGGTCGGGTTTCATCTTTCTAAAGGTGATCAAGATATTCGGGTCTTCGTTCAGATTGGCATACAGAAAGAACATTATCATTCTGGTAGTGCCACGCATGGGTTGTCCGGCGCACGCTGTAGAACTCAGAATGATCCCCGTTCTTGAAAGAGAAACGGAGGGGATACTGCGTTCTATACTTGAACTGTGGGCTAGTTAGTGGGCTGTGAACTTGGGATATCTGACGCTTAGTTTGTGGCATACCACCGCAGGCATCCATCATGTACTGGTATTTAGATCGTCTCTCTTTCCCTCGCACACTCTTTTTCTTCCCCTCCCCATGCTAAGTTGCTTCGTGTAATACTACTATGTTGGTTGATGTCTGTGTCTTCGTACCATAGCATGAATCAGGCACACATTGGAGATGCAGACAGATAGCAATGAAGCTTTCAGTGCTTTCCGATCCCTGAACCATCCTTGAACTTCTCCTCTAGGCTCATCAGTTCTTCCCTCGATTCCTCTGCTCCCACGAATTCCTTAACAACCGCGACCTCAAAGTCAAAAACGATCGCACCATGATCCGTCATGAGAAAATTGTACCTGTTGAGGTCGCGATGGAGGATACCGTAGTCATGGAGAAGTCGAGCGGTCTTTTGACAATCTTCGAGATCTTTTGCGTCTGGCGTGCTTCCGGAGACGTCTTCCAACAATAAACCAATCGTTCGATCCATCGTTCCTTCATAAGCGTATCCAACAACCTTAGGAGCAAGGGGAAAGCCACGGGATGCCAACGAAGCGTATGTTGATACCTCCCGCTGTAGGGCCGGGACTTCATGTTGAAACCTGGCGATTTTCAAAATCGACGTTTTATCACCCTGCACCACTCTTGAGACGCGATCGCTAATCCGAGAGAGAGGCATGAGGTCCAAAATATTGAAGTATGTTGCATCTTTGCCACGAATGGCTGCGATATTCAAAGAGTGTGGTCGAAATTCGTCGAGAGTGGTTTCAATAACACCCTTCAGATTTTTCCGGACGGTAAGAGTTGTCCAATATCTGTTCCAGTTTGGGACGGCTCTCAGGTTTGAGAGAATTCGGGAACCATCTGTGCGTTCCTCTGGAGGAATTATGTCCCCGTGCAACACTGACACGTACACAATTCGAGAATCCCTTCGAATCCGGTACAGATAGTCATTGTCCTCTAGATCGAGCGAGAGAACCTCCTCCTTTTCACGCATTGTGCGAGTCGGTAGCACCGTGGACTTCGGAGGCGTAGAATCTGGAGTCTAACTAGGTTTAGAGGACGTGGGGCTGAGATGTCCAAACTTACAGTGGCCGTCATTAGTATTTGCACTGTGGGACTTCCCCCAAACACAGTTATCTACCGCCTGCCCTTTCAGCTATACATTCCTCAAAGAATCTGATTAACCCGCGTTTCTCCCCCTTTATTCTCATCCTCTGCCTAACTAGCACCGCCTTGTACTATAGCGCAGGTTATTAGAAACGAAGGCTAACGCGCTGTTTATCACGAGATTTCTTATGGGAATTAATGCTGAGGGGCTGCTAGCGGCAGAAAGTTAGTGGGTCTCTCCGCAATCCAAGGTACAACAGGACAATGGAAATAATGAACTCTGACTGTACTGGCAACCGAGAACCAACCAATCTCTAGGGGCCTTGCATTATCGTACCTCCATCAACCCACTCTCATCGCACTAGACAGTATTGTCGAGCTGATACAATAATCAGTGGATCGGACCGAAAGATCCTGAACTATATGGGCTTGGGTGCAGGCGAATTCGTAGCGGGTAGAGTTTGTCCCTACGAGTAGGGTGCCGCGTCGAGGCCTGAGCTTTCTGAGATTGACTTGATGGTTAGCGAGATATTCCTAGGCTACACCTCTGGTTTCAGCTCGTTAGTGTAAAGCAAAACCAGACCTAACATCCAGATACAATGTCAAGGAAAGGTAGAAAAAAGGCACGGAAAAAGCGATCTGGAAATAGTACCCGTCTCTAACCAGGCTATCAAATATAACACCCATGGTATTGTTCCCTGACAGACAGATCAAACACTATACATTCATATCAAGCACAAGCACTTAAACACACCATCTATAAGCCCCAACCCCAGGCATTGCGGGCAAAAAGATATTAACAATTACCTATTCCAGAACAGGTCAACACCAGCCCCCAGACCAATCCAAGTCAAGTCACACCAAACCCCAAACCCTCAGAAACGAATGGACGGAAGACTTGGAGATTCCCCAACATGCGTCAGATAGATCAGAGGTTCGCATCTCAACATCGCTGGAAAAGAGATCCCCGCTTGAGATGCAGGTCTGAACAGAGAACAAAAAACCGAATTCCCATCAGAAAGATATACAGCGCCAAAGTCCGAAACGCCGTCGCTGCGAATGCTCAACACCTGAGACATGGAATGTAGCCAGATAATCAAAAACAGAAAAGAGAGATGAGAAACAGGCATGTGGGATTATGGGAAAACGCCTGGCAGGATGATGGGAGATGCAACAGGGAAGCAACCTTGAGACGGACCCAGGGTATCAGGGCCAGCTAACTGGCTTTGCGCATCGATGCAGAGAAATGCAAGGAAGGGGGGAGAGGATTATGCGATGCAAGGTCAAAACAGACGCCTTCACGGAGCACGCACTTAAACATTATTCATATACTATTGCCGGGACAGACTACTGTAGCTCCTGCAGATCCAACTTTGGAGGGGCCCAGTCGAGCTGTGGAGGTTTATCGTTCGAAGTCGACACGCACACGGGACGCATAGCGTCCATACGGCGCTTATCTTTCAACGCACTGCCCGTCAGGAAGCCTCTCAGAGTCGACGAGGCCATGCCATACGTGCTGCGTCCACTGCCGGTACCAGTCGAGACCGTGCTAGAGCTACGAGCACTGCGAACGCTGTTGGATTTGGTGACTGCCGCCGGCACGGCTGGGACTGGACGAGCCAAGCGTGCTGACAGTGGGCTGGCTGAGCCGTACTCTGGCGGGAGGATTTGCGATGCACGCGTTGTCTCGGGTTGCAAAGTTGGCACGCTCGGCAGTTGGCTCGACTTGGGCACCTCCTTGATCTGCACGGGCTGGCTGTCTCGGGTAGTTGTTCGGGAAAGATGGACCGAGGAAGTCGTCGTTGTCTCTGGCGGAGAGGCGTGGATTTCGTCCGCAGAAACGGCAACTTCAAATTTGAGGTTTTCGAGCATCGTGCCCAGACTTGCCGCGGTACCAGGTCGGCTGTTGCTTGCGGCATCGTCGACCGTTTCGTCCACAATGCCATTGACGATGTTGTAATTACGAAGGAGGTACCGTCGTAGACGAGCAACCTCCATATCCCACTTACGCTGCAATGATTCCAGCACCAGTTCCACATTTTGGCTGGCAAAGGGAGCAGACTCCAAAGAAGGCGAAGTCCCAGCGTTCGCCGGCATTGGCTTGCTGAGTCGATGGCTCGCACTGGGACGAACAGTCATCGCTGCATGTAGAGAGCGGCGAATCGATGTTGCCGTCGAGGGGTGCACATTGCTATTGTCCCAGCGAACATTGTCGACCTCCCGCCGAACCTTATCAAGCGAGAGCACCCGGTCGCGATCCATGGACGACAGGCTGAGAAGGGTACGGTTGCACTGCAGCCCGTTGACCAACACGGTAAACGATTGCAGGTTGATATCGTTATTCTCGCAGTGTACTTCACGGAGCGATTCGTTTTCCTCCAGTACTGAGGCAAGCGTGTTCGCACCCTGAAGACCAAGATTCTGATGCTCGATTCGCAACACTTTCAGAGACTTGTTCTTCTTCAAGCCGGTCAGCGCGAGGTTGAGACCGATTCCGAATCGAGCAACGTCAAGATGCGCGCTCTCCCCGCTAATATCGAGAGCCTCCAGGGTTTCGTTCTCCTCAAACATCCTCTGCAGCGTGCGACAAGTTTCCGTGCCCGCGTCATACGGCAGAGAAGCCTTGGAGATATCAAGATAGCGGAGGGTCCGATTCTTGCGAAGCGCATCGACCAGCTGCCGGAAATGCTCCTCTTTCTTAAAATCGATCATCTGCATAGAGAGGTGCGACGGTGTCATGTTCTTGCCGATGGCGTCGAAAAGATACGAACAGCCATTGTCCAGGCGGTTCTCATTGACATGCAAGTGCAAGCTCCGTGGTGAGTCTGTCCCCGGGGACATGGAATGCATGAACATGGCAACATCTTCTCCAGTCAACCCACACTGGTCCAGACGAAGCATGCGCAAGTTGCACGAGCGGTCACTAGCGAGGTAAGTCGCAATGGAGTCAACAGTCTCGCGATTAACAGCCGTACGGCTGAGAATCAATTCCTCAAGCTGCCAATTGAACAGCATTTCAGCTGTGATCAGAGCTTCGGGGCCGGAGGTGCGGGAGATGCGGGAGAGATTGATCTTTCGAATCTGGCCAAAGTATCCGATATACTGGTGAAGTACGTCCGGGCTTAAGCGACCCTGCACGCCAGAGATGTTGATAACCTCCAGGGTTTTTTCCTGTGCGACCAGGGTGGAGAGCAACAGGTCCAGGTCGTGAACTGACAAACCACAGTCGCCAACTTCCAGTGCTCGCAAGTGGCTCCGCTTCTGGGACGCCGCATCCACCAGGTAATCCAGATCCGACTCGCCAAGTTTAATACCATTCAGCACAACCCAATCCACGCTGGTCAATTCCCTCCGACAGACGGGGAAGATGGCTTCTGGGATTCCGCAACCGGGATCGCGACTGCCCTTGTCCAATGTTGGTATACGGGTGAGGCAGTATGCAAAATCGAGTCGGCGTAGCCATTTGCTCTTCAATGCCAATGCGCGCACCTCTTGCGTGAGAACAGTCAAGTTCGCCTGGCCGGGAATATGTACAAGGGAGCCAGACCTGTCGAGATGCACGTCGACATCAACCCCGTGGACGTCTCGCAAGCCCTGCAAAGCGTCCAAATTGATGCCCCGGAATGAGATCGACCGGAATGACTCGTTGTATCGGAGCGCACGCATGACTGCAATCAGTTCCAGGGCAGTATACCGCGAGGTTTTCGTCGATGCCGGCCGCAGGAGACGGAAGCAGGGAGCATCCTCGCATTCGAGATCGATGGTGTATCGGATGTTGGAGGTATCCACGTCGTAACTAGCAGAATAAGCAACCAAAGTCCGGTCAAAGCAGCCATAATCTTCATCCAAAGTGACAGGCGGGAAATTCTCATCATTGTGCAATTCCCGAGGAACGACAAAGTCGTACGGCTGCCTTGTCCACAGCGGGCGCAGGTACTCGGTATGCTGTCGGATCCAACAGGCTACCTCAACCGAATGAACGGAGGCCAAGAACACATTGAAGGATTTCCGCAGTGGGACACTACAATTTCTTAGCAAGGGCACATGGCGATGTAACAACCTCCCGAGGAATCACCATGACTTACCGAAATGTCAAATGCAGACTATCATCGCCATACTCCATGGAAAGTCCTGTCAGATTCATGAGGCCGAAGGAGGCGCCCGTCTCCAGGTCGGAGAGGGATGCTACCGATGACCGATTGGCTGTCTTTTGCATGGGTACCAGGTGGACTTTGTGTAATCCAATGGCCAGGTAACAGCCCGTGGGCGACAATTTGGTTAGGTCATCCGAGGACGAACGAGTGGGAGACTTGCTGGAGGCGATCTGTATGACGCGGAACATCCGGAAGGCGTCCGGATCGTAATCTCGTTCGTGTTCCAGCATCCTGGTCACGTAGTCGACTGAACCACGATGGAACGGGAGGGGATCGCTGGCTCGTGCCATCTGTGCTGCCTGGCGAATCCCAACCATCCAAAGATTCAACTCCTGAGGATCAGCGGTCTGCATCTGCATTAATGCTGCCTTGTGCGTACGATCATCGAGATAAGCCACTTCAACGGTGGGGGAGAGTCGTCCATCTTCCAGCATGTACACTGCAATGATACTGTTGAGTGGAATGCCGGCCGATGTCTCGGTCGAAACCATCAGCTGCATGTCCTGCAGTGAACTAATCGAGGCCACAGACTGGCGGTGCGACGCGGGGGCCCGCACATTGTAAGAAGCTGGAATTGACGGGAAAGCATCGGCCGCCTTGGCCTGGTTTTTGAAGCGAACCAGATGCGTGTCCGTGAGAACAAGGTATTGGCTTTTGCGCTTCCACATGCCGCCCATTGTCTGAACCTCGCCGTGGTGGAGGATCGCAGAGGACCAAATCCCATTTCGGGGACCGGTTGCGCTCTGCGGTTCCTCTCCCAACGAAGCAGTCGAGGCGCTGAGGGGTTCATCATCATCGGGGTGAGGCTTCAATGAGCCAAATACCGAGGCACGTTTTTTCTGCAATGACTTTCGCCGCGGACGGGCAGTCTCCTGAGGCGGCGCCGGCGCAGACACGGCGGCAGACCAATTGGCGGTGTCCGAGCCCGCGGTACCTGGCCGACGGAGGACATTACCCCCGCTGGCCCATCTATTGGGACTTTGGGACCGGCCAAAGAAACCCGAATTGCGACGTGCTTTTTTATCTCGTGCGTGAGTGTCATCGGACGGAGTGCGGTCATGAAGTGGCGCGGCCGATGTGGAGGACAATGGGCTGAAGACGCTGAAGCTTTTTCTTCGTTCCTTCTTGATGAGAAGTTCGGTCATCGTCAAAGGTAGAGGTCACTGGCGGGGAATTGTAGACAGGAGGGCGAGGTTGACTGTTATTAAAGCGAGCGTGAGCGTCGGAGATGGAGATCTGCGGCGCAAAGAGGTGGTGGAAAAAACAAGCTGTATCTCATTGACGACCTGACGTCGTTCTCACTAGATGAAACGGTCAGAATTGCAATTCAATGGCCACATCTGGGGCATCGAAAGCTCGCCCAGCTCGCAGCTCAGTCGGAGAAGGTGGTATTGAAGAGCGGGGAATTGGGCGAGGACCGAGGGTGTTCTAGCTTGGGGAAGATTGAGGGACATACAGTTGACCCTCAAGGCGCCATGAGAAGCAATTGGATTTTCTGGCGAGGTGATTAAGGATTGGCTGGGGAAGTTTCACCCGACGCGACTCTTAGCGGAGAGATACTCTGTGCCCAGAGGTATGGTGGTGTGGGAACAGAAGTCCAACGCGTATGGCAGCTGTCAACAATGTGGCAAGCTTGAGAGAGGGGAAAAAGGTGGGTTGACGAGGGTTGCACCGAAGAGAGGAGGCCGGAATGCGGAAATCCGGAGCTGCCCTCCACAAGTTGTCGTCACGAATCAGAATATTAAATCAGAATCAGGTCAGCTCGCCAAAACGAGAAAAATTGAGCTCCAAAAAGGGCGGTGATCGAGTCGACCAGTCCGATGCAGCGGTTTCCTGTTGCCCTGCGTCAAGCAGTGCTTAAAAGCTAATCCGACCGACGATGAGGTCAGAGATGCCGATCAATTTAACGGAGGACTTGGAAGACGAAAGACCGAGAGCCGACAATGAGGATTCTTATTGGATCGGGGAGCAAAGAGCGGTTGGTTAATCTTTCCGACGATCAAGGATCCGAACGCTTGGACACGAACGGACAGCACTGGCCGAGAGAACCCGTGGAGGGCGAACGAGTGCGGCGATAAGAGACGGAGGAGAGGATGAGGATCGACCAGAACGAATAGTTTCCTCGAAAGAGCGATCGAGTTGCAGGATATTCAGGAGGGGAAAGCAAAAAAAAAAGAAAAGGAGGTGTGAGGAATGGACGGATGCAGTTTCCACGCTTCGCCCCAGGAGCAAAAGGCCAAAACGACCCGCGATGCGCATCTCCGCAATTGTTTCAGCTTCGGTCGCTTGCGGTCGTTCCCGCGTTTGCTATTCCTTTCAGTCCTGGAATACGGAGTATTGGTCCGCAATCCAGCATCCATTTTCTGACTTTTCCTTGGGCTTCTCTTTTCCAATCCTTTGAACGTGCCAGCGTCTCTATTCACTGTATGCGCTGCTGGTAATCAACAGACTCATAACACCTCAAAACACTCCATAGCCAATTATAGTACCTACCATCTACAATAGTCTAGTACACTAGAGCACCACAACTCTCAACAGGACTATCTTCTTGTCAAACCTAGCCTGTCAACAGCTCAAGCTATCCCCTCGTGAACAACGCCCACCACCATCTGCTAAGACATGCGTTCGCGACATGTCGAATTGCATCCGCATGCAAGCGATTGGGGTCCCCGGCCGCGTAAGGGCGTGCTCCACCTTCATCGGCTTCGATGATTTTTAGCGCCTATCACGGCTGGTTCAGAACTTCAGACATGCCCACTTGGAGGAACAGGGATCTTGACTGGCCGCTATTTCCCCCAGGAACCACGAGGTTCTGCGCTAGCCTACTCCATGGCAACATAGCTGTACTTCGTGCCTGCAGCACTGGTCGATAATAGACTAGGATAGTGTGTTTATGTACCTATCAGGTACGAACGGTGGTACAGGTAGTACCCAATCGATATTGAGATCTTCCCATATGATGAATACTATTTCCGAGCAAATCAATTCTAATAACCCTGGTATGCAATGATAAATTTTCACTCTTCATTAATTAAGTGTTGAATTAATATCGAGGATATCCCAGTCGATCGGCCTACGGATCCACCGATCGCCCACTTACGCACCGCGATGGATGCTCCCAAGATTAAATCAGCCTGACGTCTCCTGGGCCCACGGTAATGAAAATCGCAGTAAATCTTTCAATAAACCCCCAGCATGTTGGAGTTGGAGTCGTAGTTTCCTGGAGAACGGCAAGTTCTCACTTGGATCATAATAATAATGTACATCGCTCGAGTCATGACAATTGACGTCATATCATCGAGATCGCAAAAAGCAAAAACAACTCTTCTGCTCGAGGCGCAAACAATTGCTGTTTTTCTTTTTCCTTTTGTCCCTGGAACAGGATCGGCGTCGACTCTGTTTCGGAGTTCAAGACCGAGCTTTCATGTTGGCCCGCTCAAATAAATCGCCATCGGAAGCTTTTCACCAGGACACAGACACCAGTTCAATACCCCCCAACCATAATCTACTACCGACCCCTCTGCTCACGCTGCGCCTGAAGTCGCTCAGCACGCTTGATCCGCCGCATAAGCTCAATATACTCATTTACGCGCCGCTCGGCCCAAATGCAGCCGCCGAGGGTCATCGCGGCGATCTGCAGAAACACCTTGAACTGCGGCGTCAGGCCGCGGTATACGCGGGAGGCTGGGGAGAGCCACTCGGAAAAGCCTTCCAGGGGTCTGTAAAAGAGGCGGGAGCGGAGGTATTCGCGGGAGAAAGGTGAGGGGCGAGGACGGGGCTGGGATTCGGTCGCGGTGGTGGGAGGGGATGGCGCGGTGAAGGTGAAAGGGTGGGGGAGGATCATGATCATATGCGCCAGGATTGAGACGGAGCCAAACTAGAAGAGATTGACGGAGATATCAGTAAGATTCTTGAAGAAGTGACCAGGAGCTATGGTGGTGGTAAGATGGACATACGCGGAACACGCCCGTCATGAATCCCTTAGCAGCTTCGGTGGTGACCTCGTCCGGGGGCTCGATATCGGCCCTTTGACTGGGTGGCGGTGGCATCTTGAATGTGCAATTTGGTATTTAACCACAAGCTGCAAGGTTGTTGCGCCAATTCCACGGTCCAATGCGGCACTCTCAAAGCTGGAGCTCTCGGCACGGTGCGGGGAGTCAGGCGAACCTCCAGTCGCTTCGATAGACGCAGTTTTGAATCTAGCAAGTGCAGCAAATATTTGCGAGGCCCCTAGAGCTTCCGAAAGTCAAACGAGTCGAGAATGAACAAATATCGAATTTTCTGGGCCAGCCAGATCGATTTTGTTCAGCGATCAGATGTTGATGTCAGAGCAAACCCCGAAGTCACCGATCCCGGATCAAAGATGATCCCGATAACCACGCCGATAGCCACCCCGACAAGATTATCACCGCTTCAGTAATTTGAAATTCAATACAGACACTTTTTGTCATTCCTCGACTGCCAATTCCTCACCATGCCTCTTCCAGCACGTACCGCGACCGTCTCACGGTCCACCAACGAGACCAAAATCCAGGTCTCCCTGTCCCTAGACGGCGGTGTGCTCCCACCCTTCGAGCCGATGTCGCACTTCCCCCCATCGACAGACCCCGCTGAGGCCGAGGCCGAAAAGAAGGGCATTGTGCCTATCAAGGGTGCCCACCATGCCACCCAGTTCACACCCACCCAGCAGATCACCATCAGCACGGGAATTGGGTTCCTGGATCATATGCTGCATGCGCTGGCCAAGCACGGTGGCTGGAGTTTGGCGGTGCGAGCCAAGGGCGATCTGTACAGTGAGTACACCCAACATTTCCCGTCCTGCTCGCCAATTACGGCAATTCTACTCTCTCCCCCATGCTGGACTCTCAATTGACCCGTTCTAGTTGACGACCACCACACAACCGAAGACACCTTCCTCGCCCTCGGCACCGCCTTCACAAAAGCGCTCGGCGCCCGCCAATCGCTCGCCCGCTTCGGCCGCGGCGATGCGCCTCTCGACGAGGCCCTGTCCTGGGCTGTCATCGATCTCTCCAGCCGTCCCTGGGCTGTGATCAACCTCGGCTTCAAGCGGGAGAAGATCGGTGACTTGAGCACCGAGATGATCACTCACGGTCTGCAGAGCTTTGCGCAGGCGGCCGATGTCACGCTGCATGTTGGCTGCACCTACGGTGACAATGACCATCACCGTGCGGAGAGTGCGTTCAAGGCGCTGGCTGTTGCCATTCGGGCTGCTACTGCTCGTCGGGTGGAGGGCGAGGTTGGTGCGGGCGATGTTGTCAGCACCAAGGGTGTGTTGTAAATTCTTACAGTGGGCTTGTGACGGCTGATGATGATATGGTTGATGAGCTGATATACCAAGTTCTGTTTGCTTTTATATTTGTTTTTTGGCGGATAGACTAAAAGTTAAATACAGTACATACATACTTGATGGAGATTTCCTTTGGCGGATTCCCCATAGCCCTGCGCCGTTTTTCCCGCTTTGGCCTATAAGAGGCCTCTCCTTTCCTGTCTCCTCTTCTTGCTTGAGAAACTCTGGAGACATTAACACTTATTTGACTACTTCTGTGCCCAAGAGTAGATTACGCCTTGTATACTATATGAAGAAAGTTTGTCCCCATCATTATGAGTTTCGATTCTTGAACTGAACATTGATTTCCTACGCTCAATGTTCGATCCCAAGCTTCAGGCTCCAACTCCAAACTTCAGGGGTCCACTCTCACCGTATTCCCGTCCATATAGATGGGATAGTGGCAATCTACGAAATTCTAATTATATATTTGATGAGCAATCGATTGTCGAGCTCAAAAGCTTGTTCTCACTGGCCGCATCCGAGAAATGGCTCGAGCAAGATGGCAAAGGTCATGAAGAAGATCTCCGACCAGACCGCACTGCCCACTAAGTCTTGTCAACATCGACCTGGAATTTTCGTTCACTCCCCGTGAACCTAGTGTACCAGATTGGCCTCGCCGGTTTTGACGGGACTCGCGTACTCGATTGTCTGCCGAAGTACAGCAAGCCTCCTCCTACGGGATCCTCGCCAAGCTTCGCACCATTAACTTTTTGCCAAAGGATGTGGGGAAAGAAGTTGAAATTGATGCCGACTATCCACGGCATCCCGGATTCGAAGGGCGTCGTGACAAAGCTTAATGAATACGATATCACCGCCAGCTCTTTCCTCTTCATACTGCAACGCACTCCAACAAACATCACTTTTAGCTTGCAGCTCCAGATGCTACGCTTGAATCAAGACCACTACCCTACCCCTGATCACCAGATGGCCTATCCCAAAGGCCGCTGTGAGGGTAAAGCACTGATGCACATTTCGCATGATGCAGCGACGAGAGAACACCTTGAACGAGCTCCAGGACGAGATGGAGGACCTGAAGGTCGCTCACGCCGATGAGGTTTTCCAGTTGAAGGAACAGACCCCCAGCGTCCGCGAACACGACTAGGCAATGGAGGAAGCATAGGTATGCCAACCTCCGTCGGGAGCTGACCGAAGCCCAGAAAGCACGAAATGACGCTATCCGAGAGCGTGATGGCGTGGTAACCGCAAGCGCCTCGCTCGGAATGGGTATGGCTAACCTCAGCAAGCTTGCCGAGCACTGGAGGAGGACTGGCACTGCGACTGGCTCCTTACCACGGTGCAGAATTTCTCGGCCATGTGCCAGAAGCTTGGCCTACGGTGTGCTTCATATATACATCAGATTTGTACTTTGTCGGTATACTATGTGAACGTGACCCTCGCCCCTCCGTGAATTATCTATCAAAATTACTTGCTATAATTCTCATCGTTCCGCTGAAATTAAACCGCACTTCCTATCATTCCAGACTTCCTCAAACTCTCACCTCTCGACTGGATTCGAACCATACATCTTTCTCCAACTTCTTATCTTCCTCGACTTCCTCCTTTCCACGACTTCGTCTGTTCTACGATCTCCTTTTCACGATTCCTTTACTCTAACCCACCACTCCTCTCCTCTCTTATATATTCGCACTTCTATGGCGTCGATCATTTGGATGTGGCCCTCGTTCCCTCTCTAATTATCTATCAGTACTACATGCTATAACTCTCACCTCCCGGTTGAGTTTGAGCATCACTTCTCTTCACTATATTACTTCATCAAACTCTTCCCCCCTCCCATCTACTGAAACAGAACCTCGCTTCTCTGCTTCCCTTGGATTTCTTTCCTTTTCAACACTTCTTTCTTTCCTACGACTTCTCTCCTAGGTTCCTATAACCTTCCACCTTCCTACACCTACCCTCGCTCCCTATACCCTCATTCAACCACGCCCCGCATCGATATAGCTGCACCAACGGGCATCTTCAGCAACTGAGACGATCTCACCACGACTCAGCGGCACACGAAGCACGACGAGTCGAAACATCCAGCTAAGTACGTACAACGACCTCCACCTACCTACGACAACGGAATCAAAAAATGCTAACCACCATCGACAGGACTTGTCCTGCACCTCTCGCTAGGTTTTCGACGAGGTCCTCGTCAGGTGGTTCGCCGTCGACGACCTCGTCATGGCAAACACTACCAGAGATCTTGGGCTGCATGTCCTCGTGCTCGACCATGTCTTCGTCAAGCTGTTCGCAGACTGGCTGCTCCTCTCACTTATTCCGGCCATCAAAGGCTGGTTTCCCCGAGACTGAAGAGGAGGAAGAGCTGTGGGGCCGTGAGTTACAGGCTATGGTGAAGGGGCTCGGCGCCGGGCACATCTTTTTAACGCAGTCAGCAGCGGATTTACACTGGCCTGATTTGATGCGCCACCTACCGCGATACCAGGAGTGGCTACAGGCCGACGCGAATCAACGAATACGTATCGCCCGTGAGAACCTCCGCGATAATCCGCATATTGCTGCGTTTTGGTTTCACTTCCGCTGGCAGACTTTCCTACACGTCATACTTGAGCTGAAACTCAAGGTTGTGGACTTTTGGAGCCGCTATCTTAACGAGTGGCAAGGTCGGGGCTCTACGCACGCGCATAGCATTCTGTGAATCGAGTCGGCGCCTGACAGCGAAGATCTCCTGACGCCGGAGCTCCGTGAGGCGTTCGCTCGATTCTGGGGCATTCATATCATAGCGATAAACCGGGAGCCAAATCGACGCCCCCTCGCAGCTACGAAGCGTCCAGTTATACAGTTCACCCCCGCAGAGCAGAGGAACTCAATGGACCAGCTCTCGGATCTCGTCAATCGCGTTCAACCCCATGTCTGCAGCGACAAATACTGTATGCGCGTGAATCGCCGTATAGAGAATACGGATGTGCCGCTTTCGCTATCCGATGCCGCTACGCGATGAGCCTTACCTGGAAAAGCCACCTGGGTCCACGTATAATCGGTTCTACGCCGTTCGCAATCATGCGTACCTTCACGCGTTTAATCCACTGATTAGCATGGCGTGGAGGGCCAACATTGATACTGCACCCTGTACCGGGCGTAGAGCATTGCGGGGGAAGATTCATACCTAGTATTCTTTCATAGTTTTCTCTGTTTTTGTTTTTGGCCTCTTCTACCCTTTGATGATTTTTTTTTTGACATATTGCCCACTCTATCTGTACGGAGATAGCCAATTTGACGAAACTTGGAGAAAATCATAACCCGAGACTGTACTCCATGACAAAAACAGACTCCTAAGAACATCGAACAAGTAATCAAAGAACCAGCTCCAATGAATACAGAGTCCCCAAGTGACTTCTTCCTTCTCGCTCAAGGATCACAAAGCTCTAGTAAGCTTGTCATTCCATTCCGGTGGGGGGAACCTGTATTAAGCCACTTCATAAGTTCATGCAGGTTCAACCCTCCCCTCATTCCTCATTTCTGATCTCTCCCATCCTCATTCTCGCCAAACAGAACCCACTCCAATCCCGTCTAACCCGTCCTCGACTGTCTACATCGCATCCATCTTCAAACAAACAACTTCCCCCCCACCCCCCGATCCTTGGGTCAAACGGACAACATGCCTCAAAGCACCGACTGCCTGCGTACGAGACCTTCCCCCACGATGACACCCAGCTCTTTTACCTACTGACCGCCGTCCACAGAGCCCCCTCTTACGCCCGCCGAACGGAAAATCGTCAAGGCGTACGATGGCTGGTCGAACTTTCTGTACTGTTTCGGGCTGAAGCCCTGGAATGACGAGGATGCCGAGGAGGGACTTCACATCCTTCGTTCTTTTGTCGCGCAGGATGAGGAGGAGAAATCTAATGAGGAGAAATGAGAGGGTGACCACCCACCCATTTTGGAGGACGAGGAGAGAGACGGATGGATTGCAGCACCGTGAGATGGGGTTCTGCTTACACAATGACGAAGCAAAAATCAATGAAAGTCAACGGGAGATGAAAATCTTCAAACGCCGAATATACTCCTATAAGCAAGCGCATCCATGAAAAGAAAAAAACAAAAACGACATCCATCCTCAACACCACACTCCCCATCGAAGAACCAGCTCCGAAAAACACCTACTCCCTCATTCCCTCCAATCCACCATTTCCCCCCTCATCTCTCCTCTAAACACCAAGCACCTTAACAGCCCTATCCCAATAAGCCCTCCTCTCATCCGTAACAGTCGTCCCCACACACTCCGTGATATACCTCTCCCACCCGGCCTGATCGCCCCGCTGCAACGCACCCCGCACATCCGCACTACACTGCGTGGTCAAAAACCACGCGCCGGACCCAAAATCAAACGCCTCATTCGCGCGCAATAGATCCAGTAGCGCGGCGGGGGAGTCAGACACGCTGGGGAGTTTGTCCGCCAGCGCGGGAAGGGAAGAGGCGTATTTTTTGTTGTAGGATGGTGATTGCATGTTTCGTGCTGGAGAGGGCCACATTAGCAAGAACTCTTCCTCATTCCTGTGGGTTTATAGTTTGGTGGAAGGGGGGGGAGAGGTTGAGGTGTTTCGACGTAACGTACTTCCCTGGCCCGCCACCCCCGGGAAATGATTCTTGTTATACTTGAAATCCAGCGTCTCAAATGCCATCAGGCTCAGCACGGCGGCTTGTTCGGCTTTGCTGGTTACGCCGTAGGTATCGAAGGATTGGGCCGTGTACTGGGCGGCTGTTTTTGCGGTGGCGCATTCGCCGGCGGCCGGGGCGTTGTCGCAGGTGTTGGATGTCGGTGCGATGGTGAGGAGTTGGGATTCTGTTAGGGTGGTTGTGGTGGATAGTGCTTTGGAGTGGGAGTGGGACTGGGATTGGGATTTGGGGTTGTGCACGGGGTGGGCTGTTGTTAGGCCCAGGGTCAGGGTTAGGCCCAGGGGGAGGAGGGGGGGGATGTGCATTTTGGAAATTCGTTTTTGGGAGAGTTGATGAGGGTGGTGGATGGAGGTTGAGTGCTGGCTTGGTTCTTATAGATAGACACAGACAATGGGGATTGACCGTGCAGGACGACAATGGGCGACGAGATAATCGAAACGTCTTTGATGCAACCTTAATCAATGTGATTCAATGGTTGACCGATGACCCTGTACGGTAGAAATTGACAATTAGGTATTAACCTCAGCCCAATCGACCTTCTGTCCTCGAAACTGAAGACACTCTGGCAGGCTGTAGCAGACGGTTGGGATGGACGTCGCCTATTAAATACCCACCCTCGCTAACCCACCACCCCATAAAATGTGACAAGTGACAAGTTACGAAGCAAAACAAGGGCAGCATAGTACCACGCCGCCGGCAAGAATTAGGCAACCCCAACCGCACCCATTTCATCGAGGCGTGACGCGCTGAATGTGCGTCGTCTCCGTCACCGTCACCAAGAATGCGGAAACGAAACGCGAACACGAATGCCAGGCGTCCCCCAAGTCCCCGCCGACTCACCGAGGCATGCATCACTTTAGGTAGCAAACACGCTGTCATTAGATGATGGGTCACGTTTACCTACCAGCCACTGGCCAGAGCTTAGAATGTTGTCGCAAAGTACCTACCTAATTCGTTGATATCAAAGGCCCTTGAAACTGGTTACACTATCTACGATTCAATCTATTCCAAAGTGCGGGGGGTATGCAAGAGGTTGGCGAGTATGGGGAGCGAGTCTGGACACTGATTGGGGCTGGTCACGTTGTAAGGGTCGTTCGGAGGGTTTTGTTTCAGGAACGTTGAAACACTGGGGGTGGATTGGGTGGTATCGCGACTATTTACCTGCAGTATTATTGGATAAGAAAGAGCACAGGAGTGCCGTGATGGGTTATTGTGACCCTGGGCAAGAAAAGCATTAGAGGGAGGTTTGTTCAATAAACTGAGCCAGTTTGAACTGATGATGGATTCAATATTATTCCACAGAGACTTCTCCAACCCACAAATGTTAATGTGTATGTCCAAGTGCAGGTGCCACTGCAAGTGCAAGACGTTACAAGAATTCCACGAGCCAACCCCAATCCAAGCAGACCCCAAATACCCCAGGCCCAGGTCCAGGTGCATCATCCTTCTTCGTCCCAAGAATCGAAATCTAGGAATGTTTACAAAAGTGATAGCCAATAAATAGACGGGACGGAGGCAGAGATGAAGACATCGAGCCCCGGCCAAGGCCGCAATCGGCATAAAGGGCAGGGTGGACGGGTATAGAGCGGAGCGGGAAGACACAAAAGATGGACATAGCCATGCGCACTGCGAGACTGGTTCGGTATGTCCAAGTGGTGACTTGGACAAACGCATATTGACGTGCACTTCAACATGGCAAACGGGAATCGATCGGAGCCGAATCCAATGAGAGAATCCGTGTGATCCAACCCGGATTGGCGCTAGACAGTCGAATAGAACATCATGCATGCGCTGAAAGAATCAAACATGTCAACCTGCTGACAGAGATGACATCTCCTCGGATTCGGCATGGAGATCCGACCATGTAGGTCGGCAAAAACAGAGAAACGAGTGTTATACAATGCATTGTATGTCATGCTGATAAATGCAAATCGTAATCCAGGCCGTATCGTTAATAGAACAGGCGGGTAGAGGTGATAGATGGTGTAAGTCGAGTTGGGAGTTGCGTCAGTTGCGGACGCCTGGTCAGGTGAAGGTGGTTCGATCGATAACGGAGGGTAAACAGAGATAGCTAAACAAAATCGCACGCCAGCTGGAAACAGAGCAGGAAAGATCAAAAGGCAGATCAGTCGTCGCGTCGTCCGAGCTCGTAGGAGGTCTCGGTTGCCCCGCCGACCTCTTCGTCTTCCTTGAAACTCACGCGGCGTAGTAGCGTGGGCATCATGCGACGCGCACGACGGGTGGGAGAGGATGAAAGTCGCGGGCTGATGAGGCTGGGCAGCTTAGTGTATCGGTAACGGTACTTGGCGCCGAGGAGCATGATTCGGCCGTAGGTCCACCACAGGCAGATGCCAACGATACCAGCGAGAATGAAGCCACAGAAAGTAAGGAACACCCAATGTTGACCCATCTGCAAAGCCAGGTTAGTGATTTGCAACGGAGAGTGGACGATAGAGGTAGACTTACCCAGAATATCAAATGCGCGTCCTTGCCATGCCAGCTGTTGCCCGTGTGATGCGTGAAGAAACTCCACGAAAACTTGTTGTACTCGTCCTGCATCAAAATGCGCACCCGCCCTGATTCGCTGGGCTTATCCTGCATGTACTCCTTCCAGATGACCGACAAGAACAGGGGGCCTGTCGAATACATGACCGTGATGTAAGGCAGCACCCACTTGCGATCATATTGTTGCAGCAGCTCAATCACGCGGAGGAAGAACGGATGTTGAGGCACGGAGCCCATTGCGTCGTTGGAGATACCCGTAGGCACGGTACGGCGAACCCATGCGGGGTAAGCAAGGAGCGGGTCCAAACGGCGGTTGCAGCCCTGCAACGTATTAGATTTAAATCAATTGGGACGCCAATGAAGTGAGAGCATACATCATCCAGGTCGATATAGGTACCACCGTAATGCGCCAGAACAAAGTAGCGAATCGAGTCCGCGCGCTGGATGGGGTATGGGTAGCCGTCAAAGGTGTCCAGGAACCAGGGATACTCGGCGGCAATGAATTCGCGAGACTTTTCATTAGTCCACAGCTGCACAACGAGTTAGCGACACAATCGTTGGAGAACAAACCACGACTCCAAGCCCATTTCAAGGTGGATGTCCACATACGATATACTCATAGTCCGGGTGCAAGTCAATGCAGCTCTGCTGAGCTTCACGCCACACCTCGGGGATCGTCTCGTTCTTGTAGGTCTGATGAATGATCTTGGGAATGATTTGAGGTCTTGTCTCGATCAAGCTGGAGTTGGGCGAGGGAAGCTCTGCGCGGTGGATAGCATCGGCGGCAGCATCTTCCACTAGCAAGGAGAGCAGCGTCGACACGCTGCGGACCAGTAGTGTAAGGATGAGCAGATTGACCAGTATGAAGATGAGGAGACCGCGCCGCATGGTGGGTGTGTTGCGACGAGGTGTCGCGGGGAATCAGTGAGGTGAGAGGAAAGGGTTTTGTCTCGATCAGGCGAAGGGCCACCCAGTCAAGGAGGATGTGGCGTTCACAATTGAGGGTGATAACGAGTTTGCGCAATTGACTAAGTACACGATGCAAGGTCGTCAAGTCGTGTCGTATGAGAACTCACGGGCCCTGGGCCTGGGAGAAGGTCGATCTGGAGAACGATCTCCTCGGCGTCGGACTGAGGTTTGTACAGGGAGGAGAATTAGGCGATAGGTCTTCGTTAGCAGACAAGTGCCATGGAGCCAGTCTGATTGCGCGTTTGTATATCGGAGGTGGAGGTGGTGAGGAAGAGCGACGGCGACGAGAGAGTATCTGCCACTGGAGTTGGGGTGGGTGGACTGGGGGTGGCGCCGTCGGTTAAAAGGGTTCGAGTCGCAGGGGAAATCAATCAACAAAGATAGCGATAGACAAGCTAAAATAATAGTACAGTACGAGAACAACAGGGGAGGATCATCGACAATAATAAGGAGCGACAGGTGGGGATGGAGCTAAGGCCAAAGAAGAAAGGAGCGAAGAAGGTTGCGAAAGGTCTGAGCCGCCCAGAAAGTCAGTCTGTCTCTGTGAGTGTTTCGTTCTCGCGCGGGTGTTTTCTGGGCGGTTTGTGGCTCGGTGCCACATCCAGTGGAAAGGTACGGACGGTATGGATGGTGATACGGGGGGGTAATTACCAGTACAACGGCCCTGTTTCTCTGCCAGGGGCAAAAGGCAAAAGGCAAATGAGAAGTCCACGCTCCGTCATTGGTCAAACCACCACTGAGTTGTGTGGAAACACTGGAACTGCGTGGTCAGTGGGGACGAAGCTTACTTTTTTTTTGTTCTTTTCAGGTTTGGTGTGGACCAGAAGAGGGAAAGTCGGCGGGCGGGTTCATTAATCGCCAGTGTGCAACTGCCAACTGCAGCAGGACAAAGAGTTTCTACTACCTTGGACCATGATATGCCAAGGTCTTCTCTGTCTACTGGGCATAAAGTACTGTACTGTACTGTACTGTACTGTACTCAACTGCGCCGCCGAGCTTCGTGGCTGTGGCTGATTCCTTCAGACCGTGGCCTCCATGGCTGTGCCGGTGGGCCGTATTTTATCAGTACTGTAATAATATTCTGTGGTTCATCCAAGTTCCAACGATCATAGTACATACAGATAGTAAACCTCGGCACTGGCTGAGTCTCTGGTAACGATTCCTTGGCTGCTTGCCTTACGCCCCAAGAGGCTAAGAGCTGGGCACACCGGCGGTCCGGCACTGGGTAATGCATGTGGCGCTGAACGGGAGCTAGCCAGGAGTGATTTTGGCGAAAGACGCGTATGCCTCTCCAAGCCAACACCAAAACGAGGGTCCGATGATCCTCGTCATCGGTAGTCCAAGGTGAATGGCAGCTATTTTGCCAGATAAATGTCATGCTCACTTAGGCACCTATGTGCAGAGGTTAGCCACAAATATGGCAGAGCGAACGTGCTCAGCGCTTGCCCACTACGCCATTCTCATTCTAGCCCACGCCCCTGGACCTCCTAGAGGCAACTAATGCCTCAGCGTGCACCGGTGCAGTGCTTGTCTACGCCAGTAACGCCTCGATTGCCTCGATGTTCCAATTCATGCCGGGTACTCCGTACCGAGGACCTTTTCTTCTCGGAACCGGAGCCACTTTGGCCTGATGGACCTCCGAGCATTCACATTCTTAATGATTGAGATTTTTTCTGGTACAAACTATGTACACAGCAGCGGCGTGAATGGACACCGGAGTTGCCGTAGTTATGCACTGTGATCGGATGGAAATCGGAGTTTTTGCCAACGCCTACGGCGTCTTCCACTTTTTTTTCAACTCCCGTCACCCCGTGTGGCGGTGCCCGGTTGACTGCTCCGAGGCCCTGCCACAAACCTGCGACCGGTGCGGGATTGCGTCAGGCGCGGCCGGTAAGCCTATAGTGCTGGCCTGGTGACATTGTGCAGAAGAGTCGAGAAGTAAGCGTCCATGGATGGACCTACAAAGCATGTATGTCTGCGGTTAGTTGCTGGCAAGCCCTGGAACGAGTACGTGTGATATTGAGATTAATCTTGTTGTTCAACGCAACGATTACCTAAAATGGGCTTGTCTTCGGCCGTAAGGATCTCACCCACTTACAGTAATATCTATTCAGAACTTCAGACCGAGCGATATAGTTGGAGTGTTCCATTCAATTAATGCACCCTAGACCATCCAGTTATTTGCGCCGCATATAGTTATTGAAATAAATGCGCAAGGAGTAAGGTTGGAACGAGAAAAGAATCAAGACCCTGCCACCTATAGTTCAAGTACAATACGTAGATACCATACTGTAAACTCGATACCCCCTCCTCTACGGCCGTACTAACGTACTCGTATCCCCGTATCAAATAATCCTTCCGATCTCCGTCTCTCCCCTCAACGCGTCGTCGCCTCTAACCCAAGCAGGTTTAGTAAACTCCATCATCCCCTGTTTCCACCCCACAGCACCCGAATCCTTGCAACCAGGGCCAAACACTAGCACACTACTGGATAGAAGGTGTACGGTCCAGCGAGTCAACGGGCAAGAAAAGATTGAAGAGTGGAGGATGAGTGCTAGGTCTCGCATTACGCTCCACTTCCGGCATGCGAATGCGAACTGAACATTGTACAATAATGTTTGATGATTGATCCGTGATGCAGGCTAGCCGTGGTTCGGCGGCGGTGGGCTTAGGTTAGGCCGGCTCCGTGGATTTGCGATCGTGATGGATGGCTTCCCTGGGGGAAGTACCTATGCTATACACTCGTACTCGGATGCGTATAAGGCTATAAGCACCACAGGAGGTGGAACCAATGACTGTGCACCTGACGTGGGACTAATCATTGTGCAACTATCAACGGGACGGCCGGGGAGGTTTCGTTATCTATCCGCCGACTCTCTAGTCTCACTGCAACAACCCTCAATAATCCATCCATCATCATATCTCCATCTCCCCACTCCCTCGATCCGCAAAACGGTTCTAACTTTCCTTACCTTCCATCGGCTGATTCAACTCGATTCCTACTTCTCCAGACTCGCACGGCAGATTCCTGCCCTTTCCAACCAAAATCGGCGCTTGGATCGCGGTCAATGACGTGAGTGGATCGATCCTGTAACCCACGAGGACCACGGTCACCACGCATCATCCAAGCTATCTACGACTGCTGTATTTTCCAGATTGCATAGCCTCGTGATGGTCTTTGAAACAGGGTAATCCTGCTTTGGGCGTTTAGTCACTTGCATACCGTGGGTTCCAGTCATATTTATCATTTTGAATGTCCGTGATGGCCCATGGGCGTTGGGCGGTATCCACTACAGAAATCCCCACGTTTCTGTCACTGGCAACTTAGTCTTAAGCTTCGTTGTGGCGTCGGACTCTCGAGGGACCTGAAGGGTCCTGGATCCTGTTTATCGCCTACTACTTTACTTTCATCTTGCTAATGCCACTTCAGACCTCTTGCTAACATCACTTCAGACCGTCTTTCGCCAGTTTAGCAGGGTTCCTAACTGGCGCGTGCCGGGCTAGTCAGCACTACCTATGACAGCGGGGCTGCGTATGCCATCGATATCCGAGCTATACGATAGAAAATTGCACTGCTTCTGGTACGGCCTGTAGACAAAATAGGATAACCAAGGGCATATACGGCCTGGCCAATGGACCCGCTCGCCGGTATACAGTGGTGAGATTGGTGGACGCAAGTTGGCCTTGGCATGGGCGGTGCTTTTTCGCTTGGACAGATGCGAGTGTCGGGCTGGGCGTTGGGGGCTGAGTGTGGATGATGATGGCTGAGTGCTTTGCTGGGGTTGAACTTTGCGGAGGGGGTTGTGGTGCGGGCGAGGCTGTGAGATGTGCTCAATGGTAATGTACTCGGCCTAATGAGTTTCACGTTTAGTTCGTAATCGTATAAGTACCTGCTAATGCGAATCTGATCAATCTGGGGCGAGTATCCAATGACGGGCCATTCAACAAGGTCTCTCTGTAATCTGACTAGGATTACCACGGCCCTCCCGCAGCAGTAGGTGTCCAATGTCCTCTTAGCTGCATCCTGCACACTCCAACTCGGGATGTGCTTGCCAAAGGTAATTGCATTTGAAGAGATAACGAGTGAATGATTTTAAAGCTAACAGGGTATCTTCGCTATTGAAACAAACATGGATATTTTTTCAACGATTCCGCAACCACCCCTTTAATCTGGCCGAATCTTCTCGCCCATTCGGGCATGGAAGTACTGAAGCCAGTCCTTGCAAGTCTTGATGCCATCAGACGAGAATTGGGACAACCAGCCCAGTGCCACCACGTGACAAGTCAATGTGAAGAATGGAACCTTCCTGGTGAAATCCAACACCCAAATGTTGAAGATCTTGCTCCAAGGATCTCCCAACATGGACGTATATAAGATCAATCAACCTGATCTAAAGTCTGGACGGCGCAAGATACGCCCTCACCAAGCTCGTACCGCAACCGCGGCGGCGGTCTAATCACGATTGGCATCAACGACAGTCGTCCGACGCTCCCGCTCCCCTATCTCAAAAAGCCGATGCCACCACCCGGGCGGATCAAGCGGCCGATGACCACCATGCAGAATGGGATAGACATCATTGAAGAAATACCAGACATGACCAACCGCCACGCCCAGAATCTCATCCTTAGGCACAGTCTGGTACACCACCAGACTAAACGCCATAAGCACCCAGGGCAGGTAAGGCGCCGGGAAGGTCAACAACCCCAGGAAACTCAATCGGGTATCGGGATTCCGCCGCGCCCAGATATACACCAGGCTCGAGCTCAAGGCCGTGCCGAGGAAGAGCAACGAGAGGAACGGCGAGATGATAAGCAGCGCGCTGGCCGCGTAGAACATGAGCCAGGCGAAATGGGCCGGGGACCGGCCGGACGATTCCTCCAGCAGGCGGGAGTACCGCTGCAGGAAGAACACGTGGTAGATCAGGTCGAGGTTTAGGCGGCCGAAGTAGAGAAATGTGGTGAGGAGGCGCCAGTACTGGGATTTGGCGTAGACGGCGCGGAAGCTGTAGAAGAGCTGGAATTCGGTCACGACGTTGCAGTGGACGAGGACGGAGGTGGCCACCGTGGCTACCGTCCACCAGCGGGTTACGGGGGGCATTTCGTAGAACCATTGCTCGAGGGGGAATTGGCCTAGTTGGCCGTTGTTTCCCCAGAGGTCGGCCATGATTGCGGGAGGGATTGGAGGGGTTGAAGTGAGTTTGTAGAAGAATTGACACCAGGTGGGATGGGGAAGTTTCTCCAGGAAAGACCAGATCATCCGATTAGACCATGACACCATGTCCGATAAGCCCGATGGAACGTCTATCTTATCGATCAGGTCACGTGCCCGACGCGTCAGGGACGCCAAAAACCACGGGGGCTGGCGCGCTAAGGACGAAAGAGTTCATATTGGCCCAGTCTCCCCAGCCCCCTCCATTCGCGCCTTTGTTCTGTGACCTTTTTCTTAATTCCACACAAAAGGGCTATCCCCCGTGCGCTCTGCTGCTGCTGTCCGAGTTTATCTCTTCTCTCATTAAATCACCCGCTCCAGCTCCCACTCCAGCAGCCCCCTCCTGCAAGGGCGATAATCCTCGGCGCGTGCGGATACCCTGCAGGAAGAGAGTCAAGCTCGAGTACCTCGACATCTTCCACCAAATTCAGCCCAATTGATCGCGACAAGAATTCACGACCCGCGCCAAACTAGCGCGCATCAAGACAAACCTCGCGATCGCACACTACACAACCACAACCACAACCACACAATGCCCCCAACAGCAAAAAAGACCGCCGCCGCCGGCGCGCGCAAGACAATAGCAAAGAAAGCCGTCGGGAAAAAAGCCGCAAATGTACAACGTACGTTCTGACCCTTTCCTTCACCCCAACAAACCCATATCCCAATTTTCCCAATCTCACACTCCCCCTGCAGCCGGCGACCCAGCCCCGACAGGCCGCAAACGCCGCTACAAGCCCGGCACCGTCGCCCTAAAAGAAATCCGCCGCTACCAACGCTCCTACGACCTTCTCATCGCCAAGCTGCCCTTCGCCCGACTGGTCCGCGAAGTCGCGCTGGATCTGCTCCCCGCCGAAGTTGGCGCCGAGCTCCGATGGCAGTCGCATGCGATTCAGGCGCTTCAGGAAGCCGCTGAGGCGTTTATGGTGCATTTATTCGAGGACACGAATTTGTGTGCAATTCATGCGAAGCGGGTTACGATTATGCAGAAGGATATTCAGCTTGCGAGGAGGATTCGCGGGGTTTGGGGGGGATTGGGGTGAGGCCTGAGAATCGGAGTCCAAGCTTGGGTTCTGCCGGCTTTTTTCTTTTTTTCTTTCCGTGAGGCTTTGTTTGCGGGTTTAATCTTAATCTCGTTTTTTGGGGGTGGCGGTTGCATGAGCTTCGTCCGTGTTGAGGGGACATGCTGCTGTCATTGTTGGCGTTTTGTGGGCATGGAGTATTCGGGTGGTGTTATGCTCTGCTCTTGTTTCTTTTTTCTTGTTTCTTTTTTCTTGTTTCTTTTTTCTTGTTTCGTGTTGCTTGATGGAGATTGGGTTTGTTTTCCTCCTCTTTCTGGCCCTGACGACTTACCTCGGGTCTTTGATTATACCACGGTTGGTGTACATTAGCATGGATGTTGGGGTGTTTTTTTGTTTACCGTATAGGTAGGGCAGCCAATGCGGAATGCTGGGAGTGTCGTCTCGATGCGGGCTCCACGGAGCTTGTTTACCGATCTATTATTACTATAACCCGATTATAGGATAAAGTGTTGAAAGCTGTTCCCTGATTTCAAAGTGCAATATCTATGTTTTTTTCTTGTTCATGCAAAACATGGTCTGCGCACGCCGGTATATTCCGACTCGGCGAGGGCAATACATCAGGGGAAAGAAATGAAAGAAAACGCCTTCTCAATGTAGATATGAATGGTATCGTAACGAAGCGCCTGCCCAAGAAAAATCGTAAAAAGAGCCATAAGACATAAGTAAGACTCATGCCAGACACAAATAGATATACACCGAGCCAGCGCCTCAAGCGGGACGCTTCAAGCCAGGCGGGAGACCAGCTATCAATCGCTGACCCTCCTCTCTCACACTCCTCGCCTCGTCACCTTTGCCATGTCGCTCGAGAGTCTCGGCCAGCATCTCATCCGTGACACTGGCCCAGAGGCGATCGTTGGCTCTTTTGGCCATGGCGCGACCGGCTCGGACGCTCTTCTCGGCTTGCTCGCCGACAACGCCGCGGAAGTATTTCCAGCTCATGAAGGTGAGGGTCATGCAGGTGATCTGGGAATTGCTAATGGCAGTAGCAGACTGCAGAGCGTGCTGGAGGTATTGCTTGGTTTGGATAGTCGATTCAGTCTGCACGGTGGCACAGACAAGATAATAGGCGGCTTGGATATACTTGTTTGGCCCGTTCTGGCAGAAGGGCTCAAGAGTAGCTTGGATAGTAGGAAGATGGGAGTGGGCCGGGTGGGAAGGGTCGCGAATGATAAGGATGGTGTTGAGCGCAGCAAGAATACATGTGTCCCGACAAGGATCGTTACGTGCCGTTTTGCTGGCTGATGGTGAGAGCAGGAGCAAGGGGGATTGGAAGATGCTCAATGCTTGTGCCAGATCGCCCGTGGCTTGCGCGATTGTGCCAGCGGCGTATTCCATCAGGCATTCAATAGACTTGGGCAGGTTGGGACCGCACTCTTGTGCGAACTGCCGGAGCTCTTTCAGAGACTGCGTAGCCATTTCCCAGTCCGTACGGGCACAGGCCAAGAAAACACGCTGGAGAAGGAAGTTGCAGCAAAGGGACCGACGCCATTCGACACGTCTCGTCGCATTGACCATGGACTCGGAAATTTCTTGTGGCGTTGTGAAACCTCCTACACGGCGAAATCAGCAATTGATCCAAGTACAGATGGAAACGTGATTTACCTTGAATCATGCGAAGCCCTTCATCCAGAAATTGCTCCGCCTTTCGACCATCATAAGAGTTCTTAGCACTTAGGGTAATCGAGCTCAAGAAGTATGATAGCGCATAGAGATCATGTTGCGGAAGCCAGTTGAAGCTGAGAAGTACCGTGCCATTTTGCACCTGAAGAATATCACCCGTGTCGATGGAAGACGGGCCAGCAGACTTTCCGTTCAGAGGAATGGAAAACGATCCATCAGCACGCCAGTTTGAATCAGTAAGCGTTCCATCAGCCAGAGATTGCAGAACCTTGAGTTTCTGAGAAGCCTGGGGTACGTCGTACTCCAACAGGCTGCAACAGATATCAACCATCTGGGTAAGGGTGGCAAGCTGCGGAATATGGCGAAGCTCTTCATTCAGTTGATGGCTTCGTGCAACGGCTACAGCACGCTGTGCTTGTTCAATGGCATCGGATCCTGTGCCATGCTGTAGGTGCGCTAATGCTTCAATGACTGCAGCCATTGCGGCAACAGCCTTGTCTCCATTGCGACTCGCCATGGCGGAGATCTTTCCCAAATGCTGGAGAGCCTGCACAGAGTCTTGGTGTGACGAAGAAGACAACGACAAGGTCACACGGAGGAAACGGAAGGTATACTCCCAAGCCCCGTGGCGGTACCTAGAGAGTGTTAACAATTAGGAACCTTGTTGACGGGAAGAGACATCACATACGCCTCCACATCTTGGATCATGCCGTCGACAGCCTTGAGGGAAGCTTTGGGGTTGTTTTTGTGGAGCATGCGCGCCAGAAGATGCTGCATACTGTATTTCAAGTCCAGCATGCGGTTCTAACGAGGTCATAAGTTAGTCTCAAAGAGTATTGCCATCGAAAAAGATCCAACTAACTCGTTCACAAAGATCGATCTGTTAGAATTTGTTAGCGCAAGGGTCGATTGGCAGAAAATTCGGATCAAACATACGCCCTTGCTCAAAGCAGTTTCCGCCTCAAGGTCATTGTCGGTTTCCTCGAACAACGTCCGAGCATAACGAAGCCGCACCAGAGCTTCCTTGCGAGGTTGCAGCCGCCAGTTCTGGAAAGTGATGAAATGGTCAGCAGCGCCTATACCAGGTTCAGAACACGACTCACCTTCAAAACTGCCTCCAGACACGCAAGCCCTGTTGAGACTAGCTTGTAGTACTCCTCAACTTGTACCTGAGTGGTGACTAGAGCCGTCTTAGTTCCATGACGATGCGCGGCGTTCAAATATTCGTCCGCCAACGAGAGTAGCAAGACCTGGTAGTCCACCGGCGGTTTTGTCGGTTTTGTGACTTTGTCAGTACTTTGCTGGCTTGGCTGTTTCTTTGGCTGTGGCTTCTTCAAAGTCGGCTTCGGACTGGGAAGGCGAAAGTCTGGAGAGGGCGCTGGTATCATCACTTGCGGAACGGATTGCTTCGATGGCGAAGGAGCTGGCTGGGGTTGTATTGGCGTTGCCACTGGCGGTGGTGCCGGGATTTGCGACGCTGCATTTGGTGTGATTGCGAGTTCCTTTAGCTCTTTCTTCGACTCTTTCTTCGAATCCTTTTTGGGTGTAGCTGCAAGTTGCTTCACTCCCTTCTTCGGTGCAGACTTAGGCTTAGATTTCGCAGGCTCCTTTGCAGGCTCCAACTTGACGGCCGGCCTCGGCGGAGATGGAGCCTTGATCTGCGTATCTATCTGCATGATATCTGACTTGGGAATATCGTCCATCTTTTGCTGGGGACTAGTAGGTGTGGCCTTTTGGTCCGGGACTGGGGGAGCTAGTTCTTTGGGTTCAAGTGGAGGCGTTGATGAAGCAATAGACGGCATCGGAGGTAGCTCAATCGCGTTCGACAGCTCGCTTGGGTCGACATATTGAGATAAAGAGCCATATCGTGAGCGAGGGGCAGTGGGAAGTGGCGGTTCGACAAATAGCTCAGCCGGGTTGATAAATTGATGCTGTGGCTCCGCCGGGGGCAACGAGGGAGGAGGCGCCGTCGGCCCAGGTGGTGGACGAGGTTGAGGTGGAACGGCCTGAGGTTTAGGGATGGGAGATGGTTGTTGCTGGTACTGCTGGTACTGCGGTGGTTGAGGCTGCGGTGGTTGAGGCTGCGGCGGCTGGTGCTGCGGCGGCTGGTGCTGCGGCTGCTGGTGCTGCGGCTGCTGGTGCTGCGGCTGCTGGTGCTGCAGTTGCTGGTTTTGCGGCTGCTGGTAAGGTTGCGACTGAGGCTGTGGAGGCGGCTGAGGCTTCAGTTGAGGACGAGAAGACGGCTGAAGCACCTGCTGCTGAGGAGATTGCTGCTGCGATTGAACCAAGGGGGTTTGCTGTTGCAGCTGAACAAGAGGGGACTGCTGTTGGTATTGCGGACGGGGAGATGGTTGTTGTTGAAATTGTGGACGGGGAGATGGTTGTTGTTGAAATTGTGGACGGGGAGACGGCTGTTGCTGGAATTGTTGCCGTGGAGATTGCTGCTGAATATGGCTCTGGGGTGACGGTTGTTGAAACTGCGGTCGAGGGGACTGCTGCTGTTGCAGCTGGGGTCTGGGTGATTGATGCGCCTTAATCTGGACTCGGGGAGACTGTTGCTGCATCTGTAGGCGGGGAGAAGGCTGCTGTGGCTGATGAAGGGGTGATTGGTGTGGCTGGACTACGGGAGATTGTCGAGGTTGAGATATTGGAGGTTGTTGCATGTGCGACATGGCCATCTGCTGCGCTTGGGAGAAAGCCGGATGTTGAGGTTGCGCGAGGTGTTGAGGGTGGATAGGAGCCGCAGGCTGGAGGGTCGGTTGTGGTTGTGGTTGTGATTGCTGCGACTGCGGCGCTTGGGGAGACATCGGCTGTGCGAAGTGGTGGCCATATTGAGTCCAGCCTTGTTGTTGCATCATCCCCAGTGGATAGCCAGCCGGTTTGCCGTAGCCGTAGGGCGACGACGAAGGGGGCGCGACATGATTGTATGGGAACTGCTGCGGGACGGCGTGCCCAGGCTGGTACTGCGGGGGAGGGATGTATTGCGGATATTGACCGGAATTGGGTGGTGGGTAGCTCATCGCCCCGACATGTATTTCAACTGAGAGACGCTCACGATGATCCCCGTCGAGACGATGTTGGAAGACCATCCGGCTACACGATGCCGTCCGCGTCGGGGCGGAGAAACTCACGGCAGTCAGCTGATGAGACGATAAGCGTCCCGATAACGCGATAAACGTGGAGGTTGGCGTGGAGTATCAGAACTCAGGACGGTTGTTGGATTCTTCTTTCCTGACTTCTTTCGAAGGTCTATCGCATATCACATATCTGAATTTGGGCCTCGTAATATCCGGCAATAGATTTGAGATGCAAGAACCCAATTGTGATCATATTATCATCTGACTCTGTCAGATCTGGAATGAGGTAGACCTACCTCTTCAGCGGGCGCGAAGAGGTTCTTACTCAAGCTCAGACTACTTCAGAAAACCGAGTTAAGACTCAAGAAACGTTAACCCAGGGATTGCAATGTCTGATCTAGCTACAGTCGGCCTCGAGCAAACAGATAGTACGTACGCCACGAGACACAATGTACCTAACGTTCAATGGAACATGTTATATCACTAACGCATGATAATCCTTGAATAATAGCAACTCAGATCATTGTCCTAATTCTCAGAAGTATCTTAATGGAAAGAATGTGTCAGATTACCGCGGGTTACCAGGCTTCATTTGTGAACGCCCATGGATCCATCTGATGGCCGCGCATTGGCCATGCCAGGCTTCTCTGGAAACCGATTCCATTGTTTCGACTGCGAAATATTAAATCCAGTGGATTGGCCAGCTTAACACTCATTTCTTTCACAACCCGCGATATCATTCATCTAACCGGAACTGCTGAGAATCACGTGGGCCTATCCACAAACGCCACCTATTACTGTATACCTCTTACTACACGAAAGACTTCCAGATCAGGTGGTCAACTTCAGCCTCGAGGCTGGCACCGTATTTATAGCATCAATATACGGATCCGATGGAGCAGGGGCCTAAAAGATTCATCCCATACAGGATGCATGTTCGAGGCCGTTTCTTCAGAAGTGAGTTTCTTAAGACAGAAGGAACAAATAATCAATCGCTGACGCTAAACACTTGACCCTCTCGTTGAAGCAAAAAAACAAGAGAAAATTGATTTTTCATTTCAATACCCTATAGCGGAACTTCTCCCTGGACCGATCCTCCCGTCTGCATTTGTTCTGTCGGAAAGTAGATAGATTCAAGGGGGCTCGTGGAGCCTCAGGTGCTATATCTCCATTCGAGATGTATCACTTCTCTCGACTTCCCGACTTCCCGACTTCCCGACTTCCCGACTTCCCGA
This sequence comes from Penicillium simplicissimum, assembly GCA_024706585.1. Lineage (NCBI taxonomy): Eukaryota > Fungi > Ascomycota > Eurotiomycetes > Eurotiales > Aspergillaceae > Penicillium > Penicillium simplicissimum. Next base: position 3,613,590 of record JAMZTW010000044.1, read on the forward strand.
CTTCCCGACTTCCCGACTTCCCGACTTCCGCGATACGTACTAAAAGAGACAGGCAGAATTAGTCTCACGATAAGCCAGATCCTGGTACCCTCTAAGCAGCAGGGAGTGCCCTATCGACAGCGAGGCAGACATCCATGTGCGGCCCTATAACTCGGTTGTTCTTGTTGAGAACGTAAGTCTTCTATATACTTTCTGGTACTTTGGCACGTTGTGCATCTGAGATATTTCAATCTAATGCAGATCTCATCCATTCCACGGTCAACCCGTCAGAAGGTAACCCAGCTTTTCGGATGTACTACCGGGTTCGCTAATGGCTTTTAATATGCGATCGAAATAACGCTCACGATGGCGCGACAAGTTCCGCGACAAGGATGTCAGCTACTTTGAGCCACATGACTCAAGCACTTCCGTGACAAATTGCGTATTTATCATAACGCGCATAGCTTCGTCAAGGCTGCCAAACTGGCAGAAGGCAACACCCTCACCTGCATGCCCTCGATGAAACGCCGCTTGTAGGTTCTCTCGGCAAGACCGCGATGTGGTAGGTAGGAGGTAGGAGGCTAGTCATCTCAGGCAACGGGCACAGAGCACGCGTAGGCCCAATTGGAAGTCACCTACAATGAGTCGTCCCCAACCCTCTAAGTCACATATTAGAAGCTATTCAATGTTGTCTATATATCCCATTGGAAAGGCTTGCTGGACCCACCTTAGTCCGGAGAAGCATTTCCACCTAAAGTCCGATTGATAGAACAATCTAGCCGCTGGGCACAGCGGCTATGCCTCTGTAGTGTGTAGCTTTTTGAAAGCTCAAGATTCTCTGTGTTAATAGCACTCTGCAAGCTCCTTTAAGTAATTGATTAATTAATTCACTGACATAACCTTGCGATAATTGGATTAGAATGACAGACTTACTAGCTAATAGAATAATGTCGTCACGCACTGCCGCCCCTGGCACAGAGGACACCATGATGACGGACGTGGACGTGGGTCTTGTCCCCCCAACCAACACGCCTTCCTCGGTGCGCAATATCGATCAGCCCGACCCTGAAGCCGGCGCTGGGCCTTCCCCCACGCTTCCTGATACAGACTTCTTTGAAGACTGAGCGATTAACCGGGGGGAGGGCGCCGCGAACTGAATTCTGCGGTGCTTAGTGGCTCGGTTCACCCAGCTACATACTTTGCTTTGCATCCATCTTGGTGGGTGACATCTCTTCATTGAATTTGGGGACAGTTTGTTAGCACTACCCTTTTTGTTTTTGTGTTTTTTTGGAGATGGGCGGAAAGGTTGGAAAATAGGTCTGATTCACCTCTCAATTTACCTCAAATTATCTGCAATATTCTAAGTAAATATATGTGTGAATAATTTCAGGCATGGAGGCGTTTCATTATTCAGGTACGTGAAGACGGGACTGAACTCTACAAGATCCATTATCTACTAACGATCAATGGACATGAGCCTCTAGTTGCCCCGTAGCAAAAAGTCTCGGAAGCTCTTCTTATTGCAGCCATATAACTTAGAGAAAGTGATATTTAGAGAGACATGATCGACACTAGTATAGCCATATCAAATTCTGCGTTTAGAAAAATTCCAAGGTTGCCGCTCAGTGCGGACAGAGGGTGCCTAGGTGACACAACAAACGGGCTCGTTGTTGGCCTGTTTTAACTGTTCTACCTACATTTGAGTTTGACGCGCTCGTCAGTAGAACTCGAACCTCTCCGACTCGGTCTCAGTAACGCGCTTGTGGGAGTAAGAAATACTGAATCAGTGCTAGGAGAAGACATTTGATCGTTTGCCATGGATATAAGAACAGTGGGAGATAAGAGGCTTGCAGGGAGAACTTAGAAGATAGGCCAGTATGTCAACGCGGTTTCAAGTACAGTGCAACACTCGCTTGTTATGGAGATGCCTAGTACCATCTTCCTAGATCCATTGTGTTACTGGAAAATCGTCGGCTCGGGGAATTAGTCGGGAAAATATGAAATGCTTAATGTATTTCCCCGGCTAGCAAATGAATTGGAAGATCTTTTCCTTTTCATCAATCATTTTTTGGATGAACACCCAGTCAGAATTGTCCGGGGGTGCCCCACTGTCACCCTCAACCGTGATATGCTGCTAAGCTTTCCTCAACGAGATAAGTCTACGCCTTCCAAGTTCCGAGTGGAAGTAACTCCACTCAACCCCGCAACGATGCTTGATGCCCTGCTTCTTAATCCAGGGGGATTCAAGTTTGCATAGCGATCTATGCGGGGAAATTGTTGGTCTTGCTTCTGGAATGACTATGACGGTGAAATATCGGGCCTTCCAGATTCAGCATTTAAATAGCTATGGCGAGCCTCGCTTCCTGCTGCACAGAAGCGCCCAGTCGCCGTGTTAGCCGTATTCTTCCTCAGGCTCAAGACTGCTGTCATGAGATTCGAAATTGCATCTGTTGCGGCTATTGCTGCTGCATGTGCACCGCTAGTCAGCGCTGCCCCGCCAGTGGAGGCCGGTCATGCTGTGAAGCCACCCTCCAAGCCTAGCCACAGCTACAGCTTCTCTTCCATGACCTCGAGCCGTTATGCGACTCCTCTACCAGCATCGTCGCCGGTGACGACGTACATGCCGGCAGCCTCTATGAGGGCGATCATGCCGTCTGGAGTCAAGACCACAACGTGGAACAAGAATGAAGTCAGTGCTTCAGACTGGGATAATCCGTACGGCCAAGCCGAATGGAACCGTCGCTGGGCTACGTTCATGCCCAATGTATCCATCTCCACTTTCAGCATTACGACCACCGTTCAGGCCACTCCGGTGCCGTCGTCCTCTCTTATCATGCCTCCACCAGCCGGCTTCAGTTACAGTGATGCGCCCAAGGCAAAAGATTACAACTTCCCCAAAGACTTTATTGTCGGCGTGGCCTCGTCGGCTGGTCAGATCGAGGGTGCTATCCAGGATGAGGGTCGCACACCTAGTGTTCTGGATTACTTCAACTTCAATGCCAACCAGGCACCGGACTATATCACCGACTGGAACTACTATCTCTACAAAGAAGATATTGCACGCATCGCTGCTATGGGCATCCCTTACTACTCCTTCTCTATCTCCTGGACTCGGATTCTCCCATTTGCTGGTGTTGGCACACCCGTCAACAAGGAAGGCATTGACCATTACAACGATCTTATCAATACCTGCCTCGAATACGGCGTCAAGCCCATGGTCACCATTGTGCACGCTGACGAACCGTATGAGTTCGTGATGGAAGGTGGAAACGTGACGAGATCATATCTCTCCCTCAACTCCGGCGCTGCCAATGGCACCTTTGTCGACTCCTTCGTCTACTACTCCCGGATCTTGTTCGCCGAGTTCGGCGATCGCGTGCCCATCTGGATTACCATCAACGAGCCCTACTACGAGTCTGGGAATCTGGAAGGAATGTACAATTTCCTCGAGGCACACACTCAGGTGTACGATTTGTACAAGTCCATGGGCGGCCAGGGAATGATGGCCTACAAGAATGCCGACAACTTCGGTGTCCCGCTCGATCCCAACAGCCAGGAAGATATCACCGCGACCAACCGGTACCAGGATTTCCTTCTAGGTATCATGTCCAACCCGACCTGGCTGGGCAAAGACGTCCCTGAAAGCGTGACATCGACCTGCACCAACGAGTCGCGCGCCCTGTCTCCCGAGACGCTGGCTCGATATAAGGGCAAATCCGACTTCTATGCGATAGACCCCTACACGGCGACTTTTGTTTTCCCACCAGGCGACGGCATCGAAGCCTGCGCCAAAGACCCCAATCACTCCCTCTGGCCGAACTGCGTCAACACCACATCCATCAGCGAGAATGGATGGGAAATCGGCTTCTACTCTAACAGCTACCCCTACCTGACGCCGAAGTACTTCCGTGCCTTTATGAACTACATCTGGGAGACGTACCAACCGCAGGCGATCATGGTCTCCGAGTTTGGATTCCCTGTCTTCGCGGAAGCGGAGGCAGACCTGTCGTCGCAGCTGAATGATTTGCCCCGCTCATTGTACTATGAGGCGTTCCTCACGGAGATCTTGAATTGTATTCATGAGGACGGGATTAATATTATCGGCGCTGTTGGGTGGAGTATGCTTGATAATTGGGAGTTTGGCTCGTTTGATCAGCATTTTGGCATGCAGGTTGTCAATCAGACTACTCAGGAGCGGTATTATAAGCGCTCTTTCTTTGATTTTATTGACTTTTTCCACTCGCATGGCCTTTGAAATGTTGGGTGTGCGGGTTGGGTGTGCGGCGAGTTGTGGAAGTGCTATGCACCTAAAGCTTTTGTTGGACTGATTCTGCCTGGGCTTTAGCCTACCTCGGCGAGGAATCACATCTTGCGTCTTTGTGTCTTTGTACTTTGCTCATGAGGGAATCTCGAGCCCCTGATCAGAATTGTCTACCATGAAATAGAATGTTAGTCTGATATATCTGTTGTGTCGAAAATAGTATCTTCCAAAAATAGTATGTCCTACCTAAGGAATTCGAAGATGCGTAATAAGGAAAAGGCTCTCTAGGAGCGCCCTCCAGCTCCAGTAGGTTATGGAACTGAAAATCTTTCGTGATGTCTAGGTCACTATCCTATTGTTTTGAGTCTTAATGGAACTCTATCCGTGATTTGTAAATGACTACAAAACGATACACAGCTGAAAGAGTGTTGAATCGAGATTGTAATTATATCTAGTCCTCGTTGACTCAAGACTGCTAAACATTCTCAGCCCATAGGAAAGTAAAAATTCAACAGTACCTATTGAACAAAACAACAACAGGGTGATTTCTTCAGCCCAACAACGCCATATGGACCCCGATGCAATGCAACTAGAACGAACCCTCTCAAACTCCAATGCGCTATAGTGTAAATGTTCCTTCCAACGCCGACTGCTGAAAGATCAAACCAAATCAATCCCCGCTAACCGCATTACAACATACGAATCGACGAGTAGAGTGAACTCAAGGGTTGCGGGTTGATCGCCGGCTCAATAACCTCCTCCCCAATACTGGGCGAAAAGGTCAAAGGGGGATGTTCCCGCACTGTCCACGGGCACAACTCGTTGCAATTTTCCACACCGATGGAAGGCTCTGCAGGATGAATACGCTGCGAACCCCATGCAGCATCTGGGATAGGGCTTGAGCCGCCGAGGTTGCGCTGTGTCCAGAAATAAAAGGTATCTCTGCCGGACTCTTCAGAGTGGAAGGGTTGTTTCCGCGGGCATGTCAGGGACGTATTGCAAGCGCCGCAGACGGAGATGCGACGGCACGAGGTACAGAAAGAGTCGAAGAGGCGGCAGATGGTGCTTTGGTAGACGCTGGAAAGCCAGAGGTCGACCGATCGGTGCGCGCATCCGAAGCGTGGCGTCATGAACTCTTCTTTGCCGACCTGTCCCGACTCGGTCGTGAGTTCGTACTCTGTCCGCATCACCAGTTGATCCTCCTCGTCGAGCTCTGGGAAAAGAGACACTTTGAGTTCCGTCGGGCCATACTGCTCTGTACATGAATGCCAGCAGTATCGGTCTCCGACCTTATCGCCGAACTGTGTTCTCAGGGCGTTGACTGAGATCCGCCGAATCCGCAAATGGTCCGCCAAATCCAGTTTATCGTGGAAGGTTATCTTCTTGCAGGGACAAAGGTCCACGATTCCCGCCAACTCGCCCACGTTACATGATCGAAGGTCCGACTTGCGTCGTAGTTCGCGCGTGGAAAATGCCGTCCGGGGGTGTAGTTTCAAGCATTTAGAGCATACGCGCCACCGGGGATTCTCCAGAAGGTTGATAAACTGCCACCGCGGTGTGACAAAGTTATGACCATTGCGATAGTGATGGAAGAGCGGCGCAAAGTCGCGACCGAACCGGAGGGATTTCGATTTGAGGATCTCGCCGGAAATTGCAAGCATGCGCTTGCAGGTCAGCGCAAAGGCCGCCTCGGGAACCAGACTCAAATGCGAGACTATCTCGAGCAGGAGCTCGGTGGGGAGTTCCATGAGATAGCACCGGCTCGAGTCGTCCTTTGGCTGCTTGCGCGAACGGGTTGGCGACCAGGACTTCATTCTCATGACGGTTCGGAGTTTTTCTGTTGCTCGGTGGAGGCGCTCAGGCATGTTGGAGGGAGAGTCTTTTAAAGCCATCGAGAAGAGGGGCAGCTTCTGTTCTTTGCCTCGGAAGCAGAGCGCTTTCAACGTTCTTTTATGACCAGCCCGCATGAGTGGTAATGTGCGACTGTTTTGGACGGATCAGGACTATCAGAATGGTAGATGATGCGTGGGTGGCTTGTGCTGAAAGATCATATTGTCATTTCGTTGATCGAGGCGCTATGCATCGTGTGACGGGAAAGACAGCCGCAGGAGTAGTTGGGAGTAGATCAGAAAGAAAAGAGCTTCCACAAATACAGGCGGGGGATCTGTTGACCTTCAAGTAGGGCTTGGGTCAAAGATAAAGTTGCACGAAAACGGACCATGGGATGGGGTCATGGCAGGGCTGGCAATGTTATCAGCATTACATGGCTTGAAGCCTGGGCCAGAGCAGGCTGAGTATACTTCTGCCTCCGTATGGATGATGGAGACGGATGTATACAAACAACGCTTGTCCACCGATAATCTGCCCCTTTTTCAGTCCTAATGCAGCTCTATAGATTTTCCAGAATATTTCTTCCAAAATCGGGTATCAAACCGTTGACAATGTGCATTGTCTGTGAGCGTGGACACCGGATTCTCCCTGCGTCTGTCAAGGGCTGATTCCGCATGCGGCAATTCGATTGCCGCATCAAGCATCATCGCATCATCACTCGAAACCCTCCCCCCCAACACAGACCTCCCATTCAGTCCGGCCTGGTCAGCCTGGTCAGCCCCCCGAGGCGCTTGCAGCCTCTTATCATGCTAATTTCGCCATGACCATGTCAACTGACTTTTTCTCGTTTATGGAGGGAGTCTGTCCCATGACCCACCCTGATTGGCCTCAGGCTTCCACCTGGCGGGAACGGTGTGCTGACTAAGAGGGGCAGAAGATGGCTGAGTCAGCGGGACTCGCGAGTGCATCACGTGGAGATAAAAGATAACAGGCGGAGATCGGGGCTTAGTCACACCGATCCGATCGGGATGTACCGAGGTTGCTGTGCTATCAAAGGCTTTTTTTCAGTGTTGTCAGATCTTGGCTGAATTAATGTTGCCTCCTGGACGTCCTTTTTTGCATATCTTGATTTTTCGTACATATTAGACTGATCCTCCATGTCAGATCTTGCATCAGCGCTGCTCAACTCGTTCCCCCTATCGCTGCTCTTATCGGGTCTCATCGCAATGGGCCTTCTCTCTTGGGTGCGCCCGAGCGGGCGCATCGCCTTCTTCCACGCCAAGGACAATAAGCTCGTCCTGACGAAGAAATCCAGCGAGTCTGGTGCAAAGGAGCAAACCACCTTGGTCGATATCTGTCGCGATGCGACTCCCGACGCCTGTCGTCTCAATCCGCTTTTGTTCAATGGCCATCTGCAAACCATGTACACGGTCTTGAAACATGATAATGTTCCCGTGTACTACAAGCGCCGGATGTTCGAGGCCGATAGTGCCATGTTCTCCGGGACATATGCGATTGACTTTGTCGTGCCGCCGTATGAAATGCCGCCGGACGGCGAGTTAACGGATCAGGCACGAAAATACACCCAGCCATCTGGACTGCCGCCGCGTACGTCGTTCTACTCGGAAGAAGAGTTTGCGGGCATTGCTTCGGATGACACGAAGCCTATGCTGGTTGTTCTGCATGGTTTGAGTGGAGGCTCCCACGAAGTGTATCTGCGCCATGTCCTTTCACCCCTTGTGGCAGATGGAGCTTGGGAGGCGTGTGTGGTCAACTCGCGGGGTTGCTCGCAGACCAAGATCAGCACCGGAGTACTGTATAATGCGCGCGCAACGTGGGATGTGCGCCAGTCGGTCAAGTGGCTCCGGAAGACTTTCCCCAATCGCCCTCTGTTTGGCATTGGGTTCTCGCTAGGTGCTAATATTCTCGCCAATGTACGTGTGAACTATCCCCTCAACTCCCTTGAAAGTGCTGCATATTAACTCTGGTCGCAGTATCTGGGTGAAGAAGGTGACCACTGCCAGTTGAAGGCTGCAGTGATCTGTGCTAGTCCGTGGAACTTGGATGTCAGCTCTGTTCACTTGCTTAGCTCTTGGCTCGGTAAGGAGGTGTACAGCAAGACCATGGGATCGAGTATGAAGAGGCTATTTGAAGCGTGAGTCTTGTTCCGTTATCACTCTGGGAAATGAATACTCACGGAGTAATAGCCACGTTGATGAAGTATCGAAAAATCCTCGCATTGATGTCGAGGCTATCAGAAACACAACCTATCTACACGAGTTCGATCGGTATGTTTTCTGGCCATTACGATCATAGTGCCTATCTCTGAACATTTCTGACTTGATGAACAGGGAACTGCAATGTCCAACATGGGGTTACCCAACCGAGGGTGCCTACTACCGAGACGCCGCGTCAACAGACACAATGCTCAATATCCGTATTCCGTTCTTTACTGTGCAAGCCGAAGATGACCCTGTATGTCGCTTCTCTCCATCTCCATGACCCACCCGCTCACATGAACAGATTGCATCTCGCTACGCATTGCCATTCCACGAAATGACCCAGACCCCATATGGTGTCATGATGACTACTTCGTGGGGTGGACACCTCGGCTGGTTCGAGCTTGGTGGTGATCGTTGGTTTGTCAAGCCGGTAAGTGTATTGCCATTCTAAGTACCTCTACTACCATATTATGATCGATACTCACGTTCTGCCTAGGTGATCAACTTCCTAAACAAAATGGCTCACGAAATCGACACATCGATCCCTGGTGTTGTTGAACATCCTGAGAAGCTCCCAGGGCATATCGCCAGCCACGTCGGCCTTGACAAGGACGCTGACTTGGCACCAAAGCCCGAGTTCCGTCCTGTGAACCGCAAGCTTGACATGAAGCTGCCCAAGTAATCATGGCACACGCATTTACCTTCAACCCCTTCCAGCGTCCCTTTGTTTCTGCTGACTTTTCAAGTCTTGCACGGATTACTTTACTTTTCCATACACATACACCATATACATAGACTAGTTCTCGTCACAATCGAGCCAAAAAAAGCCATGTAATGCTCAAATGGCTTTTTTCATTTCGGATCATCAATGAAAAAATGCGCACCTATTGATCAGAAGTTGAAATGTGATTTATAAGCTTTGGGAAACAAGTCCCATTATAAGATTCACGCTATTCACAATGGTTCAAATCCGAAGTAAAAATGAAACCCACGCAGACGCCAGACCCCCGTCTAAATACATGGTAATGGTATAGACAATAGCCACTTTTCGTTGTTGTTGGTCGTTTAAGCAAAGGAAACGCTCTTGCGCTTTCCCTTGGCAGACTTTGAGCCATTTGCCGATTTTGACAAAACTGACGAGCTCTCGGCCTTGTCATTTCCGCCCTTGTTCTTCTTCTTGTGCCGGATTGAATCCTTCACGGCTTCCAACTTGGACTTCTTCTCTTTCATTCGTGCCTCGGCCTCGGCCTTCCTGGCCTCGCGGATTTCCTCGAGTTGGCGTGCTTTCATCATCTTGGACTCGATCTGGCCTTCCTTTTCGGCGTTGACCATGGCGAGGATGGTCATCATGCCCTCCTATACCACGGAGTTAAACTTGTTAGCAAATGAATCCTATGCTTAGAAAAGGCCATGAATAGCAGGTTGGACAAACCTGATCGTCAACAAAAACCTTGCCCTTCTTCTTTCCCTTTGGCTTGACAACTCCCACAGGCGTGATCTGGTTCAACTTGGGAAGATCAAGCTCTGCCTCGGTGTAGACTCTCTTCTTCTTTCTCTTCAGGTTCTCTGGGGCGGTGCGCGCCTTGGACTTGACTTCTTGTGGTGGGGGACGCTTGGCACCCTTCTTACTGCTGGGCTTGCTCACGCGGGAGGAAGAGCCCAAGGTTGAAGGCTTGGAGCCCTTGGGGCCCTTGGAGGGACCTCCGGAGGAGGAACCCTTCGACGACCCTCGGGTGGGCGCCATTTGGTGAATCGAAAGTCGTGAGAAGTCGTGAAACTGGATGAATCGAGCGGAGAGGATCGAAGTCGAAGGGAGAGCAAGGAGCTATCAAATGGCAGCCGTGCGATCAACACTTTTTGTCTCAATTGTATTCTTCTTCAGGTCAATCGAAATAATTCTAAGAGTAACAAAAGGGCATGCGACTCCGCGCCGCCATCAAAATTGAACAGGAAATTTTGGATCGGGAAGGCGGTGAAGAGCGGATTCCACCCACCTAACCTCAGCGAAACCTCCACCATCCAAGCTCTCGCCAGCGTCCAATTCTCTCCCCGCGCCCTCCCTGCAAGAGATTGAATCGCACCGGACTGAGTGGACGCAATCGCACTCGACCAAAATGACCATCCACCCTACCTACCTCGCGCAACGGACGCGTTCCTGTACGTGCCCTGCCCCCCGTCGATCCCACCCCGAGGTGCTCCGATCGTCTATCAGGCGAACCCTGCGATTGAGATACTCGTGAGCTGTGGATGGTAGCTGACAGACTTGTGCTTGTTGTTTAGCCGTCAACCTTACCGATGCCAAAACCCGTGTCCTCAAGTCCTACCGAGAGTGGCTCCGAGCGGTCAGTTTACCCTTCGGTCACCCAGATACGCCTATGCCCATGCTTCAGCACCAGCATTGCGCTCGTACTCTTTCCCTTCTTTCAGAAGATGAGATTCGACGAGCTCCGAGCTGTTGGGAGATCAAATTGCAACCCATGACTTGAATTGAACCTCAGGCTAACGTACTCCAACTTCTCGAACGACAGTGCCCCGAAATCCAAACCATGTACTCCCTGAACATGCCCGTGTCCACAATCCGCACAAAGATCCGCCAGGAATTTGAGAAGCACCGCTACGTCAGCCAACTGAGCGTCATCGACGTCCTCCTCTTCCAGAGCCACGCCGAGTTCCAGGAGACCCTCAACTACTGGAAGCAGCTGTCCCACGTCATGAAGTACTTCCGGCCCGAGGAGGACCCCGGTGCGCGTCTGCCTCGCAACTTTGTCTCCGGTTTCTTGGAGGGTCGCAACTAAAAGCCCGTTCTCGATACCTCATCTACCACCTCTTATGGCCTTTTTTTTCCCTTTATCGCAAGTCCGAGTCCGTGGGGTGACAGTCGGAGGAAAGGCCGCGTCATCGATTGCGGCATGATGTGTATATATTGTTTGATTAGATCGTCAAAGCATCTTCCATTTCAGCTTATGCAGAGTTGTTAGTTCGTTCTCTTCGGCTGGTATTTGGTTCTTGGGCCGATACACACTTGGCCCACTGGGCTTGATAGTCTCATGCTCGGTGAGAGCCAATCAAGCCACGGAGAAACATAAGCATGCATATCGTCCCTACACTCCTTGTCACAGGTCCCAGGCAAGTGACTCATTGGATATCGCTGTAGTCATAGACGATAGTCTGATTGAATTAATCATTTAAAAGTACATATTCTTCAGATCTATAATCTTGGAAACACCCTACTCAAGCGAACGCCGTTGATCAGGCGAGTATGAACGATCATAACGCCCAGAGAGCGGCTCAAAGTGGCACGTCTCTCGCTTATAGCCCTTCTCATCGAGTACTTCTCTCAACCCGTGATCAAAATTGAACACGCAGACAACCGCGCATACCAACGTACACACCATTAGTATCAAGGCGACAAACGCGAAGAGCAGCATCATGTCTTTGTTGGCTGTATGCGCGCGCGTGCCACTGCCGCAAAGTACCACTATTCGACTAATCAGGTATGCAATCATCGCGGCGTGGCAGATCTGTTTGTGGAAAATGTTAGTATGGATGATGATGGGACTCATGGAGGGGTGGTTGGCGTACAATTACGGATATCATTGCCGCTTTCCACTCCCTGCGGACGAACCAGATTGCTAGTGCCATCATGAGGAACGACGCGGGTAGAAGCGCCGATGTTAAGGCGAATTCTGGCTCCTCGAAGTGCACGTCGATAAGAGCATATTGGACCAGGAACACCGTGGTGAAGTAGAAATCAAGCTTGATCAGAACGAGATAGATCTATTCAGTTCTTAGCAAGTGCTGAAAGGCCAGATGCGTAGACAAGCCTACCTCGTAAGTCAGGAAACGAGTCTTGATACTCATATCACCATGAATACTCCGGTAAATCGCCCAGGCATAATCTTTATGCAGCTGATATGCACACGGCCAAATAATCAAGCTGCATATCCCAAAGATAATCGGACAAGCAATCTGCGCTGGACCAATTCGCTTGCAGAAATCGACATCGAGGTCAACTAATGGCTGCAAATTGGCATCGCGGTCTTCAGATAGATTCCGCGCGATGTCTTTCATGGAACTAGGCTGCATGGCAGAAAAAGCGAGAATACACACATTGCTCACGCAGATAGCGAAGAGTAACAGGTTATTCTTGTGGTGGATTGCATCGACGGCCAGGATAAGCTCGTAGACGCCGGTGAAGATGAAAATGACCAGGTTGATTGGCACGACGTACGAGGCGGACACTTGGACTATGTTGGGATGAACCCAATTCTGCCATTCGGTCATGATGAATCTGGGATTATAGTATGAGCATGAGCGAGATCGATCTACAAGCGCATCGCTTCTCCGTTCTAGATGCTTGACTTACATCTCTAGTGCCAGGATGGTGATGGCTTGGGCGAGCAATGCCCCACAGAAAAGCCACTCATTCCTCGTGGTTGGCCTGTACATGATAGGGCTTTTTCTGGCGAAGTATAGTATTTCTCAGGGTGATGACCAAGTATCACAAACCTAGACGGTGAAGCGTGAAAGAATAATTCAAATCATTGAAGCCATTCCTTTGCCTCAGAGGTGGGTGGTCAATTGCAAAAAAGCATGAGGAGAGGAAAACTCATTTTTGGTTCTGTTCCGTGCAATTGTTGCCTCCTGGAGCTGAGATGTGAGACACTTGTGGGGCATCCAATTCATCGTTCATCGTTGGCTCAGGCTGGTTATTGGCCCTGTACGGACTATTCGACGATCCAGCGAATTAGCCAAACGCCCGAAGCTACCCCAACCAGAAGGGTGTTCCACATGCCCGAAAAGGGAAACCCGCCGATCCTAAGTAATTGAGCTGCATCGGAGAAGGCCGTTTAACCGAACCATATGAGGTTGCGAAAGCCTAATTGTATCAAATGGAAGTTTGGACAATTTATCACGACATCTTATACAAGGGTACGCTTAGATTTCTACATTGACTTTCGTGTGACCTCCACAATCTTTTCAGCAGCGAGCTCAAAGTCCGGTTCGACAATCAAGTTACGCAGTCCCGATTTCTCAATCTATGTCCAAGGTTAGCGTGCAATTCTGATGGAGACTCAGGTATCCTTACTATCTTCAGTCCTTTGTCGCTGTTGGTGCCCTGGAGGCGAACTACCACAGGCACTTTAAATCCAGTCGAACCCGCTGCAGCGATGATAGACTCGGCAATCATGTCACATCGAACAATTCCTGGTCCTGGGTCAGCAGTGGCATCGTCCTGTTCTCACTCAGCACATACCTCCGTAAATGTTGACGAGGATCCCCTTGATACGCGAATCACGACTCAAAATATCAAATGCCTTGGACACCGTCTCCTTGGTTGCTCCTCCCCCGACATCGAGAAAATTGGCGCATTTCCCACCAAATAAACTGACAAGATCGTTCGTCGCCATCGCTAGGCCAGCTCCATTGACAATATTTCCAATGTTACCGTCAAGTCGGACATAGGAAAGACCAGCCTCCGCTGCGTCATACTCATCTTCCTCATCAGGCAACCGTTCCTCCATACTAAAAATCTCCGGTTGTCGGAACCGAGCCGAATTATCAAACGTGAATTTCGCATCGAGACAGACAAAATGCCCCTCTGGAGTCCGCACCAGCGGGTTCAACTCGAGAAGTGTCGCATCCTTCTCCCGGAACAATTTGACCATTTGGTGGAGGATGTGGCTTATCACGACCATTTCAGAATCGGAAAAGCCAAGCTGGGCTTGAACGTACGCAGTAATTTCCGTCGTAATGCCGTGCGTCATGTCAAACCAGTAATGCTCGAGTTTATCTGCGTTGGACTCGATGTCGACTCCGCCGACGTTGGAGATGAGGAGCACCGGCATGCCCCGGTCGCGGTCGAATGTGATCGCAACGTAGTATTCTTGCGCGACGTCTACGGCTTTGTAGATGTATAGCTTTTTGACGAGGAGGCCGCCGGGTGGGGTCTGCTTTGTTGTGAGGTAGTAGCCGATCATCCTGGAGGCATTTTCGAAGGCCTCGATGGGCCTGGTGCAAGTGAGCCTTTCTGTTCTATCGAATGGAGTTTGGTCTTCAGCTCACGAGCTCATAATGCGAACGCCTCCTTTGCCATCGCTTTCGTACTTTCCCTTACCACGCCCGCCTGCAAGGATCTGTGCCTTTACAACGGACGGGGCATCTACACGAGTGTTAGCGATGTAGAACGGGCCGTGCATTATTCGATCGAGAGACCGTTGCTCCAGACGTCCAGGTTAACCCACTGATCTTCGAGACCACCTCCCGAGCTTCCTCCGGGCTTCCAACGACATGTCCGTCCGGTACGGGAATGCCGTACTGATAATAGTAAGTCCAAGAGTTCAACTATGCAGGAAAGACGAACGCCTACATCTTTAAGTAGTTTGTGCGAATGATACTCGAGAAGGCTAAGACGTCGAACTTGAGTTTTGAACAGGCCACTATGCTACATCTAAGTAAGCATCCAGTATCCATAAATCGTCGACCAGCAAGAGAGGAGGTCCAACCTGCTGAGCTAGTCGGGAAAGTGCGCGTCGGGCGAGCATCAGGATTTCTGCGAATTTCGAGAATGCACTCGAGTTATTTCTCGAATGGCACGGTCGACCTCTTTATCCAGATGCTTAAATCTGCGGGGTAGTCCATGTAATACGGGGAAAGTCTTTCCTAATATGCGATGACATCAACACTACGCCCGTCCCGCCCACGTCGAATCCGTGTTAGGTTTGTGACAGTTGGAGTTTATTGCTTCAGAATGTGGGGGAATAAAGTTTGAGTGCTGATCAGGTGCGATCGGTTGATTTGTCGCTGAGCTGCTAGACTATCTCAGGCGCTCCAATAGGCGTGGCTGGAATTATCGCTTTACAAAAGAGCAAGCCCGGTAATAATGTACTTGGCATAGGTTTCAGATTCTAATCCACGAGAAAATACGCGAAGTTTGAAACGCGGAAGATATCCGGTAGATCCTGTCCGACAACGAATTGGATTTGGAGCTCGCCGGTCTTTTTATTCGGAGTCTCAGACCCGAAGTACTGGGAATTGTACTACTGTAGGGGTATGACTGAGCTTCATGCAATAGGCTTTCTTTTCCCGTCACAGTAAATAAACCTGTGGATTTCTGCCCCTGCATGCCGTTCATTCGTCAGACGTCAGCTCGTTAGGCAGCACTATATCAGACTATTGACTCCTTGCAGATGATCGCCGCGAAAACACCTGCGATAGGAATACGCCACATGTGTTGTCGATCTGCTTGCAGCATTAAAAAGAAGCAAGAATACCACGGTGGAACTATAATCAAAGATGATTTCCTCTAAAATTCTCAAGCACTCGCAGCGGCTTCTTTTCTCGCCCCTTCGCAACCACAATGAAGTCCGCGGAGTCAAGGACTGACCACTGCCATGGATCAAGGTCTTCATCGGAAGCTACTCCGTCGGTAGAGTCAGTGCAGGACGATACAGAAAACGAAAAAGCTTCAATGAGAACCGTTCAGCCATTATACTGTGTTCTTTCCGAAAAGGAGAAGGTCTTCACAATATGTGTCTGCTCACTGGTGACCCTTCTGGGTCCTATAGCAAACACCATGTACCTTCCGGCCATTGGCTCGCTGGCGAGCGATCTACACGTGTCGACTTCGAAAATCTATTTGACGCTTATGACTTTCACGGTAGTTTTAATACACCCACACACATAGGTATCCGACGGTAGCTGATACGATTCAAAACAGATCTTTCAAGCGATTACCCCTTTGTTGTTCGCTGGCCTGTCAGATATGACTGGGCGTCGTCCTATCCTCCTAGCCAGTTTGTTCTTTTTCATTTGCACTTCTATCGGACTTGCACTTCAAACCAACTATGCGGCCGGGCTCATTCTACGCTGCATCCAAGGCGTCGTCTGCGGCACGAGTACGGTCGTTGCTTTCGCTTCCATCACCGACCTCGTTACCCGGGCGGAGCGAGGGAAGTATATCTTCTATTCCTCACTTGGAATGACACTCGGTCCAGCGATTGGCCCAACTCTGGGAGGCCTGCTCACGCAGTTTCTGGGATGGAGAAGTATATTCTGGTTCATGGCTGTCATTGCCGGTGTCCTACTCCTCACGATGCTATCAGTACTCCGCGAAACATGTCGAGCAGTGGTCGGCAATGGGAGTCTGCCTCCTCAACCTTGGAATCAATGCGCGCTTCAAATTGTCTACCCACGCTACCATACGGCCGATTCTAGGACACAAATCACATTTAGAAGTCGCCCGGGGATACTCGCAACCCTCAAGATCCTCCACAACAGACATGTCGCGCTTCTTGTTCTATGCACTGCAACATGTTTCTGTGCCTCGAATGCTATTTTCAGTAGCTTGGCAACAATGCTCAAGAGGGAGTATCATCTGAGGCCTCTTTATGTCGGACTGTGCTACCTCCCGTTCACGCTCGGCACCTGCACTACCCGCTGGACAGCCGGAACACTTGCAGATCGATTGTACAAGCATTACGCTCGCCAGGTAGGCGACGACATCCGACCAAACCAACAATCCTCGACGCAAATCCAGCGCATGCCTCTTGAAAAGGCTCGCCTGGTTCTGGCATTGCCCTTTGTCTATTTATATGTCGTTTGCGTCATTGCATTTGGATGGGCCATGCAGTGTAATGTCCATCTAGCAGGTCCCTTGGTCTTGTTGTTTCTCTGTGGGAACGCTAGTTCGGGTGTGCTCAACACCCTCGGAATGCTCATTGTGGATTTGAATGTCACCAGGCCTGCTTCTGCGCGGGCTGTCATGAGTATGGTTAACTGGCTCGCTTGTGCGGGTGCCTCTGCGGTGGTTATACCGGTGATTGATGCTGTTGGGATGGGCTGGTTGGGTGTTATCCTTGGTGGAATGATGGTCCTTGTCTCGCCTGCTTTGTGGGGTTTGTACTTCTGGGGGAAGGAGTGGAGAGACAGGGCGAGTTCATCGTTAGAGTGAGACTGGTATGGGTATCTACGAGATTATGAGTATCTAAAAGGGGATTAGACCAGCCCTCCAGCCTTCTCGATGAACGCTCGTTTTCAAGTTTGTGTCGGAGGCTAGAGCAGAAGGCTGTTTGGAAGGCCGTAGTGCGTCGCCGACACTCTGACGATCCAGCATGGCTAGCGAGAATATCAACATGGGCGTCTAATTGGATCCAAATATGCGGCCACGCCTGGCTAGCACATGTGAATGAAAATTCCCAGTATGTTCGGAGCACAATTGGTTTGAATTTCTGGATATGGGGACGAGTGAGAGGGGAAGCTTGAGCAGAGCAAACAGAGCAAACGCGGAGAATCGTCTCCCCTCTTGGAGGAAACAGAGGCCCGGCGTTTCCATATTTTGGAACATTGATCTCCTCTTGAGGTCGATCGATCGTTGGTATGCTCCAACCCTCGTGCCCCAGCTGAACTGGCCATTGTCCTTGATCCGAGATGCTACACAGACAACCCTGCAAATACTTCACGAATATGCCCAGTAGTCAAGCTTTTTTATGTCCAATCATGGACCTACCCAGAGAAATCCACCTGATGATTGCAGACTACCTGAACTCGAAGGATCTAAGCGCCTTTCTACGTACTGCACGCAACATGTGCTCTCTTTTGGACTTTCTTCTATGGAAAAGAGTATCCAGGCATGTTCGTCCCGATGGAAAATCGGTCCTCGAGTGGGCGGCCCAGGCTGGACGAGAAATAATCATCCGCAAGTTATTCAAGGGACCCCATGGTGCAGGCTTTTCGATTCAAGACAGGAGCAAGGCTCTATTCTTCGCCGCGCAAAGAGGAAAAAATTGTATCATTGAACTTTTGGCAGCCAACGGGGCCAATGTTTCTGGAGAAGATATTGAATGCGGCATTCCGCTGCATTCCGCCGCCGGATGTGGTCATATAGACACAGTCCGCCTGCTCCTAAGCCTTGGCGCAGATATCAATGCTTCGGCAGAGAACGGCGAAACTGCCCTGGCTCGTGCTGTCCAAATGAAGCATTTGGATATTGTGAAACTGCTTCTCGAAGAAGGCGCTGCGTTGGCGAAATTCAAAACGCACGGTGGAACGCCACTTCACTTCGCCGTGATATCTGGCGATGCATCAATCGTGGATTTGCTTCTGGATGCGGGCGTGGACTTGGAAGCAACTACCTCCCTCGGGGAGACAGCCTTGCATTTTGCAGTGGGTAATGATAGTCACTCCACTCAGGCTATTATCGATTTACTGCTCACACGGGGTGCCGATACCAGTGTGAGATCTGGTGCGGATGACGGCCACCCATTGTCTACACCACTACATTACGCCGCATTGAATGGGAACGAGAATTATGCCAGGTCTCTTCTAACACATGGAGCCGACATTACTGCCTGCGACCACGCAGGCCATACCCCCCTACATTTGGCATCTGAGACTGGGAACGAGACACTCATAAGTCTTTTACTGGATCATGGCGCGGATCCTACAGCGCTTGACCATTCTCGCTGTTCCGCTCAGGCTTATGCAGAATCCATGGGCCACGTAGAAATCGCCGCCCTTTTGGATAAAGCAGAAGAAAGCTGGAAATTGGCACATCCTTGAGATATGAACATATTTTACTTTCCTTTCTTTTTACCTCGCAAGGATCATCAAATATAGGTATCTGACTGACTGACTGGTTATGCTCGAAATTCGACTGCGCTGATTGAAGCAACTCGGCTCAATCATGCCAGTCTGCTCCTTAACAAGAAACTCATGCTCGCCTCTTCGCTCTACCCAGAATCCAATATCTGTGCTTTTTGTCCTTCGTGACCTGGCAAGTAATACATCAATATACTCGTCCAGCCAACTGGATGGTTTCCAACCTCTGCGGTTGTTTGGTATCAGTCTTCGCGAAGCTAGACTTTCATCGGGTTTCACTTGAGTCTCTGCAGAGTGGAAATTTGAGAGTTAATTAATGGAGAATTAAATTATGCATTACAAATAATAGCTCTCCCATAACTCATAAGCGGGACTTTTGATCTAGAGAAGGTGGTTCAAGCTGCACTGCAGGTTGAGATCAATGTTGATCAACCCGACCTGTAGGTCATACACGTTAGCCATCTCAGTTTCTCAGAATGCGGGAAAGGATTGAGAGAACCGCATACCTGGTCCACGTCCTTCTGCGAGCAGCAGTAGACATCACCACCGGAGCAGCTCTCACCGAGAAGACCGCTGAGAAGGTTACCCAAAGAGAGGAGACCGCCGTTTCCATTGCCGCTGCACACGACTGTCTGGTGGCTCTCACAAACAGTTTCCGCCATGGCGTCCTTGGCGGCCTCCGCGGCCTTCTTGTGACTGTCCTCCGTGGGCATGGCGAGGGCAGAAACAGCCAAGAGAGGGAGGGCGAAGATGTATCTCATTTTGACGGGTGGATTTGGATGACCTGGATCGGAGTAAGGTTGGCTTTCTGGGTCAAGGCAATTGAGAGGCACGCTATACGTACGGTCTGGGAGATGATTAGGCTGTTGGATGTGATTTTTCCATTGTCAGATCATACTTCCTCCTATTTATGCAGTGAAAAAAAAAGGATAGAGATTGCAAGATGATACAGTAATCGCGCAGATGTTGACGTCAACAATAAATGCATGAACCTGTGGCTTACTACCGTTACATGCTTGATCTTTGATTGTGGGGTTGACGGCTATTTGGCCGCGAGGAGGAGAGTGTTCTGTTTCCGGAAACAGCAGGTATCCTGACTTTCCCGCTCGTCGTACCTTAGGATTTTACATAAGATGCTTGGCGACCCACTCTTCTTCATCTCCTTTGAGATTTCGGGCTGAGAAGTATTGCAACAGTCGCAGGCGAGAACTGGGATTAGTATGCTCATCATTAACCAAACAGGGTAACAGTCGTCAGGCTGCCAAGGTCACTCCCAAAGGCCTTCTTTCCGCGCTATCGATGACAAGCTAGTGTGTTCAGGTTACTTGCTGGCACGAATGCTTTCGATGGACTACGCGTGAGAGTCTGCTCAATACTACGGTGGCGCAACCTTGCTTGAGAGCGGATCTCAAAAAATAGCGCTACCATGCTATCAAAAGTGAGATCCACAAGAGACCTGTTTTGTCAGATATTTTCTAAGGAATCAGGACATACGCATATCGAAATGGAATTGAGTCTCTGTCATGATGTGATCTACCCAGAGGGGCTCTAAACTAGAATGATTGTCGGGTTTGAGATTGGCTTTGGATATGAAGACTTTAGCAATAGGTAAACTTCACACGAGTCCTTGCCTTGGTAGCTGAACTAGCCAAAACCGGCTTGATAAAGGCGGTCAAACAGAAATATTTTCCAACTACGGACCCGGTAAAGTAACCATCCGACGCAGCGAAGAACTAGAAAGGTACTCCAGAGCGGAAGTGATTTCTACAACCATCTCGAATGAATCTTCTCCCGCTCCACCGAGAGTATTAGGGCACTTTGCACGAGAAATTAAAGTGTATTAGAGTAAGATTAAAGCTCTTTTGACAACGACAATTGACCTCTGTACATATATCATCATACTGCACGATGGGCCATACCGTTCTGAAAGTGGAGTATACTTCAATCCAAAGGATTAAGATTCCGCCCTTCCATATGACTTCCTGGAATGTTCTGTCCAGTGAAGTCGGAACGCCCGTAGACCCCCGCGTGGATATGACGACTGAGCACAAGAGTCATTTAAAGAACGTGGTTCAGAGAGCACTGAGCGTTGACATCGAGGTTGACGAGGCCGAGCTGAATTGTCATGTTAGCTTTGCGTCTATAGTTTTGGAACAAGTGGAAAAGCCCAGGGCTTGTTTCATACCTCATCAACAGCGCTCTTGTCACAGCAGTAGACATCGCCGCCAGAGCAGTCAACACCAAGCGCGCCGGGGAGGACGTTGCCCAGAGTCAGGAGGCCGCCGTTGCCGTTGTCCTTGCAGACAACCTTCTGGTCGCTGGAGCAGCTCACGGGGGCGTGGGAGCCAGCCATGGCGAGGGCGGCGAGGCCGAGAGTAGCGAGGATGGACTTGACGAACATGTTTGCGGTAGCTGTAAATTGTCAGTCGGTGTGGGCACAGAGCTTTTACGGCACGGTTGGAACTCACTAGGTATATGAGTGTGTTTGGGAGATGTAGTAGATGATTCAGAAGTCTGTAGATATCGAGTCGAAGGTGACAATCAGTCCTTCTTATATCCATGTCGTCATTATCTGCCCTAAGTCTAGATTTCATGCCTCCAAGCTTCCAACGACATGCAAATTCCAACCTTGCAGCTGAAAGCAATGACGAGGGTGTGGTTAGAGCACGACGACGGCCGAATCACGCTTGAGCGTGGCATTCTTGACACTCTTGGAGCCCCAAAATGCTTAATTGAGTAAAGATCACCTGGTCAACAGGGGTCGTAGTCCGTCTTACTGTCATGACCCAGGGATTTGGATGGTGATCCACGAGTCATTCTTGGCAGGGATCCGCGGCCCCTTGCTTATGAAACGTGAATTTTCCGTGAGCATCAAGGCCGATCATATCAGAGTTACATTGGATGATGACTGGATTCCTGTAGCGAGTATCTAACAGGTTATCTCGTTGGTTGGCGAGCGTGTATGTGTGTGTGATAACGATAGAGACAATGAAGTGGGAGAGCATTGGAGTGTGTGCCCAAGGACTAAGTGCGGTCTACCTCAAAACCGTGCTCGTGCTCGTGCTCGTGCCCGTGCTTTTTGGAATGTGAGCCGGTTGAGTCCGAGGAAATCTCCGTGTTTTGAGATGGTCTTAATAACTACTATACAAACACCCCGAAGCACTTTTTTCCGCATATGGTCCCACCCCGGACTACTTTAATTGAGCTCACCCGACGAGCTTCATATAAAGCGCCAGTGCATTGCTATAGACCAAAGTAGCCACACTATGTAAGGTACTAGCCTCGAGCTCATCCAGGGGCAAATGCTACGTCATACGTTTTCGGAAATCATCTCCTGATCGTCACAGCAAGGCCAATGGAATGTTCGGGTGGGCAACGGGATCCCGAGTGGCTGTTTGCGAACGACTACTGCAGATCATTCTCGAAGTCATATTAAGCCACTTGGGCTAATTTGATACGGCACTTGGCATTGTGAGATCGGCAGGATAGGATATGCACGTGAGAAATCAGCTTGTCATTGAGTCGAAGTGCAGGCTAGCCTGTTCAATACTTGGTCATATGACAATCTATGCACACGATGTCATGGTTCGAGACTTGTCACCTTGACACATTGCTGGAGCAAGCTCGACCAAAATTGCTGAAGGAGCATGGCAGATCCGACCTATTGGGGCTACAAATCCAATGGGAAAGTAGATTGGACGGAGTATAGTGAAGCGCAAACTAAGGTGTCCACTGTCCAGCACTAAGAACCATTCTTTTGACTAGAAGGCAAACAAGGCGACCAGTCAGATTGTGGAATCTATGAGCCTCGCACCTGACCATCTTGTGACGAGGTAGGTGAGAACCTGGAGATCGACGGCTTTTTGCTCTGCAGGACGCTGGTTGGGCGGCTGCTTCGGACTCATCGCTTTGATAATGCGAACCTCCAATCTACGTATAATTGGTGAAAGAAAAATCCCAAGACCTGAGCTTGACCCTAGCTTTTGCTTCCGCGTTGGAGTAGACCTACCCAAGGTCAGCTCTGACAGGAGACCGGTTATATTGTCACTCGTACAGCCGCAGGTGAGTCAATCCGATGGTCAACACCGCGGTAATCATCAGTCAGTTCCTGACTTTTCCACTCCTCTCTGGTTGCAACGTCCCAACGAAGGTATGACATGACCCTTCTCCTGACATGTAACCCGACGTCTTTCCAAACTCATTGCAAGGAAAAATGGCCACCAACAGTGAGGGGCGAGCACAAAATTCAAGGTAAACCATCAATGAAATTTTAAGCATTAAGCTCCTCCCAAACGCCAATCAAGTCCGTACATGAATATATGCAATGCAAGAGAAGTATTTCCAGTCCAGTACAAAGAGTGCATGCTCATCCCTCCATCCGGTTCACCCGATCCTCCTTGAACTGGTCACGGGCAGCAACGAACTTCTCGGTGACGACATCGCACAGGTCCATCAGGTCGTTGAAGCCCTTCTCCAGAGCTTCGAGGGCGGTCGTTGTGTCTGTAGAGAAGTACACAGATCAGTATCATAAACTCGCGAGTAGAGATGGACTGGAGTGGAGCCAGGGTATGTGTAGACTAACCGTTGGTCTGGATGCGGACGTGCATCTTGGGGTCGGAGGGGTGGGGGATTGTGTAACCGCAGAACTCGACAGCAGGGCTAGGGAATTGTAAGCACAGTTGATAAGGAATAGCATCAGCTTGTAACTTGAGGGCGCACTCACTTCTTCATAATCGCGTATCGCAGGGCATTTCCCAAAGTGTGGCCCTCGCCTTCAAACTGAAACGAGGCAGCAGTCTCGGAGGACCCGGGCAACTAGAACAACTAAATGTTAAACGCCTTCTCGCATGGCTAGCTCATGTCGCGGCATCTTAGGCCATCCGCGGGGCGCAACTCACCACAACGATGCGCTTCTCGTCGAGCAGAATGGGGTTGACGGGCTCTTCGGCGTTCTCGACGTCCATCATGGACTGATCGTGCTCCGGCTCATCTTGCGAGTGGACGGAGGCAGGCATTGTGTCTGGAGTATCGGGATTCGAGATCGAGAGTGGATTGCGATTTGCCTAGTTGCGGTTGGAGGTCGTGCGATGAGGCGGACAGAGTTTGCGAGTGGGAGAAAGGCGGGAGATTAGATGTTCGCTGAGCTGTACCCTTAAATTCGTACCAATGAAGTGAGATTTCGAGGTGATCGAACGCAAAGACTTTGTCGATCGTTGTCGAGGCGTCGAAGAAAAAAAAGTGGGTTATCGATAGCGACCGTCACCGCCTACCGCATTTGTGCGGAGCTCCACCATTGTTAGGGATAAGCTTGTTTTTTTTACGTTTCATTCAAAGCGCACATTTGAAGTGGCTTCAAATCGTCACAGAATGTGTAGTCTCCGGTTTCTTCAACTTTGTAAAATATTCGGCGAAGGCTCTGCGGCTTCTGGTGCAGTCGATGAGTTTTAAAAATGTGATGTAGATCCCGCAGGGCTACATAGAGAAAGTCTCGGAGGACATCCAACAAGAGCGAGGGCGACGCGGTTCATTTGTTATCTCATATGGATGAGATTATCAAATCTACCAGAGGTTTTGGAATGAGTATGGCACATAGGATACTATGGACATATTAAGTTGGAAGGATGTGATAAGAGCTTCGTTCTGCTATTGATTAATATGCTCAAATTCGAGACAGATGAAGTTCCAACTTCGTCCGACCCTGTTTGAGATTGGAAATAGGTAATCTTATAGGCCTCGAAGGCACAGGCTAGCATATTTTGGGATCATCTTACAAGTAGAAGTATGAGATTAAAATAATGGATGCCGACCGTTCTGTGAGTATGAAGCCGGCCGAATTTTAGCAATCAAGAGCTCATTGTTGCGGGCATACTTCCTTGTTGAGATAGCGCTATTAAGTAAGCTTCATCAATCCATCTGTCTCGACTCTCGCTGATGAAAAATTGCAACGGGGTATTTTCCATCACGAATCATTGACTTGGACTTTGAAGGATCCCGTCACCTTCTTGGTCCCTAGTCACCCCCACGCGAAGAATCCCGACAATTACCCCATTCAGAACTATCGAAATAAGCATGTTCGAAAGACAGGCATGAAGATAAAAATGCATATATGCCATATCCATTTCCTCCGTGCTCAAATTATAATCTAGAAATACGCCACCCTCCCATCTCATTCGACAACAGAATCACCCCAACCCTGGAAGAACCACCAAACTATTGCCCAGCTAATGTACTGTTCGTTCATCTCAGCTCCCATCCATGATCCTCACGACCAAGGCCCATTCCAAGTACCTACCAAGGACAGTTTAGCGCAGATAGAGAACGGACCCCAATTGCTGCCGCATCACCCGGTGATCCGTGCGAGTCGGCCCTTTGTCTTGTTAGCCTTTCCAGAATCCACCTAGGCTTTGAAGTTTTCGGTGATTTGTTGGCGTTGGCCAATGGCTTCGCTGTGGTATGATGTCGGGGTAAAAGGTTGAGGGTTGAAACTTGACGGGTGCTGCTCGTCCGATCCACTACCAAGTAGATATGTACAAGTGACAGTCGTGTAGTGACGGTAGTCGACGACTTGACGGTCGGCAAAGGGTTCTGCTACCTGTGCTGTTGACGGAGCCACGAGCTACCTGCTGATCCACGGGCACGAGGGAGGATGCTCTGATGCTTGGTTCTATGTGTCCGAGTTCGGTGAGCTACAGTAGTTGAGTGGGTGGTTGGCTGAGCGGTTGGCTGGCACTTGGTAACATTGGTTGGTAGAGGGTGGGGGATGTCAGTGGATAGAGATAAAGTGTTGGTACTTGGAGGGTTGAATAACTCAAGACCAAGTTGTTGGATTTGACTTTCGTGCTCATCCTGGTTGGGCAGGTATATAACTAGGTACTACAAGCTTCACTGAGTCAGGCACATGTACTCGGAAGGTGCCTTTAACCATGCTGCTCTTGACACGACAGGGATCTTGCAGCGGAAGCCACAAGCTATTTGCGAACCCACCCCCTGGTCGCCTACCGTGAGTGTGCAGTATAAGCGCCGGCGGCGCCATGTTGGACGCCGAACGTGACGTGAGTTGCTAGATGGAGGTGTGATTAGGTGCTGGATTTGCAAGGGAGCGCGTAGATCAAGGTGGCCGATCGGATTAAGAAATGTTGGATAGCTTTTTTAATGGTCGTAAACTGTGGAAAGGTCCTCTCGACGGAGAAATGCCCTCCAAAACGCATAAGATTACCAAAACTCAGGAAGCTAAGAGTTTGATATACAGGAACACCGCGATTCCTGGCTCTCCATTCTGAGGGAAAATCCATCATTAATTTGAATAATGAGCCAGGTCCACTGTTCCGGTGACTTTCACTTGTCTGAGGATTGTGTGGAACTGCGGAGACATCAAGCCACAAATCCAGCGCCCCAGCACGATTTAACCCTTCCAGGGATTGCAAAGCAATAGTGCTGGGCCCGGTGGGATTTCCATGTAATCTCTCACATCCACGGTCCACCTAAGGAACTGATTCATTTCTGACAGATTCAGTCACGACTCACCAGTTGAGTGAGGTCGACGAGGTATGTTTGTTCCTCGAGGATACGAACTCTCTTACATGAACTCTTTTCCACTTACGCCATCACTTACTGCAGATAAAATGCCACATGTGACAACTTTTGCTGATCGTGGGGGCCAGACCAGGAAAAAAAAGCACGGATCGCATCTGTTCTCACTTCTGAACTTCTGGCATGATGCTAAAAATTCAAGGGTGGAACACGCCGCATGGTGGAGGATGGTCCACCGTGAGAGTTCGTGGAGACGGAGTCTTCTTACTGTACTCGTCTCAGGCCGGTTCTTCACTTTTCAAGGTCAACCTGATTATTGATTCTTCATATCAAACAGCTGATCAAAGCCTAGGGGAGATGAGACAACCAAGGCAGAACGAGAGGCTCTATTCCCGAAATCTGCCAACCTGGGTGAGAATCGACCAGTCATCTCAAACAACAGCCACCAGGGGCGGGGAGGGTGTTTCCGTAGATGAAACTATCGACGACTGGAACACTGGCGGTCGCAGATCAACACGAGCAGCTTATTGGCAATTTGGCAAACCACTGAACCAGTGAACCAGCAGCAGTCTGGCAGGGCGTCTCAGCTGGTTGGGTCAGAGCAGAAACACGTCGTGTCTCAGCCAGACGATCCTGATACGCCGGCCTCAGCGGCGGATGCAGCAAATGTTTGAGCGGCGGGTCCACAGGAGATGGAACAAAGTAGCTATACTTGATCCTACATGTATCGTTATATGGAGCGAGAAGTACCCGCTACCTCTCTCCGCCCCCTGGTTCGGGGCTCGTCCCCCTCCACGTCCTTAAGTTCCTTTGAGTCTTTGACAGTCTTCCTTCCCCCTTCTGGGCCCAGACCCTCTCCCATACTCACTTCCTCAGACGGTAACGAACGCTCTCACCTCTCACCTCTCTCCTCTTCCTCCTCCCTTCTCCGCCTCAAGCAATCCTTCGCGCGGTCCCTTTCTCTCGCTTGACGCCCTGGACTGTTTTTCTTTCATCTCGTCCGCTAGTCGCATTGCTTGCCGCCGAACCGCCGCCCCCTCGAGCTCCCTCCTTCGTCACCACTACTCTGCTCGACAGTCACGACTGGCAGTTCATGTCCCTCCCGGCCACTTCTTTGACATAACCGCCCACAGTTCTTTGTTTGCCGAAGCCTCCAACCTGATCTCCGACCTGGATATCAACCGAAGTATCAGCCTCAACTCAGCCTCAACTAAGCCTACCGCTGGGGATCGGGGGCTACTACTTTCGACATTAGCTTCCATCAGCGGCATTCATTGATGCTCCACATCGTCTTCGAGGGATCTTTGGCCGCTGAGCCCGTGCAGTTGTATTGATCTATCGAAGTATATATAGCAGTGGCTATATAGTCTTTGACACCCCGGGTCTCTTGAGGTACCACCGCAAGCCCGGGCTCTTTTTTTTTTTTGCTCGGCAACATCATGTCAACGGCAGTTGCATCCGCGACGGCAGCACCGTTGTCCTCGCCACACACCACCCGCGATCCAAGCCCAAAGAACTGCCCGGCCTTGGCTCCTCCAGTTGGTATCCCGGCGAATTCCTCACCATCGCGCATGTCGACCACTTCCCATGATGGACGGGCCAGAGGCACCCCCGAGAACAAAGTTCCGTCGTCTCCGTAAGTTAGATCCCAGTCATGCGCGTCACATTCTATGACGTGCGGAAATGGAGTGAAAGAGGGCAATGCTGATATCTCTCGCTGTAGATCTCAAGGTAGTGCCGGCCCGAAGATTACCGTCAAGAAGGAACCGCCCTCGTCGCCGCGTATGCAGTCTCGCCCACGACCTCGAAAGTTGGACCTGTCGACCAGCCTCCCCTCCTCGAGTGGCCTCCAGGTGCGGCCGCCGGGAGGGCCCATGACAGCCAGGGAAGGTTTCACAATGCAGAATGTGGGGCTGGCTTGTTTGTCGCCCGGCTTCCAGACCCATGATCCGATAATGAGAGAGCAGCTGCAGCGCAGCATGTCAGTACGGGATCAGCAGCGGTCAATAATCGAGGCGCGGTTACAGAAATCTGCCAAGGACGAAGGTCCCGACGGCGTCAAGCCTTCCGAGTCGAAGTTCATGGGAGTACCACCAAAGTCCGGTTCCAAGCGACGACCTCCTCCTGGTCTCTCCATTGTCCCTCCCTCCGCTTCACAATTCGCCAATGAGCGAGTCATTCAATCCGCTCCCCTGAATCAGACATTTACCGGCCGGTATCAACCTCAGCCATTGACCCGACATGTCATCAACCAGAGCCCGACACTGGGTTCGACTTCGCACATGCACCACCTTCCCGCTACTCAGACCAACAACCGCCTTCCTCCGCTATCCGATGTTTTCGGGTCAGATACATTGGGTGGTCGTGACCGTGACCGCCCCAGTTTGTATCCGAATGCCTCCAGCAGTAATTCTTCCCAGTCTAATCTGGCTCCCATGCCATCTCCCGGTCTGCCTGGTAACATGTCCCAAACGCCCACCCGGCCGCGGGAGTACCGTTCCGCCGAGGAGGCAGTCCAGGAGATGTCTGGTGGACGGGAGGAACTACTTCCCCGTATCGTGCACTACGGAGGCCACCAACCCCCTACGCCTCCATCACCCCATGCTGGCCACACGGCACCCAAGACCGCCCCGTTGGTCAGTGAGTCTGGCCCCCATGCGCCTCCTCCGCCAATGTACTCTACCGACACGACTGCTCGCCGTCGCCCGCGGAGCGAATACGAACAGGACAATGGAAGCCCGCCTCTAGGCCATGGCCCCGATCCTCATAGCCGACCCAACCCTGCTGCGACTATGGGGCCAAACTCTACCTTCCCTGGACCTTTTGGCGCAGGCAGGGACTCGCCAGAGACTCAGCGGAGAAAGAAGGAAGAGTTCTTGGGCCTGTGTGCGCGAGCCTGGGATTTGTTCCATTCTTGAAGGAAGGCGCCGCACCATGTCGCTGCACAATGATTAGTCCCTACATGGGGACAGATAGGCAACCAGCCCTTCTTGCGATGCCCTCCAGCTTCAATCACGGTTTGGCGCGAACCCCTTCGCAAGTCAACATGAGTTCTTTGAGGCCCAATTACTGCGCTCCAACCCGACTTCCTCCGTATTCTCTAGCCCTGATTGAACCGGATGACTTGCCATATTCGACACCCTTTCCAATGATCTGCTTTCCCATCTCATCTTGATAATTGAGTACCGGACTCCAGGTGTTGCCAATTTTGTTTTTCTTTTCTTGCTTACATGACATTGATGTTTATATCCCATCTCATCTATACCTACGGTTCGACAGGGAAATGAGTCTTTGCGCAGGCTTACTGGAAAAAGGATTTGTTTTATTTTGCTATGTGTTGGGTTTGGCATTGGCTGCTACCCGACAAGCTCTTGCATTTGCTTCGCATTAGGCGTTGGGTGTCTTCTGCTTGTGGTTACCATATACCTATTACCCTGGACATTTATTGTTTACCCGGGAAATTCAGCAATTTTGACCGTGTCTTATCTGAGCGAGATCTCCTTCTGGTTCAATCCTCCTTGATTCTATTTCGAGTATATTATTTTTGTTGCAGGGTTGAGATTAGGTCCCTACCGGGATCGGGTTGGCAGTTCGAGCCTAATATAGTACACCAGGACTGCAATTAATCAATAGAATTTGGGAGACTCATTGAATAGATCCAAAACAATCCGGTTGTATCTCTGAACTATAATCTCCGTTCACCAATCGGTATCTACTCAAGTCGCCTCCTCTTCCCACCTCCACCTCGTGCAGGAGGCTCACCACCCATACCCTCAAAGCCCCGTCGCTCCATAGGCATATCCCTCCTCTCCTTCGAAGCCAACTTCTTCCTCCTCCGCTCCAACGCCTTAGCTCGATCCCTCGATCCCATCTCCTCATACTTCTTCTGCATAACCTGCTTCTTCAAATCCGATTTCTTCAAATAATACGGCGTACTCTTCTTCCCCTCCCGAATTGCCTCCTTCTCCTTCTTCTTATGCTCCGCAATCACAGCCTCCTCCCGCTTCCGATTCTCCCGCGCCTTCTGCTGATCCGTCGCCGACCGAATCTGCCGCTTCAGCGCCTCCTTGGCCTCGGGATTCTTCGTCGCCGCCATCTGTCTCTTCAAATCTTTCAGCTCGGACGCCCGGTACTCCTCCAGGAAGGCGTAGTTCTTCTCCGCGGCTTTCGTGTTGTGTCCTTTCCCGCTGTGGCCCATGACGGCGGCGTCGAAGCGGGGGTCGCGCGCTTTGGCAATCGCGGGCGGTTCGACGATCACGCGTTTACGGGAGACGGCGTATTTCGATGATTGGACCATTGGTGCGTGCTTGGAGGTTCGGGCGGCCTTGCGCTCTTTTGCGGCGGTTGCGCTATCTTTGAGGCCGGCTGCTTGGGCGGCGGCTTCGCGCTTTTGGTCGCGTGCGGCGCGGATTTGGGCGCGGATGTCGTCCAGTGGGGAGGTCGAGGAAGCTGTGGGAGCGGATTTGGAAGTGGCTTTTTCTTTGCGCTTTTTTGGGCCCATGCTGGCTTGAGCTTTGGCCAGGGCGCCGAAGGAGATGTTGCTTAGGGAGGCTTGGATGTCGTCTTTGTCAGAGGGGTCTTCGTCTTCGTCTGAGAGGGCCGAGGAGCCATCGGAGTTGCTGTCTGGGTCGGAGGCTGAGTTTGATGTATCATCTTCTGATCCCCCCTCTTGTGACTGTTGTGGAAGAGTCTTGTTAGTGGGTTTCTGCGCCGGCTGGTCGGGGAGTGAAGATTGTAGCGTACATCGGATGGCTGATCTTCGGCATCAGAATCGTCCTTCTCCTCCGCCTCGTCCTGGGATGGCTCTTCGCCCGTATCTGATAGCTCTGAATAGACATCATCCTCATCATCTGGCCGTGCCCGCACACGGCGGTTCAGCATGTCTGTAATTGCCATATCTGGTATTGTAACTGCCGAGTCGTAGTCAAATAAATCTGGGACGAGATGCTCGAAAAGAAAAATATTGCCGTTGGAGGCGGTGAGTGCGATAAGATTAGAGCCCTTTTTTTCGCCGATGGCCCATCAACATCCACTCCGACGCGCAGTCGATGTCCCGCTCGGCCTGCCCTGCGCGATCGTGGAACATCTTCACCCACTCGAGGAGCACGATTCGGTATATTCTTGTTGGTCGAAATCTTCTGGTCAGTCAAGGATATCGCGTCTTCTTACGAGCTACTCTACCCTCACTCTCTTTGGCGCAAAACTAACTCCGCTGTGTATAGCGTATCACCCACTCCACGCCGAATCGTCACGAAATCAATTTCCTTAGCCGTGAAGCTAGATCCCTTGTGGGTGAGCCCACAATATCTCTGAAACTGGCTCGCTCAAAGAAAAAACGACAAAAGCTGGCGCATGATGCTGCAAACTTACCATCTGGTCAGGCCCAGGAGTACGCAAATCCGCCGGACGACATAATGGGTGACACGTCTGGCGGACAGGGCGGCAGACTTTCGTGGCAATTCCCGGGACCAGCCGCTGGCATTGCAGCGGGAGGCCAAAGCTTGCCGCACGATTCTGGTCAGAATGCTGTGTATAAGGGAGTTGAGGATCACACTACCCCGGAAAATTCAAACCTGCCACATGGCTTAGGGTCAACCACCGACACTTCAACTTTCCCTACGCCTACGCCTATGCCCAACACCACAGCAGGTGAAATTACCTCTGGTATTAATCAAATGTCCAACAGGGGCATGCCGGCTTCAGCGTCAAGTGGATTCGGCGCATTCAATGTCCCGCTATGGAATTTTGCGAATATGAACAGTCAATCAGTGATTGCACAACAACCTCAACCGCCATTCCCATTACGGAACCCAACGTTCTTTAATCAATCCCCAGTGTTTGGTATGCCGTCTTTCCCTATGATGCCGCCTCTCAACCCAGTGTTTCCCACGCACACTCAGGGTATGAGCACAATGGCAGGGCCAACAGGACGCCTTCATGATACGGATTCACAACGATGGATCCGATCATCAACACCACCTATGAAGAAGCCCTCTCCGAGAAAGGAGTACATGTTGCAAGCGTCTCAAACACCAAAAAGGTGCCTGTCGAAACGGCCATTGCTGATCATCCTCGATTTGAATGGCACTCTGATCTACCGGAAACACCGCAAATTTCCACCAACCTTTGCCCGCCGCCACGGTCTTGACGAGTTCATAGACACACTGACTAGTCAGTATTCGGTGATGATCTGGACAAGCTCCAAGCCGGCTACCTTGAAAGCCGTCTGTGAGAAAATATTCCCAGGGGAGAAGCACAAACGCATGGTAGCATATTGGGGCCGTGACAAGTTCGGCCTCACCAATGCACAGTACAACTCCAAGTTGCAGGTGTACAAGGAATTGCGCAAAGTGTGGGCCAGCCCCGAGATCCAGGCCGCATATCCGGGCAACGGGGACGCCAAACAATCCGCGCGACCCAGACGCACCGGCGGCAAACATAGCAAGCGGAATCAGTTGAAGCAACAGGCCGCCACTCTCTCCCCGGGTCAATGCTGGGACCAGACGAACACCATCCTCATCGACGACAGCAAACTGAAAGCTCTTAGCGAGCCATTCAACATCTTCGAGATTCCCGAGTTCACAAATGACCCCAACATCGACGAGTCAAACCTCTTCAATCAAGTCCTCGCCAAACTCGACATCCTCTCCCGCTACGACGACGTGAGTAAAGTGCTCCGCCAGTGGAATGAGCGTGTCGCACAGGGTGAAGCTAGCATCTTGGACCTGGATGTTGAACTCGAAGAAGAAGAAGAGCTCGACATTGAAGAAGGCGGAACGAGTCTCCCCGGCACATCCGGCAATCCCATCGACCTTGACGACGATGCGGCATCCACCATCGTCGAGCCACTATCGAGCCAAGATGTCGCGAGCCGCAAGCAAGAGCTCATCAATCAAGATGTTGCAAATCGCAGAAAAGAGCGCAGAAAGGCCCGCAAGAAAGAGAAGCAGGCTGCTAAAGCTGCTATTGCACTTGCCAACAAGGTCGCCCAGCAGAATCAGACTCGGCCTACGGCTCAGCCTGAAGCTCAAGCCGCCGGGCCTGCGAATGGCAACGCCTCCAAACCCGCGGGAAACGCCAAGAGCCGTCGCAAGAAGGGCAAGAATAAGCCCCAGCCTGATGTTGAGCGTGAGCTCGAGCCCAACGCGCGCGAGAATATCATGCTGAACCCGGACGGAAAGCGGTACAACTTCCGCCATAAGACTCAATCTACCCCCGCAGCGACCAGTGAGCCGTCGGAAGGACAGGGAGATCCCTCTGGAGAATCCAGCGGCATGAACAAGGGCCGTCCAGTCCCAGGAACCACCGCATCCCAGGTGACCATCGAGCCAAGTGACGCTGCTCCGGCCCTGGATCAGGCTTGTGCTGAGCATACACGAGGCCGGCCTAATGCGTCAAATCAGGCTATCATGTCACAGCCCCAGGAGCAGGACAAAAATCAAGACCCAGTAAACCCAGACCGGCGGCGTCCTCTCTCCCCGGTTACCGATGATGAAGGACGTTCCGTCTCGCCGGCTACATCTTGCGGATCTCGGAACTCGCTGCTCGATAAATTGGAGGAAGGTCTTGGACTCCGCAAGAAATAACGTGATGAGCGGTTCGATGCGTCTGAGTCTATGTGTTGGCTGGCTCCTTTTCCCTAACGATGACGCAGGAGTATCCTTGTATGGAGTTTGTGGGCGTTCAGGCTAGCATCTAGCATCTAGCATTGGGGGTGTTTTCCATTCGAGTCAACCAAGGACTGATGGAGCTTGATAGGAGCGTTTGAGTCCTGGGAATTCGTGGTGGTGCTGTCTTCTTTACATACATTCATCATGGTACAGAACATTAATCATTGGAAATGAATCAGTGATACCCCAGCAGATCTATGCAAAGCTCTACGTAAACCTCGGAACTGATAGGTACCTAAGTTTGAGGTCCTTGTACTGACCTTTGGTAACATCCTTCCCGTCGCTCGCTCATGACACTCCCTTGACTACGGCTTCGTGTCTGTGATATCATGTTCCCTGGAAACGGGGGAGCTAGCGCACTTGCATATTTATGGACGGAATCGATTGATATTTTCATGAAGGTATGAATGCCGGAGGGAGCCCTGAAGTAATGGAAGGTTCCAGCAACGTTGAGAAACCGTTTAGGGAGGAATCGATATGTCCAGCTGGGCAGAGCGAGCATCACCAGTCCGGGAATATCAGAAGCCAGGGCTGCGAATCTCATGTTTACCCAACAGACTTGGCAGTATGAGACTCAGCAAGAGATGCTTCCAGCCTGATTGAGACATTCGTTCTACAGTGTAAAGTTTACAAAGGAAAAAATCAATCCATGACAAAGTCATCAAGGACCAAGTCCCGATTCCTTTATTGAAAGCTAGACATAGTAACCTAGCAGCGACCACGCAACGAGCGCACCATGGCAGCCCCGACGACGCAGATCGTTCATCTCATCTCGCATCACAACATGTCATAACCGTGAACATGAGCCACATCGGCACGTAAAAAAAGGAGGAAGGGTGTGTAGGGTCACTAGGGTGAGGGGGAATTTTAACTCCTGGCCCCGACATCGAGGCGCAGGTAGCACGAAAGGAAGAAGGGTGAGCGTGATCCAAATGTCCAAAGATCATATATCGCTCTCCAAGGGGTATTCATTGAGAAAGGAGAAAGGCGTGCTTGGCGCACACGCTTATTTGAAGACGTGGCCGTCAGCGAAGGGGAGGGTCTTGCCGTCAACGGTGACGGGGACGTCCCAGGCCCAGAGATCCTCGACGTACTTGCGGTCAGCCTCGGAGGTGTGGTCGAGCTTCTCGAAGTTGTAGGACTCCCAGTCGGGGGCGACATCGAAGGCGGGAAGAGCCTCCTGGCCACGGACAAGGAAGACACCCTTGATGACGCAGGCGTAGTTGGCACCGAAGACAGCCTGGGCACCGAAGAGGTACTTGCGGGAAGCCTCAAGACGGGCGTGGAAGCCACCGATCAGGTTGTTGGCCATGAAGGTGAGCTTGAGCTCCTCGTTGTACTTGTAGTCAACCTTCCAGAGGGAGTACTCCTCGGGCTTGTAGTGCTCCCAGAACCAGGGGAGGGCAACGGAACGGGTGTCCTCGTTGGAGTACTGGCGCTTCCACTCATCAAGGATGAGGGTAGGCTTGCCAAGGGCCTCGAGGGGGTGCTTGGGCTTGGGGGCAGGGGCAGGCTCCTCGGCAGCGGCAGCGGGGGCAGCAGCGGGCTTGGGCTTCTCCTCCTTCTTGGGGGGAGTGTACTTGATGACCTCCTCGGTGAAGACGGGGGAGGGGACAACGGCCTTGAAGGCGGCCTGGTTGATGATGGTGTTGTACCAGCGGGTGACGGCGGGGTTCTCGGAGCGGAACTTCTTGTCCAGAACGGTGGCAAAGGCACGGGTCAGGAGGGAGGCAGTGAAGAGATCAGCCAGAGTGATGCGCTCGCCAACCAAGTAGGTGTTGGCAGTGAGGTGCTGCTCGAGGACGGCAACGGTCTTCAGGGCAACCTTGGCGGCCTCATCGACGGCCTTCTTGTTGTAGCCGTCGAGGCCGAGGAGAGGACGGTACCAAGGAGCGAGCTTCATCAGGAGCTCGCTGTTGGCGAAGGACATCCAGCGGACAATGGAAGCATAGTCCTGCTTGGTCTTGCCGAGGAGAGTGGTCTTCTCGTTCTGGGAGGTGACTATAACCAAAACAAGTTAGTTGAGGTCATTTTTGGGCTGTTTCATGTGGATCCACAAAATGAATCATGCAATCAGGGATGGTGATGGGACAATGTGCTCCAGGGAAAAGGGGGGGAAGGGTGGGGAGCTTGGTTAGCCCCAGTTCCGCCCAACCCCCCCCCCCCTCTTCGAGAAAAAAATTTTCCCCTTGGATAGCGGGGTACTCAATTCCTCTCGGGTGATGTTTTTTTGTTCAGAGTGTGTTTATCTCAACAGTGTAGTTCTGCCAGGGATAACTAGAAATTTTGAAATATCTCATCATGAAAAACGGGGGGCGAAGTGGTGGTGGTGGCGTAGGAGTGGAAAAGCGGAAACGTCCGAGCTCGAAAAAAAAAACAGCTGTCATCAACATACCGTAGATGGCGATGGCAATGACCTCAGTGAGGGTGAAGCCGTTGGCACCCTCGAAGGCAGGGATCTTGCCGAGAGGGTTGATCTTGGCGTACTCAGCGTTGGGGCTGGCAGAGTTGGGGATGGTCTTGACCAGCTCGAGGTCGAGGTCGTTGTGCTTGGCAGCGACCAGGACCGCGATGGTGCGACCGTTCTCCTGTAAAGAAAAGGCAAGTCAGAGAGAGTGGCAAATGACACGAAGCTCAAGCTCAAAGGCGACACGTACAGGGAGACCGTAGAGCTTTCCGAAAGCCATTTTGAAAGCAAGGGATGTGTGATGGGGGGGGGGGGAAAGAAGAGAAGGGAAAGAAGTTGAGGAACGGGAGAGGGGCAGATGAAATTTTGTGCGGATCCCGCCCGTCGGCGCTCGGAGGAACAGTTCTTGC
This sequence comes from Penicillium simplicissimum, assembly GCA_024706585.1. Taxonomy (NCBI): domain Eukaryota; kingdom Fungi; phylum Ascomycota; class Eurotiomycetes; order Eurotiales; family Aspergillaceae; genus Penicillium; species Penicillium simplicissimum. The sequence continues at coordinate 3,650,498 of JAMZTW010000044.1, forward strand.
ACAGGTCACGTGGCGGGAAAAACAGCGCCCGAAGCACTCGACAAGTTGAGACTCGTTCCGGGGCGATCGACGAGATATTCCGCAACACCTTCATATCCCTTCACAATGGCCCGGCCCACGCCCAATGGCCTCACCCAGGCCTTCCAGGCCCTGCGGCTACACTCATCAACATCATCTCGCCCGGTGACCCGGTGTCTGGCCCGACAGACCCGGACATATGCCACCGAAGTAGAAGGCCAGCCATCGGCCATGCCGACACAAGAGCAACCAGCAGCAGCAGCTCCCGAAATCGACTTTTCAAACTTCGCCCGCCGCCCAGCCCGGATCGTTCCCGCCTCTCCCTCCTACTTCTCCGGCAGCCCCCGGTTCATCGATCACGTCCTGAAGCTGGAGTCTTTGCAAGCGAAATACGCTTCGCTCCCGACCGTTGCTGCCGGCGACGCACCGCGCATGGCGTGGTTCAAGCTGGCCCAGTTCCGTGACTACGTGGGCGAGCCAGTGCCAATGAAGAAATACAAGAGTCTGGTCAAGATTCTGCAGCGGTTGAACCGTATCCAGCCGGAGATGGTGCCGCGCGAGGTCAAGCGCACGCTCGAGTCCTTCCTGCGCCCTGGAAACCCATACGCAGTGCAGCATGTGCCACGGGCGGTGGACGAGAACGGACGCGCACGCGCCAAGGGGAAGCGTAAGGAGTCTACTGCCGTTGTGCAGCTGGTGGAGGGTGAGGGCGAGGTCCTCATCAATGGCAAGACACTGGTCGAGGCCTTCCAGCGGGTGCATGATCGGGAGAGTGCATTGTGGGCTCTGCGCTGCACACAGAGGCTGGATAAGTATAATGCGTGGATTACGGTTCGTGGCGGCGGTGTGACTGGCCAGGCCGAGGCTATTACGCTGGCTATTGGGCGGGCTTTGCTGATGCATGAGCCAGCCTTGAAGCCGGTTCTGCGAAAGGGTATGTTCATTCTCCTTGCATATATGATGTTGTGTGGGCACATGCTGACAATTTTCGTCTCTAGCCGGTGTGATTACCGTCGATGCCCGTCGCGTGGAGAGAAAGAAGCCCGGTCACGTCAAGGCCCGCAAGATGCCTACCTGGGTCAAGCGTTAAGACGGGAGAAGATTGTTGTCGAGCGATGTTTTTTACTATTTCTTTTACTCATGTATTATTCCACCTGCATGGCTGCTCGAGTCCGCCAATCCTGTTCTATATCCTGTACAATGCATATGGGGCTTTCATTCAATCAATGTTATCGGTGGCGTCCATATTTGACCAAAGTACTGCGAAGGCCGGGTTCAGTTGCCATTGTCGGTGCACCGGGCAGAGGATCTGCCGATCTAGCCTCAAACTACAGGGCGCCGATGGTGATCAAATTTAACAATTGTCAGCAGCGACACTGACAGATCCACAATGCAAACCTGCTGCATGATCAAGTCCTCGTACGGGTCGCAGGATGATGAGAGATGCCCCATCGTTAAACTCCGCAAGAAGCCATGTCCAACCTCCAGTTCTACACCGTCTTAACTCCGCCCAAATCTAACAAGACAACAATTCCAGTTTCTCATGCAAGATCCCCAAAACATTCGGATCCGGACAAACCTAAGCACAAAAGTACCTGCACATCAACAGCATGCAGTCCATATTCCATACCTTCATACTCGGTAGTCGGTAGAGTCCACAGCTTTCCAAGGGGAGACGATCCGATCCGATCCACAAATACTAATCGCCAGGATCGACAATGCAGAAAGCCTAATCGATGGAGATGGGAGTCACCGTGTCACACCCTGCCCTTACGGCCGGAGGATGGTTTTTCGTATTGGTTTGGCTTTGCTTTGCAATTTTGTTTGGAATCGGGGGGACAGACGTGCGTTGTGCGCTTGTCTTGCAGTAAGACTGAGGGTTAGGAGCCTGGAAGACAAACTACGATAGTTCGTGGTGGTTGTTACTCGTACTAACACCCGCAGAAAAAGTTAATTCATTCATTCACATTGGCATTTTCACTGGATGTATAATCATTAATTGATCGTGACATGAGCTAATAACGAGATGAGACATCTATGTAACATCGGCATCGAGAGATGAGCACTAGACCAGTCCGAGCGGTAAACCAAGTGACTCCTTTAGCTCACGTCGCCATCCAGCCATGATTCCGAAGACGCTATGTAACCAAGGCACAGGGACGAGCGACAGCCAGGAGGGTAGAGTCATGACTCGTAAGGGCAAGCGAGTGCGGCTGGACGCGGGATACAACGTGTCGAAACAGGGTGGTGTGGTGGTGTTGATCGCGATCAAGTTCTCGGGACAAGAAGTGATATGGATCGAACCCTCGTTGAATTTCCCCAATCTCGACCACGACTCCTTTGATTGGAGCAGGATAGCGCGGGTACGCACCTTCGTCCGAAAGTGCTTCGTGAAATGACCAGTATCGCTCTCTGTCGATCTCGAATCTCACATCAAGGAGACCCGATTGGGGCGACGCTAGTAGACAATAGCCTCTCCAGTGGCTGTCACTGGCTGATGACCGCCACCCATCATCCCGTCAGCCTGGTCAAGTCAAGATTGTTGCCCCGCACCCACTTCGCCGGGTGCTGTGTTCCAACATCCCCTGTACCTGATGATATTTCCCCTTGAGAGTCGATTCGCGCGGAAGCATTCCCAACTTCGCAAGTCATTCCTGTGGTGCATGGTCCGCTTCCTCGGGAGGAGCCCTAAGCAGGAACCCCAATCTGGGAATTGGGGCTGTGGGCGGAACCGAGTTGGTGGGACTGGGACCAGAGACTTGGGAGGAGGGTGGGGATGGATTGGGCATCGGTGTTGCATTTTTGATGGTGTGCCGGTTCTCCTTGGGTATATTTTTCTTTCCTGGCCTTGGGGGCCTTTCTGAAGATTGACACATTTCCTCATGGTCGCTGCGTTGCTGTGGCAGGTTCGGGGATGGACTGGATGTGGGAGAGATCAGGGCTGCTCTCTATGAGATCCAGACATTGACCCAGGACTATAATGGCTTAGCATTAGTATAGATGCGTGGATGGGGTGTTGACAAGAAAAAAAATCAAAGAGCATGCCAAGCATAATCATAAGACAAAACAGGAAAATAGTGATAAGAGATGTATCCACCTACCAGAAAGAATCTCCTCCTCCCAAATCCCCATCTGATAATCCACCAATCCATGCTGTTCCAGCTGGTCGCAAAGCTGAATCAACTCCTTCCCCATCGCCTCCATCCGATCCCGGCTTAGCAGACTAGCCTGCGGTGGTTGCCGGCCCGTAGCCACGACATCCTTGGTCAGATCTTTTTGTCTTTGGCAGACGGCCAGCCAGCAGATATTGAAGTCATTCCAGAGCTGTGTGCGCTCGGCATGCCTCCGTTGATACTCGTCGTCGCGCAGGAGGTCGTCGCGCAGGATTCCTATGTATCACAAACGCAATTAGTGTCCATTTTTTCTCCCCGTGGTCCCCATTTTCCGGGCTGGATGTCAGATGATGCGTGTCTGTGGGTCGAGGAAAAAGAAAAGAATGCGTCAAAATCAAGTAAACGGGAGGAGGGTCGTAAGAGAAAACAGGGCGCTGGGTTGGTCTGCGGTATATCGCGGTGTCTGGTCTGCCCAACGTTGAGCGTAGAGGATGTATCGTTCGTGCACCATGTAGATGGAACGAAAATCACCATGTCAAACCTTAATTTGCCAGCGCAACAAATTACGCAAATCGGGGAAAGTAGACCAAAAGAAACCCTTCCAAAAGAGCGAACTCACCAAGATCCCGTGCATTAGTCACAAGCCACTCGGAAATTTCAAGCAACGACTCGCTCGCCTCTACCAATCGTCCGGCGCGAGTCTGATCAAAAGAGCTGCGAAGCGCTCGCTGGTACGGAGCCCACGCTTGATTAAGGCTGGACGGATCGGTAACAGATTGCTGCTGCGGATCAACCTGCTGCTGCTGCTGTTGCTGCTCCTGCTGAATAGAAGCAGTCACTGTCCCCATCGGCGCGAAATCAGCCATCGTCGCGGGGAAAGGATGTGCGCTGTTAGGTCGGGCTATGGGGCCGGGTTGATTATATGGCAGCGCATTCAGATACGGTGACAGCCCAGGGACCCCGGACGCGGTGGGTTCCTCTGGGAAATACTGCGGAATGGCAATCTGGTTCGACAGGGCTTCAAGCGCTGCAGACTGCCGTGTCGAGTACTGTGGGACAACGTCGAAGGGGCCATGAGGTGAACCCTGCTGGCTGAACCCGTACAGCATGGCCGACTCGTACGGGACCAATGGGGTTGTTTCGGCAGTTGCACGCCGTCGGGAGTGCTGCTGCGCTGAGTCCGGGTTGGATTGTTGTTGCTGATGGAGATGAGAAGAGGGATTTTGGTGATGCTGCTGCTGTTGCAGCGCTTGTAGGGTGCTTGGATGCGGCGCATGTCGCGGCCGCGCATAGTCGGTGCCAAAGGGCTGTACGTCGTTTGGCTGCAGCGAACCGCCGGGGAAAGAACTGCCTGTGTATCCGTAATCGTAGGACATGGCAGCGCGGTCTGGCGCCTGTGATATTCCCGTGGGGTCTCCACGTGTATGCATGGCCTGCTCGAAGCGATCGGTTGCACGGGCTCTGCTGGCGGCATGGATGGACCGCGCCATCAACCGTTCACGCTGCTTGGTGCGTTGATCGCCATCCATCAGGCTGTCCCACACGGGCCTTTGTGGATCGAGATCGGCCCAATGCTTGGGGGACAGCGGTGGGCTTGCGTAGGAGGCCAGCTTGGAAGAGGAGAATTGAAGGTGTGAGACACTTGAGAGATCGGAAGGTTGTCTTCTTGTTCTTCTCCTTCGTTTTTCTCTCTTTAATATCTGAGAGGGTTGGCGGGGCGATGATCACAGCGCTCTCAGGTTGTATCTGAAATCAGCGACTGCACTTCAGTCTTCAGATTTTGATATACACTGGCGGGCTGGTAAGACAAAGACTCAAAATGGTCTTTGAAGTCGAATGATGATCCGACTGCAATGGTGGCAGCTGAACGATTCCGGCACCCTAAGATACTCGCGATGTAAACTTGTACGCCGAAGAGACGAACGCAGCAAGTACATATACAAGCGGAAGTATGGAAATCTCCGCGGAAGCAACGCCAATGGATGGATGTTTCTCAGTCCATGAGACAAGGTGGACAAAAGACGACCGAGTCAATCAAATATGAAGTATGATGAATATGATGAATCTAATCGGACAACTCTGCGAGTCAGCAAGACGGCTCAGCAGCAAGGCGAGACAAGATGACGCTAGTAGACGGACAGACCAAGAGGCCTCACTTCTCAGGGCTGGATGGAAGAAGTAGAAAGACGGGCCAAGCCAGCAAGAGAGAGGCGTCGACTAGCTGGAAAAAGGAAAGAAAAGTAGGGGGAAGAAGAGAAGGAGGAATAATAGAATCAAACGGGAAATGCTCTCGAAAAATCCAACCAAAATAAAAGTCAGAAAAAAAAAAAAAGGAAAATCCCAAAAAAGAAAATCTAAAATCAACATACCAGGAATCAGAACAAGGCGACAGCCGACAGCCCAAGGGAGCGGATCAAAAGCACGACCTCTTCATCGGGCTCGTGGTGGACCAGGTACTTGGGTAGAAGGGGAGAAGGGGAGGGGAGGGTATATGAGATAATGAGACTATTACAGTCGTTAGTGCTCTACCAGGAACCTACTAACCTTTGTGAGGGTCTAAGGATTTCGTACACTTCAAAGTTCAATCAGCAAGGGCGACGATCCTTCGATCTGCGCCTAAACTCCTTCGGGCGCTGTACTTCCGTCTGTGATCGCCCGGGAACCCGGCGACCTGGTTGAAGGTTCCTGGTGGGTTCCCGAAAAAGACAGGAAAGCGAGGGATAGTGGACAGAATGAGGGTGGCACAGATATTTTGACAGAATGACAGATAGAAGATAAACGAGGAATTGGTCGGAATAGAGTCAACTCCGATTGAGAAGAATGGCATTGAAACAAATCAGCGCAGATCGAGATCAGAAAGTGGGAGTGGGCGTAGCAGCAGATCGCATCCAGAGAGCATTATTGTACCTCCTCATCCATTACTCCGTACAGCAGTCCAGCTGGTAGTCTCTCAGCTCGGAGTCATGTGCTGCGAGATGTGTTTTGTCATGAATTATGGAAAAACAGAAAAAACTAACTAATTAACTGATTATTATGGATTATTATTATTATTATCCTCTCGCGATCATCTTCGTGATTTGAATTTCCACGCTTATTTCATTTTGCGATGTGTAACTCAGGACTCTTCGGGGGCTGACGATCCCATGGACATGGTGGCGGTGCCAATGATCTTCGATTCCATCGTCCGATGCCCAGGGCTAGCCTCGGGTAGTTTGAACGCAACTTGAGTTAGACTAGTTAGTTATAAGAATGGCAATAATAATTAGACATTATTATTGATTGCTGGATTGCCGTCATCTGGATTGGATTCAATCATCATGTTGGGTCTCGCCCCATCGACTAGTTAGCCTTCCCAGGGCGGCAGATCCCCTTACTCTCCCCGGAAGGGATCAGCAGTGCAGCACCAGCAACAAAGGTACAAAGGTACCAATAAGCAATTATAATCTCCCTCCTGTGGATGCACGCATGTCAATTCCAGATCCAGTCAGCTGGAGCTTGTGGACAGTGGACATCAGACACTGCAGGTCATATTTACACACTCTACAGCCGATTTACAGTACTCAATATGTCGACCCTCTCGCCTTTCGGCCGGCAAGATCTGAAGGTCCAGTGCGCATGATGTTTAAAGATATAGCCAAATACTAGCAATATTGAATGGAAGATAGACACACAAGGACAACGGAATAAGAAAGGGGGAGTTCTCTCGAGCTGGGGTTTTGTTGCTTTGCGCGGTGGCTGCTAAACATTCCGCGGGCAGAATTGCCCGGACAGCTGCTGGAGAGCGCGCACCCCCTTTTTCGCGGATATCTACTCGATGAACCATATCAGCGCAGCACGGAAGAGGACATGGCTCGAGTCTTTCCAAGGGAGATCATTAGACGTTGGCACCGTATCCGAACCATAGCAAGTCGGGAGTCGAGAAATGATCGCCCGCCACATAAGTACGAGGCTGTTGTCCACCCCAAACAAGAGAAGACATCAACCGCTAGACGGGACTAAGTACCGCCGGTAAAGTACTGTTTAGTAAAAACCAGCGATCCTGTAGAACAAGTGATAAATAAGAAGGCCCATCAAAATGAGGCGAGATTATCATCAAAAGAGAAATCAGAGACATCCATTGTCAGTGACTCAGATCTCATCTGCCCATTGGATACCTTATGCACTAGTCCTGGGGCACTTGGACGTCTGGTGAGTGGAGGATATGAACTCGACGGGCGACTGTCAAAAAAAGATAGCGCCTATGTTAGTCTGTCATTCTGTCATTTTGCCAACTAAATTGACTGGATCAATCGGATCCGGGGCTTTGGTTGGGATGGAGACCTACGTGCCGAGGTTTGGGTGCGTCGGGACTTGGGGTTGGGATGGGTTGGACTTGGCGGGTTAGGTACGCAGTAGATATGTCACTCGCTGTTCCATAACTTGTTCCATTGATGCTCCCTTTTAGGCATAAGATGAGGTTGCAGGTGGGTTTCGGTATTCGGGATATGGGGACAGTACTTAATGGCGTCGCTGGTCAGTGGTAGGGCACGCTAGATATGGGTGGCTGGGTCTAATCTTTAGTTTTTAGTCGATACTACCGTATGTAGGTCTGGGACTTTGTACTTTGTCCCTTTGATGAACCAGGCGCGTGGGGCTCAACCGAGGTGGTTTCAAGTTATTCTTCATATACATTAGCCCTACCCATGGGCCTAATTGATGGAATGATAAAATGACAGGAGGTTCAGGTACCTGTGTTGGAACTTGGGACCACACGGATTGAGGTCAACGTGGCGTGTCAGGTATCATCCTGGACTCTCAGGTTGTCACGTCGTACCCGAGACAGGCTGGTCACAGCTAAAACTTCCACCCGTGTAGAAACGGAGGTTCGGTGCTACCTGGTTGAAGGAGGGTATCGTCATCGCGATGATCGCGTGAGTGTGCATCATTGTATGGCGCCTCCACTAGGGTTAGTTTCGGCCCGTCAACCTAATCTCCCAAGTATACTCGGGTACGGAATATGCAAATTCGACTTCAATCATAATAGGCCAAGAAATTCAGCAGCATAAATAAGTGTTCGCTATGGCTAAACTATCTTTCTTCTCTCCCTCCTCCCCCCCCCCTCGCCCCATCATTATCCAGTGAAGCACGAGATGATGCAACCTGCACGACTCGGGACTCGGCCTGACATCAATCGTGCTGCGTGCCTGTGCACCTCCGTTTTCAGCCCGCAACCAGAAGCCCGGTGGGAGGGAGGGAAGTTGCGCCGTGAGACAGAACCCTCCTGATGACGAATGATCAATTGATCTCCGATGTCCAATTCTAAAGGTACATACGGACAAGTGAGCCCGATCCAGTGTCCGAGTCAGCACTCCATATTCCAATGAGTCGACACCATGAACAATCGAAGATAAAACTACCTCCGAAACTCAACCACAGACGTATTAACCCCTATTGGCCTTGATTTCTCCCTTCGCATGAACCTGGTTACCAGCGCCCGAAGTGCATAAACTCCAGTCAGCTGACGATGACCGAACCAATCCATACTGGCATAGACGCCACGCTACCAAATATAGCAATCCCCTAGAGAAACAGAGAACAAAAAAAAAAGGAAAACGCAAAACACTTTGGAAAACGCAGAGTTCCACTCATCAATGGATCCTCTCCAACCTTGGCACCTCGGACCATGGATCCATCCACGCTTCAACTGGAGTTGGATGCAACTTCCTTCGGTCTCGTTTCGGCGTCGCCCTCCATCATGGCTTCCAGCAGTTCGAGTTCGTCCTCGCAGGAGCGAAATTGGAATTAGGACGGCCACCCGGGCCCCCTCCGCTCCCTGGCCCGGTCCGGTTCGGTTCAGATTCTCATTGCACTGCCTGAACCACGAGACGTGCAGTCTGGGCGGGGAGAGGTTGGCCCGAGTGAGGTGTTTCAGGATTGTCAAGGGTTTTCATGTAGCCCTGGTGGTGTGGTAGTCGGGAGAAATGGGGTCAATGAGGCTGACCTTTGCTACGGGGCTGTTAAGGTTAGGTATCCATGTTTTGGATTTGTTTACCAGGGCTATTAATTAGGCTAGTTAGGGTATTTTGTTGGGTAGGTCCTGTCTTACGGGGTTTTAATTTGGATCTTTTTTCTTTTTGTAGCGCGTCCATCGTTCTACTCCAGATCTGCTCTCAATTTAGTTTGCTAGGCAGTGAGATAACTTACCTAGGTTGGGCAGGGATATATATCTCTACCTAGTAGCCCTGGTAATGGATAAATCGGGTCGGGTGACTACGAGAGCCGGGCCAGGCAGTCAGAAAATATCATAGGGCAGCAGCAAGATCTACGATAAGGTCGTCAGGCACACAGGTACATGGGCAGATATGATGGTTTACTATGTTTCGGGTCCAAGGTACTGAGGGACTATTCTACGGGCTCTTTCATGGACGGCGGGCAGCGAGTCCATAAGTGAGAGACCTTGCACGGAAGCATGAAAAAGATCAAGTATCGTGGCGCAGTTTTCCGGTCTTCGCGAGATGTCCAAGATAGACATGCCGGCTCATAATAGCAAGGGCAAGGGCCTGCCAAAAGATGGAGTCATAGATGACGCTGGGCCATGCGGGCACATCTATTTCCGGATGCTTTTCTGAAAATTATTTCTTCTATCAGATTCCAGTCCCGTAAAACCAGTCAGAAGGTAAGTAGACTACATAAGCACACGTCGCGGGTCATAGAGGGTCATGTCATGTCGCACCAAGGCTGGCAGAGATTCAAGGATACAGCATCAAGCGGAATGAAAGGAAACAAATAAAACGAACAATAGCCCGAGGGGGAGGTACACAAGGATCCGAGGGTTGCGAGGTCGTGTGGTGGCGCATAGCCTGGCTATATTTGATCTGGTATAGCAAAGTCAGCAACCAATCGGCTCAATAGAAGCACCGAACGACAGCGGCGAAAGGGAGCACGTACTCAGGGTCATGCTCAGGTTGACATCTGTGCTCTCGACCATGTGGGTGAATTCTTCAAAGCTGATTTTGCCATCGCCGTCCTTGTCGGCCTCCATGATGGTCTTGTCCACGATCTGTTGCAGTTGGATGTCCTTCAGGTTGTTGCCCACCATCATCTTGAGAACGATGAACAGCTCGCCGTTGGAAATGTAGCCGTCGCGATCGATGTCATAGACGCGGAAGGCGAAACGCAGCTTTTCTTCCTTGTTGCCCTTGGAGCTGAATGCTGACAGGCCGGTCACGAACTCTTGGAAATCGACGTCACCGCCACCGTCCTCATCGAAGATGGCGATCATTCTGTGGGAAGGTATCCAGCGTCAGAGCGATTCCATTCAATCCTCATCGTGGTCTCTGAAGGGGTCATCCTTCGGGCGAACGAACCTGGTGGCCAAGGGGTTGGATGAGATCTGGGGGAGGGAAAGGAACTCTTCGCGGTCGATCGTGCCCGAAGCATCCTGTCATGAGTGTAAGCCAAGCTGGGACCGAGCTTGTGATTCTGAAAGAGAACGCACCTTATCAAGCTTCATGAAGCGTTTGCGCAGGCGGTCCACTTCATCGCGGTCGACTATTGCGGGGTGTCAGTTCCGGGTGGTGGGGTTTCAATGCGTGTTCCTGTGAATCGGTGCGACCGTGGACATACAGTTGGAGGTGGACACAATATTATCAAACAGCTGGGTGGTACCGACAGAGCCTCGTCGGCGCTGCACATTGTGCATGGCAGCCGTGTTGGGCTCGGCGGGTTGGTCCATTGAGAAGGGAGGGAATGTGAGATGGAAGGGGAGGAGGTCGAGGCGTAAAGGAGGAAGAGGGGAATGGGAGAGAAGGTGAAGGTGGAGGAGTTGTGGAGACAGGCAGGAAAAAAAATACTGTAAGAGTGCAATCCCCGTAGAATCAGATAAGCGGAGAATCACAGGGAGCTTGGAGGATGGATCATGGAAGAGGAGAACCACAACACGCCCAGAGCGGAAGGTCGTGAGCGGAGGAGCTGTGAGCCTGTGAGCCACTGACCCAAGGGCGCCTGGCAGTGCTGAGTGCAGTGCCTGATAGGGTGCCTAATTTATAAGGCACCAGTCTCCCGCAAGCCAGGCACCAACATGATTCTGATAATGCCCAGCCCCGCACTAACCCGATCCGGACAGGCAAGCGAGCCCCTGAGGCCGTGCGCTCGGCCAAAACAGGCCATCACCGGGTGACATTACAACGTCAACCCATCCGCCTGCCGAGAACCGCCTCAACTTGCCCCGTCGATATCCCCCCTTTCCTCATCGAATTTCATCACAAAACTACGACTACAAGAAAGCGCATGACCAGACCTTCCGATTGATCCCCATTTTACCCACCCCCCGCCCATGGTCGTTGCCCTTTTGCGCGTCCCGTCGCTATGACTCGGTACGGGGGCCTGGGCCGGACGCGCCCGAAAAAGCTCACCTCCAAGGCGTCCATCCCCATTGTCCGCGAGCACGAGATCGACGTCGTAGACGATGAGATCCATTCTACCCTACAACAGATCGAAACCGGCGTCGAAAAGGCCGAGGAGTCGGTAAGTGCCCCCATCAGCCACTTATTTTTAGCCTCATCCCTGCACGTGATCACGTGATGACATCGCCAAAGAGACGCGAAATTTTCACGATGCTAACCTCGAGGCGCGCAACCACAGGAATTCCACTTGCAAGCCGCGATCAATGCTGCCGCTCAAGGAAAAGACAAGGAGGCTCATATCCCGACTCGTGAGGTCATCGTCAGCGACATCCAATATGCCAAGCTGTACCCTCCGATTTTCTCGCAGCCTGCGACGTACATCCGCTTCTCCTCCACCGTGGAGGACTGCTGCGGATGCCCATACAACATGACTGATGAGGACGATGTGTGGCTCAAGAATTACAACTCCAAGCGCGACGCTTCCAGTCAGTGCTCCGAGGACGACTTCGAAGCCACCATGAACTTCTTCGAGGAGACCGCTCAGGCGAAACAGCCTTTTGCTGCCGTTGATAGTCCCCCAGTCCTCTCCTTTGCCGATATGGCCGAGGCGATGGATGCTGCTGTAGAAGAAAGTGTAAAGCGCTTCGCCAAGGACATCTATGAGCATTGGAAGGCTCGCCGAGTGGCCACCGATAATCGCTCACTGGAGCCCATGTTGAAGGTGAGTCTAGCCCGTTGCATCCTAGAGGCAGCATGAGACGAAAATCGAATACTGACTCGTTTTTTGCAGTTTGAAACCGGCCAAGATACAGATGACAGCGATCCCTTCGTCTGTTTCCGCCGTCGTGAAGTGCGCCAGATTCGCAAGACTCGTGGCCGCGATGCGCAAAGCGCGGAGAAGCTCCGTCGACTTCGTAAAGAGCTGGAAGAGGCTCGACAGTTGGTTGCGCTTGTGCGCCAGCGCGAGGACGCTCGTAAGGAGATGCTTGTCGTGGAGCGCAAGCTCTTCATGCAGCGCAAAGAGGTCAAGGAGATGAAGCGTAAACTCAACATCAAGGACGATGACGAGGACCTCATCAACCAGAAGGTGAGCACGGCTTCTCCGACTGCCATGCATCCAGGTATACTGACCTTTCTCCAGCCCAAGAAGAAGGTGATCGATATGCCGCCTCGGCAACCCGTGCCCCAGCTTCGCATGTCCCTCAAGCCTGGTGTTCAAGGCGCAGAGGATTTGCAGCTGCTCGAGGACGTGCAAGCCGAGAAGGAGAACGAGATCCTCCGCGATATCAAGGCAAACATTGCCAAGCATATCAAGTGGAACGAGGGTTTTGTGGACCATACCCGCGCGCCACTTTCCCCATCCCCCGAGCGGACCTTCGATACAGCCGCGTTCCGTCCCGCATTCACGGCACAATTGCCGACTCCCCCATCATCACAGTCTTCGGACGATGCGATGGATATCTCATTAGATGTGACCAGCCCTCTCTTCTCCAAAGAGAAGCTTGCCTCGCGAGCTTTGGAACTGCATGATGAGCCACACCGTATGCCGTCCTTCCGACGCCGAGTCGGGCGCGGTGGTCGGTTGTTCATCGACCGTCGAAATCTCGTATCGCGCTGTAATAGAGTCGGATTGGATCCGTTGCAGGCCGATCGCTTCAAGTATGATCAGGAGGATTCCGACGAGGAACCCACCTATGAAACAGACGCATACAGCATCCAGATCATGCAACACCGCGCCATCACCATGGCAAAAGCGCGCGAACAAGCCGCAGTGGCTGCTCAAGCTCATGCGCAGGCGCAAGCACAAGCAGCCCAGCAACGCCGATTGCAAGCCGAACAAGGCGGGAATCCTCCAAGTGTGAATCCCGTCGCTGGCGGTGTAACCGCATCGTCCGAGGCGTAATGAGCGGTTCTTTCGCTCTTTGTCCGAGTTGTTGTTGTCGTTGATTATTCCCTCCCCGTTTTTTCGTTTTCTTCAGCATTTGGCGGGCGTTTTCGTGTGGGTTGCTTGGTTTCATTCCCCCTTCGTCGCACTTCTCCTTTTCAATTCCCTACCACCCTTGTAGTTTTAGTACCACCACCCCCTTATGTTCTGATGACCCCCGCGAGCGACGAAGGGATTCGCTGGAGCCCGGTTTCTGCTTTTGTCCCTGTTTCGTGTCACACCTACCTCCCCGCAGACCCTTTTCCTCCCAACTTCTGATTCCGTGGCAGATGCCCAAAGCCGGAGAAGACAGCATGCATTGGCTGGCTCTTCACGGGCTGGCTTGGCATATGGCGGCACTGCCTGCTTTGAGGCTCTCTGCATTGTTAGTGTACATATCATTTTCTTTCTTCACCTTTCCTGTTCTGGGAGGAGCATTGGGTCATGGAATGGCCTTTTTTGTATGAATGGATAACCGAAGTTATGATGCCAGCGATGACGGGGAGAAGCGGAGAGAGGCAGAAAAAAAAGACTTCAAAATCTAACAGAAATATAATCATTCGCGAAAACTTTTCGTCGTGGCATGTTCTGGGTAGTGATGGTGGTGGTGGCGGTAGTCATCCGAGCAGTCGACGATGAGCGAGGTTCGTATCATGATAAAGTCGGCATTCGCTCACACACGCGCGGTTTTGGAGTGTCTGCCATTGACATCGCCGTTGGCGCTGCGCTTGAGAGACCCGCCCGAAACGAGAGGTTCCAGCATAGCGAGAACGGCCTGGAGCACCTCCTTCTCGCCGATGCGTACCTGCAGCGCCATCTTTTGGCGACGCGCAGATCCATCCAGTGAGGCGGGAGCATTTGGAGGGAGAAGGTTGGCGAGGAGCGCCATGTCCTCGCCGAGAGAGCTGCCGTACTGCGCTTCCTTGGTTTGCAGGATCTTGTAAAGCAGGCTGGCTTGATTGGTTTCCATGGCGGGCTTGGGTGGTTTGTTCTTGGAACGGCGCTGTTCGAATTCTTCTGGTGTCAGGGACAGGGTGGTGAGTAGGACGACTAGCTCGGCGGGGAGGATGTCCTGCAGAGAGGCGTTGGATACTGGTCTGGGAATCACGTAGCCGTCGTCCAGTATGTCGTTTTCTTCGAGGAGTTCGAGCTGAGGCGGTATTAGTTTCGTGATTTCTGGACCGAGTTTATTCGGCCAGCGGCGATGCACGGTTCCTTTATACATACCCTTGGCTGGGACTCCACGTCACTGTTGGACAGACCGGCTGCCTGGCAGATGTCGCCTAGTGGCAGTTCAATGACATCGTATTGGGCATAGTTGTCTGTCACATAGCCGTATCGACGAAGCAAGTCCGCGCGGGGAATTTCTCCATAATCGTTGAAGATTTCTTCACCTTCATGAATGGGTTTGATAGCTTTCATGACCAAAGACTCTTCTTCTTGGAAAAGACGGGCCTAGACAATAAAAGTTAGAAAAGAAAAGGAAAATGTAAAGAGGAACGCGGAATTACTCACGTTATTGCGATCCGCGTCGGCATTGAGCAAATCTGCCAGTGGCACCATGCCCTTGGGCAACTGCTCATCCTCATCATCGGTCATATAGCTTTCATCATTGTCGTCGACATCATCTTCCTCAGTCTCGGACTTTTCAATGTCAAACGCATAAGCCATGATCAGCGAGCCCATCATATGAGCCAATTCCAGCAACGCCCCAGCTCCAGCATCACCCTCATACGAGGCGACTCCATTAACAGGAGGGAATAGCCCCGGGTTAGCCCGTACAATAGGCACAATCGACTGCAAGATTGACTCATCGGCACTTTGTTTACCAATCTTGTCCACAATGGCACTAGCCTGCAACTCCTGCAACTCCGCAAGCGACCAGAACATAAGTGTATCGAAACGCGTCGGCAAGACTCGGAAATAGGCCGCCCATTTCGAGTTATCGCCTTGCGAGTATTCATAGAGCATGACCAGCATAAGAGAAAGCCATGGGCCGAGGGCGTCCAGGTCCTGCCCGAGCAGGTTCTTCAACTCGGAGTTTTGGACGGCGAGAATGAGATTTCGCGGGATCGAGAAAAGTTCTTCGCCCTCGGGGATGTTGGCACGGGCCACTGGAGGAGTACCATGATGAGAATGATGCTATTTGCGAGCGGGATTGTGGTGGGCGCACAGTGTTTCTCCCGCTAGGTGGATTTTGTGTGGTGGGTGGGGGGCAATGGAATTAACACAGATTGCACTTACCGACTCCACGACCGGCGCCTGTGGCTCTTAGATCTGCCAGGCAGATCTTGGGATTGACTTGTACGCCTGGATTTGATTCGAGCCAAGCGATGAACTGGTCTGACTGGTGTTGGAAGCTCGAAGGGTCGGGGAAGTGGGCGGAGGAGGACATTGTGTCGAAGCCCGTTCCTTAGGGAGGTGAGAGGGGCAGGGAGGGAGTGAAATGCGAAATATACAAGATAGCGGACATGCAAACCTCAATCAGCCTGAGGGCAAGGGCTTTGAAAAGAAAGGAAAAGGAGAAAAGTAGAGGCAGGAGGCAGAGTGGAGGAAGAAAAGAGAGTCGTAGTAGTATGGGAAGTACAGCCCGAAGTAAAGAAAGTACTTTTTGGTTCGGAGAAACGGGAGCGCCGCCTTTTCGCGGGCCGATAGGCTGATAACGCAAAAAACCGTCAAACCCAGTCTTTGGACTTCGCGAATTGCTTCATAATCTCGCTTCTAGTCCTAGGTCCCTTTCGTTACTTTAGCAGCCATGATTGCCATTGGCATGGAAGGCTCCGCCAACAAGCTTGGTGTGGGCATCATGCTGCATCCCGAGGATGGCAGCCCGCCGCAGGTCCTCGCCAACATTCGGCACACCTACGTTTCCCCACCAGGCGAGGGGTTCTTGCCCAAGGACACGGCGCGCCACCATCGCGCATGGGTGGTTAAGCTGGTGAAGAAGTCTCTCAAGGAGGCTCGTGTGTCAGTCGATGATGTGGACTGTATTTGCTTCACCAAGGGTCCTGGAATGGGTGCCCCGCTACAGAGCGTCGTCGTGGCCGCGCGCATGCTTAGCTTGCTGTGGAATAAGCCCTTGGTCGGTGTGAACCATTGCGTTGGACGTATGTCTTGATATCCCCAGCAAGAAGAAAGTTTGGTGGTATAGTCCGCTTTAGTCTGACTCCCTTCTCTCCGGCGGCTTTAGACATTGAAATGGGCCGCCTCATTACCGGCGCGACCAACCCCGTCGTCCTCTACGTGTCCGGCGGCAATACTCAGGTGATCGCCTACAGTTCCCAACGATACCGCATCTTCGGAGAAACACTCGATATCGCAGTCGGCAACTGCTTGGATCGCTTCGCGCGCACACTACATATCTCCAACGACCCGGCACCGGGATATAATATCGAACAACTAGCCAAGCAAGGCAAGCAACTCGTGGACCTACCCTACGTGGTGAAAGGCATGGATGTATCATTTTCAGGCCTACTAGCCGCCATTGACGGGCTGGCCGCACAATGGGGCCTGGGCGGCGAAGAAGCCGCCAAGGAGGACGCAGAACAGACAGCTTCGCACGCCGCCGAGGCGCAGATAATCCCCGAGACGGACGGGAAGCCTACGCGGGCTGATCTGTGCTTCTCCCTTCAGGAGACTGTCTTTTCTATGCTGGTGGAGATTACCGAGCGCGCGATGGCGCATGTTGAATCTAAGCAAGTGCTGATTGTTGGTGGCGTGGGCTCGAACGAACGACTGCAGGAGATGATGGGGATTATGGCGCGGGATCGTGGTGGCAGTGTTTATGCGACGGATGAGCGGTTTTGCATTGATAATGGGATCATGATTGCCCAGGCTGGCATGCTGGCGTACCAGACGGGCTTCCGGACTCCATTGAAGGAATCAACTTGCACGCAGCGGTTCCGGACTGATGAGGTTTTTGTCAAATGGCGAGAGGATTGAGATGGCACAAAAAGGGCCAAATATTAGAATTACAATTATCAAGCATTACGATTCAAGAATATCCAGGGCGGTCCGAGTGCTTTGTAGGGCTTTATGCGCCCGACCCCGTCCAGAAGAAAATAGCTTTCAAACAACAAACTTAATACAATGTAGGAGAGATATTGAAAAGAATCAATCACTGTGTATCCGCCCAAACATCCAAGCGCGCCTGCGCGGCCATAACTATGAACCTCGCTTGCATAATTGAAATAAACTCCAGCTCCAATGTAACCCTTCCGAATAGACAAGTACAACGCCTATAACTTCATGCAATATGTGGCCCCTGTGACCTTTCTTTCCATCGGAGCTTGGCCTCTGCGCCTCTCACCGTGGTCATTCAAGCAGTCATCGAGCTTCCAAGGTTGTACGAGATGTACACGGTCCTAGCGCAGGCTTTCTGGCGTCCCAGCTGATCTTCCCTCGACGCCGACTTTTGGACTCTAAGCCTGCAAGCGATCTGCATTGTCGCCGGATAGCGCTCACTCGGTAATTTCGCCAGTCGGTTTGTACAAAATGGATGTAACATACTACAAATTGTAAGTATAAGGCAATTGGGGCCATATTAAGTCAATCATACCTTGCGCTTGTATCTGGTCGTGACACTTGTAGCCAGAACACCATTCTTAATGCTGCTCGTGGCAAGATGGTTCAAGACGGTATGGTTGGGATAATTCAAGACACTGCTGTCATCCTTGGTGGGCGTATTGCTATTCAGAATCGATTTGCCCAGGAACAGCGGCAGACTGGGAGGAGTGGGCGTGTCACTGATGACATTCGCCGCCTGAAGATAAGCAGTGCTGTCCTCGTCCTTGTCCAGATCTGCAAGGAATTGAGGAATGGCCCGGCCAAAGTCACCCGGGGGTACTTCCTCCTCGGCTTCTTTGTTTTGGGGTTCATCTGTCGTATCGTCTGCGTGGCCGTCCTTGGAGTTGTCGAGTGGAGCCTGCGAGGGGTGAATACCGGGCGGGATGCTGTCGTGTCCATCGTCGGCGCTGATTTCGATGTAATTCACCAAGTGATTGGTGAAGTCAACGGCAGTAGGGAGAGTATCCGAGGCTCGCATTTCACCATCAACGATGAACTTTAGATGGTGTGTTCCAGGCCGCAGATTCAGCGTTGTCGACATGGTAGCGTTTTCGCCTTCACTGTTGGGGAATTAGCTCATTTGACTCTCCAAAGATGATAACACATCTGCACTGGGCGGTATCCAACATACCTTCGGTGCAGCTTGAACTTCTTCTCCCAATTGACAAAGGTACCCGTCACATAGACCTTCTGGCCTGGCCCAGACCACTCAATATAAGTAGGCACCGCTTTCCCAACGCCACTGCTAGCATACGGCTGAAGTTCATCCACAATCTCCTCGCCATCCAAGGTTGCACTACTCAAATCAGACGCTCCGGGGTCCATGTGCTCATCCAGAAGCCGATCCGCCGGAAGCGATTGGATATGCGAATCCTCGGGTCCGCTGATCGGGGAGCCAGGCGTAGTCGTGGCATCACCAATGGGCAATGGCATGCGCGGCGGTCGCTGCAGATGTGTCGACGCGCTATAGTACGAGCTCAGCGGCGGGCCCGAAGGTGCCACAGGATCGCGCCCCGCAGCCTGGCGCGCGGTGGGCACCTGCATCGGGTTCGACTGGTCTGGCGCTGGGATATTCCTGCCCTGTGCATAGTCGGGTCTCCTCTCATCAGATTTTTGAGCTCTGCTTGCACTTTTGCTGGGGGAATCGGGCTGGTTTCGCGATTGCAGCCGGTGCTGCACAGAGCCTTGGTAGCCGGCTGAGAGTCCGGAGGCTGTCTCGCGGGTAGCAGATGGGTCGGCTGCGGTCGCCTTGGGGTTGGAGATGGCGTTTAGCGAGGTGCGACGCACCACTTTGCGCTCGCCAGTGGCATGAGAGATATGGCCGGCCGGGACGTCGCCGGCTGGGCCTTTGGAAGGGTTGTTGCCCATCGGAGGCGGGGTAGCTGTGGGAGGAGGGAGGTGGTGGAGGTCGGGCGTATGAGGGGGAGATAAACTTCCGAAGAGGGGATTGGCGTGAGTCACAATTAGAAAAGCCGCATGAATGCGTCGTAGATAGCAATGGTAAAGGGAGTGAATATCTGTTTCCCCGAGAGATCGATGGTCTCGAGATGATGACGCTGGACGATCCAATCGGGGGGTAGGGCTTAGGGTACGGGCGGTGATAACTCGGCTTCCCCGGATTCTGCCCCTTTCCCAGTTGAGCTCAGCTGAATGATCGAAAGCAAATATATCTCGGTTTGACTGAACCAACCTAACTCGATGGATGAGAGTCCGACCGTGACAGGCCTACTGTCGGTTCTCAGTGCCATCTGTGGTGTGCTGGCTGTGCTATTCTCATACATCTGGTCTGTCCTTTACTCTCTCCTCTATCTGCTTGCCGCGCCCCTGCTCTATCTGGGCCATGGCCTCCTCTCTATCGCTCTGTTTCCTGTACGGATTCTTCTGAAATTTGAAGTAAGTGTTCAAAGGGCCTCCAACCCCCTGAAATGGGCTCTTTAATATCTTCTTTCTTCCATACTCACTCAACGATAGGCATTCCTCACATTCGTGACTGGCGCCGTGGTCACTGGAGCCTCGGTAGGCCTATGTCTGTATCTCGCTGGAGACACCTTGTCACAGTTCCTCCAGCTTCAACCATCAGATCAAACGTCTCTCTTAACTGATGTGGTGGATTCAAAAGACTCATCATATGACTGGGAGTCAAAAATGTTCATGTCATCAACGATCTTAGAGGAAGAAGAGAACAGCCAGGACTCTGCGAAATAGACACAGAACCGTGAATGATAATGTGACCCATGAATCTCCTTCAATGTGTCTTCAGACAAAGAGCTGTTTTCTTTCACGTACAATACAGGTAATGAGAGAGAAAGTGCTATATCATTTAGCCATGTGTCGTGTCCTAGATGAATTACAAAGTATAAGAGCTCAAACAATTCCAGCAACTGCCGCTAATCGAAATCGAAAATACCGACCATCACTTATGAAGGTTTCTCCTACTCCATAAGCTTCAAACCATCCGTGATATTTCCAAAAGTTGCAAACCACAAGTCAGAAAAGTAATCCGTCCGCCCAATCCACGGTCGCAGAGACGAAGCTCTCGGCACACCCTGAGCGCGCTTGATATAATTAGATGCAAGATCCAGCAACGGCCGCGGCTCCAACTTAGTAGAGTCCTTGAGACTCGGACAAGCCACCGAATACCCCTTGCGATCCATGAGCTTGAGCAGTCGACAGATAGAAGTCATGCTCGCGTCGGCACCTAGCGTCCATGATGCATTGGTATACCCAAGCATCAGAGCTGCGTTGGGCAGGTCCTGCAGCATGAAGCCGTTCCACATCTGCTTCTCTGAGATATTGATCTTTTCTCCGTTCACGATAATGGGAATGCCGCCCATAAACTGCAGTTTCAGTCCCGTCGCTGTGACGATGGTATCCGCAGACAAGCGCTTGCCGGACGTCAATTGGATGCCGTCCGAATCGACTTTCTCAATGAACCCGGTTTCAACGTGGGCTCTGCCAGATCGCAAGGCTGCGAAGAAGTCCCCGTTCGGACAGGCGCAGAGCCTTTGCTCCCACGGGTTATACCGCGGCTTGAAATGCGGGTTTAACGGAAATCCAGGTGGAAGCTCCTTCACAACTCCTTTCTCCAGCATCGCCCTAGCGGCATTGGGATATGTTCGGCAGAAAGCGTAAAGCAAGCGACCGAAGACAAGACGCTTCATTCGGTTGAAGTAATAGTTGATCGTAGTGGGAAGTATCCGGCTCAGCCACCCGCCCGAATACCGATTCGTCATCGAGGCAAGGTACGTGGGACTTCGCTGGAGCATCGTCACCCGATCGGCCTTTTCCGCGAGTTTGGGGACGAGTGTCACGGCCGTGGCGCCGCTGCCAATGATCACAATATCTTTGTTCGTGTAGTCAAAGTCCTCGGGCCAGAATTGAGGATGGATCACGTTTCCTTTGAAGTTTTCAATTCCGGGGATTGTGGTGGCCAGCGGCTCGTGATAGTCGTAGTATCCAGTTCCGAAAATCAGGAACTTGGCAGTGTATCGAATTTGGGAGCCATCATGTTGAACATTGACGGTCCAACTTCGTTGATCCCATTCGACGGAGAGCACCCGGTGTTGGAATCGAACATGGGGACTGATATTGTGTGATGTCATGGCATCTTCGAGATATGCCAGAATGTCCTTGCCTTCTCCAATGGGGTTTGACCGGTTCCAGGGATACCATGAAAAGCCAAAGGTATAGAGGTCCGAGTCAGATCGGATGCCTGGGTAGCGGAACAGATCCCAGGTGCCTCCAATGCGGTCTCGCGCTTCCAAAATCGCATATGAGTGGTGAGGAAATGCCTCCTGCAGGCGATATGCAGCGTTGATGCCGGATATACCGGCGCCGATGATCAAGACATCGAATGGTGTTTGTTCGTTGCTAGCGAGTGCGCCAGTCATTGTAGGGAGCTCAGAGCTGGATGGGCTCGGTTGCTCTTGTTGGGGGTTTTAGGCTGGCGTATGATAGGGCGGAACAGGAATTGCCTGCTTGAATTGAGTAGAAAAATGAGGTTGTATCAACTGAGGCACGAGTGCGAAAGGGCAGGGATCTTTATAGGGGGACAGGCAACGAGACTATGCGAGTCATGCGACAGTCTCACAGTCTCACTACGGCCGTAATGGTTCTGTCAATGTTTCGCTCTGAATCGGCACTCTCTGCGAGACCGTTTGGACTGGAATTTGAGCTTTCGAATATCCGAACCCCGCGAAGACAGTCAAAGTATCTAGTGACTGCCTCGGCTGGTGGCTGATGTACCTGTTTTGAACACGACGAGAGGGGGAATAGCAGGCGTTGAGGCGTTTGGTTGGCGGTGGATTTGACCCTATCGGGTATGAACACCCCGCACGAACGAATGGACGCGTCCAAGGAGTCTTGTAAGGACGACTTTCTCGCGTATAAAGTAACAATAAAAAGGTCACTAATATTAATCAAACCATTAATGTCGTAAGTAGACCACTAGGAGAGTGATATCAGCCGAGGTGGTCGGCCGGTTAATGGAAAAGAGGGGAACTGGCCATTTGAGCTGGCGCTTGGTGGCTTTTCCAACGAATCCTCGAATCGCTACCGTCAGCAATGGCCATTAAGGCTGTAGGCCTCCATGTTTCAACCAACCCGTCTGATCCGACTGGCTTCTCTTCACTACTGTATTATTTATCCTTTACGACGCGCTCGTACTGGGGGTCAAGGAGTCTCATTGTAGTCTTCAAGAGCTCCCCTCACTGCCATTGGTGCACTCGTATCGCAGTCTCACTCAGCTCACCGTCAGCATGTCCTTGAGCGCGGTTGTTTCAGGGGGAACCCAGGCCCTGTTTGACAGGCTGCCTCACCAGGTGCAGCGCTTCGTTCTCCTTCCGTCGGTCAGAAAGGGACTTGCATTCCTGGCAGCGTGGAAAACAATCAGCGCCCTCAATAGCTACATTTCTTATCAGGCGCAGAATAATTGGGTGCGGCTGGGTCCTTGGAATCCCTCCACGGAGCTGGTGGTTCTTACCGGTGGCTGCAGCGGCATTGGAAAACAGATTCTGGAGGACCTGACCAAGTTGGGCGTGAAGGTCATCATCTTGGACGTACAAGATCCAACTTTTCAACTTCGTACGGCGAGAAATCCGTTCTTTATCTTGGCATCAAACTGACTGTTGCTTCAGCCGCAAATGCATACTTCTACCGCGCCGATATCACATCTTCTGCCGTTGTGAAAGAAGTTGCCAATCAGATTCGGAAAGAACATGGCAACCCGACCATTCTAATTAACAACGCAGGCGTTGGTTTCGGAGAAACTATTCTCGATGCGCCCGAGGAACATATTCGCCTCACTATGGAGGTCAACACTCTTTCTCACTACTGGACGGTGAAGGAGTTCATGCCCGCTATGATCCAGAAAGATCACGGCCACATCATCACTGTCGCGAGTATTGCCAGTTTCGCGGCCATTGGCGAGCTGGCCGCCTATGGTAGCTCCAAGGCCGCTGCACTCGCTTTCCACGAGAGCCTTACCCAGGAGCTGCGGCATTGGTATAAAGCGAAGAAGGTTCGAACAAGGTGAGTTCTCTAGCGATTTGAAACATTCTTAAAGAGTGTCACACTAATATGGATGGAATAGTATTATCCATCCCTTCTGGGTGCGTACTCCCTTGATCGACGGCCTCGTCAAGGCAGGGAAGCAGTTCAAATCCCCTATCATGAGTCCCAAGGATGTCTCGTCGGCTGTGGTCAAGCAAATCGTGTCGCAGAGTGGCGGCCAAGTCATTATTCCGAGTAACCAGAGCTCTGCTTCACTGCTTCGTGGTTTTCCCAATTGGATGCAGGAGCGATTCAGAAACAAGGGCTCTCTGGGACTCCTGAAGCTCCGCCAGATGCAGATGGCCTTGAACAGCCGGGGATCTGCGACAGCTTAACCTGTCTGGCTGTCGCTCTCAGATAGAGTGCAATTGTGTACCTAATGACCCCGATTTATTCTCTGGCGTCGCGCGAGGTCATATCTCGTCACCGCGGAATGATGACAGTGCATGTATGCTAGGTCAATCGAATTATTCTATATTGGAGGCTGAAGGAGATCTCTATACCTAGTTGACATCCCAATGATACGCCTTCATCATTGATTCCAAAAGAGTTCATTGGCAGGCGATGAAGGCGAAAAGCTTGCTACTGTATGTCAATTTACTCATGAAACCCTCCATCGTCGCATTTCTGAAGTGCAATGTAGAGGGTTTCGGAAGCTCAACCTTAAATCACGATTTGAGGTTCAAGTGAACGATTTGAGCCTCGGCCTGCGGAGGCGATCCCCTCTACCGAAGATCGAATGCGGGGAAAAGTGACATGACCTCCAGGCCATCCTTTACCTAAATAGGAAATAAGCCTCCGACCACGCTTAGCTAATCCGGTCATGGTTGAGTAAGTTAGACTGTCAGTAATACATCCCCTATTCTTTCTAAATCCATATCGAAATCGAAGAATGACGGCTCTGTGATACACACAGCAAGAAAAAAATCAAGTTTACCAAGAGCGAAAGACATTCTGGCGCAAAACTCCAGCCTCAATTTCTCAACCGAGCCTGGCTTGTCTCTCTCGGATGTTACACCAGAACACACCGATTCGACACTGCCGCACACATCCAATAGCAACCGAAGAAAAGCTCCGACATGAAATATGCCGACCAACCGATCGTGTGATCAATGTTACGCGCAGAAGAAGAAGTGTCAACGAGAGCAGGGCCTCGCCAAGTGTATCCGATGTGCCCACCTGGCCCAGGACTGTTCGACGGCTCGGTATTCCCGTCCACCGGGGCGTCCTGCGCGATCGAAGCTGCTCGGTCCTGCAGCAGAGATTCAAGTGTGGGCCTCGCAGGAGCGCACACCTGCTCCTTGGACACCTACTTCGCAGGTTACAGAGGTCCAGAGTGTTTCTCCATTGTCGCAGAGCACTTCTACAGATACGCCTTCGGTGGCTGAGTCTCTGATCATTGACCATGTCAGTAGCCCAGGAAGCCATGGTGTTTATCCAAGGCTGCCGGATATTCTGCAGGAGTTTGGGGGGAACCATCAACCAGGGACGCCAGCGCCAGAGCCTACGGATGAGGAGTTTTATGAATTGAACGACATCTTCATGATCGGGCCAAGCTTCACCAAAAGCTTCCGGCAAGCGCTAAACTATTCTTATTTGAAAGCGCCGCACATTCTGAGGGACATGTTCTCGGTGATGATCAGGTACATGACAAACACGTCCAAGCCAAACACAACCGCAGAGATCGCCGGGGTCGCAGACCTGCTGCGAAAACTACAAGTCACGGAAATCTCTAATGAAGACGACGCCTTGGCTGTACTTGTCCTCGGGCAGAGTCTGGCAGCATTAGACACATTCATGGTCTCGACTGGATCGATGCTCATTCTACGTCATTCGCTGTATCTCGGCAAGCCGTGGTATGCGCAGCTGGCGCAGGTGGAGTTTCTGGATCCGGTCACGGTGACTCCGATATTCTGGGAGTTGATCGAGTGCTTGATCAAGCGAGATACTCCGATAATTCGCCCACGAATTCATCGGCCTCACGTTATCGATCGGCTGGTCGGATTTTGTGTATCCTTGATGCCAATATTCTACGATTTGTGCGAAGTGAGCCACGACATGAAGGTACAAGCTCGATCAGATACACACAAACTGGATATAATCGAGCAACAAGTCCGGTCATGGTCTCCCGACGAATCATCTTTACATACAACAAAATACACCGACTCGGAAATCATGCTCCTACGCGGCCAAGCAACCATATACCGATCTGCGACTCTCCTGCTCATACATCGCCTCAAGTACCCACTGGGCTGCCAAGATGCAATCGCCGTTTCACACGCAAACGATATTATGGAAGAGAAAGATAAGATTCTTTTACATGGGGGACCGGATACGAAGCTCCAGTTCGGCTGTTTCCCTTTGTTTCTGGCACTACTTGAGATCCCGTTGCGGCCAGAGACACTTTGGAAGAGTCTGACGAGACTATCTTATTGTCCGGCGTGTGCCGAGCAGTTTTTTGCTTTTCATAAGTATTTCTGGCAACGGAGGTGGGATGGGTTTAAAGGTTCTCTGTTTGATCTTATTGATGAGGGGCCCACGTTCATGGTTGTACCGTAGGGCTTTTCATAGATATCAACGATTCATGATGACTTTACAAAGAAAAAAATTCTCTTTGATTATTCTTGTAGAAGCCCTGGGGAGGCTGTGTTAGCTTATCCCATCCGACACTCCGCTGAAGTCTTTGTTGTGTCCTGCCTCTGCGTTAGGTCAGAAAAGCCGATCGTAATTTGAGGATCGGTTGAGGAGGCTTTCCAATGCTAGCAACCTCCTCCAAATGTCTACTGTCGCATCTCTCCCATGTAGATCCCGAACAACCCCGCCAAAATGTGACATCAAGCTCGTTCTCGCGATCGGCTCTAAGTCTAGCAGCCTACTCCAGCGGCCTTGGGGGTAACCTTCCGCGGGGGTCGAAGCCTCGGAGGAGTATCTGCATTCTGCAGGCACAAGCCACACAAGCCCAGGGATATCTTCAGGACTTCCTCCAGGCTTCACCCTGGATATCGGAGTCTTCGGTAGTTCGTTTCAACCCTGAGAGACACGCGTGATCATCCTTGCCGCCCGGTGCTTTGCAATCATGAGTGCCGCTCGTAATGCCACAGTTTCACCACTTATGCAAGCCAGGGAGCCTTGGATGTCACCCCGCGAGGACGACGACCACGGCTTTACGGGGGATCAGAGATTAGGGTTTTCGTGAGCAAGTGCTAATTCCTCAAACGGGAATGTGGTGAATGTGATAGGCAAGCCTTGTCCGTTGTGGGGGGTCGTTTTAATCCAGTGGATGTATGAGCTAGTGGGTGATTAGATTGTTGGAAGGCTTAGGTCATTTCGGAGGTTTTGATCTCTGGGGAATGGGGATAAGCAATCTCGCTGTGTCCAAATTCCGACGAATGGCGTAGTTCTTCTCGAGTTTCAGGACGCATACTACATGAGAATCTAGTCTAGTCGAGCGGGGTGGCTCGTACTGAAGAGGCTTAGCGGAGGAGTTCCTGGCGGGCGTCTCCGACAGATTTCTGTTCCAGACTATTGAGCTTGATTCCTAGTGCTTCCGGAAGGAAATTTGTCATCTTTATTTTCATCATAACAGAAATTCCTAGGATGACAGAGAATGGGGCTCGAGGTCATACACGCTGTCTGTTGGACTTTGAGCGCGTTTCAAGCATCGATAGCTTCAAATATGAGTACTGCTAACTTGATACTGGAAACAGTTTAGTCTTAGTGACGTATATCAGGCTGCCCCTGGGCCATTGCAGGGTACTGAAGAGTGTTACGGCAAGTCTATGCGAGGAGGCCCTCGGTGTCTGCAACCTTAAACCCTTGCAAAGTTTCGGATTAATAGGGTGTGATCACTCTCTGCGCGGCTAGTCAGTGAGTAGTGAGTACCGGTGGTAGTAAGATCTGGACTTACTTGCCACTACAAGTTTATGAATGAACTGAAAGGTGGCTTCGCAGATAGTTGCAGAGCTACAAATGCATAGCACAATTCAAAGATCCTGAGAATTCGAGCTCCGAGTCTGCTCAAGACGGAGATGCATTTCGAGTCAAAAACTGATAGCTTTGTCTCTTTCATAGTGCAATCTCCAGGCCTCTTCTTAAACTCTACTCCCTGGACTTCAAATTTTGAGCTAGTTCGCAGTAAGATTCTCTCGAGAGTTGCACCTTGAGGAAGGTTCATGCCGCTTAGATCCACTAACCACGTTCTAGGGGCATGGCTCCGTGCGACGTTCCAACCAAACCATGGCTTTTCAGTTTTCATATCTATCTGGGCTTAGAGACCTCTTTATTGGGGTCATATCTCAAACTGCCTTAGGTTGTAGGCCTTATTCACGTATTTCGGAAATGAGGCTATCCACACCCTGCAAGGTAATCTTGACCCATGGTTTCATGCCGGCAACTCTACAATGTCAAATGGCGTTGTCACCCTCATCGGACGTTGTATTTATCTTTGTCATGAGGAGCTTCTCCAATTGATTGATAGGGCTCAGCGACGTTGCATGACTTCGAAAACCCCATATGATATTGCGACCCACCCTTTCCAGCATCTTTCCTTCACAATCTAATGTGCCATGGAACAAATGGAAAGTCTATCATGCTGAAACTCATCAAGGTAGACTCTTCAGGATCTCAAGTATAAGTAGAGCACAATATCTCCAGTCTTTGCTCTTCTTCTGTTTCTTCACGGGCATCATCTCGGCTTCATTATTCTATCCTTGAAGGATCCTTACATTCCTTGTCTATACTCATACACTCCTTGCAAGTCAACTTCAATTCATTCTTTCCAAATCACAGACCATCCAATTGCAGAGTCATCAGCATGCACTTCTCAACCATTCTCGCCGGTGTGAGCATCTTGGCTACCGCTGTGTCGGCTGTCCCTCACAAACTTCGGGCTCGAGACTCCAGTGGCCAAAATGTAGTGTACTGGGGTCAGGACGACAACGTCCAGGACTTGTCCAAGTACTGCACCTCTTCTGCTGGCATTGACATTATCGTTCTTTCTTTCTTGTACGAATACGGTAATGGCCAGACCATTGCATCAGGCACTATCGGAGACCAATGCTACATCTCGTCTGCCGGGGTCCCTCAGAATTGCGACGGCCTGGCAACCAGCATCGAGACCTGCAAGTCCAATGGAGTCAAAGTGATTATCTCCCTCGGAGGTGCGGTGGGAGCCTACTCCCTCTCATCTCAGGCCGAGGCCGAGGCCATCGGTCAGAATCTCTGGGACGCATACGGCAACACGGCAGGCAACCCCAACGTCCCTCGCCCATTCGGCAAGACGTTCGTCAACGGCTGGGATATGGACATTGAGGCCTACAGTGGCAACCAGTACTATCAGTACATGCTGGCCAAACTGCGATCCAACTTTGCATCCGACCCCTCAAACACCTACTATATCACAGGAGCGCCACAATGTCCCATCCCAGAACCCAATATGCAAGTGATCGTGACCAACGCCAAATTCGATTACCTTTGGGTCCAATTCTACAATAACCCCGGCTGCTCCGTCAACGGCAATATCAACTTCAACGACTGGGTGTCGAACGTGGCCAACACTCCCTCGGCCGGGGCGAAGATCTTCATCGGCGTTCCTGCATCCCCGCTGGCAGCTACGGGCACGTCGAGCGGCTCGCAGTACTACCTTGATCCCAACTCGCTGGCGACACTCGTGAATCAGTATAAGAGTAACTCTGCGTTTGGTGGTGTGATGATGTGGTCCGCCGGTTATTCGGACTCGAATGTCAACAATGGCTGCACTTATGCCCAGGAGGCTAAGAGTATCCTGACTAAAGGCTCTGCCTGCTGAGCTATTACCTCCTCGTATGTCTGGGACATGCGGAAGTACATTCTTTAGTGATATCACTCTATCATTCTTTCCAGAGCCTATTCAAATATTGCATTTGTGTTATCCTGTCGGTCGTTACGAGGTCGAGGAGAAGCCCATGTCTGTCGTTCCATGCTTGCTCTTGTTTGTGTTTGGAAGAAAAATGATGGCTGGATCTCTCGCTTTTCTTCCGAATTTCAGACAAGAATCTCTTTCTCTTTTTGTACTTGAAATATCTGTGCAGAGTCTTTGCAATTTACTTGCCCTTGTGAACCGTTAAGGATCGAAAAAAAATTTAAGCCCGTCTTTCGCTATTGTACTATTTTTTGGCTCTCCGTAGGATATTCCAACAGAGACGATGGTTTCTGGATCTATCTTTTTTGGTTTAAGTTATTAGACAATGCTACCACCAGCCACACGCCCCGGCAATGTATCTGCAGATAACATCCAAGGTAGTAGTACCACTGTCAAAAATATTCAGATGATCAAGTCCCCTTACGGACTTTTGGCTGCTTTCCATTCCAGTTAAAGGTTTTTTGCACTTACTTTCTCATGCATTTCTACTACCGATGTCTATTATTAACTTGAGCCATTACGTGAGAATTTTTTCGATCGGGCCGGCTAAAATGTCGGGCAAGCCCATATCCCATCTCTTTCCGAGAGTACTTGCTGGAGATTGAAGATCCAAACATATTCATTCGAATCTGATTCAGTTCCCCAATTTTGGAGGGAGACTGTAGCTTCTCTGGAAGAATAACGAGAGCACGTGGCTTATTCTCTCTTCCTCTATGCAGATTCTGATGCTGTCGCCCGGAACGCATCTGCTTCTGCCTCGGGTGTCATATGCACCTCAGATTGCTCTCATGAGTGTAATCTTTGATGTCTAACGCCGTACTGTCAAGGTCTCCCTAAAATAGCTCTGAGCATTTCCGGTTTGCTGTGTCGACGAATTTACTCTTGTTGCTTCAGTGCTCTGACATCAGACTTTTTCAGCTCAAAGTTTTCTGACACACGCGCAGCTCTCTGCGCTACTCAAACTAACCAACTGCTTCACATTAATTTTCTCAGCATCAGGCTGACTCGCCTCGGCCAATGGCGAGTTTGCGTGCGTACTTCCGGGTCTCCGGTAGTATATGAGACAGGTGATACAAACTCCCAGCTCAGAGGAGTATCTGCCGAGGTCTATTAACCCACCAAAAAACGACATGAAGTCTATAAATCAATCGGCTTTGCAACTAAACTACTTGCCTTATGTTCTTGTATCTAAGCTTGACCAGAATGAAGTTTCCTTCTATCGTGGCATTAGTCGCAGTTACAAATGCTGTCTACGCAGCAGACAAGCCTCTCCTGCCTTACCTGGAAGATCTAAAATGGGAACCACCAAGGTCTTTGTCAAACTGGTCGAATCTAACTGTGCAAACACGGACGGGCACCTTTATCGGAATCCTCAACGACACGTATCCCAACGTGCGACAGTTCTTGCGGGTTCCGTTCGCGCAGGTAAGCGTCTCCCCCGGCAAAGAGGTCTCTCTGGCCGAAAACTCACATTTTCAATTTGTGCAAGCCGCCTGTTGGGGACCTCCGTTGGATGCCTCCACGGAAGCTTCCGTCTTCGCGCAGGAAATACGATGCCACGATGTACGGTCCTGGTATGTTGACGTGACCACCTCGCATAGACCTTTTATTAATGCTCGTTTCCTTCCAATGGTCTCAGCCTGTCCGCAGTACGTTCAACGGGAAGACTCGTTCTGGAAAGACTATGAACCGGGTAGCTTTGTGATTAACCTTGGGGAGAACCTAACGCAAGGATCAGTCGCGTGGTCTTCAGCTGAAGACTGTTTGTCTATAGCAATATGGACTCCCGCTTCTGCTAACAAGACGTCCAAATTACCGGTGACACTGTTTGCAACTGGCGGAGCTGGTGTTGAGGGGGGGATCAGGATTCCCGCTCATCTGCCAACACGGTGGGTGTCGCGATCGCAGGAGCATATTGCAATTGCATTGAACTACAGAGTGAACATTTTTGGAAGTATGCTTTTCAAAAGGGCGGCTGAATGGCTTCGGTGATGCTAATCTGCCCCCCAGACCCCAAATCTCGGGCCCTCAAAGAGACCTCCCTCAGCTTGTTGGATGTGAGAGCCGCGGTCGAGTGGGTTCATGAGAACATTGAAGCCTTTGGCGGAGATCCGGACAACATCTTCGTAAGCTTTGAGGCCAAGTTCTCACACTCATCACAACACTCTAACAAGTACTGATCAACTCTCAGCTATGGGGGCAATCGCAAGGAGGTGCTTTGACCCATCTATACACTCTTGCATTCCCAGATGACCCTCTCGTGGCAAGTTATGGCATCATCTCGCAAGAACCTGGTACCACGCTTGATTTGGTCACCGGGAGAGACCCATACCTGGATTTTGACATCGTTGCCAAGGCGCTTGGTTGCAACTACGGCGAGGATGCCGAGGCAGAACTCAACTGCATGCGCACGATATCTTGGGTTCAGATTGAGGAGTATATCAATCGCTATCAGGGCTCGCCGCCGATATCGTTCATGGAGTATATCCGTAAGCTATTTGCAGATAATGGTAGAGCATGTGACTTAATGCTGACCAGCTGGATAAACAGCTGACGAGAGATACATTTTCTCCAACGAGACATTGCGCTATCTACAAGGCAAAGTAGCCAAAGGCCCAGCTATCCGCTCCTTTGCTGCGCGGGAGATTGCAGCAGATAATAATATCACATCCTCGCAAGACGACGCGCGCCAGTGGGATTGTCTCGCGGCTTCCGACACGGCTATGCGATTTTCGCAGGGCCTCGATACGTACCGATACTTTTGGGCTGGTGAGCTGTGATAGTCCATTCACGGATTGAATGGGATAGTAGACATTCTGATTATCTGCCAGGGAATTTCTCGAATATCAGCCCGGTTCCTTGGCTGGGAGCATTTCATTACTCTGATCTGCTCATGATCTTCAGTACTTATGTGAAGAACGTTGGGGAAATCTCTCAGCTTGAGATAGAAACATCCAACGCCATGCAAGACTACCTGCTTGCTTTCGCCAAAGACCCCTCCACGGTCTCGCAGGCGGTGGGTTGGCCATTGTTCGACCCTACCCGGCCGGATGGAGGTCTTATTGTCGAATTTGGTAAGGAGGTTCCCGCGAAGAATATCACAGGGCGATATTTAGACGGAGGCTGCTATGACTCGTCCATTCCTTTCCGAGTCGACGGATGAGCAAAACTTGGATGTCCCGACAGAACGGGATGTAATGCGTCGCAGGTAGAGCGAGAAAGCTTTGTGACGGGAATGTAACGTACAGATAAAATGTCTCTTCATAGCTCTGTCAAACCTAGCGACGAGTAGTGTGATGTCACGTCTGAAAAATACAGCGCGAACTCACCAACCCAGCCTCATCCAAAAGAAATCAAAATTCCATGCACCATATTGATGTTGGGTTGTTTCGATCACCACCGGGATCCATAATGCAAATCACATTGTAAAGGGTGATAAAGAATTCAAGAGAGGGCAATACAACGCCCAAACGCCTTGCAAATAAAACAGATGAAAGAAAAAGCAATCGTAAGCGGTCCATTTTGGCCTTCTCTTCATTCCTCAAATTTCCGCTTCACGCCATTCCCATTGGCAGGAGGCGGCGGACCACGAGACTTCCCTTCTGCGGCCATGCCTTGACGCTTTTTCCACGCGGCCTTGATGGCAGGTGCAATACGGATGAGGTCTTCCTCGGTCACACGGTCTTCAATACTTTCGAGAACCTTTTCCACTGTTGAGATGTGATTCGCGTCCGCCTTGTCGTCGCGGAGTCGATAGAATCGCCAGCGGTGTTGGGGGTCCTTGTAGCATTCGACGATGGAATCGTCCAAAGGAACGCCCAATGCTTTCATGTCTTCCCATTCTGTCGGGGTAACGTGCATCTCGCCGAAATGGCGGTACTCGTTGCTGTTCAGCATGACGAACAGGTGGCAGATCGGCATGGCGTCATAGTCAGTGTACGATTCGGTGACGCCGTCGGCTTCGTCGTCACTGTCTGGCTCGAGGACCGGGAACTCTAGGCGCATGCGGAAGTCGATGGTGTTCTCGGCGGGCGGTTTCCATTTCAAGATGTGCTCATCTGTGCCGATGCGGTATGGCGTGCTGCGGCAGGTAAAGATGAGACCGTCATTGCCGTGGATGCGCTTGACTTTGGGGATGATATCGCGGAACATCATCTCGATACCGTAACTGAACTGCGTGGATTTGTCTTCAACGGCGAAGGCGCGGTGCTGCTTTTCTTCCGGGAACTTGCGGTACATGGCATTGTATGGCCTAAGTACCTTCTCCTTGAAGTATGCGAGCCGTTTGTCGAGGGTACGGTGCATTAGACTCTGCCCATCGAGCACCAAGCAGTCGAAGACGAGGTACTTAAGCTGCTGGGTACCGTCCTCGTATGTGTCGTTGACCAATTCGCCATCCACCAGGGTATCGACATGGAAGGACTGGAAGGTCTCATCGTCGGGGAGCGGGAAGTGTAGGCCAGGAACAAAGCGGTAGTCGTTCTTGCGATCGATCAAATAATGAATCTCTGGCGCGTCGGAGTCGGGGTCGCCGCGCGCAAAGTACATCAAGCACCGGATACCATCTGTCTTTTCGCACACAAAGTAGTCTTCTTTTTGAAGCTCCGTCAGGTGTTTTGCCGAGAAGCTGACGGGTTGCGCACCGGGGAAGTTGAGATTATTGCGGCCGAGGAGGTTTGCGACTTCGCGACGGAACGAGTCTGCGAGATCGGGCTCGGCCTTGATGCCGATCGCGTCGAGGTCGGGGACTGAATGACTCATGGTGATTGTTGTGGAGGAAGGGGGGTGATTGTTGTGGAGGAAGGGGGGTGATTGGATCTGAGGTTGGTTTGTAAAGGTATTTGCGGTAAGAGCGATGCTTCGAGCAGATTGAGCTGCGCCTTCACTGAGCTCGATGCGGAGTGACGCTGAAGGCAGATGCGCGCAGCCACAGGATATTCGAGACGGGGTGTGCTGGGGAAAAAAATTGAAACCCGGGTCCAGCTCTCCTGGGCTTTACAGGCTGGCTGTCTTCATAGTTGATGGTCTCAAAAGAAGTCCGCGGAGCTCAAAGCAGCGAGTACCAGCGAGGGACCTCCGCCTGAGGCATCAACTTCCACATAATCGGAAGCTTAACATTTACTCACGTGATGATAAGCCACACAATCTTCCATTTTCGACAACCTCCACCTTGTCGTGGGCGCTCGACAGATTCTGCGAGCATTGTAGTTCAAAATGAGTCAATTCCTAGTTCATTGATATTTCTGGGCACTATTGAACCTTTGAATCTCATATCTCAGGCTAATCATCACTTTGAATCTTTGTATTGCCTCATATATGCGCAATCTCACTATCTTCCATCAACCAGCTCGCTTAGCTCAGTTGGTAGAGCGCGTGACTAGTAATCACGAGGTCGCTAGTTCAAATCTGGCAGTGAGCATTTTTTGGCCTTTCTTCCATCGTGTATTGAATCCAGAAAGGATTAGAGGCGTTTTCTCTTTGGCTCTGGCCAGTCCGGTCTCGGTGAGCCTAATGTGCGAGGGGGATGAGGAGAGCATCACAGGGGAACTGAACTGACCACCTAGTTACGGCAAACAACCCAATTTTTGTTCCGCGAGTATTCAGATCGAATCTAACCTATTTGGATATCCTGTCTGTCAATGAACTATATGTCAATTGGTTGTTGTTTTATTCTTATGTGACTTGTTCCCCTCTAGATCTTGTGCTGGAAATTCAGACGACTAGGTACAGAAAGCATTCTTGCACGCCTTCCTATGCATTCCAGCACTTATGAGCCGAATGAACCCTATTTCTTGTTCTTTGTTGTTATTTGATAAAATTCACGAATCACAGAAGCAAGGCCTTGAGGTACCTTGGTTTATGATAGATTTCTTTTAGTTCACTGTATGTACCTGGTCCAGCCATATGATACTTTCACCTAGCGTGCCAGTTTGTAGTTACGTCTTGTAGTACCCTTGCTTAGTCTAGTGTGTAGTAGTATCTTGCGGGCTATTTGCATGGTAGCTTCGGGCACTGGATACTTAGTTACCTAGGCTTCATTGACGGGAGCTAATTCCAAGCGACCTACTAACCTTAGGCGTGAATTCCAGGTTTCAAGGAGTCGGTATAGATCTGACTCGGAACTAATCGTAGGTGGGACGTAGAGATATATACTTACCTAGGTAGCGACCAAAAACTCCAACCGACTCCATAGATCAATTGCTCTCCGTGCACCCCACAACAGCTAGAACATGCAACTTTACATAGATTACCGCGTTTCAAATCAATTGAAAACATAGGACAACAGATCAAAAAATGAAGACAAATTATACATTTCCATCTCTAAGTTAACCTGACCAAAAAGCAAAAAGAAATGCTCACTGCCAGATTTGAACTAGCGACCTCGTGATTACTAGTCACGCGCTCTACCAACTGAGCTAAGCGAGCTAGTTGATGTCAAAGTCCTTCAATTTATGTTACATCAAAAAATCAAGGTCAGCTGGGCAAACGATCATCAGCTTGGCAACGCCTTCTGTGCTGCAGAGCTTGAACCATTCCAATATTTTCTGGATGTCCTGCTATCAGGTTAGAGTATTGTTTGAAAGATCCAGACCGGGCCATCTAGAAGACTACATTACATAAGAGACTCAGATATATTTATCTCCGGGCGATAGCAGAACTATGATTAACAGCACAGCTAGCTTACAGTACTTAGGTTATATTCTGGCATGGACCGCGGTTTAGGCGGAATGCTTCTCTCTCATATTATGTAGGTATACTCAGTACTTGCGACCGCAACTTGCGGCGCGATGGCCTCCCCACTTGTTGGAAACCTTTACAAACCTCAAACCTGCTTCAACCCGAAGCAGACGCCTAAGTGCTGCCAGCTTCGGTTTCCCGTTAACTTGTTAGGGAACCGTTGATATTGGAGTGGCATGCGCACCGTCTCGAAAATGGTTCATGGGCAGGACGACCTCAAAAGTAGCGATTTTCAGGAAGTAAGCGGTGCAGGATAATGATTTGGACTTTCCGAAAAATTAAGGGATAGGAATTAAGCATGGTGGATCAGAGTATCCTTTCCCACAAGCTTGTAAGAATTAATGAGAGCTGTATAATGACATTGCGCAACACAGCTTTGAGTACATATTTGTTGCTGAGGCCTACGTACTTAAAAGAATCCCTGTCCGGATCATACCGGTGCCAATGCAGTAGCTAGACCTGTGACCGCAGAAACCAGCTTTATAGTATTTTAAAACCATTTCTGACGTCTCTTCTGGTCGCTTTTGATTTTCGATTGGTAGCCGTTAACTACCGTTACAGCCACAGCCAAAAGGTCTTGGAAATGTTGCAAATGATGAGCCACGTCTGTTTGATCCCCTAGCTCCAGCGGAGTATCGTTGTACTGGACTCCAACGGGCTTCCTGGGCGGGCGATCTCCATAGGTGGTAAATGTGCTTGGTGGTTCATAACAGAGTCCTCTTAAGTCAGCCTCACCTTGCATCAATGCGTCTCGCGTGCTATGCACCACTTCTAATGCAACTTGACCTTGATATCGGTGTTTCTTTTTGTGGAATTGAATGCGGAATCTGATCGAGGGTTCGTGGTTCCCTTGGAACTCTGCAAATTTTGAACACCGTGCCGCATGAGTAAACGAAGGCCTCATAATTCCACCACATTACGTCGAGTACCCATTCCACCTGGCTCTATCTCGTCGTTGCTGCTGCCGGCACTGCTGGAGGTCCTTCTGGTGGCTCTCCTGGCGGCGTTCCTAGCGGTTTCCTTAAGTTAGCGGTCTTTGTAGCGGGGGTCTTCCTGGAGGTTCTTCTGGAGGTTCTTCTGGAGGTTCTTCTGGAGGTTCTTCTGGAGGTTCTTCTGGAGGTTCTTCTGGAGGTTCTTCTGGAGGTTCTTCTGGAGGTTCTTCTGGAGGTTCTTCTGGAGGTTCTTCTGGAGGTTCTTCTGGAGGTTCTTCTGGAGGTTCTTCTGCTGGCTCTCCTGGCTCTCTTGGCTGTGCAAAATAGTGACCTCCCGTATCACCATCCGCAGGGGCCTCATAATTTCGAGATATTTTCTCACAAGGACAGGCACCCCGTGATATGTATGATCCAATGACATACTGAACAAGTTGAATCTACTTCAGATTAGCCACAGTCATTCATGAAGGGGGTCGATTTCCAGTTTTATCTGTCACTGCTCACTATTTATCCCATAAGAAACAGAATAACCTTGGGTACCGTAGGAGGTAAATACTTGGTGTATTATCAGCGGGCACGGGTTCGATAACATTAAAATAATGTCTGCCACATATAGCGTGTTCCAGGGGCAGTGTGATTCAGTTTAAGCACATCATCTCGGGTCTATGCTTCTTCATTTGGGATGGAGTAATGTTCAAACGGCAGACCCATTGGTTCTAGAACTGTAGCTCTCCAACAGATCATTTTGGTTCTACTCTGTTCCACCAATATCTTCCTTGCCCTCCCTAATTTAACTGCCAGCTTTAATGGGTTACCACATGATCATACTAATCCGGCGATTGGGCCTACATTCTCTGGTTTCATTTATATACTCCGTAGACGGAGGGAAGAGGATGCAGGCGATCATCCTCGTCTTAGCTTTTAGGTTCGTGGTTTATGAACTAACCTGTTATTTTTTGTCACCGACTCGTCCGCCAGGTTAATTTGACGACTTTAATTTCATGGCACCGTTGGATATAGAGAGCCCCACATAATTTTACTACGACTGTGCGGGAAATCTTGAATTATTCACTCCTACTACTACGGCCTGTCACTAGTTCCAGATTCACACTATGTCAATACCGCACATCACCCGATCTCCCTCCGGGCTAGATCCAGAGTCTAATTCTCTTAAGAGTCAGCGAAAAACTCAAGTGAAATACCAAGGGCTATGACTGTGATAGCCTGGTCGCGTAAAACTCTGCACTCCGCTCTTGTTATCGGGCTAGTGAAGCAAACAAAGCAACAGGTTACTTTCCTTGTTCACACCCTACAAATGACCCAAGACCCATGTGGATCGTAGTTCGCACTAAAAATTGATTTCATTCTACACTGTAAAGTGTATCGCCAGCTGCTAGGGGTATCATTTCATCACCTAACCAAAGAAAGAAGAAAACGGGCTGTCCCAACGCCCGGACAAGCCTGTCGAGTCCGAGCCGCCTTAAAAAAGGGCAAGAGAAAAAGGACTCAAGCGTCCATGGGTAGAAGAGGGGGTAGGGGATATACACGAACCACCTCCCTCAACACCAGCATCGCAAGCCCAATCCAGTACGCCGGGACAAAGCTAAAAGGAAACAGAAGAACCACAAAGGAGAACGCCTGATATAGTCGTAAAGTCGTCAACCCGTGCAGGCCCACTCGAGCAAGTATAGGGCGGTACAAGCAGGATGGAAATCAGGGGGCTCATTATGCCGCCGCTAGAGGTGTCTTGCGAGTACCCTGCATAGGCGTTTTCCTGGAACTGTCATCCCCAGCTTCGGTGGGAATCACGGGTGATGAGGTGGCATTCAAGTCCGTGTCGAAGGGTTGGAAAAGGTTCCCACCAAACAACGGCTGGTTCTCGTCCGTCGAGAATAGTCCGGCGCCGCCTCGGCCGCCCATGGCGTGTAGCATTTGCTCTTTGATGCGGACGATGCGGTACTTGGATTTTGTGCTGATGAGGGTGTGTTCGACCAGAGGCCTCGGTGCGGACCGGGCAATTGCTGCCATGACGGTGTCGCGCTCTTCGTCCGAGTCGACGGGTCCGTTTGTGTCGATGTCTTCGGGTAGCGGGGCGTTGGCGTCGATTGCGGCTCCTATGTCGACGTTAGATCATCAGGAAAAAGGTTGTTGGAGGGGTCAGATCAAACTTACTCTGCTGCTTCGCCTGGTTCTTCTTCTGATACTGCTGCAGCAACATATCATACGGCAACGAGCGTCCAGGCACAGCCCGCTTCGCGCCCATAGAATGACTCTTGCAAGTCAACGAGCGTGCGCACTGTGCCCCATTAGGCAGTTGCACACCACACTGCTTTTCAACGTCCACAGGACCCTTGGGCTTCGCCGCCTTGGCCTTGGGCTCATCCTTCTTCTTCTTTTTCTTCGGCTCCTTGGAGTCATCCTCATCGGCCTTGCGCTTCTTCCCCTTCTTCGTGCTGTCGTCCGTCGTGCCCTTGACAGCGCTTTTCTTGGCGCTCTTCTGGCCCTTCATTGCGTCGTCCCCGTCCGCCTTCAGGTCGTCGTCGTCCTTACCGTCCGAGACCTTGGCGCGGTTGGCCGCGTCGCGGGCTTCTTTCTTCTTGCGCGCTTTCTCTTGCTTCGCTTTGAGACAGCCGCGGATATGTTCGGGGGCGGTGGCTTTGAGGACAGGTCGCTTGCAGTGCTTGCAGATGACTGTTTCGAGGAGGTCTTCCTCGCGGGGTTTGCCAGTCGGGAAGGAGGCTGCGACTTTGTCGTCTAGTTTGGGGAGGGGGGAGGATGTGGGAGAGGAGTCGACGGGGCCATCTTTTGCATCTGCATGTTGGTCATGAGCATGTCAATCAGACGAGTAGCAAGGATGCCTAATCTGTACCATCTGCTTTCTTCTTCGTCGATGCCTTGGCGGTCTTCTTGACCTTCATCTTGCCGGGCTTGGTGTCCTTCTCGGTGAACTTGTAGCCGGAGG
Source organism: Penicillium simplicissimum (assembly GCA_024706585.1). NCBI lineage: Eukaryota > Fungi > Ascomycota > Eurotiomycetes > Eurotiales > Aspergillaceae > Penicillium > Penicillium simplicissimum. Next base: position 3,690,584 of record JAMZTW010000044.1, read on the forward strand.
CATCGACCAGGCTGCCGGATGCTGTATACAGCAGAATCAATCAGCACTCTGTCAGTGACAGGGTCGAACCCTTCGGCGCAGACGACCACGCGCGGTTCCGGTCGCGGGTTTCCTGGCGCCTTGGTCAAGTGGCAAGCTTACCTCGACCAGCATCACCGTTAGTCGCCATAATGGGCGAAGGTATGAGTTGAGATTGACACAGTTGTACGCTCTCTGGCACACTCGGTAAAATCGGATGACGCCAGAGAAGACGTGTTGAAATGTGGTGCCTTTCGTCTCCGGAATCAAAAGGTCGGGGGCTCCGCATGGGGGCCGAGTCACGTGCCAGGGTGATGGCAGGTCGAATGGACTTGGACCTGAATTTGTTGGTGTCTAGGATTGTTGTGAGTGGTTACAGATAGTGAAGGATAGAAAACGAGACAAGTGATAGTGCAGGATAGCAGTAATTGAATGAATGGCTTATTTCGTTGCATCTCCAAAGGCAAGATCTCGAATCATCTATACAGGAACCAGGCTGCCATAACAAGAATACACCAGTGATCAGGCAGAGTAATTGTTTATCCAGATGCAACACCTCGAAACATTAATACAGAAAATAGGCTGCAATGATAACGCTAAACAATGCACCATGTATCGTACACACCCAACTCACGACCCCCTCTATTGAAGCCTGGCAAAGCAAAGGCTACTATTCGTCCCCCCAAACCCAAAACTATTCGTCAAAGCAACATCAATTGTCCTCTCCTGCGCTTCCTTCGGCGCATAATTGCAATCGAATCCCTCCGCCAGCCGGTCCAGATTGATAGTCGGCGGCATAACATTCTAGTATCTTCGTTAGTCCGTACTCCCAAACGACACCACCAAGAATAAATCGGGGAACTCACATCCTGAATAGCCATCACACTAAACACAGCTTCCACCGCACCCGCGCCACCAAGCAAATGGCCCACAGCACCCTTGGTGCTACTAACATTCACGTCTGCGGCTTTGCGCTTGCCCCCCGGCCCGAGGAGGAGAGCCTTGATCGCTGCGTTTTCGGCAGCGTCGCCGATGACAGTTGATGTAGCGTGGGCGTTGACGTAGTCGACCGCGCTGGGTGGTAATTGAGCTTGCTTGAGGGCCTTTTTCATGGCTAGGAAGGCGCCCTCGCCGTTTTCCTTGGGTGCGGTGATGTGGTGCGAGTCGGCGGAGCAGCCGTAGCCTTTTAGCTCGGCGTAGATGTGGGCTCCTCGGGTGCGGGCGTGCTCCAGTTCCTAAATGTTGATGAGGATCGGATTTGGTAAAGAAAAAGAATTCATTGATTCATGTCGTTCTGGAATACGTACCTCGAGAACCAACATAGCTGCACCTTCACCAACGACGAAGCCCTTCCGGTCCGCGTCAAAGGGTCGCGATGCTTTCTCGGGGCTATCGTTGAAGGCTGTGGCTAGGCTGCGGGCTCGAGCGAAGCCTCCGATAGCCAAAGGATGAATGCACGACTCGCCGCCGCCAGCAACCATGACATCGGCGTCGCCAAAGGCAATGAACCGTGCTGCGTCGCCGATGGAATGGGCGCCTGTCGTACAAGCTGTTGTTGCAGCGTGATTGGGGCCCTGGAGAGTCAGCCTGGATCTCTTGTTAGATTGGGGCTTCCAGCTGGTTCTACATACCATGAAGCCATATCTCATCGAGATATGTCCGGCACCAAGATTGATCAATAGTTTCGGGACGAATAGAGGATTCACCTTTTTGTAGCCCTAATCAATGCAAGCATCAGTTGCAGTCTTTCTTCAGCTCCAATGAGACTCACCCCTTGTTCATACGCAACGACGGTGTCGTATATCTCATCAAAATTGCCAATACCGGAGCCCAGGCAGACGCCCTAAAATCGAACACAAAGTTTAGCCACGAGGCTCAAAAATCCGAAAGGCCCATCATTCTTGGTCCTTGCATACCGTAGCCTCTTTCTTTTCAAATGTCGTCGGCTTCCACCCCGCATCATCAAGAGCCTCCTCCGCAGCAGCCATAGCATACTGCGCAAACTTGGCCATTACACGCTCTTCCTGTCCAGACGCAGAATTAGCATATTGACCGATGCCCGACTACCAGTCTGGACCTGAAGTGAATCACAGCCTGATAGAACCGAAAAGAACTTATCATACACCACGACTCAACCACTCCGACGCAGTCCATTCCCCATCGTCCTTCTTTCCCCCAGGCACGACAGCCGCAATCTGCGCGGGAATCTCCCGAAACCGCTCATCGCGCGAGACAACATTGACAATACCACAATGGCCGTCTAGTAGACGTTTCCAAGTGTGCCGCACGCCTATCGGAGAGAGAGAGAGAGAGAATTAGCACGTCACATCCACATCTCTTCTAGCACGTCAATGTTGATGTCTATGCAAGCTTCTTCTCGGCAGCCGAGTTTCTAGAACTGCCACCTGCCAACCCATACTGCCATCCGCAATCGCATGGACAGGCCAAATCCATCGACCCGATCCAACCCCGCGGAGCTAGGAGCCCCATCGCGAATATGCCGTCATTGGCTGTTAAGACTTTCCCCTTCCGGCGGCGGCAGGTGGGGACTCTGCGGCAAAGCCGAGCGTGCGTGACGGGCAGGTTGTCCGGGATTTGGATGGAGCGCTGCGGAGATGCTTGTACCCCGATGTGGCAGGATGATTCGAGAGGAATCTGGCCTTGAGACCAGGTGCAAGAGAATGGTGGTTGTGGTTATTGAAGAAGAAGTGTAATGCGTGACTTACCAACGCCGAGGGGAGTGACCGCGCCCAGACCCGTCACAACGACGCGACGCATCGCATTGAGGGGTTTGTTGGAGTGCTGAGGGGCAATTGGTTAAATCGGGGGGTTGTCGAGATGGAGGGCTAGTATGACTACGTACAATAGACGATTGGCAAGTAGTAGTAGTAGTAGTACAGCATGAGTATTGCAGGACAGAGTTACTGCTCAGATGGCGGAACAAAAAGAACGAAAAGCGGAGGGTCGCCAAGAAGGGAAAGTCTGCACGATTTTTCGGATTTGGCGGGGCCAAACGTTAACTCGAGTAGAGTTCCGCCAGCAAGGAGAACTGGTTTATCTGCTCGTCTTTCCCTTTAGATCACACGAATCGCAGTATCAAGCCCGAGTCAACGACCTCCCTGCCAATGAGATGAACCTATGATTAAGCATATCATCCAGTGCTGCACATACCATTGCTGATTAGGAAGTTCGGCGGAGAAGCCAAGCTCCATATACTGTACTTACGGTGCCTGTGGTACGCTGCGCAGTCGCAGCACTTATCTTGGAAACTATTTAATTATTCAATCTGTCGGACTTTGTACACTACCTTCTCTTTTCCTTACCCTTCCCAGTCTAAACACCCGCCATGCCCGCTTGGAAGTCTCTACTAAGCGTGCTGGCGCTGGCCAGCACCGCCGTGTCGTGCGCACACCATGGCGACGCCGACGCCGAAGTCGTCCCCGAACATGAGCGCGAGGAGCTGCTGAAGAAGTGGGATCAGGAGGTAAGCATGCCCCCTCCCCGCGAGCAGCCAAATCCCACAGCAATAGCCATTATCTAATGGTTACCTCTTCCCCTCACTAGTGGTCCTTCTCCGGCATATCCAGCTTCGCCCACCTCCGCCCCGTAAAATGCCTCGTCGAACCGACCGAACACTACGACATCGCCATAATCGGCGCCCCCTTCGACACAGCCGTCTCCTACCGACCAGGCGCCCGCTTCGGACCCCGCGCCATCCGCGCCGCCAGCGCCCGCCAAATGTCCGGCACAAGCTACAACACCCGCGCCGGCATCAACCCGTACAAATCCTGGGCCAAGATCACGGACTGCGGCGACATCCCCATCACACCCTTTGACAACGGTCTCGCCGAGCGGCAGATGTACGAGGCGTTTTTGGAACTGGGTAGTCGGAAGATTGTCAACGACCCGCCTCGCGGCGGCGGGATTGGCGCAAAACACCCGAAGCTTGTTACGTTGGGTGGGGATCATAGTGTTGCGTTGCCGGCGCTGAGGGCGTTGTATCGGATTTATGGCAAGCCGATTACGGTGCTGCATTTCGATGCGCATCTTGATACGTGGAATCCGGTGCGGTACTCGGCGTATTGGCAGAGCGAGCAGACGCAGTTTAACCATGGGAGCTTCTTTCATAAGGCTTCCCGGGAAGGACTGATCTGTAACTCGACCTCGGCGCATGCGGGACTTCGGACGAGATTGACCGGCGTCGATGACGGCGATTATACCACGCCCGGTCCCGAGCAGGGCTTTATCCGGATCCATGCGGATGATATTGACGAGCTTGGGCCGATGGGTGTGGTTGATGCGATTGTGAGTCGGACCGGGCTGGATCCTGAGCAGCCGGTTTATCTGTCGGTTGATATTGACGTGTTGGATCCGTCGACGGCGCCGGGAACGGGGACGCCGGAGCCTGGGGGTTGGACGACGCGCGAGTTTATTCGGATTCTGCGCGGACTGGAGAAGTTGAATCTTGTGGGGGCGGATATTGTGGAGGTTTCGCCTGCTTATGATAATAAGGGGGAGACGACGGCGTTGGCGGCGGCGCAGGTTGCCTTTGAGATTATTACGAGCATGGTTAAGGCTGGGGTGGATGAGGAGCTGGGTGGGTGGTATGGACGGAGGGAGGATGGATCGGGGGGTGTGGGTGTTGTTGAGGATGAGAAGGTGGTCGAGGGTGAGGCTAAGGATGAGCTGTGAAGCTTCCATTGAGTTGCAGTGGGATTGGACGGGCATTGTATATACGAGACTCATGATGATTGTAGATTGAAGAAGCACGACTGATATGATTTGATATGAACGTGGAATCCTTGACGCTGGGACTACACTGTTAGAATTAGCTTCTGCATGTCGTGTACACATGATCCAAGCCGACATGTTGGCCCTGAAGTACCAACTACACAGGACCCGAGAAATAAGTCGGAATTTTGAAGAGATACTTGAACGTCTATCATCCGTCTGCAGCCAGGACTAGCCGGGAGCAGCCGTTTCATCTAACCAGCTGCAATATCAAACCAACAGACTACATCGACCAGCTCGACGATACGACAGTCACCACGGAGAACCATCAAGAGCTGATCTATTCGGTCTGCAACGTGCAGGGTTCCAGGTTCGAAGCTCCCGATTGGTCTCGAAGATAAGACCGGCACGTTCAGCAGTCCAAAAATCACAGCAGTGTTGAAAGCACGAATATGATACTTGTACCCAGTGGGTGAACGGCATGCGAGAGCGGACAAGACGTGTAGTCATTCGAAGTCCGGCGACGTAGGCAAAAGGTATTCTTTGATTCGAAGACAGGAGGAAGTAACCAACAAACTCTTTAAACAATTTTGTAGACCCATCCACCAACGAATAGTCACAGCGGGAGATCAAAAAGCAGATCGAAAAGGTAGTGGATTGATGATAAAATAGCAAGGTAATAAAGATGGAATCGAAAACCATCGGCCAAAAACACGCCCTGACGTCCAACGCCGAGAGAGACGATGAAAGAGGTGAACAAGATGTGGTGCGGGGAAGATGCGGGGAACAAGGGGGAATCGATGTGCCAAGTCGTGATCTGTAAAAGGAATCCACGAGAAGAGAAGCAGGAGGGGGGGGAGGGAAATGGTGAAAACTCGCGGTCGCTGTCGATTGAAGGAGTGGATAGAATGTGTGGAGGTGATCGGGGAAAAGGGACGGGAGGAAACACGTCACTGGTAGACATGTAGAATGGAATGGCTTCGGTTCGAGATTGAGAGCTGCGTCTCCAGAGCTCTGTGCGAGAGGTGGGCGCAGTCGAGCCACGGAAAAAGGTGGAAAAGGGGAATGGTAGGCGAGGGACAAGCCGGGAACAGGCGAACTGGGAGGAATTGTCGAGGTTGACCCTTCGAGGCATAAGAATCCGGAGAGAGGGCAAGGCGATAGAGGAACTATCGAGGATGAGCAGAGCACAACTGATAAAATACCATAGGATCATGGTGTGGAGCTCGGATCGAGATCAGTTCGAGACGCTTCAGATAGCAAACGCTAGCTCATAACAAAAGAACGTTCCCCTTTTTATCTTCTTCCTCACGGATATCCCAGTAAACATAGTCCAGCCAAGTAATTTGCCTCCCAGAACAAGTGCGAAAGAAAAAGAACAAAACAAAAATTCATTCCGTCGTATCTGCGAGATAATCGCGAAAGGGGTCAGCGGCTGCTCGAGCTCGATCGGTCGAAGGACGGGCGGGGACGAAAAAAAAACCAACCTGTGAAAAATGTACGGGGGATTGGATCACAGCAGGCGACAGCCCCTTGACTTCTTCTTGGGCGCGGGCTCAAGGGCAGCCACGATAGCCTAAAGTGGAGAGGAAGTGAGTTAGCGGTGAGCAGGAGGAGTGGAGGGCGCCTCCCGCGCGAGGACGGGATAAGCAGTGATGGCGATAGCGTCGTTTCCGTTCGTAGGATCTCGTGTTCGGGACAAAGAATATGTCGCTGGCATACCTCATCAAAGACATCCTTCAACTTGTACTGCGTCAGAGCAGAGCACTCCACATATTTAACTGCACCAAGCTCCTTGGCCATCCGGTCTCCGTCCTCCTTGCGAATCGGCTGCATCTTCTGGCGAGCCAGCTTCTCCCGAACACCGGGATCGTCGCGCAAATCGGTCTGGGTGCCGACGATAAGGCAGGGCACACCGGGGCAGTGGTGGTGCACCTCAGGGAACCACTTTTCCCGTACGTTTTCGAACGAGGCCGGGGAGGTCACGGAGAAGCAGACCAGGAAGACGTCGGTCTGGGGGTAGGACAACGGGCGCAGGCGATCATAATCCTCCTGACCCGCGGTATCAAAGAGACCGAGAGTGTAAGGCTCATCGCCGATCCTATTCCAACAAAGCGGGATAAAGTCAGGGCGCGATTCTTCTCGTCTTGACAGTGATTGAACTTCGGGTAATATCTGTTTCTTGTTCTCCTCCCTCACCAGGGACCCGGTGGGACATGACTTACATCACAGTCACGGCGTAGTTGTCGAACACGGTGGGAACATATTCGGAGGGGAACTTGTTGGTTGTGTAGGAAATGAGCAAGCACGTCTTTCCCACGGCACCGTCACCGACCACGACACACCTGAGGGAAAGATTGGACGTTAGCTCAGCTGGTGCGAAGGGGGGTGGAATGTGATGATGATCTTGGCGGTAGCCATGAGGTTGGTCATGTTGCTACCTCGGTCAGGAGAAGGGGGCAAAGCGCCGGGCAGCGGGAGTGTCAAAGAAAAGGAGGGGGAAATCGACGATACTTGATAGTAGCGACAACCATGTTGGCCTCGGGGGGTTCGATCCAGACGTCGGGGGAGTAAGTGGAGGGCGGGGAAGTAGGAGGAGGAGGAGGTGAGGTGTGTAAAGAGTTGAAAGGGTTCAAGTTTGGAGGTGCAGCGGCGGCGGCAGCGGCAGCGGCAGCGGTGGAGGAAAAGGTGGGACCGGGAGACAAAAAAAAGGGAGAACAGCAGCAGGAGAGCAGAGCAGAGCAGAGTGCAGACTAGAGCCAGAGGAGTCGTGAGGGCAGCCTGTGGGAGGGAGAGGATAGGAGAGGGAGAAGGAGATGTGGTTCCAAGCAGTTTTGGTCTAACCGTCTTGAGCGGGCCCAAGTGGGAGAGTTACTAAAGAGAATGGCAACTGGTGACTGGTCGGGAAACTGAGTGGGTGGGAAAAAAAGACTGGGGCCGACAGGTCTAGACATGGGAAATACACGAGACAGCCCGACAGTAGAGACGGAGGTCAGTTATACTGAGGCGTGTGTTGAATCAATCAGATGGTACAATTGTACTCTCGTCGAAACATGGTGCGATAGATGCAGTACATTCTTGTATGACTTGTGTACGGGGGCATAATGCTTTCCCTCAAACAAAGCATCCCCAACTCAGCAGCTCGAACTAGTAAACACTTACAGTACCTTGATCTCCCCGGATCATGCCAAGATCTGTTACTAAAGTACGAAATATTTGAGTATTGTATTCAAGTACAGTACGAATCTAGGCAAATCCAGGTCTCACTCCGTTGAGTCTGTTGATTGCAGGATCCAAAACGGAGCTCGTCGCCAAATCTCTCGATGTGACGGCCGCCTGCCGTTCGGCTAAGCGCTGTGTGATCCACCAAATGGGCCCCAATCGACCAAAGGATCACCGATGGACCGCCATGCGAGATGAACACTCGTCGTGATCACATTTCCGAGGAAACATTGGACAGCAAGATGCTCATATCTTGCTTCATATGCCCCTATGGCCCTATCAATCCTGGAACATCAACCCAATCGAAGAGTCCATACTACTTCCCGTTGAACAAAAGAAAAACCCGAGCACAAGGACCCCGAAACGCCCTTAATTAATAATTACCCAGCTATAACTTAGTTAACTAAAGTTACTCCATCAGCCCTCGGACGATTACCGTTTTCATTGGATCGAACAGCTTGTGCTGGTGACCTGTCAGAGTCTGGAGGCCGTTGAATAGCTTACCTAGCTTTCCTCCAGTACTGCAGTACTTTACTATACACCCTGGATGATAACACATCGCTCAATCTCCCCCTACGTGTCGAATCTTCTGTCTGGATGCTAATGACAGGCAGATTGCTCTGGACGTACCTCACACAAAATTCGAAGCTCCCCCCACAAATGACAACACTCAACTCCTAAATGACCTCAATCGACGGATCCTGGTTGAATGGTTTAGGTTCACCCCCCCCGACTCCGCCCAAGCCCCTGAACGCCCCCCTTTTCATTCTTCCAGAAGCCCGCCCGGCCCCCAAGGCCAGTAAACAAGCCACCACCAGCCTCTGAAATGGGAAATTTGGCAAATCAACGATCTTGTCACGAGTCGAGTGGGGGTCCCAGCGCGTTCGACCGTTGGACCGTTCGGTGGATCGATCCCCTGATTTTGAGATACGGGGACTTTGGCTGGTGTTCTTTGCAGTCGTTTTCATTACTAGGTGAGTTACTCTGGTTGGTAGCGAGCACAAGACTACTGAATAGTGAATACACAGTCCAGATGCTGGATATCTCTACGATTTGAAAAGAGGGAGTTGTCTCAACTCCCGAGTACCCCGTACACTTGCTGTGATTCCGGTAGTTCGTTTTTCCCGAAGCACTCGGAGCTTTGACCTGGACTCGAAGCTTAACTATGATGCTTCCACTCGTGCCTCTGACCCTGTACCTTAGGCCATGCCCCTACTGCCCGTCTAATCTTGCTACAGTAGAGAACTATGTATACATAGTAGGTCCACACGCTTACAGCTCATGCGATCGCCAATCCCCCATTCCCAACAATTCCTTACTCACCTCCACTAGACCTGGGCACCGCTACCCAGAAGAACAACAAGCACCTCAGCTTGACATTGTATCTTGTACCTCGACGAAAAGCGTGGCAGGGCCACCCACCCATGCTCCTCCAATGCAAGCCCACTTCACCTCTTCGCTGGCCGGGCCTTGGCCCGTTCTTGCATGCAGCGGGTGATGCAGGTACGTGCACTTGTCGACTGAGCTGGTCTCCAGCGAAGACGAACTTAGGCTTGGACTTGGGCTTGGGCTTGGGAGGTGTAGGGTGGTTGTCGACTCTTATCCCTTGGTTGACTAGGTGGTGGGTACATCTGCAGATGGGACAGCTGGTACTGGCTTAGTCCAGGTCCGAACACCAGACTCGAGATTGAGATTGTCGATTCTAGTGGACGCGGGAGAAGATTATAGGACGGAATGACGGCGGGATCTTTGTGAAGCGTTGCGAGTTTCAAATATCATGATATCGTCATCCATGAAAGACGTTCAAATGACATTAGGCATATCAAGTGGAGCTCGCATCGTCGAGGCTTCCTAGCGCCGGAGCAAAATGCAAAATACCAGACGCACCTTGATCCTGGCTGAACGCCTCACTTAAAATCCCGTCTGGCTTGGCGCGGTCCAAATTGCAATTCTGCTCTTCGGACGGCCGTCTAGAACGCACACGGCTAGCCTGCTCGCATTGTGCATGCAGGTCATAAGCTTGGATCTAAAGTTTGGGCACGGATACATGCAGGAAGACGGGAGGTGTGGAATCTTCTAGGGTACTGTAGATATCCGAGTGCTAGTCTGAATAAGAATGGGAGAATCTCGGAAAGCTTTCATGTCATGCCATTTCAACTTGTGGCATTACGTGGAAGCAGCATTCCGTCTATAAAGATGAATCCTTAAAATCAAAGCCCAAGCTTAATTTCCACTCAGACCAAAAGCGAGCAGCAGGCCTCCTTGATCGCATTGTCGGGTAGATGCGTCTAGATTATTGAAACGCCGGATGCGTAGAAGTCATGGGATGCAGGAAGCAGAAATGAAGGATGGACGAGATGCAGACTTGAGGGTCCGATGAGACGCCAACCCGTGAATCAAGTAGATCAGGTCATGTCGGATCAGATCAGGCACAATAATCAAGGCTCAAAGATTTGTACGAAGTAAATGACATGAAACAATGGAGAAACAACGCCAAATTGGTGATGTCTTTGAGATGCAATATGCAGGGAACATGCCAGACATTGATGTGTTGATAGATCGAGAAAGAAGCGAGAAATGTATTTGCAGGTCGTAACTCGTAGAAGCCATGTATAGAGGCTGTGGACATTCGTGGACGCTGGGGTCTACGTTCGCTTGTGGTGTGTGTCATCAGAGTCGGGCTCGGCCTCGACGGAGGTTGTGTCATTGGAATCGTGATCGGCACTGCTCTTTGGACTCATCTAGAAACGGTGAGTTTTTGCCTACTGGCCTGGCGGTGATATTTCCATATCTTACCTTGTCGAGTTTATAGTTCTCCATAATCAGACTTAGGGGGATGAGTGGTAGCGTCACGAGGAGGGCAAGTGCCAGGAGGCGGTGCATGGTCTCCTCGTAGGAACGATTGATAGCGTCACGCGTTGGCGAGCCGGGTGGGTATGATAGCGCCTTGGTCAACTTGCCGAAGATCTCGCCTGCCTCAGACTTGGTCTCGTCTGGCAGGTACTGCGCCAGCTTTTTCGGGATAAAGGTTGACCAAATCGCGCCCGAAATCGCGGCTCCTACAGCGCCGCCCATCTCCATCGAGGTCAGGAACATTGCGGTTGCGGCTGCAACCTCCTGGTGACTTGCAGAGGCTTGCACACCGAGTTGGACCGGTACGTTAAGTAGGCCACCACCGCAGCCGACTATGATCTGTGCTCCGAGGATTTGCACATGGGAGGCGCCTTCGCCACGACATAGGAGCATGAATGCCAGGCCCATCATATAAATCACGCAGCCGATGGTCACAAAGATGCGATATCGCCCGGTATATTTGATGAGAAGGGAAACGGTGAATGCCGCGATGGTCGAGGTGAAGGCAAAGGTTTGGGTGACGCGGCCAGCAGTGGCCACGTCATAGCCTTGGACAACCTGAAGGTAGGAGTAGAGGTATGGTTGGACGGAGAAGTAGAAAGCCACTGGTTGCCGGTTAGAACATAATTTGATCATCACGTACAAGCGCCACAGGAGTTGGGCTACTTACTGAAGTACCAGAATGCCAACGCGCAGCCCGCGAGGGCAGTACGTTGACGAAGAAGGTGCAAGGAGAGCAAGGGCTTTGGAGCCAATTTCTTCGAGCCCTCCCACAATGGTAAACAGCACAACAACACGACGCCAACAGCCATCATGATGATGATGTTGGCATTGCCCCATCCATTCTTCGAGTGGGCCGCCAGGGTCAGCGGCACCAGAATTAAGGTGACCGCAACAGATAGCAAGGTCAATCCGCCGACATCTAGGTCATACCAGGTTCGTTTCACAACGCTCAAAAAGCTTTGTGTCCGCTTGTTTCGAGGCGACTTGATCAAATTTAGGCGTCGAGCCTTGCGCTGGTTCAATAGCAGTGAGAGCGCGAGCGGCAAGAAAGCCGCAGGCAAAATGATGGCCCACATACCATAGCCCCATCGCCATGAAGATGTTCGTAGGACCGCATCGGCAATGGTCGGACCGAGCCAGACAGTGACCAAGAAAGGAAATTCTGGCAGCAAGGCCAAAAAGGCACGGTTGAGCAAGTCACTGCTGTCGGCGATAAACACCTGTTGTAAGATTTGGAGGCCCGTCGAGCCGGCGGAGTAGAATATTTGGGCGGAAGCGTAAGTTTGGACGTTTGTCGATGCGGCCATCTGCACATAACCCAAGACGTAAATCAAGATGCTGACACAAAAAGCTTCGAAACGACCGAAAACATCGGCAACCTTGGCCATGGGTGGCTTGACAACGGCTGATGCCTCAAGTTAGCGGGTATTCCAGTGGTGGTGCTTCCGGGTTATCGTTCTCTGCGCAGTTACGACCCCGCAGTGAGACTCACCATTGACAACATTCTGGACGACAAGGACCGTCGAGATCAACGAGTGCTTGCTGAATGCGCTTGTTGCATATGCCGATAATGACATGACTGTCTGGCCTTCTAATGACGTGCAGAAGGCCATGAGAAAAATACTGTCCGCCAAGTCAGCATTGAAGGAACATGCATGGAAGAATCAGGAAAGCGCCGCAGCAAGCCATACGAACCTGATATAGGCAACCATCAACGAACGTGTAGTCCAGGTCATGTTGATTGCCTCGATTTTCAAAACACCTTCTTGTGCCTCGCCAAGTGTCTCGCGACTACTTAGCTCGCCCTCGTTCTCGTACTCATTCTGAAGTAATTGATCTCTTTCTTCATCCATGTTGCCGATATGGTCCCGATGTTCTATAGCACCGTAGGACGGACCGGAGCGAGGATCCAGCAAGGGCATCTCCACAACCAGGAAGAGTGCGTACACGCGAGGAACGTCTGACGAGAGAAGAACGTTCACAGAACTTTCGGACGAAGTCGCGATTCCATATGTTCGAAAGAAGAAGAGATGGAACGGGGCATTCGAGTCGAACACTCAGGACCGAAAATTCGTTGCAAGCTTCCAGATAGCAAAAGATAGACAACGATCTGGCAAATGGTGACGGACAGGGATCGGATCATCTACACAGCTCATGTGAAATCTGTGGGACAGAGAAAGGGTATTTCATCAAATGGGAACAAGTCCTCGTATTTGACTCAACACCGCTTGGGCACCGTCTCCTCCGTGAACGAGGGGATTTTCTAAAGGGCGGCCTGAACCGGTCAGATCCACCGAGAGCTGAAGAAAAAGAAAACAAATGCGGCCACCAACAAATCAACGAAGCCGACCAGGGGAATAATGTACGAATGAACACAATAATCATCGAGGTGAAAAGAGAAAGATGGGGGCACAGCGCAGAAGCAATGCTTCTCGAAAAGGAACCGGGGCAAGCGCGGTAGTCGAGAAACCAGACTATGCTCGATCAAGCCGGTTTCTCGGCAGCGGGGTGGGCGAATGGGTAGATCCGCCGTGTCTTGCGATCGCAAAACCGTCGAGGTATCCTCGGGTCTTGGCCAAAGTGGAGAGCCCTAATAATACGGGAGGCGCGCAACGACAAGGGAGCTAGACCGACTCGAACGGGCTCAGCCAGTTGTTAATTGAGAGAGAAAATCTTCAGCAGGGGCAAATTTGGGAGGAAAGGCCGAAAATGACGAGACGGAGTCGATCGTCGGTCGCACTTATGCACGTCGATGGGGGTTGCTGGCGAAGAAACGATTTGTAAGGTGCGCGGTCCGAACTCAGTGTCCGCATTTCCGGTAGGTGGATGCACCAAGATAAGATTGAGTCAGACGGGGATGACGCAGGTGCTGAGGCTCGGGTTGCTTGGTGCCTGATGGGTGTTGGTTATCTAGCCCATGAACGCAGGTTCAAAGGTCTGCGGAAGATGAGGAAGATGAAAGGGCTTTGATCGAGCCCGCGAGAGCGAAGACCGGTGGAGCGTCACAAGTGGCAAGGTGTCATGTCATGCTCGGACAGACACGGGGGGTCAATGTTCGATGGTTAATGGCCAAACTGACGAGCCACCGAGCCACGAGTCCAGTGAGTCCACCCCCCAGCGGGTACTCGGAGAGCACTCCGAAGTGGGCAAAGAGTGAGAGGGCCTTTACCTTAGTCGGGATTCTGCACGCTAAAGAGGAGCAGCCGAGCATAGAGCAGACGACAATGACATACGGATGATAGCGGCTCGACGGCAGAAGGCCAAGACCAGGCAGCATCAGATATGATCGATAAGATGCTGGCAGGGACGTTGGTTCGTTCGTTTGGGGACCGCGGGTGGTCATCGCTGGGCTTTTGTCTCGGAGTGGGGCCGCTTAACGAGGGGGCAAGTAAGCGATGATCAATCAGAATGAGGCGCTATACTGGCCAGAAGGAGGTGTCGAACCCAGTTTCGAAGTAAGCCATTCATATTCACGAGAATCAGCAGATTAGAGTGATACCGTGCCTTTTTCGGTGCACACGCGACCCGGCAGTGGTGCGACTCTGGAGTCCCATGATCCGGCACGTGGCTTTGGGTCACGGGTAGTCGACTGGAGAGTCGTACGACTGATGAACAGTTCGCGTTGGATCTAACTTTGCTAGAGTTGGTCAAATCTAACGAGGTCGTGTGCTTGCCCTGCTCGATTCGCGGTCATTGGATTATCGCAAAGTAGGACAAAGTGTGGCGGACAGATAACCTGCCAGGGCTCAATGCAGTCGAATGATCAAGTATAATGTCCACAGAAACGGTCATCGATGCACTCCGACCATCAGTAGATCGCTGCAGCGGCTGATCAACCTTGTGTATCCCAATCTATTAGAACAGAGGAGTCATTTCCGGGCACTGGAAGAGGACATTTGCAAGTTGGCCGGGTCATAGGGAGATTGTCCTCCACGATTTCCGACTTTCCATGATCTACCGTTCCTAACAGTGATCAAGATCATGCTACGCATCCCAAGTGATCGCATATGGCACACTAATCATCCTCTCCATTGAATAAAGTCTATTGCTTCCCATCGCATATCAACATCATCGAATCTCGCCCTTGAGGGCTCACTTTAGGTTCTACTCCGAAATCCCCACGCCTATTCCATATACAGAAAATCTTCCCAGCCTATGCTGTATCCACAATCAGATGTCCAAAATTCACGGGGAACTCGCCCCCCTCGCCTCCAGGCCGTGCCGCATACACGCCAACCCAAATCTCCTGCACACCCTCCTCCTGGAAAACCCATGTCACCTCACGAATCGGCGACTTCTGCACGCCCTCAACCAGATAAATCCACAGACTATCATCCGCCTCGTGAACCATCTCAATCGTGGCAGCCCCGCCCCCCGATGGCACGGGGAGCAAGCTCCAGTCTGCCCAGCGGTCCTTGGCCACCACTCCGAGGTGCGGCTTGCCGTGGGTGAGCTCGATGCCCGCCTTCACCCACTTCTGGGTTCCGTCTGCGCCGCGGAGGATGAGGATGAGCCCGCCTTGGTCGTATAGGTGTTTCCACTGGGCGTTGATGGCGACACGGACGCGTTTGAAGGAACTGAGTGGCATGGACTGGTAGAGTATTGGTGCGGAGAAGCGGCTGGTTGAGGGAGGTTTGTCCCAGATGTCCGTGGAGGCAGGGGCCGAGATGGTGAATTCTGGAGGTGGAGGGCCGCCATTTCCGGGGACTGGCGCGTCAGAGTTGACGAATTTGAACTGCGACATGGTGGTGATGTTGGTCGTGATGGTACTGCGAGAGGTTCCGGAAACGGCGGAAGCGGGGTTGATGAGGGGGATCAATTGGTAAGGTGATTCCGTGCGCGGGTCTGTTGGATTGGCCACAGTATGGTTGGAGGAACTGGGAGAGTTGTAAATGGATGAATTGAAGACTTTTAAGGGTAAGATTGTAGTTGAAGGAAATGGAAGAGGGGAAGAGTGCAAAGGTACAGCGGTCCACTTGCTACGAGTACGAAGTAGTCCCTCCACTCGGCTACGTCACCAAACCCCACAGCGCCAACGGTGAACACCTTTGATCGGTTCTTTTCGCTGTAAATGTACAAAGCGCCAAGCCAATTCGACCGATTGGCATGGAAGAATTTTTTTGGAAGCGCAGCATTAGGTTTGTCTATCCGTTTACCGTCGCGTCGTGCTGTTGTGGAAGATCTCGCGGGCTGATGCAGAACGCCCTGTTGGGATGTGGATGGATTGGATGGCCATGACCTCAGGTATCATTGGTAACCTCAGACCCACAACCATCAATCCAACATCTTGGCGCCTATCGTCTTTTGTGTATATTTTTGGGCAAGCACAATTGACAAGGATAATTCTGATAGTTGATTTTCTTCAATTCTCTTCAATCAGATTATATGGCTTGACTTGTGTTGCTTCCATCGTACGTGCTCCTCTCGGTCCAACCTAGCGGGAGACAGTGCGTAGGCAGTAGATCAACCTTGTGGATTCTATATGCTCTATCAAAACCACCAACCAGTGGACCTAACTCTTCCAAGGCAGGAACTTCAATGCTGAATTAAAGTTGGCCGATGCCATGGAAACCTTCTTGCGGGCGAGACGATACTCGGCACCTCTTCTTAGCTGGTTGAAAATATGCCGTAGAAAGACCTACCCTAGGTCTAAGGTTCTTTCCGGAGGCTCTCGAACAATATTCAAGGTCGCTTCCTTGAAGCTTCTTGAAGCACAAAACACCCATATGTTCCACCACCCCAATCTTTATGTAATCTGCATTATTCATGGTAGCTCGGACATCAAATGCTAGCAGAACACCACCTTGGACACCTTGGAATGTGTGAGCTTGCAGAAAGGATCAAAATGATAAGGTAACCGCCCAGCCACAACCTCCTACCTTTATGGCTGGCCAAAAAAATCCTTGAACTGTAACTGATCTCCAATCCCTGGATTCCTGTAAAGCTCAAGATAAGTTGTCCGTGGATCAATACTCCCGTATATTGCCATGTTGCAAGAGTCTTCGACTGGGCCGAGGAGCATATGAGACACCCATCATTCCACCATTTTTCTCCCGTCGAGGATGCATGAGTTCGCATTTTCCAATTTGAGTGGGTGATATGGCTATCTCCAACTTCTGTATTGTCCATTCGACCGCCGTCCTATCGTTATTGAGGTCCAGTTCCATCATAGCACCGAATATATCAAGAGGGACCGAGTGATATCTTCTTCCACACCACTGTGATTTGGAACTTCCAGCCATCTGGTAAGCCAGGCTTCCTTATGCCCATGGCTTGTAACTGCTGATAGTAATTCTGTATAGGACACTCTTATACGGCTACTCAGATCGTTAAAAGAGGATCGTTACACAGACAACCGACTGTTGACAACAACCGTACCTTAGAAACAGTGTCCATCAGCGGTACCTAGTGGCTGGTGACTGGACGCGCCGAGCCAGCTTTACAGGCAACGAGCCAGCTTTACAGGCAACGAGCCAGCTTTACAGGCAACATCCTCATTTGCCGGAATTCTGTGGGATTCCGTTGCTGCCTCCCAGCCTGCTGGCGACATCATCGCGTTTGAAAGGGTTGAGGACCTGCGTTTGAAGCGTTTGAAAACAACGCTCACATTCACGTTATTTCTCTCGCACTTCCTCCTTCCTTTCAACTCTTCTCCTCTCTCACCTTTCCTCCACTCTTCGAGCTTCCAACTCGCACTCTTCGCATCCTCTTCCATCAAGAAAAATCTTCACCAATCTCTTGCTTCATCAAGCACCACCCGCAAAGATGGTTAACATCGTCGGAAATGCAACGGCTATGATGCCTGTCAACGACGAGGTGGTGGCTCAACTCCACGAGGAGCAGCAGAACTTCTACGATGGAGTGTCCACCTTCCTGGCCCAGCGTGGCTCCCAGCCTCTGTCGACCAGCATTCATGCCAGCGCCAAGCCTAGTGGCCGCTTCAACCGCAAGGTATGTACAAGCTTTCCCTTCACACGGGACTTCCAAGCCCTGGTGTATCTTGGAGAACAGGAACATCATCAGGACTCTCATCCTGGGGTGTTTATCGTGTGCCCCCAGCTCAAAGACAGAGACATGCTGACATTACTTGAACTTGATACAGCCCTTCAAGCACTACAAGGAAAATGGCAATGTCTACCGCAACATCGCCAATGGCTACAAGGGCAACAACGGCCGCTCCTATGCTGCAAATGTACGTATCTCCCCTACCTCTTCATGCAAATTTTGTCTTGCCAAAGTCGCCAATCAGCCAGTGGGAGGACTCATCTTGTCTCTCAATTTTTGCTTTCTGTTTACACCTTACTGTCTGATGATCAGAGCGTCTCCTCGCCATATAAACAAACAAACAACGGCTAATCAAATTTGGTGAATCACAGGCTCCTTCCATGACTGTCGCTCTCAAGGCTGAGGTCAAGTCCATCGTTGCCACTCCCAAGACTGCCCCCGTTACCAACACTGAGGCCAAGCCTGTCGTTACTGAGACTACCTCCGATGTCAACATCGAGGCTAAGCCAACCGCTGGCACTCGTGCTGCTCGTGTCAACACTGAGGTTACTCCCAACACCGCCTCCGGTGTCAACCCCGAGGCCAAGCCTTTCGTTCCTGCTGGTCATTTCTCTGCTGGCAGCTCTGGTCTGGCTAGCAATGACCAGTTCATGGCTTCTGCACGCAAGTTCATGGCCGGAGGCGGCTTCGCTCCCGGCAAGTACCGCAAGTCTGCTACCACTTCGGGCTCGTCTTCTCCCGCTACCAAGCCCCGTGTCGCCCCTGCCCGGGTTCTCCTGTTCAAGAACGTTCCTGACTGGCTGAACATCCCGGATGTCCTTGGCTTTGTCTATGGTGGTGCTGTCGACTGCATCTTCCGCTCCAACATGGCGGAGATCACTGTCCAGTTCTGCGAGGAGGCCGCTTGCCTCGCGTATCTGGAGGCCCACTCCAACGGAATCCGCGTTCAGCACCCCACCATGGCCGATGAGGAGGTCACTATCATCGTTGAGAAGGCCCCTCGCGGAGAGGAGGTCACTCCTGCTCTGCAGATGAAGATGGCCACTGGTGGCTCCCGTCTGGTCCGTGTCGATGGTATTTTCGACGCTGAGAAGCTCCAGGCTCTGACTGCCCGCGCTATGGAGTACGAAGTGGACCACATCATGTTCCGCACTGAGAAGGACAAGGTATGTTTTGTGGAAATCGATCACTGAATGAGATGCCAGCTACTAATCACTATTCTTAGATGGGCTCTGCCTACGTCTTCTTCTGTGGTCTGGCCGATGGTTGGACCTTCAAGCAGCGGCTGCAGGAGGACGAGGGCTGGAATGAGTTCGTTGCCCTGTTCATGGCTGATCCGTGAGTTCATCTTCAATCGATTACCGTGGCGATGGGAAGTGAGTGGATGCTAACCCTATCGTTTCTCCCAACAGCTGCAAGGTCGCCACTGCTTTCCACGGCAACACCATTCCCAACCGGATGGCCTCTGCCGTCGCCGTCTAATCGCATACATTTCCCCAAGCTTGACCCTGTTGAAACCACTCGACATGATCCAAATGGAGTGTCGGCCACACGACAACTCGATCAGCGAGAGGAACACGGTCCACGTATGGGCGTTGGGGAACCGCCATTGCGATTGAGACTTTTTTCATTTTCATGTTTTCATTTTTTTTTTCAAAGTTTCGGGGTGCACGTTTCTTTGGGGGAGTTTATGGGATGTTGGGGGAAATATCATGGGATGTCAACAAGGATGCGCATATCAGACTTAGAGAGAGACTTGGAGATTTATTTGCTCTTTGGGATTCAATCTGAGAATAGAATATGCAGATATCATTGACATTGAAGTCCCGAGTCCCACGTATGACGATCTAAGTTACTATCTGTCCTTTGGCATATGGACGGATCAACTCTACCTTAGCCATTAAATGCCCTCCAGGCTGCATGCCAAATTAACCAGGTGATCACCTTCTGCTGCGGTCATCCTTCCTCGCCTATTGGACATACCAGGCTAGCGCGGAACACCCCTCGACCAATTATTCATTCTTTACTCCGTAACTTCGAATGTCCCCGATCCCTCATCGTCGAATCCTCATGAGCGCTAGCCCCGATTGCGGTAAGAGGGGCGTCTAGTGGGCTCATCCTCGTCGAGTTGATTTGTCCGGATGTCTGTCCGCGCACCCGCCCGCCATGGCATCGGGTAAACTAGCACGATCGCGATGGGCGCTTCCGCAGTGGTTTACTAGTTTAGATGGCTGAGTATTGAAATTCGAGTGTGAGTATGATTATGAATAGCAGGCTCATATCTGAGGATCGCTTTCTTCATCTTGGGCTTCTTTGCTTTTTCCCTCGTTGACTTGATGGCGGTCCTTCAGCGGGGTGTGCATTTTCAGGGGACTTGCGGCGCTAAAAGCGTGCTGCAGCGCTGCATGGTTCTATTGTGCTGCATCGTAGGTGTTGCACTGCTGCTTGACATGCAGCCTCGAGTCTATCATAGTCCTGTAGACTTAGAGTACTCCCGGAGGTACAGTATTCGCCCAGCCAACGTGTGTCTGCATGAGAGCCGACCAGGCCATCCCCGGAATCATGCAAAGAATGGACTCGATACAACGGACTGGACTGATGGAGGCCCTAATAACCGCGCATGTACGCCCGGTAAAAGGACCATGTACGAGCAAGCCTAACCCTAAGCACCCGCAGCCCAGTGCATTGCCCAACCACGTCTGGGAGAGGCAATGCCTTTTCGAGAAGTGATGCCTGTCCCTGTTACATCGTGGATGGGGAGCTTGCGTTGGGGAGGACTATGCAGATTACAGACATGGGGCAGTGGGCGCTGGGCGGATGGACTGGCTGCTGGAGCGAAGGACGGCGTATCAGGCTATCAGCCCATCTGTCGCTGTAGCTCCACCGGGCGTGTAATCGTGTATTCGTAATCGCGTCTCCACGTCCCTGCACAGCCGAATATTTCACTAAGAAGTAAGAACCCGGGATGTTGAGATGGTGTCACGATAGTATTGACAATTCCTGCAGTTCTTATTGGCGTATTGAATAGCTTGTCGAGAAGAAATGTTCGCTAGTTGGAATGTTTTCTCCGTATATACTCCGTGGTCCGCGCGCCGTATCTCCGTGGATCTTCAGATTTGGAATTATTGTTATCCTGCCAGCCTCTGGCGTAGTGTCTATCAAATCACTGGCTAATCATATTCCGGGCTAGTCGAGCTAGCTAGTCCGTCCAATGGCAATAAATCCGGGCATCATCCTCTTTAGGAAAATACAGCAGCACCAGTGCCGTTCGCCCCGTAACGGCCCCCAACGCACGGGCCAATCCGCTCACGAGCTATCGGTGATTCGGTTAGACTCCAGCAAGCTCAGAAGCTAATGAGCGAACGTTTTAAACGAACGAACCGTTCAAAAAACAGTACTGGGTGTCCACTGTCCACTGTCCTGTACGAACTGTATGGCGCATACTGCATGGCAGCTTCGAAGTTCGGACTCCTGTATCTCCGAGATTAACCCTCTGGCTTCTCCATAGTCCATTTACCTTGTGTACTTAGGACTAACGGGTTAGGCTAAGGCTACATGTCGCCATGCTTTCGCGCGCGGCCCTGCCGCGCTAGCTGGTGGGAATTTGTGACTTGCATCCTTTGTCCAGTGAGGCTGAGACATGACTTGGATGGGGGCCGATGGGCCCGATGGACTTCTGGATCGTGTGCGTTCGGCGCCGAGGCGTGACGGGTCGGACTTTGACACGATTTTACTAGTCACAACTCACAACTCACTGCTCCGTCCGGAGTAAGAGATTTTGTGGACTCGGGAGATTTGCTTCGTGCTGTGCCCTGAACTATGACTCCGAGTGCTCCGTCCCGTATAGTTGCAGTGCATCCTTTCAGGCATGACTTCACCTTGACGCACCATCTTGCATGAAGAAAGACCTATGTCAAGGGGGGTGGTGGTGGTGGTAATGGTGGTGGTGTTACAGTGCTGCAAAAAAGTCGCCGATACTTACTGTACCTCCCTCCTACCTAAGTTCTAATGCTCAAGTGACCTGCGGCGCTAGAGTAGCTCTGCTTTGGCGTGGACTCTGCCTTGCGGCTCTGTCGTTGCGACCTTGCCAAGTATTCAATTGCGTACCCCCTCCTCCGCGTAGGAATTAGAATGACCGTGACCCCGACGGGGCCCATTTCGGAAATAACTGCGCCGTTAAGAGTGACCTTCCGACTGTGAATGTAAAATGAAACCGCTTAGCCCGCTGGGGCCAGATCCTGAGGGCCAGGGAACACGATCAACGATCCCCCCCCCCCTTCGTCGATCATGTCCCCACTGCGCACGGAAATCGCGACCCTGTGATTTCCAGGTTTATTTTTGAGATTGAGCCGTTGCTCGGATTGCCAGCTGTGCAGGTTTGTAATTTGTCCGGTGCGGGATTTCTATCATCTCCGTCTAACGCTGGACTGGTGGTGTATCTTGGGTAGGATCTTGTCGGCACTGGATCTAGTTCTAACGAGTCTATCACGGTCCTGTCTATAGATTTATTGACGTAGGTAAATTGCTAATCATTATATAAGCTGACCATACGAGGCTGCCTACGTAGGTGAACTACAGTCTGCAACCCCGAGGTCACCGAGCTGCCCGAGGGCCGACACACCTTAGGCCCTGAGCAACAAAGACCCCCCTCAACGGTAGGGAAGGGCTACTTGGATATGCCGAAGCGAGCAGAGACACTACACATGCAGTCCGCTCTATGAATCTACATTATCCATCTGAAAAAACTGTACTTACTCACTCCTTCACCTATCGAACGCGGCTCCGGCCCCGCTGAAGACCATCTACCTAAAGGCTACCATGGCCTCAGATTTGCATGTACACAGCCCAAACCAAGACGCGAACTGACTCGCGTGCTGTACCTGTAGCCGGCGATAGTCCGTTGGCGTTTCGGGGGCGGAGAGGGTTCCCTGGAATCTGCAGGGCCAGTCTATGCTTATTACAGACTCAGGCCATGCCATGGTAGCATTCACCCGGTTTCCTTTCTGTGTTTTTCTTCTTGTGGGATTGCATCTGTTCATGTCTTTCGCCCTGGTTACCCCGTTGTTTAACGTATGATTTTCAAAAGGATTGAATGGGAGGGTCCGGGCGATGGTGTTGGTTGTGATATGGGCTTGTATTGGTAGAGATGGGCGGCAAGGCGGGCAAGGCGGACTGCACTGGACTGGGGAGTTTGTTCTGCATGGATGCTCAGGCTATTCTGCTGGGCAGGGGTTTGATTTGCTGGAATTAGAATTGGAGCGCCAGTATGGTCACGGCGATAGGTGAGTTGGTGAGTTGGTGAATGTGCGAGATAGACTGTATGTGTTGCGAGAGCGGGATGCTTGTGTGGATGGTTGATCTTTAAGATCTGAGATTGAGGTATTGGCTATGAGAGTAATAGTATGTAAAGTAGGTTCTGATAGAAGGACATGAGTAGAAAGGCAGGAAGCTCAAGCGCAATCGAATGCCTAAAAAGTCCTTCCCAGCATGCTGTGCTCAGTACAGGATAGACAGATGAACCACCCAAATAGTGATAACAGAAAACCTCCGAAACATGGGCTGGCCAAATATGAAGCAAATAACCGAGCCCGCCTGTAATAGCAAGTAGCTGAAAACCCGAAGAGAAAAAAAACAAATCAAAACTCCCACCAAGGTATCTTGGAACGAAAAGACAATAACCTCCAGTCGTCCCATCATTCCCCTGCACAAAAAACAAGACAGAACCAAAATGAGAACCAGAAGAGCTCAAAAAAGAAAGATAGAGAAGAGACCTCACGACTCGACTCGTTATGTCGACATCCGCGACTGACTCTGTCCCATCTCCTCCTCTCTCATCCACGGATACCAAACATTCGCCCACTCCCTCACCCCGAACCGCGGTGCCCCCGAATCCGCCCCCATCGACGCCCCCTCACGCAAAAACTCCCCATCCCGCATCCGCCGCTGCTCCCGCAGCGTTGGACACTTCTTCTCCTTGATGAACCGGTAGAACTTGCACTGGATGCCCTGGAACCCACGGCGCTGGCGGCTGGGGAACTGGCGGTTGAAGCTCTCGCGGACTTCCTTCCACTCCTGGCACAGGTCGACGCGGTGGTACCAGATGAAGTACATTTCTTCTTCTTCGTACTTGGGCCGTGGCGGGCGCCGCCGGTCGCCGTTGTTGCTGGAGCTGGAGGAGACGGAGTCGTACCGCTCGCGTTGGTGGTACGGGTCGGGTGAAGAGTGCGTGGACCCGTTTGTGGGTCGGTAGGACAGGAACATGTGGTGATGGTGGTGTTGGCCGTTGGATGATGGGTGGGGGCTTTGCTGTTGTTGCTGCTGGGAATGAGGATGATGATGATGCTGGCTGGTGCTGCTGCCGCTGCTCGTATGCGTCGTGGCGGTGGATGCTGCGCCTGGGCTGGTGTCGTGGTAGCCTTGATATCGGCTGTACCAGTACTGGTTTGGGGAGGGTGGGTAGCCCGGCGAATGTGCGTAGCCGTTGTTGTGTGACGAGGATGACATTGTCGCGTGCTGGCTGTATGGCGACCCGGTCGTGCTGCTGTGTTCGTCTGGTCCGTCGCCGGAGGGGTTCAGCAACGAGTCAATCTTCATGCGGCCTTGCCGGCCCGAGGGTAGTTGGTGGCGTGTGTATGTTTCTGTGCGGGTCTCCATGGTGGTGTCGCGTGGTGAGATGTGCTTTTTCCTTATGGGGAAGTAATTTTCCTATTTCGCTCGATTTCCTTGATTTGAGAGAGATCAGGTTGAATTGGCGGCGATGATGTATTTGATGGAGAATTTATGAAGTCGATTTGTTTGTCCTTGTTTCGAATGCTAGGACTCTGTTCGAGTATCTGGCAGCACAGCACAGCCGTGATCTTGTTCGTCCGTGATATGCTGATGAGCGAACCAAGGAAAAGAAGAAAAAGCCCGATTTGTATATAACGATGATGGCGTGTATGTCTATCGCCCTCTGGCTGAATTATAAGCTCTGATGACAAGAGGGGTCGACGGTGTATATTAAAGCGGTACTTGGAATTTGATGACAATCCCGGGTTGAAGACTGCCGAAATGTCAGGTTCAGGTTGACAGGTGGAGGAGAAAGGCAAGTATAAGATCTCACCTCTAGGGAAGTCAGAAGTAAGAAAAGGGAAGCAAGGTTTGTCGATCGAAAGGAATTCTAGTTTCTGGTCGATCACCTGGAGAGACGGGCTTAAATGAAGGGGGAAAAAAGAATAAGGGAACTGGACCTGCCATGCAAGTCAACACGAAATAATGCGAATAAATCCGAGTCAGTAAAATTCAAAAATTCGAAAAATAATGTAGACCCAAGGCTAAAAAGGTGAGTGACAGTCTTATTCTTTTATTCGTTCGGGTCAGGCTGGGGGTGGTTCCTTTTTGTCCTTTGGCCCCAGGTTTCTCATCGGTTGTACTTGTTGTACCGCGGATACATACCAGCCTGCCTGGGGCTAACAGGGGCGAGCAAAGACTAACTATGGCTAAGGGTGGGGGATCCCTTCAGGGTAAAAAGAGATAGAGGTGGAGGTGGAGGTACGACTACTACTGGGAGGGGGCAAGCATTACCCAGATTCAAGTCCAACCCAGCAGCAGGCCCAGTAGCACTGTAGCAGGCGCAAGTAGACACTGCTATGAGCCAGCAATCGCCAGCGAGTGGATGTGCCTCAAAGGGCCATCCGAGCGTCCCCACCCCCAGAGAAGTAAAAAAAGATGGATTGAGTTGGGCCTCTGGACTCTCTGGAGACCGGTGAACCGGACAAGGAGCTCCGTGTCCGGTGGTTCTGTTTGATTTTCTTCTGATTTCTAGTACTTTGAACTGTACACTCCTACCCCGATGAACGTTGACTTTCGTCGTGGTCCCATCCCGGTTGCCACCATTGAAACTTGATATCTTGCCGTGAAGAAGGAGCAGGTCCCTGGACTGGTGGCGATCCAAGGCGTTCCACTCGGTCTTGCCGTGTCAAAGAAATGAGCGACAAACTGTATGCTCCATAACCTAAAGAGAGCAATTCTTTGGATCGGGTATAATTCCTAGTTCCTCCTCGGTGATATTCGGTTTCCGATACTATTTTACCCTGACATTTTAGGTTCTGATTATTTTGAATTATTTCGAGAAATTCGACTTTTGGCAGGCTTTGTCTTGACGGGGCGCGGCAATTTCGACCGCAGCACGTTGGTGGAACAGCCTGACTCCAGGGCGATGGGGCCATCGTTCGACAGGTCAATCCCTCGTGAGTCGTTGCTGTTGGTTTTCATTTTGTTATTTTTTTTTATTATAAACCTACAAGATATTTCGGTCGAATACGAAGCTGGGCAATGATAAACGCAACCGGGTGGGCATATCCACACCGATGCATGCCAACCTGCCAGCTGCCTAAATTACAGGCGCATTACCGACCTTTAGCCTTTTACACTCCTAGCGCGGGTTCGCAAATTCGCGAATGGCAAGACGCAAATGAGAAATTGTGGGGATTCGCGCCTGTGGTGTCCTCCGTACGGAGTACACCGTATTGTATTGTAGGATTGACGTATTGCGGTAATTCTTCGTACCGAGATGAGAGACTATTACCGCCCATTGAGCTACCTGCATACAGTATTATGTTAGCTATCTGCCACTGCCAGATTGCTCGAATCTAAAAAAAGTAACTATCTCTACAAATACACAGGGCCAGGGTAGCACATAAGAGTCCTGCATGTGTATGAAGGCAAAGTACGGAGTACATTGTCCGTACATTGCAGAGACTCGGAACGAAGAAAGGAAAAGGCAAAGATGGGCGACAGCATCCAACAAGTTTTCCAACACGCAGAACCGCTGCTGCG
This sequence comes from Penicillium simplicissimum, assembly GCA_024706585.1. Lineage (NCBI taxonomy): Eukaryota > Fungi > Ascomycota > Eurotiomycetes > Eurotiales > Aspergillaceae > Penicillium > Penicillium simplicissimum. The sequence continues at coordinate 3,717,233 of JAMZTW010000044.1, forward strand.
TAGTCCATCGCCCCTGACTGCTAATGATAGGCCAGCCTGCCCCAAACACTGGCGATGGAGTCGCGCGCAGCGATGTGGCAGGGATCAGATTGGGCAGGGGGCCATGCGAGCCAATCCCAGCACGGGCCTTGGGAAGATAATCATGCAGAGATTAGAGCCACCGCAGACTCGCGTGCATGTTCTGTCTTAGATCCATGTTTCAATTCACCCGCTTGCTGCGACTGTACTGCTACTCTATGTGCAGTCGAAGAGCGACCGAGAACAGGGGGGAGGGGTCCCGGACTAGCATAGACGCCGGGCTCTGGTCTCCATGTGAGCCTCCGAGCTCCTCGTCGTTCCACGGGTGTAAATCCGTGGATACTCCAGTCTATGATGGGCGGGCTCTCGGGGGACGCTCTGACTCCGATAGCAAAAACAAAAGGGAAAAAGTCCCCCGCCGGAAATCATGCGGATCTCGGGAGGGTCCAGTTTTACCTTTTGACTCAGCATTTAATCAGGTTTTCCTGAAGAGTTCTGAATCTCTAGGTATGTAGTAGGTACGCCTGAGAAAAGACTGTCGTGAGAAAAAAAAATCAGACGTGCCGCCCAAAAAGTTAAAAAACCAACACAAACGCGCCGCGTCTATTGGACTATACATCGTCACCTGTTGCGACGCCTGCCGTGGCCCCGGGCCATGGGGAGCGAATGGGAGAGAAGAGCTAATGCGGGCTCAATTTGGCCTCAGCTGCCAGAGGGTGGGGACTTTGCGTCTGCTAACGCATCTGAGTCTGCTTCTTCGGTAGTGCTTTGCATCTTCATCCTATGGATGATGAAGAACGCCCTGGAGGTAATGATGTGACCAAGTGACAGCCATGAATGTCGACGGCGGACCAATTGCCTCGCAAATCCGGTTCCCATGATGATTCATTTCATCCACGTCTCGCTTGGTCTGCTCCGTGTCCATCATGTCAATTCGGGGAACCGAAGACTCTCGGATGTCGCATTTAGGCAGGATGCGCGACTCGGATATTCCATAGCTCGTCAATTATCAATAGCGCACCGGTTATTTGACAATCCCTCAATGACTACTGGTCTGCTCGTGGCTGGTCCTGTCCGAACCGCGTAAGTGCTCTTCACCTCCGCTGGAGCGAACCATGGTTGATGCGCTGGACGAATTTGACACCCAAAACCCGCCGAGAGTCCGAGACGCGGGGGATGATGCACATTGGGGGAAGCGAGAGGACAAAAAAAGCCCGTGTCCAGTGGGGTGCTTCGGATGGTGAAGGTCTCTATGGTCTCTGACTCTATGCAGTCCGCGTATGTACCGCCGTAGCCTCAGGTTTGAAGGTGTGCCTCCGTCGAGTTAATCATCGGCAACACCCGGGAGCACAGTCAAAAATTCCAAAACATGGTTTCCACCACGGGCATCGTGCAGGAACACGAAATAATATCCCGCTCGGCTGTCTGGTGTGCTGGCGATCCAGCCGCGTTGCCTTTACATTGCGACCCCCCCTCATCTCGAATCTCCCCACCATCCTTGACGAAACTGAATGAGAGAGGGAGTCGACCAGAGTCGAGAATCGGGGCTTGGGCTCCACTCGACTCGGATGTCGCCTTGGATCGGCCAGGTAGTGAGAAGCCCCTCTTGATTCATCTTGTATATTTGAGATACCCGGTGAATAGATTGCTTGAACCAGCAAATGCTACATATAGTCATCTATGTGTCGGATAAAGTTGTACTACGACACTGCATAGATCTTGTCATGTCTTCAATACAGTAGCTCACTAGCGGCAAGCTGGCAACAGTAAATGTCCCGCGTGATGTCCGTCAGGCCTATCTTTTCTTTTTCCTTTCCTTTCTTTTTTCGACTCGCTTTCCTTTACAAATACAGACTGATCAGCGGCTGGTAGATCGTCGGTCATCTGCAGCCTAATTGCGGGCAACGGTTGATGGTCTGACGACCCGAGTTAAACACCGTTTTAGTTTGTGATGGTTTTATTTTATTTTTCTGACGTACAGCAATACAGTGATACACATTGCCTGTACCAAGTAGATAGCCCTGAACGCCCAGACGATTTTCTTCAGGTGAAATTGCCCAAACGGCCATCGGCTGATCGTTTCGGCCATTCGTAAGAAGCAAAAATGGACCCGAAACGTGTTCTGTAACGGATTACGCAGGGATAGGTGGTGAAAATACAAGACTGTATGTATCATACAAAGCTTCAGGCTGGGCAGGTCCAAGCTCGCCGCTCGCAGCTCCTTGCTGACACTCGATAATCGCCGCGCCTCGTGTTCTAGAAAGAATGGAATACCGCCAAAATGAGCTCATCGGGCGCTATAGACACAAACGTACAAGATAAGCGAGGTGATGGAGCAGCAAGTCAACAAAGACAAGACAACCTACGCAAGCACTCGGGACTTGCAAGATTAAATTGCGGCAACTTTGGCTACCCGAGTCAACAAGGACGATGATTTTAACCATGTTTTCTTTTCTTTGGAGCTTCTTTTCACATATGGCCGTTTTTCTTCTTCGAGTTGAGCAACGTATTGCGTATTGCTGCGAGTCTGCGAAGAGATCCACCGGAGATCGCTCGTCCGTTAGCGCCGTTGGTTTCATTTTTCTCTTTCCTTTGTTCTCCTCCTCGGCTGCTCCTCTTTCTTGTCCCCCGTCTTCATGCATACGAAGTTAGCCTCGATGGGCGGACGAGAGCTCCCGGTTCCGTGCAGATCAGATCAACATGGCCCCGGGGGCTAAAACCCAGACTTGTAACTTGTAAGTTGTAAAGTTGCAACCCCGGCTCCGTAGTTCAAGTTTCTTTGTTCCAGGGGAGGGGGAGCAAGCCTGGAAGGACGCAAGTGGTTCCACCTTTCATCTATCTGACTCTCCTCGTTCCAATCACAACCTGGCGAGCCACGGCGTTAGTCGCGTAGCCGCAGCACAGTCTCATCACGTGAGCAAGCGCCGTACGGCCTCGCCGATGCGAAGCGGAGGTCTCCTTCCTAAAAGCGTTCGTCATGATCGACTCAAACACTTGCTTTCCATGGGTTGTGCGGTGGGAAGCCCTGCACCTGCCACCAACCCGCCGGACAGTGGAGGCATCATCCCGAGTGGGCTAGCCCGCCCGTGTCGAGGAGCTCATAGTCTGCGCATCGTCACATTCTGGCGGCAGGTTGCGAGTCATGTCGTGCAGGTTGCATCCCGATCCTGCCACTCTCAACGGCCAACCATCAGCAAGGGCCTTGGCCGAATGACCAGGGTGGAACGTGGCCGCGCTGGCCAGAAAATTGCTTGCTTGGCCGCCAATCAGCGAATTCGTCTGCCCGTGCTTTCTTGTGATGGGCCAAACATCCCCCTCCATGACGGAGGCGTCGGGACGGAAAAGTGACAGGACAGACGAAGGAGGAGGCGAGAGAAAGGCAAAATGCTCAGCGCTATATGATACATGCCGATTCCAATGTCGATCCCTTCCTCTGCCTCCCTTGATGCACCCGTCCTGCGAGTCGTTTCTTTGTTGTTGAGATCGATGAACCAGTCGAAGTGATGATTCGGTTCACAGGTTGGTTTTCGCTTCGATTATGAGCTGGAATTTGGAATTGGCACAACGCCACGAACGAGTCAGGAGCCAGCACGGACTGTACGACCCGGTCATTTCGACTTCAACACACAACACAACCAAAGAATTCTAACCCCGGTCCAACAGCCCCCTAAACAGTAAACGGGCCTGGGGGAACGCCATCCCACGTACCTCCCTGTGCCACCCCGCTAGTCTAGCGATAGCCGCCCGCCTGCAAGCCAACACCGACACGATTTCCAACTGCGCTAGCATCGTTAAAGAACGCAATTTAACTAATGCTGCCTAGCAGGCCCTGGCCCAAGGGCGATGCGACGTTGGCGTGGCGAGCTTTGACCAGCATGGACCATGGGTCATAGGATTGTGGTTTGCTCAAGCATCACTACGAAGTAGTGCTACTCTGTAAGGCCCCCAATTTAGTAAAATATGGCTTCATACCAGATTCGAAACGGGAGGATCCTGCGCAGACTGACTCGCTCCTGCTTGCGACTCGTCCTTTGAGCTCTTCATATCCACATTGCATTGTGTTGGTTTGGTTTCCCTCCACCCCCTGCAGCTACAGAGGCCTCACCTTTACTGCGCAGCGCCGCGCTCAGTTACATGAGGGGAAGAAGAGGGGGTGGCAGGACAACAACCCGGTCGAACACCAGTTTTCGACTGGAGCCGGAGCGGCGAGTAAAGAATATGCAGAGTACAGTATCAAACACTCTAATCAAATAATTAGAGTGCCGTGACAAATACTTGCGATGTGAATTAGGTTACTCTAGCTGAACTTACTGCGCAATTCTCGTTGAGTCTCCCCACACGGAAGGAAAAATCATCCAACAGCGACGCGCGACGATCGACGTAAAAATGGCGCAGTGCAGCGCCGGTTTCCAGACATCTCGTCTAGTATCTAGTATCTCCAACTACTAGTACATAGCGATGGAGATAGGCCAAGCAGGGTCTTCCTTATTGGGCAGTAGTCTAGATCGGCTGCTAATCTGGAAGTTGTACTTAGTTTAGCCGAATCGGACAGGGATCACGGCGGAGTGTTTGTCGTCGACTGCATTGGTTCAAGCGCCACCATGGAGAATTTCGAGCTAATCAGTGATGCTGGATCCCTCCACGGAGGCATCTGCTTGGGCTGTGAGCTATGAGGCTTGAGGGGGTGGTGGCCTGGCCCTGGACTGCTAAGTGCTAAGCCTCGGGCTGGCAGGAGCTCGGGGGCTCACGGTTATTGCGCAATATATATCGTTGCACGGATGGATAGCCAGGGTCCGGAGCCGAGTTGCTACCTCCCTACCTTGTAGCTACTAGCTACTAGCTACTAGGAATGGATCAGGCAGGGGGGTTGAGAGAGAGAATCAGGTTCGTAGCGACCTTCTAAATCTCCACGAATGGAATCAAAACACAGAATACACCAGGCCTCTGATAGCCCTGGCCCCGAGATGGAAACTGCTGGGATAATTTACTTGGCATGCAACCCGTCAGTGACTTGACGAGATACCAAATCGGAGCAGTTCGGGGTGGTACCTTGTTCAGATGTGCGGACTAGGATCATTTTACACTATACAGGGGTTCGGGTATTCTAGTCGTGGTTTATAATCGCTTATATATCATTCTCCGCCTTCCAAGTGCGTCCGCGGATATTTGGATCGGAGGTGGATGATTTCACTCTTGCGCTATTGTAGGTTCAAGACTAGTCGCTGCAGGTTGGCAAATGGCAAATCAACTACATCTGGGTTGTCAGCTACGGAGGTCCGTTCCACTACCGCTTAAGTCAGGTTTAGTGTACGGACTGGGAGGAGGTACAGTAGTCTTCGCCACCCTCCGAGCTCAAGCTTGCCCTCGGCGCCGAGGGGGACCCGCGCCATGAGGTGATAGTTTTCAGCCGCATGTATGGGAGACGGCGCAGAACTTAAAACCAGCGCCGTATTCTTCAGTACGACAGTATATAACGTGGACACGGTGACTGCTGACTAGCCTGACTGGGCAACTGGCCTCCGCCAGGTGGATCCGACTTTCGCACCTTTTTCCCCGTTTAGTCTTAGCTAGTTGAATATTTTACCGTGAGGATCAATACGGTATGCGTTTACCATACTGCACGGGCGCAAAACGCAGAAAAACCTGCTGAGAATTCCGCCATGTGGCCCCCGTAGGTTACTGTAAATCCTACACAGCCCGATTCAGAAGTTGGTGTCGTGCTTCAGACGTCAATAGTCTTTTCTAGAAGTGAGACCGATTGGAGCTAGAGGAAATAGCGTGAAGACTAGGGGATTGAAGACTTGAGAGTGAGATGTTTACGATTGCCCAGAGAAGGCTATGATTGTGAAGGTGCAAAGTCGAGAGAAAGGAAAGAGAATGATAGTCTCTGGACTCCGTAAACTCCGTGGTCCGAACAGCGCAACTTTGGGGCGCCTGGAGATTCTCCCGGTGGGCCTGATGAGTGTGTGAGTCGCAACTCGGTGGATTTCGCTGGCGGCTGACGCCCAGAACTACAACTTCCTGAAGAAGAGCGTCGCGACTCTTGGAGGTTGTTAACGAGAGGGAAGTTCAATCCTTCACTTCGCGTGAGACAGTAGCAGAGTCAACAACAACTGTCTGGACTCTGTTCCGGTCGGTTAGTCGGATCCTATCCGTTCCGAGCTTGTGCTCGCTACCGCTGATTCTGATTGTTCCCTTCTCGAATCGAGCAGTTTCTCTTTTGGTCATGGGCCGTGGTTTGTGAGCTTGAAAGGAAGTCAGAACAGAGAAGCCTGGAAGAGAATAAAGCTGATGAACACGGAAGTTTTCCGTACAGTCTTTACACTGCCGAAAGTCGGTCAACACGCGAATCAGGGAATTAGCAAGGAATTGAGAAGCCGAGTGACGAATTACGACGTTTTGAGTGTTTTTTTGGAACGAGGCTGGCGGAGGTCATGCTATCAGAATTAATTTGCAGGATTACGGGACCGGTGGCCTTGTGGTTGGCCGTGCACGGTCGCTCGATATACCATACTGTGCTCCGTGAGTCCGTAGAGTCCGTACTGGGGCTTGAGCTGGAGCTGGAAATGATAAACACGAGGTACTGGCTCCATCCAGCGCCCCTCTTGGGGACAACAACATCATGCAAAAAAAAACCGATGCATACCCGGTAACTTTGCGCGGATGGAAAAGGATTCCCAGATACCCGCGTCGGGCGCTGTTGAAAGCCAGTTCAGAGTTCAGACCAGACAACACCTACGGAGTAATACTCCGCCCGGGATTTAGAAAAGAAGGTGTAGAAGGCTGCAGCAGGTCGTTGAACTCCTCATCCGAATTGCAAAGAGTGGGGATATCCTATGAGCGTTGGTGGGGAGCTTGCGCTGGAGGAGGGTGACCCGTCGGTTTGCCTCGTCTCGAGTTGATCATTATTGGACGCCCTCATGTATGGCGGATCTTCTTCAACCTTATATACGGAGTAATCTGTAAGGAAGGGGGCCCGAAAGGGTCTGCAAATGCCAAATACTCGTTTAGCTTCGGCATATTGGAGAGTGAGGCATATATTTCTTAGAGTTTCTGCATCGGCATAACGAGCAGGCTGTTGCAAAAGTTAACCTTGTATGCCCCATAGCTGATCGGGCACTTGCCGTCGGACGTAAGGTAACCAGCGCCTACCGCCAAACAGAAACTCAAAGTTCGCACGAGGAAGTTTGACTGGAAAGATTAAACTCTGGCACTTGGTTATTCGGCAAATGATGCCTGACATGAAGAAAGTTAATGAATGTCTCGTATCGCTTGGTGATGCAGGTGCGAGGAATGGAGGGTCGGTGAGTTCGGTGAACTGCGATCGAGAATTACTTGCAGGCCTCGCTGCTGGTTACTTTCACTGTCGAGGGCTGTGCGTTGTATCTTCTTCTCCCCGTAAGACAAAACATAAGAGCCAGTGCTTCAAAACTTGGGCAGCCACTCTGAGCGATTGCATAATCAGCCAACCAAAATCGCCGCGTCGAGGGGGGAAAAGACAGGCCCCTTTTCCACGGCGGCGTCTCCCCGCGCCAGCCCAGCCACCGTCGCGACTCGCGTGAAGGTCATCATGCCACTAAGTCCAACGAGTTAGTCTCCTGTATGTCAGCCTGTCAGCCCGTCAGCGCCTTACAAACACGTGGTTTTCGGGAGCGGGTGGCCTGGTGGCAGGAGCTTGGATCACCTTATGAGTCTTCAGGCTAATGATCATAATCATCGTGCCCACGATGATCGTCATTTCTTCACGGACAGGCCACCCGTTGCAGCCAAGGCAGGTCGCCTAACCGGGTCAATTTGAGTAAGGGTTATCGTTGCAACAACCAAGGTGGAAAACTCATTCGCGACGTTTCTCACTTCGTCGCCTCCTTCTCTAATGACTCCGGCCTTAGTGAGGTGGCGCGGGATTGGTCTAACGGCGCACCGAAATTCCCCGTGTCTGTCCGCGATCTGAACTCAGTCAGTCATGCCCAGCCGCCTTGTAAGATCCAGAGTCACATTCGTTTATCTCTTCCTAAAAGAATCGATCATTGTCGTATCCTTATGCTCCAACTGAACCATAATCGACTCGGGGTGAAGATGCCGACCTTCGTCAGGGTACGCCACGAGGTGACCGCCCCACCAAAGTCGGACATGTTCGTGACAGGGGCAAATCCGACATGGTTCACCAGTAATCTGCTGATAGATATGTATAGTGTATCCAGCCTTGCGATCCTTCTCGGTCTTTTCCTAAGCCAAAGCGGGCAAATACGCGAGCCAAGTATGGCCGATAAGAGGTTAGTTACCAAGGGATGGACACGGCGGTGCTTGGGCTGAGACAGTGTGTCGCAATACACCTCCGATAGGTTGAGGATGTCTAGTCTTCCAGGATTCTCGATCTCTATGTTGCCGTGCATTCCCAGTTTATATCGAATGGAAGCTTCAACATTAGAACCTAAGATTGCGAGTATAGACGGGGCTTGGCCGCCAAACGCACATACTTCCTTCCGAAATATGCAACCTCCATTGATACACGTTCGCTTGAAGGGCAATCAGGAACTGCTAAGGTAGATTCTGCAAACTTTACCCAAGAGGCTTACAAAGGTATCCTCACAAGTTCACAACGCACATATATTTCGCTCTCAAGATAATTTATAGATGTCGAACTTGCAAAGGCGATGTGGAGTGGGGGAATCCTTGTCGCGTTCTGACCGGGGTTTGGAAATAACTAGCGCTGACTCTGCAGAGTCTATTTTCGGTGCCACAACGATGAAATCGGATAGTGGCGCACTGACGAAAGCCCAATGCCGTGGTGCAGGATTGTCTCAAAAGGAAGGCATGTAGAATTGCTTTTGTCGGTCCACCGCAATGAATCAGCTGCCCGAAATGACCCCGAAGTAGGTGCGTGGGCGCTCGTTCTACAGGGACGACTGCTTTAGGAAGTAGATTGCCTCGCGGGCCGCGCGACATGGTGAAAACTGTCATGTCTCGTACAATTTCTTACTCCAAAGTTCTGAACCTTACGGCGTCTTGCCCCCTGCACACTGCCACACGGTGATTTCTCAGGTTGCCAAGTAATCATCTTCGCTATGTTTCGGGTTATTCAGGGCATAAGCTCATAATTCCCGAAACCCGATCATTCTTGGCGGATTGGGAGTATTCTCGCGATTATCGGTCAATTCGCGGCTTGCGCCATTTTGTCAACTAGATCAATTTAGGTCAACCAAGAAAGAAGTTTACAACCTCCATGCGCTCGGCCATGTTTTTCAACGACAACCAGAGGACAGTAAATTAAAACACGAATCTAAACCCGAGGTCTTACACGGCTGTCGTGGTGAGACCGGGTCTCGCTCGACTTCCGTGGTAGATGATGAATCATGAACGACCGAGGCCATGTCTATGAGAGCCAATTTGTGGTCAATATTTCGGTCGAACTTTTTCCTGTGAATGCATCTGCTTTGCCGTTGGCATTCACAATCGCTTTCAGACAAGTTCTTCATTGTCGTGTCCGGCGAGCCAATCAGCCCCGATCGAGGCATTGACAAAATTGTCTAGCGTGGGACTAATGCTCTAACCATCACACCACGAGCCGGTTCCTCGGGAAATTAGTCTCGCGCTAAGCTGTCAGCACAACGAGTCAGAGTGTAAGATGATGCTTTTGTTTTTGTTGGGTTGCTGCTATTCGCTCCCTGGATGTTTTGCCCATGATTATCGTAAACGGTAGGAGGTCTGAGAACAGAACGTGGTTGTAGAAAGTCTTTGAGAGACATGTCCTGTCACGATGATGTCGTATCTGTAGACCTGACACAGACAGGTGCCCGGCCTGAAGCTATACCCTATCAAGCATTTTGTCGTTTGTTCTTCACGGATATTAGGTTAGTCAAGAGCGTTTGCGCGGTGACATGTCCTCGTATGGCGGGTATTCCGAGTCTGAAGGGAACATCTAAGCCGTGCAGACGAGTAGGCTCCACCAATCAATAAGATACGACTTCAAAAAGCAAAAGTCACATTCCACCTGAAGAGGAAACCTCAGACGATGATACCGGAGGTGATGACTAGATTTGAATAGAACTCGAAATTGTGCGATGGCGACGCCCACGCTGGGTTTGCCTTGCCTCGATTCTGGAACCAATGAGAAATGTGTGGTCAGCTCCCAACTCTCAGTCTGCAGATCTAGCAGTAACGCAGACTTGGATGTCGTTTCATTGCAGATCTTCAGGCTTCCTTTTGGTCTTGGCATCTCCTTACATAGACAGTGCGTGAAATAACAGGAGTATTATTGAATAGATGTTTGCTTTTTGCTGGCCTGTCAATGATCGTCGCAGATCTACATAGCCTGACGAAATATTCACATCATATCGCTACAGCCGTGCTTTGATGCCTGGAGAAGGCTAGGGCTAACCTGGGCATCGTACCAGGGCGCCAGCAGGTGTCGATTCTTTCTCCGATCGGTAGTTTCTCCGCGCATGGACGAATCGAGACTGGTGTGGACGATTCGGTATGAACTAAGCGGGTTAAACATCCTCGTAGAGTAGACTTCGCCTATCATACGAATATTCGCCATGATCCTACGAGTCGGTATGTTGCTTTCTCATGTTGTAGTCGGGTGATCCTCTGACGAATCGAGTACGGCATCTATTCTGTGTAGTGCGTACTGTACATCTCAGGAGCGGGGTTGTAGGTGAACTTGACCATTTCGAGTAGTAGCTACCGGTACTTCAGCTTGATGCTTGGCGCTGGGCAGCGTTCTGACGCTTCTTCTTCCGTGGACGAGATAGGGCCTTGGACCCATGAGTGCCCTTCCAAGAACTGTTGGCCTTCTTGACATGGACGGCCTCGCTTCTATGAAGACTAGGAACCGGAATGTTGATTCCATTCAGCAGGTCATGGATCTTGGCGATTCGCTCCTTGATAGCACGACTGGAGGTGTGGTTCCTTGCTCGCCGTCGGTAGATTCCAGTGGAGCCCTCGTGGGAACTAATCATTAGAGACTTACTCCATATATATCATGAATCAAAGGCTGGAAGTATGTTCCATCAACGCAGGAGATGAAACTAGCTGCGGGACCAGGCAGACATAGTGCGTCTGGTTTCCTATCTTGTTGGAGTGGGGATATGTCCGTCTGAATGTTCGAGATTAATAGAATCATAAAGAGCACCCTGAATGAGCATCACCATGATCTGCGATAGCCGACAATTGGGACGGTTGCCTCGGGATGTCAGCTGAAGGATCTCTCCCCTAGCCAAAGGATAGGATTTGATGTTTCATCGGGAGCACCGCTTGTCTAATAAGGGGCAGCCCGTCGATGATTGGCAATAATTATCTTTTTTTTGGCTGAAATATAGATCAATCTCGTCTTGATACACCTGCGCAAAGTGATTTCACTGCCAGCTCAGCCTCGTGTCGCACCTCGTGTGACTGGTGAAGCACTACCCGATATATACAGCAAACTTGGGGTAAACCTTGGCCCATGATATAGTTTGCTGCAACATGACGGGCACATCATGCCGCATCGAGCCCTCCCAGTACCTCGAGTATGCAAAGCGAAGTGTTCGCGACATGCGGGCTGACACGGCTGATTCGTACATGCCTGACAAACATCATGCCGCGGGATCAGAAGCTGCACGCTAGAAGCCCCTTCCAAAACCGAACACGAGGGCGGGTTGCGAATGAATTGGGGTAAGAAGGTCATGATGCACATAGGATATTCCAGGCAGACTGATCAATTAGAAAGAAGAGGGTAGCCTCGGCGAATCCTTCCATTCCACCATGGAATGGATATACGACACCCTCTTCTCAACCCGGAATAGGGCGTTACACTAGACGATAGTTAAACTCCCGCCCTAAAAAAAAGTCAGTATCTCGTCTGGCAAATTTGGTATGTCAGCCCCGATAATAATACCTACCCGTTTGGGCTATTGACCCCGCATCGCAGCAGCCGTCATCCACGTGGCGTCCTGGCTGCTTATCCCCCCGTCTCTTTGAACACTTCAACACATGGTCTCGTGTGCTATAAGATAATCAACTGGTGAATTTTAAAAAGTGGGCCGCTGTTGGGAAGAGGGCAACATCTGGAGAAGAGAAAGAAGAAGTGGCATGAAAGATGACAAAAGTGGGCAACTACTCCATGGAGAATAAATTGATGACCAAATGAGGAAAGCCTCCTACCCGATTCAACCAGTTCACAACGCATTCTGTTGGTTTGCCGTTGGGATCGTCACTCCAGATGGAGGGTGAGAGAGTTGGGATTGAATTTTCCGAAAGTACCGCTGCATTATCTGCACGAATTAGATAGAGGCTAGTACCACCTTGGGGCTGACAAAACCACCTAAGACACGACAAGATGGACAGGAAATGTAGAGGTGTTCGGGCAACGAGGGCAAGTTGTCTTGGCGAGGGATAGATGCGATTAATGGGGTGTCAGATGAGATATTTTACATCCGTCCTTGCTCTCCATGACGAATGGGAACATTGTGTACCAGATAGACCGGCTGCCAAATCGGCAGATGAAAGTCAACCACTGCATATTTGCAGTAACCGAGGTCATTCGGCTCATACGGGGAGTTTTGGAAACGGCATGATTTCCCACAATTTGAACTGACCATGATGCAAAAGGCTTTCTGATAACCTGACATCAAGACCAAGACTCCAACCGTAGAACTAAATACTAACTCAGCAAAAGCTCAGGAATATTGAGCATAGTTGAAGATGGGTAACTTGCATTGCAAAGTGGCCAGCAGATCAAAACTGCTCCGTGAGCAACATCCCTCGTAATCCGACCAGGCGTGCTTGACGAAAGTGCAACGACCCAACCTTACAGGTGGACTTTCTTGATCAAGGCCAAAACCTTCTCATGTTATCCCTACAATCACCGCCGATCAAAGGTCGAATCTGGAAGTTGAGACCTTCCTCTCAGAACTCTCCGGATCCTCGCCCAAAATGACCTCCATTAGGAACAGTCAACCAAGGGACGGGCTTTGCATCAGCGGTATTCGATCCCACTGTGTTGCCCTATAAGTTGAAGGAGATAGAGAAATAGCTCAGGGCGACCAAGATGATAATCGTATCAAGAGCAGTGCCAGTATCCATTGCGGCTTGCAGCGCGTCTGCGTGGACGAGTAGTAACCCATCTTCAACGAGTTGAGATTTGATCTTACAGTTGTAGCGTTTCAACCAGTCGATTGCACGTTTGCGAACCAGGTAATACAACACCAAGACAAAGATAAACCAAAGAGAATATTGGGCTACTCTTTTAGCGCTTGGCTTGGGAGAAGTTCCCTCTTGATTGGGACTTGTGCTTGCAGGCGGAATGTTATCCGCCGCATCGAAGATGGGCACGTTGATATAGCGAAAAAAGCTATTGAGGTAACGGCGGTAGAGTAATTAGAGGAGCACTGTCATAACAGGCTAGACGTCCAGATATCAGCACTGCGATGTTCAACGATAATCTCGTTGATATTAACGTACCCTGATCAGGAAGAAGTACAGAAGTCCCGTCTGTTATATGTCTACCAGGACTGGAGCATCCGCTGTGGTGCAATGATGCCCCACATGATGGAGGCATTGTACATGACCCCGGCACCGTTGCAGGTAAAACGTTGCTTGTTTGATGGCTTACACAGATCAGTGATATTGCCCATCATTCATCGCAAGACTATCTCAGTCTGGGGTCCTCGGCACCCCGAATGAAAGATCTTACCTCCTGTTTGTGTAGCTGTTGCTAAAATGCCAGCATAGATCTGGCCAAAGAATAGAACCCGCGGAGGAAGTCTTTTAAAAAATAAGCAGTGGTTTATGAAACGCGATGCGGAATTGACTCACCGTATAGTGCCCGAGCTTGAGGTCCTGCGCCAAGTTCATACCATGCTTGACGGCATTGTAGCCATAACACTTCACCATCAAATTGGCAGTCGTCCTCCCGACCCAGGCATATCCAGCAATCATCTGCGTGATAATGTTCAGAAACACCCGCCGATTTGTTATTCCCTGCAATATACCGTCAGGTACGATCATGAGCACGGCCAGTCCGAAACAGACCACGATGAAACTCCAGACGGGCAGTTCAGGATCCCAATATCTGGTCGCCAAGATACCACGGCCTAGTACGGCCACTCTGAGGACATCAAACCACCGCTCTGGGACTTTTTTGTATGCATGCATAAGTTGCCGATGAATATTTTCGCCTCCGTGTCGCGCGTTCTTTAACCTTGCTCAGATCTCGGAGCCGTTGTATAGGTGTGTGTGGATCACGACAACTGTCACGGTAACAAAGGATAACCCGCAAGGGAGCAAGTGAGACATGGATATGTAAATTGGGGAGTATTCCTTGTATCTGCTCTCGACAAAGTTCAAGTTCGCATCCACCACGCACAATATGTTGTAGAATTTGCCTGTGTTGTCGAATGTGCTCGATGAGAGGATAGGGAGACTAAATCGTTAGCAATGGCCGTCCATTTAGTGTGACCGATGACTTACTAGGCGCTATACCAAACATTGGTATCGTACAGAATCGGGGACAGGAAGAAGTAGACCAGAACCACTACTGCAAAAGCGTTGCATGTAGTGTAGAATGGGGTTAGTGGGTATTCGGCATAGTTTATTTACGTCCAGTCGAGGCTGATAAGTAGCAGGACCAAGCCGGAGTTCATCTGAAACGTCTCAGCCTAGTGGCTTGACTGGGGATAAGAAGAGAGGCTTATCCCGAAGAGAGTGTTGACCTTCTGGTTGTGTGTCGCAGTGGAAGTGATAAAAGTAACGTGCTGAGACTTGTCCAGATGTAGTCTGGGAACCAGAATGCAACAAATGCGAGGGCTGTCACATAAGCGAAGAAAAGGTAGCGGCTTAGCTGATTTCCTCGCCTCTGGCTCATGAAGTGCCCGGCGAGGATAGCGAATTAGGCCAAGTCAAGGCAGCTCGGTACACAATCCAGCGACGGCAAAGACCGGTCAAGCCAAACCTGTGCAAGGTTAGAAAGACAAGCTTTAGGGTTATTCGAGTCCAGCCTACCCGATCATTTGGCTGTCAAAAATTATAGGAAAGAGAAACGAGCGCCAGATTGAGTTCCAGTACACGGGACGCACAATAGCAAGCAAGGCACCTTAGGCATAGGCGGTGGATACACTGATGTTGACAAACTGCAGTCCTTTTGTCAGTTGATTGGGATATGACCATTCTCGATTAAAAAAGGCTATAACCGCAATGATAGCGCGTTCTTTGATCGTGAATCTGCCGGGATTAAGGTCAAAGGAAAGCTTTCGTAAAGGGACCCTCCATCTTGGAAGCTTTTCCCATGCTCATCTGGGTCTTTCAATGAGAGACTCACTGTTGCAGGCAATTGTTGGGCAATCTTCATTCGATACACAGGCTGCGACTTCCGCGACTAGCACGCGTCAGTGAGACTGGCTCGAATATCAGAAGGGGTCATTTTCCCTACAGGGCGACTCGTCTCCTTCAACATTCCACTTAAAGGCTTCAACTGGAGTAAGTTATGTTTGTTCCGCTCGAGTCGGTAAGAGATTTGAATCGTGGTCATTGGATTCGGCCTCCAAGACCGCGGTTGTGATTTCGTCACATAAAAGGACTTTTCCAAAATCTCGGAGATGATAATTTCTGATGCTTCTGACACTGATATTAAATTACTTGACTCAACTTTGATCAGAGTGAATGGTTGTGAGACTTTTTTCGACGCTTTTTGTCGGGTGAGCTTAAAAGATGTTGGGGTGACTACGTATGCAACCGTCAGTGGACGATAAACCCACACAAAATGGCAACGGTTTCTCTCCGAGAGGAAATATCAATCGGGGTTTAAGCTTTGCCCGAGACTGGTCAGACTGTTAGTTCATCACGAGTGGGCAGTTTCACAAGATCGATACGCGGATAATCATGGTGCGGGTTACCCCGAATCGGGCTAAAATTTGTCTTTATATTACAAGATCATGTAGGCGATCTACACATTCAACTCAGCATTAGATATCCTAATACCTTACCAGAAACCAGTTCAAAAGCCCCATTTCTGAGCTTCGGCTTCAGACCACTCCCACAGACGTTTCCCCATTTCCTTGCTTTGGGAATACTTGTTGTGGTGTTTCAAATTTCCAACAGGTACATAGTATGCCCCATTGACCAGGTCCTCCTTCTTTGCACCAGCAGCGGCCCAAAGCTGATTGCATGCGCCTTGAGAGATGGAAGAGCCAAATAGCCGCAGGGACTTTGAGCCCAACGCAATGGCAGACGAGCGCTGGCCAATAGAGTTGTAAAGATCTGTCAAGATAATGCCGGGATGAACAGATACCGAGGTTACAGATGGATACCGGCGGCTGAGTTCTGCAGCAAAGAGAATATTCGCGGCCTTTGACGCTCCGTAACGGGCGTTTGTGTTGACTTTCTTGAGCTTCTCTTGATCTAGCATGGTCTCGAAAGACGGAGCAAGGTTGTGTCCGAGCGAAGAGAGTGAGACAATGCGGACGTCGGAATTGGGCTCCTCGGCCGTTTTGAGCAGTGTTGGTAGCAGCATCTTGGTGAGGAGGAAGTGACCGGTATGGTTTGTCCCAAATTGAATTTCATGACCCATTTCTGTTTCTCCTGGGGGAAGAGACATGACGCCGGCGTTCAGAATGAGAATGTCGAGTCGCTGGGATTGCGAGTTGAACTGCTCGCCCGCGTTGCGGATCGACTTGGTGGACATCAGGTCCAGCGGCAGCCAGACAATTTCAACATCGTTAGAGACAGAGGACTTGATGGACTTGATTGCCTCTACGGCCTTGGACTCTGTGCGAGCCGCGAGGAAAATTTTGCTCGGATTATGTTTTGCGAGCTGGAGGATGCTTTCCTTTCCAAGGCCAGCATTTCCTGTGATTTCATCAGCGATCATGGTTCTCTAGACAAGCCAAAGCCGTGGTGGATGAATCATGAACATACCACCTGTTACCAAGGCGACTTTGCCGGAAAGGTCTGGAATGTCTTTCTCTGGGCTGAAACTGACACCCCCAATATAATTGAATGGATTGGCGAAGGCGGCAACGAATGCTGCCATCTCGAACACTGGGCGTACAAAGGCGACAACAGTGAAATTATTCTGCTTTGGAAAGTTCCCGCTCAATTGAGCTCAAAAGGCAGTCTTTAAGTTTCTGTTCAATAGGTCCCGTTCGGCGCAACAAACTATCCGACCGCATTCCCAAGGGATTCAAGGTGGAGCAAGCCGATAGTGAAGAAGTTTACGTCGATCAATCGATGCTACCTAGCGCCGGTAACATGTGATTAATATGTTGGCCTGAAGTCGTGCCGACCGTGAGTTACTCAGTCCCTCTTAGCGACCTTACGAACATCGTGAATAATAAAAAGACTCTTCCCTGTGTGACACAAGGAATAGGTCATAAAAATCACCTAAAGCAAATATGAAAACGTCTATACCGGATAATGTCCGCCAACTCTTGGCGGTCTCCTTCCGTTCTACAGTACACTAGTACAGTGGTTAAGGCGGGAGATACCGTTATGATGGTAGATTTTCAGCCCCTCGGGTGAACTTTTTAAGGCCCCAGGTGGTGTAGCAGGAGTTCAAACTGCGCTACTATCTAAAGGTCCAGTCGCATTGCTATACGGTCACATATCAGTTCCGATTTCATTCCACTCGGTGTTCTCACCGTTTCGCTTTGATTCACCATTTGTAGAACTGGATAAGAAGAGAGAGAGAGAGAGAGAGACCACATATGTGGCATCATAGTCACTACTGGTGCTAGCTACATTGACGGTGTGATGGGTCGGAGGGGAGAGACTACAAGCTCGACCGTACTTTCCCGGTTACGTACGGCGCGTCCAAAATCTTGTTCTCCTTGCTCGCCAACCTTTCCCGTGTGGTCTTGAACAACCTTGGTAAGCCGGTGTCTTCGAATTCAACCCCACGTACTATCATGTCTGCGATTCCCTTTGCCGACAGGAAAACCTGGGGCATCCCATGCCCGTTGAAGCCAGCGACGATAAGTTGCCCAGGCTTGTTGGGGACGCGCCCCACATGTGGCAAGGAATCCGTAGTATAACCCATGACTTTTGGAGATGTCAGCGTCCGCGAGCACATTTTAGGTTCCATATAAGTTCTTCCCAGACGACTTACTTCCGGTCCAGACACGGTCGGTATAAGCGCCAGTGCTCTCCCAGCCGTGGAAATGTCGTTGCATATAGTTGTCGAAATAATGGGAAGCAGATTCAATCAGCTTACTATCATCCGTGTTGCTGTACCAGCTTTCCAGATTATGGAAGAACGTCGGCCGAGCACCACCAACAATAATACTGCCATCAGGGCGTGGAATCAGGTAATCGTATTTCCAGCTGTTGAATCGGATCGCGTACGAAGCCCGTAGAGGCTGCTTTGGAGGGTTTGGCACGACAATCCGGCTACAAATACCCCTCGCTGGAATGATTTTGCCGTGGTATTCAGGAGCAATGCCGGACGTATAACCGTTGGTTGCAAAAACGACCATTTTCGCTTTGATAGCGCCTCGATGAGTTTCAACGGTCCAACACCCGTTTGCATCGCGGCCCTCTGACACGTTCAAGACAGGAGTGTTTGTTTGCAGGTTGACGCCTCTAGCGACCGCCCGTGCCAAGAGATGCGTGATCAACTTATACGGCCAGAGACGTCCGGTCTGATAAGTAAAAGCTCCTTTGGCCCCTCTGACTCCAGACAGCTAGAATGAGAAAAATGTCAGAGACAGAGCCCACGACCAACCATTATAAGTATCCAACTCGAGCTTACTATTTCCGCCTCGCTCCCAGACACGTACACAGCGGCCTTAGTCGCCTCCGACCCACCGGCAATGAGGGCGTTATACCCGGCCAACAGTTTCGCATTGTGGCTCTCATCCAGCTGCACATCGATAGCCTTAGACACCTCAAGGTCACACGAGATCTGTTCCCGGTCTATCAAACTTTGAATGACCGAAACGTGTTTCGCCTCGAGGGCAGCAACCTCTGCAGCAGCTTCAACTCCATATCGAGCAGCAAGGGTACCGATAGAACTGTACACGTCAGGTTTCATATGGCCGCCTGAGGTTACATGGTTAGTCGGGGAACCAAGTCGGTAAGGGAATGGTTGTGCAGACCGTTGCGCCCTGTCGCACCGGAGCAAGCCTGGCGGGCTTCCAAAATCACGATGGACGGCTGCGATGACGAGTCACATTGGTCCAATATATGGTATGCAGTGGATGCTCCAGCGTAGCCAGCTCCAATCACCACTATGTCACTGTAGTCGGGGAGATCCTCAGTCGAGCGGTGGTTATCCAAGCTGCTAGGTTCAGTGCGCCAAAAGGACGTAAGGCCGCCGGGGACGGGAAAGGGCTTCGTGGCCATCTTGGCTAAACCGGACTACCTGGAGAGACAAATGCAGAAACTTGAAATCAACCAGTGGATTCTTCCATTCCCATGCATATTTATGTTTTTTCCCGTCGGTCTTAGCATGATAGCAGCGTTGTTGAGTTATGCCGGTAGGCCCGTGGGCTGACAGGAATGGTTCCCACGTAACGACATTGATTGCCGGGCACCGAAATAGAAGGCCTCCCGGTGAGGTACCTGGGCCGGGCAATAGATGGCCATGTGTAACCCCGGATTCAGTATTGTGATCCGGAATGCTCCCGGCGGTCGGCCTGGGCGGGTAATAGTGTCAAGGAAAGTGGGGTAGTAAAATACATGCGAAATAGTTTAGTTTAAATTTGTGCCGTTATATCTTCATTGTACTGGGGGCCCTATCCGGTCGAGGCAACAGAGCCACGATTGTCAGTCCGGCTCTACTCATTAAGCAAGACACCCTAACGTGTCCTCGCAGCATCCGCTCTTTTCCTCTTTTCCTCTTTTCTTCAACTAATTCAACTCATCTTTTGGGTTTATTCCCTTGGTAGATTAGACCAATTCTTGCATACATTGCCCTACTGAGTGACCCGGTTCGTATAATAATTTGGTATCTTTGGCATTGCGGATGTCGTAAAATTGTGTATCTTCGCCGTCCATGAGGGTACTTCAACACTTCAACCTGCCACCCCCTTATATTCGTTCTTTCCTTCAATCAATCAACCTTCTGACCCAGGAGTGGTTCCACTTGACCTCGTCTGGTTGCCTATTCGTCCGAGAGGATATAGCCCATACTATCTCAGCTTGCCCCGATATATTGTTAAGCTATGTTACGATTGGACTTTGAGACTGGACCTTGAATGCTTGAGATGACAGATTCAGGAAGGCGGTGAAGGAATTCTGCCGGCGGTACTTAAGCTACCCCCCCGGGCCACCACCTCTTTCTTCTCTTTTTTCCTTAGCTTTGGTTTCTTCGTTGAATGGTACAGTTAGATCCAGCATCTTTCTCTTGACCGTAACAAGCTAGAAAATAACGGTAAGGACCAAGAATAATGTGCATTTCTGGTCTAGTGGTTATTGATGGCTTATCTCTGAGCAACAAGCATTACTCGTCGCCACAAAGTTACCCAACTACGTTATTCTATGGCTATAGAGCCATAAGTTACTATTCGGGATGCTGGAGCAGGTAGGGATATTACGGCAACGTGAGTGACAGGTGACTTTAAACGAAAGGCAGTGATTAGTGCTTATCAATGAGCGCTGAATTCTACCTACTACTGCCAGTGCCTGCAGTACTCGTCCCCTCCTCCGTAAACTGTACCATGGTTCAGTACGGTTGTATTAAGTTGCAAACTTTGCGGGGTATCGGGGGGCAGACCAATCATCCCCACAGGCGTATTGAGTTAGCGGAAGTATCTCGAAAGCCAAAAATTTCGTCCATTTTCATTGGCAGGAGGAGCCATAGATAATATGCAAACTATTTCATGTTCCTAATAGGAAAAGGGTTGAGAAGTTTTTTATCTAGAGCTTTTTAGCAGCGGATGCTGATTCGCCTCTACTGCTACACCATTTTCCTCCGCTTTAAAAGGTACGAGAGTCCGTATGCTTCATTTTTGAGACGATTTTTTGTTATATTACTTAGCTGCCTGCTTCAATAGCCGTGAAGCTTTACAATCTGTGGTCGCGCGTGCAGTCTCACCCGATTCTCCTAATTACACACAATCCCCGAGATAAAATCGTTGCTGAGGTAGCCATCGACCTACACACAACATTACACTTATTTAAGTGTTCAGAACGGTATGTTATCTCTAGGCGTAGGATTTATGTGCAGCGGCTTTTTCTTACGAATGTAGGTATGAACGATATTCCCAATCAGCAACCCACTGGTCGTCGTCAGGACACGGCGACTCCACCGGAGAGCCTGGCACCACGAAAAGGAAAACGTCGGCAGGCTGCAAGAGATACACCACGGAAGCGCGCCGCACGGGCGTAAGTACAAACTTCAATCCCGATAAAGCATTCGATTAACTGGTATCTGGAATCAAGCTGCGACCAGTGCCGGAGGTTGAAGGAGAAATGCGGAGGCGGAGTACCATGCACACGATGCGTCCGATTTCAACGCGTATGCCGATTTGAAGACCCTGCACGAACCGATGAAGAATTCGCCAATACCGCAGGCTTAATTCAGCGGATGGCATACATGGAACGCATCTTGGAGCGCAGGCTCGGTGTGGATTCTTTAGATACAAGCAACTTAGCCCGGCTGGCTAACGCGATTGGGGAATCGGAGGACGACGAAGCCGACACAGCTTCCTCCACGGATGAGGCAAAACTTGGTATCGAAGGCGAAGTTTGTACAATTTTTCCTATCGAGGATACAACTACTCGTTAGTTCCGTTTATTGATTTCCACGTGTTGTAGAATGGGCTGACTGGTTATAGATTACTCGGGAGAGTTTTCTTACTTCAACTTTTCTATGCGGCTTAAAAGCGTGATTGAGGATCGGATTGCTGGTTCCATTACCGAGGTATGCGTTGACAAGCCACAATTGCTCACGTAGGAATGGAGCGGCTGACACTCCTCTCACG
Organism: Penicillium simplicissimum; assembly: GCA_024706585.1. Classification (NCBI taxonomy): domain Eukaryota; kingdom Fungi; phylum Ascomycota; class Eurotiomycetes; order Eurotiales; family Aspergillaceae; genus Penicillium; species Penicillium simplicissimum. The sequence goes on from JAMZTW010000044.1 coordinate 3,739,150, forward strand.
AACAAGAGAACCGGCGGGCAAGACCAAGACTGGAATTACTGGCGCGCCAAACACTTGCGCCCTGCCTCGAATACCATATCCACCGCAGTATCTTGTCTCCCACCCCGCCAAGTAGCCGACTTTTTAGTCGGTATCTTTTTCAAGTATGCCGAAACACATCACTTCTATGTCGAAAAGGCCTGGCTGCTTAAGAAACTTGATGCCCTCTATACGTGCCCGGTGCAGTTTGGGATGAAAGACGTCGCGACAATCAGCATCATTCTCACCGTCCTGGCAATCGGAACCCAGTATGCCTACCTTGATTCCCCAGGCCGTAAGGCAACGGAAAGCAATACCGGGTCGGTATTTTCGGAAGACGAGCTCGGCGCCTTGTTCTATCGGGAGGCAATTAGATTTCTGCCCGAGATAATTGAGTCGTCTTCCTTAGAAAGCGTCCAAGCCTGTTTGCTCTTTGCAGCGTATTCACTACCAATTGACGCCGGTGGTCTTGGTTATATTTATATCAACCTGACTGTTCGGTTGGCAATGCAAAATGGGATGCACCGGAAGTACACCGGAGCGGAGTTAGGTCCTGCCATGGTTGAAACTAGGAACCGTATCTGGTGGACCACCTATGTACTAGAGAGGTATGGTAGCAGCCAAATCATGGATATGCGGATAATGCTGACCCTCCCTTGCCTCCAGGAAGATATCCATCTTTCATGGTCGGCCCCTTGCCATGTGGCGATCTGATATTGATGCGCAACTACCGAACGACTGGCGAGATATAACAAATGCGCCAACCTTCAGCTATATGGCTGTCTCCATTTGCCTTACACAACGACTAGAAGACTTCTTTCACGAAATGTAAGTGGCATTGTGGAACTGCCGGCTTTGTTCCTTTGGTAACTGGACGTTGACATGAGAGAACTGACATTCTGTTGACTATAGGTCTCAACTACGAAACTGTCAGAGGCAGGATCTGCACAAGGTTTTTTCCCACTTGATGATGAAGAAGAACGAATTAGAAGTCTGGTGGGCGGCTCTCCCAGGTGAAGCGCTCGATGGCAGATCCAAGTCCAGTACCGAATTTCGGTCAGCGATGCACATTCGGCTTGAATACTGCTTGCTCTGTATGTTTCTTGGACGGCCTTTCCTTCTTGGTCGCGTCGATTCTCCAGAAGCCAACACTCCTGAAGACGATCGTCAAGAGAAAACGCCGACAGATCGTCTCCAGAAGCAGAAATCAGACCGACAAGGCCTTGTAGACTGTTGTATCAGATCCGCAAAAGAAGTCCTTGATATCTGCAGAACGTTGAGGGACAATGTACCAGGCTTGGCAAGAGCATCGTACATAGAGTACAGCTCATGTCGAGCCGCCTTGCTAGTGTTGATTGCATTCTCGATCCAGAACTAATCTAACCAATCCCGTCAAGATCTACGGGACGGATTGGATATGATCCGCGAGATGTCGACATCAGGAGACTCCGCCAGATCAGAAGTTCGGCTGATTGAGATGCTGGAGCGTGCTATTGTTCGGTTGCATCTCTTCAATACGCAGCGACACGGTGAAAGCGAAACTGCCTCTTCGGATCAGACGACTTCTGCGTCAGGCTACGAAAGTTTGAAGCATTGGGAGGCAGTATGGAAAGGGGGCAGCAGTACGTGCAATGGCGACGCCAGAAACTACAGCAGGGCGTCCGAGCTTCTAGCACCTCGTTCGGTATCAGCCAGACCGTACGATGATCGTGCTCCATATCGTGAGTTTCAACATGGCTCTATGATGGGGATGCTGACCCACAACGGAGATGTTGCTGCTCCTTCATTGCCAGCGGACAGGGACGCAAAGCTGAACCCACTTCTACCTTGCTATTCTGCTGCTGACCTGGCGCTCTTCGGTGGGAGAGACATGACTGCCTCCAATTCGACGATGCCTCCCGAGGCACAGGTCCTTGATCAATTCCTTTCAATGTCCGATATGGACTTCTTTCCTAGTCTTGGGATTGGGAGTTGGATGGGGTCTACGAGCCTAGACACCCAGCGAGACTTTCGGGCAGGAGATGCATAAAACGTAATTTGAAGAGCTCTATATGTAATAAGATCGAATCTTACGTATGAAGCCGTCGCGCCATGTCAATACATCCAACGTCCATCGCGTCACTGGAAAATATAGACGACGTATCCACCCTCCTGCTTTTGGGCGTTAGAAATGACCTTCAAGCGTCAACGTGCCGGTCTTAGTGATGAGGAACTCATTGACCGCAACATCCTTGCCACTCTCCTTGCCGTAGCCTGATTGCTTGATACCGCCAAACGGAGTCTCCGCGGCAGACTGATTGCCTGTGTTGAGGCCGACCATGCCAGCCTCCAGTTTCTCAAACATCCGCCACAAACGGTCAACGTCTTTGGTGAAGGCGTAGCTCGCAAGCCCCATGCTGGTATCGTTCGCCAGCCGGACGGCTTCTTCCTCCGTCTCAAACTTGCACAGGGACGCGATCGGAGCAAACGATTCCTCCTGGAAGACAAGCATGTCGGGGGTTATGTCGGCAATAATGGTCGGCTCGAAAAAGTAGCCTCCGCCACAAGAAGGGGATTTGATCGGGTTTCCACCCAGGATCACCTTGGCGCCTCGCTTGAACGCGTCTTCAACATGGCTTATCGCCTTTGTGACAGCTTGGGGGGTTGTCAGAGGGCCCATCGTCGTACCAGGATCCGCCCCATGGCCGACAACCAGAGTGCTATTGACCCTGTCCTTAAGCATCTGCGTAAACTTATGGTATACACCACTCTGAACGAATATCCGGTTTGCGGTAATGCACGCCTGGCCGGCGTGACGCCATTTCAGGGCGATCAGTTGGCTGATCGCCAGGTCCAGATTCGCGTCATTAAAGACAATAAAGGGGCAATTTCCTCCGAGCTCGAGAGTGACCTTCTTCAGTCCATACGAGCAATGCGCAGCAATCAACTTGCCAACTCTGGTCGAGCCCGTAAAAGTGACCTTTTGCACTAACTCGTGTTTACAGAGAGCCTCGCTCAATGCTGGGGTGTTAGCGAGCCCCGTAGTGAGGACATTGAAGACCCCCGGACGAAAGCCTGCTTTCTCGGCCAACTGCGCTAGGGCTAACACTGTCATCGGAGTCTCGGGACTCGGTTTGACAATTATTGTGCAGCCAGCGGCCAGGGCTGCGCCAGCCTTACGGATCACCATAGCAACTGGGAAATTCCAAGGGACCAAGGCGGCAACAACGCCAATGGGCTGCTTGACCGTGAAGACGCGGCGGCCGGGAGTCGCTGGCGAGAACACAGTCCCTTGGATGCGGTCGGCTTCGCCTGAGAACCACCAGGCAGTGGCAATGGACACTTCCAGCTCCGCCTGAGACTCAGCAAGCGGCTTGCCGGTCTCATGAGTGAGGATGTTGGCAAGATCATCCCGGGCTTCACAGATCAGAGTGTGCCACCTCATCAACAGCTGCGCTCGTTGCCGCGGCGTCAGTGTGCGGTACTCGAGGAACGAGGCGTGCGCAGCCTCTACAGCGGCCGGCACATCCTCTGGGCCGTTATCGGGGCAGCTCGCCCAGTTAAGACCAGTGCCGGGGTCTACCTCGCCATCAGACAGGATACAATGTTCAGGACATACAACGGTCGCCTCTTACCAGCAACTTCGAACCTCTGCTTGGACTGAGCTTGCACCCAACAGTTGTTGACGTACGAATCAGAACGTAGCAAACTGGGGTCGTTCAGCTGCTCTAGTGTCAGCTGATAGGTCAATTTGATGGGAGTAACGGTTGGAGTTACCTTGAAGGGTGGTGCATATGCTTGTGAAGCCATGTTGTGCGAAGAACAGTGCCCTAGCTCGCTGTGGCAATTTGTACGGTCGTAAGTGTGCGGCAACAGAGGCTATATATATAGCGCGAGAATAAACTAGGCCTCTTGACTGATCAAAGAATACTTAATGGCGTGATTAGTATCTGCTCATTACGCATGTTCGCCTTATTGTTCGATAGACATGTTGGCGTAGGTTTGGGGTTATCCAGCCTATACCGCCGGGGTAATTCCCAGGGGAGCCGGATGCCCGAACTTTCAAACTTCACTGATCCCGGTAACCGGAATAAGTCGTTCAGCTACAAAGGATAGTTGCCGGTGTGTTGTGGTACGAAATTGGCCAACCCATTACGAAATCTTAAAATTTTAACTCGTTTTCTTGTTTCAGTTACATTTTCACAGGTAGAATCGTACTTTTCCGTATACACCCTGGCGAATGAGTATCATGCCGAACATATCCAATGGAAGGGGATGAACTGGACGAGTAAGAAATCCTACTGGAAGATCGAACCTGTGCAAGGACAAGTATGTTACGTTGTCCTCACAAAGGCGGGATTGGGCATTGGAATGACCGAATTCTCCAAGTGTCGCAAAGAACAAACAAATTACATCAACCAATCAGTCGCAGGCGTAAGTAACGGGTCCATTTCCCTCGAGAGTATAAAGTTTTGAAGCACAAAGCGCTGCCAGGATGCTTATAGAACAAGGACAGGACACTTAATCGCGAGATTCTTTATGTTGTTAGTCGAAAGCGAGAACAAGTAGGCAGACAAGAAGACACGCAACCACAAGAGCAGAGTTCTACACAGGCCAGTATACTGAATAACACGATTATCATTACGCTTCAATGAAAAGCTTCTGTTATACTCAGGCACGAGGATATCAAATCAATAAGTGGTAGCATTCAACGAAGCAACTAAGCATGAGAAAGGAAGAAGGAAAGAAGGAGAGATGGCGAGAAATCTATCTGAATAGTAGATCATCCGCCTTAGGCACCAGGCATCAACATCAGGCATAAGTAGCAATCACCACATCGTAACAGTTTCTTTCATTCATTCTGCAGCTCAAACCGCCCAGCTATACGACAGTAGCCCTGACGAATGCGGTCTATACACTCCACAACCAACACGCAAAGAATTTCCCGCACCAAATATCCGAGCAGCTCATGCTTTTGAGCTACAGTACGGCAGTCCGAAGCGCCCAAATCCGTCCAAGAATGGTAGGTTTAGGGCGTGGGTTCTCCCGCTCTTGCTCTTGCTCGTCCTTGTCAATCGCGTCAAAGTATACTGCGGGGCTAAAGTCCATCGCTTCCGGTGCCACGATCTTAGTTTTGAACCAAAACTAAAGTAATCTCACGTTAATTCACGCTCACTTGGAGAGGGGTTCGCAACAATAGACATACCTTGTACAAGAAGTAGTCCATAATAAACAGTGGTACAGTAATATATGCAGAGAAAAAGTTCTTCGCACTGGGATTGCCAGAAAATGGGAATATGGCGAAGTATAGCTGCGCCCCCAAAAAGCATAGGATAAGGAAAACGCCGAAGTATTGTGTGTATGGCGCCCCTGGGCATCGGAATGGGAGACTCTTATGATCGATATGCTGGGCTTTGAGACCCAGGCGGAAGCGGATATGGGACACGTAGATGAGCAACCAGTTGCAGAAGGTGGCAACGCCGACCTATAGGAGATTATTATTTTCGGGCCCTCAGTGTAGAGTAGTCGCCCATGTGATCGCATATTGGATTGTCTTACCAGACTTGAGAGCCAAGAATAGACCTGTTGGGATGTGCTGTTGAGATTTAGATAGGCCAAGCCACCTCCCAGAAGACCGCTAACGATGAGTGACAGCCACGGCCGACCTGCAGTGTCTTTCGCTTTGAAAATGGGATGAATTATCCCTAGGTCGGACATATGGGTCAAGCAGCGGCTGGAAACGTAGAACGATGTGATAGAGGCCGACATTACTGTGATGAACACCATTACATTCAGGATGTCTGCGAAGATTGGTGATCCCGCTTCTCGAACGGCGATAATGAACGGGCTCGCTAGTGTGCCTGTGCTTGTCAGATCTGGGCTGTTGTACGGGACACACATCCCGACTAGCCATATGTTCACCCAGTAGAAGAAGAACATGCGCCAGAATAAAGGTTTGACCGATCGCTTTACCGTCCTTCGAGGATCCTTCATTTCGCCAGCAGTCACGGCTATCCAACCAGCTATAATTTCAAAAGTCAACACTGCCTTTGTTGTTATGGGGCTATATACACTGCAGAGAAATGTTAACTTACCGGAAGGACAACTGAATGCTGCTTGGAGCAACGCCTTGCAAATTCCTTTGAAGCCATTGTTAAAGGCACCGGGCGTCTTCCAGTAGTGGAATACGAGAGGGCCATGCGTCGCCGGTAATGCCCCTGATGCCATCAAGAATAGGAAAATCATGGAGGCTAGGATGGAAAAGATCTTTATGCCGGTCATGAAGATCTCAACATAGCCATATTTGCGAACGGCGAAAAAGTTAGGGAGAGCTGCTACTATCACGAAAATCGTGATATAAGCAGCCATGGGAAAGTGCACCGTAGTATGCCAATACCGCAGAACATTGACACAGGCAATGATTTCGGATGGAGTCGTCATAACCCAACCAAACCAGAGGTTCATTCCCATAGCAAACGCGGCAGCTTTGTCGACATACTCCATACATTGGCGGATATAGCCGCCATGAATAGGCTTATAGCATGTCATCTCTCCAATCGACAAGAATTCGATATAGATGGCAATTCTGTATAAGAAGGCAGTCAGTGTCATGCGGCACCAAGCTAGCCAATAGTTGGGGCATGCTCACACAACCAAGCCGTATGCTATAATGCAACCGGCAGGACCAGCTTTGTTCTTGTATTAGCGATTTTCATCTAGCTCTGCACAGTATACCCCTCCCATCGCGCTTACCAGCTGCCAGAGCAGTCCCGGTACCAATCCAAAGACCAAGACCGATGCCTCCCCCAAGGGATAACATGACGACTGCGCGAGACGAGAGCCCACGCTTCCATCCCTCGTCTTCCCAGGCGCTGGTTTCAGTGACGCCTGCTTCAGCTCTAGAGACCTGTTGGTCCATGGTGACGGTTAGGTCGCCTTTTTTGATGTCCGCCATTACCGATCGATGTATGATATAGCAACTTGAAGAAATTTGATGGAAAGGAGAAAAGTGCTTTAGGACAAGTTCTCGACAAGTTTGGATAACGTGGGGAATGGCAATTTATTCTCTGTTGTGGCGAGTTGGACTGGCAGGGGAGAATTGAATGAAGATACAATCCTGCATGCGCAGGAAAACCTTGAGTCGCCGCGAAAAGATTAAAGCGCCATCTGTCGCCGCTTGTGAGCATGTTCGTACCGGAAACCAATGTACTGTCAACCGGAAGCTATCCGGCTGGTCAGCTAGCAGGAGATAGAAAGTTCCTTACCTAACAGGTGGCTTGTCTGCTTATACGATCAAGTTAGCTGCAAGTTGCACTCGACGTTCAGTCGAATCCAGAAAATCAATCTGCAGATGAGGTGGTCGCAGCATCACAGGCTACCAATCCCTCCGACAAGCAGGCCGGACCCATAGATGATATTTGATATCACGGGACATACCGCCGGAAGTGGTTTCCCCATTTATCTTTGACTACTTTAATTGAGTTACAGAACTTTGCGGGATATGAGGAATAGCCGACCAATCATCTACCAGCCTTCTTGAAGTGGCGGAGATATGATTCGAAAAGGCAAAACTTTCGTCCATTTCCGTTTGCAGCAAGAGCCGCCACAGATAACATGCAAAACCTTCCATGTTCTGGAATAGGAAAAGTTTTGAGCAGATCTTTAATTAGAGTTTGTTTGTGGTGGGACGTGACTCCGTTTCCCCGCTTCGACGAGATAGTTAGTTTCAGTCATGTGCTTATATTTGATAACGAATGTTTGTTACATATCTTACTTCTATTGTGTTAGCGGCGAGAGATTGCCGTTCTTATCTTGGGAAAACAACTTCTGTTAGTACACTGTCTCTTGAAAAGAATCTGATAGTGTAAGTCTGAACCGCTTAGTAGAATCTACCAGGGTATTAACCAAGAACGTGTATTCAGTGCATGCTTTTAGCAAGTACAATGCATTCTCTACTGTTCCTAGAATCCCCTATCTGATGGTTTAATTGCCGACAGAGTGTAAGTTAGATATCGCTAAACTAGCCAGACTGTAGGACTATATTGTCTAGGGGTAACTACGCAATTCAGACCTATATTCTAGAAGTGTAGGTATTTACTCGTTGAACTTACGAATTTTCATTCACTTAAATTAATAGGGTAACTCAAATAGATATTTTACGAGCTGCCTTTACTTATTCTATAAAGGGGTAACATATAACATAACCCAGAAATAACGTTCGATACCTAGAGAGAGCACTTCTTTAGTGTCTCGAGTTTATCTACGTATAATCATAGAATATATACTTATATAAAATCGTTATCTAGCGATCCGGCTACTTATAGTACCGAAGCGGGAGCTTGGACGGTGTCTGACAGGAAGGTGGGAGGATCTTCGCGCAAGGCTATTTTCTGCTTGTTCATCTCACTGGAGGCAAAACATGGAGAAGAGCAATGTGCCTGTCTCATATCACTGAGTGATTTTGACCCAGTCCCAGACTCACTTGCGGGATATCTGGGAGAATGTAGGCGGCTGGGAACTTCGTCACAAGCACGGTGCAAAATCTCTGCTGGGGTCCTTAGATTAAGACTGAATACGTTAAAAGAAAACCGACTGTCACGAGCTTGACAAGTGGGTAGTCTTCGCGGGTAAGAAAACGTTAGTGATTACTCTGCTACGCCGTAAACAACGGTGGCCTAGGACGGGTATATTAATATTGTACGCTATATACTGGACATGAGTCTCGAATGCAAATAACTCGTTGTAGCATTCCACTATGGACGATGGATTTGCTTCCTGGCAGTGGTGCTTAGACTGATAAACACTGGCATCACGAGCCCGAGGCATGTACAACCCACCATAACGGAAAAGCTAGATTGTACATTGTCGACACCTGTTTCACGCCTTTGGACAGCATAGGTTATTGCAGGGAAGATGGCTGCGGCCCCCACGGTGGCAACCAATGCCGTAGATCCCAGTTTTGTCGCCCGCCCAAACCCAGTCAAGGACATGACGAATTGAAATGGCCATATGGGAGCTCCAAAAAGTTGTATCAGAAGAATCACCACTATACCCGCGTTCCCCTCGACAATGAGGGAAAGGATAGAGGCCAGGACAAGGCCAACATAGAAGGCCAGGAACACCCATGACGATCTGCTGAAGAGGCATCCAATTAATGCCAGAGACCGACCAACGACTGATGCCGTCCTCCCAAGCCAGTCGATATAGACTGCGCTGAGCTTTGAATTTGAGGCGCCACCGATCGGACATAATCAGAAGAGAAGACACTGATCACACTCTGGGCGCCCTGAAAACAGACCGATGAGAGCAGACCGAGAGAATAGGTTACGTAGACGATTTCCCATCTGCAGACGTACCTTCTCCCCATTGCTCCAAATGTCAGTCGCTCCCCTTTTATATATGCAGCGTCACTGTCCAGTTCTTCATCGCAGACTTCTGGTAAGGGCCAATAGGTGAAAAATCCAGCTAAAGCGAAAACAAAAAGGGCCATGCCTAGGTAAGCCCATTGTGTATCCGCCAGAGATGTTGCAGACACCCCGCCCTTGACGAGAACTTTGCTGGCGATTATTGCTGCGACGACCCCCCGATCCGCGCTATAACAGAAGAAAATAGGTACCGGACTTGAGCATATTTTGCGGGGCCACATAGCATAATAAAAGGATCTGAAGCACTCTGCATAATGGAGAGACCACATCCGATGGTGAAATCGTAAATGACAAAGCCTCCCGTGGACAATAAAACTGCAGAGGGCCAGAACATTAGAGATCCACAGGCAAAGACGAACAATCCTGTGATTATGATTACTCTGAAGCCAAATTTCCTTAGGATGAGTTGAGCGACGCAGACGGAGCCGACTAACCATCCAGTATAGGTTACTGCTTGCAGCTGGATAGCTGTAATTTCCCTCGCGTGAAGAATGGCTTGAACATGACCGTCGAGCGCAGTAATCCAACCATATACGATTCCGGACAGGAAGCTGAGAAGTGTAACTATGGCGAACGGAACGTATGATTGTTTGACTGTCAACCGCGGGAGGCTTTTTGCTTGTCGATCCTCGTAGGCGATGTTGCTATTCTGATAGATATATGGGATGGATGAGGTGCCAGCAGAGGTTGGCCTTGCTGATTGAGCGGAATAGTGGTCGTTCGTGGATTCAATGCAGTGACCCATATCTGGGGGACATGGGCAAGCAGCGAATGACTCGGACCCTGCGTCCTGAGCGCGAGTTACTGCAACAGCCTCGTTCGCAGCAGAAGCCAGGTCAAAACCTGTTGCAGATAGGTCGGAGGTAACGGGCAGCGAATTCATCTGGGCGAGACGAGACTGTATCGGTGCCCCATTGCTTTCGTAAGTCACTCGTCGGGATTTGCGTGATATCCATGGTACAATTCGGCTGACAAGGGGCTTCAGCGTCGGTATACATGCGCAGATAATGCCAACATTAACCTCAACTGCGGACCACATATATGACAGTGAAGCATTGTAGGACCAGTCGTCGTCAGTTGGTACGTGCGATCCTTGGCCATTCTGCAACGAGTCCTCATTGCGCAGTTGGATTAACACCACATCTTCCAAGACAGCAATGCGCACAATGCTAACAGCGATCACGAAGGCGCCAAGTGCAAACAGAACGACGACAACAACTTTCTCCCGTTTAGGAAGATGGAGACGGGAAATAATCCGAATTGGGATGAAGAAAATGACCAGGCTTGTAACGAGGTCTACCGGAGCAGACGAAATATTCAAGGCCACAACATTAATGCACTGAGCGGAACGATCGGTTGCCGTGGATTGCCATGCAGCGTTCGCAGGCCGGCACCTAAATATATTGAGAAACATGAAAACAGTGCCGGAGGAGCAAACAATGATTAGGGTGGCGATCGAAATACACGTCGCGAGCCTACTCGTACGGAAGACTCTGATATAAAACGTCAGGATAGATATTTTGGTCAGCATCCAAGCCGGGTCCTGAAAGCAAAGAAATATTAGTTTTGCCCACCAAGAGCTCAGGACAGAATCATACATAGAGAACAGAACATGCGTAAGCCAATTTCTGTACTTCTGGCACCAGTTCTGGTGATATCGTCTCCAAATGTGACCCAATTCCTTTGGAGGTCCCGTAAATAATGGAAAAGGACAAGCCCAGGGCCAGAACCTATGTGATGTGAGTGGGCGAATGGCCGTTTGGGGAGGACTGTACGATAACATACCCATGCGAGCAGCATCAGGACGTCGTCGCAACTGAAGTTCCTCGGCATCATCAAACGTGTGACTAGGCGTGCGATTACGAATACCGCCCCTATTGCGGTCACGGCAACAGTTCCCGCCAGTACCCTTCCTTGACGATTCTCCGTCTTAACCGCTGTCGGATCCATGCTGCTCCGGGGGGGATCGTTTTTTACAGGGTGTGAATGCGGCTAAACCCCATATTTGATGGCAGGATCGTTGGCGAGTCTGATATGGACGGGCGCATGCACCTTCATGCTCTCGCATTTTACGATCTTGGCGGTGTCGCCTTCTGGCGACACCGCCCGCACTGGATTCACTGGCGTTAAGTAGGCATTTGACGAGAGTCGCTCTGTCGGCGTATCATGACCATGGGAGGAGGCGTATGAACCGTAGTTCGCCCAAAGACAGGGCCCAATAATCTCCACAAGCCACATGGCCATCCTGGGAAGAAGCGGCCCATGCTTCAGTGGGCGCAGCTATTACATAATAGGACCCAGTGATCCATGCGTACCAGGATTCGTGGGTATTGGTTGAAAACAACTGAAGCGGGGCCGTTGGGACGGGAGATACGCTGAACACATAGCTTACCACTTGAGGTGCCAGAAGAAATGGAAAGTCTTTCCCTAAAAGGTCACTAAACTTTGGTAATAGCTGATTATGAAGGATACACTTACAGTAGCTTGCTAATATATTCCTCCTTGCTGAAAGGAAAATGACGACAAAGCAATACTTATGTAGTTTGTATAACTACCTATATCGCCTATCTTCTGAGTCGTATTTTCATCGTGAGTATTATTCAAATGCTCTACGTTACCCTATCGTTCGCTTGATCGACTATTCGTGGTACTATAAGAAGAGAGAAACCCGACAATCATATTCACCGACACTACTTGTCCAGACGGGATGGCGGGTCAAAGAAGAGAACTATAAACTGCCCCGAGGCGGACCATAGTTTCCTGTTGACGTACGGCGCGTCTAAAATCTTATTGTCTTTGCTATCTAGCCTTTGCTGTGTCGTCTTGAACAGCCTTAGTAACCCAGTGTCTTCGAATTCGAATCCCCGTACTATCATGTCTGCGATGCCCTTAGCCAACAGGAAAATCTGCGGCATCCCATGCCCATTACATTCGGCAATGATGAGTTGGGGACTTGCCCAATATGTGGCAAGGAATCCGCAGTATAACCCATTGCGTTAGTGATGCCAGCGCCCGTAAGTAGATTTTGGTTTTATGCATTTCCATTTCCGCGGTAGCTCATCTTTGTATATAGGAGGATCAACTGATTGAGAACTTGACTGCTCATCGACGACTCGTCGCAGCCCACATATCATAGAAGCCCCAAGCACCTGCCGCAGCGCCAAGGGCACCGCTCAGCTTATCTGGGAACCCGATTCCCTTCTCAAAGGACCAGTGGAGAAATAAAGGAGCCCAGCAGATATTGTTAATAAGCCTCTTCTTCCATGCTCTGATTTCTGCTTGCAGGTCTGTATCACCCTTCCCTGCCTTCCTGTCTACCCTTCTCTTTCTGACCGCGTCCTCCCTCCACAATGAAACAAACTGAAGTAATATATGCCCGAAAAAAAACCTCCTACTCCAGAGGTACCACTTATTGGTACCGCCCCACTGGTCGACAAAGCACTTCAACATAACCCCCTTGGAAGCTAGATAGCCAACGTTTTCGAGGGCCTGGTATACCACATCCAAGATGATCTGGAGGAGATCTAGTGCGTAGAGGGTTCGATCCGTCGACGGATATCTTAGTATCCTCGCAGTCCTAGTCCAGATCTGGAAAAGCCCCAGGAGTCTAAGAGTATACCGGGTCTCCGACATCAGCCTCGAGAGGGCGAGAAGGCGAGACTGTGTGGGTATAGTGCGAGTTGTTGCCGGCTTGGGCCTGTTCCTTAGCTGGATAGGAAAGCCCAGTCGCATTTGGAGAGACATCCATGGTACTGGCATGAGGAGGTGATGCAGCATGTGACTGATATAGCCGGTGAATGCGAACACTCGTTCTCGGCCAGCGGCGGTTTCCATGAGCCTGTACTTGTTAACCAGGATCTTCGTGGGTATATTGGAAGCGGTCAAAGAAACTCACTTCTCCAATCGAGCAACAGCCATGTCCGCCTTCGTAAGAGTGCCCAGTAACTCGCACAGGAATATATCCAAGGATGACTGAGGCGGGGGATCCTTCAAGGGACCAACCGAATCATTCATAGCCGACTCTTCGTTCATGACAACTTGTGTACAACGGCGGGAGGGTTGTTCCACGTCGGCAAAAGTGGTTTGGTCACTGGGACGGCCGTGCTCGGATGTATCTTTTGGCCTTTTTGGAGGAAAGCCCAATTGCAAAGTGACTGATTAGCACGCCACCAAGGGAGGGCAATGTCACGGCCCCTCTATATTACCCTCAATTTGATAATCGGGAGTTGTAAAGAGGACCGAATTTACGATCCATGGGGTCTGCTATGTATGCCCTCCAGCGAATTATGCTAGGGTATTTCATTTCGAACTTCACAGTACTCTGTAAATAGCGCTAAAACCCCAGGCCTAAAAAATTGCTCAGTTGGCCCCGTTGAGTACGGATACTTAGTGCATTCTTGTGACTTGATCGTCTTCAAGGTTTACGTCTTGGGTAGATGTAGGCGGGGCCGGTAAGAGCGGATGTATTGCACCAGCCAGGTTCGCTTAGACAACCATCGAGAAAAGGTATATCGGCGCTACAGTGACGACCGGGTACAGTGAGGGCAGGGTAGGAAGGGATCCAGAGGTTCTCAGCGCGACAAGCCCTTGCAGCCCGTCTCCTTTGAGCCTATCTCGTGTGGTGTCTTTCTACCGCCGGAAGGCAGAATTAATTTAATAACAGCCACAATCATGCAGTAATTACTACACCCCCCTATTTTCCCTTGTATCATGCTGCACATATTACAGTTTTTCAGTTACCTACTCCATCAACTTCCTTTCTTTATTTCGATCGGCGTTCATGGCCAGGTGGCTTATCTGACAACAAGCCGAAGAGCAGAATTCAGGGCCAGCAGATCTTCTTTCGCGAATCGTAAATATGTTTATTTGCCAGTATCTCAGCTGCTGACCTGATACGGCAAAGTTGCTGATCATATGGGTTCGTGCAAGCGAATCCGCCGTTCCATGAGTGCATCCGGGCGCTTCATACTGATTTTGCTGCTAAACCTACGGGATATGGTTAGGTAGTAGCAAAATAAAATAAATAAAAGGATGGCAAGGAATACGTCTAGGACCTGCTAGATTGAGCATGTGTAAGGAAATTCTTGGAACCCGCTGTATATAGGCCTATCAGTCAGAACCGTCACACAGCTGCTGCATTTCTCGATATATAATTCTTCCTCTCATGCCTCCTCTGCTGACAGGTTCACTGGCACATCATGTCATATATGAATTTCAGGCTGCGCGGAGTTAACGTCTAATACCACAAACGTTCTCAGTTGCAATGGAACGGTTGTTTCCAGCGAATGAGGATTCCCCACAACGGTATATGCTAGCAGACGCAGAAGCTTGGGCAAAAGGGGCTAAGTTTGAAGCAGTTGGTACCTAGCATACCGGATCTCTCAAGCCTTACTCTTGGGTTCGATGACTTATCGAAGGAGTTGTAGGTTTGACATGGGATATACAAACTTAAACTCATATGACCCTGAGTTGGATTCACGAAAGGGTGTATTTGAGTCGCTCATTATCTAGGAATACTAGAGAACCAGCTGTAATTTTGAGTTATGTATGTCTACGAGTAGGATTACTTAAACAATGGCCAATGAATCCGGACTCTCAGGTCTCATGTCTTGATAAATATCTCTCCATCTAACCGTGTAACCGCTCTTAGGTTAGAAACTGTTTATGGGGTAGCATTGCTTAGTCTTAACCCGGTGTATACTCGGCCATACAGTCACTTAGAAAGCTCCATCGACTCTGAACGCAAGCTGAAAAATAGTTCAACGAAGAGCAATGATGTGTTCAAAATGATACACAAAACGTCAGTTGAACATAGGCGATGAGAGAAAACCACAACCACTGCTAAGTTAACGCACTCACGTGCATCCACCGGAAGTGTTGTGGTCTACAAGCCTCTTGCCGGACTTTTTGTCGATGATCAATCGCTGTAGGGCTTTCAATAGCCGGGTGACCCCGTCGTCCGAAGTCTGGTGATGGAAGACCAGGCGACCGCCTGGAAAGACTGTGACACCTTCCTCCTTGCAATACTGAACGAAAGCCGGGGGAGGTATCTCCAGTGCACCAAGATCAAGGATAACCATGTTAGTTTGTACCGGAAGCGCGAATTTGTAGCCTATCCTTTCAAGCTCTCTAGCAGTCGCGCGAGTCTGTGCATGCACTTTGGGTATTCGTGTGAGAGTGTGATCCAAGGCGGCAGAGGCAGCTGCGGCCATCATGCCGGGCTGCGAGATATAGTATTAGTAATGGAGCTTGACTCGCGGTACTGATGAGACTACCTGACGGGTGCCACCTCCAAACATTTTTCGGAACCATTTGGCCCTGTCGATGAAACTTTTGGTTCCAACAATGACACTCCCCATAGGAGCACCCACGCCTTTGGATAAACAGAAACTGATGGAATCAAAGCAGTCGCAGTATTCCTTGAGGTCAATCCCCTCTGCCGCGACAGCATCAAAGAGACGGGCCCCATCCAAGTGCATGGCAATAGGCTTTTGGCCAACGGCCACCGGGTAATTGCGAACAAAACCCGAAATCTCCTGGGCATCTTTGAGTGGAAGAATTGTTCCACTTAGGGTATTCTCCAGTGAAACGACACGCGTTGGAGGCCAATGAACTACCAAAGTTTCTTCGTTAAAACGCCGATAGTTGCTTCCAGCGGCAGATTTAACTTACTGTTCCCATCACGTATGATGTTGCTTTTAACATCCTTAAGGGTAAGATGAATGCCATTGCTAGGATGGACCGGGGTAACAGCCGCCTGTGAAAAGACAGGAAGCGCACCCGATTCCCAGCATTGAACATGGGCTCGATGGTCTAGCAGGACACTATGGGGTGGCTGAGTAAGGTGCGTTCGAAGGCATATTTGATTACCCATAGTTCCCGAAACCGTCCACAGAGCCGCTTCTTTGCCACTCATTTTGGCAAGCTTGTCTTGAAGAGCATTGACGGAATCGTCGCCTCCCGTGTCGTAAATGTCGTCGCCAACAGAGGCGTCCAGAATGGCCTGAGATTTTGCGAAATAATGTCATTAAATAGGGTAGCATAATAGCCTGTTGACTGTGCCATACCTGCATTATTTGTTTAGTCGGAACTGTGACCACATCAGATCGAAAGTCCGCCGACGCCTTCTTCAGCGCATTTTTCAACTTATCGGTCTCGGTGTACCGAAACTCTGGCTCGTAACCAAGGGACTTTTGCTGCTGTCGCGGATGAAAATCACCGATTGAGGGAGCCATGATCACGATGCGATGGGGGGGGGGGGGAGGGTGATTGTTTGACCGCCAGAAGAACGTTGGCCCCCAGGAGCCCGTTGCAAGACAGGACGTTTTAAGAACCCCGAGACTTATAGACCTGGTACCATATCAATACATCGTTCCGGTATTGACCGGGTGGGTGCATTCCCTATCGTTCTTGGGCACGAAGGTGCCGGTATCGTGGGGTCATTTGGACAAGACATGACCTCGGGCACGGAGACTGTATGAACGTATGTCATTCCTCGCACCTCTCAGAAGTCATAAGCTGAGACACTGATACGTCTTTCCAAGACGCCACTGTTACAAATCACTTGCTATGTTCTTGAGCCGGGAGCAGCTAAACCGGGATGGCAGATTTCGATCTTTTCCTCACCGGGCAAAAGCAGGGCAGATACAGTATGAAGCCGGTATCTTTTCTTTTTTTTTTTTGGAGACGGGTGGGGAAGCAAATTCCTTGTGCCGGACTACCTGGTTCTATGGGCTTTTACTAATAAATTACCTCACAAACTACCCCAGTAGCTTGTGCGTTGTTCCGGGGTAGTGGGTAGACTGCTCCAGCAGAGAGTCGCGACCGCCGGATGACTGCCGTCACCGGAGAATGTTTCCGCCTTCCGTTTGACCACTTCCCTGCCTTTTGCGACTATTAACGCCTGGTAGGCCCGAGAGTTGTATTTAATATAAGTTCATCCCAGGGCTCCTTCGCTCTCCCTGTCGGCGAATGCTCCATCGAGTGGAACCAGTTTCCCCGGCTATTTTGCTAGTCTTGCCAACCGATCAGAGGGTACGCACGTTCAACTTCTATCCGTCATGGCCGCCAAGAAACACGTCGTCTTCGACGTCGTCGGTACTTGCGTCTCGTTCGACGCCTTCTTCGACCGCATCGACAGCGTTATTGGCGATAGGCTTCGCAGCCATAATATCAGCGCCAAGCACTTTGGGTTCAGTTGGCAGATGACGGCCGAATTGGAATATACCTTCTTGTCCGTTGCGGAAAGCTATCGGCCTTACAAGGAAGTGCTAAGGGCGACCTTTTATCGTACGCTATGGATGGCGGGTATCGCCGATCCGCGGTCTTTTGCGACTGACGCCGAGAGAGACCAGTGCGTTGAGGGTTACTCCATGCTCCAGTTAAGGCCGGGTATCCAGGAGTGCTTCGATATCTTAAGACGCGCGGGGTTCACTGTCTGGTGTCTGACCACTGGAGATACCCAACGAGTACGGGGGTATTTCGAGAGGGCGGGTGTCCATATGCCGCTAGAGAACTTTATCAGCTGCGACGGCAAGGGTGTTGCGAAACCAGCACCTCGAGCATACCGACTTGCGCTTGACCAGTTTGAACCTCATGATGACAAGTGGTTTGCCGCTGCACACATGTGGGATGCGTCCGCCGCGACGAAGGCAGGATTTCGAGCGGCATACTGTACTGTTTATGAGAAGGAACCTTGCTTTGAGATATTTGACACTAAGGTGGAAGTGGTCGCGGATTCTCTGCTTGTGATGGCCGAGCGGATTGTGGCAGCTTAGTCTTGACGGATCTTGCTGAAGACGGTCTCTGGGAAATTCCATCACTTGGTTTCTGACGAAATGGAGCAACCCTGCCTCGGTCTTCTTTGGCCATGCCCTTCGAGTTATACTTTGCAGAATCATGTATTTATGGCAAATGACAACCTCTCCCTGCTTCTTCAAATAACCGGCTATAGCTTTGCTGAGTCTATCCTCCTCCACCAGTCTATCGAATTTTTCTCAGGTAGGTAAAATAATCAACCTGTCACTTGAAGAGTCACTTCAGCAGAATAGTCTGGAACCCTTTTTTGTTGTCCCAGGCGTCTAGGCTTCGCCAGGCTTGTATCCATTCAATGTCCATAATTACTAAGAATGAGGCCAGCCTTCTGTTACTCGTATTTTACAGCTTGTTTAGCTTGGCCTACGAGGCACATGCTCGGGCCTTTGTGCATATTGATCCCCTAGATACTAATTATATACGACTTCAAAGCATGTTGAAACCCATAGACACTGGGGACAATTATGACAGGACCTGGTGACGATTTTGAAAGGTTTCTGGTTCCCCGCCAGGGCCTGGTGGATGAGACTCCATCACTCCGTCCATTCAATGCTTGACTGAGTACCCGAAGTCTCGACTTGATCCTCTAGATACTGCCCTACGGATACTGCCGTCCTCCCATTGTGAGGATGGATGGATGGATGGATGATTTCATTCACCCTATTCCCTCGCAAATAGCGATATGCAGGCTACAACTACTTTCTAAATACATACTAATTGAGTCTTGAGATTGTTCCAATATTCCTAAACGGTGAACTTTGAGCCTCACCTGGTAAAGCCTGTCGTGGCCTACTTGGCTTTTGAGATGTTAGGCTACCCTGGTGGCGCGAGTATAATAAGTGCTCGGAAAACGCGACCAACCGTTGTCCGCTGGTTGTAGGTCAGCGAAAACTTGTGCCAATGCTGACAAGGCTGAGATGAGAAAGCCAGATAGAGACTGTGTGACAAATGTATTTCTGTTGCGAGCTCGACGAGCCGAGCGTTTGTTGGTTTTTCTGTTGGGCTTGAATGGTGACGGCTTTTTATGAAAACGGCGATAAAGGTCTTCGATTGAGAGGATGCGTTTCGGGGATTTAGGAGAAGGTGCGGGTTGATGGGAATGGGAGAAGGGCTGCATGAGAGGAGACTGGGGCTGTTGAGGAATCGAAGCATAGGTAGGCCGTTCGTTTTCGTGTAGAGCTAGTGGTAGATGCTGGGTGGAGAAGTTGAGAGGGTTACGAGGGCTAGAGAGCTTGAAGAGGTTGGGAGACTTAGGGGAGTAGGTCATTTATGTTCGCGGCGATTGGGCTTTTGTTAGAGTAGATTCGCAGGCTCCGAGGCAGATGTGTATTGCAGTCGATACGTAAAGTGAGATGTTACCCGTATAGTTACTCGACATCTTCATTGGAAAAAAAATGATACTTGCATGGACTGGACTGTGAGGTCTCAAATACCATGAAGTCGAAGAGCCTAATGAATGTCGAGCTATATGACTCAGGTAGCGAGTTTGATACATCATGCCCTCTGACGTCTCCGAATTCTGCATGGCCATCCATAAGGGACTGCTAAGAAGCGAGTCTCAAATTTCCACTCCTTCTGGGGCTCAATCTGTTCAACTTCATAGTCTCGCAACACGGTGGCGAGAATTTTGGAGAGCTCAAGTTGAGCAAGATTACGCCCAGGACACTGATTATATCCGGCTCCCCACTGCATGAAGTGTAAGCATAAGTATAGGGCTGATAGGCACAAAGGCAGACGTACGTGGATCAAGAAGGAGTCCATTCTCTTCGTTTCGCCTTGCAGCCAGCGGTCAGGATTGTAGACGTGGCTGTCTTGCCCGAAGATGTCTGAGTCGCGGTGGATAACCCAAGGGTTCACACTCAAGATCACCTGAACCGCCAGTTAGGACAACGCAAAACTATGAGAAGCGTGTAAACATAAAGGACTTACGCCCTCTGGGAAGTATCTTCCAGCAATAGTTATCCCCCCCTTAGGCACTACTCGCGGCAGGTTGTGAGAAACCCCGGGGTGGAATCGATACGCTTCTTTCAGCTAAACATCACAGTCAGTACAATCGAAGTAGACCTTGGAACGCGTTCCTAAAATTTGACTTACGCATGCTTGCAAGAATGGCAACTTTGCTGCCTCGCTGTATTGGATCAGCGGAGAGAGCTCTCCACGTGATTGCGCAGCATCGATTTCACTCTGCGCGCGCTTCATGTAATCCGGACGACGGAGTAGGTTGTAAATCACTGTCTGCGCAGCAGTGCTGATGGTCTCCGCACCAGCCCCGATATTTGCGACAGCCGCAGCGAAGATGTCTCGCTCCGAAAGACGATCTGGATGGCTAGCGCGGACATCGAGCCAGCGCTGCATCATGTCATGGCGGACTTCGGGGTTATTTTGGCGCTTGTCAACCGCAATAAGGCAAGTATCGAAGATGTGCGAGTTTGGCTGTAGGCCAAGCCGGCTGAAAAGGGGATTTCCCAATGTCAAGTTGTGGAGCCAGATATAGTTACCCATGATCGAGATATAGTAGACCAATGACCCGGTGTTTGCGATTGCATTGCGAATGTCAGTGCCTGACTCGACAAAACCGAACGATTTTGAGAAGGTCACCTCACCAAGGACGTCGAATGCGAAGAAGCTGAACCACTGCTGAAACTCGACTGGAGCACCGGAGTCGCTTAGCTCGTCGAAGCGGGTCTTGAAAAGGCTTAGCACGTTGTCGATGTACGGCTCGGTCTTGGAAATGTTGGACAGTGAAAATCCCGCAGAAAGACTACGAGTCTTTTGGATATGTCGCGCGGGGTCCAGCTCAGACATCTGGTTGACATAGCGGTAGTCTGGAAGACTGAAGACGGAATAGAATGTGCCCTATCACCCGTCAGTTGCGTCATCTTTCTTTAGTCATTCACTTGCTCGTATACCTTTGAAATGTTTGCTTGGAGAAGCTGTTTGACTGCATCTGGGTGGGACACGCTCACTTCGTTGTCCGCAATGCGAACGAAATGACCTAGTTTCCTGGCGTGAGTTGAGTACCATTTGTCCTGGCGAATATTTATCATACCGTGTCTTCTGTGCAAGTCGAGAATTTCTTCTTCGATGTGTCCTTTGCATAGATGGTAGACCCGCCAAAGGCTCGAAAACGAGGCGAAGAATGGGCCCGGGACATCTCTGATGGAGGTCCAGTACTTTCTGAAGAGCACACGTATCACAAGAGCCACAGCAAGCAATGCTACTGCTCGCAGCACGTCCGCATTCATAACCAATTGAAGCATCTTGATAGATTTCTCGCACTTCACAGTGGATATATCGAGTTTCCAGCTCAGCGACACAATATGGGGCTTCGCAAAAGTTCAAACAAGAATTAGGGGATGGAAGACGAACGAGGGCTTAGGTGAGGGGACTTGAGTGAAATCTGATTAGGGCGGCCCCTGTCAACTCCCACGGTAGATTTTGACTCCCCGCGCCTTGAGGACTCTGCATACAAGGATGCAAATGCACTGGCGTCGTATTGAAACCACTTGGCGTTGATCGGCGGCGATTTAGTGGGGCCAACCCCAGGCCTCCGCAGGTTGACTGCTGTCGGGGCTTTTGCTTAGCTTCCGCTGGATGAGAGCTTTGACAACACAGGTACCATCAATTCAGGGCTAGACCACAGTCTAGCGGAGTGTGACCTTCTCTTGGTCTTGGATTGGCAGCTTAAAAGTACTGATATACAGCTAGGAGGTCCTTGATACGGGTTGACAAGGCCTGGATCCCCAATAGCCTGGTTGGTGTCACCAACGGCGCCGTTAGAGCACGCGGGCGAGATGCCAAAACAGACAAGCGAGGCTGATCTAAGCTGTTTTGGTCAACGCCTCCACGAGCTGTCTGGATTTTTGGACCAGGATTAGAGTCGCCGCATATGACATATCGTCTTTTGGACGTTGCCCCTATTCTCGCGGTCGGACGGAAGTAGGTCAATCTGCGACGTTTCGACTTTCGTGATGGTTGGTTCTCGCAAATCTGAATGTCAATTGTTTCAGAAAAAACCCAAGAATCCGGTATCGTGATTGCCATTGTGCACGTCTAGAGGCTTCAAAAGTTGATAGATCCAACACTGCGGAAGGTGGGACGTGCATGATGCATGATTACATGGGCCCTGGTTTTATTAAATTAGCGCCGAACGCACGTTGACCGGAAGGGAAGTGACGTTTGAGCTAGTTTTTTAGCCTCCGCCAGGTGCAGAGTCCAGACGATATGACAGGTGTCAGGCACACGGGAAGCACACCAAAAGATCGACATCTACTCTTATTCACCTCAGATACTTATATCGCTGGTCATCTGGCAATAGTTTCATGATGCCTCGACGATAGCGCCGAGGAAACCCAGGGCCAGGTACTATGTCTACTCCACAATTCTCAGCTGCCTATCTGGCAGAAGACCGCCGACAGCCAGCAATGATTGGAATTGTGGTGGTCACGGCGCTCTCGTTCATTGTTGTCATGATTCGGTTGTACACCCGTAGAGTATTGATTCGAGAGCTGGGCTGGGATGACTGGTTTATCTTGATGGCGCAGGTAGGGCCTCTTTTGCGGTTTACTTCAAGCTCACCAGCTAACATCTACAAAGCTTACCAGCTGGGCCACCATGGCGCTTTGCATGATGATTCTTCGTTATGGCTCCGGCCGACATCTCGCAGCTCTCGTCAGCACCCCTGACACACTGGTCAAGATGTACAAATGGCTCGTCACGACGCAAATGGTCTACATGTTCAACTTGTGGCTTTGTCGCATATCCGGCTTGGCTTTCTATGCGCGTCTGAACCCAATGCCGCAATTTATTCTTTACCTCCGCCTTTCCTTTGCTTTCATAACCGCTGTCTATATCGCGCAGACGCTCATCATTGCCCTTCAGTGTGTCCCTCTTGCTGCTTTGTGGGGTGCCGTCGAGGGAAAGTGTATGGGATCCAAGATTGTGTTCATCTCAACGGGGGCTCTTACCATTGCATGCGACTCGTTGATTCTGCTTCTTCCCGTGAAGATTGTCATGTCGTTACAAGCAAAGCTTGCCCGAAAGCTTGCTTTGTTGTTGGTGTTGTGCTTTGGCATTTTGTAAGTCTTTGGTTCTTCATGGTGTCCTACAGTCCAGATTTGCTAACCTGTTGCTATTTAGTGCTGTTGTGTTAGTAATCCTTCCCCATACACGCAAGTCTAGCTAACCCTTCATATAATAGAACGTCGGTCCTCCGAATGATCTCCATGATTGTGTCGATTGAGCATGAAGACGACGCAACTTGGTACTTCTCACCCGTCATCGGTTGGACCTGCGCCGAGATCAGCGCCGCTATCATCGCCCTTTCCCTCCCTGCCCTGCGAGCCATATTTGGATTCTTGAAGGAAAATCGATCCACAAGAGACAAGAGCTACTCGAATGGCTCCCAGGGGATTGGCCTCGATTCTGTCACTCGAAAGAAGCCACGTATCTTCCACGGATCTGATACTTATGAAAATACTACCGATATTGATTGTGCGAGAAGCCCCAGTCAAGAAGCTCTGTGGGATAGGCATACCGACCACAAAATTCGGGTTACGGATACTGTGGATGTGGAAGTTCGTGGCTAGGTCGAGGAAAGTCAGGATTGTTTTGCCGTAGCCGTTGAAAAAGAGGAATTATGACCACAAGGCAACTGGAATGCGGCGTTTGAATCAATTTTCTCTTTTCTTTTCTTTTTCTTCCGGCGAGGGTTGTTCATTCAAAGTAGAGATTGGGTGTAAGCTAGCTCCAGTCACAAATAGCAGCGCCGTGCCCCCAGGGAAGGGCTTTTTTCAGTAACGTATTCTGGAATAGCCAACAGCGAAGCGACGTCAAACATCCATACAAGCTCAGGGCACGTTGTTGAAGCCCAGAAGCGCGCCATCCAATCTCTTCCACTGTGCCATTATGGATTTTTGGGACGGATATCGACGTTTAGAACGGAAAGCCTGCAAGGCTCGATCTAAGCCCTCTCTTTCACTTTGGAAGGGCATCCCCTGATGGCTAGGTAGGAAGACTCTCCTCTCTGGTTTTACTGGGATTGATCGTTCCTCAGATCTCGGATATAGAAAAGAATTAATCAGCGACTGGTCAATAATTTACAAAACTTGAGCATATTGAGGTAGTATATAATCCCTTTCGGCGATATCGTCATCCCATCATGGAATTGCGGGGGGTCTCTGGTCTCTGCCGTAAGCACGCCATATTAAGCCGTGGAGGGTTATGACGCTAATTTCAGGAATCGCACGCGAGACATGGAACTCCCCACGTTCTTTATCTTTGTACTTACTTCTATTACCCCGCTTCCTAAGGATAATCCCTATAGTCATAATGCATGGATTCTGCTGAATATACTGGGCCTGTTCAAACATTCAAATTGCTCGAGAATTCCCACAAAGACCTCAGATTTGGTATCCTTGAATGAGATTGAGCTACTTAACGTACTTCTCAAAGAGGCTTCCACTTGAGAACCGCTGGAGGATTCGTATTACAAATCTACAAAGCCGAAAGGTAGCTGCTATTCGTAAGGTTTGAACACTAGCAATGACGCAAAATCAGGCTTTAAGGGGAATATCGACGTGATTTCGTGATGGAATGGTGTGAGTGTTTGATGAGATGACCGTCAACGACAGATCGAAGATATAAATACTGTAGCAGCCTTGTCAGTGCGGGTCTTTTTCATCTTCCAGATCAACACAGCTCTTACTCATATCAGCGCGTCTTCGAAAAATGGCCCCCTCTATTGCGGAAATTCCCACGGCCGAGGTCGTCGTTCCTGTGAAGGCCGACACCAAGGCAACATCAACCAAGCCCAAAATCAGGCGAATCATTGACGAAGAAGGGGGAAAGTCTACTGCCAGCGTACGAATATCTATGCCTCTAACTGTAGCATGCCCGGTTGGAAGACTAAAGAAGATCTTTGAATAGTACCCACACTACCTGCCCGTCTGGGACTATGGCGAGAAGTACCCGCCTCTCGAGCCATTCACCCACATCGACCATGGCAAAGACGCCGACCCATCCTTCAAGGACCTGCTCCCGGAAGGGTCTCGAATCCAGAAACTCACACCCACCATCGGATCCGAAGTCACCGGTGTTCAACTGAGCAAACTCACTCCCACCGGGAAGGACCAGCTTGCTCTCCTCGTTGCTCAGCGCAAGGTTGTCGCCTTTAGAGATCAAGACTTTGCAGACTTGCCTATCCAAGAGGCCCTCGACTTTGGTGGCTATTTTGGACGACACCATATCCACCCTACCAGTGGAGCTCCCGAGGGTTATCCAGAGATTCATCTCGTTCACCGGAATAATAACGCCTGGGAGTATGATGAATATCTCGCGGCAAAGAACAGCAGTGTCTCGTGGCATTCTGATGTCACTTATGAGCAACAGCCGCCCGGTACCACGTTCTTGTACCTTCTCGATGGTCCGGAGGTTGGTGGAGACACCGTTTTTGTGAACCAGGTCGAGGCGTATAATCGTCTTTCCCCTGCGATTAAAGAGCGTCTCCATGGTCTGAAGGCTTTGCATTCTGGGGTTGAGCAGGCCGAACACAGCCTGAAGCGTGGAGGAGTTGATAGAAGGGAGCCGGTGAAGAATGAGCATCCTATTGTTCGCACCCATCCGGTCACCGGCGAGAAGGCGCTATTTGTCAACGGAGGCTGTAAGTTTGTCATCCTGGACAGCACATTGACTTTGGCTGACGAAGAAATTCTCCTACCAGTCACTCGGAGCATTGTTGGTCTGAAGACGGAGGAGAGCGATGCCCTTCTCGGATTTTTGCTTGCTCATATTGGTCGAGGCGTTGATTACCAGGCTCGAATCCGATGGGCGCCAAAAACGGTGGTGATCTGGGATGTAAGTACATCCTTCGAGAGAAATACTGGAACTTCTCATGCTAACCAAGGTGAAGAACCGTGTGACGGCTCACTCTGCGATCATTGACTGGACGACCGGCGAACGTCGACACTTGGCACGCATTACCCCACAGGCAGAGCGTCCTTTTGAGACACCATATGTGCCGGAAGATGAGAAAGCAGATGCTTGAGTCCGACATGGAACGCCAGTGAGACTTGGGGAAGGTAGAGATCTTGAGCGAAAGCGAAAACGCTATCGCGAATGACCTAGATTTCCACACCTTGACGGCAATGAACATACCTTTTTTTGCGTGATTGCGGCTTCCAGAGCAAATGGGAGGCAGAAAGCATAGAAGATACATCGATTATTGTGGACTAAGTAGATATTTGGCAATGATCTTATAGTTCAAAACCATCGTAGAATGTTTTTTTTTATCGGTGGTGATTGGAATTTCAACCCGGGAGAGAAATCCTCGCACTCGGCAGAGACTGATTGATTATAATAGTATCCTATTCTTATCCGTACACGAGTGGTATTGCTTGATGTTATTCTTCGATCGCTTTGGTACTCCATTAAACGATCGACTCGCGTGTGGATCCGTGTTGCTGGGGAGCTCGGAGACCTCATATACTCAACGAAATCGGGCCGCTGACAATCGGGTTACCGGTTAAGAGGGATAGAGTGAGAGTTCTCTTCTTAATGAACGGTCTTCTTCCTGTCTTTAACTTTGCCACTGTATCTGTATAAAAGGTCCAGCGCTGCTGTATTGTTGTATCAGGTAATCCAAAGACGCCCGAGCCTCCTTGCTTGATCATTTACGAACCATCAACATCAAGTTGAAAGGACCACTCCTATGCTTTCACTTCTTTCCGGTAACAAAACACCTCAGTCCGGTCGCCCTTCTCCCGGTGGAAATCACCCTGACTGAACTATGTCTGCTGTAAATCACGAAAACCGAGCGCACACAGATAAGCCACCCAGCGGCGTAAACGAAGCATCGTGGCCATGACCGGCGCAACAGGCGCAGTCCAGGGATCAAATGTCTTATTGCGTTGTGCCGCTTAAAAGTCAAAACACGTCTGGTCCTAAGCAAATGGGCCGAGGCAACCATCAAATACGAAACAGAATATCACCCATTCAACGTCAAGGCCCAAGGGTCTCGCCGACCACGTTCCACTCCATCAACGATACGGCAGCCCCAATCTCAAGCGGTTCTTTCAAGGCAGGTGGTATGATTGTTGTTTCTTGTAGCATGAAGACCCTTGCTGCCATCCATAGTGGATTTTGCGATGATCTTATTTCCCGTACGGCGGATGTGATGCTCAAAGAGCGGCGACGACTCGTCTTGGTTGCCTGTGAGACGCCGCTGAGCGAGATTCATCTGCGGAATCTGTTGGAGGTATCTCCTGCGGGCGCGGTTATTTTGCCGCCTGTTCCGGCGGATTATATTCGTGCTGCGTCTGTGGATGAGTTGGTTGATCAGAGTGTGGGGCGTATGCTGGACTTGTTTGGCTTGGACACGGAGGATTTCGAGAGGTGGGTGGGCTGGCAGCATGCAGAGCGTTGAGAGAGGGTGATGGAGTAGCAGAGGTGTGCTATGCCACTTTTTTGCATTATGTTGGCATTTCGTTATTGCTTGGCAAGATTATCATCACATATACACAATGGAGGAAAGCATATATTTATTGCCAAATGATATCCCTTGACGTCTTCGCTGGGGCATTGACCAAGTCCACCTGGGAGTCAAAACTCGCATTCAAGATAAGGTGTAACAGGCTGCACGCCGCATAGGCAGCCGACAGGGCTCTGGTCTTCTGGGAGGTGACTCATTGACCTAGAGGCCTAGGCTTCAAGATACTCAGTACAAGACATATTCACTCTGAAGTAGCACATCCCGCGGCTGAGACATCATCTCGGTCCTTGAGGAGGAATAATGAGTTGACATGGCTGTTTTCTGATCGCGATGTCCATGATTAGAACATCCGCAGACCCGAAATCAACTGCTATCCAAAGAGCGAGAATAAGCTACACTGGTAACTAAAATTTGTGAGGAATCATCTGAAGATCGGAACCGAGGCGTCTTCATGATACCCGCGGGTTGGACGTAAGCAGCACAAGCAAAGGAACGAGGCCTGTCTGTATTTCCAGAATCCGGAGAGGGGTCTTTGTTGGGTAGAGAATTGTGATGAGTGTATGGAAGTGAGATGCCGATGGCGCATGTAGCCAACCAGCGTTGTTTAGCTGCAGTGCTAATATCCAATCAACATACAATTACACCCTACCCATGCGGGGCATTTGAAAGTCTGTAGAGTTCCCCAAAGGGATTGGATTGCGAACGGGGTTGGGCTTGGGCCCTAGCGCAAGACATTGACGATCCATCGTTTTTGAGTGACGTAGGGATTCTCGGTAGTCGGAAGCCCGCATGCGCTACTGAGGAAAGTAAAGTACCCATTGATTACTATAACTAGCTGATTGGGGTATCTAGCCAAACATCATTCTAGTCCATCGAGAACCACAAGCAGAGAGAATCCCTAGTTAGTAAACTGGGAAGGCACAGAGGAACGACCTACCACCCGCACCTTTGTTTCATGTTTATGTTGATAAATTGAGTTCTGTCTGATCCTGGATTCCACACTTGGTCCATCGATGTATCCAGTACCTCTCCACGGAACCCTGCCAGCGATTGGAGTACCTTTTCTCCGAGGTCCGGTCCGTTCAGTCTGCCAGGAACACAGGGGATGCTACCCAATAATGGCTTGCTCATCGGAACAACCTTCATCAGCTGCACACCATCTTCTACCGATGAGTCGTGATGTTCCTTCTGGTGGTGATGAATCCTTGAATGCGGCCGACTCCAGCCGGGCGATCGCCGGGTCCAACGGCGCAACTCCACCGGGCATCCCCAGAAAAGGCAGGGATGTGCCCCGCCCTCCCCCACGATTCGCCCACGATGGCTGGTGTCATCGACGCATCGACCATTCCAACATCCAGTCGGAATTCCCATTCCTCTATACGTCGTCGATACGATTCCTCCAGTCCCTTGGTTCCTCGATCCGCGGTCAGCAGACAGCCCACGAGACTTTTCTCACAGCCTGAGCACGGCCAAGCCCGAAAATACGCCGGGTGAAGACGCAAGACATCGCTAGGCCTTGATCCAACCAGAAATCCCGCAGTTTGCTTGGAAGGGGGTTTACGAAGGGTTGACCACTTGATGAAGAGGTCTCTCTTCGTTTAACTCAGAGCCTAACGGCTGTCGCTTGGGGCATCGCATGACCATGGAGTCGGCGGAGATTCCTCTTTCAGTCAGGAATACATCTTGAATGGATTCTCGCTGCCCCGCGGCGGGGTTTCTGGAGGATATTCTTGAGGGAAAATCGAATTGATCGCTCTTGGTCGACCGTCAACCGAGGAACCACATGTTGATTTTCTTGACCGTTGAGCTTGACGGGATGGAAATCCTGGGGGTGGCCGGCAATGTGGGGATGTGTTTAAAGTCACCCCTTCGCTGTTTTGGGGAATGAAAAGGAGCAACAAGTCAAGGCAGCAAGGGTGCCACTATAACGAATCAATCCTTTCACTCTACTGCAGTTAGAGGAGAGACAAGATGCTGTACTTGCTTGGGATCACCCTTTTGGCCGCTGTGCCGGTGGTCTTCGCCGCTCCTGCTAATTTAAAGCGAGCTGGTGCACCCACAGTGACCATCTCACACCCTCAAGCTACGGTCATTGGCTCAGCTGGGTTGACCGGGGTTGACAGCTTCAATGGTATTCCGTTTGCACAGCCGCCCACTGGCTCGCTTCGTCTGAAACCGCCTCAACCGATCCAGACATCATTGGGTACCGTTCAAGCTACCGGGCTCGCCAAGTCATGTCCTCAATTCTTCTTCACTACGGATACTAGTGACTTCCCAATCTCTGTGATTGGGGAGCTTGCCAATATCCCACTGTTCCAGACAGTGACCGATGCTGGCGAAGACTGTCTGACCGTTAGTATCAGACGCCCATCTGGGACCGCAGCTGGTGCCAAACTCCCTGTCTTGGTATGGATCTTTGGCGGCGGCTTCGAGC
Source organism: Penicillium simplicissimum (assembly GCA_024706585.1). Taxonomy (NCBI): domain Eukaryota; kingdom Fungi; phylum Ascomycota; class Eurotiomycetes; order Eurotiales; family Aspergillaceae; genus Penicillium; species Penicillium simplicissimum. Next base: position 3,769,307 of record JAMZTW010000044.1, read on the forward strand.
TCGGATCAGCAGCCATGTATGATGGAACGGGCTTGGTTTCTGCATCAATGAACTTGAAAATGCCCATCGTGTTTGTTGCTATCAACTACCGCGTGGGTGGCTTCGGGTTCATGCCTGGGTCAGAGATCCTGAAAGATGGCTCTGCCAACCTGGGTCTGCTGGACCAACGTCTCGCCTTGGAGTGGATCGCGGATAATATTGCGGCATTCGGTGGTGATCCAACCAAGGTGACTATCTGGGGTGAATCGGCCGGGTCAATATCCGTCTTTGATCAGATGGCCCTCTACGATGGTGACCACACATACAAGGGCGCTCCCCTGTTCCGAGCTGGAATCATGAACTCGGGAAGTATTGTGCCGGCCGATCCTGTCGATGGCGTCAAGGGTCAAGCAGTTTATGACAAGGTCGTGGAGTCTGCTGGCTGCGCCAGTGCATCGGATACCCTGGAGTGCTTGCGTGGATTGGACTATACGACGTTCTTGAATGCAGCCAACTCCGTCCCTGGGATTTTATCCTATAACTCCGTCGCGCTCTCATATCTACCCCGGCCGGATGGCACCGTGCTCACAGCCTCACCCGAGATTCTGGCTGTCAGCGGAAAGTACGCCTCTGTACCCTTTATTGTCGGTGACCAGGAAGACGAGGGAACAATCTTCGCTTTGTTCCAGTCCAACATCAGCACCACCGATCAAATCGTGGATTATTTACAAAAACTATTCTTCCTCGATGCTTCGCGCGACCAACTGACAGCACTGGTCGCAACGTATCCCGATGTCACGACAGATGGCTCTCCCTTTCGAACTAGTATCTTCAACAACTGGTACCCGCAGTACAAACGCATCGCGGCAATTCTGGGCGATCTCACCTTTACCATCACCCGACGCGCTTTCTTGACAATCGCCCAACAGGTAAAACCAGACGTACCATCCTGGTCATATCTGTCGTCGTATGATTACGGAACCCCGATCCTGGGCACTTTCCACGGATCGGACATTCTGCAGGTATTCTATGGAATTTTGCCGAATCATGCTTCGCAGTCGTTCCATTCGTACTACTTTTCCTTCATCTATGACCTGGATCCGAATTCTAGGGCATCCGACTTCATGGACTGGCCTCAGTGGAGCGCTAATCAAACTTTGATGAACTTCTTCAATGACCACGGGGCATTGCTGGCTGATAACTTCCGCCAGGACACGTTTGACTTCCTCTTGTCGAATGTTGGTTCCTTCCACATCTAGGCGAACTACCTAGACATACTGGAGAAATGGAATGTTATTTATGTTCATATTTTCTCATAATCATTGAATAATATCTCCAACGGAATGAAGTACCTAAATGACACGAATTATTCAATAATCAAGCCAATTAGTTAATCCAACCTACACAACCCCGCGAAAAGCCTATCTCCACGTCGCCGTGACAGTCGCCGTAGAGCCGACACAGCCCGTCGGCACAGTATACACGCGATTCGGATCACTCTCCCACGTAATCGTGCTAGACCCGCTCGTCTCCTCAATGAACTTGTACTGGAATGACGTCCCCACTGGAATCGTCACAACCACATACCACAACGGGCTGGATGAGGTATACTTGCTTGCAGAGAGGGCGACGGCGTTGGCCGTGTCCCAGCTGCCGAGTTGGCTGATCGAGCCTGCGATATAGATGTTCTGGCCGTAGGAGGTCGTTACGAACTCTTCGAATAGGACGGGTAGGGCGGTTGCCTGTGTGCAGCTCGTGGAGGTTGTGGTGGAGGTGGTAGATGTCGTGGTCTTGAGTGTGGTCGAAGCAGTGGTGGTGGTGGTTGTCGTTGTTGTACAGGCAGAACTGCAAATCGAACAAGCAGAGGAGGCGAGCATGTAGACGCGCGGCAGGCCGGAGGCCATTGGTACGGCGATGTTGCCACTCGAGTCCACAGTCACGGCTGTGCAGGTGTACATCTCCATGAGCTTCGTGCCGGAGGTGTAACCACTTCCGCTGAGTGTCAAGGTATAGGAGCTACCCGATGAGCCGCGGTTGGAGAGGACGGTGATGACCTGGGAGCCGCTGGACCCTTTCTTCATGGCGATGGTGTTGCTGTCCGTGTAGAAGGCATTGTTCTGCGCTGGGTTAGTCTAGCTTTGCGAGAAACAGGTCGCAGGGGCATACCTTGGAAGTAATGTAGGAAGTATCCTTGGAAACGGCCAGAGCGCGGATCTTGTTCGTCGAGGCAATCCATTGGTAGAGTGTAGAGCTGGTGCTGTACCCTGACAGCCAGGTTGCTTCCCGATTGGCAGGGTCACTGCCACCACTGTAGTGTTGTTCCTGGCCGGCGTAGACGATAGGGATTCCATCGGCGAGGAAGATGAAGGAAAGGACATTCTTCGCCTGAGAATAGTCGCTCGTGTAGCTAGCAGAAGTGTCAGGCGACGAGAGGGCATTAGGCTAGGGGATGACATACGATGCAAATCGCGGGTTGTCGTGGTTTTCGATGAAGTTTCCGAGCAAGGTTGGGTCGGCGCAGTCAGACGCGACGGAGTTGATCATGTTGTAGAGATTGGTGATGCTGCCGCTTGTTGACTCGAATGCGTACAGGAGTTGGTAATAACTGCACCTAGTCAGCGAAAGTGCTCACAACGGAGAGAGGGACGTACATCGGATAGTTCAAGACGCCATCCAGGTAGCTCTGGTAGGGGCAAGTATAGGCCGGGTCTCCACTGAATACCTCTCCCACACAGTAGACGCCCGCGGCAGTGTTATAGCCAGGCCAGAACGACTTCTGAACGTGCTTAACGGTATCGATTCGCAGTCCGTCGACTGCCCATGGATTGTTAGCAACCTCACATTGCGAGTCAGGTTTCACAAGGCAACACATACTCGAGTAATTAGAGACCAATCCAGATACCCAGTTATACCAGATTGTCTGGACAGAAGAAAGTGTCGTGTCAAGATCTGGAAGGGAAACAGTCGTATCTCCAAGCCAACAGTCCTCAACGTTAGTCTGATTCGAGTAATCGCTGATCTCACAATATGAGTGGAAGTAGGATGAAGAGTCAAATGGACTGAAAACACTGTAGTCGACGGAGGTACCTGCTCCGTCATAGCCCTGTGGACTTCGTCAGAAAGGGAAACTTGGGATCCATGAACAGAATGCGTACCATGTGGTTTGCAACCACATCTACCATGAGGTACATTCCACGGGCGTGTAGGGCCTTGGAAAGCGCCAGAAGGTCCGAAGAAGTGCCATAGTTTGAATTTACATTGTATCTGGAGTATTTAGTCAGTTCGGGCTTTGGTTGAGGCTTGTAGAGCTACGCACATCTGCTGTTGCCAGTATCCGTGATATGCTTCGCCGTCTCCAGTGTCTTGGGAGAGTTGTTCTGTGACTGGGGTGATCCAGATAGCAGTAAATCCCATCCCTTGGATGTAGTCCAACTAAAGATATTGTAAGCAATGAGTGAGAATCGGCAAAGGGCGGAACATACGTGATTGATGATTCCTTGCCAGCTACCGCCACAGTAAATCTGGGACAACCAGTTAGATAAATTCTGAATACACGTGCTATGAGGAACTCCATACCCTATCACTGGTATTGCATGTTGCTGTAGTAGAATTGTCCGTGCGGCCAAATCGGTCAGTCAGAAGAAAGTAAATCGACTGACTGCGCCACTGAGCGGCTGTCAGACCAGCGACAACCTTTGCAAGAAAGGCCGCTGCCAATGCAAGACCTTTCATAACGAACGTGATAAATTTGCATGAGCCGACTGATAATCTCGGCAGTTGCTTGCATGAAATTAATCCTGCAAAACAGTCCACCCCCAAGTGTTTATACAAGAAATTCCCCACATCGATGCACGCCTCACGGCTCCTTTGATCCCTTCTTGCAGACTTCAGTCTCCGTGTCGGCAGGCTCCGCATGCTTGGGCCACGCCAATCGGGCGAGATGGCCAATGAAGTGAACTCATCATATGATGCCCAACCCCACGGGAAATTGTTTCAAGGGTTTGACTTTTGATGACGAGTCTTCGCCGACGGCGCGCTAAGCTGAAATCTGCCGCGCGGTGACAACAGGTCATTTTAAATGACCCAATTCCGCAATTCGACGCGATTGAGGAAAGGAATTGTGGGCTGAATAATGCCTGAGGACGTGAAAGGCGACGCTAAGGAGCAGCGCCAGACTGAAATCGGTAGATCCTCCGGGGGCCATTGCGGGGGAGTGGTTCGGGAGTTCTTCACGGCTCCACACTTTGCCATGCTGCATGCGCCATCTCGGCTGTTGGCCCCTTGTAGAAGCAAGCCATGGAAGGCATGGAAGCTTCACATGCAGATCGTATTCTCTGACAAAACGCCTCTTTCTTAGGCGAGGCCGAATGGGCCAGGGCCGGGAATGGCCCGCGATATCGATTGGTGGCCTTTTCGGTAGTCGATCCCAAGAAGCCCAAGGTGCTCGGACAGGGGACGGGGATTCTGCGGGGTTCAACGGAGATACAGGCCGTAGAGTGGAGGTGGAATCGACTAAGAGCTAGTGCCGGTATTGTTGTTGCTAGACTGCGCCATTTCCACGGGGCCTTGGGAGGTGATGGGATACCAACGGCAGGGCAGAAGGGTAACAGAAGCGGGGACTAGGGAAGAGAACCAGCAGAGTGTCCACGGGCATCAAAGCATGTTTTGTTACAACACGGTCTGCGCAGTCAAGAGAGAGAGAGAGAGAGAGAGTAAGGCATTGATAATATCTCTTGCGTGTTTGTCCGTCAGAACGATGACAAAGGCACGTGGGATAAATCCACGACAGACTGCATAAAAGTCTCCGTGAGAAGTCCTTTGCATATCACATCACATCACCCCGCAGCGCGTCGAGGGGTTTATACAAGCAACAGCCGACCGGCGCGGACGAAAGATGCAAGAAGCAACTAGAATGAAATAAGCAAGCCACGAGTAGTGAGCAACGCAATCCTCATCTGAATTCCGTCGATCGCCGCTTGGCTGCTTTCTTCCATCCAGTCATCCATGGCCACCCTGGTAGGCTGCTTGTCCGTCTACAGGAAGCGAGATTTGCTGTGGTCTTAGTGGAATCGTGAATATAAAAGGAGGCATGAACGCTCATGAAGAGCACATACAAAACAAAAACAACTGCAAGACTCTTTCTTCTGATGGCTCCTCGATTCTGGACTGCGCTGTGTGCGCTGGGCTTGGGCCATGCGGCCGTTGCAGCACCACAACTCCTACCTCGCGCGACTGGCAGCCTTGACACCTGGCTGGCCTCAGAGTCGGCGGTTGCGCGACAGGGTATCCTCGATAACATTGGATCGAGTGGTGCCTATGCTGCCAGTGCGAAGCCGGGCATCATCATTGCCAGTCCCAGCACCAGCAGCCCCGACTGTAAGTAACCCACATGTGGAACACCAGGTATACAAAGCTCATCAGGATAGACTACTACACTTGGACTCGCGACTCGGCCTTGACCATGAAGGTCCTGATTGATCAGTTCAAGAACGGTGACACCGCCCTCCTCACCGTGATTGAAGAGTATATCAGCGCCCAGGCATATATTCAGACGGTCTCCAACCCGTCCGGCTCTCTTTCCTCTGGTGGCCTGGGTGAGCCCAAATTCAACGTGGACGAGAGTGCCTACACTGGGGCCTGGGGTCGTCCCCAGCGTGATGGGCCTGCTCTCCGAGCCACTGCCTTGATTTCCTTTGGCCAGTGGCTGATTGTAAGTTATTTGATATCCTGCAATGTCAAACAAGATTAACAAATATCTCCAGAGCAACGGTTACACTACCCAGGCGACCAACATCGTTTGGCCTATTGTGCGCAACGATCTCTCCTATGTTGCAGCAAACTGGAACAGCTCGGGATACGGTTAGCCTTCTCCATCAACTCTTATTGAAGTATCTCTATCTCTAACGACAAGAATAGACCTCTGGGAAGAAGTCAGCGGCGAGTCCTTCTTCACTATTGCCGTGCAGCACCGCGCTCTGGTCGAAGGTAGCACTTTTGCCAGCCAAGTCGGCTCCTCCTGCTCGTACTGTGACTCCCAGGCCCCCCAGATCCTTTGCTTCCTACAGTCGTTCTGGACCGGCACCTACACTCTGGCCAACTTTGGCAGCAGCCGTACGGGCAAGGACGCCAACACCCTCTTGGGCAGCATTCACACCTTCGACCCCCAGGCGGCCTGCGATGATACCACTTTCCAGCCCTGCTCCTCTCGAGCACTGGCTAATCATAAGGTGGTCACTGACTCTTTCCGCTCCATCTACACTATCAACAGTGGTATCGCCGAAGGCACTGCTGTGGCCGTCGGTCGCTACCCCGAGGACTCATACTATAACGGCAACCCGTGGTACCTGTGCACGATGGCCGCTGCTGAGCTTCTTTATGATGCTTTGTACCAGTGGAACCGGATTGGTTATATTACTATCAACTCTGTGTCTCTGGCTTTCTTCAAGGATGTGTACAGCTCGGCCGCTACTGGAACTTATTCCTCGTCCAGCGCTACCTACTCTGCGATTGTCAGCGCCGTGAAGACGTACGCTGATGGATATATGAGCATTGTGGTAAGTACACAACAATATGGCATTCTACCTTCGATTCATTCACTGATATCTCTACAGGAGGAGTATGCCATGACCAACGGCTCCATGTCAGAGCAATTCTCCAAGTCCGATGGCTCCCCACTCTCCGCTCGCGACTTGACCTGGTCGTACGCCGCTCTGATCTCTGCCAACAACCGCCGCAACTCCATCGTCCCCGCTGCCTGGGGTGAGACCTCTGCCAGCAGCGTGCCGGCAACCTGCGTCGCCACGTCTGCCACGGGCACCTACAGCACGGCTACTTCCACGTCCTGGCCAGCAACTCTGACCAGCGTGTCTGGAACGACTACGACCACCTCCTCCACAAGCGCGACCACCACCGCAGCCGGAAGCACTGCAACAACAAGCACAACCAAGACTGCGACGACCTCTACTACTACCTCCTGCACCACTCCCACGGCTGTGGCTGTGACATTCGACCTCATCGCGACAACTTACTATGGCGAGAACATCAAGATCGCAGGTTCAATCAGCCAATTGGGTGACTGGGACACTAGCAACGCTGTTGCGTTGAGTGCGGCGGATTACACTTCGAGCGACCACCTCTGGTTTGTGGACATTGACTTGCCTGCCGGCACTGTCTTTGAGTACAAGTACATCCGCATCGAGAGCGATGGTACCATTGAGTGGGAGAGTGACCCGAACCGTTCGTACACTGTCCCTGCGGCCTGCGCTACTACCGCTGTCACGGAGAACGATACCTGGCGATAGAGGAGCGAAGCGGACAAGCCTGAAGAGTAGATGCTTGTGGAGTCTTGGGGATTAGATGACTTTTAGGGGAGAAGGGGGTTTGATGGGTTCGGCTTTTGGATGCGTTTTCATTTACTGGTGTCAAGCGATTGTCTTCGCGCTCAACTTTGAGTATATAGCTTCCATTCAAATATGAACCAAGAGAATATTTTGCTGGTGGAAGTTGCTACGTCTGGTCGATCTATAGGTGGTGGTGCCGAATGAACAAGCCGATGAATGCGGCAACGAGAGAGCAAGCGATAGACACAACTGGAATACGTCAGTAAACCAGCGAAAACCCAAGTACTGCGAGCAAGGAGCTTACGATATGTGTGATTCAGGCCCGACAGGTAGCAGTCCACCACAATCTCTCTCAGGCGGCCGGTCAGATGGGCAATGTAGTCCGTATCGGCCATAGCACGTTTAATAATCTGCCTAGTTGTCAGCCTTGGCTCGATTATAGGCTGCGTGAAGTAACTCACCGTCTCAGAACCGGGTCCGTGAAGATTTCGTCGAAGGTGCCGTTGAAACTCAAGGCCCAGCACGCTATTGGTGATAGTGACACCAGCCGTCATGGCGAAGCTAATCAGCAGCATGTAAACAGAAGTAGCCATGGCAATCTCCTCCGCCGGTAACGAAGCAGTCATGGCCACAAATGCAGCCGCGGAAGCAATACCAGTCCCCAATCCGCCCGGGATGATGTAGAGTGATTCCCAGAACCCGGTATTCCCATTCCAACGGAAGTACAGCAGTACATATGAGATCGACGCGACTAGACTCGCCACCACGAGTAGGATCTTGTAATGTCCCGTGCGACGAATGAACCCACCAGCGAGCAGACCACCCAGCGTGTTTCCAATCACAGCGGGCACCAAGTGGCCACCAGCGACGGTGACCGAAGCGCGCTGGGTGACTTGGAAGTACAGGGGAATCGAGAACATCATGCCCAGCTGTGCCGTTATTTGCAGGGTGCCGATGAGGTAGCTGGCGGCGACATTGGGTCTGCGGAGAATGCGCAAGTTGAAGATGGGGTCTTTGGCGAAGTACGCTTCCACGAGGATGAATGCGATTAGTAGCAAGAGTCCTACTCCACCGGCGACAAGAGTCACCCACGATCGCCAGGGGAATGACTTTCCGCCTTGGTCTAGGAGGCCGGTGACGGCTACAATGGATGTGCCGAGGAGGGCGATTCCCCAAAAGTCGATTTGGCGGAGTTGAGCTAGGGTGCTGCGCTTTGTGGTAGTTGTGGATTGGTCGACGTGAAGCTTGACAATTACTAGGACTGCGGCAATGGCGAATAACGGTGCTTGAAGGAGGAAGAGCCTGAGATTTTGTCAGTATTCTTCCTAGCATCGGAGACGAAAGTGTGAGCTACCATCGCCAACCGATCGTGTCGCTGAGCCATCCACCAAGGGGACCACCGATGCTTCGGCCAAGTGTCATGGCGATATTGACATAGGCGCGCCATGTCGCGACATCGCGCTTTGGAACAATGTCTGACTTCATCAGCTTGTTTCATAGTTGATGATTTTTGACTGCTTCTTACCCGTGATTATGACTGAGCTGATTGTCATGCACCCGCCACCTCCCATACCACTGATCGCACGACCGAGAATGACTATCCACATCTGCGAGCCAATTCCGCTGAAACCAGTCAGAATTGCATGCCAAATTGACTGTGGAAAATGCCCTCGTACCTGATAATGCAGCCCACTGTGAATAGGAAGTACGACAATAAGAGAAGCGGTTTGCGACCGAAGATATCGCTCAATTTGCCGTACTATACATTGCCCGTTAATGTTGATCCGCACGACTCGAGCCACAACACTCACCATCGGCTGTACAGCGCAAAGACCCAGCATGTACCCAGTAGCAAGCCAGCTCGCATCGCGAAGTCGATTGAACTCGGAGGAAACGTGGCCGGCAGCGGCCATGACCAGTGTGGCGTCGGCATTGGAAACGAATTCGCCTATGTTGTCGCAAAGGTTAGGGCTCCTCAACAAGTAAAACGATGGGTCGACGAACCAAGCAAGAGAACTGCGATTATGGTGCCCACGCCTGCCAGGGCATTCTTCTTTGGCGCTGGACTGCTGTCTTCTTGTGGAAGTAATGGAGTTTCCTCGTCATTTGTGCTCTTATGCCCATTCGCGACCGTGCAGACCCCGTTGGGTTGGGCCGGTTGATGGTTTGGATCTTCGTCCGTGGCACAGTTGGTGTTTGCGGTCATTTTGATCCCTTACAAGACAAACATGAGACAATCCAAACACAGAGGTATGGAAAGGCCTCTGATTGATGCTTGTTTGACAAAAACAGAAGAGTGAGAGGGAGGAAGAACTTGCTGCTAATGTAGCGTATCTCAAATGGATCTCGGCCTTGTCGACCCTGGCAGACTTGGCCAGGCATGGCGTTATTATCCGGCAAAAATGTCCTATGTTGTAGGTATTTCACCCTCGAAAGGGCGTTCCGAGCCCAATGATGGCCGTTGTTTGTGTTCTCATCGCGATCATGAAGCACGCCATCCCGGTTGGGTCCACTCCCACGCGAGCTGGCGAGATATGGAGTGTGCTGAACATCCAGAGATAGAAAGTTGATGTTGACATGACAACAATGAAATCAGTCAACCTGAGGTGTAAATTGGAAGTTGATACCTGTCTTTTGCGTCCGTACACTGGCATTGCAGCGGAGTGAAATCGAACCTTTTCAACACTTCGGTAACCATCCTCGATAGATATAGTTCGGAGATTCGTGCCTGGGGCCGTGTCCGATCGCCATCCGAGCCCCCGATGGCATCATCTCTCCCCCGGGCATTCATTTGTGATGGCAGCTCCCATCTTTGCCGAGCAGCCGGCAGAGACAACCTTGAGAAACCAATCTTGATGATTCGAGTGTTCTACATGATTGATCAAGGTTGTGGTACCTAGCAGTCATCAGTCCTGTCATGGCTGCCCCGCCTAGGTGCTCGTCCTTAGCTGCAGAGCCCTTAGGTCCATGTCACAAACCATCTGCACATGTGTATTGACCTGATGGGTCTACGCATCAAGGTACCTGAGAAAATAACAGAGCTCCCCGCTTGCGATGAGGGTGAAGTGGCTTTAAGGCCCTCACACTAATGGACCCATAAAACATCCATGCCCGTTAATCAACAACCTTAGATTTAAAGAACGCGATATCCAAGTCAATTGTGTGGCCACGTGAGCGCTGGGTTCACGGCTGGTCGGGTCCACCGCTGATGATTACCGGGCAGTCTGGCAGTCTCTGATCGAGGTCATCGCTCACTTCTGGGTTAAGTCTGATCTAAGAATATATCTTCGGCCTCATCCGCATTACTAAGGCCATGGCTTTGACCCAACCTCCATTGAACCTCTCCTATAACGCAGGAAAATACCTAGAGATAAGGCCGGCCAACAACAATCCATTTTCAGCAGATATTCTTTGGTAATGTAATGAGCCTTTTACCAGATGTCCAGGAGGTCTTTTCTGGAAGGTCTGCTAAATCACGGGCGTGCATGTAACTAGACAGGACCTAGGTAGAACACGATTGAACTAATGCAGAGCTTCCAGCAATTCGTGATGAAGCAGAGAGGTTTCTTGCATTCTGGAACTTTCCATCATGACTACAGTAACTTGAAATCTTGATGACCCGTGGACGGAGTTTGGCTGTGGGGATATGGAGAGAACCCCGAGGATCCCGAGTCAACTTTGTGATCAACGAGTCAGGCCGACCGTGACCCACGTCACTCCATGTTGCATCCATCTCCGTTCCTTGCTCGGTCACATTGGACAGATCAAGAAAGCCAAAAGGCCACCGGTACTGGATCATCGATAAGGCCAAATCCGTTGTTGGCCGAGGCCAGGTCACCAGCCGACTGGGGTGGTTGTACCTTAGCTCCTCGTCATGTGCTGACAGTCAGGCCACCAACTTTGTTGCCCCGAGGATGCCGACGGCAATCGGGACAATTTGACAGAAGTTTGAGTCTGCTGGACCAATTGCAACGGTGAACAGTGCACATTGGCCTTTCTGATCCATGCCTCAAGATTCCGACCGAGGGCTGGTTTCTGGGAGCCATGTGCGTCATCCGCGATCGATCAGAAGCAGATCCCCCAGCAAAAACTTTGCAGGAACCGGCGTCAGAACTCAAAACTTTATTTGGCTCCTGGGAATCTGGGATTTGTCGCTGGAACGATGATTGCATCCACGGAGATTAGGTATTGCTTTATCCGGCTCTTATCCCCTTGATCCCTTGCTGGTGTCCATTGGCCTGTCATCCCCGCCACCAACGATAACGTGGCACTCGATCGGAATCGGAAATAATCGAAGCTTAAGACCGTGATGACATCCCACTCGGTGGACCCGGTGGATCCTTCAGGGCTTACAACTGTCAGTAGTGTGAGAAGAAGACAAGCTTGGTCGACGATGTCAGTGGAAACACGACCAGAATTTTCGATGACCCAGTGGACGGCGATCATGACGATGTAAGAAACCTGGGACGTGGGCTATATAAGAGGACTGGAAGACCCTCGTTGTCAGTGTTTCAATTCCAACCACAAACCCACTAAAGAAATCCTCTGGATCACCTTTTGAACCGATATCATTTCCACACAACCGCCTAATTCTTCGTCATGGGTTCAACCGACTACAAGTTCGAGGGTTGGATGGGCCTCAACAAGGAGGCCGCGAAGGGCAAGATGGTCTGGCAAGAATTCGAGCCTAAGCCATGGGAGGAGACCGACGTTGACATCCGAGTGACACATTGCGGTATTTGTGGTTCGGACATGCACACTCTGCGCAGCGGCTGGGTAAGTAAAGATCTCCCATGGCCTGTCGCTTCCATGCTTGACAACTAACCTTTGTGATGCAGGGACCCTCAGATTACCCCTGCTGTGTCGGCCACGAGATTGTCGGAATCGCCGTCCGAGTCGGCTCCAAGGCCGAGGGAAACATCAAGGTTGGCGATCGTGTGGGCGTTGGTGCCCAGAGCGGCTCCTGCCTGAACGCCAACGGCGACTGCGAGGCCTGCGCCAACGGGCTGGAGCAGCACTGCAACAAGATGGTTGGCACGTATAACGGCACCTACGCCAACGGCGGCAAGTCCTATGGCGGATATTCGCTGTACAACCGGTCCCCGTCGCACTTTGTCGTGAAGATCCCCGACGCCATTCCCTCCGCTGAAGCTGCGCCTATGCTCTGCGGTGGTATCACCACCTACTCTCCCCTGCGCCAGCACGGTTGCGGCCCCGGCAAGAAGGTCGGGATCGTTGGTGTCGGTGGTCTGGGTCACTTTGGGATTCTGTTTGCCAAGGCGCTGGGTGCGGATCGTGTTGTGGCTATCTCTCGCAAGGCCAATAAGAGGGAGGATGCGCTGAAGCTGGGTGCTGATGCGTATATTGCGACTGATGATGATGAGGACTGGGTGAAGAACAACGCTCAGTCTTTGGATTTGATCATCTCGACCGTCTCTTCTTCGAAGATGCCTATCACCGGGTACTGCTCGCTGCTGCGCACTCGCGGCACGTTTGTCCAGCTGGGTGCTCCCGAGGACGGTGGTCTCGAGATCCCCGCTTTCGCGCTGATTATGAAGGGCATCAAGCTCGGTGGTTCGCTGATTGGGAGCCCGGACGAGATCCGGGAGATGCTGGAGCTTGCCGCCGCTAAGAAAATTAAGCCGTGGATCGAGGAGCGGCCCATGAAGGAGGCTAACCAGGCGATTCAGGACATGGCCGCTGGGAAGGCTCGGTATCGTTATGTGCTGGCGAACGAGTGGTAAATGGGCGCCATTATTTGAGAATCAGAGTTCGGCCTGGGCCAGTGTCAAAGATTGGTGCTTGTTTTGGCTCCGCTGTATATAGAGTTAGCATTTTAGCGTGTTTGTATAGACTGGGTCACTTGCTTCCCAAATAGAAAAGAGCGTTTCACTCTGACGTTTGCCTTTGCATGGTAATACCCGCGATGAGAGTTTCCTTCACGGTACCTTCCAGCGTTTGTCTCCTCTTTCCCTCACTCCTTTTTAACCCTCAACATCGTGATTGTCTCCCTTCCACTCCTCCAACTTCTGGTCATCTCCCATCAACCACCGTCACTCTTCATCTTACTCCAACGCACCATCAACCTCGACAAGATGCCTACCGACAACACCGGCGCGTCCTACACCTACAAAAACTCAGGCACCAACAGCCAGGCAAGGCACACTTTCTCGTCGCTGGTCATGGAAGACGGACTTCAACGCTGACTCGTCCTCCGTTCTCTCTGTACAGGGTAACCATTACTGCACCCGGGACTACGGATCCGGTGCCGCGAACCAGAACTCCTATCACTACTCGAACCAGTGTGTCTCCATTCCAATAGACACCCCAAACACCATGTCTTGACGTCGGCTGACGGGTACTAGGAATGGTTCTTACTACTACTCCAACTCGGATGGTAGCAAGTACTACAACAATGGCCAGGGAGAGGCTCGGTACACTCCTCCTGCTTCGAAGAAGTGACTTCGAGCTCCGATGCTCTTCACCCGATGGTCTGCATTGACCGGTTCGCTGGTGGATCGTGATTAATACTGGGATTGAGACCTTCTTGCTGGATTTTTCGCTGTTTCCTGTTTTTTTTTGGGGGGGGGGGGGGGGGTGTTGACGCATAAGAGTTGGGCATTGCGAGCGCACTGGAGGCTCGTCCTTTGGAGAAGAGTCGGGGATGGGATGGTGGTCCTAGATAGTAACTGTTGCTGAAAGAAATGAGCAGTCTCTCCCAGTGATACATGTCAAGAAAGACTAGAATTATTTTAGGATACACTCGAATGGTAGCATCTTTAGACAGGGAACTTGTTCAAGAGAAAAATAACATGAGATGGAAGGCTGATGAGTTTCAGGACAATGTGGTCGAGGCCAGAGCTGATGTGATGCCTGGTTGATGAGAACTTCGAGGCAGAAGGTTGTCGAGATTCGAGGCAACTGGTGTCTAGAGGTGTCGAGGATTCAATAAATTCAGTATCCAGATCATGGTGAGTTCCCTCGTTGTAATGTGGGTGGACTAAAGAAGAAAACAAAATGCAAAAGAAAACACTGTTGTGGGTTATCATTTACTTCCCGGTTAATTTTGTCGCCCGAAAGCCCCCCTGGTCCAGTTGACTTTGGTTGCAGAGAGATCCAGGTTACTTGCGAGTCGTGAGGCTGAGGTGATGCCCTTCGGGGTGTCGCTGATGCTACATACCCAGGTATTGGTGCGCAAGTAAGGAGGGCGGGTGGGATCCGAGGCTGACGAGTCTCGGGGTATCTTTTTTTAATTTATGATAATTTTATATCATAATAATCTAGAGAGCCCAGAGACTTCACCGGCGCAAATTTTAAAACGTTTAGTATTTTTTTTGTGGTGGGATATATGAATTTGTTTCTTGGGCGTGGCATCCAGCGTGAACAGGATGAAGCCTTTCGGGCATCGTGGGCGATTTGTCGAGCATCGGACCGCTTCCCATCGTTCTGCCAGGTCGAGGGTTCGAGTCTGGATGAAAGCAATTTGATTCCTTTCTGCTCACTTGCCTGGCTGGATCCAGCTGATCTCGCTTCTCTTTGATCATCAACTCTCAATTGACATTATACTAGGCTACTGAAGACTCCTATTCCCCAGACTAAAATAGAAATACCCTTCTGGTCAGTAAGTGCTTCCAATGGGCACCAGTTTCCATGCAAACGCGTTTGATTCCTTCATGTCTTCGGCCGGTTTACTTCTGGCAGGAATTGGTACTTTGCTGGCCCACTGCTGCTGGTTCCACTGCTGCTGGTTCCACTGCTTGCACTTTTCCACAGCCAAGTGATAGCCTCGCTGAGAATTGACTATGGGCTACAAGCCATTGCCAGGATGATTCAAAGTCTGGAGGCTCGACTCCGGGGTTGTCCACCTCTCCAGTGCCACTCTTTCTCCAGACTCCTCAACAGCTTCCCCGCACTGCAGAGGAGCCCGATGAGCGCCACCAGCGGGGCTTTTACCATCCTGCAATTGGATCGCGTATCCCTGAATATCCACTATTCTTCTTATCGACATGACAGTTCCCCCCCGTCGGATCGGAAGCTGCCGATAAGAAGAGGCTTGGCCAGAAAAAGAGGCCGTCGCGTCGACTGCTTCCCCCGCTTCTACCTGCTGGGATGCTGCAATTACTGCGACTATCGTGGTCGTCATGTCTCCCGCCCAACAAGCCATGAGTACTTGCAGTCGAGTCTGTGCTCGATGTGCTCGCATTGTGAGAATGGATTTTTCTACTGACCGAAGTCTCTCGCTAATTGCTTATCGCTGCTAGAAACAACGATGCGACGGCGAGCAGCCTTGCTCACGGTGCAAACGTACGAACCATCGTTCCTATCGCCATTTTGGATCCATGAAGTACTCACCTGACGATTCGATGACTTACAGGTCTCGGCCATGTGTGCAAGCCGCGAAGTCCCACCGACAGAGAGTCAATCGGCATCTCTCTGCCTGCAACGGCCCTACGGCGCCC
Organism: Penicillium simplicissimum; assembly: GCA_024706585.1. NCBI lineage: Eukaryota > Fungi > Ascomycota > Eurotiomycetes > Eurotiales > Aspergillaceae > Penicillium > Penicillium simplicissimum. Next base: position 3,785,085 of record JAMZTW010000044.1, read on the forward strand.
CCGGGCATCGCGGTCCCGTGGCGGATGTCTATCATGCAAGGCGAGGTAAATCCAGTTCCCGCGGTGGAGCTGCGCGGTTTGAGATAGTGCTAACCTGGATCGCGGTCCCAGGAAGAAGAAGTGTGATGAGAACCGCCCTCGATGCAGTGATTGCCGCCGGTTAAATCTCCCTTGCCAATGGTCCACGGGCACCAATACCTCTGAGCCAATCGACACATTCTCGTCATCTTCCCCAGATTCCCATGCGACGGCCTCACCTGGGCTAGATCCGATCTACGTTTCCGACGGCGATCCGCTGGCCTTGAGCTCTATCACCCCTGACGATGATGAGGAGTTTATCGCCACGTTGTTCCCGCATCCTCTACCCAAACAGAACGCTGTTTTGATACCACTTGAGCGGTCCCCGATCTCCACGAATCCATTCCTGCGTGGGGAGGACGACCGATCGCTCTTCAACCACTATATCCACGTCGTGGCGCGGGCTCTATCGCGCTCGCATGATCCCGATCGGAATCCGTTCCTCGTGACGCTTTTGCCGCTGGCGGCCGCGTCTGATGCTGTGACGAGTGTGATCCTCAGCTTGAGTGGGTGCCATTGGCGGAGAGTCTACCCCGGCATTTGGGGATGCGCCTTGAAACGGCAAGGACAAGGTTGGTTGGCCAGAGAACACCACATCATCTTCCAAACTAACCGGTCTTGTCATCAGCATTGAACCAAGTAAACACTCTCCTCGGCCGATCCGAGCGGCAATGTATCTTCGAAGCCTGTGCGACAGTCCTGCTCCTTTGTCTGACAGAGCTATTCGACGGCACGTCCAAAGTGTGGAAATGGCACCTCAAAGCGGCCAGCGCCATCCTCAAATCCCCCGCATTTCAGAACCTCGTTTCCACAGACGAGTGGACCTTTTGCATCAGCCTCTTCCACTACCTCGACGCCATGTCCACAATCTCTAGGTGCAAAGCACCACTCCTGCACAACGGCGACGGCATGACCGAGCTGACCACCTCTCTCCGGCGCAGCAGTGTTCCCGAGCTAGGACGCAGCCAGTCAACAGATGCCATCTATGGTATCTCGCCCGCGCTCTTTGACTTTCTGGGCATGGTCAACGTACTAGCCAATCATCGGAGTAAGCGTGTGGACGAGTTATCCGAGATTGGCTTCCGAGCAGCGGCATCACATCTGGAGAACCGGATCGATGAGTGGCGGGCCAGTCACGATCAGAGTGCGGAGTTGGAGCCTGAGACGGAGCGCGCTACAACCGCGTTTGAGTGGGCGATCCGGCTAAGGCTGCATCAAGTTGTTGAGGGTTATGACGCACTGCATTCCTTTGTGGAGCGGTCGATAACGATCATTTTGAATGCGGTACAGCAGGTCCCGTATGCCAGTCGGGTTGAAGGGTGTCTTCTCTTCCCTCTGGTCATTGCCGGATCGAGTAGTATTACTATGGAGCGGCGAATGATGGTCAAGGAGCGTCTCATGGTTATGGAGAATACCCTTGGGTTTGGACATATCCAGTATGCGCGACAGTTGTTGGAAACAGTGTGGGATGGTGCGACCTGCACAAGCGACCTCAACTGGGCTGCCGTGCGGTACAACAAGTTCCCCGGTGTTGTGTTTGTATAGCTCGATGCGGGCGGGCATGTATTACGATGTGAATACGGCAAGCGATATTTTGATTTGAATACCCATGAATTGAGAAGATTGATTTGAATAAATAGTTACAAAATTCCTCACTTTCCTCCCGCCACCAACTCAGCTAGATGCTCCCTCATGTTATACCCGCAAACCTCCTCGATAGTCAATTTCTCCGGCCCATCAGCCGATGAGCTCCATCCAATTCGCTCACTCAGATTCTCGCGAGCCCGGAAACTCGCTTCCTGGACACGGGTAGCTCGTGGTTTACGCAGCTTCTCGTAAAGTGCCAGTCCTTCTTCCACGCTGTAGTTCTGGCGGAAGTTTTTGTTGAAGACAATGCCCAGAGCGCCAGCATCTTCAAAGGCCATGCAGGATCCTTGGGACTGGTCTGGCATCATTGGATGGGCTATTAGATTGGTCAGTGTGTGTCAAATTGAACATTTCAAGGGGGGGTGGGACTCACCTGCGTCTCCCAGTAGGCATACTTTGCCCTTCACCCAGTACGGATATGGTTGGTGTCGATACACTGCGCAGAGCGTCAGCATATGCTAGAATCCTCCATGTTCAATCAACTTACAGCGCCACATTTTAATATCCTCCGCATTCAGCATTAAAGTCTTCATCCGGGGATCCAAGTCCGGGAAGGTGTCGACGAGTTGCTGCGGTGTAGCCCCAATATTCCACCCGTCCTGGCGCAGATTGTTGACAGAAGCAGGGTAGAAACAGTAGCAGCTGACCACCTCGCCATTACTACATGGCGACATGACAATCTTGTTGATTCCAAAACCGCCCCAGTACTCGATGGCTTCGTTGGAGATGTAATCTTCCAGACCGAGAGAGCGGAGCTTATCCGCGCCGATGATGCAGCGGTAGCAGCATGAAGTTGACATTTCGAATTCGGGAGTGATGCCGATGAGGTTTCGTGTCCGGGACTGTAGGAGCTATGGTCAGAATTTGAGATTGTTCAGTAAAGTTGGTGGACTAACTCGGATCCCATCGGCTGCGACAATCAGATCTGCTGATGTCTCTGTTCCATTTTCGAAGAGGATGGTGCCCTGTTCATGGTTGACTTCGGTGGCTTTGTGGTTCACCTTGAGGACACAGGCTGGTCCATCGCCGGGCTCCTCGAATGCGGACTTGAGGAGTTGCTTGTGAATGTCGATGCGATGGAAATTGTTATAGTCCTGCTATTGTTAGTAGGGAATCATCGCGCGTGTAAATCGCGTCGCATACCGTGCCAAACTTGGTCTTGTAGTCTCCCAATGGATACGTGCTCTGTACTGCACCGTCGGACCAGTTGTGCATGATCAGTTGCTTGAGGATCACCTATTATGCTGTTAGATCTTAGATCTTCTATCTTGTATTGCTTTTATTCTCACCGGCCTGGCTGCCTTCACGTCTACTCCCCACTCCTCCAGGAAGCGTGATCCGTTAGAGGCAGCACTCAACGACGCGCCCACTTCGCCTGCAAAATCATATCGCTCATAGACCGTGACGGCATGGCCCTGACGACGCAAGGAGACGGCAGCTGCTAGGCCACCGAGACCCGCACCAATAATGGCGACCTGCAGTGGCGAGTCGGTACGGGAAGGCATGTTGACAGTGGGAGAGTTGATTACTGTCATGAATAGGATGCGTTTGACATGTCTTAGGTTGTTTCTGTCTGGAATATATACTCGATCTGAGTGAGGTTATTCCTCCCGCGTTCATCGCGTTTGCGTCGGATATTCCCAGTGCCACTCTTTCTCTACCTAATTGTCTTCATTTCTGCGACGGCCGCTCCTATCGCTCGGTAGGCGACGGGTGGAGCCAAAAAGAGGGGAAGAGTTCACGCTAACTGCGCCACGCGAGTTTTATCTATCCGACGGCTGCGTCTCTTGGCTTTCTCCGCTGCCGATACTTGCCCCGATCGTGCTTTGGCCTCCTGGACTGCCGGGCTCACGCTACTCACTTTGTCGAGTATCTGGGGAAACAGAACCTTAGCTTCAGGCGACAGCTTTCGTTTCCTTCTTAAGAGTGGCAGTGCCCAGCGGCATGTCGGATCGTGGTTCTCTTGTCCAAGGGAAACAAACCATTCGGATTATATTCTCGAATTTGTCTTGTCTTTGCAATGACGGAGAAGAAGAATAATGAGGTCGCAGCCAAACTCGACATGTCTGAGGACTATGCCTTGGGTAGTGTGACCGACGATGACAGGAAACTACTTCGCAAAATTGATTGGAAGATCCTGCCTATCATGTTCTTAACTTATTTCCTGCAGATGATTGACAAGATATCCATCAATGTGAGTGCGACAAGACCTAGACAAGAGTAAAGTCCATGTGCTAATCTCGATCTACTCGCTAGTATGCGAATGTCATGGGCCTGCAGAAGGACTTGCACATGCATGGCAACGACTTTTCCTGGCTCGCCACGGCCTTCTTCATCGCGTACGCTCTGGCGGAGATCCCACAGGGTGCTCTCTTGCAGAGATTCCCCGTGGCTAAAGTCCTCGGGGTTAATGTCTTCTGCTGGGGCATCATTCTGTGCTGCTCTTCCGCGGTACACAACTTTACTGGCATGTTGGCCCTTCGCATTTTGCTGGGTCTGATGGAAGCCGTGATCGGTGAGAGAAAACTTACCATGTGCATCAAGGGATTCAAAATTTCACTGACTCCCTATAGCTCCTTCTCTCACCCTTTTCACGAGCCAGTGGTACACACGGGCTGAATCGACACCTCGATATGGTTTCTGGTACTGCGGACTCGGCGTTGGACAAATGCTCGGCGGCCTCATCTCCTTTGCCGCTCAGCATGCCCCAGCAAACCTTCCATTTGGCGGTTGGCGGATCATGTTCGTCGTGATCGGCGCAGTCAACATTCTAGTCTCCGTCCTCGTGCTTTTCGTCCTCCCAGAAACCCCAGCCAAGGCCAAGTTCCTCACCGAAGCAGAGAAGCAGCGAGTGTATGAGCGACTGACGCAAGACCAAGCTGGTGTGGGTGAGAAAGTGTTCCGCTGGCGCTCCGTGCTCGAAGCCTTTGCCGACCTTCAAACCTGGCTGCTGGTCTTGCTAACGATTCTCATCACTATCCCCAGTGGTGTGATTACGACTTTCTCGGCTATTTTGATTAAAGGGTTTGGGTATGATTCGAAAGAAAGTGCACTGCTGAACATGCCCTCTGGAGTTGTCAGCATCGTGTCCACCATGGTCTCTACATATGCGATTGCCAAGGGATTTTCGCGATGGCTGGCCATTGACCTTCTCTTGCTTCCGACTTTGGCAGGGTCGTGTCTTATGTCTTTTCTTCCTGCGGCAAACAAGGGTGGCTGTCTGGCCGGAATTTACTTGGTTAATACGGTGAGTTCTCTTCCCAGGCCCGATATCCCTGTGAATCGTTTCTAATCATTGAAGACGGTCGCACCCTTGGCATTAATCTACGCATGGACCGGTGCAAACTTCAAGGGCTATACAATGAAGGTCAGTATCTGCTGCCATCTCCATATCCATGGGGTTAACTGATCTTTGTAGGTTTCTGGCGCTGCAATTGTTTCCGCTGCATTCAGCGTAGCAAATATCATCGGACCTCAGACATTCCAAGCCAAGGATGCCCCGCGGTGAGTCATTAAAAGCATCCAGTCACCAGCATACATCTGACTGGAGAAATAGGTATATTCCTGCGAAAATCACCTTGGTGGCAGTGAATGCCGCGGCGATCGTAGTCTCCACCTCTCTCCGACTTATGTACGGCAGACGCAACAAGAAGGCTGATCAGCTTGGTGTGCCGGCACGAAGCAGGATGGAGGCAAAGATGGCTGGCAAAGGGGGTGTTGGAGATGTTCATGACGATGAGAATTTCCGTTATGTGTATTAGCTGTTAAATTTCTGTTCGCGAGCGCATTGAGATTGGGAATCAAATTGGACCTGGTACTGAATGAATTGAATTGAATTCCTCAAAACTTAGCCAGAGAAGAGTGTCTGCGTATTCCGAATAACTCCCGTGAAATTTAACTGACCCGGGCCCATGTCAGATAGGAGAAAGCAACATCCATCGTTTGCCTCTTCACCATGTAGTATTATCTATCCGACGGCCGCGGATGGCCACCCGACCCCCTGGACCGCCCAGATCCTCGCGATATACCTATAAAAAATCGAATTCGCCATGTTAACCAACTCCTAGTTTACAAATCTAAACAGTACTCACCATGGCCCCTGTCGAACCCGGCTCTCTCATCCTCGTAACCGGAGGTAACGGCTTCATCGCCGCACACTGCATCGCAACCCTTCTCCGTTCCGGACATCGCGTCCGAGCTACAGTGCGCTCCGCCGGAAAAGGCGAGGCAACCCGAGCATCATTAGGGGCTGCTGGGGTCCCGAACCTTCACAATCTCGAGCTCGTGGTCGTCGAGGACCCGACCGATATCGAGGCTCTGAGTCCCGCGCTGGACGGCTGTCAGGCCGTTTTGCATCTGGCGTCGGCTTTTAATTATGATGCCGCGCCAGGTGAATTCGAAGAGAAACTCATGATTCCAGCGGTGAAAGGTACGAAAGTTATTTGTCAAGCTGCAGAGCAACATGCCTCCATCCGACGCGTGGTCATTATGTCCAGCTTTGCGAGTGTCTACGATGCTAGTTTGGGTCTTCAGCCTGGTCGTGTTTACACGGAGGAAGATTGGGCGCCGTTGACGTACGAAGATGGGGTGAATGCATCGGCTGTTGTAAGTCTGAATTCTGGCTTTTGTCAGTAAGTGGTGGGCTAACGTGTTGTAGCCAACTGCGTACCGCGCGTCGAAAGTAGTTGCTGAGCGCACGGCGTGGGATTTTGTTCGGGATCATGCAGTACAGTATCAGTTAGTGTCATTGTGTCCTGGGATGGTTTTTGGAAGGATGATTCATCCGATATCTTCACTGGCTCAGCTCAATGCGAGCAACCAGATTGTCTGGGGTGTGTTGAGCATGGGACGAGACGGGGAGATTCCTCCTACAAAGGCGCCTGGTAAGTTTTTCACACCAATATTCATGACTTTCGTACTATTCCACCTAACTGGCATAAATATAGTTTGGATCGACGTCGAAGACCTCGCCGAAACGAGTCTCCAAGCCCTGACATTTCCCGAGAAGAAGCACGAGCGATTCTTGGTGACGCAGGGGTCCTACGACACACAGGAGATCGCGGATATTATTCGAAGGCGGATTCCGGAAACGCATCGAGCGCCTTTGGGCGAGCCTGGCAAGCGTCTTGCGGATACGCATTACTCTTGTGATTCCTCCAAGGCGCAAAGGGTGCTCGGGGTTAAGTTTCGGGGATTGGAGGCATCCATTGTTCCCCTTGCGGAGCAATTGTATGAGTTGGAGGGACGCTGACGGGGTGTCCGATGTGTATTAGTGCAAGAATGACAATAATTTAGTATGTTTTTTTTCAATTTGATTGATTCAATTAAGATCAGTCTCGGTCATAACGATCTTAATCTAAGCTTAAGTCCGAAGTGCAATACCAACGCAATGTGTTTATCTTTCCTTACAAAATACACTACTCATCCTTTGAGTTCCCCAAGATCGGATCATTCTCACAATCCGTCTTGAGGCATTGATCAAAAATGGAGAATACTTCCAAGCAAACATGGCTGATCACTGGGGCTTCATCCGGGCTTGGTAAATCACTAGCCATCGAAGCCTTAAAAAAAGGCCACGCAGTTCTCGGCACCACCCGTGAAATACAAAATGCCCAGCAGACATTCCCTGAGTTTGAAAAAGACGGTGGTATATGGATCGCTTTGGACCCCGGTAGCGCCGATGCGTATGATCGAGCAGTGAAGGTATCCCAGGAACATGATATCGATGTCGTGGTGAACAATGCGGGTTATGCTTTTATCGGAGGCGTGGAGGATACCAGGTAGCTCCTCAGACAGTCTATCCAATGCTCTGAAACATGGGAAAGCTGATTTGACCCAGCGAGGACGAGATGCGCTCTCAGATGGAAGTAAATTTCTACGGTCCGCTGCGCGTGATTCGAGCATTTCTTCCCAGAATGCGTGCGAAAAAGTCCGGGAGCATTGTACTGATGAGCAGTGGAGCGGGGTGAGTGGTTGGTGAATCGGTTTGACATTCTCACTGTTACTTATTCTTCTTCACAGATTCATCGCCCGACCAGCCCGAGGCGCCTACTCTGCAAGCAAGTTCGCCATCGAGGCGATTCACGAGTCACTGTCGTACGAAGTCGAGTCTTTCGGCATTCGAGTCTTGATCGTGGAGCCGGGCGCGTTCCGGACGCCCTTCGCCAGTAGGATTATCACGCCTGCTCAGCATCAGGAGAACGGGGGTTTTAGCCCCGGATATGAGGGAACTAGTGTTGAAAAGATGGTTCGCGGGATGAGTGATACAGCGCAGTTTCTTGAGCTGATTAAAGGGGATCCACATAAAGCTGCGAGGGCTATATTGAAGGCTGTTGAGGGGGGACATGAGTATCTTCGGTTGCCTCTGGGTGTGGACTGTGTGGTGGCGTTGGAAAGTAAGATTGCTAGTTTGCAGAGGGATTTGGGTTTGACGAGGGAGATGGCCAGTTCTACTGGTGTTGATGGATAAAACCAGTGATACTGCGGTTTTTACTCTGGTCAATGCTTGAGGGAGCTCAGATTTCAGAAGTGAAATGCGCAAAGTTTCATTCATCATCTATCAATCCATTCTGCAAGCCACCGGGCTCATTGATGCAGGGTACTTTTGATGTGATCCGCCGTCATGCCAATAAACTCCTTTGCTTGCCACAAATCTGCAACACCAGTTAGACCCGACTACCATACTGGGCTCGACAAAAACTCACCTTTATCCATGTGCATGAATGGATGGGGAACACCCGCAAACCGCTTCTGAATAACCTCATTACCCCCCTCAATCAACTTCCTCGCATACGCCTCGCCCTCGTCACGCAGCGGGTCACATCCCGCCGTGTAAATGACCGTCTTGGGCAGCCGAGTGAAATCCGGAGCCTGGAGGGCATTCGCATACCACCTCACAGCAGCCAGCTGTTCGTCTCGTACTGGGCCTTCAGGTGCGATGCTCTGCCATTTCAAATTGTCGAACCACTTCAACCGCGCCCAGTTCAGAGTGGGTGCATGCTCCATCTCCTGCATGGATGGCCACGGAGCGTCGGCCGCGGACTTGTACTTTGAGATATCGTCGATCGTGGGCGTGCCGACTGTGACCAGCTTGAGTGGGATTTGCGCATCGCGCGCGAGGTGCGCGCAGATCAGCGCGATGTTGCCGCCCGCTGACACTCCGCCAACGGCGACGCGCGTGGGATCGATATTGAATTGGTCGGCGCCGTGGGATGAAATGTACTGCAGGGCAGCGAACGAATCTTGGATGCCGATGGGGAATGCATGCTCCGGCACCAGACGGTATGCAACGTCGATCACGCAGACGTTCGCTTTCACGCAGATATGCTTGCAGATGTGAGATTCGGTGTCGAGATCGCCCAGGCCCCAACCTATATGCGAGTCAATCGATATTCTCGTGGCTTTGCATCGCAAGGAAGGTTATCCTTACCTCCGCCGTGAAAGTCCACATGCACCGGCCACGGGCCAGGCGTGGCAGGCTCGTACACTCGCACGGGAATCAAGTCACCATTGTGGCCCGGGACTTGAGTATCGTAGATGCGCGCGCAATCGGGAGCGGGCCCTGTGCCATACGAGTACAGCACTGAGTATTTCGTGCGCAGCACGGACAGGTCAATTGGACCCGCCGGGGTGTTGGCGACGTGTTCGTTGTAGAGGCGCACGAAGACGGGGTCGAGGTGGGGAAGCACCGCGGAGTGAATCGGGTTGAGGGCTTCGTGGGAGGTCATGATGCCGGTGGTGGTTTAATGGGAGTGTTTCGTGAGGATGAGGAGGAGAAGTCACCTTCAATTCATCTTATATCGAAGAGACACTTGCCATCTTTTGTCTCCCATTGTACAATGTCCATGCGTGCTGATGGTTGCATCCGTCGCGTTGGAGAATATTTTCGTAGCCGACGGTCGGAAAGCGAGCGATTGGGCGCGTTCATGACTCGGAAGAAGATCCACAGGTAAAGAGCGGGGAAATGATCAAGTCGAAGGTAAGATTTGAGTCAATTCATGATTGGTGACCATTGGAACCTCACACTAGTGACACTGTCAGCGGTGGTTTAGGCCCACCGGGAGTTCGCCCATGGAAATAGGAAAGGGCCGTTGAGAACGAGTCACGAGTGACGCTGAGAGCGCGGCTTATCTATGCGACGGGAGACTCGTTCCCGGTTTCTGGTTCTGTGGACACTCTCCCAACGATTCGGAACATCCCAATTAGACACAAAAAGGACACCAAAGACGATGTGCTCCTCATTAATGCCATCGCTATTACCATCATCATGGATCCCGTGCTTATCGTTGGCGCCGGTATTGTTGGCTTGACACTGGGTCAAGCACTCAAACAAAAGAATATCCCCTTTGAGATCTACGAACGCGATGCGACTCCCGATGCGCGTGGCCAAGGGTGGGCTATAACTCTGCACTGGGCCTTGGAGTACATGTGGAAGATGCTGCCCGAAGAGACACTGGCGCGCATCCAAACTGTCCAAGTCGACCCAGACGTGGCCCGGAACGACAACGGCAACTTCCTCTTCATCAACCTCGAGACGGGCGAACCCAAGTATAAGATTCCCCCCAGCACGCGATGGCGCGTGAATCGCGAAAAGACACGCAAGGCCTTGCTGCAGGGGATCGAGGAACACGTCCACTGGGGCCGGCGAGTGGTCGGCCTTAGCCTGCCAAATGACTCGAGCCAGGTCCAGCTCGTCTTTGCAGACCAGACGACGGTGACAGGTCGCATCGTCGTCGGTGTCGAAGGAAGCCGGTCGATAGTGCGACAAGTCTTGCGCCCGGATGCGTTCAATAACACCCCTCTCAATATCAACTTTACTGGCGTCGCCGTCGACTTGACGCCTGGCCAGATCGAGCCTTTGAGGGCCATGGATCCCTTACTTTTTCAGGGGTGTCACCCTACCACGGGCACGTTCTTCTGGTTCTCCATGCTGGAGACACCTCAGATAAATGGGACGGCTGGAACGGCAGCGGAGCGATATCGAGCCCAAATATGCATGTCCTGGCCCGTCCGAGGACCAGATGATGGTGTGGCAGAGACCGACGAGGCTCGCCTGGCAAATATGAAACGCCGTGCGCAAGGGTTTGTGCCGTTCTTGCAAGAGGCAGTGGATCGCATTCCGGTCGGCACGCCAGTCACGGAAATTAAGCTCGCAGACTGGGAGTGTCTGTCGTGGGATAACCACGCTGGTCGAGTTACGTTGGCTGGCGATGCCGCTCATGCGATGACAATGTGTAAGATCCCTTGTTTGAGGAAAGACCATGGGCATGAAATACTGACGCGAGGCATAGATCGAGGCGAAGCAGCCAATCATGGCATTCTCGACGCATACCAGCTCATGGAAGCCATTACGAAGATATACGCGGGCTCTGCGACGCCCTCCGCGGCCATTGACGAATTCGAGAAGGAAATGAGGGCCAGGACCAGTCGTGCTGTGCGTTTGAGTCGGCAAGCTTGTGTGGATGCACATGATTGGAGCCGACTAGACGACAAATCGGCGATTTTGACTAAGAGGGCTATTGTTGGGGAATGACAGTCTTGTTTAGCTTGCAGCATGAGTGACGATTGACTGGACATATTTTGCTACGTTGGAATGAATACCCATACCACAGGTGCTATGGCCATTGGGGTTTGAATCCCTGTGTAAAATGTGGTGGAGAAGCGAGGAAGGAGAAAAGGTTGTATTTGCTATGGGAGAGGGTCGAATTTACCAACCATGTATCTCCTACTTCAGAATGAAGTAGCATTGAAGGACGGTCGAGATCCACTCTCAAGCAGACACTTTGTAGCAAATAAAACAAGACACGAAATGTATTGAAGTAGGAGAACGCCGCGGGTCTTCTTGCCGCTGTCTACAGCAGAATCATGCACAACCCGGTCAAGAAAGCAGTAACAATATACGCGCCCATCTGGAAATATCCCACAGTCACGCTTGAGTGAACGGTAACCGGGACACCAGCACCGGACGAGGTAGACGAGCTCGAGGACGAACCAGCAGTCGCAGTCGCCTCGGTGGTCACAGTACCCGTGCCAGCAGTGCCCGCCTCCTTAATTTGCGCCGAGCAGGTACCAGTCGCCGCAGTAGTAGCCTTGGTGGTAGCCGAGTTCGAAAAATCGCAGGCACTAGAGTCCTTGCTCTGCTCCTTGTAGTACTTGTTCAGAGCGAACGCGAGCTTGTATTTGATCTCGCACATGCTGTACGCACCGTACTCGCCGGTTGTCGCGTTGGCGCTGACACCACCGCAGTCCGTGTAGCCGCACACCGTGCTCAACAGGCTGCCCATCTTGCTGGTCGAGAGGCTGCTCGAGGCGACGCAGGCGGACTCTTCGTAGATGCACTCGCAGAGGTTGGCGTCTGGAGTCGGGGGTAGGGGCGAGGCCTTGGCTTGCCAGCCGCTTCCTACAGTTGGGCAACTCTGTAGAACGGTGTTGGTTGGGGTGTAAGATGCTTTGTTGGTACCGGTGGGATCGACGCTAGCGATCTCGCTGGAGTAGTACTTGAAATCGGTCATGGTGCTGACGCTAGTACTGTCGACCACGGAAACGAGACCTGCGAGCACTTGCATGAGTAATTTGTGTCATCTCTCCCTCGATGATTCCATAGCTTACCGTAGTTGTTGGTCTCTTGGAAGTACATGTAGACAATACCGCCCGACCACACCTCGGCCATGGTGTCACCGTACAGAGCCTGCACCTCGGTGAAAGTGCGAGGAGTGACCTCATTGCACCCATACTCGGCAAAGAAGACAGGAACAGTGTAGTTGCGGAATTGCTCGGTGCGGTCCTTGTATCCTGACTGAGAGTAGGTCGAGTTACCACACCAAGAGTAGATGTTGTAGCCCCAAAAGTCGACGGACTCATCGGCAGCCGAGCAATCAAAGTAGTCGGCCAAGTCATCACGGATCGAAGAGACATCAGCAGTGGCGTAGCCAACACCCATGGACCGGTATCCCTTCTCCTTGATGTACTTCTTCATATCGCGCACCGCAGCCTTGACAAAAGCGGCCGAGTCCGTAGTGGCAATGGTGTTGGCGACCTCATTTCCGGCGAAGAAACCAATGGTGTTGTTGTACTGGGACAGCTCGTCGATCACGCTGGTGTAGCGGGAGTACAGGCTGGTGAGCCAGGTCGGGTCGCTGCGGTCAATGGACTGCGTTGGGTCCGAGAGATCGGAGATCAGGTAGATGCCTGCATCGGACAGCAGCTTCATGCACTCCGAGTGGTCGGCACTGGCGTTGATAGAGTAGGTTCGGATGACGTTGGTGCGCAGCTCCTGGAGAATGGGAATATCACGTTTGCAAGCGGTGGGATCGGCCAGGGGATCCTTGTAGCTGGTGCTGTCACTTGTATCCTCTGATGGACAGTAATGTTAGTGTCCAAGGTTCATGTCGAGGTTCTAGTCTGGGGTGATCCAGAGGAAATCTAAACACACGTTGATACGCAACACCACGGAGGTAACTATTTGATCGTTAGCATTCTGATCGTCAGATCCAGCAACAATAGTGAAACCTTCGTGTTGACTTACAATTGAGTGTTGTTGCTCGAATAGAAGAACTTGGATCCCTATATAAATCCACGGTCAGTACACGACCTTCCAGGGAGCACGAAAACGCCGGACCTTGATCACGATAGGATCCAGGTCCGCCACGGCGACCATGATCAGCGTCGCCAGCGACAGCAGAGACAACTTCATGATGAGAAAGGGCTTAGCGGAAAATTGATACCGCAGGACGTAGATGTAGCGAGTGAAACAGGAGGACGGTCTCCTTAGGGTCAGTTAAGCGCAGAAAGAAAAATATCGAAGATGGCAAGAAAGCGTTCAAACGAGTGTATGTAAATGTCTAAATGCCATCCGAGAAAGCAATCTCCCTGGTGGCTTCACCTCCTCTTTCCATTAATACCCTCGCACCGTCGTTTCGGCCACCCTGGTTTGCCATTTGCCCCTGAGCACTCGAATGGGACGCGTACAACCGACCCAGCTGGCATCCACCGAGCTAGTGACCTCAGAGGTCCCGAGCAAGGTCTCATCAAACAGTGGGCTACTTGCTGGAAGCCTGGTAGCCGGCTGTCAACTCTTCCAGACGGGGACGGACCGCGTCAACAGCCATCATTAGGGCTGGCAGAAAATGGAGCGAATCGGTAGGCTAGCCTCGAACGAGTGATAATGGCCAATGAGGAAGGTCCCACAAACTAAAAGTATCTTGGCTCTGCAGGCTAACATTCGTTAGTGCGCCACGCTGGAGTGTATTCGGCCTTGGGGAAGGTGGTCGTGAGGCGTTGCGACAGTGATGTTCCCCAACGTGGGGATCTGGTGAGAGCGAGCCGGTCACGAAGGCCTTTGAAGCATTGTCAATCATGCCTTTCGAGTGCTCCGTTCTGTTTTGCGAAATGCCTTCCATTTCATCGTGTGAGATTTCTCGAGAGGGTGATGGTGGAGAGTGAAAGTGTCCAGAGGCTGACGCGGTTGGTGGGGCCTTTCTCGACATGGCGTGGGTAGTGCGTGTCCTCCAAAAGCAGTGCACTTGAATTCCCTCAACTCCGCTCTTCCATGTTCCAATGTATCGAAACTGATTGCGTCTAATTTTATCATTGCACCTAGCCAGACTCGGTCAGTTAAGGTTACTGTCTTGAGATTCCAATAAGCTGATCGTGTGGTGCCTGGGCAGGTATGTGGAGAATATACGTATGGGACGGAGAACGACAACCCACTATTTCTGCACGCTCGGAGATAATTTCTGCATCTGTACGGCAACCTGAAGGATAAATCGCGAATTCTCTCGATATCCATCAAACTGGAACAGCCTCACGCTTTCATTGTGTGCTGGATATTGCGAGACATGACTTGTAAATTAAGCTGTGATGCCTGAGCTCACACTCGGAGAGGTTGAGAGGAATGTTTCTTATACCCAGTGGACCCTAAACATTAGCGTGTTTGACAAGACGCAGCAGCCAATTCGAATTCGATCAGCATGCCAAGCTTCGAGGCTCTGAGAATCTGGGGTATCCTGGATCGGTGGATTCGATGTGGCGCTATCGAACAGATTAAGTTGATACTCTCTCCAAAAGTTCTGCCAGCAAGACCATACATTTGACGACAGACTACAGAAGATTTTGTTTGCGCACGACAATGTGTATTCAGCCACAGACGTCGGAAGACAGAGTCAACTTGAACAAAATGTATTTTCACACCCCGATGAGCTCTATTAATCACAAGACGATACTCATACATCCCGGGTCCTTTGTCAACAAGAAAGCTTTATTATCGTTCACATCCCTTCGTTTCAGTCACGGCATATATCTCCAGGGTATCCTTCGACCATTTCACATTCGATTCTGCTTGCGATGATTTTCGATAGCGGCTTCGAAGCCTCGAATCGTATCGAGTGGTCGCTCGAGTCGGCTTCGCGTGGGATTGGAGAGGTCGGGGTCGGCTAGAAGCAAGTCAGTACCTCTTTCAATGTGCGCTCGAGATGACTGGCAACGTACTGATGATCTTTCCATCCCTGTCCTTATGTTGTATGCTCCGGAGGGAGAACATGTCTCGGCTTCCTGGCTCCGCGTTGATAGCCACTGCAAATTAGGTGTGAGTAGACATGATCGGTGCTGGTGTTGTATAGAGCACTCACTAGGCTGCGCTTCATACAAAGCCGCATTAGGATCAGACTTGCTTTGTATCACATTAGGGCTGTCGTGCGCCTGGATAGAGCCGGTGCGTGCACTGGAAGCACTTGATGAAGGCATTGTGGTGTGGTGTGTGTGAAGAATGGTGTTCAATTGGAAAGCAGCTTGTGATATTCAGTACATTCAATGGTATGTCACAGAGACGCCAGAGTACGCTTTTGAATCGCGGGATGTGTCAGTGCGGGATCCAGGAGCGAGTGTCTGTATATAAGCAGGACACTCCGGAAAGATCAAAAACTCAAACCTTCCATGGTAACCTCATCCTCATTGTGATTCCCCCAGCTAAGAATAGATCCCTGCTCTCGACGCAAATCGAATCACGCAAAGTGTGGCATCACTTCCGGAACCTGCCGGTTGATGATTGGGCCGATCGCGATCAGCGATGGCGGGGGTCGGTCACAGCAAAAATCCAAATCCGTATGACGTTGCACAGGTACAGACGCGGCGTTCCCAATGGCTGGCCAAGCCTGTCCTATCCAGTCAGGGAATGCTTAGCATGCCAGAGGCCAATCAGCGCCTGTAGGACGCGCAATCCTCGGTGGCTCAAGGCCCCAAGGCCGGTGGTTCCGCCAGGCACCGCCAGGCACCGCCAGGCACTGAAACGGCCTCAGGGACCACCCTACTGTACATCGAGAGATGCACAAGCAAGCAGTAAGAGTAGTGTTTTTCGAATTGGGGCATTAGTGCATTGTGGCTTCGCCCACAGGGCGTCAGCTTATCTCTATCACATGCAGGTACAAAAGTCTTTTTTGTGGCATGCAGGTACAGTACTTTGATCCCTTGCTGTGGAGACAATGCGATGCCCCGAGAATGTGACAAGAAGGTTCGCGGAAATTCCTCCCTCAGTTCTTCGCCTGAAAAGATAAGGACTTGAGTTGCATAGCCAATGACGATGGGCACGGATCGAAACTTATCACTCACATGGTGAAATCTGACAGCCCTGACATTTTTGCTCCACAAGAATGTTCGAAGACGCGGACGAGACGGCTTTCAGCTTTGTGCCTGGAAGACATCATGACAAGAGGGGTGGATCGGATCATCAGGAACAGGTCTCTCCACACAGTCACACAGTCACACACGTCACACTTACCGTTTTCAATACCTGAGATACATACCAAACCACGCTTCCAAGGAAGCGCACGGGCCACTTTCTTGTTTCAGAGTGCGTGGCCCATACACCAGGCTGGGCTGGGTGGGCTGAACAGTGAACACCAGGCTACGATGTTTCAGAAAGCAGGCTAGCAACGTTCGAGAACGGCGATCTTATGGATTGGGGGAGTTCTCGCCCAACTTATGGGCCCGGGCTTGGCGATGTCATATTGCCATTGTAGTATTGTTCAATGATAGGTCATGAGACAGGCTGAAAACAGTGATTGTTGCATTGAATTCCACCACGCTAAGATCCCTAGCATTCCTCGAGTCGAACATTGTTCGCTTTGGCTTCTCGGAGAAAATGTGGATGCGGATTGGCTCATTATGAGATAACTGTTCTCTGAAACGGGCAATCCGATTGCCAGAACAGTTCTTAACTAAGTAGTGTCTGGTTGTTATTTCCTGTCCATCGACGCCTACCACTACCCTACCCGCCTCGGGCTACACTCACCTCATGGTTCATTGGACCTCTACAGATCCCGCATATGTAGAATAATGGGAAATTCAGAATTAACACAGTCACCACGTATAATGCTGGGAAGGCCTCATGTTTAGATTTCATGGAATGCTAACTGTACTTCATTAGTTTCGGGGTGGTTAGAGGTGGATGGAGGTTTTCAAGCCCATTACGATGCCTGTATATTCCTCAAGTGAATGCACGGACTCTGTCCCGTCGGCACAATGGAAGCCTGGAGGGGAATTAGATTGGAAGGAATCTATAATTAAGACTAGGTCCAGAAAGCCTGGAGATGGGTTCAGCGCAAGAGGCTCTTTCTTGTCTATATTCTTAATTGTTTGTCACAACCTTACACTGTCGCTATGGTACACGCCCCCCTCACTACCTAATAGCTTCGAGGCAAATCAAGAACCTTCTCACTGACATAGTTCAAGATCATCTCACGGCTCACGGGCGCAATGCGGGGAACAAGGCATTCACGCAAGTAGCGCTCGACATCGTACTCCATGGCATAGCCCATGCCTCCGTGCGCCAAGACCGCCCGTTCACAAGCAGTGAATGCAGCTTCGGCGGCGAGATACTTGGCGCTGTTGCAGGCCACGCCAATCGCGTGGAACGGCACCGAGCCATCGTTAGCATCGTAAAGTCGAGTCGCATGGTATGTCGCATGTTTGGCCGCCTCGAGCTTCATGTATGCGTCAGCAAGCGGATGCGAGACTCCCTGGTTCTGGCCAATGGGTCGGCCAAACACCACTCGCTCCTTGGCATATTGAGTTGCCTTCTCGAGCGCGGCATAGCCGAGCCCCAGCGCTTCACCGGCTAGTAGACACCGCTCGGCGTTCATGCCGTGGAGGATGATCTTGAAGCCCTGGCTCTCCTGGCCGATCAACGTATCGGCGGGAATCTTGTAGTTGTCGAAGAATACCTCGTTGGCGTCAACCGCACGGCCGCCCATTTTTTTGATCTTGCGCATGTCCAACCCCGGCTGATTGCGGTCAAGATCGATGCAGAAGAGGGAAAGTCCCTCGCTTGACTTTTTGACTTCCTCCAGTGGTGTCGTGCGTGCTAGTAGGATCATTTTCGACGCGACCTGCGCGCAGGTAATCCAGATCTTTTGGCCGGAGACTGAGTAGCCATCGTCCGTTTTGATGGCCAGGGTTTTCAATTTGAGAGTTTCGAGTCCTGTATTCGGCTCTGTGACACCGAAGCATGTTCGCCAGGTGCCGTTGATGATGTTGGGAATTGTTGTTTCGAGCTGTTCTTTTGTGCCGAATTTGGCCAGGGGCTGCGTGGCATAGACGTTGGCGTGGATGGCCTGAGCACCAGCCATTCCTGCACCGGATTGTGTGATGGTTTGCATCATCATTGTAGCCTCGGAAATTCCTATCGAAATTGTAAGTAATACCATTCATATCCCAGGGAATTGGTCTCCCCCATTTACCCAGACCAGCACCTCCGAGAGACTCGGGAAGGGCAATTCCCAGCCATCCATCTTTAGCCAACGCAGCATGAAACTCCTTGGGGTCTTTCGCCTGCTGATCACGCTCTTGCCAGTACGTATTCGGGAATTTGGAGCAAATTTGAGAGATGGCTTCTCGGACTGTGAGCTGCTCTTCCGTGAACCCCGTCATTTCCATAAGTTCGCGTCGTGCAGACGTCGAAAACGTGGCGCGTGCCACGGGCAGGCGATTTGATGCGCCCAGTGACGTGCCGAGTGATGAGACTGGCCATCGTGACTGTATCAAACGCTGCCACTTAGGTCGAGACATGTTGTCAATCTTTATGCCGTATGTTCTTAATCTATCGGCACGGTCAACTAATATATACGTGATGCTCTCGTCCGAAGTCTCCACCCATCAACATGGCATATAACCGATTAGCCGACTTCCCCGCTGTTCGCTCAGCGAACAGATCAGGGCACCGAGTCGCTGGCATGAACGAACCGAGGGATATAAGGTTGAATATCGATTCGAGAGTTTAAGAGACTAACGTTCGTTTGCATGGCGCAGCTTTCCCGCTGAATTTTCTATTTTGCGGTGAACAATGAGCTTGTCTTTCCACTCCATTCCGGCATTGCGCCCGTTGGGTACACCCCTCACAACATCACGCCGGTTTTCTTCTCGACTCTACTCAAGTGCAGCTTCAAACGGCCATCGTTCTCCTCCACTCGCTGGCATTACCGTTGTGAGCTTGGAACAAGCCATTGCAGCGCCCTTTTGCACCCGCCAGCTCGCCGACCTGGGAGCTCGCGTGATCAAAGTCGAACGACCAGGCGTCGGCGACTTTGCTCGTCAATACGATGATCGCGTGAATGGAATGGCATCACATTTCATATGGACGAACCGATCAAAAGAGAGCTTGGCCCTTGACCTGAAGAACAAGAAAGATCATGCTGTCCTGCTGAAGCTGTTGGAGAAAGCGGATGTACTCGTCCAGAACTTGGCACCCGGCGCCAGTGCACGCTTGGGTCTGTCGTATGACGCACTGAAGGAGAAACACCCTTCTTTAATTGTTTGTGATATCTCCGGATATGGCCAGGATGGACCCTACCGCGACAAGAAGGCGTATGATCTTCTCATCCAGAGCGAAGCAGGAATGTTGTCCGTCACCGGCACAGGGAAGGAGCCTGTGAAGGTGGCCATCTCCATTGCAGACATTGCCGCTGGCATGTACGCATATACGAATATTCTTGCCGCAATCCTGCAGCGCGGAAAGGACGGTCAGGGCTGTCGTATTGATATATCGATGCTGGAGAGCATGGTCGAGTGGATGAATTTTCCATTGTACTATGCCTTTAACGGTGCCCCTGGTCCAGTGCCGTCAGGAGCTTCACATGCTTCGATCTATCCATACGGTCCCTTCGCAGCGAGCGACGGCCAGGTCATGCTGGGAATCCAGAACGAAAGAGAATGGGTTAAATTCTGCTCCAATGTCCTCCAACAACCCGATCTGGCCTCAGACCCTCGCTTCTCGAGCAACACACTGCGCGCTAAGAACCGTGATGCGTTGAAAGCGATTATCTGCGATGTGTTCTCTCGGCTGACAGCTGCAGAGACTATTGCACGTCTGGAGGCGGCCTCAATTGCGAATGCAAACTTGAACGATATGCGCGGTGTCTGGAAACACGCTCAGCTACAAGCTCGCGATCGCTGGGTTGATATCCAGACTCCTGTTGGTACTGTACCGGCGCTTCTGCCACCGGGCTCCACAAGGTCGGCAGAGCAGGGCGGATATGGGGCTCAAATGGGGTCGGTTCCGAAGGTTGGGGAGCATAACGAGGCGATCTTGGCGGAGTTGGGGATGGCGGAATAGATTTTAGAACGGCGTGTCCCTAGATCGTTGAAATGCGTTCCTTAGTAGATCGGCATATTTTGCCGTTTGGTCTCTTCTGGTAGTCTACCGGGCAACATCGGGCTTCGGCTTGTCGGATAGAGTGAATAAGCCGCTCTCTTAAACTTTCGCACTTACTGCGACTGGGAAGCTTCAGATAGAAGCGCATTCCTGTACAGTCAACTTTTTGCAGAGGATTGATTCTAAATAAGTCTTTTGTGATAGTATCAAGCTATAGGAATCTGTACAAAAACTCCAGATTTTGCGGGTTAAGATAGTCAGGATTCGTCAATGAGCCAGCCAGTCCCGAAATATCGTCACCTTCCACATTGAATAACTCATACCAGTCCATGTTGACTGCTGCATCTTCAATCTGATTCAGAGCACCCGTCGCTTGCACAACTGGCAGAATGTCGTCGGTGGAATTTGTTGACAAAGGCCGGTCTGTGGCATTGCAAGGGGTATGCAGAGTCGAGTCGGGAAGCTGTGATCCCTTTGTAAGTTGGGTGGACAGGGTAGATGCTGACACCCCATTGTCGATTAATCGGAGATTCTGGGCTGTGCGGTCATCCAGGCAGTGGAAGAAAAGGTCGAGCACCCAGTTCTCGAGGTCCCATGACTTTTGAAGCTCCTTTAGCCCCAGGAGACACAGTTTTGCCCGATGCTCGGCAAGCTTTTTCGCGGTGCTGGCGACTCGTCCGAAATGAATGGTGTGAATGCACAAGGCGGAAAAGGTGTGCGTGATTCTGTGGCAATGTTAGATAGACTCCATTGATAGAATTCATTGCGGTGGAAGTTTACAAGTGGACAGATCCGTGTTGTACCAGATTTTGCGAGAGCATATCTTCCAATATTCGGGTACTCTTGGTAGCGGCCTCGAGAGCGATGTTTCCTTCTGAGATCGTTAATTCACTTGGTGGTTGTAGGAAAATTGGTCGGTAAAGCAGGACATATAGATTACTACCTATATTAATGGTAAAACTTCCAGGAGCCAAGGAGCGGAGAGAACATACGCATAGGTCATATGAAGCATTCCAACGAGAAACATCACTTCTCGAGACATGTTTGGTTGAAACTGCATCTCTGCTGGCAGATTCGACTCCCAGTCTAATAGTCGTTGATGAAGTACGGGACGTAACGGGTTGTCGATTTTCGATTTCCCCGGGAGATACTGGCTGGAGACAACCTCGCGTACTGGTTCATTGAATCATGAGTCCTGTTGTTTCACCTTTCATAGAGAAGCTGCTCACATAATTTAGCTAGCTGGGCCATTTGTATCACATAGTTGACGTATGCCGCAGGTGGTCTGCGAAAAATCTCAGAGGGATTGGTAGAATCATCCTCTTCAAAGTCTGACTCTTTGAGGTCGGCTACTTCGCAATCCTCGTCGCGGATTCGGGTTGGTAAGCCCAATGCTGCTGATGTTTGTTGGTCGCGAACCTAAATACTGTGAGCTTGTGTATTCAAAATTGTAGGTTATTTGCAAAAAGACTCACGTATAAAGCCCACCAAATCCGCTTCCAGACTTTCTGATCATGAGCACCCAAAAAAGTTAGTTTTGACCTAGACCGTCAGCCTTCAGAGTCGTAAGGAGGGAATTGGGCGGAATATTCACATCACATGCATTCCCTTCTTCTGAGCGAGATCCGTGGCAGTTCCGAGCCAGTATCGGACATCTCGCTCTTCTGTAGGGCCTCCACGCCAGAAACTTAATAAGAATATTGACTGCAGCTTGACTATGGTGTCGGTTTCCCACCCAACATCGTAAATCTCCTTTGCCCGCTGGTAAAACAGACCCTTGGCCTTGTACCGGTTGTTGAATCCTGTGGTACTCAGAGCAGAGTCTGAGCATAGACTGACGCCAATGAAAAGCATCGCCTGCAAGAGCAGGGGAGATATTGTCTCCTCCAGATAATCATTTTGAACGCGAGAACGGTCCAGGATTGGAAACAGCGGATGAAACCATTCAAAGTACGCTTGGAGCAGAGTCTCACAGACGGCCGGTGACGGGAACACCAATGCGCTTTCGCGGATCAGACGCTCTTGAAGAGACTTGCGGCGTTGTCCGAGAATCTCTTCGCTCGTCGCGGCCGACGCATGGAGTTCGGAGATGGAGTAATGCAGTCGCCCTTTCTGGATGCCACATGCATATCCTTTGTCTGGTGATCGTTGGCCCTCGTCGACCACGCAGGTCAACGGACTCGACTCGCCAAGAAAGACAGTCTTGTGAATCGCATCCCCGGCCTTAGTAGAGTGGGCCGATGGAGCATAGTGAGGACCCTGGTCTTGCAGGGGATCATGGTGCAGGAGTCGGCTTTCTGATGTACTTGTCGGTATACCAGGCGCCTCGAGGGGCGCGGTCTCGGAAGCTGCCTTTTTCTTCCGGCGGGGATATCTAGGGGAGGATGTGAGCACTCAATCATGACAAACGGGGAAGCTAAAGAATACGAGAAAGAGACTTACTTGCCTCGCCGAGACACTCCCAGCTCACAAGAAAGATTCCAGGCCACGCAGTTCCGGCATGGCTGCATCTCCAGAACGTTGCATCGCACGCGGCGCGCGTTGCAGGCCAAGCATGCCTTCTTTGCGCGTATGCGCGGCCGATCGGGGATGGCAGTCGCCATTGTGACCGAAAATATAGGCTGCTTCCTGCAAAGGCTAGATGCGATTCAAGCATACATTACAGAGGGGCAGGCCTCTTGTGCTCGAGTTGCTCGGTTATAGAATCCTACTGGGCGATGGAGAGTGGGTCGTTTCGGTTACTTCGGTTGTATGGCCTTTTCAAGCGGGGAAATTTCCCATGCCGAACTTTTGCCACGTCGCACAATTGAGCTGACTTTGAAATGCGTGTTTATTGTCACGGGTTCAAGTCTGCCGCACCGCGTCTATCGGCGGCTGGAACTGGAACTGGAAGTGTTGTACTTCCAAGTTGGAAGTCGAGGGATCGCTGATGAGATGACGTCATCGTGGGATACTCCCAGCAGCCGCCCGAGTGAATATACCATCGTCAAGTGCAGCGGAGAAATCGGTAGACTAGGTGGTAGGTGGTGGAATGAAATAAAAATTCGCCAGTTGAATCCCGACGTGAAAAATCGCCTCGAAACACACCATTCAGGCTGTGGGTACGATTGTAGTATCGCCACGATCAAGACGAGTCTCCAAATTCATTTGGCTGCGAATACCAGGACGAGGTACGTACCTGATGGTGATTGACCGGTTCCCTTTACACACTGGAGTTGCTCGTGTGACAGCATTCATCTAGCTGGAGGTGTTCTTGATATCTCAATCCATGGATGGGTGTCTTCCCCCACCCCGGAGGATTCGATGCATCGTGGTCCTCCTCCACGTAGACCGAGCCTTCTCCCCCACCGGATGCCGAAGTTCTCTCTGGGCGGAGCCATGAACTCTGCTGAAGGAGTCAACTGCTTAACGTTGGACAGGCATTATTTCAAGTTCTCGCTATCCGATGGAACCCTCTTACCAATGATCATCTGGGGAAGTGTAGAGCCCACTGCTAGTTTTGGCGGGGGCTAAGAGTCCCTGAAATTCCTGAATTCCGGGGTAGTAAGTCCAGCCCAGCCTCTGAAGCGCGGCAAGTAGAGTCGGATGATCTGGGGGAAACCCACGCCACCACGGAGATCAGATCAGGGCCGAGGGTTTAGGAAAGGGTCCCTTTTACTGCACAGCATGTACTTTGTACTCTAGTAGTAGTACTAGTAGTAGTACTGTCATACTGTCGTGGCGCCATCGGCTTCGTGAAACAGCCGCGGCGGATGTACACTTGTCCGGCGCTCGGCATTTGCCCCCAAAATGGAAAGATCGGAGTTAATCAGATAAGCCCCAGAATTAGTTATTCTGCAAGCTCAGACACCAACTCCGAATCGATGCCGAAGACGTTCTCGTTATAAATCGCGACTTCCCCGGCAAAGAATCTTTCTTTTGGAAATTCCCCCCTTCATTCATTTCAACCCAATTGCACCAACATGGCAGGCGCGTCGCTTCGGAATATCATCGTCGTTGGAGGCTCCTTTGTAGGACGGGTGAGTGTCTGCTCGCGAGGCATAGCAAATGTGGCCAGCGTGCTAAAGATCTACATAGGCAACCGCCACAGAGCTGGCAAAGGTCATTCCGCCGACTCACCGGGTATGCTCCTCCCGATCTCACCCTTCGACTCTCGTGGAACCAAAGGACTAATCATTCCCACAGATTCTCCTGACAGAGCCTCACAGTCATTTCCACCATCTCTTCACATTTGTGAGCAGAAGACCAATCCACTCACGAGAGAAGAGCTCGGTTGCTGACAACTCTACAGCCTCGCTTTGCAATTGTTCCCGGGCAAGAACACAAGGCATTCATTCCATACACTGGGCTATTTTCCAACGCAACAAACCCAGTGGCCCATGCCGTGGTCCAGGCGCGCGTCACATCGATCCGACCAGAGCACGTAGAGCTCGATCGCGAGTGGCAGGGCTCCATGCAGATTCCGTTCGATTACATCGTCGTCGCGACCGGCACTCGGCTCTCAAAGCCCGCTGCCATGGAATATGATGATAAGCCGTCATCCGTGCAGTATTTGCAGAGCCACCAAGCCGATGTCAAGCGATCAAAGTCCATTCTTATTGTCGGAGGTGGTGCGGTTGGCGTTCAAATGGCCACTGACTTGAAAGAGTTCTACCCGGACAAGGAGGTGACGGTGGTCCAGTCCCGGCCTCGTGTCATGCCAAACTTCCACCCCCGGCTGCATGAGATGATTCAGAAGCGCTTTGACGAGTTGGGGATTAAACTCATCACCGGCTCTCGCGTGAAGATCCCCACTGGAGGTTTTCCCAACGATGGAAGTACTTTTGACGTCGAGTTGACAAACGGTACGACGGAATCTACCGAGTTTGTCATTCTGGCCACTGGCCAGACCCCGAACAACCAACTGGTCGCGGACCTGGAACCTGCTGCACCCGGGGGGCTATCAGTGATTAACCCAGATAATGGATTCATCCGTGTGCGACAGACGATGCAATTCCTCGATGAGAAGTACTCAAACATGTTTGCCGTTGGCGACATTGCCGACACTGGAGCCCAGAAGGCAGCCCGACCCGGCGCCGCGCAAGCTGCAGTGGCTGCCAAGAATATTCATGCCTTGATCGAGGGTCGGCATCCGGAAGAGAAGTTTGTCAGGGGACCTGGTGCTATCCACATTACTTTGGGCATGGTGAGTACAGCAAATCGGTCCCTTGGAAGTGGTGAGATTGATGATGCTAATGAGAATGGTGCGAATGAAGACATACAACATGATTTTCCGGAATCCAAACACCGCAGAGGGCCAGACCGAGCCTTGGATTAATGAGAAGAACGAGTAAGACCCCTGCATGAAATCCCTATCGATATACCCCAGTCTAACAAAATGTTCAGTGGTCAAGAGGACATGAATGTGGAAGGCATGTGGCAACGGATGGGGGTCACGGTTGATAACCCGCGCCAATATCACCTGTGAGAGAAGCAAGCATGACAATAGAGATTGAACTATAGACTTTTAGCCGAATAATCCCCATTTGATCAACCACATGTCCATGCCAGCAGCAGAGAACGAGGTCAATTGATCCTGAGCAACCCGCAGACCTCTCAAAAGATAGGTACCTAGCTTATGTGATCTGTAAGCCTACCTACGCCTAGCGGAATCACCCCCAGGGAGAACGGGTGAAAAAGAGGATGGCTATTAAGTCACCTGCTCTCGAACCTCCAGTATAAGGCGGAGTTGATCTTGAGTAACGTTAGTGGTCACCTTAGGGATAGCGAATTAATTTTTCTGGCAGAATCCTTACATAAGACTTTTGTTTTGCTGTTTTGTGGCCACTGCCCACTGCCCGTAGTGAGGTACCATGGCACGGTGTCGTGCGGGGAGTGCTTCCTTTGTGGGGTTGGATGTTGCGATATAGAATCCAAACGGATGCCGGTTGGCGTACAAAAGGCCCAGTGGTTTAGTCGCATGATACGTCCTTCGGGTTTCCCCGGAATGATCATCATTTCCTGTCTGGACGTGACCCGGGTTCAATTCCCGGCTGGGCCCATGTATCCTTTTTTGTTGATGACAACCAGTCACGCACGGGGTATATCCGCTCCAGCTCAGAATAGTGGTTATACGAAGACTTTGATGTTTGTGCGTGTTCTTCTCGCAATGGTACTAGTTGGGTAGAACCACATGAAAATAATCGAGTCACAGCGAGCCTTGGGTGGAGACTTCTTGACATGTCGATATCGTAACAATGGAAGTTGGGTAGAGCTGACTAAGTCTGAGATATGTAACTTACCATCATTCCGCAAGGAAACGCAAGGAAATCCCCCGCGACACCTTCGGTGGCCACGGATATTTTCTCCATAGTACTTACCCTATTTGCCGATGGATGAATGTTGATTGAAGCGGCAAGGTTACCTGGACCTCTCCATTTGGCTCGGACACACATTAAGGTATCTACTCACATGCACTATTCCCTTATTCTCTATCACGCCAATGTGAACGAACTATCGAGTGATAGTGATAACACCCTGTAGGACTACCGTCCCTAAGTGATGAAATGCATGAATTTCCCCTATCCCAGCCCCCCGAGATTCCAGTCGCGGAGAAACACAAAGTTCAACCTACAGCCACTCGGCATTATCGTGGACAGAGTTCTTGAGTATCCATTGGCGACAGGGTTCCAGTGGCTGCAATTGGCATTAGGTAACCGTCTACTTGCGGGATGGCCTTATCTTTCGAAAACACTGGATGCAATCTCCTATTGCTTCCAATTTCCACACGCCCGACCTTCTCGGGAGTACTCCAGAGAGTACCTCGTACTGGAACTGCTGTGAGTTGTTAACTTGTTAGCCCTTGTAGTTAGGTTTTGCAGGATCATCTTTCTGCTTCAGGCGAATCAGGCCCGACTAGGCACGGGCCATTCTGGTCAGCCACGCGCCCACTCGGCGCCCCCGGGCCCCGCTTGAAGCCCTTGCCAAGTTGCCATTGCCCACTCAGCACTGCGGCACTGCGGCACTGCCCAGTGCCTAGTAGGCCTACTGCGCATTTTACAAAACGCGGGATGGCCTTTCGAAGGGAGGGTTCCCAATTTCCAGGATGTGGGCTCCTTCAGACGCCAGCGGCGTGCGGGCGCGGCGTGATTTGCCCGCCCCGTTCAGCCCCGTTCAGCCCCATTGCGCCCCTGACGTCGCCGCCCAGCCTGGATGTTGGATAAGGGACCTTTTTACTCTTTTCTATCCGCGGAACTCTCCAGGACAGGGTCTCAATCTGAACCATGATACCATCCCAATTCCCAACCGTCCCAACCGCAGAAACCGCGAGGATGTAACATGACTCGTGGCCGCAGAAAGACACTCTTGTCCCAAGACGGGATAGTCCCCATCCTCGGCCGTTCTTGGCCCAACTGGCCACCCCGAGTCGACACATCCAATCAGAGCAGATGCGATCTCGAGAAAAACGTGGCTCGGACCAGCGCACAATGACTGGTTTTATCGGTGAAAATGGATTCAACCGCTCACTCCTCGTTCCACCGCGACTCGTACCTTGGGAGATTCTCGTGGATTCGACCCCGCTTCTGGTCCTTGTTCGTACCGTAAATTAACGGCTCGACACTCGACAGGGTCATTCTGATGCGAGAGACTGCGCAATGGCGTACGGCACCCGAAATGACACTTGCCGTCTCTCTGGTTGAGTTTGCTTGCGCTATTCCCGTTCCAGCAGCGCTTCACTGCTTCAGACTTTCTTAGTCTCGTCCACGCTTGGTCAAGAAGGTCGGGTGTGGGGATCGCCTAGCGTCGTAGCCCCCGAGCGCCACTGCCTGCCCAAGCATCGCGCCTCTTTTGTACCCTTGTCTCCCCCCGGCCAAACCGCGCGTTGAGATTTCTTATTCTATCCTTGCTGGTCAAATCAGTTCACGCCTCGAAATCTCAAGCGATAGGGCATTGATCTCAGAGTCGGAGCTTTCCCTATCTTTGAACCTATGATCATCTTGTGTAGGTGATCGATTCGTCGCCATCGTCCCTGAATCCCTACTCCGTTTCGTTTCTTTACCTTTTTGGGGAACAATTTCCAAGAACGCCCAGAGATAGCTGCAAGCCAGGTGCCCATTTATACAATCCTCTCGCGCCCCTCGACGCACACGATCCTGGATTGAACCTTCAGGCCCATTTTCCCTCCGGCTTCGTGCTCTTTCCAAAGCGACATTCCCCTGCCGCAAAGCAACTGCCTATACCATTGCGCCAACTCCTGCGGAAATTTCAAACCCAACCGTGTTTCTATCGTTTCCCTGCAACGCCCGGAAAAAAATCTTGCCCAGGCCAGACCCATGCGACAAGAAACCAATTAAGACCACCGACAACAAACCTACCCCGCATCGTCATCGAGGGCCCTCTACAAGCTAACATCTTCCCTGCCGCCCCTGCCCCAATCTGTATCAGAGTGGTAGACAATCTAGGTAAACACGACTGTTGACACAATCATGGCCTTTACGCATAAAGACAAGGAGACGACCACCGGTGTCTCGGACACCCTGGGCGTCATCAAGTCCGACGGGCCACATGATGTTCAGGAGGGTCTGTTGGCTGACAATGCCGACAACCTCCAGCGTCATCTTGGAAATCGCCAAATCCAATTGATTGCCATTGGTGGTTCGATCGGAACGGCCCTGTTCGTCAGTATTGGAGGTGGTCTCTACCACGGCGGTCCCGGCAGCTTGTTCCTGGCCTATAGCATTCAAAGTATCTTTTTGGCCATGATTAACAACTGCCTTGCTGAAATGACCACGGCCTTCCCCGTCAGTGGAGGTTTCATCCGTTTGGCTGGCAAATGGGTGGACGACGCGCTCGGCTTTATGGTCGGTTGGAACTTCTTGTTCGTATTTACTCCCCTCTGGACTACCCCCCTTTCCCTGCTTGTCCTTCCGTTGAATGTGTCGATCCGTGGAGACTGACCAACCCCTAGCTTCTACGAGGCTCTCTTGATCCCATTCGAGATCTCGGCGTTTACCCTAGTTCTGTCCTTCTGGAGTGAGAAGATCACCGAGCCTGGCCCTGTTGCGGGCATCTGTGCTGGTGTCATTCTGTGCTATGGGTACGAGTCCCCACCACGCCACGCTCTCCCCACATGGAGGTGGATCCGGAGTGCAATCAATCACTTTGTTTCTGTTCCCTCCATTGAAGAGCTGCTGAGTTAACTCTCGTCGGGTTGTTGCTAACTCTTTGATCCAGATTCTTGAATATACTGGCAGTCCGGGCCTACGGTGAGGCCGAATTCTGGCTCTCCGGCGGCAAGGTCATCTTGATCTTCTCCCTGTTCTTCTTCACCTTCATCACCATGGTCGGTGGAAACCCGCAGCACGATGCATATGGTTTCCGCTACTGGAACAACCCGGGCTCGTTCATGGAATATCTCGACACCGGCGCTCTCGGTCGCTTCGAAGGTTTCCTGGGCGCTCTGTGGTCCGCGGCCTTTACCGTGGTCGGCCCGGAGTATATCTCCATGGTTGCTGCGGAGGCAAAACGCCCTCGCATCTATATCAAGAATGCTTTCAAGACGGTGTACCTCCGATTCGGAATCTTCTTCGTCGGTGGCGCTCTGTTTGTGGGTATTGTCTGCTCTGCCCGGGACCCGGCCTTGACCAAGGTTGTGATGGGAGAAACTAGTGGCACTTCTGCTGCGGCCTCGCCATATGTTATTGGCATGCAAAACCTGGGAATCTCCGTCTTCCCGTCAATTGTCAACGCGTAAGTCAACCTTGAGGAATTTTAATACCCTGGTCAAAGCTAACCTTGTCTCTCTCCAGTCTCCTGCTGACCTCCATCTTCTCGGCTGGTAACACTTATACCTACTGTGCTATCCGTACTCTGTATGGTCTGGCGCTGGAGGGACGGGCCCCGCGCATTCTGACATACACCACCCGCAAGGGCGTGCCCATCTACTGCTTCTGTGTCGTCATGATCTTCCCGATCCTGTCTTTCTTGCAGGTGTCCAACAGCTCTTCCATTGTCATTACATGGTTTGCCAGTCTCGTCACAGCAGGAGGTAAATTTTCACCCGTCACTTCCACCTCATTTATAGAAAAGTATGCTGACCACGAGAACAGGCTTGATCAACTACATCGTGATCTCGCTCACATACATCTTCTTCCACCGCGCCTGCAAGGCCCAAGGCATCGAGCGCCGCTCCTTCACCTACTTCGGCCGCCTGCAACCCTTCTGCGCCTACGCCGCATTGATCTGGATGATCCTCGTGACCATCCTATACGGCTACCCCGCCTACAAGCCCTGGAACCTGTCCACCTTTTGGTCAGACTACACCATGCAAATCGTCATTCCTCCCCTCTTCCTCATCTGGAAGGTCCTGAAGAAGACTAAGTTTGTCAAAGCCCACGAAGCTGATCTGGTCTGGGAGCGGCCCCTTATTGATGCGTACGAGGCTAGCTTTATGGATCCTCCTGTTGGTTTCTGGAGGGAGGTTGGGCAGATGGTTGGGTTCCGAAGGATCAAGGGTGGGAATGATAAGCGGAGGGTTTCGGTTGTGCATCCTTCGTCGAATGGGACGGAGGAGAAGGTGAATGCGTGATCTTGAATCCGCTTGTTGACTTTCTCACACCATCGTGGCCTCGGGGGTTATGGCGCTAGGCTGGGAGGGCCATGACCAGTCATCCTCGTGGCCAGAGGTGCTCTTTTTTGCAACTTGACGGGCTTCTTGTGTTTTAAGAGGGTGTGATGGAGAGTAGAAACTCCTCGTGATGTATATAGTCGCTATGTACAGACGTCTTCTATACCCTCCTATCTTGACTGGAGGGAACGAACTTTGTTGGATTTTTCATGACATGAACAAAGTATCATCAACTCGGCCACCAAATTTTCAGCTGAGTATCAAGTTTCGCTCTCGAAAGTGGATAGTTGCCGAGCTTGTCGACGTACACATAATGTCAAACCTAGGTGACCTAGAATGGATGGCTCCAGTCAAATGTCTGCGGAGATGGTTGGCGCGCGGGCATCATACGTGCGAACCTACACCTCGGGCATGGTCGTTGCCCATACGAGCCCGAGAAGTAGCCATTGTACGCCGTTATATCTATACGTTGTTTCCCAACGGACTTGAACCTGACGGGATGTTGAATGGGATGATACACATCCGCAAGAGTACATCCTCAGCTTCCACCGGTGCTCTAGGTGCAATGCCCGTGATCCCCCTCCATGAAGGTTGCCTGTACACAGTCTGGGCAGCACCTCATGAACTTCATTACCTAGGTAGCACACGGACCTATGGCCAGTCTCTGACACTGGTAGGTTAGGTAGAGTCTCGGTTGTCATGGTGAAGTTAGGTAGCAAGTGCTGTCCAGGCTGGAACTAAGGTCCATCGTCCACGGGTGAGATATATTTTCGGGAGGAGATGTACGACGTAAGGTAAGCGTGTTGAAAGAGGATTACCTACCTCCTGTCGAGGGACCTGCCTTCGACTGGGCACATGGATGTTCCATCCATTCTCTACATGTAGATAAACTTATGCTTCGTCCAGAGTATCCCACCAAATCCATCTGCATGTAGTCACCTACCTAAATCAACATTCGTCTGACCGCCGGGCTGCCCGCCTTCCGCGTTGGGCTGCGCCACCCGATCGTCGGCCGACCGGAAGATAGATTTCCCGGTCTGGGTTTGGGCTCACTTTGGTTTAGTGCCAAACTAAGAGCCTTGTTACCGTATCACTTCCAGTTCCTGGCTTCAACACGAGAGGAATCATCTACGCGCCCTGGCTGCTGCATGAAATCCCGACTTGGGTACAGCACAGCTCCCTGTGAACTGTGGGCCACTGAGAATATTATCTCTCTCTCCAATGCTGCAAGAGCTTCGGTGAGAGCTCTAAGAATGGGGGTAACCAGTTACGCGGGATCCAGCACAATGTGGAGGAAGCACAGAATGTTTTCGGGAAAAAGGCAATCGGTATCAGCCGCTCTAGATCATGACTTTGGACTTTCTACCGTGGTTGTGTTATATGTCCACGAAGGCGCCACTTTACAGCAAGAGCAATGAGGAATATACTCAACCCGATATGAAGAATGGGGTTCAAAAGTAGAGGGGGAGGTATACTATAGGTAGACTTGCTTGCGGTCATTGATCACACTATTCCAATCGGCTCACAAACTTCTACCCACAGGAGCAGAGGTCAGTTCTCTCCATCTTTTTCACATATGATGCTAACGACGCAATGATTCCGGTAGTCAACAAGAGTGCGCCTGCATCAATGACGCTGTCTCCCGAAATTTCTCCTTCAAGTACACGCGGGAAAACCAGCGACTCGATCAGATTCGGGCCGAGTGACATGGTCGCCCGGCAAAGGTGGATGAGGATGGATTGTCTCCGCGCACGAGCCTGACCTGCACTTCATGGTAGCGTTCAGGGAGTGCGAAATTGCTCCAAGTTGTCCGCGTTGTGGAGTATTGGGCACAAAATGCTGGGGTTTGGGCCTGTGGTGATCGTCGTCTTCAAAGTCCATCCGCCTCGTATTGAATCATGGTCCATCGACTGGAGAAAAGGGTATTCAAAGACCTGGTTGAACCAGGATCAAACAGAACGATTCCTCTCTGGCTAGGGTCTGTTGATCATGATAAGCGCACCTTGGTTTATTTGTGGTTTTAATGTCTCGGTTTGGGCGGGCACTCGGTGGACTCTGGAGTGGTAAATTCTGAGCCGGTGGTGGAAAAGGCTTTGCTTTTCTTTGAGTGTATCGATTCGTGGACTGTGACCTTCCATGGCGTCCCTATCAAGGTTGGATGTCTCATTTGATTACGTCCTATCCCGATGGTGAGCCACCTTCGTGCCTCTAGAGTCTGCCTTAGATCAGCATTATAGTTAACTGATCCTGGCTACCGGATCCCTCCCTCGGAGGTTAATTCTGGTCAATATCAAAGACCGAACTATATGGGATCCGCTGTTACATTTGAAAGATGCTGCGAACGACAGAGATCACATGAAGACCTAGTATGTGGTTTGTATTGTTCTGGCATAGCTCTGGGCCGAATGACTTCATTGACTTTTCCCGATAAATACACAATTAGTATTAAGTCGACATAACGAAAAGCAGAGCATCTGGCGATTCATCTCCTGCGAATGGATAATTCCCGACCATCCGCTCACGAGCAGCATTCGTCTTGTGCGACGGCGGACCTACGGCAAAAGCATGAAACTTTAATCGGAACGTCAGCAGACGCCAACGCGATGTCGTATGCAGGTTGAAGAAAAGCCGCCTCTTCCTTCTTTCCAAGCCGAGTGAAGCATTCGTACAAGCCATGCAAGCCCCACACATTGTTGAGCTTTGCCTTGCGTCGAGGATAGCCTATCGCAAATCCAAGATCCTCTTTGAAGAGGATCTCGGCTTCTTCGACACGGTTCTGTTCGAGGAGGAGGCCACCGAGCGCATGGCGGACTGGCTGGATCCAGGGGGGCGGATCGGAGTACGTGAGTGCATCCTCGAGCTCAATGGCTTCCCGAAGGAAGGAGAACGCGGCCTCGATGTTTCCCCTCCGGTACTCTAATTCACCAGCGAGCATGGCGGAGGCGACTTCAAGGACGTCTTCCTCCTTGCATGGGATGCTGTTGAGTCGGGAACTGGGAACTGCTTTGCGCGCGTTCTCAAACTCCTGTTGAGCGGCTTCGGCTTCGGCAATTCTTCCGAGTGCACCGAAAGCAAGCCCACGGGCGTAATGAATGAGCGCTGTGGTGACACAGAATGTCTCGCGATCGATGGGGAGTTTCAGGTCAAGAACCTCCTCCCATCGACCAAAGCGCACCAGGACATGCGCCTTGCTTCCCACAAAACTCTCGACAAAATCTGCCATTGGAGGGCTTTTGACTGCCAGCAGCTTCGCATCGATGAGCTGCTCGAGCTTTTCTGCAGCAGACATGGCATCTGTGAATCGACCCAACATCATGGCCGAGTACATCTTTCCACAGACGTAGTGTGTTCGGTACGCCATGTACAGAACTGGCGCCGTTTCCCGGGCAAAGTAGATGTCGTCGGCAAGAATTGCTTGGTTGTTGGAGTCAATTCCACGCCGATAGTCACCGACGGCGGCATCAATGTGTGTTGGCATGTGTAACATATGCGAAGCGTGCGGAACCGAGCCTCGGAGTCGATCGGCAGCCGGCAGAGCCAATTCTGCGAACGGGGACATCTCCATCATGTGGATGTACAAGTGACAGAGTGCCGGATGGTCACGCCCGTTGGGATGCTTCATGTGCAGCTCCAGCACTTGGCGAGCCTCGACGGTGTGGTCACCCGTAGGTTTGCCTGTGTCCAAATCCCACAGTCCACGTGGGGTGATGCACATCAGCGCTTCGGCAAAAAGGGCAGCCACGTCGACATCATCGCTGAATCGGTGGTACACGGGACGCATCGCGTCCGCATATGCACGGTCAAAGGGCCCCAGATCCTCGGGGATGTTGTCCGGTGGGGGGAAGCGGGCACCGATTGCCTTGATCAGCGCCTGTTCGACTGGCGTGGCCTGACTGGCCACCTTGGACGCTCGTTCGAGAATGGAGGTGACTTTTTCGACAGACGATTTGCGATCTTCGGGATCGAAGAATCTCCACGCCTTGTTGTAGTTGGGCCCAGCTGCGTAGGCAATCCCCCACAGGGCCACGGCACAGTTGGGGTCCTGCTCGGCGGCTTTTTCGAAACAACGCTCCGCTTCGCCGTGGTTGAAAGAATACGCCCATAGCAGTCCGCGATCGAACCACAATTGGGCGTCTGCCGACGACGTGGTCACTGGTCGACGATACGAACCCAGGTCGTAATATGGCCCTTCGCCATTGTTGACGGAAAGTTTGACTCTTTTGTGTTCACTATCGAGGTATTAGAGCGAGATTCGACGTGCAACATGCAATGTTGCAGGGGGAGACTTTGCCTCATGTTGGTAGAGGAGGTGAAACTGGGGCGGGGGAGGCCATCCGGTGCGGGGAGGAGAACAAAGAAAGATCCAAGGGACGGAGCCTATTTATGGCCCTGCGCGGGTGTTGTTATGATTTGTCATTTGTCCATCCCCAACTGGATCCGGGGATCCAAGAGACCAGACTGGTCCAGTCTGTACTCTGTAGGTGACTGGATCGCTCCTCATTTGCTGGTGACACTCTCCAGAACAAAAGAACAAAGAAACCCGATCGCCGCATGATCGGCACCAGATTGGGTTAGGCCCCCCGCAGCCTGACAATGCAGGCAGCCACGGATGGGGGCAACCTCCATTGCTCTTGGCAGACCGATTCCGAATCCGAAGCCCCAGATGGGCAGATGAAGGAAGGTTGAAGAAACTCCCCAGTCTGGATGGGAGAATAGTCCATTGTTTGTATCCAGTCACTGCGCGAGTGAGCACATGTACCCTTCTTCACTGGCGACCAATTATTCGCACATGCGGAGTCCTCTATTCAATCGAACAGAGCTGTTCTGCGATCGAGTCCAAGGTACACAAGAAGGGAGCGGTCTGACTTACCTGGAAGAGAGAGGCGAAATGATTAGTCTCGATTCAGGAACCCGCTCCAGTTGTTACGAACAGGTTACAAACAGAAAGACTGGGAGCGGGGCGGGGAGGAGACCTTCAAGGGAGGGGGAGGACTTAAGACGGGAATGGAGAGCGCGGGGAACAGTGTCGGTGCCCAAGGCAAGCGCTCTCGGGGTCAGGGCTGGAGGAAAATTCGGCTATGTCTTAGTCCATGGACATGGAGGAGGTTTGGCTCGCGGAGCATATGCTGGAGGATCAAATGGTATTTGCCTTTCGGCGGGGGTTTTGCAAGGCCCCTGGGGATGCTGGCCCGTCTAATGGACTGCACAGACAGCGCTCCAATGGTGGCCCTGGCGGGAGACGAGGGCAGCCCTATGATCGTGATCAACATCCAGTACGCTCCACAGTTGGGCCTAAGTGGACGCATGGACATAGCAGATAAGGGACTAGCGAATGTGACAGCCTCTGCCGTT
Source organism: Penicillium simplicissimum (assembly GCA_024706585.1). Classification (NCBI taxonomy): domain Eukaryota; kingdom Fungi; phylum Ascomycota; class Eurotiomycetes; order Eurotiales; family Aspergillaceae; genus Penicillium; species Penicillium simplicissimum. The sequence continues at coordinate 3,821,408 of JAMZTW010000044.1, forward strand.
TGTTCCCGGCACACATCCAGGCTCACCGCACCGATCAGACCCAGTGTTGGTCCGACTTCACGCAATTTCACCTGCGCGGGTTGATGGCTGTCAGTGCCAGGATGAGATCAGTCAATACTGGAAATCCAGGTTTATCACCACCATGAACAAGCTCTTCGACCCGACCACGAACAACAATGACTCAAGCCAACACAGTCACAATCGTCGTGTCTCTGACCATCTTATCAAAGCCCGCTATCATAGCCGAGGTTCTTCTTCTGGTCTCCGCCATATTACTACTGTCTCTGGCGGCTATCTATCCGCACCGTGCGAATATTCTTTCGGACGATCCTGGATCAATAGCGGTCCAGTGCGCATTGATTGAAGATATCATGAGCCCGACAAACAAACTGCTCAGGTCAAGCGATCAATTCAATCATGCCACTTCTCGTCAGCTGTTTCTCTGGACCAAAAGCTTCCGATGCGAATGGACCGGTGGCGCGAATGACAGAAGACTCAACATAGTCCCCCTGAGCGCTGATCAGTTATCTTCAGAGTCAGCGCTGCCACCTATGAAGAGAGCTCGGGATGGACGACCTCATTTTGTTATTTTGCACTGGTTTCTGTTGGAGTGTGTCTTGCTTATTGGAGTAATTGTCATGTACGGTCTTGTGATGAAACACATGTCCATCAAAGACGTCAACAACCTGTCAAAGCAGCAAACAGTGTTCATGATATCTCTAATTTTTGGCCGTACGTGCATTGCCTCGCTGGTCAACTCTCTGCTCGCTTCGATCTTGCGCTATGTGGCGATGATTGAGCCTTGGATGCGTCTACAGAAAGGTGGGGCTAGTGCAAAGGAGTCTCTGTTGAGAAATCATGGCTCGAACGCCTCAGTCTCTGTGCTCATGTATAGCTGGAATTCTGGTCCTCCGTTACTGACAGCCTTGTCCGTCATTTGAATTTTGGGTTTGTTGCTCAGTGTCGTTAGTGCTGGAATGTTTGAGCCGCAATCCAGACATTACACTGAGCCCGCAACGGGAATGAAGTCTCAGTATAATGGCACTACCTTTCAGCCCTCCTCTGATATTCAACTTGATGGCTACGGCTTGTTGTTGAGCACCATGAATGCGGGCACACCAACTGTTCCATGGCAGGTTGCGAACGAATTACTTGTTTCTTTCCATACATAACAGCAACCTACGAGACAGTGCATTCGAGGATCTCCTTTACGAGGCTATCAGAGTTGGCATTGGCGCCAGCCTAGATTACCGGCCAGTCCCGTTCAACCAAACATGGTGGACTTGTGCCACTTGGCCGAAAATGTGGAATTATACAACATCCGCGGGTCATACAGGCACGATGGAAGCTCCAAATGGAGCAGAAGGTGACCGTTTCATCGAGAGATCTATCTACTACCTTCGACCAGATGAGGCATCCTCCGCGGAATTCAGCTGTGCAACAGCCTTGTTCATCCTGTCTCCCCGGGAGACGATGAAAGCCTCGCCTAGCAATCAGCAAAATTCGCTAACTTTGTATTGCGAGCCATCCATTTTGATTGCGGACTTTGAGGTTGTCTTCGACTCCCAGGGCATCGTCTCAATCTTTCAGCTTTCATCCGCATCAAATCCTCAGGATCTGCAAATGACAGACTCTCCGGCGATTGTAGCGCACTTCAATCTGGCAATCACTGGGCTGAGAAAGACCTATCCTTCCCATCGGAATGCCTCTTTCAGCCAGTGTGACTGGCCCGGTATGCTCACTGCATTCATTTACAACCGCTTGACCCCAGTACACTTCGGTCTTTTGATCTTGGAGGTCTGGCAAGAGCTGCCGAGCTTGCTTATCAGCAGAGTTTTAGCACCCACCTTTCTCTCGCCCGCGACATGTATTATCCACGATATTCGGCATCAGCAGCGGTGCCCGTCCAAGGCACTGTCCTCCGGACACTGTGGGGCCTGATGCCGTCAATTCCCTCAATGACCCTCGCGCTGATCCTTCTAGCCATGGATCTTATAATTTTGGTTGTCGTTTTTACCACGCGATATACCTCGTTTCGCGCACCGCGTCTCCCGAAGTCGATTGGCTCTTTAACTCCCGGCTGGATTGCCGAAATTGTGATGAGACCCGACCTTCGGGGAATGTCACGCTGCTTCCCCTAATGCAGTGTTTGGTGGATTGTCCCCGGATATCTATAAATGCAACGGGGCACGGCCAAGGGGTTTTTTTTATTTCATGACAGCCCTTGGGCTTCAAGTTGGTCGTATCATGTCGGGATTGGTTTTCCCGACGTCCTTGGCGGTGGGTGTTTTGGTCAGGTTGACCATACCCAGCACTGGATTGCCGGAGACCTATGGGCCAGTTCTGACCAAGAGGGAGAGGCGCATTAATCCAGAAGCAAGTTGGAAAAAGGTGACTAAAAGCAGCTTCATGTCTGTCCCGCGAACTTTTACGCGTCTCTTCACTATGACTATCAAGGAGCCGATTTTACTATTTGCCTCCCTGTACCATGCTCTGGTCTATGAGGTGTTGCATCTGTTATTCCATTAAAGGCGTTTGGTTGTCAACTATGATTTACATCTCTAGTGTGAGTGTAGCTCTCTTGATAGTCTTCTGAAATGTAACTAATGTCCGTGGAACCCTATTTGGCGAGTCAAACAGTTAATTCAGGGTTCACGCAAACCGCTTATTGGATGCAGTTCATCACGATCAATAGTCAAATTATGGAATTCGACCCTGTGGATCCTGGTCTATACTATGTATCGTTTACAAGTCACCACTTCGAACACCTTCAGCCAGCCCTGCGAACACCTTCCCCTTGCTCCTTTGCCAGTATCGCGAGTAGCTTCCCGATTTACAGGGGCAGACTGACGAGATTTTAAGAATATTAAAGCTTGCAAGAGGGAAAATCGCCCACTCTTATTTACCAACCGCTTGATTTAGCGCATTGACCCGATAGTTCTCATTACGATCCATCAGTTCTGCATGAGTTCCCTGGTCAACACAACGCCCTTTCTCAATCAAGAAGATGACGTCGGCCCGGCGAATTGTATACAGCCGATGCGCAATAGCGATGACGGTCATATGCTTAGTCGCTTTACAAGCCGTCTTGTAGCAATCGCTCAGACTCCGCATCGAGGGCACTCGTCGACTCGTCGAGCAACAGGAGCTTCGGCTTTCGGACAAGCGCCCGGGCAATCGCCAATCTCTGTTTTTGGCCGCCAGACAAGCGGTCCCCGTTAGGTCCGCACTGAGATTCGTATCCATCCGGTAGCTGCATGATTGTCTCATGAATGTTGGCTAGCTTGCAGGCTTCTTCGAGATCCTCCTGGGACACTGACTGGCCTGGCCGCGCGCCGAGGGACAAGTTGAAGCGGATCGTCTCGTTGAACGTGACGCTTTGCTGTGGAACATAGGCAATATCATGTTGGAATGACTTGTCTCCGTACGCGATGTTGCGGCCACCAATCTCGATCATGCCTGACTCGGGTTTGTACAAACCCTCCACGAGTGAGATGATGGTTGACTTGCCGGCGCCACTGGGACCCACAAGCGCGGCAAATTGTCCCCTTTGAATTTGCAGATCCAAGCCATGCAAAATTCGAGTCTCTGGACGTGCTGGATAAGAGAAGGTAACTTGTTTAAAAGCTACAGTGACGCCGCCAACAATCGACTGTAACCTCTCACTTGGCGCGGGGGTTGCTTCGATGTCCCCCGACGGTGCGAGAGGAACGGAAAGCTTCGTGAAAGAGCCAAGATCGAGAACATCCAACAAGCGACGGGTGGCATGGAACGCACGCGAGACATCTGGCGCAAGGGCAAACGTCTGTCCCCAGAGCTGGGAGCTCACTAGCAGAGCGAGCTGCACAATGAAGAACTGCGTTTGAGTGTATTCGCCAGCGATGATGCGTGTTGAGCCCCACCAGTAGGCCAGCGCGTATAGAAAATTGCTCAGTCCGTAGCCGACTGCCAGCCACAAGTTCGCCCATGCGCTCTGCTTGGTGATCTGACGCATTGGAGCTTGCAATGCACGACGGTATCTGCCGAGAATCTCATGCTCCAGGGACAAAGCCATCACGGTTTTGATCGAATCGACAGCTTCAACGGTGATGGCGTTCGAGTTTGCAAAAGCCTTTAGGTGCTGCTCCTCGAAGCTGGCTAGTGTAGTAACGCGCATGTACCCCGCGCCCAACAGCAGTGGCACCACCGAGAGGCACACCATCGCAATCTTCCAAGCAATGATGTGCGTCATGGTGATGGTCGCGATAAGACTGACAGAAATGGACAGGATTGTACAGACGACAGAACCGGTGAGACCACCAAGTGCAGTGCTGTCCTTGGTGATCAAGTCAAGAAGAAGAGATGGGTTGCGATCTTCTTCCTCATGCCAGGCTATATCCTGCTCCAGGATTGACCGCAGCGTGAGAATGCGCACCTTGTAAATAATCTGCTCGGCAATCCAGCCAAAGAGGGACCAACTGAGGAAATTTGCAATGAACTCCATAATGGCCAGCAGAAAAAAGAGCAAGCCGAAGAGCTCGCCTGCATGGCGAATTGAACTCGGCTCCTCGCAGTAGCTAAGTTTGCCGACGACATTCCCAAAGATCACAGCCGAGCCACAGTAAGTGCCACCAATGACAACCGATCCCGCGATTGCGACGACAAGCATGAAGGAATATGGTCGAAGAAGAGCACACATAGACCGAACGGTTGATGCTGTAGTTCGTGGCCCCGAAACTTTCCCAGTGCTAGTGCTGGAATGTTGGGTAACTGCAAGTGTTTCGCCCTTACACGCTGCTGGAATATCGGTCACAGCCCAGTTCTGGGGAATTTCAATCTTTTCATGAAGCTCCTGCGTGGAGGAAGTTGAATGTACTGAGGGAAGATCCACGGAATCTCGTTCGCTATCTTTAACATTGAGAGTCTGAAGACGGACAAGCTCGGCATACGCGCCATTAGCCTCGAGCAGTCCTTGGTGCGTTCCTTGTTCCACCAATTTTCCTTGGCGCATGACGATGATATTATCGGCATTTTGAACTGTAGAAAGGCGATGGGCAATTGTGATCACGGTACGTCCCACAGCGACATGCTCCAACGCCCTCTGGATACGCAGTTCTGATGCCGGGTCAAGCGATGAAGTGGCCTCATCCAGAATCAGAATGCGTGGGTCCTTGATCAAAGCACGAGCGAGTGATATACGTTGTTTTTGCCCTCCGCTGATGAGATGACCTTTCGCTCCAACTGACGTCCCGAAACCTTCTGGTAGACGTCGAATAAAGTCGGTCGCGTCGGCCAAAGACGCAGCACCCAGGACAAGCTGGATAATCTCTTGAACTTCAACTCCATGCGATTGAGAAACCGTATCAAGACCAAGACCACCTCGAATTGCTTCGGCAACCCTGTGAAGAGCATCGGTCATGAGGATAGAAAGTAGATGGACGTGCTTCGGCGAGTTCACCAGACCAAGCGCGATGTTCTCGAGGATCGATCGGTCAAGAAGGTGCGGCTCCTGCTGCACAAGACTAATCTCGCCGCGAACTGACCGCACGTTCAATTTTCTGACATCATGTCCATCAAGAAGCACAGAACCACCTGTAGAGTTGTAAAAGCGAGCAATCAAGCCTGCAACGGTAGATTTTCCGCTACCTGAAAGTCCCACGATGGCTGTGTGCTGACCAGGAAGGCAACGAAATGAGAGATCCTGAAGAACGGGCGTATCAGGACGCGAGGGGAATTGGAAGGAGACGTTTTGCAGCTGGATATCCCCAGCGATGTCTGATATGACATGACCATGGTGCTCAGAGGTGCCGTCAATGCTTGATATGTGGTCCATATCTCCTTCAAGCTTGGAAAACGCCACCACCGCAGAGTCAAAGTTGCGCAAGAATGGTGCAGCCTGACTAAGGACGAGAGAGGCTAGGTAAACAATCAATGTAAGTGACGGATTTATCAAAGGTGTGTGGTGAGGGAAGCACTCGTCAACGTACCATCGACAAGGATCAAGATGACCGTAAATGTAGCTCCAACGGTGATGCCACCTGTGTCTGACTTGACAGCACTGGCAATCTGGCGGGACCCCTGCCAGAAGGCAAGACCATTTGCGGAAAAAGCGATGAAAAATAGAAGTCCAGCCTGAGCAGCCATGGCAACGGACTTCCACACGCCGGCCGAAAGACTAGGAGTCAACACCTGAATGAACTTTCCCTCCAGTTTGGCATTGGCCGAGAATGCATGTACAACGGTAATATTCGAGAAAGCTTCTAGCGCAACGGATGAAGCTTTTGCCATGCTCTCGAGCGAACGGCTAAAGAACTTCTGCACAAAGTACCCACCACCTAAAGCCATGATGAGATACGCAGGGGCAAGTGAGACCAGCATACCGGTGAGCCTCGCATCCTTGGTGAATGCGACGACATACGCTGCAATGAAGAAGGAAACACTGTTGAACACAAGGCCAACTTTCTCATTCGTACCCTGCTGCACGACGGATATTTCCGCCGTGATTCGCGAAGAGACCTCGCCGGCTGGCAGTTTGTCGAAGAAGGCTGCATCTTGGCGCAGGATGGCACTCAGGTATTTTTCTCGAAGACGCTGAGCTAATCGCTCGGCACTGAGATTGAAACACAGAGTGTAGATATAGATCAGCAGAAAATAGGCGATGCCGACATAAACGATCAACAGAATCTTGGAGTTGATCCCGTCCTGATAGGAAGCCACAGTGCTGGGGTTGACTTCACACGTTGCAGAATTCAGACCGTTAACCAGCTGTCCAAAGACAATTGACATGATAGGGAACGGGACCCCGGAGGCGATTGCGGCGAGGAAACCAATAGCCAGAACAATTAGATCCTTGGATGAAGGGTCGCCGTAGACGAGCAGTCGAGCGAACGAGGTTGCACGCCGCCAAAGCTAGAGATTGAGTTGATGAGCATCGATTTGACAATGTAACAATCACTCACGGTGTATGGCGGCCGATTGAGAACTACCTACTTTGTTAGATGGAAAGCCTTCCGCTGAAGCTTTGGATACAGCACCCATGGTGCCATTAGATCTGTGTGCTGGCTAGGGGGATAGCGGCGACAGTGAAGGATCTGATAATAAATTTGGAAGATCAGATAACGGAACTAGGGGATTCAATTAAGCCTGAGGTGGAAAACATCCAGAGCTTGTCGCTCGTCGTGGACCCTCCATGCTGGAACCATCCTGTAAGCTTATAACTCGGTCTAGTCTAGGAGATGCTCCGCTCCCCCTAGCCGCAGGGGTCGTCGAAAATATCTATCTTCCGATATCGGGTTTTATTATGAACCCAAAACTAGAGCAAAAGTAAATCTTATCAGATCACGCCACTCAGCTGAACTAAGCAGCTAAGGTTCCATGAGAACTAGCCGCAGACATAGTCCCACCGCCAGACGCCAAGAGAAACGCGGGATAAACCCAAGCTTCGTTGAAAAGCATCCTCCAAATGGATGAAATTATTGATTTCAGCTAGTAAATGGTAAGGATCCGCCACATTAACTTTGTACTATACCCGGTATGTAACCCTGTAGTTTTTGATCACATGGAACAATCAAAATAGTCGCGCCTGCCGCAATTATAATACATAGTGTTATCGGTACCGGTACAAGGCCATCAAGAATTCGCCAGTATGAAATGGTAATCTTGAGAATACCGGCCCACTCAATGTCTCGGATGCATCTCTCATTGCCAAGATGATTTGTCTGGGCAATCATGGCCGACACAAGGGTTGCCTTTCGACCTCGTAGTCAAGTAGTCTTTTTGCTCCAGTCTCTCATGCCAGGCTGCTATCTTCTTCCTTGGGCACAGCTCACGATTCTCCCGCGGACGGTCTGTATCGTTTTCAAATCTCTCTCGTCGGTGCTCTAGCCTCCTACATCTGAAGAATGGGCGAAAGCGTAAAGATGGGCGACCGGCCTACGCCAGTCCCGCTGCCCAACTCAGAGCAATTCTTTCTGGACAGCGACCAGGGACAAAGGTACCTGATACAGATCTCCTGGCCACTACACTGGATGGACGGCCGTACATCAGATCGTGGAGCCCTTCCCATCATGTGAGTACCTACAAATTTCTGCCCTTATGTGCATCACCCCCACGGGCACCTTCCAGTTCCCTCTTCTAAGTCGACCTTGACCACTTCAGCTACATCGTCGACGGTAATGCTTTATTCCTAACCGCCACGGAGATAGCATGGCGCCGTGCGGCCTCCTCTCACTTTTCTGGAGGTGGCCTTGTCGTCGCAATCGGATATCCCGTTGCTGGCAAGCTGTACGATGCCAAACGCCGGAGTCTTGATCTGACGCCACCCACCGAAAGCCCCGTGGCGGGGGCGGGTGGAGCGGATGCTTTCCTCGACTTCATCGAAAAGTCCGTTCGGCCTGTAGTCAAAGCCCGATTTCCGAAGGCACTCCTCTCGCGTGAAGCGCTGTACGGCCACTCATATGGGGGTTTATTCTCCCTGCACGCCCTCTTCACGCGCCCCCACGCATTCGATTATTACATTGCTAGCAGTCCTTCGATATGGTGGAATAGCAGGTGTATTCTACACTCAGCCCAACGTTTCCTCGACAAAGAAAAGCACTCCGACAAGAACTCACCCTCCCTGCTCATTTCCTGGGGATCTTTGGAGCAGAATCCGCCTCAGTGGAATGATGAGCCTCTGGATCATTACGAGGGACGGAAGCAAATTGCCACAGAGTTGCGGATGGCGGATAATGCGCGCGATCTGGTCAAAATGCTAGGAGGATGCAAGTACGTACACACAGTGCAGGGGAAGGAGTATGAGGGGGAAGAACACACGAGCGTGATGGCTTGCTCGATAAGCCGGGGCTTAACTATGTTCTTCGAGGATTGGCCCCTACCTCGGTCGTAATTGAAGAGAGCCGGAACACTCAGAGTTCTTATTACTTGTGTTAAGCTTCAAGTGTGATTGCCACCAGGTAGATAGCTGTGATCAGCAAATCAGATATGTACGCGACATGGCTATCCAGCCATTAATCTTGTCAGTGGACTTTGAACTGAGTTTTGCCATTGTCAGCAGTTAGAACTTAAGCAGAAAGATGAATGATCCACTCCAACATCAGCCAATAGCATTTCACAATTTCCCTGACCGTGTCTACAGTCATGCCCAGCAACGACTAAATATGCTCCGTCTTTAGCAACTTATGTCTGTTCACTCTTCCAGTGGACCTCGGCCCCTGACGAAGATTCGAGTGAACCCCCTTGACTCAATTTCTGTGAAGCACTTTTATTTCCTACAACGGAAGGATCCGCGGTCGGGGGTCAAGCAAACCCTGCTGGTAAGATACTGAACTATGTACCGTGTACCCCAAACGGTGGAGCTTGGCCCCTGGGATGGGTGTTGGTACGTGCCAGCTGAGCGGCCTCGGCCGATTCTCGATCCAAGGGCCCAACGAATCACTTCGATTGCCCTCACATACTGTAGTTCTCAGGCGTGCCCAACATTTCGGCCTCGGAAAGTACTGATTATCCCCGACTGTCTTCGCCGCCAATCTTTTCCCAGGAGGGTCCCCACGCCAGCCGTGCCAAGCCTCGGGAGGAATCCCGCCCCCAAATCTAATCTAATCTGATTCCTCTCCAAAAACACCCTCGAAACCGTGGCGGAACCAAGGGGCCCTGAAGAGTAAATACAGTACATTAGTTGGTGCCTTAGTGCGAGAGCAGAAAAAGAAATTGCGCAATCACATTCATTGGGCCCTTTGTCTAGCATCTGCATGGCCGAGGGACCCGACCCCAACGGCAATCTTTGGAGTCTGTTTCGATCCCGAAGCATCTGCGACACTCCGGTTAACGCCGTTCATACAAGGCAGAATGATCCGACGCAAACCGTCGAGCGAGATCGGGTCCTAGTGGAGATCTGTGTGCTTCGTGAACGCGTTAGCCCAAATCAGATCTTGAAAATTGATCTAGACCCTACAGAGTCACATTATGCAGCGTGGCCCTATGTAACGGGCTTAGAGGGACTATAGTGTTATCTGGGCTTCTGAACCCTGTGACGATGCAGAAAAGCACGGTTGATCAAACGAGCAAAGCACGATCTCTGCTATCAGGTCAAAATTTCTGACTACCAAGTCTTATTTCCGTTCACGAGATTCGAGGCGCGAATGTCAGCTTACCACAGTGCGTATGGGGGCTTCTTCCAACCTCGCCAAAAAAGCATTATTACCCGCAAATTGATCACCGATTTGTAGGACACGATATCCCATACGTATACAAATTGATCTCCGCGTCATCAGGGCTGGGATATCAGTGCAGATGGTAGCAGGGTAGTGACTTCGTGGTAACACATGGGTTTGGATCAACTCGTTCTTATATTACACCTAAATCTGGTAAAGTTGCAGGATCCTCACGATTCAGCAAATCGGGAAACCAGAGGATAGTGGCATCCAAGTTGCAGCGTGCCGAAAAAGATCGCCCAATGCTCAGTCCATCACACCGAACCTCTAGTCCCTAGCTCAAGTAGAAGTAGGCAACCCTGCAGCCAGCTTTCCAGACTATATAGAGGGCATCGGTGACCGCATGAATGATTGAAGTGCCCAACCACGCACACTACCAAGCTCCAGGAGAGCGGAATCATCCTAATTGTCCCTTTTTATTGGTACAGCAGGGACTACAATTCCCGTCTACACGGTCCATGGCTCCAAATGTTCAGCCAACGCTGCGCACGGTGCGCCTGGAACTGGTTCCTCTTGGGCCGGAGCACCGAGAGCACACCATGAAGCTCGACATGGACCCAAGAGTGATGAAGCACGTCGCTTTCGGCCGGCCCTTCACCGAGGATGAGGCAAGCCAAGTGCATACATGGCTGATGGGCTGCGCAAGCTCGGTTCCCGGTTTCGGAACATGGGCAGGGTACGATGGTGGGAAATTTGTTGGCTGGTGGATTTTGGGTCCGATTCCCAAGAAGGACAACCCTGAGCAGTTCCTGACCGATCGCACCGAGTACGGATTCCGGGTCTCGCCAGAATTTTGGGGACAAGGATATGCAAAGGAGGGGGCACGAGAAATGATTCGACATGCATTCGCAGACTTAGGACTAGCGGAGGTAATTGGTGAAACGATGACCATCAATACCGCATCTCGCGCGGTGATGGCAAGCTGTGGGCTAAGGCATGTCGAGACCTTTTTCAATACGTACCCTACACCACCACCAGGCATTGAAGAAGGCGAAGTTCGGTACTCAATTTCGAGGGAGCAGTGGCTCGAGATGCAGGAAGTCAGCGAATTGCAAGGATCGGACAGAATGAGTTGGTCGCTTGCCACGGTCGTGCACAAATTGTATTGCTATTTGCGGAAGATGGTGCGGTTGTAGGGTACTTGGGACTTGATTTTACGTTGTTTCCATGATTCCAAGATTTCTACATTTGTGGCCTTGAACGTATACTCGCTTTCCGCCTATGATCATTAATTTTATGCCACACCCAAATCTCTCGATGTGATAGGAACAAGGTGCCTAGCGGTTCTGTGGTGCAGTCGTTAATTCTCACTACTCCAGCATTATGCCGTGAGTTGTGAATGGTGAATGGCCCTGACCGAGTATCGCGTGCGTATAATCGCTCACTTAAAAATATCCGGGCATGCAGGGTGTGTATATTCTATTCTACTCACCTTCGCTTTGACCATCAAATGCTCTAAAAAATACTCAAAGCTCCCAGGCGGCATTTGACTGGACCTTACAAGGCTAATCTCAACCCTACGACGGCCTTAGCCCATGTGGTAATTCGTCGGAGTTGCGCTAGTATTACTGGGGTTCTGTCATGTAGCATTACAGGTTGTACGTTAGATCGGCTTGGCTGAAATCTGGTTGCATTCCCAGCTCGCTCTGGCTCAGCTAGTACAAGTTTTCCCTCGGTGTATTATTTTTCTGCCTTTTTTTTTTCTGCTTTTTCCTCTTCTTTTTTTTTTGTCAATTCATTTGTATTGCATGACCGGACATCCACAAGTAGATTTACGCCGCACGACACGCCGTCCACAGGGCCGGCGTTACGTAAATATCAGATCTATCTCATGGGGCCGGTTATCGGATGTATATTTTGTGAGAATTTGCTAGCTAAACAGAAAATCAGTGCACAGTCTCTACGCTCGCCCCCCTTCCTTTAAGTACCTTTCAATTTCATTTCTATCCTATTCCATCCACGGGCGAGTTCTTCCAAATTCAACCAATGCACAATGGGATTAGTGAAGAAATTCCACACCATAGTTGGCGACAAGCCTGCCAGCGCGGCAGCTGCCTCGGTCGATGACCCGAGTCCCTTGCAAGGGAGGGCAGAATTGGCAGATGACAAAGAAGCCGGCCTTTCACCTGCTAGTAAGGTCTCAATCAGCGATCAGGAGAAGCCCTCAGACAATGCTCAGGCTGGTGTGAAAAAAATCGAGGCGGTCACCATTGCCTGGAGCAAGGGATCTGCGTACTTGGTACTAGTTCTGTGAGTTTCCAATCACCGAGAAGGGTAGGTCGGGCTGTGTTAATCATTCTTGATTTCTCGACGAAAGTATTTGGTTCCTCACCTTGGTCAATGATTTCCGCGGCTCGATGGCGTACAGTTTGAACGCTTATGCGACGAGCTCTTTCGCGGGGCATTCGCTTCTAACTGTGATTACCATCGTTGCGTCAGCTATGGCTGCCTCCGTCTACATTCCCATGGCTAAGGCGTTGGATCTGTGGGGTCGTGCGGAAGGGTTTCTGGTTATGATAACATTTTGCGTGCTTGGCCTGATCCTGCTTGCCGCGTCTAAGAACCTCCCGACATACTGCGCTGGACAGGTAAGATCCCAGTCTTTCCCACGATTAGCGCATCGGAGACCAACATAATCATAGGTTTTCTACTCTGTGGGATTTGGAGGCTTGGCCTATACATGGGATGTTCTTGCAACCGATGTGACCAACCTGAGAAACCGAGGCCTGGCTTTCGCATTCACGTCATCTCCAGCACTGATCTCGGCGTTTGGCGGGTCCAAGGCCGCCAGTGAGCTCCTGGTTCATTCTACCTGGCGCTGGGGTTATGGTATTTGGGCCATTCTGGTGCCCGTCTTTGCCCTACTAATTTACTTCATGTTATCTTACAACCTCCGCCAGGCGGAGACGAAGGGCATCCTTGTCCGGGAGAAGAAGCAGTGGGACTTCAGTTCGCGGAGCCTTTGGCAGTGTATCATTGAGTTCGATCGTAAGTGGTATTGATTGTTACTATCCACATTTTTCTATGATACTTATGCCCATCTTCTATTCCGCAGTGCCCGGAGTTGTTCTCTTCGCTGGCGGCTTCATCGTTTTCCTCCTTCCCTTCAACCTGGCTGCGACGGCTCCTCATGGTTTCCAGACGGGCTATATAATAGCGATGATTGTGGTTGGCTTGATCCTGATCATTGGCTTCTGGTTCTATGAGTTGTTTGTCGCCCCAGTACCATTCTTGAACTACAAGTTCCTGACCGACCGCACTGTGCTGGGTGCTTGTCTCTTGGATATGACATACCAGGTCTCATACTACTGCTACGGCAGTTACCTCTCCTCGTTCCTGCAGGTGGTGTATGAGCTGGATGTTGCGACCGCCGGATATGTTGGTAACACCTTCAGCGTGGTCTCCTTTGTCTTCCTATTTATTGCTGGCTGGCTCATACGCATAACCGGTCGCTTCAAATGGATCCTCTGGGTTTGTGTCCCGTTGTACATCTTTGGCTTGGGACTCATGATCCACTTCCGCACCCCAGGAGGATACATCGGCTACATCGTGATGTGCGAGGTCTTCTTTTCCGTTGCAGGGAGTGTATTTATCCTCTGCGTGCAGCTAGCTGTCCTCGCCTCTGTCGATCATCAACACGTCGCAGCTGTGCTTGCATTGCTCTTCGTGATGGGCAGTATTGGGTGCTCTATCGGCAGCGCCATCTGCGGCGCCATCTGGACAAACACCTTCCTGAAAAAGCTTGCGCAAGTCCTGCCAGCCTCAGCCCAGCCAAAACTGATGCTCATCTACGAGAGTCTCGTGGAGCAACTTAGTTACCCAGTCGGAAGTCCGACCCGTGACGCAATTGTGGAAGCATACGGCTACGCCCAGACTCGCATGCTCATTGCGGGCACAGTTTTTATGGTGCTGGGCTTTGTCTGGGTTGGAATGATGCGAAACCTCAACGTTAAGAACATGACCCAGACCAAGGGTAACGTTTTCTAAGCTCTCCCAGATCTCCATTTGATCATCGACCTGGCTTGTGATCTAGACAACTTATACTAATCCAATACTGTCCGGTGGATAAGGTTAGCAGATAGATCATTCAACATACCTTTGACAGCTTTCATAGTTAAAGTAGTAAGAGCCATTGTAGTTTACTGAGGTGACACAAATTAGGATGGCCAGCCTGGTTAGATCACATACCCACAAAGATGCATTGAATGCTCGTGTTGAGAATTCTAACACGAATTGGGTCACCACTCTTGTGCCGCGGTATTCTGTTCAGCAGATATTTGATGCAGCTAAGCTAGCATTATGAAATACCCCAAACACTGTGATGATTTTAAGCCCCAGCGGGACGGCACTGCCCTGCTCCATGTTGGAGAGCTATTGCAACCAATAATCTTCCCGGATTCTTTCCTTCCATTCAAATTCCGCTAGGTAGCTGATTTATATCTTTGAGCCTTTCCGCCTACCCCACTTTTGAGCCACCGCTTTCTCGTACCTACCATGTCGGACGGCGAGCGAGGATATATCCCAAAATGGGGCGAGTTGCCCGTCGAGCAATACCTGATTGTATGTTTTTCCTCACAGGCTATACAGCCCAGCAATATCGCTGGCTTTCTGCAGAGATACTGGGACTTCGCAATTACAGAACCCCCGGGCCAACGGCGCCTGCAACTCATCCGGCATTCTATCGAGCTGGATAAGATACCCCGCGAATGGGATCCCGTCAACTACGGCGCACCGCCACCACGTATGCCCACAGCGGAGGAGATCAACACGGTCCCGCTCCGTCACTGGCGATCGGACAAACTGCCCCAGAAAGCATGGCAGATATTGGCATCCGGCAACGCCTCTCCAATCTTTCCCGGCACGCACTATAACGCAGAGGACGACGAGAAGACAGAGGAATAGGTTTGTGCTCCAGAAGAATTTGTGAACGAAGCCTGGTGGGCGGTCTGAATGATGCAACTCTCTTCTACTTTGGCTCTGACTAGCAGGCCCAAGGGGGGGGGGGGGGTTTGATATCTGTCAGAATAAGGAGCTCAATGATCAAAGCTAATTCGGTTCATTCAGATATTAGACCTCAGAGCCAACATGAGCTATTGAACTATCGTTTTAAATCATAGAAAACACAGTCGCTCTTAATTCGCATTCTGCAGAGCGCCACGAACGTGGAGTAACTCCTGAAGTGATCGTGTTTGGATGTCGATCACATGACTCGAAAGTGGAAATTTACGATACCAGACACCATTTTGGGACTAGCGGTATATTTCCTCCACCTCCGCCCTTCCCGCCCCTGAGATTAATCTCGCTTCTCACTGAGCTGGCTGACGTTCGCCTTGCGTGTTATTTGGTGTAGCCTGTGCCAACTTACTTCTTGATTCAGGTGGCTCGCTGGATGTGGTTCAGCATTCAAGTCTTCTGCTTTCTATCGGAAAATCGCATAGTGGCCACTCCCAGCCCAAATTGGCATCGCTTGGTTCGCTGGCGATGGCTACCCCGGATCCAACAGCCATTCGCAGTCGAATTGGAGACTTGCGAATGACATCTGATGGCTTGGTAGCTTTACTGGCGACTTGCATCGGCGTTGCTGCGTTGACATATTTGATCTCGACGATCCAAGGCGCCGTCACAGTTCACAACAAACGCCATGGAACCCGACCTCCAAAACTTCCGTATGCTACGCCACTGCTTGGCCATCTTCCTGAGTTCCTCAAGGACACTATGAAATTTTTAGCGAGGGCTACGTACGTATGAGATCGCCATGGAGGTTTCAAATAAATTCGTGCTAAATTGTATCTCCAGAGCGAAATATGGGCCGTCCACCCCAGTCCGGATACAGCTTCTGAACCGGCACATGAGCCTGCTCAAGGGCGCTGAGTCCATCACTTCCCTTTTTAGAAACTCAAGGGACTTGAGCAGCGAACACTGGCTCGTGCAGGTCTTGGTCAATGCCTTCGGCGTGGAGGTTGCCGATGCACCATTTTATCTAGCCGACGACACGGGGATCGCCAATCAGCCTGATCCCAGGAGTAAGATGACCAATCCAGAGCATCGCATTTTTCATTTGGTCTTCAAGTCAGTCCACAGTGGCTTGAGCGGATCGAGCCTTGAGGAGATGGAGAGGCAGCTAGTGCGGAATCTATCCTCTCACATCCATCAAACTGACATTCAATCCGGCTCGTGGACTGAGATACCTGACCTGTACGGCTCATTGATTCGCACCATCGCCTTCAGAGCATCCATAGTGTCACTCTGCGGGCCACATGTTTTCGAATGCATCCCAACTTTCGATGATGATTTCTGGACATTCGATAGCGCCCTCCCGAATTTGTTCAAGGAAATGCCACGATGGCTGGCACCGGCATCGTATGCGGCTAGGGACAAGATGAAGGAAAACCTACAAAAATGGCAGTCCTTTGCCCACGAGCATTACGATGTGACCCAGGGCCAACTAGACAAGAGGGAATGGGAGGAATTTTTTGGATCCAGGTTGATGAGGACAAGACATGAGTTCTTCCGGAAGATGCCGTTGAGTAAGGAGACCATTGCCGCGGATGATCTTGGATTGGTGTGGGCGTATGAATCCTTCTCCCACTTTGTTTTACTGGAAAAATTCGGCTGATCCATGAACAGGGCGACCGCAAATACCGTTCCTGCGATTGGCTGGATGCTGCTGGAGGTTGTCCAGCGTCCGGAGCTTCTGCGTAGAGTCCGTGAAGAGATTGCTCCCTACGTTTCCTTGGACCCGTCCGACCCAAGCCAAATGATCGTCGATATTCCCAACCTTTGCAGCCGGCCTCTCCTGCAATCTGTTTACGCCGAGGTCTTGCGGCTCCGCTCTGGCACCGTCATCAACCGAGTCCCGACGTCCAGCGATTTCCACATTGGAGGATGGCATTTCAAGAAAGGCGAACAGATCATTGTATCCACCTACGATACCGCGCGCGACCAATTCGTCTGGAATCAAGGCACCACTGACGATCCACACCCCGTGAACGAATTCTGGCCAGAGCGGTTCATTCTTTATCCGGATAATCCCAACAGCGGGCCTGTTCTACGGACCATTGCACAGCAACAGCCAAAGAAACCGCAAGGCCCGACGATCTCGGAACCTACCTTTTCACTCGACGGCACAGCTGGATCTTGGATTCCCTATGGTGGTGGCACACGCATGTGCCCCGGGCGCCACTTTGCGAAAAAGGAGATGATTGTGACGATGGCAATGTTCCTGACGGCATTCGACATTGAGCTATTAATTGATGCGGATTGCCAAATCCAGCCCGATTTGAAGTATTTCATGTTTGGTGTGATGCACCCACTGGGAAAGATACCCGCTAGGATTCGGAAAAGATCTTTCAAATGATGACCGTGTTGAAGATTTAGCTTGCTTCTTCACTGCGCGGGACGAACTCGGGTGGGAAAGAGGCTGGGTCGATACAATCCATAGTGGCATAGCTATACAAATAATGTGACGGATCTCGGGCTCCCTACAATGACGGCCGTAACATTGATGATTTGCAGGATGACTAGGATGAGTTCAAGTTGGTAATCGAACATAGACTCAGGCCATCACCGAAACTTCCATCAGATTCAAGCATCGTCCGTTTCGACTGCAGCTCAAGCAAGGTCATGCTATCTTGGCCTAGCCCCCATATTAATGGAACCCGACTCTCATGTCAGGAGGCCTGGAATCGCATCCATCGACCTAGAATTGAACCAAAAATCGACCGCTGGGTGTCGCGAGACAGTTCTTTCCGTCCTAACGTGAAGCCCTGAGACTGTCAAACATGATATCCTGCTTTCCCCAGAGGAGTGCTCATAGCCTCATCCAATGTTGCCCGGGTTAAGGCTTCAGCCGCACTGCCCCAACCCCACGTCCTGAGGAATACGAACCCTGGTGGCCAATACCAATAGCCATATCCGCCACGTGCCCGTGTCATGGCGATCGTATTCACCCTTGCGAAGAAATGGAGCATCATCCAGCTCTCTATTCATGGAGTATATATGACGGAAACTTACCAGCGTTGCTCAACTTCCTACTACCTTTCAAGTATCGCGGGACATTACTCGAAATTCCTCCTACTACTCGGTATTGACATGCCCATGACCCATTCTCATGACGAGCATGGCCATGCAATCCGTGGCCGAGAAGACTTTTTTGCGAAATGGAATCCATATCGATTTAAATTCAAAGAGATCAGTCTACACAAGCGGCGATCAGGTCAATGGGGTCGTTCATTATGATCCTCCTTTTCATTATGATCCTCCTTGGGGCGCGAAGCCTGTTACGGATGTCAAGATCAACTTGTACGGTGACGCCGATGGAGACTGGTTTTCAGACTGCGACAACAGCGAATCGAGGACTGGAATCGTCGAGCTCAACATCAATCTTTACCGTGCGGTTGCAGTGGAAAGGAAGAATTTTTCTTTTGATTTTAAATTTCCATCTCACACAACGCCAACAACACCACATCATCCATGGAACCCCCATGATCAATTTGAACACGAATATGGCCATCCTCTACCACGGACGTGGGATTGCCATTGTTCTCGAATCCGCTACACTCTGAACGCCTATTTGACTCTTTCAACAGGCAAGATCATCCATTTCTCGAAGAGCTTGAAGTACCAGCCGTCGCTGGATACTAGAGTTGAAGACATTCCGTGGCGGCAACACGTGTATATGCTCTCAGGTTTCTTTCATTCTGGCCGTTTGATGTCCGGTGACGAAACGAAGTTGTATTCCATGGACTCGAAATTTGTGAAATTCGGCTTTCCTGAAACTCTGGTGGCCGGGAAACCCTTGCATGGCTCAATCCAGGTCCAACTTCCACACCCAGTCCAATCGCTCAAGCTTTGGAATCTAGTCATCGAGGCGAGATTTACGAGCGGATACAGAATCCTCGGCCGACAAAATGAAATCACGACAAGGCAGTGTTACGGCAGGGTTCGACTTCTTTCCTTACATGCCATCACCTTTCCCCACGATCATGTGCTCCATCTCGAAGCCATATGTAGGAAGCCGATTCCGCCATTTTACACCTTACGAACATTCAACATCTGCGTAGCGGGTCACCTCTACATCCGCGGATTTTTTAGCGACTCGGTTGGAAGAATATATCGACTGCGTATCTCCAGTTTGCCCATCCAAATTGTGGGCTCCCCCCAGTAGGTGTAGTGGGAAAAGGACGTGTCCGTCGCTCCCCCATCTCCTTCATACCTATTTCCTACAGAACAGCCAATCATAGGGAGAAAAAAGCGTTGCAAACACCTCGTTCACGCGCATTGGGTTAAAAGTGGATGCTTGTCGCATCGATTGCCCATCTGATCGTTGCAAGCCGATCGCGCCCAGGCAAACCGCAGACTTTTTCCAAAACCCGAACGCCCCGGTCACCAATCCACCAACGATAACGCAAAAGGTACATGATCACGCAGTAGTGAGCAAGGATAATTTGCGCAAACGGCTCGCGGCTCTGAAGCAGATCTACGTATTGAGATGGAATTCTCAGAATCCATGAAAGGCCAAAGCTGCCAGGGTCTCTCCTGTGAGTGGTGTATGTCAGATAAGCTTCAAGCTGATCAATTACTTGGCTGCAGGCCATTCTTGTTTGCCGTGTTCCCAATCCTGGGTGCTTCTGCCACATGTTGAGTCTCTGCAGTCCAATAATTGCAACGGCGGACGTGTTAGGCATGTTGGAATCTTCTAAGTGCGGAGTAACTAGCGACGCTATCTCACCTTCCTGGACGATGTCGGCCACATTTATCAGGATCTTAGTTGGTCTTCGTATATGCCGAAACACCCTGCAAAGGTGGTCGAGGACCGACGTGGACACCGACGACCTCATGGTGAGCTGAAAGTATGCGAAGGCAAAGATTACTTGAGTATTGCATGGCGCAAACAATGCTGAGCAGTTGGACCTGTCAAGAGGATGGCTGATTTCGTGTTTAAGGCCAGCATGGGCCTGAGACCAAGTGGAACCGATCTTTGATGCAAAGGTTGATTGATTGAAGAAAGAATGAATATCATGGGGCAGGTTGAAATACCTCAGACATGGCTAAGATAAAACGCGGCTAAAACAATCGCTTAAGCCAAGAATACCAAATTAACATTCTAAACACATGAAAAGATGCCTCACTCAGTATAGCTTCAGTGCTCAACGTCTTCACAGAAATATTTGCTGTCTCTTAATGTCCATCAAGGCGCAGAAGATCAACCTTGATGCCCCTGGAGAGCCTGGCGATCAAATTCCATCAACTCCTTCATCCCACATACATCGAAGATTGCCCTGGGAGAGTATTCGCCTCCATAACTCTCGGTATCACCATCATCTTTCAGCTTCTTTAGCGCCTTAGATACGCTAATGTAGGCAGGAATCAAGCAAACAGCCGCGTAGACCATGATTTTGATGCCGAAATCCTTTGCCTCCTGGACTGTGAGGCGTGGCGACTTTGTTTCCTGCACCATGCCGTACATAACAGGAATTCCCGTTTCTTTGAAGACCTCGCACACTCGAGTCACCTGTTCTCTGGTCTGTATCGCTTCCATAAACGCCACATCCGCACCTAAAGCCACGGCCGCTTGGAGCCGAGCCAGCGCCTCGTCGAAACCCAACGACTGCAGAGCATCAGTCCGGGCAATAATGACAATATCAGATCCCAATTGCCGGCGCATATTCACCGCCGCCCTGATTCGCGAATAATATTCCTCTCTAGACACCAGCTGTTTGCCAGCGAGATGTCCGCAGCGTTTATTCACGACCTGGTCCTCCAGGTGGAAACCCGCTACACCGGCCGTAATGTACCTGGCCACCGTTCGTCCAACGCTGATTGCGCTACCGTAGCCAGTGTCAGCGTCGGCGATAAGAGGAACAGATGGGTCAAGATTGGCAATCATTTCGGCCTGGTCTTTCATCTCTGTCTGCGTTGCAAGCCCTAGGTCTGCCATGCCTAGTCGTGAGAGACTTGTCCCGGCGCCGGTCATGTACAGCGCATCGAATCCGGCGGCTAGCGCCATGCGAGCCGTGTAGCCGTCATAGACTCCTGGACAGACAATGACCTTGTTTGGGTCATTCAGCATTCGGCGCAGCTTTAGGGAACTCGATACCGGCGCCATCATCAAGCAAAAGCTGCTCTGATTTGAAAAGTGTGGGTTGGGCTTTTTTTCGTTCTGAGTATGCGATTGAAGGTCAATACGTTGGATCTTTGCTATGGTTATATTCTGAAGAGCACGAGCATAAGAATGGACAAATTCCGCACCTGCACATCATC
This sequence comes from Penicillium simplicissimum, assembly GCA_024706585.1. Classification (NCBI taxonomy): domain Eukaryota; kingdom Fungi; phylum Ascomycota; class Eurotiomycetes; order Eurotiales; family Aspergillaceae; genus Penicillium; species Penicillium simplicissimum. The sequence continues at coordinate 3,842,860 of JAMZTW010000044.1, forward strand.
GGCCCGCAAATGGCAACTCAAATCATGGCCGATACAACCAGCGATCGTCATCTTTTCCGTCCCGGCCCTAGACCGGCATCTTCTCCGCCCCGGCCCTAAACCGGCATCTTTTTCCATGTCGGCCCTATATCGGCAGCCACTAAAAGGAGGCCCCGGGGCAGTATAGTGGAACATGATTTAAATACCGGTAGTCGACTCGTAAGCAGCATCGAAGAAGGGAAAGTATGCCAGCAGCCATGGAAAATAATCAAGTTCTCCCAGTTCACCTCGTCGTTCCGAATGAGGCTCTATCAAGTTCAGAACAGAAGTGCCTCTCTCTCCTCGAGGATGCAGCACCGCTAAAATTTGATCTAGAGGAACACTCAACCCCTGAGCTCGGAAAGCGAAATCTTGTCGGTTTTCTGAGCTATGTGGCAGAAAGCCTGCATCGCACCGGGCTCCGCCAACTTAAGAGTTTTGCTGACGCTTATTTGGAAGTTGTGCAGAGGTGCACCTCTCATCCCGACTTTGGCGGGCAAGGTTTTGACCAGGCCATGAAACTGTCAAGCGACCAGGAAGCGGAGGTTCTATTCCTCTGCTCGGCATACCTGGAGGCAGTCAAATCGGCTTCCCGAACGCGGCTGGGCCCTGTTGTGCAGGCCATTCGCCCTCCAGGGAGACGGGGAATGACAATGACAGAAAAAATATTGGCCATGCATGATGTTTCCCGAAGAGGCTTTGTGCGCCCCGGAGACGTTATTCAGGTTGATGTCGACTGGGTGATTGCATCGGAGCTGTCCTGGAAGGTTTGTCATTCACCATCTCTACCTTCCAAAATCCTAGCTTGACCTATAATACTAAGATTACACAGGGAATGGAGGGTGTATATAACGTTGTTGGCAGACCCGGCATATACCGCAACGATCGCTTCTGGCTTGCAGGAGATCACCGTGTCGAGCCCGAACTATACGACATTCCAAAGGTTCGCGCTCTGATAGATGCAAGCGAGCGAGCTAAGGAGGAGTTCAAGATGACAGAATTCCAGGGGTTTAATGTATGCTATTGCTTGTTTGTGTCGAGCCTCTTGTACTTTTGCAGTGGCAGGGGAGTACAAGGTAAACCAGGAATATGGTGCTAATCGTTCTTCTAGTACACAATCTTGCACACTGAATTCGCCCGCGACCGAGCCCAACCTGGCATGTTAGTCATCGGTGCCGATTCGCATACATGCTCTGCTGGCTCAGTCAGTTGTCTAGCAGTTGGATTAGGAGCAACTGATGTTGTCATGCCGTTAGTTACGGGCCAGACTTGGTTTACCGTGCCGGAGACCATCCATCTTCGACTGGTCAACGCGCCGCCATTCGGAGTGGGTGGCAAGGATACAATATTGTATATCCTGAAACAATTCAAGCGAAACACTATTGCTGCAGATCGTGTGGTTGAGTTCTCAGGGCCAGGGCTGGCCGCACTCTCGTGCGACGCACGCTTTGCCATTGCCAACATGTGCACGGTCAGTATGTCTGTTAAGCTATCCTTGCTGCTCAAAATTACGACGAAGGTATAAAGATTTCCATGGATGTTGCTAACTTTGTGGCGGACAGGAATTCGGGGCAGTTACGGGCATATTTGCGGCAGATGACCGCACACAGGAGTTTGTGAATCGGAGGCGCATCAAGAAGCACAAGAACGCCGCGATATACTTCAAGCCTGACGAGGACGCGACCTACGCGCATACTTTCGAAATTGATCTTTCCAAGGTTGAATCTGGTATCGCCCTGTATCCGTCACCCGACAACGTCGTTCCAGTAGGCGAGGTGTCTGGGACTGTTCTCGACGGCTGCTTTATTGGAGCTTGCACAACGGCAGAGGAGGACCTGATCATTGCCGCTTTGGTACTCGAAGCCGGATTGACCAAGGGATGGAAGCCAGTTGGGCGCGGTCGTCGCATTGTTGTGCCAGGGTCAAAGCCTATTCGACACAAGCTGGAAAAGCTTGGCTTAATAGAAATATTTCAGCAATGCGGCTTCAAAGTTGGCGTACCAGGATGCAGCATGTGTGTTGGCCAAGGTGTCGATCAAGCTGCGGCAGGTGAAACGTGGTTATCATCGCAGAATCGGAATTTCAAGAATCGAATGGGACAAGGTGGGTATCTTATTCTTTCGGCAACAGCCCGTAAGTGGACGTATTCCATGAAAGCTGATGTTGTTTTTACAGGATCGATTGCGAATTTAGCTTCCGCTGCAACTGTGGCAGCTTCCTCCTTCTCCATGCAAATCAGCGATCCTCGCGCGCTTCTAGATATGATTGACCGGGATAGGCTCACTCATTATCTAGGATTCGAGCCACCAGCACTACAACGCATTCCTGATCACAAGTTGACGCATGAAAATCAAGTGCACTTCTCCGAGCCGTATGGCGTAGATGGGGAGGGCTATAACTCTGCCAATACTCCCGGTTATAGTGGAGAGACAATTTTGCACGACAAGCTCGCGCGGGTCAATAACAGCGGGGTACTCACAGTGCTTAAAGGCCAGGTCCTGCGTCTCGGCGACTTTATTGACACTGATGCAGTATGTTCATGTTTCCCCCGCGCCGTGAATTTTGTCCAGATCAAAGGTTCCATCAGCTAATGGGCCTAAGATAATCCCTTCCAAGTTTCTCGCTTCGTCTTCAACCAATGAAGATCTGGGTTCCCACTGCATGGAATTCTTCATGCCTGAATTTCGAAAGCTCGTTCGTGACGGATATGATATTCTCGTGAGCGGCCGCGCCTTTGGATGTGGCTCCTCGCGCGACGTTGCCGTCAATGCTTTGATTGGTGCCGGTGTGAAGTGTGTAATTGCGGAGTCATTCTCTTTCATCTATGCAAGGAACCAACCGAACATTGGACTCCTGGGTATTGTCATCACAGAGAAGTCATTTTTTCAGATTGCCGAACAAGGGGAACAGATATCTGTTGACTTGGTGACGAACACTGTTACATGTGCTGGACGCAGCTGGACCTTCCAGCTGAGTGAGATGGAGAAACAACTGATAAGTGTGGGAGGTCTCACAGAGGCATTCCGCAAGTTCGGCAAACAGCTATTCGAAGTCATGTGTCGCCCTATGAGGCCCAAGATGGATCATTTAATGGGCGTGGACATGGAGAGTTTAGGGGCCTGATCTGTCTAATTATTGCCCTAATAAAGTCTGTACAATAACTGCAGGACTTCCAAGCTGGCGGGACATGTTCTGCTAGCGACTGATGGATCACATTTCCGTGCTTGGTGTCCGTCACCTTAAGGTGAGCTCCAGCTCCGGCATATGAGATTCAGGGGTAAATTGGAATCTGACTTCGGAACAGAGGAGGAGACGTTTAGGTGAATCGATTGATTTTGGCATTTCAAGCATACATGCTGACCACTTAACTTTGTACTCAATACCATTTGGGAGGTCAATCCTGCCGGAGTCGGAAGTTTACATTGATGCCAGAGCCAATGCGACTCCCGGGCAGGAACTTCCTGTGGAAATGTGAGGGGCTTCCTCGTATTTGGGGAAGCCAGGTAAACTCAGTGGGCCTTACACACCGTATCTCCTCAATCCTTGCTTCGGGTCTAAGGCCAGCACTGCTAGCTAAATACTGGCCCTTAACCAGAGATATGTTCCTAGGTGCTGGTCGTTAGGCAAGGTAGCCTTAGGTTCTGTTCTATCTCAGGCGTCTACGGGAAGGCGGCCGGTGCGTCAATCGTGGTAAACCTACAGCGCCACAACCATCTCAAATCTGTCAAATTGGGGAAATAACCCAACCGGGTGTCGAGATTTGATGATTCCATAAAAGTAGTGTTTCCGAGGAGTACAAACGGAAAACAAGTGCGATGCAAGCACCGAAACCTCACAGCAATCGAGATCTGGACGGCCGATTTCCAGGGCCTGGTGTTCTTTGTCTATATTGTCCCTTTGCAGTCACGGGTCAGATAGGACAATAGGCTTCACACGACATGATTATTATTTTATTAGTAACTGATTGACTTCCTGCGCCAGTGACTCGTGGAGGGTACGTGATATGGACGGAGGATTATTCAATTCCTGTGCTGACATCCCGGAACCGGGATGGGCAGCCCTTTACTACCGTTTCGAGCTCGGTAAGGACCAGCCGAGAAAACCTTATACGGGATGCATCGGCCCAACGACCACGTGCCTAATAGATAGCACTCCATCGGCCTCCCCATCACACAACATTCCAGGAGTTCCTACAACCCCAACTTTTATGCAGACGACAGGCTGTCCATTTCAGTAATGAGCGACAAGGGATGCAACGTGGAATTTCCACCGGACGGCCCGCGGCAGCGAACCCCGGTCGCTTGCAAACCATGCAGGCAAAATAAGATTCGCTGTGGAATGCGATCACCGCCCTGTGCTCGATGCCTCCGATTGAACTTCCACTGTACAGTAGAGCCGTGCTACCGACGTGTGAACCAGAGAGATCGTGTGCGACACCTGGAAGCCGAGGTCCAGGAACTCCGGCACATGCTGCAAAATAACGAGGAACGAGCCGCGAACGTGCAATCTGCAAATCACGCTCTTGGCCCTGACGCATTTCAGCCTAATAGAGGCCTCGGGGAGTCTTGGGAGGCGCCCATCGCTGGAACCCTGGAGCCCGGCTCCCAAGCGAATCGCGACCGACGAGTCGGTACGGAAATGGTGGGTGAAGAGGAAGCCATCGACTTGCAAGAGCGGCCGCATCGCGTGTCAGATTTCACACTCGGCCCCGTCAGTGTGAGTAAGACGCAGGGCGAGCAATTGTTTAACCGGTACGTTTTCTCTCTCGCCCCGTCGGGGTGATATACGTTGGTCAACAGTCGATTAAATACCGTGCTGGGTCGCCAGCTTTTTTCGAAAATTCCATCCGATCCTTCCGTTTCTGGATCCCTCGAAAAGTTGCTCGGAATACTACAGTTTGTCGCACCTTCTCTTCTGGTCTATCATTGCCGTGGCAGCAAGACACTATCAGCCAGACCCAAGCCTGTTGACGAAGGTCACCCCGGCATTGACCGAGCTCTTGTGGAAGGCAATTTCATCAAACCCGATTTCCCTTGCCCAGACCCAGGCATTGATTCTCATCTCTTGCTGGCCTTTACCAAACTTTCGATTTTGGAGTGACAAGTCGCCAGTCTACGCTAATATTGCTCTGACCTATGCAACCCACTTGGGGCTACATGTGCGCGGACACGAGCGGGAATATTCTAAAGAAATCTTTGCTGCAACGGGTTACAATGTGCTAGAGAGATCAAAGGCCTGGGTCGCTTGCGAAATCTTATCCCAAAGGTGATTCCTGAAAACCTCTCGCCGAGTCGGAATCCATTGTACCAGGCTAATTTTCCAAGCCATAATATGGATCAAGGTCTCCCTCCACTTATGCCACTCCAAGAGTTCGAATTATCAAATCAGGTCGGAGATGGAATTCTGCCGAATATTCCGTTGGAGTTACAACACAACTTCCTGATCCAGAACTGCAGTTATCGAGCTCGCAAAATCATTCTCGGTCGACGAGAATCCGAAACTATCTTTTTTCAAGAAGATGGATTTTACGAAAAGATGCAGAGAATAGAGGAAAGCTTCCAACTCCTCGATTGGAAACTGAACAAAGAGTTATCATACCTTAATTCTCTTCGCTTATCGGGAGCGATGCTGTATTACCAGTGCCTGTACTTCTTGCGGGAAGAGAGGCAGCGCGAGGAGCAGAAGAAGAGTGGCATTCTCCGCGCATACAAGACTGCGTCCTCGATCATCGCAAGAACCATTGGCCACAGCTCTGCTCATGATGAGTTGACGTACGCACCGGTTGGTATTTTGCGTATCATTTGTACAGCAGCTCTGGTCATATTTCGCGTTCAGCATTCCACCTACTCATTAGCTGATGCAATCCTTTCGCCCACATCCCAGCAAGTCGACAGCAACGGGGCCAAAATATTGTACAACTCAGCTTGCTTCGTTATTCAAAGCTGCTCGATAAATCATGATGACCAGGACTACCCTGCACGCATGTCTGGCATGCTGGAGACATTATGGCGATGCGGTGAAAACGATGTCGAGCTTCGAAACCGTGAGCCGACTTCCAAAGTCAAAAGCCGCATGGGTGCGAGTATTGTGTTTGATTGCTTGCGGATTTGGCGCGAATATAAAAGCGGCTCCAATGCCGACTCCCAAAAGGCCAGAAGTGCCATTGACTGCCTAGGTGGACCGCAACGACAACAGCAACCTCAACCAAATTTGGAGATCTTGGCTATACCACTTCCCAGAGTTACTGAATCTGACAGAGTTGGTGAACTAAATCTCTCTATGCTCAACGGCGCTTTCAGTGCAAGCGGGTGGGGAGAAGTGCCGGACTCAGAGTGCAGTTTTGCCACGGGATTCGTTCAGGATATACTGGACTGTTCCTTATATGGATTTATGTAATACTCGTTGCAATTGAAGGAGACATCTCTGAATTGTTTTAAGATTGTGGGGGTCAGATCGTGGTAGGGAGTGCTGAGTTATTCGTCTCATATCAGGGCTGGGCAGGATGCGGACGCCCGAAGCTACTCGCACGCGGACACCTCAGGCTGTTGTATATTTTCTATCATGTTTGATCATCGCAAATCGTTCCTGCAGAAAAAATTATATATTACGCTTTGCTACTTCTTTGGGCTCATGAGGAAGAGGTACTTTATGATAAGCCTGATCTGCTACCTTTAAAAGCGATAGGCTAACCTATGGGAGTAATTATAGTCTAGTAGACTTGAATTAGGGTAGGGAGCTTAAGTATGGGGAAAAAAAGTGGGGCAGGGGTAGACTATCATTTCATTTTTAAGTGTAGACTAGAATTAAATCTAGATATCGTACGAAGTTGAAATTTTTGTCAGTTCTAAGTTACTATCCTTTCTACCGTCTACTCGAATTTTAAATCATAATTCGACTAGTTGATGGTGTGGGAGTTCGTCAAAATTCGACCCATTTTTTTGATAGGGTACGGTCGCAGAAGAAAAATCGCCTACTAAGCCTAGATAGTCGCCGATCTTCTATACGAACCGTAGGTCTATCTCTACTATATAAGTTATCGGTATATCTCTAAAGCCTATATAATATACCCCCTTCGTAAGTTCTTGATATCGTACGAAGCTTAAGGCTTTAGATATTCGTATACTAGACGCCGAGGATAATTTTCTCGGAGTTTCTATTTATTCTAGGTCCGATTAGAGTATAGGACTTCTAAGTTCGTACGATTCTTTTAAGAGGGTAGACTAATAAAGTATATATCCGCCTAACCTAGCGAGCCACTCCTTTGTACGACGTTTTAACCTATCTATCCCTTCTAGCTACTTTATATCTATAAGAGGACTAGAGACTGATAGCCGTCGTACGATTCACGTTTTTCTTAATAATATACGATAATAAAGTCTATACCTACTTAGCCCGATGAGCTACTCCTTCGTACGAAGTTTTAACCTACCTCTTACTTCTAGCTACTTCGTATCTATAAGAGGACTAGAGACTAATAGCCGTCGTATAATTCACGTTTTTCTTAATAATATATAATAATAAAGTCTATACCCGCTTAGCCTAGCGAACCGCTTCTTCGTATAACTATTTATACTTAGCTCTATATTAAATCTACCTATATCGTATCTATAATTAGAGAGTCCTTCCGTTTATACGAACCTATAAGGAATTCTACTTTAAGGAGAGTCTTTACGTAGATAATTTATAACCTTAGACTATATTATAGATCCCTCTAACCTCCCGACTCTCGGTCGCTTTAATCTTAGCGATCGCTATAGTAATTCTAATTCTATTAAAGAAATTAAGTTTACGTTCCTCTATATAACTAGTTCTAGAGCCGCTCTCCCCTTAGCCCCTTAGTTCCTACTCTACTTTAACTAAGAATCTAGTTCGTCGGCTAACTCTTATACTAGGGTTTTTATATAGAATAGATACTCTCTTTATCCCGGTAGCTAAAAATCGTACGCTATATATCTCTATATAATAAAGAACCCTTCCTTTCTCTACTATATAACGAGTTATAAAGATCCTCTCCCTAATACCTCTCGGTTCCCTCTCTATTTTAATAAAGAATCTAGTTTATCGGCTAACGCTTCTACTAGCGTTTTCGGAAGAAATAGACTTTCTCTTTATCCTAGTAGCTAAAAATCGTATATAAATAATCTCTATATATAAAAGAACCCTTCGCCTTTTACTGTATAATAATTAGCGAAGTCGTTCTTTTATTTAGTCGATCTATACGGATATATAGTTAACCTTTAGTTCTAATTCTATTCTTAGTCCTTATATTATATAAACCCTTATTAGTTCCTATATTTACTCCTTCCTTATATAGGGGTTCTAGGTAAGAGGAAGACTCTACCCTATCTATATCCGAAGTATTTTAAAATCCGTCTTCGCTCTTCCTTAAATCTCCGTTTCGTTCTATCTTTATCTTTACTCTCTCCGGTTTTTCTCTTATATCTCTATCTTTCTATTTATCTAGTATTAGTCTAATCCCTTCTTCCCTCTACCTCTTCTATTATCTACTAATCTTCGTATAGTAGTCCTTTTTTTACCCCTTCGTATAGCGATTATAGCTATAGTTCCTACCTCCGCTATATCTAGCACGATTCCGGTAGATACGATCCCTCGAATTCTAGCTAATCCTACGACTATAAGCCTAACCTTAAAGGCCTTATTCGAAGTACTACTAAATAGCGGAATAGGCTAGACTATTGTATAGCTTACGAAGTATAGAAATAATACCTTATAGGAGTACTATTCAACTCCCCTCTAACGTTAGGTCTAGTCCTAGCCAGTCTATAAGTTTATAGTAAAACTTAGGAAAGATTATACGCTAGTAATTAGTGCCGATTAGGTCTATTTCGTACGACCCTCTTTCCCTTACGATCTATTACTAACTCTTAGCCCCTTAGCTCCGGTTATATCGATAGTTATACGTGAATAGCCTCTTAATCGTAAGTCGTAGCTTCTACTTTCCTAGTACCTATAAGAAGTCTAAGGCCTAGTATCTATTCGGTAGGGGTATCGTACGACTACCTAGGGTTTAGGATAGGGTCTATACGAATTATAAGTAGAAGGAGTAGGCGCTGTTCTGTGGCTTCTAGATACCCCTTAAGCTACCGTTTACTCCGACTATAACTACGCCTATACCGCTCCCGAGTTATCTTAAGGAGCTAATTAATACTCCTACTATCCCTATAGCTAGTACGGGTAGCGGTAATAGTAGTAATAGTAGTAATAGTAGTGATAGGGGTAACGGTAGTGATAGGGGTAATAGTAGTAACAGTAGTAACGGCGGTAATAGTAGTAACGGTAGTAACGGTAGTGATAATAGTACTAGGCCTAGTACTAAACTTACTATATAACTAAAGAGACGTAAGCTTAGACCGTAGAGATAAGTTCTTAGTTTATACGGTTAGATTATCTTTCTATTTTACCTATACTTTCCTATATTAGATCGCTTATGCTATAGTTTTGCTTTCTTTTTGCTATACTCTCTCTAACTTTTGTGATCTTATATAGTCCTTACTGATTTCGTATCTTAATATTAATCCTTTATACGGTCTTCTAGACCGCTTTTCCCCTAAGTAACTATTCTAGCCTATACGCTCCGGTTTTTTCTTTATAATATCTTAAATTATAGTCTACCCTCTACCTTAATTCGTACGGTATTACTAAGTTTTACCTTAATTATAGCTTCGTGCGTTAAACCTATAGATCTCTTTATATAGTAGCTAGACTATAAGCTCCTGATCTGCCGCTAGTGCCGCTTAGGGGTCCGTAGTTCTTATCTTCTTACTTATCTTACCTACCGTCTATATAAGCTATACTAGGTCCTTACTTAGAATCTAGTTCTTTATACGAAGGCTCTCTGGCCGCCGCTTAAGGTCGCGCTAGGCGATCTTCCTAAGGAGCCTCCTTAGTTAATCCTCTACCTAATTCCCGAGCTCCCTCTTTACTAGGATAGGAAGTAGTACCGACTAATCCCTAAGTACCTCTTTATCGGACGGACGATACCGTCCCTTAAGTATTACTAATAGACCTAGTATAACTAGTCGCTATATAAATATTATAGCCGTCCCCACTAGACGATCGTACGAGCTACTAAAGCTATCCTCTACGCTTAGTACGAGGATATCTGCTACTAACAATTCTATATCTAGGGCCTAGGTTCGTTTTTTATATAGATTAAGTATCTATCTCCTAGCCGTAAGCCTACCACCGATCCCTCTATACGACCGCGATCCTAGGTTACCCTTAAGATTGTACGAGCTACCGAGGAGATCTTCTAATAGAGCTAGTAGGTCGAGTAGACCCTTATCTAGGCTAGAGAGACTAATAAGGCTAGCCCCTAGCTCAAGAGGACATAGTAGCCGGTCTACCTAAAGGGGATCCTAGTCTATTAGCTATTAGGCTTCGTCGAGACTCCGGAGGCTAATACAGAGGGTTTAGAGGCTATTGTATAACTTCTCTAGGATATAATATTCTCTCTTACGTGCGTGAGCTAGCGGGTAACCCGGTTAACTAGTTACTTACTCTATATCGAAGCCGCCCGTATAGAGGCTAGTAAGTGACCGTTCTAGCCTCTAAAGGCCTATATAAACGATACTTAGATAAAGTAGTATACCGAGCTCTAGTAGTAGATCCTAGCCTTCTTTACCCGGACGTAGACTATAGGGAACGAGTAGGCTCTCTTATACGAGTTTACTACCCTTTAGCGTACGAAGTAGGAGAAGCTCTAGACGACTACGTAGAAAATCTATTATAGACTTACCTCTAACCCTCATACGGAGACTCCCCCCTATAATTCCTCGGACGATCCTTTCTACCTTATAGCGATTTAGATCGCCTATCACGAGTTCTACCTTAGTCTTCTTAATAAGACGTATATTAAGAATAAGTATAACCTCACGCTTATCTATACGCTTACGGTTCTTAGCTATTATCTATACGGCTAGAAGGACGAAGATATATATCCTCCGATCCTATCGAAAGTGATTAAGATTAGCCGTTTTCTTATCCTCTACCGTACTCTCTTACTCGATCCTTACGCCGTACGAATCCTTAATTACTACTATAGCCTTAGTCGTACGACGGATATCTAGGAGACTTAGACTCCGCTTACGATCCTAGACTATCTCCCCGAGTTATAACCCGCTCTTCCTAATCCTAAATCATACGAGAGCGACTTATCCTAGAGCGAGATATTACCTCCTATAGCGATATATCCGAAACGGTAGAAGACGACTCGGCGATTCTGTGAGTGATTAACGTTAATAATAGACCGCTTTATAGTACGTAGGACCTTTAGTCCGCTCGAGTATATACTTAATCTCCGCTCGTACAGTCTAAAGGTCTACTATAATACTACCGCCGAGGGTTATATCTTATAGATCGCGTATAACTAGCTACTCTATAAGGAGCTTGCCTTTACAATAGAGGATTTTCGTAGAATAATTTATAAGCTTATAACCTCGGCTAAGCAGATCTTATACGACTAGCTCCTCTTATAGGATCGTACGAAGATCCCGACGATCCCGTAGGAGACGCTAATAGATAATCTAAGCTAGCACTAGGCTAGCTTTAGCTTCCTCTAGGACCCTCGGACGGCGTAGCCTATCCTAGGCATATAGTAGCTAATAAGGCGGGTCGTCGAGGAGAACGCGCTCTAGCGCCAGTTTATCGATCCTACTTACGGGACCTTCCGTCTAACTACGCTAGTATAGTACTTTTAGGCCATCGTACGATTCCTAGAGTAACTAGCGATCTTAGTTTACTTTATAGCTAACTAGCCTACCCGCGCCCCGGAGCTCCTAAGCGTCCGCTACCGAAATACCGAAACTAGCTATCGGAATATCTTTATCGCCGACGGTCTCGTAAGCTTTATAACCCGATACTATAAAGGGTTCTATCTTAGTAACGACGCGAAGCTAATCTACCGGTTTATACCTTGCCCGGTTAGTACGCTCGTCGTATAATATCTCTAGCTCGTCCTCCCTTTTATTAAGCGTCTTTAGGTATACTAGTAGTATACTACCGACTAGCCTTATACGAAGCTCGCTACCTAGGCCCTTCTCTAGGGCCCCGACCTTAATACCTAGCGGGACTAGACCTCGGAACGGCTAAGTCGGTACCTTCGCTAGGAGTCCGTAATCGGACTTCGGGGATAGTCGTTAAATCTCCCTACCTACCGGAATATCGCGATTAGGATTAGCCGTCGTTTTCTCCGGTCCTCGGCCGCGTTCTAGTATAATTCGTACGAGGGCCGTAATAGGGACTAGTTATACGAAGAGCTCGAGGAGCCGTAGGATTCGGACGACTTTACTAGCTATATCGCCGATCTCTAGGCCGCCTACTTATCCTACGTAGCTAGTATAATCTATAGATAGGAGATTACCGAGTATACAGGGATGACCCTTTAATAGCGTAAGTACTTCTATCTCTCTAGTACCGACTAGTATCGCTTCCTAGGTTTCCCGTCTATAAAGGACCCGATTCGGTGTCTCGTATAATAATAGGGCCCCGATCTATAGGAAAACGAGCTTAGCTAGTATTATATAGCGCGTCGATTCTAGCTTTAGTAGGTAGATCTTCCGTCGGCGCTCTAAGACCTTTTCGGTAGTACTACTATACGATTCCGGGGTATCTAGGCTTATTCGCTCTAAGGGATCTAGCACGGCTAGAGCCCTCTAATTACTATAATACCGACTAGGGGCGGTAAGAGTCTTCTCTTTATGCTCCCGGCCTAGATCGCCGAAGGATTAACGGTAGTAGTTATCCCTCTAACTACTCTTCGGTCTAATCTTTAGGAGCGTTATATAGCGCTTAGTATCTCTTATATCGAGTAGCTTAGCCGTTAACCCCCTAATAGGGCTTCGATCGTTCTTATTACGCCTAAGGCTACCGGCACAGACGACTTTTATACGTTCTTAAATCGCTAACGGAACTTTAGCCGCCTAGATCGGATCGTGATCGACGAGTATCATATCCTTCTTATACCTAGAAGCTCCTTTCGTATAACGATTAAGTTTCTTAGCTAGCTCGCTACGTAGAACGTCTAGCTACTTCTTCTTACCGCTACCCTTCCTCTATCCCTTAAGTACCGCCTCTAGCGGCGTCTCCAGATCTATCGTCTATAGGTCGACGCTACGCTCTAAGGGGAGACAGTCTAGCCTACTAGCCCCTCTATAATAGCCTTCGTACGAGAACGGATCCGCCTTACGTCCCCTAGCCGTATAATTATCTACTATAGTATATAGGACTTAACTAAGCGTGTTATAAGCTGCCTTTAATACGAGGCCTTTTATAGCCGCTCGTACGATAAGGTAGGTATCCTTATACGCTTCCGTTAGGGACCTAGTTAGGTTATAGCGGCTACTACGTTCCTTAGGCTTAGGATTAATATACCTAATATCCGATATATACTCTACCTCGGCTAGCCTCGTATAATGCTCGACTATAGCTAAGAGAGCGGGCGTGCTAGCCGTAACGGGTAGCCTAGCGAGGCCGTGGTTATCTAGCCCTCCGGGCTTAACTAGCCTCCTTTCTGGTTCCGGGCAGAGCCTAGGCAGACTAACGAGGAGCGTACGGAATACGACACTAACCTTAATACCGTATAGCAGTATCTTATATAGTCATCGGTCTACCGCCGTACGATTCTCGATTAATACCTTAACGGCCCTAAATAGACCGATAATACTAGCCCGACTCCTATCTCTGTCCGTCGTCTTTCCTACAGTCGAACCTTAGCCGCGCTTAACCCCTAGGAGCTCTAGTACGATATCTATACGCTAGACTAGGATTCGACTATTAGGAGATCCGCTCTAAGCTCTAATTCTATCCCCGCTCGTACGCTTACTATTATTCCCCCGCCTCTTTTACCTTATCCTTCTCGGATAGAGCCTCCTCGCGACTAGGCCTCGCTCTCTCGTTAGTCCTCGCGCTAGCGTCGCCGGAGCGAGTCGTCTCCTTCTACCTACCCTCGGAAGCGCTATTAGGAACGTATCCTCGGGGTTCCTCGTACGACTTTACCTTATCATCTCCCGGCGATTACTTCTTGTCCGAACCGCCTTACCTTAGGATCTTCGTCCTATAATCCGGCTTCGTACGATACCGTAGCGCCTTCTACTATTAGGCCTCGCTCCCCGCCTCCGCTAGATCTAATCCTAACCTATGGGAGTATTTAAAGTATACTTGACTTGAATTAGGGTCCCGCTCTTAAGTATGAGAAAAAAAGTGGGGCGGAGGTAGACTTGAATTAATTTTTTGAAGGTAGACTTGATTTAAATTTAGAGGTCGTACGAGCTTCAAATTTTTAGAAGTTCTAAGTTACGTACAAATGTTTCTACTAACAAGATTTTAAGAAAAAATATTAAGGATTGGTTGAGTAATTAATTATTAAAGTTTTCCGAAAAATTTTGATGGGGTCGCACTATAGAATATATTCGGGCGGGAAGCGGAACATTATTCGTACGAACCCTCTCTAGAAACATATTCTTAATTCAAACCTCTATATAACTAACCTTATATTTTTTGGTTTCGCACGATAATTCGACGCTTACCTTACCTTATCCCCCCTTTCTTTTTGTTATAACGGACCTACCTAATAGTCGATCTACTCTTCGTACGATGGACCACGGGCTTTCCAGGATTGCCTTTAAGGATCTTGCGTGAGGTGGGCACCGCAGTTAGCCTCCATGAAAGAACCTATAACTACGTAAGTAGAGAATAATTTTCTTTTTTTAGATGCGACCAGTGGCTTTCCCGACTGTCGGCCCACCCTTCGTACGATGGACCACGGGCTTTCCAGGATTACCTTTGAGGGTCTTGCGTCCGGTGGGCACCGCAGTTAGCCTCTATGAAAGAAGCCATAAGCTGCGTGAGTAGAGATTACTTTTTTTTTTTTGATGCGACTAGTGGCTTTCCTGACAGTCGTTCTACTCTTCGTACGATAGACCACGGGCTTTCCAGGATTGCCTTTGAGGGTCTTGCGTCAGGTGGGCACCGCAGTTAGCCTCCATGAAAGAAGCCATAAGCTGCGTGAGTAGAGAATATTTTTTTTTTTTAGATGCGGCGAGTGGCTTCCCCGACAGTCGTTCTACCCTTCGTACGATGGACCACGGGCTTTCCAGGATTACCTTTGAGGATCTTGCGTGAGGTGGGCACCGCAGTTAGCCTCTATGAAAGAACCCATAAGCTGCGTGAGTAGAGAATATTTTTTTTTTTTAGATGCGGCGAGTGGCTTCCCCGACAGTCGTTCTACTCTTCGTACGATGGACCACGGGCTTTCTAGGATTGCCTTTCAGTCAGCCTCTATGAAAGAAATCATCAGCTACGAGAGGGGTGTTTTTTCTGGATGCAACTAGGGCCTTTCCTGATAGTCAATTTACCCTTCGTACGATGAACCACGGGCCTTCTAGTATTACCTTCAGAGATCTTGCGTTAGGCGTTAGAAATAGCGGACATAGAGGCACCGTAATCAGCCTTCATAAATAAAGAAATATATCACCACCAATCAACTACAGGAAGAATTGTAAAATAATTTTTTTATAGAAGTTTCCAGTCGTACGACGCTAAGGTAGTCCTCTCCATCTTCTTGCACCTCACCGTCTATCTCTCTTTTATTACTTATACCCCCTTCCTTCCCTCCCTCTACCTCTTCTAACTTATATCCTCTCTTATCCTCTCCCATCCTTTCGCTTCCAATCCTCCTGCTGAGAAATCTCCTACCTTCATCCTTCGTACGATATGGCAGCCCCTGGACCTGGTGCAGGACCCCTTATCCCCGCAGGCAGTGTCGCTCATGGTGTTCTTACACCCTTCAACGCCACATCTACTGACCTGGTTATGCCATCTGGTAGGCCTAGTGGGAACCCTCTCTACGTCTGGGTAACCCTTACGGTCCTCGGGAATACGGCTCTTAGCACAGTCTGCCACACACCTGAGCAACGGATGATCTGGACCTGGCCGTCGTACGACTTCCTATTAAAGACAAAGATTAAGGATGGCGTTCGAGTCCCTGTGATCGAAGTTAGATAAGTAAGTCCTCCTCGTACGAGCTCTAAGGTCTTCGACTAACTCTATCTCTAGCTTACGACCGGCCGCCCATCGTACGTGAATGCTCTGCTGATCGCAAGCCGTGGATTTGCCTGGGTGACAGGCAGATGTAGCAGGGACCCCCAGCTTCATCCGTTTGGTGCACCGCCTGGCGGGCATATCCGTATCCCTGGAGCTTGGGATGGCGCATGTGCAAATTGTAAATGGAAGGATAAGGCGGCACAGTGTGATTTTTACGATCCCACTGAGGCGATCTTTATTCCGCCCCTCCTCTTACCGGCACCCCCAGTTCCACCCCTCGCCCAACTTACGGACAATACAGGGGCTACGCTCCCAGCGTCTCCAGCACCGCCAGCACCGCCAGCCTCGTACGACGATGATAATAATAACGACGATGGCGATAATATGGACCCTGGTGACGATGGTGGCATAATCTACGCTGATGACCCGGATGCCTACCTTAACGACGCGGAGCTTGCTGAGTCTAACGGGGAGGAGGCGGACGAAGGGGCTAATGATGAGGAGATGGTGGATATTGATGATGAGGGCGATGAATGGCCGGAGGATGATATTCCGGTATAAACTTCGTACGACGTGCTTTTTGTTCTGTTGAATTTTCCTTCCTTTATTATAAGTACAGTGTTTTTACATGTTTATCTACTTACGTATGCTTATTGATTTCTTATAAAGTTGATTCTATTAATCTTCGTACGACGAGGGTGTAGAGACAGACCCAGCTATTCTCCATAAAAGAATGTAGACAGGAAGTAACATAACTTATGGAGGAATGTAGACTTAGCTATTATTTTTTCGTTTAGGCTGGCCGAACTAGAGAATCCACACAAGACCAGACTCCCACTTCATTTCATTGAACTTCGTACGAAGAGGGTGTGGAGGCAGACTCAGCCATCCTCCATGAAAGAACGTGGGCGGGAAGCAACGCGCTATACACACTGGCTACGAATTTTTGATTTTTTGTTCGGTCGAACCAGAGAATCCACCCAAAATTAGACTCCTACTTCATTCTATTGAACTTCGTACGAAGAGGGTGTGGAGGCAGACTCAGCCATCCTCCATGAAAGAACGTAGACGGTAGGCAACACGCCTTATGGAGGAACGTAGACTTTGGCTATTTTTTTTTGTTTGGGACGGACGGACCAGAGAACAGACCGAAAAGTCTATTTCATTAGACTTCGTACGAAAAGGGTATAGAGGCAGACCCAGCCATCCTCCTAGGCATGAAAGAACGTAGACGGGAAGCACCACGACTCATGGAGGAACGTAGACCTGGTTGTTACTTTTTGTTCGGGTCGGCCGAACCAGAGACTCCACCCAAGACTAGACTCCCACTTCATTTCATTGAACTTCGTACGAAGATGGTGTGGAGGCAGACTCAGCCATCCTCCATGAAAGAACGTGGGCGGGAAGCAACGCGCTATACACACTGGCTACGATTTTTGGATTTTTTGTTCGAGTCGGACAAACCAGAGAGCGAACCCAAAATTAGACTCCTACTTCATTTTACCGACCTTCGTACGAAGAGAGCGTGGAGGCAGACTCAGCCATCCTCCATGAAAGAATGTGGGCGGGAAGCAACGCGCTATACACACTGGCTACGAATTTTTGATTTTTTGTTCGGTCGAACCAGAGAATCCACCCAAAATTAGACTCGTACTTCATTTCATCGACCTTCGTACGAAGAGAGGGTAGAGGTAGACTCAGCTATCCTCCATGAAAGAACGTGGGCGGGAAGCAACGCGCTATACACACTCGCTACGATTTTTGGAGTCTTTGTTCGAGTCGGACAAACCAGAGAGCGAACCTAAAATTAGACTCCTACTTCATTTTACCGACCTTCGTACGAAGAGGGTAGAGGCAGACTCAGCCATCCTCCATGAAAGAATGTAGGCAGGAAGCAACACGCCTCACGGAGGAACGTGGACTTAGCTGTTACCTTTTGTTTGGGTCGGACGAACCAGAGAACGAACCGAAAACTAGACTCCCACTTCATTTCATTGACCTTCGTACGAAGAGAGGGTAGAGGTAGACTCAGCCATCCTCCATGAAAGAACGTGGGCAGGAGGCAACACGCCTCATAGAGGAACATGGACTCGGCTGTTACTTTTTGTTTAGGTCGGACGAACCAGAGAACGAACCGAAAACTAGATTCCCACTTTATTTCTTTGGCCTTCATACGAAGAGAGGGTAGAGGTAGACTCAGCCATCCTCTATGAAAGAACGTGGACAGGAGGCCACACGACTCCTAGAAGAACGGAGACTTTGGCTGTTGTTTTTTTTGGGGGGTCGGACGAACCAGAGAATGAATCCAAGTAATTCATTTTATTAATCTCCGTACGAAGAGACCATCGAGGTAAATAACTATCCTCTTAGACTCTCCCCTCTACTCATACTTAAACCAGCATCTTACCCTCTACTCCTGGTACCAATCCACACCCTTAGCCCTTCTCCTGTCTTCCTCTCTGAATTTTTAATCTTCGTACGAGATGGTTGCTGTTCCTCCAGGTAGTATTGCGCATGGTGCAGTGACTACCTTTCCTGCAGATAGTACAGACCTCTTTACGCTCTCCGACCGGGATAATGCCCCGAAGGGATATATCTGGGTTAAGCTTACGACCGTCGGTAACGAGGCCCTCTTTTCGCTCTGCCACACCGACGTTCAACGTCAGGTCTGGACTTGGCCATCGTACGAATTCTTAATCAAGACAAAGATTAAGGATGGTGCTCGGGTCCCAGTGATTAAAGTCAAGCAGGTAAGTCTACTCCGTACGATCTCTAAACTATCCATCTCACTTCCTCCTTAGCTAGAGACACGCCGGCCTTCGTACGTGAATGCGCTCTTGATTGTGAGCCGCGGATGGGTTTTTGCGGGCCGCTGTATCATGGATAGAAACCTCTATCCCTTTGGTGCCCCACGTGGCTGTCATATCCGTCTCCCGGGTACGTGGGATGGCGCATGCGCCAACTGTAAGTGGAAGGATTATGGAGCCCAGTGCTCCTTTCGGAATCCTGAAGAGGCCCAGTTTATACCACCGGTTACTGTTGACCTCCCACCGTTGCCGCCGCTCTATGCTCTTACAGATGGAACCTTAGAGGAGGAGGAGGAGGAGGAGGAGGAGGAGGAGGAGGAATAAGGACTAATAGTCCTCGTACGGAGTTTAGGTCTCTAAGCTATAATTATTACTTTACTGTTAAATCCTTAACCTCTTCTAGTTATTACAAGTTTTTCTTATTTCCGTACGAGTTCGTATAGTAGCGATTTATTATATCATAACCTCCTTATACTATAACGTAATCCACGGCCATCTCGGCCACACGGCCAACTCGGCCACCCCACCAGAAATCACGCGTCTCCACCAACCCACCTAATTCAACTATCCACTATGCCACCCAACCGCTCTGAATCTCGTCAGAAAGCTACCGAGCAGGAGGGCAGGATCCTACTAGCCCTCCAGGCCTATGAAAAGGGCCAAGTCAAATCGCTACGCGCCGCAGCGCAGCTATACGATGTACCGAAGACTACTCTACAGGACCGCGCCACCGGGATGGCTTCACGCGTCGAGAAGCGCTGGCATAGCCATAAATTGACACAGTTAGAAGAAGATTCACTTTCTAAGTGGATACTCTCTATGGATTCGCGTGGTGCAGCACCTAGGGCTTCTGCTATTCGAGAGATGGCTGATATACTACTCGCTACACGCGGTGAATCGCCAGCGCCTATAGTAGGCGTGAATTGGGTATCATCCTTCGTGAAACGCCGCGACGAGCTCCAATCGCGCTATTCGAGACGCTACGATTACCAACGTGCCCAAAACGAAGACCCTCGGTCGATTCGCGCCTGGTTTGATAGCGTTAAGCGTGTGGTAGAGGAGAATGGTATCCTAGCGGAGGATATCTATAACTTCGATGAGACTGGATTCGCGATGGGCCTTATCTCTGCGCAAAAGGTAGTTACTCGAGCTGAATACTACGGTCGCCGCTCTATCCTATAGCCAGGAAACCGCGAATGGGTTACTGCTATCGAAGCTGTCTGTGCTGATGGCTACTCGCTACCGCCATGCGTGATATTCGCAGGGAAGGTCTATATCTCTGGCTGGTTTGAATCAAACCTACCTAGCGATTGGCGAATCGAGGTCTCGAATAATAGCTGGACTACCGATGAGATAGGCCTTCGCTGGCTACAAAAGCACTTTATCCCACACACAAATTCGCGCGTACGAGGTCGATATCGGCTACTGATTCTTGATGGCCACGGTAGCCATCTTACACCACAGTTCGATAAGATCTGCGCGGATAATAATATTATATCGCTTTGTATGCTAGCGCATTCTTCGCATCTACTCCAACCGCTAGATGTTGGCTGCTTCGCGCCGCTAAAGCGTGCTTACGGTCGCTTCGTTAGCGATCTAGCCCGCAATAGCTACAACCACATCGATAAGCTCGACTTCCTCGCAGAATATCCTCGGGCGCGTATCGAGGCCTTTAAGCCGCAGACTATCCAGACTAGCTTCGCTACTACTGGTATCACACCGTTTGATCCAGAGCGTGTGCTAGCTAAGCTGAATATATCGCTCAACACGCCAACGCCACCAGGTAGCCGGCCAAGCAGCAGATCTAGCCAATTCACACCAAAGACGCCTAAGACAGTGATTCAGCTACAAAGGCAGGCTAAACGACTCAAAGATCTATTGAAACAGCGGTCAAATAGCCCCCCGTCGCCCTCAAAAACTGCTGTGGATCAAATTATCAAGAGTGCCTATCTCGCGATGCATAGCGCTGCATTACTATCCCAGGAGAACGCTAGCCTTCGCCGCGCGAATGAGAAGAAACGCCAGAAACGTACACGCTCGAATCGGCAGATAGCTCACGAAGGAGGCCTAACTATCGCAGAGGGCCTACAGCTAGCTCAGCAGCCAGAGCAGCCAGTCGAAGATAGCCAGGTGGTATCGCATGAGGCAGGCGAATCAGCGAATCAGGCAGATTTACCACGCAAAAGGGCTCCGCCAACATGTAGCGGGTGTGGGCAGATAGGTCATAAGATTAACCGATGTAATAAGCGCTAATTTGAGACGAATTAATATTGTTTTGGTTGAATTATCTTGATTTGAAAATTCTTAATGGGGGGAGGTGGCCGAGTTGGCCGTGTGGCCGAGATGGCCGTGGATTACGTTACCGATCTGGTTTACCTGATTAAACGGATATTCCGCCCAAGTTCGTACGAACTCTAATCACGTGAAGATTGTCTGGGAATTCAGGAGTCCTGTGTCCTTTTTTTTAAAGCTATCCAATATTTCGGTCTACCTTAAGTAAGTAGATCCACTACTTATAGGCCTCCAAAGATGGCCCAGCCACTCCAACCGACAGACGTCTTTACATACCAGGCATCGTACGAAATCCTTATCTGCCTCCAGTGCCATACTGGCGTTCGACCCCTTAGTCTACAGTATCATCTGCGCCATAATCCTCATCAGTCTCTGCCCCCTTCTTCCCTACTATCTCTCTTCGTACGAAGGCTAATATTATCTAGACTCCCCCGCCGAGTCGCACAAGAGCTCGCCGACGCCGTGCTCCAGCAATGGCCGCAGCTCCGCCATGCCCCAGCACAGCCAGAGCTTCCTCGCACCCTCCTTACGCCTATCGACGAGCTCCCGCTCCACCACGATGGGCTTTGGTGCCAGTTAATACCCTCCTGTACCTTCGTCGGTCGTACGATGATGTCTCTTAAGGATCACTGGACCAGAGTGCATCAATGGTCTCCGTACGAGCACCGGGGCCGTCCGAGAAAGACTCGGGTTCAAGTCACAGCCGCTCTAACCGCAAAGAGCTGGCAGCCTGTATCATGCCAGCGCTTCTTCGTACGAGGTACTGGCGCATCATACCTACGGGTCGAGGTATCTCCTCCTCACAGCGAAACAGCCCTCCAGCCCTCTGCACTACCCCCTACCCAGATCGCCACAAAGCTCCTCCAAGCCACAGAGCAGATCTACCAGGAGGGTCAGCAGACCGAGCAGGCAGTTATCCACGCCGGCACCGTTACCGAAGGGAACCCCTGGCTTGAATATACCCAGTGGGCCGTCTATCTAGACGGGCTCCCACCGACGCATCTCATGGCTCTCATCGAGACCCCGGAAGAGGCTTCTTCGGGCCCAGAGGCCCTCGTACGACGGCTCTGGGATACTATGTTTACCTTGGCCTGTGTCTGCCAGCGGGTTACCGGGCTCACAGGGCACTCACTTCGCGTCGAGGCTACTCGTACGGAGTCTGGTAAGCGCCCCTCGCAGCCACTTAAGGCCTACATGACAGAGGCTCGCATGCGCCAGTACACCGAGCCGTGGCAGCAGATCTTGGTCTTCTTTGCTCGTACGATAACAAACCCAAGCCCCCATAACCCTCGGTACCAGCTTTCACGCCTACAGCAGGCAAAGTGGGATCGGCTCTAGCGGTTAGTCAAACTCTCATCGTACGAAGACCAGAATAAGGACCAGAGCCCTCCGTCCTTTCAGCCTCCTCCTACTAACCAGGCCGTGGCTAATCCGACCGTCCTAACACTTACACCGATCCAGGCCGCCTGCCTCGAGTTCTGTATCGCGCTCCTGAACGAACGCCAGAAGAAGAGCGAGTACGATCTCACACTGGTATGCGCCCTTGCAGTCCTTAGCCGTCGTACGAATGGGTGGCAGGACGAGGATAGCTTTCCGCCGATCCTCTCAAAACTCATCAAAGTTTCCCGCTTCATGGTCCTCTACTGCGCACTCCTCCTGGACCCAAAGGCTACTCAGATCCTCCGCTCTTTCCAGCGCCGTGCTCGTACGACGGATTGCTGGGACACAGAGACGCCCTTTGAGATCCCTAACCTTACCTTACCCGGCTCGCGCGCAGTGTCTCCCTCTGAGGACCCTGAGCTTGTGTCGTACGAGAGCCACGAGTCGGATAAGAGCCACGATTCGGCAGCAGAGTCTCCGCTTCCTACTACCCCGGCCGTACGGATAAAGACCCAGCAGTCGTTCCGACACTGGCTTGTAGGGATGATGGATACATTTATGGTCCGCGGATCCTTTAGTCCTCTGGAGTGGATGTTGGATATGCGGTCGTACGGTCTTAAGGTCCACTATAGCACAACAGCCCAGGGACATATCACGTGGGTTAGTCCCGACGAGCTCCTCTACCAGTATCTATCCTTCTCTATGGGCGAGTTCCGAAGCTGTATCCACGGTCTTGTTAGCTCTACCGCGCAGATCCTGCTTGACGAGCTATTACTATGTACCGAGGCTGACGTGCCACCGATTCCGTGGGAATCTATCCAAGAGGACCCAAACCAGGCACAGGCTGGCTTTAGCTTCCTTAAGGATCCTCGTACGAAGTGGCCAGTGGACGGAGCACAGTGGCTACCCCAGCGGGTTCTCCACACAAAAGGCCTCCAGCGGCGCTTTATCAACACTCAGGAGGAGGCCTGGCGGGTAAACGCGATTCTGCAGTACTTTCGGTCCGTCGTACGATTCCGGGAGAAGCTCGCAGTCCTTGTCCATCTTACTGCTGGCCAACCAGCCCGCGCCCCAGAGCTCCTAAGTCTCCGCCACCGTAACACCGAGACTAGCCGCCGAAACGTCTTTGTGGCTGATGGGCTAGTAAGCTTCGTGAGTCGGTATCATAAAGGCTTCTACCTCCGTAACGATATGAAGCTTATCCACCGCTTTGTGCCGCGGGTCGTTGGGACACTCGTCGTACGATATCTCTGGCTTGTACTCCCCTTTGTGGAGAGGCTCGACGCGTACTACTCCCACGCAACCCAGAAGCCTCGTACGATCTCCCCAACCCAGGCTGCCCTTTTCTGGGGCCCGGACCCTGGCACCACGCGGGACTGGAGCTCGGATCGGTTTAGCCAGTGCCTCCGCCGCGAGACCGCAATTGGGCTCCGGGGCCAGGCCATTAATATTCCTGCCTACCGGCATATCGCGATTGGTATCAGCCGGCGGTTCCTGCGTGCCTCTGCGGCATTTCCCCAGAATGTTCATGACGATAACCCTGACTGGTCGTACGAAGAGCATGACGACCCGCAGGAAACAGATGATTTCGCAGGCCACATTGCCGATCTCCAGGCCGCCCACTCTTCACACGTAGCAGGCATGATATACGGCCGTGAGTCTACTCAGCACGCCGGCGTGACACTCCAGCAGCAGGAGCACTTCCGACTCTCGAGCACCGACTGGCATCGCTTCCTTGGCTTCTCTTCGTCCGAAGATCCCCTCCGCCGTATCGTACGACGGCAGGGTGTTGACCCGTGGGAGAACGAGCTGACCCAGCGCCAGACGGCACGGCGGTTCGAGCTCCAGCAGGCAAGGCTTGAGGATAGCCTCCGAAACTTCTTTGGGAGTGAGATCGTACGATTCCAGGGAATCCAACAGGCAGTCCTTTCTGGGATCCAGTTTGGCCAGAGCCCGATTCTTGCTGTGATGCCTACTGGGGCTGGCAAGAGCCTACTTTTCATGCTTCCTGCCTGGCTAGCTCCCGGAGGGCTTACGGTTGTGATTGTGCCAATTATTGCGCTTCGGATGGATCTCCAGGCCCGTTGTACGAAGCTTAGGATCCCCTGTGTCGAGTGGACTAGCCGACGGCCTGCCGATAATGCCTCAATCGTTCTTGTGACCCCCGAGGCAGCGCTTACGGCCGATTTCCAGACCTTTCTGAACCGCCAGCATCTCCTTGGCCGCCTCGACCGGATAGTCATCGATGAATGCCACATCTTACTCCGTCCCGGAAGCTCATTTCGTACGAAGATTAAGTTCCTCGGCCAGTTCCTTACCCTCAACACACCACTCCTCCTCTTAACCGCCACGCTACCACCGTCGCTTGAGTACCGTCTCTGGCGGCGGCTTCGGCTCACCCGTGACCAGGTTCATCTCTACCGGTCTCGTACGAGCCGAGCTAACGTAGCCTACTACGTCTGGCGCCCGGTGGTTCCTGAAAGGTATCTAGGAGGCACTGAATGGATCGTTATGCCAGCCGTTCTTAACTTCGTACGAGAGCGGATCCAGCTTGCATCTGCTGGTCGTACTGTCCTCTATACCCCGACCCGGAACGATGCCGAGACTCTGGCGAGCTACCTTAAGTGTGAGGCTTTTCATAGTAAGTCGTACGATAAGGATGGTATCCTGAATCGCTTCCAGATAGGATTCAGTAAAGTCCTTGTTGCGACTGGGTCCTTTGGGGTTGGGGTTGATATCCCTGATATCCGCTGCGTGATTCATCTTGGCTGGCCCCGGTCTCTCCTTGACTATAGCCAGGAGAGTGGGCGCGTAGGCCGAGACGGCCAGCCAAGTGAGGCAATCCTTATCCAGCCACACGGCCAGGATCACCCTCCTGTATGGTTTCGCGAGGAGCCCGGGCAGACAGAAACTGAGATTCAAGAAACACAGGACGACCTTGAGTTCGTACGACAGTATATTACTGTAAGCTCGGACTGTCGTCGGATTCTCCTCGACCGCTACCTTGACGGCGCCCCAGAGGGACTCCAGCTCGAGTCACACGCCCGCCAAGGTGCCCGGATACGCTGCGGCGAAACCTCGTACGGCTCTCTCCTAGAGGAGGCCCGTTGCGACCAGTGCGATCCACAGTGGCTAAGTCGTACGAAGGCCGCGTTGAATCTCGACTTAAGCCTCTCCTATAGTCGTCCGTCTATCGCCGTGGTTCCGCCACCTCCTACCGTACGAACGTCGAAGCGTCCACGAGACGAGGCTACTAGCCCGCCACAGGGCATCCCGCGGGAGAAGTCCCCCTGTCTTGATACTCAGCTACAGACGCAGGGTTTAACGACTGACCCTATCACATCGTCTCAGTTCTGGAATGCAGTTCGCCCTTCAGGCTCTCGTACGACGACAGTAGCACGATCCGACCAAGCTCCACAGTCAATAAGAGAGTCCTCGCCAGTGAGCGTACAGTCTTACGATACACCATCATCGGGCCCCAGTGACACTGGTAGCTTCGAATCGCAGGCCCCAGTTTCTTCCACATATCTCGCGCTATCCCCTAGACGTATCGTACGAGGTCAAGGCTTTAATAGTGATCGACTTATGTCAGTCACTCCACAACAAGATAGCGGAGTCCCGGTCTGTCCTTTAGATCCCCTAACGCCGATTGATCCTATCCCACGCATCGTACGACATCAGTTTCGATCCCAGGATCAGAATCGTATTCAACTTAGTCTCCAGTGGCATGGCCAGACCGAGGCCGCACTTATTGATGAGGAGTTCCTCGACCAGCAGGCGCACCTTCGGAAGGATCGCTGTTGGACATGCTGTATCCACGGACGTGATTATCACCACGAGCTCTATCACTGCCCACATCGAGGTAATAATATTGCTCGTACGTGGTATATCCAGGCTCGTACGAAGATTAAGTATGCCCAGTTTTGTGCGTGCTTTAAGTGTGGTATGCCTCAGACACTCTGTACTGGATGGGATCGTACGGTGAACCCTCCTATCCCCTGCTCGGCTCAATATGTCCTTCTGCCAATGTTTGCGATGATGGTATTCAGCGATATAGACGCTATATGCGCCTCGTACGATGCTATTCTCGGAATCCGCGAGGCATGGACGCAGCGACTTAGACAGTTCCAGGTCCAGCCTAGTGATCCTGATGCACTCGTACGATTCCTAGGGCAGGAGGCTATCCACTCTACCTACCGCCAGACTCAGCTTGCTACTTCGTTTATCTGGCTACAACGGGCATTTACTAAGGCTGAACTTCCACAGCCATGAATCTAGACTGTTATTAAATAAAGTAGACTTCTACCTAACCTATGGGAGTAATTATAGTCTAGTAGACTTGAATTAGGGTAGGGAGCTTAAGTATAGGGAAAAAAAGTGGGGTAGGGGTAGACTATCATTTCATTTTCAAGTGTAGACTAGAATTAAATCTAGATATCGTACGAAGTTCAAATTTTTGTCAGTTCTAAGTTACTATCCTTTCTACTGTCTACTCGAATTTCAAATCATAATTCGACCAGTTGATAGTGTGGGAGTTCGTCAAAATTCGACCCATTTTTTTGATGGGGTACGGTCGCAGAAGAAAAATCGCCCACCAAGCCTAGACAGTCGCCGATCTTCCGTACGAACTACGTAGGTCTCTCTCTACTACATGAGTTATCGGTAGTGTCCAAAGCCTACATGATATACCCCCTTCGTAAGTTCTTGACATCGTGCGAAGCTTAAGGCTTTAGATATTCGCAAGCTAGACGCCGAGGATAATTTTCTCGGAGTTTCTATTTATTCCAGGTCCGATTAGAGCGTGGGACTTCTAAGTTCGTACGATTCTTTTGAGAGGGTAGCCTGACAAAGTACATACCCGCCTAACCTAGCGAGCCACTCCTTCGTACGACGTTTTAACCTACATGTCCCTTCTGCCTACTTTGCATCTGCAAGAGGACCAGAGACTGACAGCCGTCGTACGATTCACATTTTTCTCAATAATATACGATGACAAAGTCCGCACCCGCTCAGCCTGGCGACCCGCTTAGCCCGGCGAACCGCTTAGCCCGGCGAGCCACTCCTTCGTACAAAGTTTTAACCTACCTCTCACTTCTAGCTACTTCGCATCTGCAAGAGGACCAGAGACTGACAGCCGTCTTACGATTCACGTTTTTCTTAATAATGTGCGATGACAAAGTCCGCACCCGCTCAGCCCGGCGAGCCACTCCTTCGTACGAAGTTTTAACCTACCTCTCACTTCTAGCTACTTCGCATCTACAAGAGGACCAGAGACTGACAGCCGTCGTACGATTCACGTTTTTCTCAATAATGTGCGATGACAAAGTCCGCACCCGCTCAGCCCGGCGAACCGCTCCTTCGTACGACCATTCATGCTCGGCTCCATATCAAATCTGCCTACGTCGCATCTACAATCAGAGAGTCCTTCCGTTCGTACGAACCTGCAAGGAATTCTACTTCGAGGAGAGTCTTTGCGCGGATGATTCATGACCTTGGACTGTATCATGGATCCCTCCAACCTCCCGACTCCCGGTCGCTTTGACCTTAGCGATCGCTACAGTGATTCTGATTCTATCAAAGAAATTAAGTTTACGTTCCTCCGTACGACCAGTTCTGGAGCCGCTCTCCCCTCAGCCCCTCGGTTCCCACTCCACTTCAACCAAGAATCCAGTTCGTCGGCCGACTCTTGCACCAGGGTTTTCGCATGGAATAGATACTCTCTTTATCCCGGTAGCTGAAAATCGTACGCCACGTATCTCTATACAACAAAGAACCCTTCCTTCCTCTACCGTACGACGAGTCATGAAGATCCTCTCCCCGATACCTCTCAGTTCCCTCTCCATTTCAACAAAGAATCCAGTTCATCGGCTGACGCTTCCACCAGCGTTTTCGGAAGGAACAGACTTTCTCTTTATCCTGGTGGCTGAAAATCGTACACGAATGACCTCCGTACGTGAAAGAACCCTTCGCCTTTCACCGTACGATGATTGGCGAAGTCGTTCTCTCGTTCGGTCGATCTATACGGACATACAGTCAACCTTTGGTTCTGATTCTATTCTCAGTCCTCGCATTATGTGAACCCTTGTCAGTTCCTATATTTGCTCCTTCCTCGTACGGGGGTTCCAGGCGAGAGGAAGACTCTGCCCTGTCTGTATCCGAAGCATTTTAAAATCCGTCTTCGCTCTTCCTCGAATCTCCGTTTCGTTCTATCTTCATCTTCACCCTCTCCGGTTTTTCTCTCACGCCTCCATCTTTCTATTCACCTAGTGTTGGTCTGATCCCTTCTTCCCTCTGCCTCTTCCATCATCTACTAATCTTCGTACGGTAGTCCTTTTTTTACCCCTTCGTACGGCGATCATGGCTGCAGTTCCCGCCTCCGCTACGTCCGGCACGATTCCGGCGGGTGCGATCCCTCGAATTCCAGCTAATCCTGCGACTGTGAGCCCGACCTCAAAGGCCTTATTCGAAGTACTGCCGAACAGCGGAACGGGCTGGACCATCGTACGGCTCACGAAGCATGGAAATAATGCCTTACGGGAGTGCTGTTCGACTCCCCTCCAACGTCAGGTCTGGTCCTGGCCGGTCTATGAGTTTATGGTAAAACTTAGGAAAGATCGTACGCTGGTGATTAGTGCCGATCAGGTCCGTTTCGTACGATCCTCTTTCCCTCACGATCTATCACTAACTCTTAGCCCCTTAGCTCCGGTCGCATCGACAGTCGTACGTGAACGGCCTCTTGATCGCAAGTCGTGGCTTCCACTTTCCTGGCACCTGCGAGAAGTCCAAGGCCCAGCATCCATTCGGTGGGGGTGTCGTACGACTGCCTGGGGTTTGGGATGGGGTCTGTGCGAATTGTAAGTGGAAGGAGCAGGCGCCGTTCTGTGGCTTCCGGATGCCCCTTGAGCCACCGTTTACTCCGACTACGACTACGCCTACACCGCTCCCGAGTCGCCTTGAGGAGCTAATTGATGCTCCTGCTATCCCTGTGGCTAGTACGGGTAGCGGTGATAGTGGTGATGGTGGTAATGGGGGTGACGGTGGTGACGGTGGTGACGGTGGTGACGGTGGTGACGGTGGTGACGGTGGTGACGGTGGTGACGGTGGTGACGGTGGTGACGGTGGTGACGGTGGTGATGATAGTGACGGTGGTGATGGCGGTGCTGGGCCTAGTACTGAACTCACCGTACGACCAAAGAGACGTAAGCTTGGACCGTAGAGATAAGCTCTTAGTTCGTACGGTTGGATTGTCTTTCTGTTTTACCTATGCTTTCCTATATTAGATCGCTTATGTTGTGGTTTTGCTTTCTTTTTGCTATGCTCTCTCTAACTTTTGTGATCTTATACGGTCCTCACTGATTTCGTATCTTGAGGTTGATCCTTCGTACGGTCTTCTAGACCGCTTTTCCCCTGAGCAACTATTCTAGCCTATACGCTCCGGTTTTTTCTTTGCGATATCTCGAATTATAGTCTACCCTCTACCTTGATTCGTACGGTATCACTAAGTTTTACCTTAATCATGGCTTCGTGCGTTGAACCCACGGATCTCTTCATATGGCAGCCGGACTACGAGCTCCTGATCTGCCGCCAGTGCCGCTCAGGGGTCCGTAGTTCTCATCTTCTTGCTCATCTTACCCACCGTCCACATAAGCTACGCCGGGTCCTTGCTCAGAATCTAGTTCTTCGTACGAAGGCTCTCTGGCCGCCGCTTAAGGTCGCGCCAGGCGACCTTCCCGAGGAGCCTCCTCGGTCAATCCTCTACCCAATTCCGGAGCTCCCTCTTTACCAGGATGGGAAGTGGTGCCGACTGACCCCTGAGTGCCTCTTTATCGGACGGACGATGCCGTCCCTCAAGTATCACTGGCAGACCCAGCATGACTGGTCGCCGTACGAACATCATGGCCGTCCCCGCCAGACGATCGTACGAGCTACCGAGGCTATCCTCCGCGCTCAGTACGAGGCCGTCTGCTGCCAACGATTCTATGTCCGGGGCCCAGGTTCGTTTTTTGTGCAGGTTGAGTGTCCGCCTCCTGGCCGTGAGCCTACCACCGATCCCTCCGTACGACCGCGATCCCAGGTTGCCCTTGAGATCGTACGAGCTACCGAGGAGATCTTCCAACAGAGCCAGCAGGTCGAGCAGACCCTTATCCAGGCCGGAGAGACTAACGAGGCTAGCCCCTGGCTCGAGAGGACGCAGTGGCCGGTCTACCTGAAGGGGATCCCGGTCTATCGGCTATTGGGCTTAGTCGAGACTCCGGAGGCTGATGCGGAGGGTTCAGAGGCTATCGTACGACTTCTCTGGGATACAATGTTCTCTCTTGCGTGCGTGAGCCAGCGGGTAACACGGTTAACCGGCCACTCACTCCGTATCGAAGCCGCCCGTACGGAGGCTAGCAAGCGACCGTTCCAGCCTCTGAAGGCCTACATGAACGAGACTCGGATGAAGCAGTATACCGAGCCCTGGCAGCAGATCCTGGCCTTCTTTGCCCGGACGCAGGCTACGGGGGACGAGCAGGCTCCCTCGTACGAGTTTACTACCCTCCAGCGTACGAAGTGGGAGAAGCTCTGGACGACTGCGCAGAAAATCTGTCATGGACTTACCTCTAACCCTCGTACGGAGACTCCCCCCTATGATTCCTCGGACGATCCTTTCCACCTTACGGCGATTCAGATCGCCTGTCACGAGTTCTGCCTCAGTCTTCTCAATGAGACGCATATCAAGAATGAGTATGACCTCACGCTTGTCTGTGCGCTTGCGGTCCTTGGCCGTCGTCCGCACGGCTGGAAGGACGAAGATGCATATCCTCCGATCCTATCGAAAGTGATCAAGATCAGCCGTTTTCTCGTCCTTCACCGTGCCCTCTTACTCGATCCTCACGCCGTACGAATCCTTGATCACTACCGTGGCCTCAGTCGTACGACGGATATCTGGGAGACTCAGACTCCGCTTGCGATCCCAGACTATCTCCCCGAGTCGCAAACCGCTCTTCCCGATCCTGAATCGTACGAGAGCGACTCGTCCCAGAGCGAGATATTACCTCCTATAGCGATACATCCGAAACGGCAGAAGACGATTCGGCGATTCCGTGAGTGGTTAACGTTGATGATGGACCGCTTTATGGTGCGTGGGACCTTTAGTCCGCTCGAGTATATGCTTGATCTCCGCTCGTACGGTCTGAAGGTCCACTACAATACTACCGCCGAGGGTCATATCTCATGGATCGCGTACGACCAGCTACTCTATAAGGAGCTTGCCTTTACGATGGGGGATTTTCGTGGGATGATTCATGGCCTTATGACCTCGGCCGAGCAGATCTTATACGACCAGCTCCTCTTACAGGATCGTACGAAGGTCCCGACGATCCCGTGGGAGACGCTGATGGATGATCCAAGCCAGCACCAGGCCGGCTTTAGCTTCCTCCAGGACCCTCGGACGGCGTGGCCCGTCCCAGGCGCGCAGTGGCTGATGAGGCGGGTCGTCGAGGAGAACGCGCTCCAGCGCCGGTTTATCGATCCTACTCACGGGACCTTCCGTCCAACCACGCTAGCATGGTACTTTCGGGCCGTCGTACGATTCCTAGAGCAACTGGCGATCTTGGTTCACTTCACGGCTGGCCAGCCTGCCCGCGCCCCGGAGCTCCTGAGCGTCCGCCACCGAAATACCGAAACTGGCTATCGGAATATCTTCATCGCCGACGGCCTCGTGAGCTTTGTGACCCGATACCATAAAGGGTTCCATCTTAGTAACGACGCGAAGCTGATCCACCGGTTTGTGCCTCGCCCGGTCGGTACGCTCGTCGTACGATATCTCTGGCTCGTCCTCCCCTTTGTTGAGCGTCTTCAGGCATACCAGCAGCATACCACCGACCAGCCTCGTACGAAGCTCGCTACCCAGGCCCTCCTCTGGGGCCCCGACCCTGATACCCAGCGGGACTGGACCTCGGAACGGCTGAGTCGGTGCCTTCGCCGGGAGTCCGCAATCGGACTTCGGGGACAGTCGTTGAATCTCCCTGCCTACCGGAACATCGCGATTGGGATCAGCCGTCGTTTTCTCCGGTCCTCGGCCGCGTTCCAGCATAATTCGTACGAGGGCCGTGATGGGGACTGGTCGTACGAAGAGCTCGAGGAGCCGCAGGATTCGGACGACTTTGCCGGCCACATCGCCGATCTCCAGGCCGCCCACTCGTCCCACGTGGCCGGTATGATCTATGGACGGGAGGTCACCGAGCATGCGGGGACGACCCTTCAACAGCGCGAGCACTTCCGCCTCTCTAGCACCGACTGGCATCGCTTCCTGGGTTTCCCGTCCGTGGAGGACCCGATTCGGCGTCTCGTACGACGACAGGGCCCCGATCCGTGGGAAAACGAGCTCAGCCAGCATCGTACGGCGCGTCGATTCCAGCTTCAGCAGGCAGACCTTCCGTCGGCGCTCCAAGACCTTTTCGGTAGTACTACCGTACGATTCCGGGGTATCCAGGCTCGTTCGCTCCAAGGGATCCAGCACGGCCAGAGCCCTCTGATTACTGTGATGCCGACCGGGGGCGGTAAGAGTCTTCTCTTTATGCTCCCGGCCTGGATCGCCGGAGGATTAACGGTAGTGGTTGTCCCTCTGACTGCTCTTCGGTCTGATCTTCAGGAGCGTTGTACGGCGCTCGGCATCTCTTGTGTCGAGTGGCTTAGCCGTCGACCCCCCGACGAGGCTTCGATCGTTCTTGTTACGCCTGAGGCTGCCGGCACGGACGACTTTCGTACGTTCTTGAATCGCCAACGGAACTTTGGCCGCCTGGATCGGATCGTGATCGACGAGTGTCACATCCTTCTTATGCCCGGAAGCTCCTTTCGTACGACGATCAAGTTTCTTGGCCAGCTCGCTACGTGGAACGTCCAGCTACTTCTTCTTACCGCCACCCTTCCTCCATCCCTTGAGTACCGCCTCTGGCGGCGTCTCCGGATCCGTCCTGAGCAGGCTCATCTCTACCGTAGTCGTACCACGCGGCCGAACATTGCCTACCGGATCTGGCGTCCGCAGGTCGACGCCACGCTCCGAGGGGAGACCGTCTGGCCTACTAGCCCCTCTGTGACGGCCTTCGTACGAGAACGGATCCGCCTTGCGTCCCCTGGCCGCACGATCATCTACTGTAGTACACGGGACTTGACAGAGCGTGTTGCAAGCTGCCTTCAATGCGAGGCCTTTCATAGCCGCTCGTACGATAAGGCTGGCATCCTCACACGCTTCCGTCAGGGACCCGGTCAGGTTATAGCGGCCACTGCGTCCCTCGGGCTTGGGATCGATATACCTGATATCCGATGTATACTCCACCTCGGCTGGCCTCGTACGATGCTCGACTACAGCCAAGAGAGCGGGCGTGCCGGCCGTGACGGGCAGCCTAGCGAGGCCGTGGTTATCCAGCCCTCCGGGCTTGATCAGCCTCCTTTCTGGTTCCGGGCAGAGCCTGGGCAGACTGACGAGGAGCGTACGGAACACGACACTGACCTTGATACCGTACGGCAGTATCTCACACAGTCATCGGTCTGCCGCCGTACGATTCTCGATCAATACCTTGACGGCCCTGAATGGACCGATGATACTGGCCCGACTCCTATCTCTGTCCGTCGTCTTTCTTGCGGTCGAACCTCAGCCGCGCTTGACCCCCAGGAGCTCCAGTGCGATATCTGTGCGCCAGACTGGGATTCGACTGTTAGGAGATCCGCTCCAAGCTCTGATTCTATCCCCGCTCGTACGCTTGCTATTATTCCCCCGCCTCTTTTGCCTTATCCTTCTCGGATAGAGCCTCCTCGCGACCAGGCCTCGCTCTCTCGTCAGTCCTCGCGTCGGCGTCGCCGGAGCGAGTCGTCTCCTTCTACCCACCCTCGGAAGCGCCATCAGGAACGTATCCTCGGGGTTCCTTATACGACTTCACCTTATCATCTTCCGGCGATTGCTTCTCGTCCGAACCGCCTTACATCGGGATCTTCGTCCTGTAATCCGGCTTCGTACGATACCGTAGCGCCTTCTACCATTAGGCCTCGCTCCCCGCCTCCGCTAGATCCAATCCTTCCCTCATCTACATCTCCGGTCCGTATCGGTAGCCCTGCGAGTAGCTCCTGTGGCAGTCTCCAGTCTCAAGCCCCGTACGAACCCTATTCCCCCCATCCGCCGACGCCAGCCACGCAGCCTCCGTCTACGGTCCCGGCCCCTTCTACGCAGGACTCGATTCCTGCCTCCGTACGATATGAGTTCCGGCGGCAGGACCTTGATCGTACGAGCCTAGGACTCCAGTGGTATCGCCCGTGCGAGACGTCGCTTATCGACCACGAGTTCCTTGAGGATCAGGCGCAGCTGTGGAAGGATCGGTGCTGGACTTGTGCGGTTCAGGGCCTCGATTCCTACCACGAGCTCGTCGTTTGTACCAATCCTGCTAATTCCCCGGCTCGAGAATGGTATCAGATAGTCCGGCGCCAGATCCGGTACGCGCCGTATACGGCGTGTTTCCGGTGTGGAATGCCTCAGAATATCTGTGGTAACTGGCGTACGAAGGCTCCGTCGAATCCTTGTGCGTTCCAATTTGTTCTTCTCCCGATGGTTGCGATGATGGTCTTTGCGTCCTTTTCCGAGCAAGATCCCTCGTACGGGATGATTCGTACGATCCAGTATACGTACTATCAGCAGGTGTCCCCGGGGGAGGTTTTATCTTCCGATCCTCTTAGCCTTGTCCAGTTTCTTGGGCAACAAGCTCCTAGTCTTTCCGTACGGCAGACTGAGCTGGTGGCGAGTTTTATCTGGCTTCGGCGAGCGTTTTGCTCCTCCGTAGTATAAGATTAGATAGTATCTTTCTATTAGACTATATTCGAGTTGATTGATTCTATTCGCACTTAGCGTTACGCGTCTCGTCGAGTAGGGTAATGTTGTAGGAAGTATCGGTCCGAATATATAATATTTCCAGTCCGTATACTTATATAAGGATCATACGACGGGTCCCCTATAGAAATTGGAGGGCATTTAGAGTAGAGGATCGTACGAAGACCCCCCAAGGAAATTCGAGGGCATCCAGACTCCAGGATTGTACGACGGGCCCCCCATGGAAATTGGAGGGCATTTAGAGTAGAGGATCGTACGAAGACCCCCCAAGGAAATTGGAGGGCATCCAGACTCCAGGATTGTACGACGGGCCCCCCATGGAAATTGGAGGGCATTTAGAGTAGAGGATCGTACGAAGACCCCCCAAGGAAATTCGAGGGCATCCAGACTCCAGGATTGTACGACGGGCCCCCCATGGAAATTGGAGGGCATTTAGAGTAGAGGATCGTACGAAGACCCCCCAAGGAAATTCAAGGGTATCCAGATCAGAGGATCGTACGACGGGCCCCCCATGGAAATTGGAGGGCATTTAGAGTAGAGGATCGTACGAAGACCCCCCAAGGAAATTCAAGGGTATCCAGATCAGAGGATCGTACGAAGGGAAGGCCCCCCATCGAAATAATAGGATTATATCAAGACTGAATCTAGTCCACGTTGAACACCAGCGGTGTTCACCAACCCTAGTAACAAACCGTACCCGGCGCTAAGCCAGAATAGTATTAGCACCCGCTGGTATTCAGGGGCAATCCCGCTGGTATTCATAACCTGTAGATAGTAACAATAACAGACAATACCATTACCTTCTTCGTGTCATCTTGACCTACGACCCCTAAAATATGCCCGAGTCCAGAATTAACACGTCACTATCCGTGGTTAGTGGAGAAAGTGACATCCTTCCGTCATTTATTCAGGTCCTGCGTAAGTGGCGGGTGACTCTGTGCACTACCCACGGCAGCTGCTATACCCGCCAGAATCTGGCACGCCATCTGCTTGAAAAGCATCGAACACCAAGCGATCAGCGAAGGAGAATTGAATCTAGCACCCAAATGGACGACGTCGGGGCTACGAACAGCGATGCGGTGCAGCCACCTGATGGGACGGAGGAGATTCGTGGGCTGCCGACCGTGCTTGGGTATCTCTGCCACTTTGAACGATGTGACTTCCGCACGACGAGTACTGATCGGATCCGACAACACTACAACCGGCAGCACCAGTGGCAAGTTTCCCGCCAGGGCGCGATGCCATGGCACCAGGCTTATGTTCAGACATTGTTTTCCCAGTCGCAAGCTCAACGTTATTTTGCAGTAGTTCTGGCCGACCAGGTCCACCAGTCTGCTACCCCACAATATATATATCCCCACGCCAATGCACCGGAGAATGCTCCATCTTCGACCCACATCCCGTCTCCCTCCACTCCTGTTCCAGATACTGCATGGAATCAAATTATAGGACGGTACCAACAGAGTCAATCTCAGCCGCAACGAGATTGTGTTGAGACTGCACGGCACGTCTCCGAGCTTACACCGTGGATGAAGCGTACCGGCATTTACATCCATCTCTTAGGGCTGGAGCTCAAAGACCTTGGTCCTAGCTATTCCCTCCCTAGGTTGCAGGAAGAGCCGTCTTTATTCCTGATCTGTGAGAGTATCGGACGGGTTCTAGAGAAAACGATGACCGTCCTCGTGCATGACCAGAACGTAGAGGCCCGATGCCTTAGCCGGCGCAATGCACGACTGCTGAATACATTCACGCGGAAGGAAACGTCCCAAGATCCCATCACGGCACTGCAGAACCAGCAGTCTCGTCGGAAATATATCGATACTTGGCAGCGATTGATCTGCTACTGGGAACGAGTCGTCGAGCAGGGTCGTCTGCGGGACACGCTCTTCCAACCGAGCGATCGACAGGTCGAAGCATGGCACGAGGTGACCGAGGCCGCGAGCGAACTCACCAGTCGAACGGATTCCGATCGCGACGAGGTCGATACCGAGGCTTTGCGTGATCGGCTTGATCGGGCTGTTCTTGAATTCAGCCTTGCCATCATCCAACACTCCGTGCGCCATCGCAAGTTTGATTCCGTCCTCGTGTCGTATGCTGCCGTGCGCTTCTGGAGCCATAAGCAAGGTGCGTGGATGCTCATGGGAAACTATACATCGATTCTATCGCAATTGATCTATGACTGCCAGATGGTGGTACTTGCCCAAGTGTTAGCGGAGGCCGGGGATGACCGGGACACGGACATTGGTGTTATGATCGTCGATATTCGGGATCAGTGGTTGTTGAATGACACGGAAGGTCCCGTGGTTGAATTGCTGGAGAACCGGCTACTCGGCTTCCGGATTAGCGAGACTGAAGTTCCACCCGCACAGCTCCGCTGGCATGCCGATGGAGAGACACTGGTATGGTCGGATGTGATCTTCCACCTCTCTGATCTCCATCGGATCATCTTCGACGGTATTGCGGAGGCTCGGCGGATTTTTGAGGAAGAGCTATGCCTGAGTGGCCGGTCTAGCCCTGCGTGCGATATTCCTAGTTAGATCTCGGACTCCTCGTCGATAACTGGGATGCTACCGCGCCGGGTCA